>CM038793.1:81984518-83244175 GCA_021764765.1 Vicia sativa | reverse complement strand
AAATAATAAAATCTTTCAATTAATTTTGATTTTATACCTTATTTTTCAAATTAATTTGTATTTAAATGAATAAATTCCAAATTAAATAGGAAAATAAAATAGAAAATCGTGGCATTGAGCTTGGACATTCCTACTTGCATGAGGAATAAGTTTGGATGAAGAAAAGTAGGCCCATTTGAAAAGATTTGATTTTTGAAGTATCTCTCTTTGTGCATTCTTTCAAAATTGCCCAACTTGTGGATGGTGTAACACTCAATTTTCCACATTTTTAGTGTTCGTGGACTTTTGGAAATCTAAGAGTCCTCTAAACAATGTCTTTGGTCTCATATCAATTGGAGTTACCATGCTCAATATATCTTCAAATCAAAAAGTTGACTTTTGTTGACTTTGAAAATGACACATAATGTTTTGAGCTATACCTCTCAAATGAAGCATTTTGGACATTCTTGTGAGACATGAAGTTGTAGAGGTGAATTTCCTTCAAAACAAGAGGTGGTGGAAAAATTTGAGAAAGTATGAAGAAGTTATGATCAGTCAAGTTGATTGACTTTTCATCTAGAAACCCTAATTTAGAAAGTTTGACTTTTGAGCAAATCTTGAGTTTTCTTGATGAATCTGATCAACCCTTGATCAAATGATGAATGTAACTAAAATGAGGATGTTGACCAAAAATCAGAAGCTTTGACGTATGTTGACCACGATTGACTTTTATCCAATACACCGATTTTGACCATCGAGCGGTTCAAAGGAAACTTGACTTGTGAGGCTTGAAACTTGACATGGAGAATCTTTGAAGCATATGAGGAGGCATAGAAGACCATTGGAGGGTTGGAAATCCATCTTGACAGAGATACAAACCCTAGTTTGGGTTGATTATCTAGGAGAGAGTTTATAAGTCAACTCTTGAGAATCCTTGAGCATAGATGTATGAAATCTCTTGAGTAGATGGAGGGCAAATTTTGGGGTATGACAGCTGCCCTGTTCAATCTTCTTGTACTGGAAGGGTTAGATTGACATGCTTGTCTTTCGTGTCCTGGAGGTAGAAGATGATTGAACACTTGAGTACACCTGAAAATTTGCACTCGCTATTGGTGGATGATGCGAGAATGGGCTTACAGATGCCATTTGGAGAAGTTGGAGACTTCGCTGGGGGACGAGTCGTACGCTAGACTCGAGGTTGTTAATAGGAGAGGTGACGGAGATGGGCTTAAGATGCCATCTAGAAAGGTCGATGCTGGGGAGTGAGTCGTATGTTAGACTCTGTAGATGTTTCTGGAAGGAGCATGGAGATGGGCTTAAGATGCCATCTAGAGGGAGTCATACGTTAGACTTCGTGTTCACTTTGAATGAGGTTATTGGTTTGTATTGATTTTTAACCATATATGACGTGCAAGTGAAGAAATGTGGACAAGTAGTCGGAGATGGGCTTAAAATGCCATCAAAGGCAAGCTGAAATTAAATGCAGCTAGACTCTGTAGTCATTTGATAATAGGAAGAGGTCGGAATAAATCTTAATGTCGATTACTCGGGGAGATTGTAGTTGGCAGAAATGTGGATAGCTTCACATTGTGCATGGTGTTGATCCATTGCACATTATCGGAGGATAACGGTAGTCTTTCGGATAGTTTTCCGTCGGTTCGGGCTTAATCCACAGACCAGTCGTGGAGGACAACCAAAGGCGGTCTTTCGGATAGTTTTCCGTCGATTCGGGGCAATCCTGGACCGGTATCGAAGGACAACGAGTGATCTTTCAGATAGTTTTCCGTCGATCGGGGCTTAATCTGGACTGTTTGCATCGAAGTAGTATTACATTTACGAGAAAACAAGAGAAACTTTGATAGGATATTTGTTAGTTTTATGCAAAGCATGATGCATGATAGTGTATATGAATGACATATGCATAAATTATGACTTTATGAGTAATGTATGAATGTTGATGTTGTGATATTTCAAAACATATCCATCTTGAAGAAGATGCGGATGTTTTGTTTGAGGATTTCTGACTCCTGCTTGGGGAATCGTGTAGATGAGAACCCCGCTTTTGAAGGAGAAGAAAGATATCAGGATTCCTCAATACTATCGACCAAGTCTTGGGCCTAGATATTGTTGAGGAAGGTAGAGATTTGAGAAGCTCGTTGTTGGAGATCTCACATATAGACCCTGCTGAGGAGAGTCTGGGAAGCGATCTGTTAGGGACCTTGTAGATCCTGCTGAGGAAATTTAGGAGGCGCTCTACTGGGGGATTCTGGGTGCAGATCTCGCTGGAGAGCATTTGATAGTTCTTAAGGCAAAATTGGAAGAAGTCGGGAACGTTGTAATCTCGGCTGAGGAATGAAGATGTAGGTTCCTCTGATGTACTATCTGACCAAGTTTCGGGTCTGGATACCGCTGCTGGGAAAAAAGGGGGAGGATTGAGAAATATCCGCTGGGGATGAATATCTTGACTGGGTGAAGTGTTACTGCTTGGAGACCGATGTAACATTGCTCGATTGAGTGAAATTGCTGGATTCCCTTACTCCATTTGGGAAGGTGTGTTAGTGACACCTTTATGCTCATGGGGAACTATTTGTTGACTTTCGTCGTCATCCCAATTCCACGGAACCTGTAGTAAGTACTGCATGTTCACGTTTCGTATGTTTGGAAGATTTTCTTTGTCAGTGCGTATAATCATTCAAAGCAAGCGTTGGACTTATAGCGACAACAACAAGAATTGTAAAGAAAGAGTTTGTATTTATTTGAAATGGGCGTATAGCCAAGTAGTTTTGTACACAAGAAAGGTAAAAGCTATCGGAAACAATCTAATTAAGTTCCAACTGCTAGTACTCATATATTTCAACTATCTCTCTCCTTTATCGTTAGAAAGTGGTAAATCGATCTTCGCCATTTGAATCTTGAATGCCGATAGTGATGCGAAGCGGTGATCTGGAAGAGACATAGTAAATGCGCTTAAATCTAATTTTTGCCTAGACCTCCCTTTCGGGTTTTGATCTACAGGATACCCTTTTTGCCCAACACGCCTTTTCGAGTTTTCGACTTGCGGGTGTACATGTTTTGTATATATCCTTTATTTTGCCCGAACCTTTTGGTTCGCTAGGATATATATTTTTGCTAGGTAGGTCGACCTAGCGGGTCTCTTTTATCACGTAGTATTTTTTAACTATATACTGCGTTCACGGGGTGTGGGAAGTCTTAGCCATCCATGGTGCTAAGTATCATAGCTCCATGAAAATCACATCTTGACTACAAACGGTCCCTCGTAGGTGAAGTCCATTTTCCCGAGATCTGTGGAAGAATGATGCGCTTGACTACTAGGTCACCGACTTGGTAGACTCGTGTTTGACCTTCTTGTTAAATGCGATCATTCATGCTTAAATGTCATCCGTATGGCGGATGGATAAAATCGTTCTCATCAATCAAATTAATCTGAGTCAAAGTGGACCCAATCGTCTTCTAACTCGCCTCTGGGACTCTAGTTGAGTATCCCGACACCTCGATGGTAAGCGGCTTCCATACGTATCTGAGAGAGAAGGGTTGCCTGATGATGTCCGATACTATAGTCGATAACCATGAAGAGCAAATGGTAACATCTCATGCCAATCTTTGTTAGTCACTGTATATTCATATAATCTTCTTAATGTTCTTATTGGCGGCTATGCCGTTCATCTTAGGCCGATAAGGAGAATTGTGATGCTTGATCTTGAGCCGCGAGAAGTTGGTATCATCTTGTTGTTGAATTGGAACCGTTATACACGATAATCCTTTCGGAGTGCCATACAACGGCATAAGATTATGTTTGATGAATCGAGCCACAACATTCTTAGTATGAATGCATATGGTACTTCCCTTGGTAAAGTAATCAATTGCCACAATGAAACGATGTCCATTGGAAGTCGTGGGCTTAATCTCTCCGATCATGTCAATGCCCACATTGCAAAAGCCAAGGAAAGTTAAAACATTCGGAGGATACTGATACGTGCACTTTAACCAAAATTTGGCACTTGTAGACAAGATCGTAGCGTAAGCCAACAATCGCTTTCCATGGTGGACCACAATAACCGTTCAAAATCTTCTTAGCCATGGTGTCCCTTGGGGTGGGTACAAATCGCCTTCATGTAACTCTTCCATGATACGCATTCTCATTTCTAGTCTACAAAGTAACACAAATCGTGGTTACGCTTATAAGATTGCTGTCGTAAATCTTCATAACTTCTTATCATTAACGAGCCCCCTCGGATATTCCTAGTCTCAAGATACCTCTTCACGTCATAGTACCAAGGTTTCTCTTACGTATCAAGCTCATAACAATATGCTGGTTCATCAACTTCCAATGATGATCACGGGAACCTCATTTATCCATCTCCTTGAAAAACATAAGCGACATAGTAGCTAATAAATCACCAACCGATTCTTTCGTGAATATGATCAATGATTTCTTGGTAAAATCAAACTTTGCTCATCACAAATGGTCGATCACCCATCCTCCCTACGCCGCGATCACTAATCTCCATACACCATAAACTTATTCCATAATCGCCGCTAATACCATAATGCCGCCGTCGTGCCCCATGCAAAACATAATCTGGCGTGGCGTGTGTCACCAAATGTAATTATGCCATACCGCTTCCATCAAAGACCGTCCGCCAGGATCACAGCCCATTCCTCCATCACGGCACAAGTTCTTATCTGTGACTAGTAAAACATCTTCGCCATAATCATCCACGCTTATTAACCAAGCAACCGCTACACACTTCCTTTGGTCGCGCACGAAAATGTCATATTAATATCATTTGCCATCTTCTTAGGAGGCTGGTTTCTCAAAGATGTATTTTCGGATCCATCTTGAAATCAACAAGGTAGTGTGAGTCAACATATCTCTTTGTCTTAGTCGCCGCCAGCATTACATTTTCTCAGCGCCGTATCTTGTTTCCACGGTAAGTAGCTAAGGTAGTATATTACATGCTCTTCGACCGGACTTCATCGCCGCCAACACACACCCATTTCTCTAACTGCATCATACGTACAAAAAGATCTTCCGCCGGCATCGAGGATAGGAATTACGTGGTACTCCCATTTTGTCAGCGATCGCAATCGTCGCTTCCATTCCACTACTTGATCTTTCTTAAGTAAAGATTTCACAAGCAGCGATTAAGTGTACAGATCCGCAATGAAACACCAAACCTCGCCTCCTTGCGGGAGCGGCATCTCTTGAATAGCTTTAACCTTCACCACCTGCACCACCTCTTCCCCAAAACCCAGGAGTTTTCGGATCGACTCGAAAAGTGCACTTGTTGGGATTAAGTCTTAGTACATACTTCTTGACTGTCAAATAGTTTCGCAAATGATCAAGATGTTCTTCTTGATGCAGATCGAGCTATCATGCCCGTCGGCGTAGACCTACATCTCGTGATGAATCATGTCATGAAACAAGGTCACCATAGCGCTGATAAGTGGCACCCGCGTTCTTTAGTCGAAGCAGCGCTAACTGGTAGCGAAAGTGCCCCAGCGTATAGCAGTAGTCTTCTCCATGTCTTGGGAGCCATTTTAATCGGTTGTAACAGGAGAAACCATCCATGAAGGAGAAAACCTTGTAGCGGTATTGTCAACGAACATCAATATGAGAGTGGGAAATCATCTTTCGGACTTGCTTTGTTTAGATTTACGTAATCCACACACATTAGTACTTTACCATCCTTCTTAGATACGGGTACCACATTTGCAACCTTTGAGGATAAGAGGTGTGACTAAGAAACGTTGAGCGCTTCATAACCCGGCTTTGATTTTCTGACATCTCGGGGCCATCTCACGAACCTTATTTCAGGGAGAAAACCTTCTTTTATCGGCAATCGGTGTACCACGATATCAATGTCCAACCTGCATGTCTTCGTATGACCAAGAAAAAACTTAAATTTAGTCTCGTAACATCGAACCAACCTTTCTTTAACACTGCTCTCAAGACCCGCTCCTATCTTGATCTCTTTCTTGTCTTCGTCGATTACCAATTCACAACCTCAACTTGCTCTTCGTGTGGTACGTATAACTTCGCTCTTCTTAGCAGCAGTCGAGCAAGTTCTCTGGCACTTCACAATCTTCCTCACTTTCGTCTTGGCTTGTAGATCGGATTATCGAAGTCATATTTAGCACTAACATGCATATTATTAATGAGATTCGGAGTGATTACGGTGTATTACGTGGGTGTGTGTAAGAACACATAGCTTTTGAAGGGTGATAAAGTAAAAGAAATAAAACAAACAATTGAATGCAAAAGTCCAACGATTTATTGAATGAAAATCATGGCAAACGAGATAATAACCCTACATGACGAGCCACATGATGCCTGCCAGGCAGCACTAGGCTTTCAAAGTTTATTGTTCAAAACATAAAGAAATCTGACAAAACAAAACAAACAATTACTCGACTAAAGGAGTTGGTATAGCGTCTTGATCTTCCAATGCGAGCCCATGATGCAGGTTAGGAAGATCCACTTGCGATGTTGGCCGTGGTCGATCGTCTTCTAGCATGGATTCCATTACGGCGTCTGCGGAAGGGAAGTTGGCGGCACGTTCGCGTGTCATCTTGACCCTTGATGGTGAAGCCTAAACCCGTCTTATCGGTTGAAGGAAGGTCGGGGGCTGTCCCCGAATAGCCTACCTCCTTTTCAACGATGGCTTGAGCATCTTTCGGCGAGGCCATCCTAGGCGGAGCTTAAGCAACTTCGGGGAGTGACGGGAGAGTGTGAACACACTACTGCGTGTGTTCAAAAGCTTGACACGGAGTCTCGAAGAATTCTCCTTCCATCTCGAGGTATCGGAATGGTAGATGATTGACCATATACTCTTCCACCACATCACATAACAACCTTCCCTTTCACGGGTACTTGATTTCGATGTAGGGTAAGGAAGTAGCGCTTTGCCCATGTATCCAAGGCGTCCAAGTAGGCAGAGTAAGCGGACGAATGTCCATGACAAAAATGGAGTCAAAGTGCGGGAACCGACTTTAACAGCTGATGAGCTCTCAAACTTTGTTAACAGAACCATCAAAGCTCTCACAATAATCCTTTGGGTCTCGGAACCAACCCTTCGACATCGAGTCGATCAAAAGCGATCTTGGAAGGATATTCGAGCAGAACCGGTATCGCCAAGACATGAGGCAGGTACGCCTTCCCTTGCATTCGACGAAGATGTGCAAGGCTTTGTTGTATTTCTTCCGTGAAGTTAAATCGGCATCGAGAAGCCTAGGCCGTTGTTGGCAGAACTATAGCAATAAACCAGGCCAGTCGGTGGTAGTGTCTTGCGGCACATGAGCATTCTTGAGAAACTTCACCAAGGCATTAGCATGAGCCTCGAACACAAAACAAAGCGAGCATGGAAATCTTGGACGGAATGCATCTAGCTTCATTCCACAACATTGTAGTCACTCTTCTTGATAATCTTGAAATTTCCTCCATTTCTTTGGAGGTGTCTTGACAACTTCCTTTGGTACTACAGTGGCGGGATGAGTCACTGGTTCTTTCCCTCTAGTTGGGATATTGATTGAAGTAGACCGGAATCGGTAAATCATGATGTCTTTGGAGAAGATCTACGGAGAGAATACCCTTCGATTGGTCACTTTACTTGATCGATGGCGTTATCGATGTCGAGGAATAGAAGCTCCAACGATAAGATCTTCAATGGTCGAGAGGTCTTGCTTGCGCCATGATAGTAAACATCACTCCATAGTTCCAAAGGATAGCTTTGTCGAGAGAATATAGCCTTTGGTCTTGGAAAGTGATAATGAGAGGTGCCACTCTAAACGCACGGATCAGCGAGAGAAATCCTTATTGTGTTAACATCGGCATAGTCTTGAAATCGTCACCCCATCAGTCGCCTTAACATCTTCAATAGGAATCTTGTAACTACTCGAGGGAGGTGTACTTCACCATGTAATCATACTTTCCACTTGGCTGCGCCAAGGTATCCCACAGATGGTGCAGTTTAGTTCGCATTGTCAATCTTGACTTAGACATTTTCTTCACACGGCTTACGCACGGTGGTTTCAGAAATAGTATCTCACGGTTATCCATCATACCTGAACCGTCTTCTCGACCAACAACATCAGTGCAGATGGGCACCAACGACAATTCTGGACATCTGGATTATTACCGGCTTGCAACAAATTCTTCTGCGGTCATCGAAGAATGGTCAGTCATCTATGTTAAAACATAAGTATCGTCACCAACAACATTGGAACTCTTGTCATGATTAGGCATAGGCGCGTTGATCACATTCGAGTCTCAGCAGGATCAAATTCAATCTACTTACTTCAATCATATCCACAGATCTTGTTCTTGAGCCCAACAATTATCGATTATAGTACCTGGGCTGTTGGAATGGTAAGCACACTTAGCATTAGGATTGTATTTCGGAGAGAAGTATTGACATTAGGAGGATCCCAAGGTAATCGACTCTGCGTTCACATGTGTTGCAAGGCTTGCGACAATGGCATGTTGATCTTAATAATATCTTCGTGGCGCGTTACTGTTATTGTCTCCACGAGTTGTGCTGATGTAGGATTGGAGATCCATTGCCACGGTGGCCAGTCCACTTTGGCTCGGCTTTTCGACCATACCTTGACATTGGCTTCTTTCTTACCACCAAAGATTTCTTAGCGTTGAAGATGACTCTACAAATCTTCCCACTCTTGATACCGGCTTCAATCGCTACTTTATCAATATATTCGGTGAATCCGGATGAAGAATTTCCAATCGGATGATTGAAGAATGGGCTGTCGGTGTTCCCATAAACATATCCAACTCCCTATTGGACAAGGTGGTTGAACTACACTGCTAGATCTCTCCACTTCAGAGCATACTCCTTGAACTTCTCGTCACGACCCATAGACATGCTTTGTAGTTGCATGAGTGGGTGTCAATTCACATTATACTCATGCATGCATGAAAGCATCGGCCAAATCACTCCAGTACGGATACGGTCATTCTCTGGTGATAGTACCATTCCAGGGGTTCGGACAAACTCTTGAAAATAGTGCATCCACAACTTTACATCATCGGTGTGGGGATTGATCTTACGGACATAGGACTTCAAATGCAGCTTTAGGCAAGACATGCCATCATACTTGGAAAAGTTGGAACTTTGAATTTGGGAGGAATCACAACACAGAACAAGACTCGGATCATCAAAGTTCAGCCGGGACATCTTCATGGTTGTAAGTAATACCTCCCTATACCAAGGAGTGGTACATTAGAATTCTCCACAACTCAATGAATGAAGTCCGCAGGAAAAAGATTCGGATATCGAATGAGAGAGTGACATCATCCTTTGAGACCATCTCAACCTTGTTCATTCTTCAAAGCTGATGGAGGAAGGTGCGAAATAAACCACCTTGAAAGTGTGTTATACAACACATGAGAGTTCCTTGTCTCTTAGTAAAATGCAGTGTGGAGAGAATGGGGATATCTCCAAGTAAGGTAGGCAAGGATTGCGGGTAAGAAATAATTTGATGGCATTGATGTCTATGAATTGATTCGAGTTAGGAAATAGAACCAAACCATAAATTAACAAGGCCACAATGTTTTCAAATGCATGGAAACTCATAACTTTGAGGAATTCTGACTTTCTTAAATAAGAACTTGAAGTAAACCCATAACGCCCGCTTCTTGTTTCCCAATTGGCTTGATATCTGAGCGCTTAAGATGTAAAGGCGATGATGTCTTCGTACTTAGGAACCTTTTCTAGACATTGAATGGCATTTGGTCAAATAGGTATCCCAAGTAACAGAAATTCTTCTAAGGTAGGAACCAATGATAATCTGGAAATGTAATGATATTTTCGGATCAAAGAAGCTGAATAGGACAGCATCATATCTTCTTAAAACCGGAATAACCAAATCAAGCGAGATAACCATGTCTTTTGATGAGCCGAGCATGGTGGGAATTTACAGAAACCAATTCTTTGAGTTGAAAGGATACCCATGAAGTTGATTCGGATAGTCTTTCTAGAACCATAATCCCTACAAGCAGCAAAGATAAATCCTAGGTCCTTGAAATAGTTAGAAATGATATGCAATCGCGAATGATGTCATGATGTCATGTTTAGCACACAAGCAATTCACACAATGAGCCTAGGGTTAAGGCTCATGAGGTATAAGTGATTACCCTACCAAAAGTTTGAGTTGGTTCATCCATCCTATAATAGTAACCGGGTTCTAGGAATCTCATATCACGGATCTTTCGTAGGCGCTTATTTCAATCTGACCAAGTGGTCGATCGAAAATGTCCCAAAGTCGTCTCAATGGCGTAGCATCAGTATCAACCAACCTCGGTCTACACCAAAGCCATCTCACTACTTTCTAATGGCCAAGATGGGTCAATTAAGGTTCTAAAAGTTTAGTTGGCGCTTGATGACACCACGTAGAAGCCAAATACTATCTTCAACTTGGGAATGAAAGTATCGGGACAACCAAAGTGTCAACTAACGTAGCCATCATATTGACCGTTTAGTTATCGTCTGGCGGTCGCGATGATCTAATGCTACTTACCTAAAAGGAAACCCGGATCCGGGTGTAGGATCCCCAACAATATAATACCAAGAAACCCTAAAGATAAAGCATACAAGTCAAAAAAAAGCAATAAATTATCTAGAAATCCTTAAGGCAATTCTCTCTTTTAGGGTGTTCCAATGATCGCCGATTACATGTCTGGTGAAGCGACTTTGTAGGATTTTGTATCGCAAATGTGCGGATAGCAAGAGTAACCACCGACTTTTATTTTTATCCAATTAAGGAAGGTAAAATATGAAAAAAGACCTTCGTTAGATTACGAGTACGGAGAATGGTTATGAAAAGGAAAGGTATTAGCACCCTTTCCATCCGTAGTTATCTGGGCTCTTAGTTCTCTAGATCACTTTTAAAATTGCTTCTTTGTGTGTTTGACAAAATGTTTTGAAAAGGCATTTCGCTTTGACTTTGTAATGACTCATGTAGGAGTGTATACAAAGTGTTCAAATGTTTTGTTTGAAAAAATTTGAACTTTTGGAAAAAGTGTGTGGTGTGAAAAGCATTTGGTAGAGCAAGCAACTAAAAGACTTATTACCCACTCAATTGAATTGGTTTTGTTGTACTTCTACATTCCTTTAGAATAGTTAGCCGTACCATTAGTTAGTAGGTAGCTCCATTCGTTGGATGTAAGCGGGACACTCGAAGGGACATCGGATGGTCATTGAAGGGCAACTTGTAGGAAGTATCCTAGCACATTCGAAGGACTATCATCATTTTCGTAGCGACAATCGAGGTCAAGATCATGTATTCGGGCACATCGTGGGTCTATGATCTTTGTATCGAAGGGACTATGATGATTTGTTTTGAAGGCAATGGTGCTAGGATACCTCGATCGAGGACAACCATTTTGAATTCGCAAAACAACGAGAGAATTACCTAAGGGTGCATGTGTGAAGAAGTGTGTTGATTTGAGATATTTTATTCTTGAAGATTAGAGTGAGCTATGTTCATTATTATCTTTCCATACATAGTTACTAGCAATTGATAGAATCTGGAAAGTAAAATACGGAATGTAAAGTGCGGAAAGGTAAATGTCCTACGCTATTACATGGCTTTGGGGCAGATACATAATTTAAAATGCGGAAAATAAAATCCTAATTAAAACTATTACAACCCATGAGCAATTACATTATTGGAAAAATAAAATGATAAAATGATAAAGAAAAATAAATACGATCAAGTTCAACACAAAAAAAGAAATCGGAAAATGCAATATAGATAGAACAAGAAAAATGTTAGAAAATGCAAGTTTTAATATGGAAAAATTAATATATGCTGGAAATAAGATAAATATATTAAAATAATTTTTTGGGATTTTTTGGAAAAGATTTAATAATTAAAATGCAATTAAAAGTAAATTAAATGCAAAAATATAAATAAAATAAATATGCATGCAAAAATTATATTTTTAAATTTATTAAATTAAATAAACATTTTATGAAAATAATGTAAAAAGAAAAATGTTTTGGTAATTTTTAATAGAATAAAAATTATGGAAACAATTAAAATAATATGAAAATATTGAAATAATTAGAAAATAGGAAAATAATGAGTTTTGTAAAAGGAAAAGAACATTGGTCTTGCCAGATTGAGAATACCTTGTGTTGGACTTTGAAAACCAACGCAGCTGACCAATGAGCTAGGCATGTCATTTGTTTGGAAAGCAGGTTAGTGGATTATCGCGTCACCTTCGTATTGCTCGTCTTAGCGAAACTTCATCGTTCTTGTTTGAATTACTGGCATTTCGTCGGCCTCGAGGCAACGCTATGACCCAACAAACATCAAAATGCAACACACATAATATAAATTATATCTAAGACCATGACTGATTCCTCGACCATCCGAACTCAATAGTATAGGTTCTTGTCCAATTTTCCGATTTAAAAAACCCCAAAGCGAGAAACCACAACCATGGTGGATTTTGATTTAGGTCACGAAAACACAATCAAACTATCGAAAAGTTTCAAACTTCATTCTAAACATAAAACAAACAACAAAACACGTTAAATATGCATGAATATTTCAAAATCGAATTTGGAAAAGTTTGACACGAGTTAGTTTCTCAATTACAGATGGTTTGAGCAATGTGAAGTGCAGGATCGACTCAGTATCAAGGAATGCAATAGACACCTTAGAATCGATTAAAAGCAATGAGACTAGGGTTGCAAATTGCTTCAGAACACGATCTCTTAAGTTTGAAATAGGGTTTCCAAGGCAATTTTTAGTCTTCTTAATTGAGATGTATCAAGTATATATCTTTGGATGGATTTGGCATTGTTTTGAAAGATTTGATCAATAATCAATGAAAATCAATTTTGATTTTTCATGAAATCAAATTTTCAAACTTTGGTCCAATTTCAATCTAATCTTCCCATATTTGATTCAATTTCGAAATTGCTGGCATTTATGGGTTAATTGGATCACAACAACAATAAAAATCAATCTTTCAATTAATTTTGATTTTATACCTTATTTTTCAAATTAATTTGTATTTAAATGAATAAATTCCAAATTAAATAGGAAAATAAAATAGAAAATCGTGGCATTGAGCTTGGACATTCCTACTTGCATGAGAATAAGTTTGGATGAAGAAAAAGTAGGCCCGTTTGCAAAAGATTTGATTTTTGATATCTCTCTTTGTGCATTCTTTCAAAATTGCCCAACTTGTGGATGGTGTAACTTGCTCAATTTTCCACATTTTTGAGTGTTCGTGGACTTTGGAAGCTCTAAGAGTCCTCTAAACAATGTCTTTGGTCTATATCAATTGGAGTTACCATGCTCAATATATCTTCAAATCAAAAGTTGACTTTTGTTGACTTTGAAAATGACACTGTAATGTTTTGATTTGTACCTCTCAAATGAAGCATTTTTGGACATTCTTGTGAGACATGAAGTTGTAGAAATTGAATTTCCTTCAAAACAATAGGTGGTGGAAAAATTTACGAGAAAGTATGAAGAAGTTATGATCGGTCAAAGTTCGATTGACTTTTCATCTAGAAACCCTAATTTAGAAAGTTTGACTTTTGAGCAAATCTTGAGTTTTCTTGATGAATCATGATCAACCTTGATCAAATTATGAATGTAACTTCAAAATGAGGATGTTGACCAAAAATCAGAAGCTTTGACTGTATGTTGACCACAGTTGACTTTTGTCAATACCGATTTTCAACCATCGAGCAATTATAGAAACTTGACTTGTGAGGCTTGAAACTTGACATGGAGAATCTTTGAAGCATATGAGGAGGCATGAAGACCATTGCGGTTGGAAATCCATCTTGACTTGAGATACAAACCCTAGTTTGGGTTGATTGTCTAGGAGAGAGTTTGTCTGATCAACTCTTGAGGAATCCTTGAGCATAGATGTATGAAATCTCTTGAGTAGATGGAGGGCAAATTTTGGGGTATGACAGGTGGCACTTGTCACCGTCTGTGTGGTCCATGAGAAATCTGTTGCAGGTACACTCACAATAAGCAACTATGCTCCTTTCCTTACAATCATCAGATCTGTTAAGATCCAAATCCAACGCTCCAGAATGATGATCCATCCTACAGTGCCATGAAGTTGTCCACACAAGATCCAACAAGTTATTGGGCTTGACTCAGCTTTGCTCCTCACACCCCCAGATCTGACTACAACCACAGGCCCATTTCTAAATTCACTCTTTAAATTATTTATTATGCAAGTATTTTTTTTATTTGATGTATTAAATTATAATTAGTATATGATAGTTTTTATTTGCTAAATTATCGATTAAATTATTAGTTGATTTTTTATCAAGTAAAAAAAATCCATCCTAATAATTATTTAAATTCCAGTTGTATTATGTGTTAATTTTCTTTTTCTTATTATCCGTTTTGTTTTTTTTATCCGCTTGTATATTTTACTACGCAATCGTACACTCCACTCACAAATTAATATAAAAAGAAATAACGTCTCCGGTCTCTCATTTTGGTTCCCACACCAAATTCTCTAAGGGTCTCATAGTTGGGGATGGGCATGGCCCATCCTCACGAGGTTAATCAAAGCCCTCGTTGCTTTGATTAATCATAACCCGAATAAACATTGGTCCACATACCAATTATCCATGCACCAGGGTCTCATGGTTGGGGATAGGAGCACCTATCCCACGAGTTAATCAAGTCCACATACTTGATTAATCATAACCAGAAACATTACTTCTCTTCGCCCAATATCGAACTCTTAAAACACTTTCAAATTAAAATAATTAATTGAATTTGTTTTTTTTCTTTAAATCAATTTTTTATAAAAAAGGAATACTTGGATGGGATATGTCTCAATTGTTAGATGATAGCCTAATGATTTAAACAAATCGAAGTTTCTAGGTTGTTAGATGGTAGCCTAATAAACTAAAAACTTCTATCCATATTCCAAAACAAAAAATATAGTGTTATGGCATTTAATTAAATTGTTGGATGATAGCCCAACGATTTAATTAAATTTAAAGTATTTGGGCCATTAGATGATAGCCTAATGACTTAAGTACTTTTATTCCATACACTTAATAAATGTGAATTGTTCTTCACTTCACCTTTTTCTTAATAAAGATTTTGGATGAGAGATGATTGGTCGAGCTCACTCCTTTAATTTAATTGAATCGTTAGATGATAGCCTAACATTTTGGTACTTGTCATCTACAATTAAAATCAATTCAACCCATTCAAATTCTTTTTTTCCGCTCATATGCAATCATCAAAAATATTTATTCTAAAATCAATACAACCGATTCAAACATTTTCAACAAGAACTACAGAGTTTTGATTTTCCCATTGCACGAGAATACGTAAACGCGGTTTCAAAATGTCAAACTCAAAATAATAATACAAACCCCTTTTCTTTTTTATTCATAACTTAGAAATTAGCGATTACACACAAACACACTTCGAACTAAATGGGTCCCATCAGTACGATGGACGTAAGAAGTGCTAATACCCCTCTTAACATGTAACTCGATTCCATGTTTTGGTCGTGACCGCCTTATCCGCATTTGTGGGGTTTTATCTATATTTTCCGTTCCTTTGGAACAAATAAAATTAGGTGCGATTTCATTGTTTTGAAAATTTAAATAATTTTGAAAAAGTTGCTTCAGTATGGATATCATTGATTCGTGTGAAGAGATATTGACTGCATTTAGAGCGGGTATGGACATTATAGTATTACATTATGTGGTTTGGAGTTACCAATGCACCTGGTGTTTTCATGGAGTATATGACCAGGATATTTCATCCGTATCTCGATAAGTTTGTGGTAGTCTTTATTGATGACATTCTGATCTATTCAAAGAATGAGGAAGAGCATGCAGAACATCTTAGGATTGTGTTGGAATTGTTGAAAGAAAAGAAGCTTTATGCGAAGTTGTCCAAGTGTGAATTCTGGTTGAGTGAAGTAAGCTTTCTTGGTCATGTGATTTCCAATAATGGAATTGTTGTTGATCCTACGAAGGTATAAGTGGTATCTCAGTGAGAAGCGCCAAAGAATGCTTCTGAAATCCGTAGTTTTCTTGGTCTTGCAGGTTACTACAGAAAGTTCATTGAAGGATTTTTGAAGTTAGCCTTGCCGTTGACTAAGTTGACAGGAAAGGGTCAAATGTTTGTTTTGGATTCTAAATGTGAGAAAGGTTTCCAAGAGCTGAAGAGGAGGTTGACTAGTGCTCCGATTTTGATTTTGCCGAATCCTATAGAATCTTTTGTTGTGTACTGTGATGCTTTATTGATGGGTTTAGGTGGTGTTTTGATCCAGGATAAGAAGGTAGTGGCTTATGCTTCGAGACAGCTGAAGATTCATGAAAGGAATTATCCGACTCATGGTTTAAGTGGCATTTGTGGTATTGTTTGAAATTGTGGAGGCATTATTTGTATGGATCTCGATTTGAGGTATTCACGACCAAAAGACAAGTATCTCTTTGATCGAAAAGAGCTAAACATGAGGCGAAAAGGTGGTTAGAATTCAAAAAGATTATGACTTTGGTTTGAATTACTATCACAAAGGAAAACATTCTGATGCATTGAGTAGGAAGTCCTTGCATATGTCTATGTTGATGGTGCGTGAATTGGAGTTAGTTGAGCAATTCAGAGATTTGAGTTTGGTATGTGAGACTACTTCTGATAGTCTTAAGTTGGGTATGTTGAAGTTGATAAATTCAAAGACAAAATCTGACGTCGGTTTAGTTGATAATTTGGCATTGATCAACCGAGGTAAAGGAGGTAAAAGCTATGCGGAAATAATCTCGTTGAGTTTCAACAATGCTAGTGCTCATATATTTCGACTATCTCATCTCCTTGTTGTCAGTAGAAAGTGAGTGAATTGATTTTCGCCATTTGAATCTTGAATCTTTGATAGTAATCTGGTAAGATGATCTGGATGAGACATAGTAAATGCTTAAATCCTTAACTTTTGCCTAGACCGCCCTTTCGGGTTTTAAGTCTACCGGAATACCCTTTTTGCCCAAGCCGCCTTTGCAGGTTTTCGACTTGCCATGTGTACATTTTTTGTATATATCCTTAACTTTTGCCCGAACCCTTTTGGTTTGCCAGGATGCCCTTACTTTTGCCTAGGCCACTCGACCTAGCGGGTCTCGTTCATGCGTAGTATTTTTTGACTATGTCCGCGTTCACAGGGTGTGGGAAGTCTTCTCCATCCATGGTGCTATGTATCATAGCTCTGCCGAAAAATACTGTTTTGACTACAAATGGTCCCTCGTAGGTGGGGGTCCATTTGCCCCTGGGTTCACCTTATGGAAGGATGATGCGTTTGACTACTAGATCATCGACTTTATAGACTCGGTGTTTGACTTTCTTGTTGAATGCTCTAATCATACGCTTCTGGTAAATTTGTCCATGGCAGATGGATGCGAGTTGTTTCTCGTCAATCAAATTGATCTGATCGAGACGAGTCTAGATCCATTCATCTTCGCCTAGCTCTGCGTCTTGGAGGACTCTGGTTGAGGGTATCTGAACCTCGATTGGTAGGACTGCTTCCATACCGTATATGAGAGAGAAGGGGGTTGCCCCTGTAGATGTTTGTACTGTAGTGTGATAACCGTGGAGAGCAAATGGAAACATCTCGTGCCAATCCTTGTAAGTCACTGTCATCTTCTGTATGATCTTCTTGATATTTTTGTTGGCGGCTTCCACTGCGCCATTCATTTAAGGCTGATATGGAGAAGAGTTGTGATGCTTGATCTTAAACTGCGTGCAGAGTTCGATGATAATTTTTTTGTTGAGGTTGGTACCGTTATCTGTGATAATCCTTTCGGGAGTGCCGTACCGATAGATAAGATTATGCTTGATGAATCGAGCCACAACATTCTTGGTAACAGATGCGAACGAGGCTGCTTCTACCCACTTGGTAAAATAGTAAATTGCCACAAGGATGAAACGGTGTCCATTGGAGGTAGTAGGTTTTATTTCTCCGACCATGTCGATGCCCCACATTGCAAAAGGCCAAGGGGCGGTCAGAACATTCAACGATATTGGAGGTACATGTACTTTGTCTGCATATATCTGACATTTGTGACAAGTCTAAACATGACAGTGACAATCAGCTTCCATAGTGGACCAATAGTAACCTGTTCTCAGAATCTTCATAGCCATTGTATGTCCATTGGAGTGGGTACCGAATGCGCCTTCATGTAACTCTTCCATGATCCGTTCTACTGTTTTCTGATCTACACAGTGGAGGAAGCACAAGTCGTGATTGCGCTTGTATAAAATGCCGTTACTGAGAAAGAATTTGGATGCGAATCTTCTCAAGAATTTCTTGTCATTGACAGATGCCCCTGCGGGATATTCTTCAGCCTCAAGGTACCTCTTCACTTCGTAGAACCAAGGTTTCTCTTACGTATCAAGTTCACAGCGGTATCTTTGGTTAAATCAAACTTTTCAATGATGATTTAGGGAGCTTCGTTGTCCCATTTGACCTTAAACATAGATGACATAGTAGCTAACGCGTCTGCCAACTAATTCTCTTCTCGTGGAATGTGATCGAAAGTAATCTCTTAGAAGTAAGGGATCAGACTCAGAACATGCTCTCGATATGGAATGAGATTCGGGCGTTTCGTATCCCATTCGCCTTTAATTTAACTGATCACTAAAGCTGAGTCTCCATATACTTGCAAGAACTTGATTTTTAAGTCAATAGCAGCTTAAATACCCATGATGCACGCTTCGTATTCGGCCATGTTGTTGGTGCAGTTGAAACATAATCTGGCGGTGAAAGGTGTGTGTCCTCCTGTAGGGGATGTAATGATGGCGCCAATGCCATTGCCAAGTGCGTTTGAGGCTCCATCAAAGACCATGGTCCATCGGGATCGATTGGTCATTCGTCTAGTCACAGTTCTTTGCAATCGTTAACTAACAAAACATCTTAATCGGAAACTTCGAAATGCATAGGCGATAGTCGTATGTAAGCGATGAGCCAAATGATCGACTACTACACTTCCTTTGATCGCTTTACGGTAGTATCTTTGGATGTCATATTCGATCAAGATCATTTTCATCTTGCTATTCTTCGGAGAAGCGGGTTTCTCGAATATGTATTTTATCGGATCCATCTTGGAAATCAACAAGGTAGTGTGAGTCAACATATCTTGTCTTGGTCGGTGACGACCAAATCTTTGCCAAGTTTTCTCGGTGTGAGTATCTTGTTTCACAGTCGGTAAACTTTTTTCTAAGGTAGTATAAAGCATACTCTTTTCGACCAGACTCGTCATGTTGACCCAATACACACCCCATTGAATTCTCTAATACTGTTAAGTACATGATAAGAGGTCTTCCTTTGGCAGGCGACATCAGGATAGGAGGATTTTGCAGATATTCCTTGATTTTGTCAAAAATGATTTGACAATCGTCGTTCCACTCCACTACTTGATCTTTCTTCAGTAACTTGAAGATTGGCTCACAGGTAGCGGTTAGATGCATAATGAATCTTGCAATGAAGTTTAGTCATCCCAAGAAACCTCTGACTTCTTTATCGGTGCGGGGCGCTGACATTTCTTGAATAGCTTTAACCTTGGCGGGATCAACTTCAATACCTTTACCACTGACAACAAACCCCAGCAGTTTATCGGATCTGACTCCGAAGGTGCACTTGTTGGGATTAAGTCTTAGTCTGTACTTCTTCAGTCTATCAAACAGCTTTCGCAAATGATCGAGATGTTCTTGTTCAGTTTGTGATCGAGCTATCATGTCGTCTACGTAGACTTCTATCTCGTGATCAATCATGTCATGAAATAATGCCACCATGGCACGTTGATAAGTGGCGCCGACGTTCTTCAGGCTGAACGGCATGACCTTGTAGCAGAATGTGCCCATTATTGTAGCAGTAGACTTCTCCATGTCTTGAGGCCATTTTGATCGATTGTAACCGGAAAAACCATCCATGAAGGAAAACCTTATGTTGGCGGTGTTGTCGACTAGAACATCAATATAAAGGCGGTGGGAAATAAATCTTTCGGACTTGCTCTGTTCAAATCTACGTAATCCACACACATTAGTACTTTACCATCTTTCTTAGATACGGTACCATTCCAACCTGTGGATAAATGTTGCTAGAAACCGGCATTGAACTACTTCATGACTTCACTTTGATTTTCTCGGACATCTCGGGGCGCTCACGGTCATACATTTCTTGGGAGAAACCTTCTTTTGTCGGTAGTCGGTGCACCATAATATCAATGTCTAGACCTGGCATGTCTTCGTAGGACCAAGCAAAAGCCTTGATATAGTCTCGTAGCATCTGGACCAATCTTTCTTTGACACTGCCCTCGAGATCTGCTCCTATCTTGATTTCTTTTCTGTCTTGGTTAGTACCTAGATTCACAATCTCGACTGGCTCTTCGTGTGGCTGTATAACTCGTTCTTCTTGTTGTAGCAATCTGACAAGTTCTCCCGGCACTTCACAATCTTCCTCACCTTCGTCTTCAGCTTGGTAGATCAGATTATCAAAGTCATATTTAGCAATAGCAAAGCTGTTATCAACGAGATTCGGAGTGAATCTGCAGTGTATCACGTGGGTGTGTGTAAGAACACATAGCTTTTGAAGGGGTAATAGAGTAAAAGAAAAGAAAGGAAACAATATTTAAATGCAAAATTCCAATGATTTTATTGAATAAAAATATGCAAATGACAAATAATAACCCTCACAAACGAGCCGTGATGCCCCGGGCAAGGCATTAGGCTTTAAAGTTTTATTGTCTGAACGTAAATAAAGAACGAACAGCATAACAGAAAACAAAAGCAATTACTCTTGTCTAAAGGAGATTGCTATGACATTTTCGGTCTTCCAATTGCTGAGTCCGTTGTCGGGAGTTGAGAAGATCCAATTGCTGATGTCGAAATCGCTGTCGTCATCTTCTATGGCATGAACTCCGTTCTTGCTGATGTGGAAGGGAAGTTTGTCGGCACGTTCGCAGCGTATCATCTTCCCACCGTGTTACAGGTAGCCTTGACATTATGGAAGGCAGTTTGTCAAAGATTTTTTTACTGATGAATGGTAACCTTGACATTATGGAAGGTAGTTTATCCAAGATCTGTTTACCGATAAATGGTAGCCTCGTCATTATGGGAGGTAGTTTGTCGAAGATTTTATTTACCGATAAATGGTAGCCTCGTCATTATGGGAGGTAGTTTGTCAAAGATTTGTTTACCGATAAATGGCAGCCTCGTCATTATGGGAGGTAGTTTGTCGAAGATTCGCCTGAATGCTCTAACGGGCAAGATTTTAATTCAAAGAATGAATAAGCTGTTTGTTACCTTTTTCGGGTGAAATATCTTGGTTAAAGAAGAAGTTGATTCACCATTCCCCAATGGAGTCATGTTTTTTCTCCCATGAGATCGAGCTTCTTTCCCCAGTAGTTCGTTTTCTTGGATGAGTTGTCTTTCTTAGCATGACCTTATTTTTGCTTCCCTAGTGGGTCATGTTTCCACTGTGAAGTTCATTCCTTTTGCATTGATAACCATTAAGCATTGCATGGTATCTTATGGCCAAAATTAGGTTGTGTTATATTTAAGTATCTTTTATCTCGTCGAGGTGAAGGTTTCCTTCTTATCTCCAGATAAAAGACACTTAAATAAGGGCAGCTATTGTACCCCAATTTTTCCCCCTAAGATCCCTCATCATCTCATCATCACAATGCATTAAGATCACAAACAAGGTTGGGCTCTTATGGTTGTCCTATTCCTAAGTTTGCTCTCAAGGAATCGCCAAGTACCCTGACTGTGTTCTACAAGCATGATTGATTTGCATTTTTATTTCATCTGCTAAACTCTGATTAAAATACCAAAAATATTTTCTTTTGTCTTTTTATATTTGTATTTTGTAAGTTTTTCGGTGTTCTTCCCCCCACACTTGTTTTGAACCAATTTTTCAAAATTTTGAGCAGTGCAATCGATTTGCACTCTGGAGCAATCGATTGCTCACTGCTATTTTCTGCCAATTTTTTTAAAAAAAAACTCAATGCAATCGATTGCACTGTGTAGAATACTGAAAAAATTGGGTAATTTTCAAGTTCGTGGGATTGGGCTCCAATTTCATTTTTTATTTTTTAATTTCGAAATTAATTACCAATTGATTCAAATTTGGCTCCAAATTCATTTTCCAAGCCTAATTCCCTATCCGAACCAAATTCCAAACCACCACTCATTCCCAAACCAAAACATTATAAATAGAGACATCCTGTAATTCAAATTTCAAGCTTTTGATAGCCAAATACACCCTGTCAAAATTTCTCCTCATTCTCTCATTCTCTCATTTTCCCCAATCCTCCCAATTCACTCAAAGCTATTTCTTCTTCATAAAGATTAGAAAATTCTTCATTGGAATTCTCTAATTCCTTGAGCTAAACCTCCATCCACTCTCTTTTTCTTCTTCAATTCTTTAGATCTAGGCTTGTAATTATGATTTTTGAAGTTGAAGTGAAGCAATTTGAAGTGTTACTCTTGCAAAATTTTCTCAAGATCTACAAGTGGTGAGTGTTGATCTTCATCTTTAACTATGTGATCTCTTGATAATTTTTGTTGTTTGATTCATTGAGAAAACTTGTTTTTAGTTCCATTGATGTTAAATTCTCAAAAATTAGTTGGAATTTTCGTGCTCAATTGAATCAAGGAACACAAGGTGTTTGTGAAAAAGTTTGAACAAGAATTTCGCCTTTAGAAATGTGATTTTTCTATTTTTTTACAGTAAGAAATCGATTTGCAATGTAGTGTAATCGTTTGCGCGGGCTTCGTTTTGAAAAAAATTGAAAAAATTGTGCTGAAGCAATCGATTTGCATCTCGATGCAATCGATTACACAAAAGTGCAAAATGTGATTTTCACTTATTTTTTTGACTTGTTTTGAATAATTACTCTCTTCTACTCCATTATTTTGATGATTGTCCTGGATTGTAGTCTTGAAAAACCTAATTTCTCTTTAATCTCAATGGACTTTGGGTGTTGATGAGGTTGGAAAAATGTATTGGTGATTCAAATCTACTAAAGGATTAATTATACAATTAATTCTTGGTGCTTTGAGTTAAAAATATATTTTGTTCCTTAATCCACCAAGATGATTGGTTGAACTTAAAGATGAGAGAAATTTGAGAAGATAATCCAAGTTGATCTATCATTTCTCATCCCTATTCAACTTATCCCATTCTTTTTTTTTATTTTACATGTGTTGACAAACATTAGAATATGATCTACATATCATTCTTCTCGTTTTCTTGTTCAACACATATATCACCATTGACCGACCTCGTTGTATGGTAGCTTCTACATAAGTCACCTGGAGATTGCTTAACATAGCGCTACATTGCTTCTTCTTAATCTTATTTTCTTTGTCCTGAATCGGAAAATGATCAATTGCTGGCATGAACTTTAATGTTAAAAAAAACCCAAAAGATGACTTGAGCTTTGATTTTGGTTCAACACTTGTGATACTTGTTGTAGTAGTCGCTATGATTTTTTAATCAAGCTTCTAACAAGTTCTTACTAACCTTGTCTATTTGAAATTCTCAATCATCTTTGATCAAGTGGTGATTGTTCCAAAATTGATGATAAACCTAACAAGTTTCAATATGATCATCTTGCTAACCTTACTAACAATAGACTTTTCAGTGATATACTTGACAAAAAGTAATTGAAACTTGTCATGTGGTCGCGTTGATTCTATCAAGCTTCTGGCAAGTCTTCATTCTCAAGCTTCAAGATGATCACCTTGCTAACTTTATTGTATAATTAACTTTATGTTATGCCTTTATTTTATGCCTTTTACTTTTCGCCTTTATTTTAACGCTCTTTATTTTACGCTCTTTATTTTTATGCACTTTATTTTTAGCATTTACATTTCATGCTTTTTTTTCTCACTTTAGCATTTATTTTCTATGTCATTTTATCCTTTGCTCACTTGACCATTTTATTTTCTTGTTATTTTGAATTTTCTCACTTGAGCTTTATTTTATCCTTTTCAAAAATACCTAATAATTAAACTTAAACATAAAAAAAAATTAATTGGACTTGGTAATCCCTATGCTCGGAGTGTGATCTTTGGACTCAGGATTAGGACCCTTACCTCAGCTTTGAGATTTATGTGCCCTTGGTGTTATTTTGTCTTGTTTGGTTATTATCTTTGTATGTAGGTTATTTTGTCATACTTGATTAAGAGTGGATTTCCTCCAAATACAACCGTTACTCTGCCCGTTTTTCTTGAGACATGAATTCATCTGAGGTATTGACTTATCTGAAGCATGGTTTTTTTGTTTGGTTATTTGTTGCTTATGTTGTAATCCAAAGGATGGGATATGGTATTGGCTCTTGATGTCAATTACTAGTTTTCTCACCCGGTTAGACTTTTCTTTTGCCTTACATTTTACTTTATGCACTTAGGTTAGCCTCTTCATGTCCTCTCCTATTATTTAATTTTCAAAATCTTCCCTCTTTTTCAAATGATTCTTTTTTTCAAAACTCGAACTGCTTTCATCAACAACTTGGACTTAGGTCCATGAATTTTCAAACTTATTTTTTTAATAAAATTTCAATTCATTTAATAATACTTTGACTCTTCTTTTTATTAAGACTAAAAACCACCTAACCTCATTCAAATTTTTTTGAGCTCTCTGTAGCTTTTCTAACAAGCATTTTCTTAAAATCAACCAACACAAAAATTTAGTCTTTTTTATCCGAACTACATAGGGTTTTGATTTCAACATTGCACATTGTTGGTATGTAAGCCTGGAACTCATTGGAAGTTCTATCAAACCAAAAATTATAAAAAATACTTCTTTTTCAAAAAAGGTTCCTACGGAGTACCGTAGATGCTTTGGGTGCGTAACACCTTCCCTTTGCATAACTAACCCCCGGTCCCAGATCTCTGGTCTTTTTTTAGGATTTCATTCACTCTTTTTCCTAGTCCTTTGGATAAAATAAAAGCGCGGTAGAGACTCTTTTGTAATTTTTTGAGTTAAGTAAGTTCAATGGCTTATATTCACGGTTTTTGCCGCTACAATCGCCTCTCCGAGCAGACATAACAACTTGGGGGGATACTATTCTAGACCGTCCAAATGAATGTTGGGCCGATCACATATTTAGACCTATGGAGAACCAAGTAGGCCTAATGGTCTCTGAAGGGCATCGTCTGCCTACTCTACACGTCGCCAGAACACTTCTGCTCAACGATGCCAAACTAGACGAACTAATTCCTCTCACAAAGGATTATGCCCGTTATGACCTGCCTTGGTCAACATAACGACTAGTTTCGAGCATTGGTGCCCAATTTGACTAGGTCAGACAAGATAGCTATATTCATGGATCCGCATATCTAGGCCCAAATATAGCAACCAATTAGAGTATTTCTAAGATCATTATATACACCCTCATACCTTTGAGGGAAAGGTATCTCATTCTTACTCTAACTACCCTAATATTCTTCTATTCTCACCTTGATCATCTACTTACTTTAGTATCAGAGTGCTTTACAGGTACATCACCACTCCATCTTCAAACACAACCCGATGAACCTTCCTCATTGCTCCAGTCATTCAGATTCTAATCAACATTCCATATCACTTTTATTCCGTTCATTTGACTCAAACCATGAATTGTTCTTAATTAGAACCTAAACAACTTTTACCACTCTTTTTTGTGCTTAATCACAAGCACATATAAAATATTTTGTCAACATCCTTTTGTGTGTGTAATTTCATAATAATTTGTGATTTTTTGTGAAATCCAACTCTCTCCACTTTGAAAAGTTCAAAACTCTTGAATTCAAATTTCTCTCATCTTCAACCTCAGTTTTGTTTTCAGATCTCCATGATGAGAGATATGTGATTGATTTTGGGAGATGTTGTCTTGAAACTAACCGTTATTGAAGATAGGGTAAAGATTTTGATGTTCTTTCTATATTAAGGAGTTGTCATTAGTGGGGGAAATTTCCAATGTGAAAAGAAGGAGGTTCTAATCTTCATATTTCTTTGGTAGTGACTGTGTGGAAGGCTATGAATAAGGCAGAGATCTTTTCAAAATCTTTAGACAATTGACTACTTAAGAAATCGATATGATCAAAGGGTTGATTGCTACAAACGAAAATTTTGAGCATAATTTGTGATATTGAAAGATTTAGAAGCGTTGATCGAGTAAAGATTACGCAGAAGAGTTTGACATGAAGTTGTATACAAGTCCAGATCCAAAATTGAAGTTTTATTTTCTTTAGCATTATTAGATAAGTGATTGTATATGAACTCTCGGAATATTTGTCAAAATATAATGGAACTATGAAGGTTCCAATGGGAAAGCATTGAAAAGTCCACGTAGACTCACGCAATGAAGACAAAGTCAAAACACTTCAAATTTTGGTGTCATTTCTCTATTTTTTACGTTTGGATTTAAATTTCGTAATATATTGCATGCCTAGGTTTTTCAATTCATAGAGTAATTTATTGTTTATTGTATTGATAGCGATTTATTGCTTGAGATTATACTTTGTTGGAATTTAGACTTAATCCAGCTTTAGCATACACAAACCAGCCTTTTTTATCGGCAAGTCCTGGCAGCAAGGACTGTCGGGACTCATGAAGATACTCAGTTGGAATTTCCAGGGTTTGAGCAGCCCGAGCGCAATTTCAAATCTCAAAAAGCTTGCTCAACAACATCGTCTGGATATTATTTTCTTATCGGAGACACTTGCAAATTCTCAGAAGTTGCAGAGTATTCGGGTTATGTTACGCTATGAATCTTGCTTGACAATTAATATGGAGGGAAGAAGTGGTGGTATTGCTGTTCTGTGGAAGGATAATAGTAGTTGTAGTGTTATAAATTTTTCTTGCAATTTTATTAACTCGAAAATTCTGGATAATTCTAAAGGTGAGTGGCGTCTGAATTGCTATTATGGTTTCCCGGAACGCTCGAGACGAAGACAAGCTTGGGACATGTTACGTGAGTTGCATGATATGTCCAACGTTCCTTGGTGCATTATCGGAGACTTTAACGACCTTATTTCTCAACAAGACAAAGCAGGTATTCATAATCATCCTAATTTGCTTTGTGTTGGTTTTTGTCAAGTTGTGAATGACTGCAATATTACTGATATTCATTTTGAAGGTTATTCTTTCACATAGACTAAAAGTCGAGGGAAGCCTCATGCAGTGGAGGAAATATTAGATCATGATCTTGCCACTCCCAGCTGGCTGGAGTTTTCCCCATCAGTTCAATTGAAAAATCTTATGGCATCTCATTCTGATCATAGCCCTATTCTCCTACATTGTGATCCCATTCCGTGGCACCGTAATCAGTACAAGTTCGGGTTCGAGAACAATTAGTTGCAGGAAGACGACGTTGAAGATGTTATTAAGAAAGGTTGTGATAAAGTTGGTACGGGTGAGGTAATCTCTTGTATTTCTTTGTGTGTAGACGCACTGAGGAATTGGAGTTTTGGTAAACGTAAGTAGCAGAAGGATGAAACTGAAGCGTTGTTGAGTACCATGGAACAACACCGAAATGCTAGAAATACAGAAGCTTCAGCGAAATTTTTGGAAGCTCAGAATTTGTACAATAAACCTCTTAGTCGTGATGAATTATACTGGAAGCAAAGGGCCAAAATGCATTGGCTTCAAAGTGGAGATCGCAACACAACTTTTTTCCATCGATCGGCGACAGTTCGGAATAAGTTCAAGCGGTTGGATATGTTGCTTGATGCTAGCGGTGTGGAAGTCAGAGAGCAACAGGGCATGTGTAACATTTCCAATAATTATTTTGAAGACCTTTTTCACGCTGGGCAAGGGTTCTACGATCCGGTTTTGAACCTTATTCCAGTAAGGATTTTGGCAAAGGATAACATCAGATTGCTAGCTACCGGGAACAAAAAAGAACTTTTTCATGCTTTGAATTCTATGCATTTTGATAAGTCATCGGGGCCTGATGGGTTCAACCCAGCTTTCTATCAAAAAATTTGGCACATTTGTGGGGATGCTATTTGGTTGGCGGCGAAAGATTGGAAAAATACAGGTTTCTTCCCTACTTCTTTGAATGATACAAACATCTGTCTTATTCCCAAGTGTGTGAACCCTCACTCAATGAAGGACCTTCGAACGATCTCTCTCTGCAATGTTGTTTACAAGCTGATATCTAAATTTCTCGCTAATAGGTTGAAATTATTTTTGGATAAATGTGTGTCGGAAGTGCAATATGCTTTTGTGGAAGGATGATCCATTCTTGACAATGCCTTGATTACAATTGAGATCTTTCACTCCCTCAAAAGAAGATCGAAATGGAACAAAGGTAGTATGACATTAAAGATTAATATCAGTACGGCGAATGACAGGGTTGATTGGGGCTTCTTAAGTAGTATGCTGCGAAGATTGGGTTTTGCCGATAAATGGATTCAATGGACGGTTTTGTGTGTTTCTTCTGTTAACTACTTGATTCTGGTTAACTTTGATAATGTTGGACCGATTCTACCAGGAAGGGGACTTAGACAAAGAGACCCATTGTCTGCTTATTTATTCATTATCATTGTTGAAGGCCTCTCCGTGCTTATACATGGAGCGGTTTCTCGTGGTGACATTCATGGTGTCCAAATTTGCAGAGGGGCACCTAGTGTGTCCCACCTACTTTTTGCTGACGATTGTTTTCGTTTTTGTAAGGCATCCGTATCAGAAGTGAACCACCATATAGAGTTGCTTCAGATTTATTCTCAAGCATCCAGTCAAGAGATAAATCTTACGAAATCTGAAGTATTTTTTAGTCGCAACATTAGTCTCCCAACTCAAGAAGATATAGCAAAAATTATTGGGGTTCGTTTGGTTCTTGGTACAAGTACTTATCTGGGGTTACCCTCCATGATTGGTAGAAATAAGCGGGAGACTTTCACTTTCGTCAAAGATCATATTTGTAGGAGAATAAATTCTTGGCGAGGTAGAGCTCTATCCAAAGCGGGAAAGGAAGTTATGATCAAATCAGTTCTTCAGGCGATTCCTTCTTATATTATTAGTATCTATCTTATTCCTGATTCTGTTGTAAGATATATTGAGAGAATGTTGAATTCTTTTTGGTGGGGTGGAGGGAGTAATAACAAAGGCATTCGATGGTTTGCTTGGGACCATTTATCTTGTACTAAACAATAATGGGGTTTGGGTTTTAGAGACTTCAAAGATTTCAATCTGGCGATGTTAGCAAAACAAGGTTTGAAGTTAATAACGTAGCCCCAATCGTTTGTCTCACGTATCTTCAAATCAAGGTATTTCCCTAATTCCTCTCTTTTGGATGCAAAGATTGGTAATAATCCTAGTTTTGTTTGGCAAAGTATTTGGAAAGCTAGAGAAGTTCTCATCAGTGATTGCAGGTGGGGTATTGGACATGGTAGTAGAATAAAAATTATGCATGACCCTTGGATGAGGAGGAAAGATGGTGAGTTCATGGTGGGCCCCTAATCCCCAGGTGTGTATGATATTTATGTGAGCAATCTTATTCTTCCTACTTCTAAATAATGGGATGTCCACACTATCTGTACTTTATTTGATCTTGATGTAGCAAATGAGATTTTGAAGGTGCCTCTGACCAGGGAGGTGTCCGAGGATAGAATTGTTTGGAAGGAAGAACAAAATGGGGAGAATAGTGTTCGCTCAGGTTATCGATTATGGAGAAGAACTCATAGAAGCACTCAAAGTAGCCATAGTCAAGAGCCATGGGATAATATTTGGAAAATCTCAACTCCTCCTAAAGCTAAACATCTTTTATGGAGAATTTGTAGGAGTTGCTTGCCAACCCGAGTCCGATTGCATCGTCATTTTGTTCAATGCCCGGAATCTTGTCAAATTTGTCTACACGAGGTTGAGGATGATTGGCATGTGTTCTTTGGGTGCACAAATGTTCTTCATAGTTGCCAAGCAGCAGGTTTGTCCCACCTTATCGAAACCAGAATTCACACTTGTGTTGATACTAAATCCCTTATTTTTGATGTGTGTAGTAAAGAGGATAGAAGGGATGTTGGCAGGATTGCTGTTTTACTTGATGCTCTGTGGAAAAATAGGAATAGTATGGTGTGGAAGAATGAAAAAGATGTTTTTTTGAAGGTTGGTACTCAAGCTTATTACAACTAGGTCGATTGATTTTCATCTCAGGAAACGCATCAAGTGCAACATACAATACATAATCCTTTGGCTTGGACTAAACCTCAGGATGGTTGGTTAAAATATAATTTGGATGCGGGATTTAATATATATCTCAAAACGACTAATAGAGGATGGTGCATTCATGATAGTATGGGAAACTTTATTTCAGTAGGTATGGCTTGGGATAGTACTCTTATGTCAACTCTTGAAGCTGAAGCCTTGGCTTTAAAGGACGTTATCCAATTTGCTATTGACAGGAATTTAAATTTTGTTATTTTTGAGAGTGATTCTCAAACCAAAGTCAAGGTTGTGCTTTCTCCGTATAATGGTTGTTCTGAGCTTAGCTACATTATTCCTCTATTAAACATTTGCTCTCTTTTATTCAAAACTTTGGGGTAAAGTTTGTAAAATGTCAAGCGAATTTAGCTGCTCACACTTTAGTTAAAGCGGCTAATTCCTGGTCTAGGCGTAATGTTCTTGATGTTATTCCTCCTTGTATTTCTCCTATTTTGATTAATGATATAAGTTAAGTTTGTCTTTGTAAAAAAAAATTGAGAAGTTTGTTGAATTTTGAATTTGCAAATTAAGTCATTGGATAATCATTTATCGTGAATTATACTAGTGGTATCAATTAAATACGTTTTGTATTATCATTAATTCAATTTGTGATATTTATACATTGATTATGTGTTTACGTAATTTAAATTCAATTTAAATATAATTATATATTTAGCTCTAAAGCATTTCCACGCACACACTCTCAAAACCTCCAATAATTCACTATCGAAGAATCAGTTGAATTTTTTTTATAAGTCTATTCATCCTCCTCCGGATTGTTTTCTTACACCATATTCTACCGAACATTTCATTTGGTGGAAGGACAAACATGACCGTAGAGTTCAGAGCAGTTATGCAGTGATGTCTTCAAGCTTGGAGTCTGATATATATGAGAATTTATTTGGATGCTCTAATGTCGAGAAATATTGACAAAGTTTGAAAATCTAAATTCCAAGTTATATGCAGGTTTTTTACTAGATATTGCTTCATAATTGCTTGCTAACAAGAAGTCAATTGAAAAATCAGGGAGTGCTGAATGATAGTCATAATTTGAACACTGCCTGTTCTATGATTCAAATGTTGAGGATGACACTCACTTGTTTGTAAACTGTTCTTTTGCATCACCAATTTAGCCTAAAGTGTATAGTTGGATCAGAAAAAGAGAGGTGGAGGAGAATAGATGTATTTAAAAGCATTTTGACAACTTTTGCGCTTTTACCATAGAAGTGTTCCATGAGAACTTGCTTTTTTTTTTTTTTTTTTTTACCTTTGTTTATTGGAATTTATGGATTTGCAGGCAGGTGCAGATTTAGAGGGGTATAGGGTATTCCCTAGAATACCCTAAATATATAGAAGTTTGGCTAAATGGTAAAAGCTTTCCTCTTTTATATGAGAGGTCTCAGAATCAATAAAAACGACATTTTTCTCTTATATCCCAATAAAAAAACTTCAATTAATATATTCTCGGGGATAGTGACATTTGCACAAAATAAAATATTTAATATCATTGATGATATGGATATCATCAAGCGTTTCAAAGAAAGAGCGAGAGAAGAATGCATTTACGATTAGACTAGAATTTTTTTTTAATTTTTGAGTGATAATTAAAATACTAATACATTTTAATTAAATAATATTATCATATTTTTTGTTATTTATTTTTTCGTACATTTTTTGTATATTTTACTTTCATTATAGGAATACCCTAAGTTTTGATCTGACTCCACCCCTGTCTGCAGGAATAACTTGGTCTTAAAAGAAGGCTAAAAAAAAAATATTAGATGCATAGTTTAGTTAATTTGTTTTGTAGGGTGGAGAATGCACAACTCAATATAAAAATAAAATAAAAAATAAAAAAGGTATTATTTATCTTAATATAACGGCCAAATAATCCAACTTAGATCATAACATTTTTCCATTGGCTACAATACCAATATTCATTGAAACACAAAAACAAGATCTAAGTTTTCAACATTATCCTACAAAACTCATCCAATTGATCCTTCGGTAAACTCAAACATATATTAATCCCTCCTTCATCTTCTCCTCCTGGCAACAACATAACCAAACCAGGCTTAACGACAAGTGGAGTAGCACACTTCAATCTCCCCCAAGCAAAAACTTCACTCTCTAACCCTAATCTCCACCATGCCACCAAAGAGAAACTATCTTCATTACAAGGCACACCTTTATTTAACTCCAACCAATCTATACCCGATTTAATATACTCATCATTTAATCTCTCAATCCCTTCTTGCACTTTTTTTATAGCATAATCATCTCCTTGTTCAATTAACTCCTTCACAGTTGATCTAGTAAAACCTGGGACTAATGCATTTCCCGCAAATCCGTTCGGAAGTTCGGGGATGACCTTTTTTCTAACGTCGACCGGAAACAACATTGTTGATAATTTATCGTCTTCAATCTTCGTTGCTATGCTTCTCGCTTTCCAGATTTTCGCAGCAACGACTTGAAATGTTGTTATGTTTTTTAAGGTTGTATTTTCTAGGGCTTTCTTTTTTAGGGTTGAGATTTTTTGTGGTGATAAATGAAGTACATGAATTTGATTCTCTAGGACGGGTTTCTTGATATTGATGCTTGTTGTACCTCGTGTTGTGAATAAATTCTCTATGTTTGTAGATTTTGAGAATTCAAAATGTGGATGACTTATCTTTGGTGGATTCCTTGCTTTCAGCACTGTTCTGTCTGTGTTTGGTATTATCACGAGTTCTTTGCCGCGTGTTAGCGACGCCAAATTCGTCTCAAATTCTCTTATTGCTATACCGTCGAGGATGCAGTGGTTGTAATGAGAAGCTAGTGCCAAACTTCCACATCCAAATTGTGTCAGCTATCATAAAACAACACATTAATTACAATAACAATAACCTAAAATATGAGTGGAATATAATGATAAGTACCGTCTTTGAGTATATTTAATGTTAGGTTAAACCCTGACTAAAAAAATTTAATTTAATATTTGCCACGGTTACACTGTGAAAAAGTATGACTACTACTTATATTGTCATTTTTGAATCATGACTGATCTACGTAGAATCTCCAAAAATTTAAGACTATCTTGATGATAACATCAATATAAAAATGCAGGATGAAGTGAGAAGAAAAGTTAACCTGTAAGGAAGCAAGGGGAATTTCTTTTAGGTCAATTTCTTCATCACCTTGTTCATGTAAGAAAACAACCAATTCCCTTAACTCTGGATTAGGTGCTGAAATAACACCAAATTCACACAACTTTCGATCAGTTTTTGCAGCAGCAACAACAACACCAGCGTTATTACAATCAATTTCAAATCGATTTTTCTCTTCTAAACTCGGCACGACCCGACCAGCCATAAAGTCATAATGAACAAGCATTTTACCAAGTGCATTGTATAGCTTGCTACAAATATCTGAGAAAGTTATTTGGTTAGTGGGAGGATCAAAGAAAGAGGCAGAATCTTGGTAAACAACAAGTGACAAATCAATGTTTGATAAAAACATTCGTTTAGGAGGTGTTGGTTTCTCTGGAACAATCACAACTTTTTCAACTAGTTGAATCCTCTCCATTATGGATATAGGACTTTTTCTAATTCACAACAATCAAGATTTTTTACCCCAATATATATTATAAGTTTTCAAAGATGGAAAATTTATTACTAGATCAGTTTCATAACACTAAAGTTACATATATGTTATATGCGGAAAAAATGTTATGTTATGCTTATTTATTTTGTGGCGGTTATAATAAAAATATATATGAATGTAACTATGATTGTATTTATATATGCCACGAGGAGTCACTAGTTTTGTAAACTAACTGATATGTACATTATTTAACTGCAAGAGTTAACGCCAAATCTAAATTAATATTTTTTAGCGGTAAATTGAAAAGATCAAAATAATTCTATCGTAAATGTAACTTAATTTTATACTATTCTTCAATAAAATTATAATATTTTATAAGCTTAAATGCATTTTTGTTCCCCTATATTAATTTTTTTAACATTTTAGTCCTTCTATAAAAAAAATTAACTATTATGTCCCAAATATCATATTTCATATTTTTTTAGTGGTCCCCCATGATAAAATAGTCTAATTTGCATAGGTGACATTGAAGTTATGAAGTGACATTTTTTTAATTGATATCACGTCATTATAAATATTTAGAAATTTATTATTATTTTTTTTAAGTTTTCTTTATAATAATTAAACATTTTTAATTATTTTTGTTATTTTTGTTTATAAATATTTATTTAGAAATTATATATTATAAATTTTAGTTCTAAAATATATATTTTTGGGCCTATTTTTAATGACGTGACAACAATTAAAAAATGTCACCTCATAATTTCAATGCCACATATGCAAATTAGACTATTTTGTTATGGGGGACCTCAAAAAAAACATAAAATACGATATTGAGGGACCTAATAGTTGGGTTTTTTTATAGGGAGACTAAAATGTTTAGAAAATTAATATAGGGGGGCCAAAAGTGCATTTAAAACTATTTTATATCATATTAATATTTTAAATTAATAGTAGTGTACTGTCAATATTAAAAAATATTACAGACATTCAATCATGTTGGAAATCCATCACAATTTATGATGAATTTCTACAAATCCTGATGAATAAGATTGATATCACCACATAATAACAATGAGCAATTTAAAAAAAGAAAGAATGAAAGAAGTATATTCTACAGAGTTTCTCTCTGCGCACAAACTGTGGAAACTTTCTATTCAAGTGCAACTGCATATTATGTGAATGAATTCTTGATTACAAAATTAGGGGTTGCTCCCTCTATTTATAGATTTAGGTTAGCTTGCTCCCTAAGCTAAAGCCAAAAATATTAAAGTCTAAAATATCTATTTGAAACTAAATCAAATATATTCTATTCTAAATTTAAATCAAATCTATCTAAATCTAAAACAAATCAAATTTTTGTGCAGCCTACTTCGACACACAAGCTCTTCGACTGGGTTGGCTTCCTTCGAGCAACCTTCTTCGATCAACCTCTAACCCTTCGACACACACATAGCTTCGACACACATGAATTACTTTCAACACACACCTAATTCATTGTGTCTAAACTATCTACATTCATGATTGCTCTTAGTCTTCGAAATACTTTGACTTGCACACCCAAAAATTCATTAGGTAAATTCTTGCCTCTCAACATACTTCGAACCATATTCATGATGGTTCGATTCTTCTTTTCTACAGTCTCATTCTGTTGTGGAGTGGGTGGCACCACCTCATGCGCAGTCCTTTCTTTTTCATATAACCAATCGAAATCTTTTGACACATACTCTTCACCACCATCAGTTCTCAAAATTTTGAGCTTTCGACCGCTTTGCCTTTCGACCATAAACTTAAACTTGGAAAATACCTAGACCACTACACTTTTCTTCTTGATCAGGTAAGTCCACAATTATCGACTGAAATCATCTATGAACGTGACAAAGCATTTATTACCTCCAAGAAAATCCACCTGGATTGGTCCACATACATCAGAATATATGATTTCGAGAACAGCCTTCGAATAGCTTCATGTATCCTTGCTGAATTTATTCTTACGTTGTTTCTCTTGCACACATTCCTGACACAATTCATTTGGAATGTCAATTTCTAGAAATCCTGAAACCATATTATTCTCTTCAAATCTCTGATGTCTCTGAAGTTAAGATGTCTTAGTCGATAGTTCCATATCCATTCGTCTCTGCTTGCTGCACTCGAGAGGCACTTGTGCTCCATCACATTGAGTTCGATCTTGATGGTTCTATTTTGGGACATAGGAGCTTTCGAGATTAGCCTTCCAATTGCGTCGACAACTCTCATCAGCTTGTCTTCGACAGTCACTTTGTAATTCTTTTCAACCAACTGCCCGATACTAAGCTAGTTGCTCTTCATGCCTAGAATGTATAGTACGTTCGAAATTACGGCTCTTTTGCCATCTTTCCTCGTGATCATAACATCTCCAATACCTACAACTGCTAGAGTATTTTCACTTGCGAATTTCACCATGTTCTTCATTGAGGGCTTTAGATTGACAAACCAATCTTTTCTTCCAGACATATGTGATGATCATCCTGAATCCAAGTACCATTGATCCTTGAATTTCTCTTTATCTCTTGTTGTCACCATCATCAACATCTCTTATTCTTCATGCTTTACGAACTTTGCATCAATTTCTTGATTCTTTTGTTTTTATGGACAATCACTCGAATAGTGACCATACTTTTAAAAATTGTAACATTGAATGTCACTCTTGTCAGGCTTTCGACCACCATGTCTTCCTCTATTTGCAACACCACCTCTTTGGTTGCCTTGGTATGTTCTTAACTAATTCAACACGTTTCCTTCGTTCTGGTTTCCTCTACTAGTCGAATTGTTGTAGCCACCTCTACCTCTGCCGAACCACTTCCCTTTACCTTTGGTTTCTTTTGTTGAATTTTCCTGCAAAGCCACATCACTTTTTGGCTTGCCTGTAACTTTTTCATTCATCCTTTGTTAATGAGATTCAAGCGTCCCTTAAATCTCTTCCTTTGTCAATTTTGACAAATCTTTCCCTTCTTCGATAGGCACCACCACGTGGTCGAATTTGGGAGAGAAGGATCTCAAAAGCTTTGAGACAAAAAGTTCTTGTTGTTAATGGTTCTCCACATATCTTGATTTGATTCACTTGTTTTGTAACTCTTGTGAAGAAATCATATATACTTTCACTGTCTTCCATCTAAAGCAATGCATACGTTCCCTTGTGAGTTTGTAACCTCACCTCTTTCACCTTTACTGCGCCTCCAAATGATTGCTCAAGAATATCACAAGCTTCTTTTGCAGATTTTGTATCACTGACCTTTTCGAAGTTGTCTGGACTCATACATTGATGAATTATAAAGAGAGCTTTATAACTCTTCTTCTCCAATTCTGTGTGTTCTTTCTTTTCTTCTTTTGAAGCGTCTTCTTCAAGCTCTTTTACTTCATCCTTTACAAGTTCAACAAATCTTGAAAACAAAATAAAATCTTCAGCTGCTTGCACCAATTCACATAGTTATTTACTTGCAGAATTGGTAAACTTATTGGATAATTTGCATTCCCATAACTCACTGCCATCGTAAATACTTCTTCTACGATTGTTCTTGATCATTCTTGATTATTCTTCCCTTGAATCGATTAACCGGAGCTCTTGATACCAAATGTTGGAAATCTACCACAACCTATGATGAATTTCTACCAATCTTGATGAACAAGATTGATATCACCACATAATAACAAAGAGAAATTTAAAGAAACAAAGTACGAAGAAGAACAAGTATTTTCGGTAGAGTTTCTCTCTTCCCACAAACTGTGCAAACTTTCTTTTCAGTTGCAACTTCATATTCTATGAATAAATTATTGATTACAAAATTAGGGGTTGCTCCCTCTATTTATAGATTTAGGTTAGCTTGCTCCTTATGCTAAGGCCAAAAACTATTAAAGCCCAAAATATCTATTTGAAACTAAATCAAATATATTCTATTCTAGATTTAAATCAAATCTATCTAAATCTAAAACAAATCAAATTAGTTTGAAGCCTGCTTTGACACACAAACTCTTTGATTGGGTCACCTTCCTTCGCGCAACCTGCTTCGATCCACCTCTGACACTTCGACACACATGAATAACTTTCAACACACACCTAATTCATTGTGTCTAAACTATCTACATTCGTCATTGATCTTAGTTTTCGAAATACTTTGACTTGCACACCCCAAAACTCTTTACGTAAATTCTTGCCTCTCAACATACTTTAAACCATATTCATGATGGTTTGATTCTTCCTTTCTGCAGTCCTATTCTGCTGTGGAGTGTAGGGTGGCACCACCTCATGCACACTCCCTTCTTTTTCACATAACCAGTCGAAATCTTTTGACACATACTCTACACCACCATCAGTTCTCAAAATTTTGAGCTTTCGACCGCTTTGCCTTTCAACCATAGACTTAAACTTAGAAAATACCTCGATCACTTCACTTTTCTTCTTGATCAGGTAAGGCCATAATTATCGACTGAAATCATCTATCAATGTGACAAACTATTTATTACCTCCAAGCAAATCCACCTGGATTAGTCCACATACATCAGAATATATGATTTTGAGAACAACCTTCGAATTTCTTCCTGCATCCTTGCTGAAGTTATTCTTGTGTTGTTTCGCTTGCACACATTCCTCACACAATTCATTTAGAATGTCAATTTCTGGAAATCCTGAAACCATATTATTTTTCTTCAAATCTCTATTGTCTCTGACGTTAAGATGTCTTAGTCGATAGTTCCATATTCATTCGTCTTTGCTTGCTGCAGTCGAAAGGCACTTGTGCTCCATCACATTGAGTTTGATCTTGATGGTTCTATTTTGGGACATATGAGCCTTCAAGATTAGCCTTCCAATTGCATCGACAACTCTCATCACCTTGTCTTTGACGGTCACTTTGTAATTGTTTTCAACCAACTGCCCTATACTAAGCTAGTTGTTGTTCATGCCTGGAATGTATAGTATGTTCGAAATTACTGCCCTTTTTCCATCTTTCCTCGTGATCATAACATCTCCAATACCTTCCATTGGTAGATTATTGTCGTTTTCGAATTTCACCATGTTCTTCATTGAGGGATTTAGATTGACAAACCAATCTTTTCTTCCAGACATATGCGATGAGCATCCTGAATCCAAGTACCATTGATCCTTGAATTTCTCTTCATCTTTTGTTGTGACCATCATCAAAATCTCTTCTTATTCATGCTTTGAGAACTTTTCATCACTTTCTTGATTCTTTTGCTTTTATGGACAATCATTCGAATAGTGACCATACTTCTAAAAAATGTAACATTAAATGTCACTCTTGTCAGGCTTTCGACCACCACGTCTTCCTCTACTTGCAACACCACCTCTTTTGTTGCCTTGGTATGTTCTTATCTAATTCGACATGTTTCCTTCATTCTGGTTTCCTCTACTAGTCGAATTGTTGTAGCCACCTCTACCTCTGCCGAACCACTTCCCTTTACCTTTGGTTTCTTTTGCTAAATTTGCCTGCAAAGCCACATCACTCTTTGTGCAACTCTTTCATTCATCCTTTTTTAATGAGATTCAAGCGTCCCTTAAATCTCTTCCTTTGTTAGTTTCAACAAATCTTTCCCTTCTTTAATAGCCACCACCACGTGAACTTGGGAGCCAAGGATCTCAAAAGATTTGAGACAAAAGTTCTTGTTGTTAATGGTTCTCCATATATCTTGATTTGATTCACTAGTTTTGTAACTCTAGTGAAGAAATCAAATATACTTTCACTGTCTTCCATCTTAAGCAATGCATACGTTCTCTTGTGAGTTTGTAACCTCGCCTCTTTCACCTTTTATGCGCCTCCAAAAGTTTGTATCACTGGCCTTTTTGAAGTTGTCTGGACTCAGACATTGATGAATTATAAAAAGAACTTTATAACTCTTCTTCTCCAATTTTGTGTGTTCTTTCTTTTCTTCTTCTGAAGCGTCTTCTTCAAGCTCTTTAACTTCATCCTTTAGAAGATCCCACAGACCTTGAAAACAGAATAAAACCTTTATCTGCTTGCACCAATTCTCATAGTTATTTACTTTAAGAATTGGTAGACTTGTTGGATAATTCGCATTCCCATAACTCACTACCATCATGAATTCTTCTTTTATGATTGTTCTTGATCCTTCTTGATCATTCTTCCCTTGAATCGATTTACCAGAACTCTTGATACCAGATGTTGGATATCCACCACAACGTATGATAAATTTCTACCAATCTTGATGAACAAGATTGATATCACCAAATAATAACAAAGAGAAATATATAGAAAGAAAATAAGAAGAAGAAGAAATATTTTCGGCAGAGTTTCTCTCTGCCCACAAACTGTAGAAACTTTTAACTCACTTGCAACTGCATATTCTGTGAATGAATTCTTGATTACAAAATTAGGGGTTACTCCCTCTATTTATAGATTTTGGTTAGCTTTCTCCCTATGCTATGTCCAAAAACTATTAAAGCCCAAAATATCTATTTCAAACTCAATCAAATATATTCTATTCTAGATTTAAATCAAATCAATCTAAATCTAAAAACAAATCAAATTTGTGTGCAGCCTGCTTCAACACACAAGCTCTTTGATTTGGGTCGTCTTCCTTCGAGCAACCTTCCTCGATCCACCTCTGACCCTTCGACACACACATAGTTTCAACACACATGAATTACTTTCAACACACACCTAATTCATTGTGTCTAAACTGTCTACATTCATCATTGCTCTTAGTCTTTGAAATACTTCGACCTGCACACCCCAAAACTCTTTAGGTAAATTCTAGCCTTTCAACATACTTCGAACCATATTCATGATGGTTCGATTCTTTCTTTATGCAGTCTCATTCTGCTGTGGAGTGTAGGGTGGCACCAACTTATGCATAGTCCCTTATTTTTCACATAACCAATCGAAATCTTTCGACAGATACTCTCCACCACCATCAGTTCTCAAAATTTTGAGCTTTCAACCACTTTGCCTTTCGACCATAGACTTAAACTTGGAAAATTGCTCGATCACTTCACTTTTCTTCTTGATTGGGTAAGTCCACAATTATCGACTGAAATCATCTATGAACATGACAAATTATTTATTACCTCCAAGCAAATCCACCTAGTTTGGTCCACATACATAAGAGTATATGATTTCGAGAATAACCTTCGAATTGTTTCCTGCATCCTTGCTGAAGTTATTCTTGTGTTGTTTCGCTTGCACACATTCCTCACACACTTCGTTTGGAATGTCGATTTCTGGAAATCCTGAAACCATATTATTTCTCATCAAATCTTTGATGTCTCTGAAGTTAAGATGTCCTAGTCGATAGTTCCATATACATTCGTCTCTTCTTGCTGCAATCGAAAGGCATTTTAGCTCCATCACATTGAGTTAAATCTTGAAGGTTCTATTATGGGACATAGGAGCCTTCATGATTAGCCTTCCAATTGCGTCGACAACTCTCATCAGCTTGTCTTCGACAGTCACTTTATAATTCTTTTCAACCTACTGCCCTATACTAAGCTAATTTCTCTTCATGCCTAGAATGTATAGTACGTTGGAAATTACTGCCCTTTTTCCATCTTTCCTCGTGATCATAACATCTCTGATACCTTCAGCTGCTAGAGTATTATCATTTGTGAATTTCACCATGTTCTTCATTGAGAGCTTTAGATTGACAAACCAATCTTTTCTTCCAGACATATGTGATGAGCATCCTGAATCCAGGTACCATTGATCCTTGAATTTCTATTCATTTCTTGTTGTGACCATCATCAACATCTCTTCTTCTTCATGCTTTGTGAACTTTGCATCACTTTCTTTATTCTTTCGCTTCTATGGACAATCACTCGAATAGTGACCATACTTCTAACAATTGTAACATTAAACGTGACTCTTATCAGGCTTTAGACACCACGTATTCCTCTATTTGCAACACCACCTATTTGGTTGCCTTGTATGTGAAACCACCCGGCTGAACTTCCGACTGATAGGGGGTGTATCAATGGAGTCGCCATCGAACATCTTTTATCTCACGACGGAGAAAGAAAAACATCGATTAACCTGAAGGGGAGAAATCTCGGTCCTACGACCGAGAGATCGAGAGAATCTAGGTAAGGGAGTTAGTTATACGAGGCGAAGGGATTAGCACCCCACACGCCCGTAGTACTCTACGGTATCTATTTCTATTTTCTAGCTAAAGGGTCTGTTATATCTATCTATGCTCAAACACTACAAAGCATGCAAAAGAAAATGAAAAAATAAAGAAACTGCGTGGGAAAGTTAGAGCGCCATAGTTCGTCTCACTTGTTTTGGTGGGTTTTGTGTTTTTTACTTGTGAAAAGGTTTTAAACACAAAAGAAAATGCACCCGTAGGCGAAAAGAGTTTTTCTTGGTTGGTTGCTTTTACCTTGAGAAAGGAGTTCAAACCAATATTAAATAAACCAAACACGGATGGGGACTTTAAATAAACCAAACACAATTAGCAAACAGAAGCACCCTAAACGGGTCTTTAAATAAACCAGAGGGGTTCCTGAATATGCTCCAACTACGGAAGCCCCATCATGCATCTCTATTCTTACTTCTCATGGAAAAAGAAAGCTGTAAAGCCCTACTTCTCATGATATCTACGAAAGCTATAAGAGAATGCGATAAATGGAGTAGAAACTACCAAACAGATATAGAATCCGAAGTGCACTGCAAGCTAATGAAATACTCTGGAAAACTTTAAGTACTGCAGCCACGCAATAAGAGTAAACCGGTGAGAAGAACTCAAGGTATCAAAATCAAGAAGAATACGCATTCCTACGCATCCGGAGCAATAACACCTACAAGAGGACCACGCAAGTAGACAATAGAATGTACGCGTATGCGCACAAGCAAAGGAACATGTGTATACACATTCCACTCGAGACTTGCCTGCAAGAAGGGAATTATACCCGAAAAGAAAGCAAAAGAATGTATACGTGGGTATACAAACGTGAAATATCGAAGAATCGTGTCATACATGTGTACAACACAAACTCCTACATCAAATATATCTCAAACTAGGGTTAGGAGTGTTAGAACACATGATGATTGCACTTGAAATTAAGAAAGAAGAGAAAATTTAGTTCCAGGCCGCGCTAAGCCTGCTTTTTGGCGCTATGAGCGGCCCAAACAGAAAGTTTGGCGCTAAGCACGACCTGCAACACAAAAGTCGGCAGCTTTGGCACTTAGCGCGCTTCTGGTGGCGATAAGCGCAGTCTTTAAGTGTGTGGTTGTGGTGAAGTTGGGTTTTTTTTTATAATAAACCAAGGCACTTAGTAGTAGGTAAAGTGTGTGGTTGTGGTGAAGTTGAGTTTTTTATAATAAAACAAGTACATGTAGTAGATAGTGGTGTGTTACTTGTTTTGTATTATAAAAGGAGAAGAAGAAAAATAAAAACAAAACGTTTAGAGAAAAAGAAAAGAGAAGTCTTTGAGCTAGAAAACGAGAGCAAGAGAAAGAAAACTAGGGTTTGTGGTCTTGAAGAGGAAAATAGGAAGAACCCATGGTTATACAAAGCTTGCTAAGGAATCAAGAACTAGAGGTAAGGGGTTTGGTAATTTTTATCCTATAAATAGATTAATGATAGATTTTATATCAGTTAGGGTTATGAGGATTTGAGTGGTTCTTGAAAAGTTCTTGGTTTAATTTGGTGTTTGGATTGTGATAATGATAGTATATTAGTCGGTGTTGTGAAACCCTTTGTTGTGCATGTTTCTCATTTGTGTTGTTTCTAGTACTTGGAGAGTTAGCAGAAAAATGAGAAAAAGTTGTGATGAGTCGGCTCATGCAGGAAGGCCAGAAGGCGTGCGCCTTCCTGAACTTGTGAGGGGAGAATTTCTTTAGGAATGAGTCGACGCATAGATTTTATGAGTCGACGCATATGTTCCAGAACTATGAGTTGACGCATGGGGGAAGGCGTGCGCCTTCCCGGGCACTGCCAGAGCATAATTTTGTACTCATGAGCCGACCTAAGGACCCATGAGTCGGCTCATGCAGGCTGTTTTGAGAAATTTGCTTATTTATGGATGTTCCTCACTTACACCAGTTTGAAGCATGATATTTGTTGATGATGATATGCATGATGTAAAATATGATGATGTTAATGACGAGTATACTTTGGTGAATGTTAATCTGTAACCGGAATTAATTGAATAGTGAATATTATCGATTAATGCTTCCAATTTATGAATGCATGATATTTGTTGATGATGATTTGCATGATGTAAAATATGATGATATTAATGACGATGTTTTACCTTCGATGGTTGGTAAATTAAAATGACGAGGGCTTATGCCATTTTGATGATTATGATGATGTTGACATATTGTTGTGTGTGTGTGTTGTCTTTTGTCGAGTCGCATACATTGCAGAAATGACGAGGGATTTTGCCAAAATGACGAGGGCTTTATCCAATGTTCCTAATTACGAACAAAATATGTTGGTACCACATGCATACATAGTCGAGTCGCATTGTGTCGGTTATGTTTGCTTGAGTTCATTGGTTATGTTTGTTTGAGTTCATTGGTTATGTATTGTTTTATGATGATTATGATGACGGTGATGAATTGCGATGATTTATGTGGCGATGATAGCAGTGTGTGAGATTGGAATATATGTTGAATATTCCTTATTACCGGTATCTCTTTAAAGTTCTGAAACTATATATTAATTATCATCTCTTTATTTATATGATTTGAATTACCTCACCCTTTACTTGTTTCGCCGTTACCTTTATATTGGTAACATGCTGGTGACCCGCATTGATGAGGTGGATTTAGCTCGACTCATTACTTTTTGAGTCGCTCTGCTCTAATAGCATAACACTCGGGATGGACGCTTTTGTTGTTTTGATTTGGATAGCATACTTGTATATCGTGATAACCATGTGGATTATGTTTATAATATGACATGATTAGTTTGTTGATGTATATGCTCTTATATGGCATAGACGATGATGTATCCGCTGCCTTGTGCATATCTATATGCTTATGTGATGTAAGATGACATGATCGGTATATCCGACTTTTGGTTATTTTGATGATGCATTATATTGCAAGGTGAAAACCATGAATATGTGATGCCTCAATTTGTTAATGAAATTTTATTACTCTGATTTATTAATAATTCCGACGGGTAGAATTGGGGTGTTACACCCCTCGCCAATTGCACACCCATTAAATTCAACGCCGTTTTTGTTCTTTATTAAAACAGGTTTTTATTATTTTTTAAACATAATTCATCCCTCTTTCTCTCTCACAACCTCTTTCTCTCTTCTTCTTCCCTATTCCTCCTCCATCCTTATAAACCTCCATTTTTATTCATCACCAAACTCTTCAATCAATTATATTTTTTGAAGTTAAAACTATAAATTATTTTTGGTATATGTCTAATTTATTTTCTGTTTGTTATATGTCTAACTTTCTTATAATATTCTCTTATTTTCAAGGTATTAGTCATAAATCTTAAAGAAAAGTTTCAATCAACCATTGTAATTTTTCATCAAAGGTACACAATTCAATTTTTTTTTCGTGAAAGATACTAATGGAGTTGCTCAATCCTTAGCATGAGTGACTCCTCTCTTAATTTTCTAAATTTAACATGTGTTCAACAATTATTTATGAATGATATAAATCAAGTCTTCTCCCGGAAAAAAATCATTGCTAGTGTGCTAATATTTATGTGTTTAAGTCATTTATAAGAATATGTGGGACTTAAATATCCGAATTTTTTTTTTGGAATAACCAATTTTTTTATAAAAAAAATACAAAATAACCAACTTTTGAAAAAATTTACGTAAATAACCAACTTTCAGGACAAAATTACACATAGAAGCCATCTGAGATGGCTCCTCCTCTTAAACTTTGTACATAGGCGTCATCCCACATGGCTCCTCCTAGTCAATAAGCCATGCAGGATGGCGCCTCCTCTTGTGGTGTACATGTAGGAGCCATTTCAGATGGCTCCTACATGTATTATTTTTTTATAAATACACACCCATCCCTCCTTCATTTTTCACATTTTTTCAACTTCTCATCTCACATTCTCTCTTATATTCTCTCTTATTCTCTGTTACTCTCTCTTTTTTTCTATCATGACATCTCCATACATCCATACCAGAGATGGATACGTTGTTTTCTCGGCCTCAAAACCTCCAATGAAAATGAAATTTTGGCACATATTTACCATGGCCAAACTGAAAAAAGTTGATGCGTTGGTTAGAGGAGAAATAGAAGATGGTGATGAAATTAGAAGGATCGGAGGAAGAGAACAACCATGAACTTATGGCTGGTCAACCTCGAATTTGGTTGGAGGAAGTCAAAATAGGCGTCGACAATATTGCGATGATGTATGGTTCGATGAGATTTGTTTGGCGATTTTAGTGTCTTAAATAATTTTTGTGTTGTTGATCGTCATAGTTCATGTTGTTGTTTGTTTTAATCGTGTAGTTTTTAATTTTGTTGTCTGCGTATTGGTGTTTGTAATAAATGCGAATTAATGGAAAGAAGAAGATTTGTTACAATATTAAAAGTGCGGATAAATGAAATACAAATTTTAGGATGTTGAGGTTGTATTTGAGGACAATTTTTCGATTGTGTCCGGATTGACGACATAGACCACACTTTCTTTCTAGTTTATCAACGTCATCCATTTCAGTTGTTATATGTTTGCTCTTGGGACGACTCTTTTTATTTTTCCGTATTTGACTATTATGCCAAACTACTTCCCTTAAATCAGGCCAATAATACGCTTTTGCTCTTGGTTGAAGGCATTGTTGTATCGTTGAGCAAGGTGCGAGACTTGTAAATTGGAGAAAAAGTACTAGTGCATCTTGATGAACATGTGCACTGCACATGATGACATGAGCGGGGCATTGAAGGCTGAAATTTTCCATAATCGCACCACCGAGATGGTAGTTTAACCCTGTACTCATGTCTAGGCAAACCCTCATTGTGGTCGATTGTCTCTTTGAAAATGAAGTTATGGTTATGTCGGTCGAATCTTGTAATAAGATGAGTGCTAGCTTTGGAACTTTCATCCTTAATAAATTTCAGGCCGCTTTCACTCCACACCTGTCCGGATTGTACCACCGCGTTCCACTTTTCACCTCTCTCTGCAAACAAGGAGGTCATTATAAAATATGTTGTACTAACCAAAGCAGTTATTGGGAGTGCTCTTATGCCTTTGAAGACGTCGTTCATTGATTCGACTAGATTTGTTGTCATGTGGCTCCAACACACTCCATTGTCGTCGACCGTGTCCACTTTTCCACTGCGATTATCAACCCGCATGCATGGGTTTCCAATCGATCGACTACAATAATATGTACAACCTGGTTGTGTTAGCGCGTACACTGCATTCATAACTGTTTTCTGAAGACGCTTATCTTTGATCTTGCGCATGAAATTTTGAACAATATGTCTTGCGCAATAAACATGTGTAGACGGTGGGTCGTGCCAACCGTTGGCGGGATTGTTATACGCACTATCAATTGAGGCATGCATCGGAAATTAGACAAAGATCACGTTGTGGTTCTCGTGTGTTCGAAGATGCTTTAGGAAGAAACTCTAAGTTGCTCCAGTCTCTGCCTCTAGAAGAGCATAGGCGATTGGGAACACGTTATTGTTGCCATCCTGTGCCACGGCCATTAGTAGGGTGCCCTTGTATTTCCCGTACAACCATGTTCCGTCTATCTGTATGATAGGTTTGCGATGTGCAAACCCGGTGACAAAGGTCGAAAAGCCGAGAAAATTCTACTGAATATACCATGTCCGCTGACACAGGTACCGTCTTGGGAAAACGTCGGCGTCGTCTCCATAGCATAAATTGTTCCAGGAGCATACGTTCGCAGTGCATTCATGTAGCGAGGTAACTCTTTATGAACCCTCGGTTTAGTAGATTTGCTCGATAGCCTTGTTTTCCTAACGGGCCTTTCTATCTGAGGGTATAGTTGTATGTTGTAGTGATGTGGGATATTATTGTTTTCACCTTCAATGAAGGATCGCAGCTAACAAGAGGTAAGATTTCTTGACAATCGAGATCATGAATCAATTTTCGGTGATCCTGTAATTGTGTGGAATTAACACAAGTGTGTTCCATCATAGAACCTATCACCCAGGAATCACTACGCAATCTATACGATGCAGTTAGATGCAAGTTACACTCAGGGTGGGTACAGATGATTCTGTATCTCTCTGCTGCTGTTCGATCCACATGAAAGTCATAGTTGTTTATCATGTGGAACTTTTTTATTTCTCGGACGCAATCTTCTTTTGAATGAAATTTGTCTTTGACTTTTAAATGTGCATCTGACTGCACTTCAGGGTTGTAGAATATATCAGATGAAGGGTAATCTATGCACATGTTGAGGGTGGTCATGTACAGAGGTGGTGTGAAGATCTGATGTGGAGGCAGTTGGCTTTCTTCCTCGGCCTCTGATTCTTCATTTACCATGATGTTGAACTGCGTCTCCTCTGCTTCCTCTTCTTCGTCAGCAACATCCACCTCAGCTTGTTCCTCCTCCGTAGGATCAACCCTCTTTGTGTCCTAGAACACGATGTACAAATGAATCGAGTCGTACCCAGAATATTCATGATTACAAAACATGTTTTGCAGATCTTCGTCGTCTTCAACAGCTACCTGGTAAAAGGTTACTTGGTTCTCACCAGTAAAAACAGGATGTTGGTAGAAAATGTGTGACGTCGGACCTCGACGAAGTTTGGTCTCGAGTCGTTTTTTGAAATACGAAAAATTCGCATTGCTATTTAGACAAAATTGGATATTTTTAGTGTTTCTGAATAAAAAACTGGCTACCTCACTGTTGTATGTCTCACCATTGAAATTTACAGTGATAATATATTGTGGTACAGATGACATTTTTTCTGGGTTTGAGTGTTTGAAATTTGGGTTTTTGATTTGAATGTGTGAGATGTTTGGGTGTCTAAAAGTGTTTGATTGTGTGGGATAATTATAGATGGGGAAAAAAATCACATGCAATCTAGGGTGGCAGCTAGGGGACAAGCCTATTTATGACTAGGCCTGTAACAAGCCAAGTTGAATGGCTCCTATGTGTAAAAATACAAGGGAGGCGCCATCTCCTTTGGATTTTTACAGGCCTAGTTATAAATAGGCCTGCCACCTAGCTGACACACTAGCCTGCATGCATGCAACCTACCACCTAGCTGAACCTAGCTGCCACCTAGCCTGTTACAAGCCATCTAGGATGGCGCCTTAGTTCAAAAATAAAGGGGAGGCTCCATCCCACTTGGCTCTTCCTTGACTAGTGGCATGCATGCATGCAAGGCCCCAACCACCTCATTCATTCCTCTCTTCTTGAATCACCTATAAATATGGCTTCTCATTTGTGTTTTTTCCATCACCACTCTTCACTTCACCTCTATCTCTAATACAATTCTCTCATTCTCAAATCATCAGTAGAAATTTCAATCATGAGTCTCTTGACGTTAGGAGAATCTCACCGAGGAACAAGGGCAAACATTGCAACCTATGTAAGTTTTCTTTCATTCTTTTGTTTACATTCTTTTTCTTACATTCTTTTTTTATTATGTTTTAAATATTGTTTACACTTTCTTACACAATTTATTTTCACATTATCTATAGGACACGAAAAAAATTAAATGCCGCTCACATCATTATGTTGTTCCCGATCCGTTCATCGTTCCATACCTTGAACATGCCGGTTTTGGAGAGGTTACTAAAATCTCCAACTACACAATCGATTCAAAGTTCATTCTTGCATTGTGCGAAAGGTGGAGACCCGAGACACATACATTTCATCTACCTATAGGTGAATGTACCGTCACACTAGAGGACGTATACATGTTGATGGGTCTTCCTATCAATGGTAAGGCGGTGAATGGTCCAGTCCAACAACCAAACAATCTATGCGAGGAGTTGTTGGGTAGAGATATGGTCGAAGGTCCTAGTGCAAGAGGCCAAGGTATATTTCTATCCACTCTTAGAGAGTATTATTATTCCCTTGTTTTGGATGAAAACTCCACCGAGGAACAAAAAATTATAAAAACTAGAAACTATATAATGTTAATGTTTGGTAGTTTTTATTCCCAAATCAAGAATAGTGTAAATTTTATGTATTTGAGTTTACTTGAGGCGTCAATAAGATAGGAAGATATAGTTGGGGTTCCGCTGTTCTTGCCCAGCTATACAGTTCATTGTGTAAAAACTGTATGAAAGACACATCAACTTTCAATGGATGTGCTTTCTTACTTCAAATATGGGGTTGGTGGAGAATGCAATCACTCAATCCCGTCAACGACCTACCGTTCAGTTTTCCATACGCAACAAAGTAAGTACATTGCTTATTTATTAAAATATTTATATCTTTCATATATATAAAATCCTAATATATTAAATGTTAATTCATTTAGGTTTAGCGTAGTGGGCATGGATTACGGAAAGAATCTGAGACACAATGTTCTCCTATATCGTAATCTAATAGACCACCTTGGACCAACTGATGTACGTAATTTTGATTAACTCCAAATTATTTTAACTTTAACGTATATTATTTTTATCATTATTATTAATCTCCATTATTTTTATCAACAGTTTACAAGGAGACCGTACTTGGGTTTGGACCATGTATCAAATGATGAAGATGTAGAGGTTTGGACTGTGTCATACCCCAAAATTTGCCCTCCTATCCCTCAAGACATTTCACATATCCATACTCAAGGATTCCTCAAGGGTTGATCAGAGAAACCCTCTCCTAGACAATCAACCCAAACTAGGGTTTGGCTATCCTCAGATCCAGATGGATTTCCAACATCTCCAATGGTCATCATGCCTCCTCATATGCTTCAAAGAATCTCCATGTCAAGTTTCAAGCCTTACAAGTCAAGTTTCCTCTGACAATTGCTCAGATGGTTAAAAATCAGTTGTATTGGACAAAAAGTCAACTGTGGTCAACACAGTCAAACTTCATGATTTTTGGTCAACATCCTCATTTTGAAGTCACAATCATCATTTGATCAAGGGTTGATCATGATTCATCAAGAAAACTCAAGATTTGCTCAAAAGTCAAACTTTCCAAATTAGGGTTTCCTAAAGAAAAGTCAACTGAACTTTGACTGAGCATAACTTTCTCATACTTTATCATAAATTTGTCCACCACCTCTCATTTTGAAGAGAATTAAATTCTCTACAACTTCATGTCTCACAAGCATGGTCAAAAAATGCTTCATTTTGAAGATATGGATCAAAACATTACAAGTCCTTTTCAAATTCAACAAAAAGTCAACTTTTTGTAATGAAGTGATATTGAGCATGGAAACTCCAATTGAGATGAAACCAAAGAGGTTGTTTAGAGGACATCTAGAGTTTCTAAAAAGTCCAAGAACACTAAAAAATGTTGAAAATTGAGCAAGATACACCTTGTACAAGTTGGGCATTTTTGAAGAATTGCACAAAAAGAAATACTTGTCAAAATCCAAAATTTTGCAAATGGGCCTAACTTTTCTTGGTTCAAACTTATTCCTCAGCTAATTTGGAACCTCCAAGCCCAATGCCACGAATTTTATCTTTATTTTTCTATTTAATTTGGATTTTAATCATTTAAAAATAAATTAAATTAAAAATAAAGGTAGAAAATCAAAATTAAATGCATATTGGATTTTTCTCTCATCCTTGAGGTCCAAGCAACTCATAAAAGCTGGCAATTTCGAAATTGACTTTGATTTGGCAAGAAATTGATGAAAATTGGATCAAAAAGCAAAGATTTGGCTTCATACAAAATCAAATATTTTTACATTGATTGATTCATTATTTGCTCTTGATTTTTGACCTAAATCCATCTATTATAAATACACAATACCTACACATGAAGAAAGAACAGAAAAATTGCCTTAAAAGAACCCTAACCTAAGTCAAAAAAACTGTGTCTTTCAAGTTACTTGCAGCCTTGGTTCTAGCTTGTTTCAATCGATTCTAAGCCTTCCATTGCATTCCTTGGAGTCTCCTGAATCGATCCAGACCTTTACAAGTTACAAAACCATCCAGAATCGTGCAATCACGATTTCGGTTTGTCAAACTTTTTCCAAAATCGATTTTTATCATTCATGCATATTTAACGTGTTTTGATGTTTGTTTTGTGATTAGAACGAAGTTTGGAAACTTTCTGCATAGCTTGATTGTATTTTTGTGGCCTGAATCGAAATCCACCATGGCTAGGGTTTTCTGTAACGATTTAGGGCTTCCCTAAATACGTAAAATTGGACTAAACCAAGGCTACGAGGATGATCAGTGGACAAAAACGAATCAAACATTGGTTTCATATTGCATTTATATTGCTTGTACTGGATTTTTGAATTTTGCAGGGGCTATAGCATCGAGCAAGACCGACGCTAACCGTTTGAAAATTCAAACGAAGAAGATGAAGATCTTCGCGCGTGTTCTTGATTCCCAGGGAGCGAATTCATTCAAAATGTTTTTGTTTCATTGTTATGACACGAAATGCAGCCTGGCCTAGTGGTGAAGGTAGCGCGTGTTTTCCCAGTGGGCACGGGTTCGAATCCTGGCAAGGCAACTTATTTTTGCTCCTTTACAAACTAACTTCTTTTTTCTATTTTCTTATTTTTTCTAGTATTTTCATGTTATTTAATTAATCTCTAAATAATTTTATCATGCATCTAAAAAACACCAAAAATATTTTCCTTTTGCATTTTAATCAGAAAAATATTTATTTAATTTTTGACATTAAAAATAATATTTTTGCATGCATATTTTAATTAATTGCTAATTAACCATTTAATTGACTCTTAATTGTTTTTAATTATCGAAATCGATTCCGAAAATTACTACAAAATTCTCTTATCATATTATTGTCACTACTAACTTGAAACTATTTTTCTCCATTTAAAAATCATGTTTTTACTAACATTTTTCTTCTTATGCAATTTTCTCGTATATTCCGATTATGTATCTGTTCACAGGTTGTAACGTTTCAGACGATTTTTCTTTCATTTTCTTTTCAATTATGTAACTGCCTATGGGATGTAATAGTTTAATTAGGACTTTTACTTTCCGCACTCCTATTATGTAACTGCCCCAAAGCCATGTAATAGCGTAGGACTTTATCTTTCCGCACTTTACTTTCCACAATTTATTTTCCGCACCCTATAAACTGCTAGTAATTAGGCGTGTATGGCAAGATAAAATTGGACGTAGATCACTCATAATTTCAAGATAACATATATCTGAATTTGACACACTCTTTTCACACACGCACCCCTTAGGGTAATTCTCTCTCGTTGCCTTTACGAATACAAATGGTCAAGTCCCTCGATAGTAGAGGTATCCTAGCACCGTTGCCTACAAACATATCATCATAGTCCCTTCGATACAAAGATCATAGACCCACGATGTCGCCTACAAATACATGATATCGTCCCTCGATTCTTGCCTACGAAAAGTGATGATCGTCCCTTCGAATGTGCTAGGATACTCCTACAAGTTGCCTTCTATGACCATCCGATGTCCCTTCGTATGTCCCTCTTACATCCAACGAATAGGGTTACCTACCAACTAATGGTATGGATAGCACTATTCTAAAGGAAAGTAAAACAACACGAAAACGACCATTTTGAGTAGGTAATAAGACTTTTAGTTGCTTGCTCTATCAAAATACTTTTCACACCTCACACTTTTGTCAAAGTTCAAACTCTTTTCAAAACGAAACATTTCCGAACACTCTGTATACATTCCTACATGAATCATTACAAAATCAAAGCGAAATGCCTTTTCAAAACATTTTTATCAAACACACAGAAAGCATAGTTTTAAAGTGATCTAAGAGCAACTAAGAGCCCGTAGATAACTACGGATGGAAAGGGGTGCTAATACCTTCCCTTTTCATAACCTTCTCCCTTACTCAGAATCTAACGAAGGTCTTTTCCTGTTCTTTTCACCTTCCCTTAATTGGATAAAAGAAAAGTCGGTGGCGACTCTTGCTATCCGCAACATTTGCGATACAAAAAATCTCAAAGTCAGTTCACCGTATTACAGAACTGGCGACTCTGCTGGGGAGACACCCTAAAGAGAGAATGCCTTAGGGATTTCTAGATCACTTTTACTGTTCTCTGTTTGATTTGTATGCTTTATCTTTAAGGGTTGCTTGGGCATTATATTTATGGGGGATCCTATCTTTTGTACTTAAAAAAGAAAAACAATAAAAAAGAGAACTCATAAATGTTTGTTCATGCTTGTTTAACAAATTTAAATCCTTAAGGTCCTTGAAAACATTGCATTGCATTTGCATAAACATTGCATATCATGGCATGACATCTCATAACAGGTACATTGAAGATCGGTTTTCTCATTTTCTCGCTATTTATTTTAACAGAAATGGCTCTTGAACAGACTGTCAAAGATCTCCAAGCTCAGAATGCTCAGTTTCAGGAGATGTTCACCAGCTTGGTCCAAGGCCAAGAAGATCTGAAAAAGCTCATCAACAAAAAGAAGAAGGTCATTGGTGTTCTCAACATGGGAAGACGTCACAAAGGTGGTCCTAAAGTGGTTAGCCAGATAGAGTTTTCAGAAGGGAGTGTCAAGACTGAGGGAAGTGTCAAGGGCAACGAAGACGACCGTTTGAATGCTGTGGAAAATTTGAAGATGTTAGGGCTGAATTTTGATGATCTGTGTCTTGTCCCTGGTGTGGTCATTCCTCCCAAGTTCAAGGTTCCTACTTTTGCCAAATATGATGGCATTTCTTGTTCGAAGCTGCATTTGAAGTCCTATGTTCAGAAGATCAACTCCCACACTGATGACAGAAAGTTTTGGATGCACTATTTCCAAGAGAGTTTGTCCAGAACTCAATTGGAGTGGTATTATCAGCTAGAGAGTGACAATATCCGTACTTGTAGTGACTTAGCGGATGCTTTCTACAGGCAATATGAGTACAATGCTGAATTGGCACCCACTCGCATGCAGCTACAAAGCATGTCTATGGGTCGTGATGAGAAGTTCAAAGAATATGCTAAAAAATGGAGAGATTTAGCAGGCAGAGTTCAACCACCCTTGTCCAATAAGGAGTTGGTTGACATGTTTATGGGAACACTGACAGGCCCATTCTTCAATCATCTGATTGGAAACTCTTCAGCCGGATTCACTGAGTTGATATTGATAGGAGAACGTATTGAAGCTGGTATCAAGAGCAGAAAGATTCAGGTAGAGTCGTCATCAAATGCTGCGAAGAGATCTTTTGGTGGTAAGAAAGAGGCCAATGCTGTGTATGGTCAGAAAAGCTGAGCCAAGACCGATCGTGCTCAATCTGTGGGGGCAGTTGTGATCTCCAATCCTACATCAGCATAACCTCAACGAGACAACGCGCGTAACCAGAACGCGCCGTGAAGACAGTTTATGAAGATCAACATGCCATTGTCACAAGCCTTGCAACACATGTTGAAAGCCGAGCTGATTACCTTGAGGGATCCTCCTCAGAATATCAACACTTCCTCTCCGAGATACAATCCTAATGCTAAGTGTGCTTATCACTCCAACAGCCCAGGGCACGACACTGACAACTGTTGGGCTCTAAAGAACAAGATCCAAGATATGATTGAAGCTAAACAGATTGAGTTTGATCCTCCTGTCGAGACTCCGAATGTGACCAACGCGCCTATGCCTAACCATGACAAAAGTTCCAATGCTATTGACAAGAACGCTTATGTTTTTAATATAGATGACTTGACCATTCCTCTAATGACTGTTAAGAAGAATTTGCTGCAAGCCGGTGTCAATCCATGATTCCCATAGAATTGTCGTTGGTGCCCATCTGCACCTGACACTTGTGCTTGGTTGAGAAGACGTATTCAGTGCATAATGGATAACCGCGAAGTGCTATTTCTGAAGCCATCACATGTGGAGAATCTGTGTGAAGACGTGTCTAAGAAACTGAAGATTGAAGATGTGAGCGAAGTTGTACCAGAAGTATGGGATACCTTGGGACAGCCAAGTGGAAAGTTCGATTACATGGTGAAGTATACTGTTCTTGAAAGCTACAAGATTCCTATTGAAGATGTTAAGGCGACCGGATGGGGAGACGATTTCCCAGAAGACTATGTTGATGTTAACACAATAATGATTTCCTCTGCTGATCCTGTGCCTCGAGTGGCACCTCTCCTCATTACTTCTCCCAGACCGGTTCCATACTCCTCTGACAAAGCTATACCTTGGTAACATACCCCAATTTTTGACCTAATATACCACCTTACATTTGCATCATTGCATCATTAACAGTTCAGAACAGAATTAATCGGGTGTAGCTTCTACAGGTCAAAATTAGGGTTTCAACAATTTTTCATCTGATTCAAGAGGAAATCAATTAGGGTTTGAGTTTTATTCACCTCATTTGATCCATCTTGATCAAATCATCAACCTCTGATCTTCAGATATCCATTTTTTATCATGATCTATCGAGGATCGACCAATTAAGGTTTTTATCGAGGATAAGCAATCACTGATTTTCTGATCAATGAATGACTTTTTTGATTGTAGATTGATCTTCATATCCTAAATACAACATGTTGACCTAATTTCTGGATTCAAAACATCACAGAAGTTCACAGAATTCATCAGTCAATTTCTGGATCATCTGCACTGAAGTCAAACTTTGACTTTTGGTCAACTTTTTCAAGATAAAACCTTTTCCATAATCAAAATACTTCAAATGATCCATCATGATCATAAAAAATCAAGAAATTTGGAAAAGTCAACAAAAAGTCAAAATTTTCAACACTTAGAAAATTTTCAAAGTGTTAAAATTTCACATTTTTTCCAAACTTCATGGCATTTTTTCACATAGTTCCATTTGGAATTAGAAGAAACTCAAAACATGAAAGTCGTAGCCCTTGAAACAAGATTTTCAAAATGTCAAAGAACTTGCAAATCCATGGTGTCTAGCTATACTTTTGATTTTGAAACATAGAGCTCCAAAATCCTTGATTTTCAAGTACAACTTTCAAAATTACAAGTCATTTTTTGATTTTCTTTCTTTCTAGAAGCATGCCACCTAGCCAAGAGGGATAGAACTGATAAAAATCAGTTGAGAGGTGATTATGATGAGATAAGATCAAGGTAAGATTTAACCATGGTTAAAAGGAAGCTTCCTTTTGCATTTATTGCAAAAATGACTTTCTTGCCCTCTAAGGCAAGTTGTCCAAACCAAAGCCTATCTTCTTCACTTGCCATTCTGATATTTTGACCTATAAATAGAGGTCATGTTGGCCATTTGAAACTACACCAAAGCTATGCCAAAACAAGCTTTCTCACTTCTTTCTTAATTTTCAAGTAACATAGTTTAATTTGAGAATTCTTGCATTTTTCAAAACTTGTGAAAAACTATGAAAGATTTGGTGTCTAACATGTCATAAACATCATATGTAATTGGTTTGAAACTTAAAATCAACACAAGAAACACTAAAAGCAAGAATTGCATTTCATGTTTCCAAACTTGCCAAAACTTCCTTAACCTTCGAATTTGATCTTTGGCTCGAGCAAGTTGTGATTTTTTGACTCAAACATCATCAACATACTCCATATGGATGATGTAGACCATTAATCTTGACCTGTAACATCTCCAACCAAGAATTCGAGTTTCATTTTTAGCAACTGTAGGTGGACTTGGTTAGAATAGTTCAGACCATTCCAAAGCAAGCAGACCATCCTCACACCTTACATAAGGTCCGCTGGTGTCAGAGCCATCATCAAATCACAATTGGAAACACTCCAATACAGTTTTCGATCTCAGCTTCAAAGGGTAAGTAACTCAACTTCGAACTCTTTGATTCTTAAATTACAGTTCAAAAAGCTCTTGGCCGTTTTGTTTCTGCACCCTCACTGAAGCTTAACCCTCAATCAATTGACCAATTCTTTCACCATACACGATTTCAATTAGAATTTTCAGAATTAGGGTTCTTCATGTTTCTGAGAAATTTAATCATGTTAAGCTTAAAATAAATGGAATTAAATGACATCATCATGTTCCTGGGCTTAAAACGATCAAGTTTGATGTTTACATCGAGCAATTTCGTTGAGAAACAAAGAATCCATGGTTGATTGAAGATTGGAGGAAGAAGAAGAAGCTTGCGCGCGTTTTTTTTCAAATTCAAATATCCAGTTTATAATCTTATAACATTGTTTGATTTCAATACACGGATGTATTGCCGCCCCAGCGGTTGCCAGCTCACTCTTAAGTCATTCTTGCCACGCCTTGCCTAATGGTCCCGGGTTCGAGTAGCCTTGGGACCATTTTTGCCAAACTTTGTCATTTTTTCTTCATATTTTTTGCAAACTTTGACTCTTTCAAAACCCAATCAAAACTCCTCATTTTGAGGTAATTTTTTGTACACATGTCAATTAACATATCTATTTTATGATAGTGTCAAAAAATTTCAGAAAAACTTTCATCTGATTATATTTTTATCGAGCCGAAAACGATACATTTGAGTACTTTTCAAAGCACTTCAAAGGTGATTTTTTTCAAACTTTCAAAGCCGATTCTTTTCTAAACTTCTCACAAGTATATTTCACTTTTCAAAAACACTTTCAAAATCATTTTTTCAAAACTTTTCATCAAACTTACATCTTTTTCCATGATCGATCCGATTTAAACGATAAAACCGAATTCGTTTTTCCTCGAATTTCTTAACCGATCATGGGCCTCCCTTACGGTGTAAGTCCCAAAATTCTTTTTATGTACATATATATTTCCTTGTACATATCAAATTCTTTCATGTACATATTAATTTTCCTTGTACATAATACAGATACTTTTGTAAATACTCAATCGAGACAAACTTTATCGTTTGTTTTCGTTTGCTTATATACTTGAATACCATTGGTATTAAAAGGAGCATTATTCTCGGTGAAACTGCTTTTAAACCAATGGGCCTCCCTTACGGTGTAAGTCCCAATCCTCCTATGTACATCCACATCCTCCTCGTACATACATACTCGTTCATGTACATATTTACTTCCTTGTACACAATTCAAACTTGTAAATAATCAAGTTACGCTCGTTTTAAACATTCGTTTCACACACTTGTTTATATTTCCTTCATAAACTCTTGTAAATAAACATCACACATTTGTTTATATTTCCTTCATAAACTCCTGTGAATACATATCACACACACACACACTTGTTTATGTAACTGTCTAGTTATAACATAACAACTAGTCTAACCAATAGGTTCCCCACAAAGTTAGCCTCCTCTTGGGCTTTGTACAAGGAAACTCATTTCATCTGAGTTCAGCCTCCTCTTAGGCTTCATATAATAAAACTCATTCATCTGAGTTTAGCCTCCACTTAGGCTTCATATAAGACAACACTCCCCTATTGAGTCAGCCTCCTCTTGGGCTTCGTTCAAAAGAACTCCTCATTGAGTTTAGCCTTCTCTTGGGCATCATACAAGAAAGAGACCAGGAAATCTCTTAACAACCTCCTATTGGGCTTCCAATACAAAGAATCACCCGCGCTAGGATAGAACCCATAGAGTATAATTTCCCGGTGAAATTGCTCTTAATCCTAAAAGGATGGTTTCCCGGTGAAATCCCTTTTAAAGCCAAAGCTAGCCATACCCTATAGCTTCCTCTTGAGCTTCATACAAGGACCCTCGATGACCCTCGATGACCCTCGGAATGCCTCCTCTTGGGCTTACAATACAAGGACCCATGGGCTTCTTAAAAGCATCCCCCTAATCCAATCAATTTCTCCTAGAGATTTAGACGTTTATCATCTCTATGGAAGAAGTATCTCATCTATCACATCACATACAATCAAAAACTTTTCAAACTCTTTTCAAACAAAAACATCTCTGAATCTGTAAGTGGTAACGCTTGTACACTCAAGAAAAACACCCAATGCTTACAATTAAAAGATTCAATCTTTCAAAACATCTTTCTAAAAAACTCGTAAGTGGTAACGCTTGTACACTCAAGCAAAACACCTATAACTTACGACGAAAGATTCAATCAATCAAACTTTTCAAAATGTATGTGATGAAATAGATTAGATACATTTTTCATTAAGATGACATTTGTCTGTGTCTCTTACTAACATTCCGTTGCTTCCACTAGCATAAGTGGGAACTACGATTGCTCTGACTTTCTCAACATCCTTTTGGGAATACGTAGGCACAAGTTCTCATCCTTGGCGAGCAAATTTCTTTCTTCCTCAGACCAAACAAACCATAGATCCCTTTAGATCCGAGTTACAAATGCTCTGATTCCCATTAAGGGATATGTATGCAGAAGATCCCAATGATCTTTGCGAGCACAATAATAACAAAACCTAGGATCCCACATAATCTACCCTTCTTAAAATCCAAAGGAGAAACTTTCCCAATTATAGAAATAGCAATTTAAAACATACAAACATATCAAACATATTCATATATAAAGCTATAGATAACTATATATATTTAGGATGCTCCATCTATTCCCTTTATATAACAAACCCCCCTTACCCGGAATCTCCCCAAATGCGTTACGTCTAGTTCACGCTAGTCATAATGCATATCATATCAATTGAGGGTATTAACAGCTTTCCCCTTTTTCATAATCATTTTTCTTGTGTTGAAAATAATAAAGCTTGATGCTCGCGACATCTTTATAAACAAATCAAAAGAGTAAATCGTTTGAGCGGAGAATTGAATTCGATTCGATTCCCTCGTGCGAAACGAGAGAAAAAATGGCGACTCTGCTGGGGAGAATGCTAAAATTTTGATTTTCAAAAAAAAAATGTGACTCTGCTCAAGAGCACCAAGATTTTTTTGTTTTCAAATAGAAAAAGAGGGGTTAAGCTTTCATATGTGCATATGTTTGTTTTTCTTTATTGTGTGTTTTCGCGATTTCATCAGATGGAAAGAAATCCTAACGGTTAAGAAACATTTTAAGATCTAGGTGGGGGTATAGTCCTATTAACTTGTGAGAAGTCTCAGTACTTACGGAGTTAATTTGAGATCCCTCTCTCAATGGAGGTTTTCTTGGGAGTATTTGTGTTTAGCAAGTATTTGCAAAGACATTTTGCTTTCAAGAGAACTTGCGAAGCTGAGTGGCTGTAGAACACATAACCCATCCTGGCCATTTAGGATGTAGTGCGAGAAATTATTGGTAGTAAGCCTAGAATAGTGTCATGCGAGACTACGATCGGCGAGTTTTCTTGAAAAGTATTATTGGACTTGAGTATTCAACAAATCCAATAATATTTCAAAGAAGCGTTGAGCACTGTATTATCGATAGAACCCATTTCACGGATGAATAAGCCCTTAGAACTTACCCGTTTGATTCTTATCGTTGGCCTCATGCTCGTGACTTGAGCGCTTGACCGTGTGTATAACTACTAACCATGTTTGTAGCATTCATGCATTCATTCAAAAACTTCATTTCTCTTCCCATTTCAAAGAATTTAGAGATTTTCTTTGTAAATATTTTAGGTTAGAGTGATGGACGTCGGAGGAAGATTCACCAAAGATACGGTTTAGAATCACGATGTAGGAAAGTTGAAAGAGTTAGCATCCTTGGTAGAAGATCCCTCGGATTTAGAAAACTCTATGGAACTCTTTTAACTATTACGAACACTAACGTTGATGAAGGACTTCTCAAAACTTTCGTTCGTTTCGATCCGTCTATCATTGTTTCACTTTCCACGACTTTCGGTTGATGCCTACTTTGGAAAGTCGCACACATCCTAGGTATCTCGATGTCGGATAAAGTGCCTTTCAATGGTTTGGAAGCCATTCCTAAGTCACCGATCATTGCAACAATGACTCACTTAAAAATACGAGATAGACCAAAACCTAACTACCAAGGAAAACTCTTAGGACTAACTTCAAAGTTCCTAATGGAGAAGGCTCTTAAATTCTAAAATAGGTAGTATGGTAGCCTTTGAAGCTATTTTAGCTTTACTCATCTATGGATTGGTGTTGTTTCCCAACGTCCCAATTTCGTTGATATCAATGCCATAAGGATCTTTCGATTGGAAATCCGTTCCCACTTTGCTTGGTAACACGTACTTCTCCATTCATCATAGGAATCGTCGAGGAGATGGAACTATTGTGTGTTGTGTACCTCTGTTTTCAAATGGATTGTCTCACACTTGCCTAAATCTCCTATCTTCCGAAAACAAAGAGGCGATTGGCATTGGTCAAGAAGACTCATGTCTCTTACAAAGAAGATATCCATTGGTATACCTTGGCGGACAATGAGATGGAAATCATTGAGAGCATGGAGAATTTGCCAGCGTACCTCTCATTAGTACGAAAGGAGGAATCAACTACAACCCATTCTTGGCGAGGCGTCAACTCGGGTATGCAAACTCTAGTAAACCTCTTGGTTTTATGAGAGTTACTTCTATCATGAAGGGAGGATTCCCAAGGTTTGAAAGCGAATGATCGAGCTTGGCATCACATCCGAAGGAAGAAAAAGGTAATGCAAGGAATTGTGTAGCCATGAAATCTACTTCTTGGATAAAGAAAAGAAAAGGAATTTCGAATGCCTTATGCTTATGAAGAACCCATGTTCTCAACAGACTTCAAATCAACAATTTTTCCGTCGAGACTATGGGAGAATACCAAAAGCTTTGGCCAAGATGAGGCTTGAGAAGAAGCTTTGGAAAACAAGTTCCTTAAGGTGATCTAAAATGAGAAGCTTAAGAAGCGGTCAAAGATCATGAAAAGACGCTTTACTTCCAGGATGAATGGCTCATGGAGAAAGATGAGAAGATTAATCGAGAAAGATAAGCGATCAAAAGATACATCAAAGAAAGGAAAAGAAAGCTTGAGGAAAGGACAACCAGCGATCCTGCTCCTGACGAGTGGAAGAAAGTCATCAGCAAGCTAAAAGCCGAGAAAGCTGAATTGAAAGCTCACTATGGGAAGGAAATCCTGAAGTTGAAGCTACATCAAGCCTTTGGATCTTCATCCGACGAGGACGGTTAATTAATTTAGATTGTAATTTTTATCATTTATTTTATTATTTGTACGAGCCATGCTCAAAAACAAAAATTGTTGTAATCTTCTTTCAATAATCAATAAAATATGTGTTTTCCATCCAAATATTTGCCAGAAATTTCTCTTTTAGTGTAAATTCTATGGAAACTTTTCTCTTTACATTCATAATCATGCATCATACTTTGCATATCGAGTTTGTTGTTTAGAGTCTGATCTTTTGGAATTCTTTCCAGAAAGGAAAAGATCGCCAAGCTATCGCGTCTTAGAGTTTCGACCGTCCACGACCAACTCGAACATACAATACCGTTCAAAAGAAGGAAAGTAATGGAAGGATTTGAGCAAGAAAGATGTTGAGCTTAATGCAGTGACAACACTGCAAGAGAGGTGGAAAGACTCACTTCTTTGGTAAGTTCATTGGCAATGCAAAATCGCAAGCAACATTGAAAGTCAAAATCAAGCGGCGATTTTAGAGACCAATACTACTCGGTTTCAATTGCACGATGGTTCACTCTTGATATGCGAGAAGGTTATCCATGGGCATGCCTTTCAATTTCGGCATCGGATTTCGTCAACCGACTTCTCAAGTACAAACAACCACGCTTGAAGTACTTTGCAAAACTCAACACTTACTCCATAGCATGGAATAACTTTTAAGTCACTATGACGGTTTCTCAACCAATCATGACGAACTCGGCATCCGTAGTTCACACTATGAGCGAAGAAGTCCACCATAGTCGAGCAACCACGAATCCTCGTGGCTAGATGGAACTCTCCGAACGACTCCTCAAGATGCGCTTGAGATTAAAACAATCCGTGAAAAGAATTGTTTGGGAAAAAGCATGATTTGTATTTAGTCCCTCGTGTAAGGATACGCAAGTTCAAAGTCCCTGACTTTGAAAAGTATAAAGGAAATTCCTGTCCACAGAGTCATCTTACGATGTACGCCAGGAAAATGTCTACGTACAATGACAATCACCAATTATTAATCCATTATTTCCAAGATAGTCTCACCGGTGCTGCACTGAAGTGGTACATGGGACTAGATAGTGCGAATATCCAAACATTCAATGACCTAGGTGAAGCCTTTGTCCAACAATACAAATTCAACTTGGACATGGCTCCAGATCGGGATCAACTCCGCTCCATGTCTTAGAAGGAAAGAGAGACATTCAAAGAATACGCCCAACGTTGGAGGGAAATTGCTGCCCAAGTCAACCCACGTTAGAGGAGAAAATGACCAAGGTTTTCTTAAACACTCTTGGCCCATTTTACTACGAACGAATGATCGCCAGCGCTCCCGGAGATTTCACCGAGATGGTAAGCATGGGAATGCGGCTAGAGGAAGGAGTTCGAACAAGGCGTCAGTCAAAAGTAGGATCTTCGGTGGAACTAAGAGGTTGGAACCGTTTTCCAAAGAAAAAGGAACATGACATAGGAATGGTATCCCGAGGGAAACCACGAAAGAATGTCCGCCGACAACAACATGTAGCTGCCATAGCACCCGCTGTTAATACAAGTCCACATACAGGAATTGCTCCGCAGTTCCAACAAACTCAACAACCTCGACAACAGGCTCAACAGTTCAACAATCAAAACCGTTCGCCCAGGGTCTCACAATTTGATCCAATTCCAATGACGTACGCAGAACTATATCCTGCATTAATAGAAAGGAATCTTGTGCAAACAAGGTCACCACCCCCGGTACCAGAAAAATTACCATGGTGGTACAAAGCGGACGTATCTTGCCCTTTTCATCAAGGGGCACCGGGTCATGATCTAGAACATTGCATAGCACTAAAAGCTGAAGTACAAAGGTTAGTAAGGTCTAATCTTCTTTCCTTTAGAAACATAAATCCAAATGTGCAAGCAAATCCACTTCCCAGTCATAATGGACCTACTGTGAATTTAATACTAAGGAATACAGATCGATATCTTGTCACAGATGTGAATCTTATCAGAGAAAGCTTGGTACAACTCCATGATACATACAGTACAATGGGTGCTTTCGCTAAACATGATTATACGGCTTGCAACATCTTCTTCAAGGATTGTCGAGGATGTCCAACCATAAGAGCAGACATTCAACGATTATTAGACAATGGTGACATACAGATCTTGAAGCAAGAAACTATAGCGTGAATATGGTAGGGCATTTTCCGCATGAGCTTCTAGTCTTAGATATCAACTCGGAAATTCCTGAAGTAAACGTCGTTGTTCCCTGTTTCAATATGCCTAAGCATGTGGAGATTGAATGTAACGGTTCAGACGTTCCAGAGTCTCCTTTGGTGATCCGTCTACCCGGTCCTGTTCCATACACTTCTAACAAAGCAATTCCCTATCAATACAATGCAACTATGATAGAAGATGGGAAGGAGAAACTCATGCCAACTCTTTCAGCCAATGTCAACATAACTAAAATTGGACGAGTAACACGAAGTGGACGAGTACATACTCCGTTGCCACCAAATCCGCCTGTTGTTCCTGTTGTCAGACAAAATCCAGTTGATATGCCTCCCGAGAACCCCACGAGGATTCCCGTTGGTAATTCAAATGTAAATGTTGGCCCATCTGATAGAACCAACGTCAACACAGATTTCGATGAAATTTTGAAGCTAATCAAGAAAAGTGAATATAGAGTCGTGGATCGGTGATGCGAACTCCTCAAATTCAATACTATCTACTTACGAATTCAAGCCCAAGAAAAGCTTTGATGAAAGTACTAGATCAACTTATGATCACGATGTGACTACCGACCAATTTGGTGGAATTATGGGCAACATAACGACTTGCAACAATTTAAGCTTGAAGAACTCCGAAGAGGAAGGAAAGATCACAATACGCTCTGCATATCTCAATGATTTGCCAATCGATTCTCTACCAACGTACTAGTGGATACGGTTCATCCTTGAATGTAATACAACGACTCTAGCTTCGTTTATCTTACAAAGGAACTCCGATGAAGTTCAATGACATAGTGGTAAGGGCCTTTGATGGGTCGAAAAATACATTATTGGGAAGTCGATCTCCGATGACAATCGGTCCACATACCTTCAAATCACCTTCCAGGTCATGGATGTGCAGCTTACTGATTGTTTGCTAGGAAGACCATGGATCCACGAAGCGGGAGCTGTGACATCCACTCTCCATCAAAAACTGAAGTTCACAGTAAATGGAAAACTAGTAACCATCATCGGTGAACAAGCCTTACTAGTCAGCCATTTATCCAACTTTTCTTTCATCACGATAGAGCGTTGAAGGACACGTCCACGAACATCCGTTAGAAGATGAATCTACCAGAAAGCATCGTCTATCTCCTCTTACAAAGCAGCCAGATAGTGAAAGATGGTAATCTGCAGGGAAATATAATAACACATCAACACGAGACAAAGGCCAGACTCGGATTTGCTACAATATTTTCTAAAGACAATCAAAGGGATGAAGCACTTCGTCCAATCAGGGAAGTATTCCACAGTGGGGTTTTTCACCCCATTCTTCAAAAGTTAATGTTCTTACCAATGAAGGTGATGAAGACGATCTCTCCGGATCTGAAGAGTGAAGCACTTATCTCACCAGCTCTGAGTATGTGTCTCAGGAAGAATCGTACACACCGTTCTATCCTCCGACTGATCAATTCAAAGGCATGTCCCTACAAAAATGAAAATCCACCCATCCCTTCGAAGTTTGGGATACCTTGGGAGAACCAAGTGGAAAGTTTGACTACATATACCCGCTAAAAAATTAGAATGAAGATATGGGGTGATTCTTTAGTATCCTAGTCAACCGAAAAGGTGTACACATCGATCTCATCAACCAATTGAGGTTCCATGAAGATCTACGCTTTAATGCGCCCGTGGAATTTGTTAACCGATCTTGACTATCACTACATCAGCGTAATTCGAAGAATATGACTCGGGATACAAATTAGAAAGTGTACCGACAATGAGTCTCTTCACTCGAAGAGTACATCCTCAAAACACGAATGCCCAGAAATCATCACCCCATCCCACTTATCATCCATCTCCGCCGAAAAAAAAATTTTAGACCAATCCGCTCTGCCCAAACCAAAAAGTAAGCCAAGTGAAAAAATACTTGAGGCAAATTACTTGTTGAAGTTCGGACTAATGTTCATAGTTCTAAGTAGTTTATCTTTGCTTTTTTTTGAACTCGCTTTGCCCAAAAGAGATGTTTTATAGGGTTTAGCTTTTAAATAATTTCTCTTTGTCTTGCCCAAGACGAATGAGTTTGTATTTTAGGGCCTGCATATTGTGAATCATAAATAAAATCGTTGTTTTTTCCATATTTTGTGTTTGTTTTATTTTTACCCTTTCTTGGAAATGATAATCCTAAAAAAAAACACAATAAAAATCTTCAATAAAATCCACTTTCACACTTTTCAGATTAATTAATCATAAATCAAAATGCATGAAATCCATTGAAAGCAATCTCTCCCCAACTTTGAAATCCCAGTGAAGTCGCCAAGGAAGAAGTTGATGAAGAGATCCCGGATGAGATTTCTCGACTACTTAAGCACGAAAAAATCAACCTCACAAAGAGCCTTTGGAAGTAATCAACTTAGGATCGAGGAAGACAAAAGGAAGTAAACATCTACTCACTCAGCGCGTCAAAAAGCGATAGATCTTCTCAAAGAATATGTTGATGTGTTCGCTTGGTCCTACCGGACATGCGGAGTTTAGATACCGACATCGTGGAGCATCGCCACCATTAAACCGTGTCCACCAGTTAAACCGAAAAGTTTACCACAAATGGCCGACAAAATCAAAAAGGAAGTTCAAAACCACCACTCGTCACCTCGAATATCCTCAATGGCTAGCCAACATAGTACTGTCTCCAAGGCGGAAAGGTCAAAATGTGTTGACTACGGGACTTGAACAAAGCTAGTCTAAAAGCGATTTCCCACTGCATATCGACATGTTAGTGGATACCAAAAATTCAACGTCTTTTCCTTCATGGACGGTTTCCCTGGTTACAATCAGATCAGAATGGCTCCCGAAGACATGGAGAAGACATCCTTCATCACGCCATGGGGCACTTTTTGCTACAAGGTTATGCCGTTCGGACTAAAGAATGCATGCGCAACTTACCAAAGGGCGATGACCACTCTCTTTCATGACATGATGCACAAAGAAATCGAAGTTTATGTGGATGACATGATAGCAAAGTCTGACACTGAAGAAGAGCATATAGAGTATCTCTTGAAGTTGTTTGACTTCGACCGGCAGAATCTAACAAATACACCTTTGGGGTAAGATCTGGAAAACTCCTAGGTTTCATCGTCAGCCAAAGAGGTATTGAAGTTGACCCTGACAAAGTCAAGGCTATTCAAGAAATGCCTATGCCTCATACGGAAAAGCAAGTTAGAGGATTTCTTGGACCGGTTGAATTACATCTCAGTTATTTCTCAAATATACGTGGGCGATATTCAAGCTTCTCAAAATCAAGAGGTTGTGTGGATGAAGATTGCCAAAAGCGTTGGTATCAAGGAATACATCGAACCTCCAATATTGATTCCTCCGTTGAAGGAAGACCATTAATCATGTACTTACCGTGCTAGAAGATTCCATGGGCTGCGTGCTTGGACAACAAGATGAAGCCAAGAAAGAGCATGCTATCTACTACTTGAGTAAAAGTTTACAACTAAACTCGTTACTCCATGCTCGAGAAAACATGTTGTGCTGGTATGGGCTTCAACGTCTCCGCCATACATGATCAATCACACGACTTGGTTAATTTCCAAAATGGATCCAATCAAATCGTCTTTGAAAACTAAATAAGGAAGAATTGCTCGATGGCGGATGCTATCGAATATGACATCGATGCGTTCCCAAAGCGGTCAAAAGGATCATTCTCGCCGATCACTTGGCTTATCAACCGATCAGAATACCAATCTCTCAAGTTGACTTCCCAGCGAGGATGTTATGTACTTAAAGATGAAAGATTGTGAACAACCGCTCCAAGAAGGTCCGAGAATCTAGATGGGGCTTAGTATTTGATGGAGCATTAATGTCTTTGCAATGGAATTGGGGCATTCTACCGAGGGTTCTCATATCCGTTTTCCGCGAGTTATTATTTGATTGCACCAACAACATAGCGAATATGAAGCTTGTATCATGGGTATCGAAGAAGCCATCGACTTGAGGATCAAGATCCTTGACATATATGGAGATTCAGCCCTTGTGATCAATCAAATCAAAGACAAGTATGAAACTCATCATCTTGGTACGATTCCCTGAGAGATTATGCAAGGCGTTTGTTGACTTTCTTGACAAAGTTGAAGCGCATCATATCCTCGAGATCAAAATCGAATGGCGAGGCCTTGGCTACTCTATCTTCCATGTTCAAAGTCAACCATTGGATGATATGCCTAAGATCCGTATCGAGACGCCTTGAAAGACACAATTTGCAAGCGCGGTCTTCGATGATAAACCGTGGTTCCACGACATTAAGCGTTTTCTTCAAACTCGGGGTACCACTCGGGGCATCGTACAAAGATAGGAAAACTCTAAGGAGGCTTTCTAGAAACTTCTTCTGAATGAATATGTGCTATACAAAAGAAACTTCGACATGGTCACTGCTTTCGGATCGTCGGCGGACATGGCGGAACACGATAATTCACGAAGTGCATGAAGGTCCTTTGGAACCCATTCAAATGGGCATGCAATGTCGGAAAAATCTTGAGGCGGATACTATTGGATAACGATGGAATCCGATTCTTGTAAACATGTCAAGAGATGTCATAAGTGCGGATCTCTGAGATAAGATCCATGTGCCACCAACTCTACTCAACGTTCTCTCTTCTCCATGGCCTTTCTCCATGTGGGGCATCGACATGATTGGGATGATCGAACCAAAGCGTCCAACGGACATCGCTTCATTCTAGTGGCTATTGATTACTTCACCAAATGGGTGAAGCATCATCCAACGTTACAAGACAAGTGGTTGTGAGGTTCATCAAGAACAACCTCATTTGCCGATATGGAGTTCAAGTAAGATCATTCTGAGACAATGGATCAAACTTGAACAACAAAATGATGAAAGAGCTGTGAGAATTCAAGATCGGGCATCATAACTCATCTCTTACCGCCAAAGATGAGCGGCACCGTTGAAGCTGCCAACAAGAACATCAAGAAGATCGTCCGAAAATGGTCATCACCTACAAAACCGCACGAAATGTTGCGTTTCTCTACATGGGTATCGTACTTGATCGCACCAACGAGGGCAACCTTTTCTCTAGTATATGGCATGGAAGCATTGCTCCCGTAGAAGTTGAGATTACATCAATGAGAGTTCTCATGGAAACTAAGTTATCACGAGGCGAATGGTGTCAAAGCGATCGACCGGTGAACTTAATCGAAAGCGCGACGCTCGTGTCATGGACAACTATATCGAGAAGGATGAAGAAAGCTTTCGACAAAAAGTCCGACCTCGTGAATTCAGAAAGCGACCTCGTGCTTAAAAGATTACATCTTTTCAACCATATTTTAGGGGCAAATGGACTCCTAATTACGAAGGCCCATACATCGTCAAAAGAAGCTTTTCTGGTGGTGCTATGACTCTCACAACCATGGACGGTGATGAACTCCCGCATCCTGTGAATCTTGATGCGATCAAAATACTTTGTCTAAAAACAAAAGAACATTTCGGTAAGTCGAAAAACCGAAAAGGCGGCTTAGGCAAAAATGAGCGTCTCGGTGGACTGAAAACCAGAAAGGGCGGTCCAGGAAAAAATTAGAGACAATAAACAGAAATTATCCTGATAGATTGAAAACCTGAAAAGGCAATCTAGGCAAAAATTAAGGATACAAAAAAAAATGACAAAGTAATTGCATTAGTCCGTACTTCGTCAATCTGAATAATCTTCCATCAACGGATCTTCAAACAAATCTTCTGAAGCAACAAGCACAGTTGGAATTCAAAGTTGTTAGGGATAATAGCGGTTATTTGCTTTCAATGTAGCCCTTTCCCAATTAATTATCATTTCCAACTCTTGTAAATAGTTCATGGAATCACGCCTTTGGCTGATTACCATTCTATCAATAAAATTTGAGCTTTGTGCCCATTTGTTTGCAATTCTTGTTTTATTCTGTTTTGCAAAATAACTCTTTTATTGTGAAAATCACTTTTGAAATTAAAAGGTTTTAAATGAAATTTTACTTCAAATTTTGAAATAAAAGCGAATTTTCCTTTGAACCATGAACACAGAAAGAACTTCAACAGTTTTCTCCATGAGTGTTTCGATCTCTGAAAGATAGAACAACTGCTACAGAAGTTTTCTTCTCCTCAGCAGAGATCATCAAAGGACGGCATTCTTATTCAAAAAGAATTCCCAACAAAGTTGCCAATGAAATGCCTTTTTCAGAAAGTTTAAAGCATGCAACTCAGGTTCATCATCAGTAAACGTCTACGCCATTGCTGCAGATTTTGCTGAGTATTTGTTCGAACTGTGACGTAGTCCTTTTCCCAAATATCCCTTTGTTGTCTTGTCAAAGTATCGTCAGCATACATATGACATTCATAACATTCATCATACATAATAACATCATTAATGCATTTTTTCATTTCTCAATGTGCATATCCATATCACTGGTTTAGATTGCATTTACTCATGTGGGTATGTCATATCTCCAACAGATTATCCTCAAGCAGAGAAATACATCTTTTTCTCTATCATGTTCCCTAGCTGAGATCATTTCTCATTGGGAACGAAGTCTTGATTGACCTTTTCTTTCCAGTTTATTCCTGGACAGAACCCCGTCTCTGGCCAACTCAGGTTTAGATTTCATAGAAAAATTTACCTGCAAACAATAAGCAATAACCTCGACATCAGAGCTGCTTATCTCCTTTTCATCTTGCAATTTGTCATAAAACAATTGTTCTTCTCAGCAAGTTCAAAATCATGATGGTTCAAGAAATCCCCACAGTTGTCTTTCTGTCTAAAGAAACCTGTGTCTTATCAATCAAAATGCCCGCATCTCCTCAAAAGAGAGATCCCCGGCAAGATTGTAGCTGTAAAAAATAGAAACTCACTTGAGATCTGTTTCCATCATTGTCTGTTATTCACAAGGCTGAATACTCAACAATTTTCTCAAGAATTACCTTGTTATAGTTATCACTTCGCTGATAATTGGTAATATCTTCAGAACTCATTACCATAAACTATCACAAGACTAATAATTGGTAATGTCATCTTCACTTACCTTAAAAATTGTCACAAGGCTGACAGAAGGTAATCTCTTTGTTTCCCAAAGCGAAACAGATATTCACATGCATTGCGAATCTCTTTTCCAGTGAAACATATTGTTTGTTTCCCAACAAACAGGATTCTCTTTTCTTAAAGACAGATTGAGTCATCCTCACAAAATTCTCCCCACCATGTCAATCTTTGACATATCTGGGTGGAACTTTTTGCAATCATTTTGCATCATCCGCATTTTTGGTATCTTAGGTCCAAAATTTGCGTATTCTGATATTTAAGTCTCTTCACACCTATCGAGATGAAGATCTTCATCTTCATATCTCAGGTTAAAGAAACTTAAATAGGGGCATCTGTCATACCCCAATTTTTGACCTAATATACCACCTTACATTTGCATCATTGCATCATTAACAGTTCAGAACAGAATTAATCGGGTGTAGCTTCTACAGGTCAAAATTAGGGTTTCAACAATTTTTCATCTGATTCAAGAGGAAATCAATTAGGGTTTGAGTTTTATTCACCTCATTTGATCCATCTTGATCAAATCATCAACCTCTGATCTTCAGATATCCATTTTTTATCATGATCTATCGAGGATCGACCAATTAAGGTTTTTATCGAGGATAAGCAATCACTGATTTTCTGATCAATGAATGAATTTTTTGATTGGAGATTTATCTTCATATCCTAAATACAACATGTTGACCTAATTTTTGGTTTCAAAACATCACAGAAGTTCACAGAATTCATCAGTCAATTTCTGGATCATCTGATGAAATTTCATCTGCACTGAAGTCAAACTTTGACTTTTGGTCAACTTTTTCAAGATAAAACCTTTTCCATCATCAAAATACTTCAAATGATCCATCATGATCATAAAAAATCAAGAAATTTTGAAAAGTCAACAAAAAGTCAAAATTTTCAACACTTAGAAAATTTTCAAAGTGTTAAAATTTCACATTTTTTCCAAACTTCATGGCATTTTTTCACATAGTTCCATTTTGAATTAGAAGAAACTCAAAACATGAAAGTTGTAGCCCTTGAAACAAGATTTCCAAAATGTCCAAGAACTTGCAAATCCATGGTGTCTAGCTATACTTTTGATTTTGAAACATAGAGCTCCAAAATCCTTGATTTTCAAGTACAACTTTCAAAATTACAAGTCATTTTTTGATTTTCTTTCTTTCTAGAAGCATGCCACCTAGCCAAGAGGGATAGAACTGATAAAAATCATTTGAGAGGTAATTATGATGAGATAAGATCAAGGTAAGATTTAACCATGGTGAAAAGGAAGCTTCCTTTTGCATTTATTGCAAAAATGACTTTCTTGCCCTCTAAGGCAAGTTGTCCAAACCAAAGCCTATCTTCTTCACTTGCCATTCTGATATTTTGACCTATAAATAGAGGTCATGTTGGCCATTTGAAACTACACCAAAGCTATGTCAAAACAAGCTTTCTCACTTCTTTCTTAATTTTCAAGTAACATAGTTTAATTTGAGAATTCTTGCATTTTTCAAAACTTGTGAAAAACTATGAAAGATTTGGTGTCTAACATTTCATAAACATCATATGTAATTGGTTTGAAACTTAAAATCAACACAAGAAACACTAAAAGCAAGAATTGCATTTCATGTTTCCAAACTTGCCAAAACTTCCTTAACCTTCGAATTTGATCTTTGGCTCGAGCAAGTTGTGATTTTTTGACTCAAACATCATCAACATACTCCATATGGATGATGTAGACCATTAATCTTGACCTGTAACATCTCCAACCAAGAATTCGAGTTTCATTTTTAGCAACTGTAGGTGGACTTGGTTAGAATAGTTCAGACCATTCCAAAGCAAGCAGACCATCCTCACACCTTACATAAGGTCCGCTGGTGTCAGAGCCATCATCAAATCACAATTGGAAACACTCCAATACAGTTTTCGATCTCAGCTTCAAAGGGTAAGTAACTCAACTTCGAACTCTTTGATTCTTAAATTACAGTTCAAAAAGCTCTTGGCCGTTTTGTTTCTGCACCCTCACTGAAGCTTAACCCTCAATCAATTGACCAATTCTTTCACCATACACGATTTCAATTAGAATTTTCAGAATTAGGGTTCTTCATGTTTCTCTCTGAGAAATTTAATCATGTTAAGCTTAAAATAAATGGAATTAAATGACATCATCATGTTCCTGGGCTTAAAACGATCAAGTTTGATGTTTACATCGAGCAATTTCGTTGAGAAACAAAGAATCCATGGTTGATTGAAGATTGGAGGAAGAAGAAGAAGCTTGCGCGCGTTTTTTTTCAAATTCAAATATCCAGTTTATAATCTTATAACATTGTTTGATTTCAATACACGGATGTATTGCCGCCCCAGCGGTTTCCAGCTCACTCTTAAGTCATTCTTGCCACGCCTTGCCTAATGGTCCCGGGTTCGAGTAGCCTTGGGACCATTTTTGCCAAACTTTGTCATATTTTCTTCATATTTTTTGCAAACTTTGACTCTTTCAAAACCCAATCAAAACTCCTCATTTTGAGGTAATTTTTTGTACACATGTCAATTAACATATCTATTTTATGATAGTGTCAAAAAATTTTAGAAAAACTTTCATCTGATTATATTTTTATCGAGCCGAAAATGATACATTTGAGTACTTTTCAAAGCACTTCAAAGGTGATTTTTTTCAAACTTTCAAAGCCCGATTCTTTTCTAAACTTCTCACAAGTATATTTCACTTTTCAAAAACACTTTCAAAATCATTTTTTCAAAACTTTTCATCAAACTTACATCTTTTTCCATGATCGATCCGATTTAAACGATAAAACCGAATTCGTTTTTCCTCGAATTTCTTAACCGATCATGGGCCTCCCTTACGGTGTAAGTCCCAAAATTCTTTTTATGTACATATATATTTCCTTGTACATATCAAATTCTTTCATGTACATATTAATTTTCCTTGTACATAATACAGATACTTTTGTAAATACTCAAGTACAGACAAACTTCGTCCGTTTGTTTTCGTTCGCTTGTGTATACACTGAATACCATTGGTATTAAAAGGAGCATTATTCTCGGTGAAACTGCTTTTAAACCAATGGGCCTCCCTTACGGTGTAAGTCCCAATCCTCCTATGTACATCCACATCCTCCTCGTACATACATACTCGTTCATGTACATATTTACTTCCTTGTACACAATTCAAACTTGTAAATAATCAAGTTACGCTCGTTTTAAACGTTCGTTTCACACACTTGTTTATATTTCCTTCATAAACTCTTGTAAATAAACATCACACATTTGTTTATATTTCCTTCATAAACTCATGTGAATACATATCACACACACACTTGTTTATATAACTGTCTATTTATAACATAACAACTAGTCTAACCAATAGGTTCCCCACAAAGTTAGCCTCCTCTTGGGCTTTGTACAAGGCAACTCATTTCATCTGAGTTCAGCCTCCTCTTAGGCTTCATATAAGAAAACTCATTCATCTGAGTTTAGCCTCCGCTTAGGCTTCATATAAGACAACACTCCCCTGTTGAGTCAGCCTCCTCTTGGGCTTCGTTCAAAAGAACTCCTCATTGAGTTTAGCCTTCTCTTGGGCATCATACAAGAAAGAGACCAGGAAATCTCTTAACAGCCTCCTATTGGGCTTCCAATACAAAGAATCACCCGCGCTAGGATAGAACCCATAGAGTATAATTTCTCGTTGAAATTGCTCTTAATCCTAAAAGGATGGTTTCCCGGTGAAATCCCTTTTAAAGCCAAAGCCAGCCATACCCTATATCTTCCTCTTGAGCTTCATACAAGGACCCTCGATGACCCTCGGAATGCCTCCTCTTGGGCTTACAATACAAGGACCCATGAGCTTCTTAAAAGCATCCCCCTAATCCAATCAATTTCTCCTAGAGATTTAGACGTTTATCATCTCTATGGAAGAAGTATCTCATCTATCACATCACATACAATCAAAAACTTTTCAAACTCTTTTCAAACAAAACATCTCTTAATCATAAGTGGTAGCTTGTACACTCAAGCAAAACACCCAATGCTTACAATTAAAAGATTCAATCTTTCAAAACATCTTTCTAAAAAACTCGGAAGTGGTAACGCTTGTACACTCAAGCAAAACATCTATAACTTACGACGAAAGATTCAATCAATCAAACTTTTCAAAATGTATGTGATGAAATAGATTAGATACATTTTTCATTAAGATGACATTTGTCTGTGTCTCTTAATAACATTCCGTTGCTTCCACTAGCATAAGTGGGAACTACGATTGCTCTGACTTTCTCAACATCCTTTTGGGAATACGTAGGCACAAGGTCTCATCCTTGGCGAGCAAATTTCTTTCTTCCTCAGACCAAACAAACCATAGATCCCTTTAGATCCGAGATACAAATGCTCTGATTCCCATTAAGGGATATGTATGCAGAAGATCCCAATGATCTTTGCGAGCACAATAATAACAAAACCCAGGATCCCACATAATCTAACCTTCTTAAAATCCAAAGGAGAAACTTTCCCAATCATAGAAATAGCAATTTAAAACATACAAACATATCAAACATATTCATATATAAAGCTATAGATAACTATATATATTTAGGATGCTCCATCTATTACCTTTATATAACAAACCCCCCTTACCCGGAATCTCCCCAAATGCGTTACGTCTAGTTCACGCTAGTCATAATGCATATCATATCAATTGAGGGTATTAACAGCTTTCCCCTTTTTCATAATCATTTTTCTTGTGTTGAAAATAATAAAGCTTGATGCTCGCGGCATCTTTATAAACAAATCAAAAGAGTAAATCGTTTCGAGCCAGAGAATTTGAATTCAGATTCGATTCCCTCGCGCGTCAAGAAAGACCCTTTGACCATGGAGGATCTTACAGTTGAAGCTACTATTCCTGACATTGACAACATCACCGGATCTAGTAAGGTGACCAGAACCGGAAGAGTGTTCTCTCCAGAGATCTCTCCTCCAAAAGACACTGCGACTCCAGCTCGCATTCCAGCTATTGAACCAGTTCCCAAAACTAGAGGGAAAGAACCAGTGACTTGTCCTGCTCCTACAGAAGTACCAAAGGAAGTTGCTAAAGACACCTCCAAACAAGAAATGGAGGAAATTCTGAAGATCATCAAGAAGAGTGACTAAAATGTTATGGAACAGTTGGGACAAACCCCGTCCAAGATCTCAATGCTTGCTCTGCTCTTGTGCTCTGAGGCTCATGCTAAAGCCTTGGTGAAGTTTTTGAAGAATGCTCACGTACCACAAGACACTACTACTAATCAATTTGAAGTTTGTATTGCTAGCCTGGCTGCCAACAACGACCTAGGCTTCTCTGATGCTGATTTGACTCCGGCCGGAAAGAAACACAATAAAGCCTTGCACGTCTCTGTTGAATGCAAAGGCATTACATTGTCTCATGTTTTGGTGGATATCGGTTCTGCTTTGAATATCCTACCGAAGAGTGCTTTTGATTGACTTGATGTTGAAGGGTTGGTTCTGAAACCCAGTGATATAGTTGTGAGAGCTTTTGATGGTTCTAAGCGACGATGCTTGGAGCTCATTACACTGTTAAAGTCGGTTCCCAGACTTTCGACTCTACTTTCTTTGTCATGGACATCCGTCCTGCTTACTCTTGCCTACTTGGACGCCCTTGGATACATGGGGCAGGCGCTATTACCTTTACCACGCCGGTGAAATACCCGGTGAGGGGAAGGTTATTGATTATGCGGTGAAGAGGAATACATGGTCAGTCATTTGCAGACCTTCCGTTATCTCGAGATGGAAGGTGAATTCTTTGAGACTCCCTGTCAAGCTTTCGAAACAGTTCCAAGACTCATGCTTGTTGACTCCCCTGTTACTCCTGAAGTTACAAAAGCTCCACCCAGGATGGCCTCGCTGAAAGATGGTCAAGCTGCAGTTCAAGAAGGAGGTAGTACTATTTGGGGTCAGCTCCCCAATCTCCCTTTCAAATTCGACAAGATTGGTTTAGGTTTCACCATCAAAGGTCAGAAGATGATACGCCGCGAATGTGCCGGCCAACTTCCTTTCCGCATCAATCAGAACGGGATCCATGTTGTAGAAGACGACGACAACGACTTCAACATCAGCAAATGGATCTTCGACTCCGACAATGGACTCGACAATTGGAAGGTGAAGGCGTCATACCAATCTCCTTTAGAAAGTAATTGCTTTTGTTTTTTGCTTTTCGTTTTCTATGCTTTGAACAATAAACTTTAAAGCCTAGTGCTTTGCCCGGGGCATCATGGCTCATTTGTGAGGGTTATTATCAGTCATTTGCATATTTTCATTCAATAAAATCGTTAGACTTTTGCATTTAAATGTTGTTTTCTTTCTTTTACTTTATCACCCCTTCAAAAGCTATGTGTTCTTACACACCCACATGATACGCTGCGGAATCACTCCGAATCTAGTTGATAACGACTATGCTATTGCTAAATATGACTTCGATAATCCGATCTACCAAGAGAAGGCGAAGGTGAGGAAGATTATGAAGTGCCGGAGAACTTGTCGATGCTCTGACAAGAAGAGCGAGTTATCTGACCACGAAGAGTCAATTGAGGTTGTGAACTTAAGTCGCGAAGGCAGAAAGAGATCAAGATAGGAGCGAGGCCTTGAGAGCGAGTGTCACGAGAGGTTGGTTGGATGCTACGAGACTATATTGAGGTTTCGCTTGGTCATACGAAGACATGCCGAGTTTGAACACGACATTGTGGTACACGATTGCCGACAAAAGAAGGATTTCTCCCAATAAAGCGAAGGTTAAATCGCGTAAATCTGAGATATGAGAAAATCAAAGCCAGAGTTATGAAGCGATTCAATGCCGGTTTCTAGCTGTCACTTCTTATCCACGAGTGGGTTGTGAAATTCTGGCAGCGGATACGTGATGTCACGAGAGAATGTTATGACACACTATCGACACTCTGTTAACAATTCACACAATAAATTTAAGCGATAAAGAACACAATAAATTGTTTACAATTAGGTGTCTAACTACACATCAGGGGCTACCAAGCCGGGAGAAATTCACTATTAGTAGAATTAATTAGGAATAAACCAACGGTTTATCTCCTTCACTTAAAACCTACCCAATGCAACTTCAATCTAAGTCCTACTTGGACACGAGTTCTACTCACTCCCCCTCGATCACGGTGATATCAACCTATTGATTAATTGAATTGTGAAGACACACTTCAATAAACTATCTTGATCTTGCTTCAAAGCTTTAATCAAGAGACAAACACTCGTGCTTCAAAGCTTTGGTGATAAACTACCCTTACAAACAAATCCTAGTCAAGGCACTTATCAATTGATAATTGCTTGGCTCTAATGATTTGGGACGGTCTTCCTTGAAAGAGTTTGTAGTGAAATCCAAGAGCGGGGCTCTTTGCGGTGCATCTCTTTCGACTAGGATATCGGGAAATTGGTCGGTGATAATTCCACACAGCGAGGAGGAAAGGCTATTGGTCCTTTGATAGCATAGCTTTCGGCATGCTTGAGTCTTTTCAAATATATAGGATCCATAGTCAAATTGCTTTGAGTGCCTCGCATATATGAATCTTCGATCCAATAGAGATGGTGGATTTGTGATTTGGGACCAGTTAGCGCACCAATCTTATGCGGGATGGCAAATTTGACACTCGACTTGCTTCGAGAGTTTTCCCTTGAGGCCATTGCCTCACTTGTTTAGCGATGATGGTTTGGCGGATCTTGTTGTCGGTTTCCTCCAGCTCTGGTGAGCATCATCGGATCTACCGAGGAATCTTTTGATCACACTTGGAAAACGACTTTCCTCCCCTCACATATCTGATCTTGTAGTCGTGGACCTCCCATCCCGACCACTTAGCGGATTGACTATAAACTCTTTCACCAAAACTTCATAGATTTGAGAAACTCACATTTTTTCATCGAACGACCTCCTTAATCAAATCAACAATTTCCTTGCACTCAAGTGCACTTTTATTCAACTCTCTTTCGAGCCACCCTCTTTAAGAAAACATACTTCCATCTTCCGGCATTCGGGATGATGGAATGAAATATTATCAATGGCCACTTGGGCACCTTGCGGTTCCCGAGTTTGCTTCTTTCTTGGATGAATGTCGTGACATTCTCCTCAACAATAAAATCAGTCTTGATCGACTCTAAAGGTTCGGAGTTCCTTCTCTTTTCACAATTGGTGTTCTCTTTGGTCTAGAGGCACCATGATTTTACTCTACATTTCTTTGTAGAGGATCCGATATGGGTTCTTCTACACATCTTGACACCCTTTTCTTTAACGAGGCTCTGTAGAATGACTGTTTTCCCTTCCTTCTCATCATCCTCTTTGCAATTCTTAGATTGACCTTGGCAATGGGTCATTTTACGAAATACTTCATCCAAATCAATGGTGGAGGTTCGGTTAAATGATCGGAATCTTGGCGGAGACTTTTCAAGATTATCACCACTTGGTTTTACGGGTCTCTTCTAAGATACTATCGGAAATGTAGTCGTGAGGGCTTTATCGAGCACACTTTCTGGGATTCCTCAAGAATACTATCGAAATCACATCTTCCTTATCGGTGGGGTTTCATTACAAACATCATCAATACTTACTTGAGAATCTTTAGCGAAGGATCAACATCATTCTTGGCGAAACATCATGATCACGGATGTCTCGACATTCGGTGACATCGGATCAACTACTAAACTAGGGCTATGGACTTATAGTTTAGAGGGTGAAACCAGTGCAGATTGGTTTTGTTTAGGATCACGGTTACTAATCTAGCAATGGCTACATACGGACCTAGACCCTCTCTGTTCACTATTTTGGGGGCGAGAGGATGGTCTGAAGTCTTACGGAAGGTGATGCTTGTGACCTTCTTGCATTCCTTGTCTTGCAATTTCTTGACTTTTACGGGTCGGTGGCCAATGCACGGAGTAACCCTCGGGCTTCAACTTGCATGGCTTGACATTTGCCTAACTTGACCATGGTAGAAGATGAAGAGCCATTCTTGAGATGATGAAGATGATGAAGACATATTTCTTGATGACTTTTGAGAAAATGGGAGGCGAGAATGGCAGAGGGTTTGAAAGTTTCTTTTGGATGAAGAAAATGTGATACTTTCAAATGAAGAAACTATTATATGTGGGAGTCTCTTCCTATTCTTGGACCTTTTAAAAATAAGATAAATAAATGACCCACTTATAAATAATTGAAGAAAAAGGTCCCTTCCGTTCCTTGTTATAGGCACAGATAATTGCTACAACTCCTCATATTGACAAATACCCAATTTTCCCCTCAAAGTCTTAAACTGACTAGCCTTAAGAACTTCAGTAAAAATGTCACAGTACAATGTCATGACATTCTGTATGACATTGTACTCAGTCAGTATCTGCTTCATCCATATCATCTTAGAGCAATTGCCACCAGCTACTATGTATTCAGCCTCAACATTGTATAGGAACACACAGTTTTGCTTCTTGCTGAACCAAGAACCAAGATTGTTTCTCAAGAAGAAACATCCATCAAAAGAGCTTTTACACAAGCTTTGATCAACACTTTCTCCACTTGTTTTCTTGGACAACTTCAAATGTGTAGGAGCGGGGAGTCCTATTATGGCCATTCTTCATTCCAAATTTCTTGACAAAATTCCTTGCAAACTTGCTCTGTGGAAGGAATGTTGAGTCTTCCATCTGTGAGACTTGCAGTCCAAGAAAATAAATCAACTCTCCCATGAGGCTCACCTCAGATTCAGCTTTTATTTGGTTGCCAAAATGTCTCACCATTGTGTCTGACATTCCTCCAAATACTATGTCATTAACATAAATGTGAGTCACCATGATCTTTTCTCCTTCATTCTTGACAAAGGGGGTTTTATCCAAGGCTCCTCTCCTATATCCTTTGACAGTAAATTGCTTGGTTAGCCTTTCATACCAGATCCTAGTAACTTGCTTCAGTACTTTAGAAGTGATCAGATGTCTAGACATCGGCTGTGACATTCTGGTTTCCTGTCCAGCCTTATATTTACCAAGGATTCTCCCTTTATCAATGTGAAATCTTGGTATCCTTGACTCCTCTATGGGCTGATCCTTTTCATTCCTCGAGGTGTAAATGACCAAGTTCTTGGTGCCACAATCTTACTTCCTCTTCATCTTTGTCATAGAACACCAGGAAAGTGGTGTTGTCGATTCCACATGTAGCGATTGTCGTTTGATCGACTCCTCTCATAATCACTTCTTGTTCATCATTGATTACAAGACATTCGGACTTAGTGAAGTTGTTGTGAATCCCATATCACATAGTTGACTTATCTTGATGAGATTAGCGATCAAACCTTTTACCATGACACCCATTTAGGTTTGGAACTCGGACGGTTTGAGTTTCAACACCTTTGATTTCTCCTTTAGCTCCATCTCCAAAGTAACAAAGCGGTAGAATGAGGTTTAACATCATTAAGAAGATTTCTGTCTCCATCATATGCTTAGAACACCTTGTCAAAGTACCAATCTTCCTTGGCGGACACTCTAAGAAGTGTGAGCTACGAGCTCTGATCTTCTTCTTCCACTGTTGTGTGTATGATACCCTGTTGGTCTTAGGCTTCACATAGGAGCCTTGGTTAGGATATCCATGTAGCCTAAAGAAAAAAGATTTTATGTGACCAAACCTTCCACAATAATGACATCTCCATCTTTGAAACCTTTTGTTCATGTTTCTTTGATCTTGATGTTGAACCCAATGTTGTGACATCTGTTTTGACATTGGTTTATTAGGTCTGTTCTTCTTTTGTTGTCAACAAATTTCTTAGTCTCCACATATCACGAGGCAGACCTATTTCCTGTCTTGTGGTGTGACATCTTCTTTGCCATTGACTTTCCAGGTTTGTTCTTCTCCTTGTTATTAGCAAATCTCTTTGCGATCCATACCACAGCGGACACATTTCCTGTTTTATGTTGTGACAAATGTTTTGACATTGGTTTCCCATGTCTCTTCTTCTTCATGTCACCAACAGGTTTCTTTTCAGCCACATATCCTAGACCATGCTTATTTCCTGCGGTTTGTCAAGTGAAGAATTTCTTCCAACTTATCGATTACGGATGTCAACATTTTGTGATTTAGACATCGATCAAGTTTGGAGTTCAACATTATAATATCATTGTTGAGGTGATTTATAGTGGATGTGTTTTCCTTTTCTCGACCTCAACTTCACATTCTCGACTTCAACTTCTCAATCAGCTTTTCTATTTTCATTTTTGACATACTTCACCACTCCACACTGACTTCTTGTAGGTCTCAAGTTCTTGAATGTCACTTCCTCATCACTAGAGTCCATATCGAGTTGCACACTCTAGAAGCGGTGACAAGTTTGGTGATTCCTCTTGAGTCACTACTTGATTCACCATCAGACCAAGTGACAGTCATTCCTCTCTTTTGTTTCTTAAGAAAGGTAGGACATTCGGCTCTAATATGTCCATATCCTTCACATCCATGACATTGGATTCCACGCCTTGACTTCCTTTTCCTCGACTTGGATCTTCTTTGAGTCATGAGATTTCTTGATGTCGGATGAAATGTCCTTGACATTTGACCTTGACTTTGGATCAATCCTCTTGATGAGCTTGTTGAACTGTCTTCCAAGCATAGCTATAGCTTCAGATATCTTCTCTTCATCATCCACCTTGCATCCCTCTTGATTATTGGATACAAGTGCTATGCTCTTGTTTTCCTATCAGGTTTCAGATTCCCATCTCAAAGTCATAGGGATCAATAAGTTCTTCAACCTTTAAGGTGCTGATGTCACTGAGCCTCCTCTATTGCGGTTACTTTCATTGCAAATCTCTTGGGCAAGGATCGAGAATCTTTCTCACCGACTTTTCTTCGACATCTTTTCACCAAGTGCTCACGAGGTGTTGGCTATTTCAAGATATTCATGTGGAACTCATGAGTAGTCTCATCTTCTTTCATCTTCAAATTCTCAAATTTGGTAGTGAGCATCTGAAGTCTTGACATATTCACCTTGGATGTCCCCTCATGAGTAGTTTTGAGAGTGTCTCAAACATCCTTGGCCAGCTCACATTGATGAACTAGTCTGAAGATATTTCTGTCAATACCATTGAATAAGGCATTCAATGCTTTAGAGTTCCCCAGTGCTAGCTCCTCTTCCTCTTTGCTCCATTCTTCCTCAGGTTTCAAGACAGTAGTCCCATCTTTCTCAAGCTTGGTGGGATGTTTCCATCCTTTGTCAGCAGCTCTCCAAGCTTTAATATCCACTGATCTTAAAAAAACAACCATACGAGGTTTCCAGTAATCATAATTAGACCCATCCAAAATAGGTGGCCTACCTCCAAATCCTCTTTCCTTATCCATTACGCGAAACTATTATCCTAGATCTCACCGAAATAGAGGCGGGTTCTCGATGCCAATTGAAATTCTGGCAGCGGATCGTGATGTCCGAGAGAATGTTATGACACACTATCGACACTCTATTAACAATTCACACAATAAATTTAAGCAGAGTAAAGAACACAATAAATTTTTACCAGTTCGGTGTCTAACTACACCTACATCGGGGCTACCAAGCGGGAGAAATTCACTACTAGTAGAATAAATTAGAAATAAACCAACGGTTTATCTCCTTTACTTAAAACCTACCCAATGCAACTTCAATCTAAGTCCTACTTAGACACGAGTTCCTACTCCTCCCCTCAATCACAGCGGTGATATCAACCTATTGAATGATTGAATTGTGAAGACACACTTCAATAAACTATCTTGATCTTGCTTCAAAGCTTTAATCAAGAGACAAACACTCGTGCTTCAAAGCTTTGAGTGATAAACTACCCTTAAAAACAAATCCTAGTCCAAGGCACTTATCAATTGATAATTGCTTGGCTCCTGAAGAAACTAGAATTACACAAATAACAATTGCTAAATCTCCTAACATTATAACGGTATGATAGTGTAAGGTTCTATTTCTTTTATAGAAGCGATCCACGAAACTTGATTTTGGGCTTCCATAAAGATAGCTAGGGTTCACTTAATTAATCCTAAAAACTTGGTCTTTTCAACAACCAATTTAGGTCTAACTAAGTTTAACCTAACATCCACGTGAGCATGCAATCTAATAACAGAAAAACATAATATAGCAGCTCAACAAACTTCCTAAAAAGACTCAGGAAAAACAGATTCTGCAGAACAGAATGTCACACTGAATGTCATAACATCTGATATGACATCAATATATTTCTGAGAATTCGACTTTTATCTTCGGTTCGATGTACTTTAAACATCCTTGTCAAGTAGGATTTATCTTCAATCTTTGAATGTCATGACATTTATCAAGACATTGCCATAGCCTAGTTTTACCAAAAGTAATGCCAACTTAAAACACTAACAGGTTGCAAACGTGGTACTTGTACCTAAGAAGGATGGTAAAGTACGGATGTGTGTGGATTACAGAGATCTGAACAAAGCAAGTCCGAAAGACGATTTTCCACTTCCTCATATTGATGTACTGGTCGACAACACCGCTCAGCATAAGGTTTTCTCCTTCATGGATGGTTTCTCCGGTTACAATCAGATCAAAATGGCTCCTAAAGACATGGAGAAGACTACCTTTGTTACACAGTGGGGTACATTCTGCTACAAGATCATGCCGTTCGGACTGAAGAACGTAGGCGCCACTTATCAGCGTGCCATGGTGGCATTATTTCATGACATGATTCATCACGAGATAGAGGTCTATGTCGACGACATGATAGCTCGATCACAGACAGAAGAAGAACATCTTGATCATTTGCGGAAACTATTTGATAGATTGAAGAAGTCAGAGGTTTCTTGGGACAATTAAACTACATTTCCAGATTCATTGCACATCTAACTGCTACTTGTGAGTCAACCTTCAAGTTACTGAAGAAAGATCAAGTGGTAGAATGGAACGACGATTTCCAGATCGCTTTTGACAAAATCAAGGAGTACCTACAGAATCCTCCTATCTTGATGCCGCCTGTCGAAGGAAGACCTCTTATCATATACTTGACAGTGTTAGAGAGCTCAATGGAGTGTGTGTTGGGGCAACATAACGAGTCTGGTCGAAAAGAGTATGCAATATACTACCTTAGCAAACAAGATACTCACAGCTCGAGAAAACTTGCAGTGCTTTGGCTTGGGCTGCTCGCCGACTAAGACAATATATGTTGACTCATACTACCTTTTTGATCTCCAAGATGGATCCGATAAAATACATATTTGAGAAACCAGCTCTCTCCGGAAGAATAGCAAGATGGCAAATGATCTTGACCGAATCGACATCGGTATACTTCTCGAAGCGATCAAAGGAAGTGTAGTAGCCGATCATTTGGCTCATCAAGCCGTAGATGACTATCGATCTATGCGATTCGAGTTCCGGACGAAGATGTTTTACTAATTCTTGATTGCGAAGAACCGGACAGACGAAGGACACGAACAAGGATCCCGATGGACCATGGTCTTTGATGGAGCCTCAAACGCGCTTGCAATGGCATTGGCGCCATCATTACATCCCAGCCATCGCCTTTCACCGCCAGATTATGTTTCAATTGTACTAACAACATGGCCGAATACGAAGCGTGCATCATGGGTATTAAAGCCACTATTGACTTAAGAATCAAGTTCTTGCAAGTGTATGGAGACTCAACTCTAGTGATCAGTCAGATAAAGGGCGAGTGGGATATGAAGCATCCGAATCTCATTCCGTATCGAGAGCATGTTTTGGGTTTGATCCCCTACTTTGAAGAGATTACTTTTGATCACATCCCACGAGAAGAGAATCAGTTGGTAGACGCGTTAGCTACTATGTCATCTATGTTCAAGGTCAGATGGGAAAACGACGCTCCCCAGATCATCTTTGAAAAGTTTGAAAAACCGGCATACTGTTGTGAACTTGATGCAGAAGAGAAACCTTGGTACTACGATGTGAAGAGGTATCTTGAGACTCAGGAATATCCCGCAGAGGCATCAGTCAACGATAAGAAGTTCTGAGAAGATCTGCATCCAAATTCTTCCTCAGCAACGACATCCTATACAAGCGCAATCACGACTTGTGCTTACTCCATTGTGTAGACCAGAAAACTGCAGAGCGTATCATGGAAGAGTTACACGAAGGCGCATTTGGTACCCATTCCAGTGGACATACCATGGCTAAGAAAATTTTGAGAACGGGTTACTATTGGTCCACCATGGAAGCTGATTGTCACCGTTATGCTCGATCTTGTCACAAATACCAGATATATGCCGACAAAGTGCACGTACCTCCGGTACCATTGAATGTTCTTACCGCTCCTTGGCCGTTTGCAATGTGGGGCATTGACATGATTGGAGAAATCAAGCCCACAGCTTCCAACGGACATCATTTCATCCTTGTGGCAATCGACTATTTCACCAAGTGGGTAGAAGCAGCCTCGTTCGCATCTGTTACCAAGAATGTTGTGGCTCGATTCATCAAGCATAATCTTATCTGTCGGTATGGCACTCCCGAAAGGATTATCACAGATAACGGTTCTAACCTCAACAACAAGATGATCACCAAAATCTACACGCAGTTCAAGATCAAGCATCACAATTCTTCTCCATATCGGCCTAAGATGAATGGCGCAGTGGAAGCCGCCAACAAGAATATCAAGAAGATTATACAGAAGATGATAGTGACTTACAAAGATTGGCATGAGATGTTACCATTTGCTCTCCACGGTTATCGCACTACAGTACGGACATCAACAGGGGCCACCCCTTTCTCTCTTGTATACGGTATGGAAGCAGTTCTACCTATCGAGGTTCAGATACCCTCAACCAGAGTCCTCCAGGACGCAAAATTAGGCGAAGATGATTGGATCCAGACTCGCCTTAACCAGATCAACTTGATCGATGAGAAACGACTCGCATCCGTCTGCCATGGACAGGTCTATCAGAAACGAATGATCAGAGCATTTAACAAGAAGGTCAAGCACCGAGTCTACCAAGTCGGTGATCTAGTAGTCAAGCGTGTCATCCTTCCACAAGATGATCCCAGGGGCAAATGGACTCCCACCTATGAGGGACCATTTGTAGTAAAGACAATATTTTTCGGCGGAGCTATGATACTTAGCACCATGGATGGTGAAGACTTCCCACACCCTGTGAACGCAGACATAGTCAAAAAATACTACGCATAAACGAGACCCGCTAGGTCGACTGACCTAGGCAAGGGCATCCTGGCGAACCAAAAGGTTCGGGCAAAAGTTAAGGATATATACAAAACATGTACACCCGGCAAGTCAAAAACCTGCAAAGGCGGCTTGGGCAAAAAAGGGTATCCCGGTAGACTGAAAACCCGAAAGGGCGGTCTAGGCAAAAGTTAGGGATTTAAGCGTACGACTATGTCTCGTCCAGATCACCTACTTCCAGAATACTATCAGCATTCAAGATTCAAATGGCGAAAATCAATCCACTCACTTTCTACTGACAGCAAGGAGATGAGATAGTCGAAATATGTGAGTACTAGCATAGTTGGAACTTAACGAGATTGTTTCCGCATAGCTTTTTACTTTTATTGTGTATAAACTACTTGGCCATATGCCACCTTTCAAATTAATACAAATTCTTTCTCTTTAAAAATTCCATTGTTGTTGTTTGCATAAAGTCCAACGTTTGCTTTGAATGATTATATGCATATGACAATAAATATCTACTTACAAACATGCGAAAAGTGAACAAACAAGGATAATTACTACAGGCTCTAGGAATTGAGATGACGATGAAAGTCACCAATACGTTCCCCTGTAAAGTACAATCCCCACAGAGGCGTCCCACACTGCAAACCTTCCCCATTGGAGTACACATCTTCCTCCACTAGTCCAGACATTCCAAGCTTCATCACGTTAGTCCCCGAGCAGTGATTCCAATCAACTGAACCCTATTACATCAGTCTCTAAGCAGTAATGATTCATCACCAGCAGATGTATTTATCCCCAGTAGAATATCTCTCAACAATCATCATTCTCCCCGGCAGCAGCAATATCCAGACTTGAAACTTGGTCAGATAGAGCATCAGAGGAAGTCTACAACTTTTATTCCCTAGCTAGAAGTTTCAACGGGCTCCAGCCCTGTCTCCTAGCAACAACCAAATACTCTCCGGCAGGATCTACACATAAGATCCCCAGTAGAGCGCCTCCTAAGTTTTCCCCAGCAGGGTCTACGCACAAGATCCTCGGTAGTATACCTCTCGGTCTCTACCATACTCAGCAGTATAAATATCTAGGCTCAAGACTTGGTCAGATAATGCATCGGAGGAATCAAGGTTATCTTTTTTTTCAGGGTTTCCATCCGTTTCGTCCCCAAACAGAAGCCAGGAATCCTTAAGCAGAGCATCCGCATCTTCTTCAAGATGGATATGTTTTGAAATACCACAACGTCTATCATTCATACATTATCCATAAAAGTCATAGTTTGGGCATATGTCATTCATACACATTGTCATGCATCATAATCTGCATAAGACTAACTATATTCTATCGAAGTTTCTTTTGTTTTCCCCAAAACAGGTGAAAATCACTTCTGAAACGACAGGTCCAGGATTAATACCCAAAGCCAAACGGGAAACCCTATCCGAACGACCGCCCCAGTTGTCCTCCGACAACAGATCCAGGATTAATACCCGAAGCCAAACGGGAAACCCTATCCGAACGATCACACAAGTTATCCTCCGATAACAGGCATTGGATCAATACCCGAAGCACAACAGGGAAGCTGTCCACATTCTGCCGACTATTATCCCCCCAAAATAATCAAGACAAAGGTTTATTCTGGCACTCTCTTATTATCAACAGCAACTACAGATTCTAGCGTACGACTCAGTTACCCTAGATGGCATCTTAAGCCCATCTCCGACTATTTGTCGACATCTCTCCACTTTCAGAATGCTGCATATTTGGTTAAAAACCAATACAAACCAATAACTTCATTCAAAGACAGGCACAAAGTCTAACGTACGACTCTCTCCGAATGGCATCTTAAGCCCATCTCCGTGCTCTCTCCTATCTTCAGAAACATCTGCAGAGTCTAGCGTACGGCTCGTTCCCCAGCATCAGTCCTTCCAGATGGCATCTTAAGCCCATCTCCGACGACTCTCCCATTCAGACAACATTCTTGAGTCTAGCGTACGACTCATTCCCCAGCGGAGTCTCCATCCTCTCCAGATGGCATCTGTAAGCCCATTCCCGATCAACAACGAGTGCAAATTTTCAGGTGTATTCGAGTGTTTAATCATCTTCTACCTCCAGGTCACGAAAGGCACGCATGTCAATCTAACACTTCCAGTACAAGAAGATTGAACAGGGGAAGCTGTCATACCCCAAAATTTTCCCTCCTATCCCTCAAAACATTTCACATATCCATACTCAAGGATTCCTCAAGGGTTGATTAGACAAACCCTCTCCTACACAATCACCCAAACTAGGGTTTGGCTATCCTCAGATCCAGATGGGTTTCCAACATCTCCAATGGTCATCATGCCTCCTCATATGCTTCAAAGAATCTCCATGTCAAGTTTCAAGCCTTACAAGTCAAGTTTCCTCAGACAATTGCTCAGATGGTTGCAAATCAGTTGTATTGGACAAAAAGTCAATTGTGGTCAACATACAGTCAAAATTCATGATTTTTGGTCATCATCCTCATTTTGAAGTCACATTCATCATTTGATCAAGGGTTGATCATGATTCATCAAGAAAACTCAAGATTTGCTCAAAAGTCAAACTTTCTATATTAGGGTTTTCTAAAGAAAAGTCAACTGAACTTTGACTGAGCATAACTTTCTCATACTTTATCAGAAATTTTTCCACCACCTCTCATTTTGAAGAGAATTCAATTCTCTGCAACTTCATGTCTCACAAGCATGGTCAAAAAATGCTTCATTTTGAAGATATGGATCAAAACATTACATGTCCTTTTCAAAGTCAACAAAAAGTCAACTTTTTGTAATGAAGTGATATTGAGCATGGAAACTCCAACTGAGATGAAACCAAAAAGGTTGTTTATAGGACATCTATAGCTTTCTAAAAAGTCCAAGAACACTCAAAAATGTTGAAAATTGAGCAAGATACACCTTGTACAAGTTGGGCATTTTTGAAGAATTACTAAAGAAATACTTGTCAAAATCAAAATTTTGCAAATGGGCCTAATTTTTCTTGGTTCAAACTTATTCCTCAGCTAATTTGGAACCTCCAAGCCCAATGCCACGAATTTTATCTTTATTTTTCTATTTAATTTGGATTTTAATCATTTAAAAACAAATTAAATTAAAAATAAAGGTAGAAAATCAAAATTAAATGCAAATTGGATTTTCTCTCATCCTTGAGGTCCAAGCAACTCATAAAAGCTGGCAATTTCGAAATTGACTTTGATTTGGCAAGAAATTGATGAAAATTGGATCAAAAAGGAAAGATTTGGTTTCATACAAAATCAAATATTTTTACATTGATTGATTCATTATTTGCTCTTGATTTCTGACCTAAATCCATCTATTATAAATACACAATGCCTACACATGAAGAAAGAACAGAAAAATTGCCTCAAAGAACCCTAACCTAAGTCCAAAAAAAAAACCATGCCTTTCAAGTTACTTGCAACCTTGGTTCTAGCTTGTTTCAATCGATTCTAAGCCTTCCATTGCATTCCTTGGAGTCTCCTGAATTGATCCAGACCTTTACAAGTCACAAAACCATCAAGAATTGTGAAATCACGATTTCGGTTTGTCAAACTTTTTCCAAATTCGATTTTTATCATTCATGCATATTTAACGTGTTTTGATGTTTGTTTTGTGTTTAGAACGAAGTTTGGAAACTTTCTGCATAGCTTGATTGTATTTTTGTGGCCTGAATCGAAATCCACCATGGCTAGGGTTTTCCGTAACGATTTAGGGCTTTCCTAAATACGTAAAATTGGACTAAACCAAGGCTACCAGGATGATCAGTGGACAAAAACGAATCGAACCATGGTTTCATATTGCATTTATATTGCTTGTACTGGATTTTTGAATTTTGCAGGGGCTATAGCGTCGAGCAAGACCGACGCTAACCGTTTGAAAATTCAAACGAAGAAGATGAAGATCTTCGCGTGTGTTCTTGATTCCTAGGGAGCGAATTCATTCAAAACGTTTTTGTTTCATTGTTATGACACGAAATGCAGCTTGGCCTAGTGGTGAAGGTAGCGCGTGTTTTTCCAGTGGGCACGAGTTCGAATCATGGCAAGGAAACTTATTTTTGCTCCTTTACAAACTAACTTCTTTTTTCTATTTTATTTTTTTTTCCTAATATTTTCATGTTATTTAATTAATCTCTAAATAATTTTATCATGCATCTAAAAAACACCAAAAATATTTTCCTTTTGCATTTTAATCAGAAAAATACTTATTTAATTTTTGACATTAAAAATAATATTTTTGCATGCATATTTTAATTAATTTCTAATTAACCATTTAATTGACTCTTAATTGTTTTTAATTATCGAAATCGATTCCGAAAATTACCAAAAAATTATCTTATCATATTATTGTCACTACTAACTTGAAACTATTTTTCTCCATTTAAAAATCATGTTTTTACTAACATTTTTCTTCTTATGCAATTTTCTCGTATTTTTCGATTATGTATTTGTTCACAGGTTGTAATGTTTCGGACGATTTTTCTTTCGTTTTCTTTTCAATTATGTAACTGCCTATGGGATGTAATAGTTTAATTAGGAGTTTTACTTTCCGCACTCCTAGTATGTAACTGCCCCAAAGCCATGTAATAGCGTAGGACTTTATCTTTCTGCACTTTACTTTCTACAATTTATTTTCCGCACCCTATAAACTGCTACTAATTAGGCGTGTATGGCAAGATAAAATTGGACGTAGATCACTCATAATTTCAAGATGAAATATCTAAATTTGACACACTCTTTTCACACATGCACCCCTTAGGGTAATTCTCTCTCATTGCCTTTACGAATACAAATGGTCAAGTCCCTCGAACGTAGAGGTATCCTAGCACCGTTGCCTACGAAATATATCATCATAGTCCCTTCGATACAAAGATCATAGACCCACGATGTCGCCTACGAATACATGATCTCGTCCCTCGATTGTTGCCTCAAAGTGATGATCGTCCCTTCGAATGTGCTAGGATACTCCTACAAGTTGCCTTCTATGACCATCCGATGTCCCTTCGAATGTCCCTCTTACATCCAACGAATAGGGTTACCTACCAACTAATGGTATGGATAGAACTATTCTAAAGGAAAGTAAAACAACACGAAAACGACCATTCTGAGTAGGTAATAAGACTTTTAGTTGCTTGCTCTATCAAAATACTTTTCACACCTCACACTTTTGTCAAAGTTCAAACTCTTTTCAAAACGAAACATTTCTGAACACTTTGTATACATTCCTACATGAATCATTACAAAGTCAAAGCGAAATGCCTTTTCAAAACATTTTTATCAAACACACAGAAAGCACAGTTTTAAAGTGATCTAAGAGCAACTAAGAGCCCGTAGATAACTACGGATGGAAAGGGGTGCTAATACCTTCCCTTTTCATAACCTTCTCCCTTACTCAGAATCTAACGAAGGTCTTTTCCTGTTCTTTTCACCTTCCCTTAATTGGATAAAAGAAAAGTCGGTGGCGACTCTTGCTATCCGTAACATTTGCGATACAAAAAATCTCAAAGTCAGTTCACCGTATTACAGACTGCGAAGACTGCAATTATACGGTTTAACATTGTTGAAATGCACCACAACGACTGCGTGAAGATGCAGTTTGGTATGTTCCAAGACATACCCCGCGATCCGATATGCTTGGATCCTTGGCATCTAAAAAGGGTCGATGCCCAATGGGGACTTAATAATTGGAGAAATTTTGCCAGGGAGTATTGTAGGATGTGGAAAAATCGAGCAGACCATATCTTACAATGTCCCGTTTACGAAGATAACGAGATTATGCAACACTCTCGTCAATACATTGCTTGGTACCAGTCAGTCACAAATCCAGATATGCATGTTTCTCAATCCCGTTATTTGGTCGACCCTCGCACCCAGTGGGGGCAACCTCCAGAGTCACAACAACAACGAAGACAACTCTACCGCCAATAGCAACCTCAACAACAATACCAACAACAACCCAACACTACCAACAACAACAACAACCACACCAACACTACCAACAACCACCCCAAAACTACCAACAACCACCCCAACAACACTACCAACAACCACCCCAACAACACTACCATCAACCATCAACTTCCCGCCAATCAACCCGACGACATAGAACCACCAATACTCAATCCCAACCCCAACCCCAACAACAACCTCATCATCTACCCACCCAATACTCACATATGCCACACACCCAAGTTCAATACACCGAACAAAGGGCATATGTCCAACCCCCCTATATAGGTCCATCAACATCTCACCTCAGCCCAGACCCTGGCTTCCTTGAAGAATATTCCCCAACCAACCCAACATTCCACCAACCATCGTCGTACCAAACCCCCCACAATTCATATGGGTACGAGACTCCTAACACCTAATTTCCTTTTTACCCCACACATTCACAATCCACATATACAGATGAGGACTGCTATAGTCCCCAAATGGAACCTAACCCCCAACCACAACAACCAAGCTACGAGAACATGAGGACACGTTATCTGGCGGTGCAACAAGCAATGTAAATCTTGAGGCATTCATGGATCCTGATCTCATTCACTACGAGCAGCCATCAACCCATGATCAGGTCTCATCGACCCAACAACAGTCGGATCCAGAACCTCGCATCAGACGAGTTAGGAGAGGACGCGCATGTGGAACCGGTGGTCATCTACGAGTCCCGGGTCACCGGGAATAAACTTATGTAATCGTTTTTCCTTGTAATGAAAATTTATAATACAAGATTTATTTCACAACATTTTCATGCACTTTAATTTAAATTGAAATTTTTTTTTAAAAAAAAATAAAATGTACCTAGGCGCCATCTCAGATGGTTTTCCCATGTGTTTTACACATAGGAGCCATCTGAGATGGCTTTTAGGGAAAAATTTAAAGAGGAGGCGCCATCCTGGCTGGCTCCTGCTTGTAAAAATCAATGCAGGAGCCATCTGAGATGGCTCCTGCTTGTATTTTACACCTGAAAGTTGATTATTTGCGTAAATTTTTTCAAAAATTAATTATTTATATATTTTTTTAAAAAAAAATTGGTTATTCCAAAAAAAATTCTAAATATCCCACACATATGAATGCTTTTACCTCTAGCTTGGATGATCTTACAAGACTCCATCTTCAAGCTTGCTCAAGTTTTTCCTCTCTTGCTCCTCTTCCTCTTCTTCCCCAAAACCCTCTCTTTTCTCTCCTTCTTCCCAAACCCTCATTTTCCTCCAAGTTTCTATTTTGGTTTTGTGTTCACAAAAATGGAAAGAAAGAAGGAAAATGGTTTTATAAGGTTGTTTCTACTAGCTTCCAAGTTTCCATGTTTGGTTTTGGTATTTTGAATAGAAGGGAAATGAGGAGAAATGGTTTATAAAGGTATTTCTACTAGTAAACCAAGGGTGAAAACCCAATCCTCAACAATTACTCCCCACACCCCTAACTTACTAATATTATTAATTCAATTAATTAAATAATTCTGGGAAATTAAATATCGGATCCGAATAATATTATACGAACGAGCGAAATAAAAGCGGACGAGCGAAGCGTCGCCAAATATATTATCATATATATCGATTAATATATTTATTCTCGTCGCAAATTAAATATCAATCGATAATTCAAAAATATTAATATAATATAATATTAATTAAAACAGGGCGTTACAGATTTAGCTCGAGTCATTACTTTTTGAATCGCTCTGCTCTGATAGCGTAACACTCAGGATGGGCACTTTTGTTTTTTTGATTTGGATATCATACTTGTATATCCTGATAACAATGTGGATTATGTTTATAATATGACATGATTATTTTGTTGATGTATATGCTCTTTTATGGCATAGACGATGATGTATTCGTTGCCTTGTGCATATCTATATGCTTATGTGATGTATGATGACATGATCGGTATATCCGACTTTTGGTTATTTTGATGATGCATTATATTGCAAGGCGAAAAGCATGAATATGTGATGCCTCAATTTGTTTATGAAATTTTATTCTGATTTATTATTAATTCTGACGGGTTGAATTGGGGTGTTACACCCCTCGCCAATTGCACACCCATTAAATTCCACGCCGTTTGTGTTCTTTATTAAAACAGGTTTTTATTAATTTTTTTAAACATAATTCATCCCACTTTCTCTCTCACTGCCTCTTTCTCTCTCACTGCCTCTTTCTCTCTTCTTCTTCTCCATTCCTCCATCTTTATAAACCTCCATTTTTATTCATCACCAAACTCTTCAATCAATTATATTTTTTCAAGGTAAAACTATAAATTGTTTTTGGTATATGTCTAATTTATTTTATGTTTATTGTTAATTTATTTTCTGTTTGTTATATGTCTAACTCTCTTATTTTCAAGGTATTAGTCACAAATCTTAGAGAAAAGCTTCAATCAACCACTGTAATTTTTCATCAAAGGTACACAATTTTAAATTTTTTCGTTTTTTTGCATATAATGTTTAGGTTTTTGATATATATTTATTTTGTAATATTAGGTTATAAAATATTTAAAAAATCGAAATTATATATATATATTTAAACTATAAAAGAAATTTGTTTTGTGATTTTTAATTTATATGTAAATATATTAATTATTTAAAAAAAATTAACTTAAAAAATAATATATATATTTTATAAATTTGAAAAACAGTATGTATAATATAATAATTTGGTTATTACTATAGTTCATGTGAACAAAATATATATATATATATATATATATATATATATATATATATATATATATATATATATTAGAAAAACATTAAAATATATATTTTACAAATTTACATGTCATCATTACTGCATTTTGCCACGGGCTAAACCCCTGGCAAAACATCTGACGTATTGCAGACATGTCTGTACACTTAGTTTGCGCCAATTGATTCTATGTCTGCATGCTTTATTTATAGTTGACAATTAGCGAGGGGATGTTCCCCTGGGTAAATAGCGAAGTGTTTAGCCCTTGCAAATTGTTTTGTGACCCCCTATTTTGTTAGGGGAGCAGTCCACTCGCAATTTACATATTTGTGAAGGAGTTTTGACATTTGTGAGAGGATAATTCCCTGACAAATTTTGCTTTTTCTTGTAGTGGGTAAATAACCCTGTAAAAACCACTGATAAGCATTAAGAACACAATACATTTCAAGAGGACTTATATAGTGTGCTCAAATATAACAAACACACAACTAAATTCTTCTACAGACAGCAGAAAAACCAAATATCATGCTAGAAACCGGTTTCTCCTACTGAATGTCAATTCTAGAAACAAAAACACAAGATACAAATCGGTTTCTCCAAATATAAAAACTGGTTTCCTCTTCGAAATAGCAAGTTTCAGAACTGTAGAAGTGACTTTTCTAAAACAACTTCCAAAAACTGCCAAACTACATTTAACTTATATGTAACATCCAATAGATAGAAGGGAGGCTTTAGACATTTTAGCAGTCATCAAATGGTTTTAAAGTTCAACCTTGATGGAGTAAACTTTGAGCTAGATTATAAAAGTATAATAGATAATGGGAATAGCCATCAAATGAGTTTTCCATGATTTAGAGATGTTATCGAGGAGTGTAAATGCTTACTAACCCTTTATTTTATGAACTCTCATTTGTTAAAAGATAAGATACTAATGGAGTTGCTGAATCCTTAGCATGAGTGACTCCTCTCTTAATTTTCTAAATTTAACATGTATTCAACAATTATTTATGAATGATATAATTCAAGTCTTCTCCCGGAAAAAAATCATTGCTAGTGTGCTAATATTTATGTGTTTAAGTCATTTATAAGAATATGTGGGACTTAAATATCCTACACATATGAATGCTCATACATATTCTCAAGTAGAGTACACAGTTGTTGCAATTCAGAAACTCCATTATTATAATTATTACTTTTGCAGCAACATTAAAAATAGAAAAGGATTAAATTACCTGATCACTTATTTTGATATAAGTTACACAGCCAGTGCCATGAAGTTTTCACATACACTTCCCCATAACAAACACCACAAAATAAAAATAAGATAAATGAAAACAAAATAGCAACCAAAACACAGCTTTGAGAAACAAATAACATTCTTCACTGGATCACCATTCCATCCACAATCTTCATGCAGAAAATGGAGCAAAATGAGAAACAGGCTTACACTTAAGTGGCTTAGCCAAAAACACAGTAACCCTTCCAACCTCTTTCATATCAATCTCATTACTCTTCCCATCATTAACCTCCCAATCATAACATTGCACCAAACTTGCAAGTGTTGCTTGGATAACAATCAATGCAAGGGAAGCACCAGGACAACTCCTTCTCCCACTACCAAACGGCAAAAGCTGATAATATTGCCCCCTTACATCGATTTTACTCTTGCTAGGATCATCATTTTGTAGGAATCTTTCCGGGTCGTAGACCGATGGATTGTCCCAATAGTTTGGATCTCTACCTATAGCCCAGGCATTGATGAAAATCTTGGAGTATGCTGGAACGTCATAGCCATCAACTTGGCAACTTCTTATGGCTTCTCTTGCGAATATTGGAGTTGGTGGATGGAGTCTTAGGGTTTCTTTAACTACTGCTTGAAGATAAGGGAGATTCGGTATGTCTGATTCTTTGACAAGTCTTTCTTTGCCAATAATGGTGTCCATTTCTTCTCTTGCTTTCTTGAAAACGTGTGGATTTCTTATTAGCTCTGCTAGTGCCCATTCTAACACACTTGCTGGTCCGTTTGTTCCTGCAATGAACATGTCCTGTTGAACACATTAGGCGATGTTAAATTCTGACTTGATTGTATCTCAATTTTTACTCATATGTTGTATGTTATGAGTAAGTACATATATTTATAGAGTTATTCCTATTTATACTAAAAAAAATTAATTAATTATAAAATATTACTCTCTTCCGATCAATTTTATAAAATAAAATAAAAAAACCTTAAAATTTTGTCACTGTTTTAAATAAAATCTATTAACCTCTAAATTAATTAATATTTGTTTTACTAATATATCATTTATTTAAATCAGCATTTAATAATGAAAGTTGATTCATTATATATAACTAAAGATATTATAATAAATGTTAACCATTATTATAGTTTTAATTATTGACACCTTAAAATAGTAAGTTTAAATGGCATTGATGATAGCTGTAAAACGGGATCACAGTGTCAATTTAATTAATAACCTAATTTTTTTAATTTCAAAAGAAAAATATGAACCCTTTGATCTTATTGTGAATGATACTGATTTCACTTACTAGGCCATATTAATTATTTAAAAACATCACATATATTTCTACTGGTCACGGACACCTCCTTTATTCCAAAATATTTAAGTTGAGATCTACTTTGTAACATAATATATGTAAAGACCTACTCAGAATAGTTTAACAATAACATTTTCTGTTTACATTCTAGTGTAATAGAGACAAATAGTCTTATATCATGCCAACACATGAAAGATTCTAAACAAGTTCACAAAAAGTTTACTAAATTTAGTATAGAATATTATATATACTAAAAGTTTACTAAATCGAGTACGATGTTTAATTTAGTGTTCCATGTCTAATTAATAATAATTACTTATGTTTATGTATTAAAAAATTAAATAATATCGAATATATTTTAAACTGAAGTTCACAAAAAGTTTACTAAATTTAGTATAGAATATTACTCCCTCCGTTCCTTTTTAAGTGTCATTTTAGCATAAAGCTTTTCAACCAAGATAGTGGTATGTTAGAGTTAATTTTTCTATTATACTCTCATTTATTTTCTCTTTCCTAATAAATTCACTCCTACACTCTCTCTCATTTATTGAGAAAGTAAGGGTATAATTGATAAGTTATGACATTAAATTATAAAACGACACTTAAATAGAAACAAAAATATTCTTCTAAAACGACACTTAAAAAGGAACGGAGGGAGTATATATATACTAAAAGTTTACTAAATCGAGTACCGATGTTTAATTTAGTGTTCCATGTCTAATTAATAATATTTATTTATGTTTATGTATTAAAAAATTAAATAATATCGAATATATTTTAAACTGTCATACTCGTAAATATTTATAAATTGTTAATTTTTATTTAATCACATATAAAAAATTATTCATAAATAATTTGATATTGCAATTGTATAAAATATTTTATACTGTGACACTGTATAACAAGTAATTTTTAAAAATTATAGAATATGCAAAGTATGTAACAAATAGAGTATTACTTAATTAAAAAAAAATAGAGTGAGATAAAAAAGTTGATACCAGAGCAAAAGCTTTAGCACTTTGTCTAGTGAGTTTACTATCAGCACCATCAGCTTCAATCAAGTTCAACAAAATATCAAACAAATCCTTCTTCCTATCACTTCCTTCCCCTTCTTTAGCCCTAACCTCTTCATGTTCCTTCAACACTTTCTCCATCATTGCATCCATCTTAAGATGTGTATCATTATTCTTCTTCCCAAACCCTTGTAGATCAAAAGGTCTCATAAACCCAACAATATCACCCAAATTAAACGCACCAAGAAGCTCACCAATTTCCCTAATCACTTTCCTCAACTCCCCAACCTCATCATTCGCACCATTGCTTTTCTTCCCCATTGTCATCCTAGAAATGATATTATTAGTATGTCTAATAAGTTCATGTCGCATTTCGATAGGTTTACCATTTTTCGATATCTCCAAAAGGTTCTTCAAAAAACACTTAACTTCATCCTCACGTATACTCACAAAATGCTCAAGAGTTTTTCCACTAAGAAGCTCAGTCATGCAAAGCTTCTTGAGAAACCTCCAATAGTTTCCATAAGGTATGAAAAAATAATCAGCAGCTCCATAGGTTAAACTCTCACTCGCAATCATAATAGGCCTATTGCAAAACGATTCTTCACATGTTTTTAGAATTTGTTTCGCACTCTCAGCTGAGGATGCTACTACAACATGTTGTGAACCGAGCATTATATGCATTAAAGGTCCATAACGTGTGGAAAGTTTGTAAAGTGCTTGATGAAGTAGTGATCTAAGATATGGTGCATGCCCTAGAATTGGAAAGGAAATTGGAGGGCCAGGTGGGAGTTTATAAGACTCAGATTTTTTGAAAAGTGATCTAATGAAAATAGTTGAAATGAACCATAGAAGGAATAACACTAGGTAGCCTTGGATTTCAAGCATGGTTGAGTTCTTGAGTTTGGTAAGTATTGGTGACATTTTAATATTATTACCAAACTCAGAAGATGAACTCAAGAACTTATGCTTAAGATGAAATTGAATTAAGAATAATGGATGGAATATAAATAGAAGGTTTTGGTTTCAAGATGAACTTGCTCAATTTAGATTTAGAATCTAATATAATAGGTTACTAGTTTGTGCGATCCTCGTGGTTGAATATTATATTAAGAATGTTGTTATGTGTCCCTCGTGGTGCATATTATAATTTGCATGCTGCTTACGTTTGCTATCATCTAACGGTCTACGATTGAGGTGTGTTTTTCTTATGTTTATGGTGAGTTTTTGATCATCTACTATTTTTGGCGCTTTTCATCAAATAAAGTAGTACTTTTTTTTGAAAAAATTATAAATAACTAATACTCTCATCCTAGTGATTCAATCTATCATTTCATTCGTATTAAAAAAATTATAAAATAAATAAATAAAAAAATAATATTTTTATTATATTATTCTTAATCATGTAATAGAAATAATGAAAATTTACTTTATTAAAAATAAAAATTTAAAAAAAATATTGAAAATTAAAATAAATCTTTTATTTTTAGATATTATTTTATTTTAAATGAATCACTTATTGACTAAGGCTTAGGAATATGCCCTCTAGTTATTAATGTTGAGTTAATTTGTCTGTATAGATATTATATATTTCTTTGAATAGATGTCTTATATTAAATAGAAAAAAATATAATTATTTAAAAATAAAAAAATTTGTTAAAAATCAAATGTGAAAAAAAATTTATATTAATTAAAAAAGAGAAAATTTAATACTTTATAAATAATAGAATTCATCTAACTATCAATTTAAAATTTTAGTTGGATATGTTGTAGGTGTCAAATATAAAATGTTTTTCTTTAAAATTGTTCATAACAAGATTAAAGGTAGTATGCTATATTTAAGAAAATTTAACAAACATTGATAATAAGTTTACAAAAAGGATGGGAGAAGTATTTTTTAATAATAAGTATGATAAAAAAAATGTATACCGATATTAGCAACAAAAAAAAATTATATGGATTTGTTATCATCTTGGGTACGTCGGCGATTGTGGAGGAGCTGGGGAATAGGAATATCTCCTCTTCTTGGGAATAGTATTGGTAGGACATTTTTGACTATTCTTGCACTTATATTGATAAGGTGGTTGACGAGTTTCTTGCTAGAATCAGTAGTTTTTTAGGTTTTGTGAATTTGTGTTATGATTTTCTTTAATGATTTCAACTAATTTTGAATTAAAATCTTTGAATATCTAATATAAATATATTAATGTTAAATTATTTGGAAAAATCATGTCTATCTTCTGATAAATATTTAAATTTTTATAATTTTAAGGTCGAATATGATTAATTACACATTTGTTTCTCTCGCATTCATTTGACAATTAATAAGTGTGACATGCCACTCCCACATTTTTTCTTAGCTTTTTTAATTTATTTTACTTATACAAGAAATTAGAAAGACAAATTCATTTTTAACACATTCGTGCAAAACTTTTCAGTTTTCAAATACACTTTGAGAAAGTCACTCAATTTTACTTTGCTCTATGCCTCTATACATAAAGAACTCCATTCATATACAAACAAAGTTCCATTTTCTTCTCAAACTCAAAAAGTATTAAGCCTTATAATCATCAATTTTTTTCACCATTTGCTGGAAATCGTAACTCCAGCTGGATACCCATGCGCTGCAAACCACCACCACCCGTGAATCACCTTGTTACGGTTGTTGCACGCTTTTGTTTCCGTTGTGAATCATTTGTTGTTAAATTGTTGTTGTATGACAAGCAACATTGTAGTCATTTCTATTTTGAGATTTGCTAAATGTTAATGGTGAATGTTGTAATTTTGTTTTTGTGATTGTTTGTTCACATTTTTTGAGAAACTCTAAAATTATATTTAAAATTATTTTTCATTAACAAGCTTTGATGATTTGCAGGAGATGGAGTTGGGAAAGAAATTGAATATCTACACACCTTTTGTGATATTTAGCATGTATGGAAAAAGAAAAAGAAAAAGTTTGGATATCATAAACATACATTCATAATATGGATCTCAGGGTTATGAGGTTCAAAGCATCTCAGATTGTGAAAGGAACAGCTCGTTTCGGGCAATTCAGACTATTTCAAACCAGAAATTGATATTTTTCGGTTCGTATGCTTGATGCATGATCTTCTGGTCCAAAGGTTATCTCGGGTTGGTTCTACAGGCGTTGGGACCATTTCAATATACTCTCCAATTTATCTATTCAAATTGAAAGCCATTTCGTCAAGGAAGGACTTCGATAGTTCATTTCTTAATAAAGTGGAATTCAGTTTCTTGTGCGTTTCGGGCACTCTGGAGTTCATATCTCTCAGCTCGTTGGGTATTTTTGACTGGAAAATCCCTCTCAATATTATCTCTGATTTTCATTCACAGGTTGAAGGCTAATTTTGTGAAGAAAGTCTCCGGAAAAATTAATCCTTTAAGTGGAATAAACTGAGTTTTATGGCTGAACCGTGTTTGCGGTGCACTAAAATAATCATAACTCCTGGCTGGAATATCGAAACTGAGCGGGGCCGGTGTCTAAAATTCCGTCTTGAAGTCCTCTTCGATTTTCAAACACAATCCGAGAGCTAATTCTTTATCAATCAATACCATAATTGTATTCTTTGAATTTGAATTTGAGTCAAACCGAGCATTTTTCATCTGACGCACAACGTTCAAAAATCATATCTCGCTTGATTTTTATCTAAACGCGATGGGACTGGTGGAAAAAGTTTATAAATTTTGTTGGCTTCGATGTTCATTCACATCCCGAGTTCAAATTTCGATCAGAATATTCTCGTTCGAAGCAATTTCTCCGGGTGACGCAAATAAAATTCTGCATGTGTCAAACGCCCGAAAAGTGAGTTGAAACTTCAAAAATTTAAATCTCCTAGACCTTTCATCCAATTGGGTCTAAATTTTGACTTACGCAAGCAATTTTTTGTTCTAAACATTTTTCGTGTTGTGACCAAGTTCAAATTCGGAACGGTTCTCGAGGTTTGGGGCTATACGCGAAAATTATCCTGATAAAGGCGATTTGGGCCTAATCTTGGATCCAAGGCACTCAAAAGCCCAAAATTAACACCTATAAATAAATTTTTGCACTCACAAATTGGGGAGGAAGAATCATTTGCTAAATTTCACACTCCAAACTCCAATTTTCTCTCACTTTATCTCTCAAACTTCTCAAGAACAAAACTCAAAGGAAATCAAACTTTCCCTCCAAGCCAAGTCTTCCTCTACCCTCCTCCTCCACCAAACCGATCGGAGCACCCTCCCTCTCCTCCAAACACCGCCCTTGCCTCTCTGGAACTTGCCTTCTCCCAGCCTGTTCCTCCTATCTCGGACCGGAATTCGTCCAGATTCTTCCTCTCCGCATGCAAGGCCGATCGGCCTCCTCCCTCCGCTCTTCCCTCTCTATGTAACACCCCAATTCTACCCCTCGTAATTAATAATAAAATCAGAGTTTCAAAATTTCATCTAACAAAATTGAGGCATCACATATTCGTATTTTCATCAATTCGCATTATAGTGCACATCATAAACATCAAAAGTCAGATATATCGATTCATACATAATTCATCATATACACATATGACTATTCATAACACATCGGATGTGTTCACAAAATATACATAAAATCATGTTATCATCAATACATAAGGTTATAACATCATAAGATAGTATACATAAACTATCCTAACAAAATAATAATGTCGCCCTAATCCCGAGTGTTACTATGATCAGAGCAGAGCGACACAAAATAAAGAGACTCGAGCTAATCCTCATCATCCTCGTGGATCACCTGCACGTTACCAATATAAAGGCAACGGCGAAACAAGTAAAGGGTGAGATACTCCAAAAATATAATTAAAAGCATGATAGAATATATAAATAGTTTTGGAATTATAAATGATATAAGCTAAATAGAGTATGTCAACATGTATTAAAAGCTTACATACTTTAAATTAGCATTTAGTGTATAAATTAACACTTTAACTTCGTCACATAATCATTATACTCGCATCAACACAAAGTATCATATATCATCACAATTCAACATCATTCGTCAATTGAAACCCAATGCCAAACAACTCAAACATAAACATAACAGACTCCATGAGACACGACTATGTTATGCATGTGGTACCCGTCGCTTTGTCCATAATTAGGAACACTTGGCATAAAGCCAATCGTCGCTTGGCATAAAAGCCCTCGTCGCCAATGCAATGTATGTGACTCAATAATAAAGACAACACAACCACACATCATCATCGCTCATCAAAATTGACATAAAGTCCACGTCGCCATATTTATTCACATCAAATAAACATATCATCGTATCGCATAATCAACAAGTATTCATTAATAAATACACCGCCGCAAACATTATGTTTATTCACACCACATCATTATCAATTAATTCACAAAATTCCAAAAACGGAAAAATATTCAAAACACCAATAATCGTCGTGAAAGCCATTCTTAATAACCGGCATTAATCATGATCATCAACATCAAAATCGGATTGTCCATACATGTCTTAAATTGACTAAAACGCAATTCAATTCAGTTTAACCGTAATTTGGCCTATTTCGGGTTGTTTCGTAAAAACTCGTAATTTTGAAAAACTAACCTCACCAGTACGTTCTACACGTCAATTTTCGTTGAATTCGGAGCAACTTGCTTCGTCGTCGAATTTATCGAAATCGGAAAATTGGAACATAATCGGGTTCTAAATTTAATCGGCTAACTTATGTCCTAATTATATTTTATTGATATAAAGTATTACTAGGTGAAATTGGGAAAACTTAAAGAAACAGAAGCCATCCATAAAATTATGCAGGAAAATTATTTCTGCAGAAAAACAGAAAACAGAGTTTACAAACAGAAAAACCACAAAACAACAAAAACTCGTCTCATTCCACATCTCCACAGGGACGAACGTCCCTTGCTTCTTGTACAAGCATGGAGGCGGGTGCCTCAGGGAGGGGGACGGCCGCCCCTCAGCTTGAGGTGGGCGCCTCCCCCATGTTACTCCTTCCATCAATTTCCTTTCTTCTTCCCTGCGTTTTTATAACAGACAGTTTGTTTCTTTCTGATTTTTCACAGTTTCATTGTTTCCATTTTTAATACTTCTATTTTCTACAAGCTAGCACCTAAAACACCCACAATCCATACTCCTAATCCAACTTTTCTAATCTATAACAACAAACAATCAACCAAAACCCTATAAATCAACTATCAACTTTTCCCCCAAATCCAAAATATAACTATCAAAACCTAGCAATATGAGATGGAGAATCAAACCCCTTACCTCAAAAGCTTTGATGATTCTTGATGATCCTAAAAATCCAACCTTGCTCTTCTCTTGCTCTTCTTCTTCTCCTTCTACCAAAACCCTCTCTTTTTTTCTTCCAAGTTTCTATTTTTGGCTTGTGTTTAAAAAATGAAAAGGAAGTAATGAAAAGTATATTTATGGTATGTCTTACTAGTAAAGTTAAGGGTGTAAACCCAATCTTACAAAATTTCTCCTCACACCCCTATATATTCTTAATACACTAATAATATCTAATTATATCATTAACTCAATTAATTAAAATAATTCCGGGGAATTAAATATCGGTCTGAATAATAATTTACCGAACCGAATGGAATAAAAACCGAACCGAACGAAACGTCGCCAAATATATTTAATAGATATATAAATTAATATAAATATTCTCGTCGCCAAAACAATCGTCAAACGGTAATTTAAAAATATTAATATAATATAATATTAAATAAAACGGGCGTTACAACTCTCCCCCACTTAAAAAAGTTTCGTCCTCGAAATTACCTGACTCGAAAAGCTCGGGATAGGAATCCCGCATCTTACTTTCTAACTCCCACACGTCGCGCTTTCACCAGCTGCTCCTATCCAAACAACTTTGACCAATGAAATCTCTTTGCCACGAAGAGACTTTATCTCACGATCCTCAATCCTCAAAGGCATTGTTTCCACCGTAATATTTTCTCGAACTTGAATATCATTCATCTCAATCACGTGCGAAGAGTCCGGAACATACTTCCGAAGTTGTGACACATGGAATACATCGTGCAAATTCGAAAGATTTGTCGGTAACGCCACCCTATAAGCCACTTTTCCCACTTTACTAGTAATTTGGTAAGGACCAATAAAGCGAGGAGTTAGCTTCTTTGACTTCAATGCTCGCCCAACGTCGGTTGTAGGAGTAACTCTAAAAAACACATGATCATCCTCTTGAAATTCCAAGTCTTTTCTCCTCTTATCATGACAACTCTTTTGTCGACTTTGAGAAATTCTCATCTTTTCTCTAATCATCTTCACCGCCTCATTAGTCTCTCTAACCAATTCGGGTCCAAGCACCACACTTTCACCCGACTCGTGCCAACACAGAGGAGTTCTACACCTCCGACCATACAACGCCTCAAACGGTGCCATTCCAATACTGGCATGAAAACTGTTATTATAAGTAAACTCAATCAAAGGAAGATATGTATCCCATGAACCACCATGCTCAAGAATACATGCTCGTAGCAAGTCTTCCAACGATTGAATCATCCTCTCCGTCTGACCATCAGTCTAAGGATGATAAGTCGAACTCAACCTCAACTTAGAACCCAAAGTGTAACACCCCTTCTAAAATACCCCGCGAATATTAATAATTTTAGAGCTAACATGGAATACAAAGGGCGTTACAATTTATTAAAATACACAAAACAGAAAAATCAACATCAACATGTCATGCTTCACTGAAAAACTTCATTAAAATAATTAAACCAGAAGACATGTTCTACACAGCGGAAATTATCATCAAAATGGAATAAAATTCAATCAATAATTATTCCCAAAATTAACCAAAAGAACAACAGAGTTTTAAAATATAACTCGCAAGCAACCGTTCCCCAGTGTTACAACTACCAGAGCATGACACTAACACGTGGTAAACTAAATGCATAGCTCAAGGGCCATCCTCACCAATTCCTAAGCAGCTAAGACTTCAATCTGAAATCATCAAAGTAAGGGTGAGACTTCATCATAATTAAAATGCATTATAAGTTCATCAAAAGAAATAAAATATCATAAGACATCAGTCCACCCTATTCAGCATAATCAGATCTGCTTCATACACCAGTTAAAAATATATGCCATACACAAACAACACACTATAACACTGGAATCCATGCTAACATGTTATAATCCAAACAAGTAATTATGCAGACTCTATGCATGTGGTACCAAAACGTGAACTAAGTCACACACACTGATCCATAATCACTCGGATACAGTATTCATCGATTCGTCCATAATCACCCGGACACGAATCCAGCCTCACCACCCATCATCACCCGGGAATGGTTATTGGCAATACAAGTCAAATTCCACACAATGAGAATTAACTTCACTAGAATGCATATGCATGCACAACACCAGCATGCAACATTCAACACAGGTTATGACCACATCAGACATCATAAACCATCATCAACCACAACATGATATCATCACCTATCATGAAATAAATCATCATAAAGCATAAATATGTCAAACGCTTACCCTTTAATTGGTAAGACTATCACCAATATATACAACAACAACAACAACAACAGCTAAGATCAACAACTACCAGGTATATACAACACCAACAAAACACATGATATAAATACAATCATGAATAAACAGCAGGAAAATAACATACAAGCTTCATTCCACGTTCGACCTGTTAGAACAATCCCATACTCATTCATCCACCATTCTCATAACTCTCATTGTTCACAAATTGGAAAAACGGATCTTTTCAAAATAAAATCCATTAATTATAATTTTCTTCATTTTATAAAATATAGTATTTAATTTAAGAAACAACATCCAAAACGGCGACTAAAACGGACTTACGGTTTGAAAGTTATGAATTTTTAAAGTTTAGTATTTTTCAAAAAGTAACAGTGGGAACGGGTTCCTCCATATGGGGAACGGGTTCCTGGAAAAAATATCATTTTCATGTGTAAAATTTACACTGGGAACCCGGGTTCTCCTATGGAGGAAACGGTTCCCAGACCCAAAAATCTCATTTTTACGCAAAATACACAGTGGTAATCGGTTCCCCCCAAAGGGTAACTGGGTTCCACGACTCCTGTAGCAGAAAATCACTATTTTGACATCATTCTTCTTCCCAACTCAAACCCCATCATTCCTCTACGAACCAACTCATCCAATATCACAAAAATTATCCCAACAACAGTATAATAATGAGAGTTAACACAATTCAACCACATCCAACAATCCTATAACATCCATTCATTCTAGTTTCATGCAATTGGGTAAATTTGGATCAAATCCTACCAACCTAGAGAATCCTAAATTGGGATTTCTAACATGTTAGTCAACTCTATTGATTATCAAAACTCATAAGGCATAACAATCAGACAAAATCACCCCTTACCTCAAAGATTCATCGGATTTTGACACTTTTGGCTTTTCCTCCTTCCTTTTCCTCTTCTCAATTGCACATATGATGAATATTTCCAAATGTGACTCTTTTTCCTCTTTTCCTTCTTTTATTCCTTTTATTATTCTAAAATAATAAAAATAAAATAAATAGTGTGAGTAGAGCCTTTTACTCCTCACACCCCCCACTTTACACTTCACACCACCAACAATTCCACTTTCATTTTAATTAATTAATTCCAATAATCCAAAACTACCAATAATTAAATTTCTAATTAAATTAATAATTAAAAATTCTAATTATTTAATAATCGAATTATTTGGGGTGTCACAACTCTCCCCCACTAAAAGAGTTTTCGTCCTCGAAAACATACCTTAGACGAAAAGTTCGGGATAAGAGTCTTTCATCCGGCTCTCCAGCTCCCAAGTAACATTTCCACCTGCTGGTCCTCCCCAAGCTACTTTCACCAGAACTATCTCCTCACCCCGCAACTGTTTCAACTCCCGATCCTCAATTCTCGCAGGTAACGTTTCAACAGTCAAATTGTCTCATACCTATATATCATCTACCTGAGTCTCATGGGACGGATCAACAATGTACTTCCTCAATTGAGATACATGGAAGACATCATGCAAATTTGCAAGCGACGACGGTAAAGCAATCTGATAAGCAACTTTCCCAACTCTCTTGGTAATCTGAAACGGACCAATAAAGCGCAGAGTTAACTTCTTTGACTTCAAAGCTCGACCAATCCCAGTCATCGGAGTAACTCGCATAAACACATGATCTCCTTCACTAAAATCGAGATCTTTCCTCCTCTTGTCATGATAACTCTTCTGACGACTTTGAGAAGTTCTCATCTTCTCCTTAATCATCTTAATATTTTGTGAAGTCTGTTGGACAATTTCCGGTCCAATCACAACACTCTCTCTAGATTCGTACCAACACAACGGTGTCCGACACCTCCTACCATACAATGCCTCAAACGGAGCCATACAATACTCGAATGAAAACTATTGTTGTAGGTAAACTCAATTAAAGGTAAGTAACTATCCCAAGCTCCACCTTATTCCAACACACAAGTTCGCAACAAATCCTCTAACGACTAAATCGTTCTCTCCGTCTGACCATCTGTCTGCGGATGATAAGAAGAACTCAACCTCAACTTAGTACCCAAAGCTTCTTGCAACCTTGTCAAGAATTTAGATGTAAATCTCGGATCTCTATATGATACAATACTAGAAGGAATACCGTACAAACTCACAATCTTTTTGACATACAACTCTGCCAACCTCTCCATAGGATAATCTATTCTTATTGGAATAAAGTGAGCAGACTTCGTCAACCGATCGACAATAACCCAGATAGAATCACAATTCTTCGCTGTCCTCGGCAAACCAGACACAAAATCCATAGAAATACTATCCCATTTCCAATCTGGAGCAAACAACGGTTCCATCAACCCCGACAGTTTCTGATGTTCAATCTTCGACTTCTGACAAACCAAACAAGCATAAACAAACTCAGCAATTTCCTTTTTCATTCCAGGCCACCAAAACAACTTCTTCAAATCATGATACATTTTAGTAGCACCAGATGAATACTCAACCCACTACTACGCCCTTCTTCTAAAATGCTCTCCCGAAGATCTGCAATATCCGGAACACGCACCCTATCACCAAATCTCAAAACACCATTCTCATCAATTCGAAACTCACCTCCTTGACCCTGGTTGATCAATCTCAACTTATCAACTAAACCAACATCAGATTTCTGTCCATTTCGAATTTCCCCCAGAATACCACTAGTCAGTTTCAACATACCCAATTTCACACTATTAGAAGTAGTCTCACATACCAACTCAAATCTATGAATTGTTCAACTAACTCGAATTCGCGAACCATCAACATCGACATATGTAAAGACTTCCTAATCAAAGCATCCGCAACAACGTTTGCCTTACCAGGATGGTAATTCAAACCAAAATCATAATCTTTCAGAAATTCTAACCACCTTCTCTGCCTCATGTTGAGCTCTTTTTAATCAAAGAGATACTTCAGACTCTTGTGATCGCTGAACACCTCAAATCGAGAACCATACAAGTAGTGCCTCCATAATTTCAAAACAAATACCACTGCAAGACCAAGAAAACTACGGATCTCAGAAGCATTCTTCGGTGCTTCCCACTGAGATACCGCTTCTACCTTCGTAGGATCAACAACAATTCCATTCTTGGAAATTACATGGCCAAGAAAACTCACTTCACTTAACCAAAATTCACATTGGGACAACTTCGCATAAAGCTTCTTCTTTTTCAACGATTCCAATACAACTCGGAGATGTTCTGCATGCTCTTCATCACTCTTTGAATAGATCAAAATGTCATCGATAAATACCACCACAAACTTATCAAGATACAGATGAAATATCCTGTTCATATACTCCATGAAAACACCAGGTGCATTAGTAACTCCAAACGGCATAATAGAATACTCATAATGTCCATACCTCGTTCTAATGCAATTTTCTGAATATCTTTCGTCTTCACACGAATCTGATGATATCCAGACCTCAAGTCAATTTTACTGAACACACACGCTCCAACCATTTGATCCATCAAATCATCAATCCTCGGCAATGGATACAGATCCTTGATTGTAACTTTATTCAACTGCCTGTAATCAACACATAGTCTCATCGAACCCTCTTTCTTCTTAACCAACAACATAAGAGCACCCCACAGCGAAACACTCGGACGAATAAACTTCTTCTCAAGTAACTCTTCTAACTGCTTCTTCAATTCAGATGATTCAGATGCCGACATGCGATAAGGCACCATCGACACCGGACTAGTTCCAGAAGTCAAATCTAGAGTAAATTCCACTTCTCTCTCAGGTGGCAATTCACTAACATCTTCCGGAAACACTTTTGGAAATTCATTCACCATTTCCAAACTACCGTTTACAAAAATCGGGAATTCGACTCTTTTTAAAATGGATTCCATAAAATAATATTTTTCTTATTTTATAAGATAGTATTTCTAATTTAAGAAATACTGTCGAAAACGGCACTCGAATCGGAGTTACGGTTTAGAAAATATGAGTTTTTAAAATTTTAAGCATTTTGAAAATCAACACAGTGGTAACCGGTTCCTCCCAGGGAGAACCCGGTTCCCACAACTCAAAATTCCATCTACCTGGTTTTTGTACCAAGAACCCGATTCCTCCCTCATGGAAACTGGTTCCTGCGACCTGCAGAACCAAAAATAGGCGGTATTGACAGCAGCTTGCAATCCAACTCAATCGGAACAATCCCAAAACAATTCTTCACCACTAGCAATTCATCACTCTTAGCTTTTCCTTTCACTTCCGTCGAAGAATACAACATAAACACCACAGTACCATCATTAACAACTGCGCAACTCTGATCATCCATCTTAATTCATTGTTCTTATTAGAGTCTTCGTCAACTCATATGGTTCACAAGCTTCTACCAACTTCATTCATATTCCTCGCTATATGCCTCATTTAGATAGAAAGACAATTGTATACCATCCAATACGATTTCGTCTACTATCAACAAGAGATTAAGGGTGATCAAGTCCTCAATTTGTCAATAGACATTTGATAATCATACTGGAGTATAAACCATCATTACCAACACTTTCTGTTCTCAGAATCGTACTCGCCTTTTTGCACTTCCAACTGTGACTCACAGTCCAAACGATTCCAACAACTCTAACCACTCTTGTACTGTCTTCTCAAGCAGTACCTCGTACCAATGACTTACAATCGGAACATATCCCGGAAGCATCTCTTCTCCCCCACTTAGTTTCACACTACTCCTGCAATAATCAATCAGAAAAGCAACAAGTACCGACAGTGTAATACACACTTGTCGCGTACAAAGGGATAATGACATTAAGACACTGGTCATACGACCGACTATGCTCTGATACCACTATTGTAACACCCCTTCTAAAATACCTCGCGAATATTAATAATTTCAGAGCTAACATGTAATACAAAGGGCATTACAATTTATTAAAATACACAAAACAGAAAAATCAACATCAACATGTCATGCTTCACTGAAGAACTTCATTAAAATAATTAAACCAGAAGACATGTTCTACACAGCGGAAATTATCATCAAAATGGAATAAAATTCAATCAATAATTATTCCCAAAATTAACCAAAAGAACAACAGTTTTAAAATATAACTCGCAAGCAACCGTTCCCCAGTGTTACAACTACCAGAGCATGACACTAACACGCGGTAAACTAAATGCATAGCTCAAGAGCCATCCTCACCAATTCCTAAGCAGCTAAGACTTCAATCTGAAATCATCAAAGTAAGGGTGAGACTTCATCATAATTAAAATGCATTATAAGTTCATCAAAAGAAATAAAATATCATAAGACATCAGTCCACCCTATTCAGCATAATCAGATCTGCTTCATACACCAGTTAAAAATATATGCCATACACAAACAACAAACTATAACACTGGAATCTATCCTAACATGTTATAATCCAAACAAGTAATGATGCAGACTCTATGCATGTGGTACCAAAACGTGAACTAAGTCACACACACTGATCCATAATTACCCGGATACAGTATTCATCGATTCGTCCATAATCACCTGGACACGAATCCAGCCTCACCACCCATCATCACCCGGGAATGGTTATTGGCAATACAAGTCAAATTCCACACAATGGGAATTAACTTCACCATAATGCATATGCATGCACAACACCAGCATGCAACATTCAACACAGGTTATGACCACATCAGACATCATAAACCATCATCAACCACAACATGATATCATCACCTATCATGAAATAAATCATCACAAAGCATAAATATGCCAAACGCTTACCCTTCAATTGGTAAGACTATCACCGGTATATACAACAACAACAACAGCTAAGATCAACAACTACCAGGTATATACAACACCAACAAAACACATGATATAAATACAATCATGAATAAACAGCAGGAAAATAACATACAAGCTTCATTCCACGTTCGACCTGTTAGAACAATCCCATACTCATTCATCCACCATTCTCATAACTCCCATTGTTCACAAATTGGAAAAACGGCTCTTTTCAAAATATAATCCATTAATTATAATTTTATTCATTTTATAAAATAGAGTATTTAATTTAAGAAACAACGTCCAAAACGGCGACTAAAACAAACTTACGGTTTGAATGTTATGAATTTTTAAAGTTTAGTATTTTCAAAAGTAGATGGGAGCAGGTTCCTCCATATAGAGCAGGTTCTGAAAAAATTCATTTTCATGTGTAAAATTTACTGGGAACCGGGTTCTCCTATGGAGAAAGCGGTTCAGACAAAAATCTCATTTTACATAAAATACAGTGGTAGCTGGTTCCCCAGGTTGGGTTCCACGACTCTGTGAAAATCACTATTTTGACAGCATTCTTCTTCCCAACTCAAACCCCATCATTCCTCTACGAACCAACTCATCCAATATCACAAAAATTATCCCAACAACAGTATAATAATGAGATTTAATACAATTCAACCACATCCAACAATCCTATAACATCCATTCATTCTAGTTTCATGCAATTGGGTAAATTTGGATCAAATCCTACCAACCTAGAGAATCCTAAATTGGGATTTCTTACATGTTAGTCAACTCTATTGATTATCAAAACTCATAAGGCAAAACAATCAGACAAAATCACCCCTTACCTCAAAGATTCATCGAATTCTGACACTTTTGGCTTTTCCTCCTTCCTTTTCCTCTTTTCAATTGCACGTATGATGAATATTTCCAAATGTGACTCTTTTTCCTCTTTTCCTTCTTTTATTCCTTTTATTATTCTAAAATAATAAAAATAAAATAAATAGTGTGAGTAGAGCCTTTTACTCCTCACACCCCTCACTTTACACTTCACACCACCAACAATTCCACTTTCATTTTAATTAATTAATTCCAATAATCCAAAAATACCAATAATTAAATTAATAATTAAAAATTCTAATTATTTAATAATCGAATTATTTGGGGTGTCACACAAAGCCTCTTGCAAGCTTTTCCAAAATTCAGAAGTGAACCTCGGATCTCTATCTGAAACAATACACAAAGGAATACCATGTAATCTAACAATCACACGCGTATAAATCTCCGCCAACTTCGATACGGGATAAGTGATGTTAATAGGAATAAAGTGAGTCGACTTTGTAAGCCTATCAACAATCACCCAAATCGCACCGTGTCCTCTTGGTGTATTCGGTAACTGTAACGCCCTTTTTAATTAATATTATATTATATTATATTATATTAATATGTTCGAATTACCGATCGATATTTATTTTGCGACGAGAATATTTATATTAATCGATATATATGATAATATATTTGGCGACGTTTAGTTCGGTCCGGTTTTTATTCCGTTCGGTTCGGTAAAATATTATTCGGATCCGATATTTAATTCCCCAGAATTATTTTAATTAATTGAGTAAATAATATTATTAGATATTATTAGGTGTTAATTAATAATTAAGTTAGGGGTGTGGGGAGAAATTAGTGAGGATTGGGTGTACACCCCTAGCTAGGAAGAAAACATAATTATAAAACCATTTTCTTTCCCTTTTCTTCCCATTTTTTCCCTACACCAACCAAACTTAGAAACTTGGAGGAAAAGAAGGGATTTTGGGAGAAGAAGAGCAAGAGAAGAAGAAGAGGAACAAGAGCAAGAATGAGGTTGGGGTTTTGTAGAATCATCAAGATCAATCAAAGCTTTCATGGTAAGGGGTTTGATTTCTCTATCACATATGGTTAGGGTTGATAGTTATATTTAGGATTTGGGGAAAAATTGATAGTTGATTTATAGGGTTTTGGTTGGTTGATTGTTGAAATAGTTTAGAAAAGTTGGATTAGGAGTAGAGATTATGGATGTGTTTTATTTCTAGTAGTAGAAATGAAAGTTATAAAATGAAAAATAGAAAAACTGTAAAACTGGAAAAACTGTAACTTGAACGCGTGCAAGCAATGAAGAAGATGAAGAATGGAGGTTCGCCAAGGAGGAGGCTCCCACCCCCATCCTTAAGGCGCCCACCCCCATCCCTAGGACGCACTTCTCCCTCCCAAGGACAGCATGGGACGAACGTCCCTTCTTGTTAGAGGAGTGGAATGGATTTGCCAAGTTTCTGTTTACTGTAAACCCAGATTTCTGACTTCTGCATATGGAGTTTCCTGCATAATTTGACAATTTAGTTTCTGTTTCTTTTCATTTTCCCAATTCCATACACTACTAGTTAGTATTAATAAAATATAACTAGAGCACAAGTCAGCCGAATAATTTAGAACCCGATTATGTTCCGATTTTCCAATTTCGGTAAATTCGGCGACGGAGCAAGTTGCTCTGAATTCAACGAAAATTGACGTGATAGCTAAGTTCGACGTGTAGAACTTAGTGGTGAGGTTAGTTTTTAGAAATTACGAGTTTTTACGAGATGACCCGAAATAGGCCAATTTACGGTTAAATTGAATCGGATTGCGTTTTAGTGGATTTAAGGCACGTATGGACAATCCGATTTCGATGTTGATGATTATGGTTAATGCCGGTTATTAAGAATTACTTTCGCGACGATTATTGACGTTTTGACTATTTTTCCGTTTTTGGAATTTGGCGAATTAATTGATAATGATGCGGTGTGAATAAACATAATATTTGCGACGGTGTATTTAATAATGAATACTTGTTGATATGCGATGCGATGGTATATGTCTTTGTACATGATGATGTGATGATTATAGTGATGTTGTTAATAAATGCTTCCGATTTATGAATGCATGACTTTTGATGATGATGAATTATATGTGACGTTTTGCATAATGCAAATGTGATGCGATGATATATTTATCTTGATTTGGATAAATTATGGCAATGTGGGCTTTATGCCAATTTTGATGAGCGATGATGATGATTTGTGTTGTGTTGTTTTATTGTCAAGTCACATACATTGCATTGGTGACGATGGACTTTTATGCTAAGCAGCGAGGCTTTTATGCCAAGCGACGAGGCTTTTATGCCAAGTGTTCCTAATTATGGACAAAGCGACGGGTACCATATGCATAACATAGTCGTGTCTCATGGAGTCGGTTATGTTTATGTTTGAGTTGTTTGGCGTTGGGTTTTTGTTAATTGATGGATGATATTGAATTGCGATGATATATGATGTTTTGTTTGGTGATGATCTTTATGATGAACATGAAATGAATGTGATTTGATAATTTCGTGATAACTATGCGATGAATATAAATGATGAGTTTTGCGATAATTTAACTTGATGAAATGCTTAATGCAAATATGATGTGATGATGTTTGTGACGATGGGCTTTTATGCCAAAAGCGATGATGGGCTTTAGCCAATTGGTGATGATATTATTTATGTTGATTAAGTTATTAGTATGGTTTAATGTTGTTGTTTGATGTTGTTGCTTATAATTGTCGTGTTGATTAGTGATGTATTAACTTGTGATGATTTCGTGGTGATGGAAGTTTATGTGTTGTTGTAATGATTTATGCCGATGAGGTTATAGCAATATAGTGTAGATTTTACACATTAGAATAACGATCAAAGTAAGTGAGGTTTGGATACGTGTTGGAATGCACTTATTAACTTATATCCCTTATGATTCCAAATATATATATATATATATATATATATATATATATATATATATATATATATATATATATATATATTATCATTGCCTTTAATTATATGTTTTGGAGTATCTCACCCTTTACTTGTTTAGCGTTACCTTTATATTGGTAACGTCGGGTTATGAAAGGAGTTTATAGCTATTAGTTAGTCGGTCGTTCGATACGTAGGGGGAATTATGTTGTCTTGTTGTTGTTCTTTTGTTGTTTTTCCTTTTGTAAATAAGAATCATACTTTATGAAAATATGATTTGTTAAGGAAGTTTAATAAAGAAGATGTTTTGATTTTTATGAATCAATTTATGTTTTCCAGCGATGCTATGTATCCAAGATTTATACTTGAAAGCAAACTGTTTAAAGTGAGTTATTTTTGAAGGTGTGATGCCTCAGTATTTAATTTATGAAATTTTAATTTACTCTGATTTTTGCATATAAAACCTTGGGTAATATTGGGGTGTTACAGTAACCCCGTTACGAAATCCATAGAAATGCTATCCCATTTCCATTCCGGGATCTCTAATGGTTGCATCAACCCTGCAGGTTTCTAATGCTCCACTTTAGACTTCTGACAAGTCAAACAAGCATAAACAAATTTGGCCACCTCTCTTTCATACCCGACCACCAAAATAGTTTCCTTAAATCTTGATACATTTTGGTCGCTCCGGGATGAATACTCAAATTACTTCTATGACTTTCTTCCAAGATCATTCTCTTTAAATCAACATCATCGAGAGTACAAATCCTATCTCGGAACCTCAAAATACCCTGAGCATCCAACTTGAAATCTTCACTTTCAGTTTTTCCAATACCAACCAACCAATCAACAAGTTTCACATCTAGCTTCTGAGCTTCCCTAATGCTATCAAGGAAATCATTATTGATCTTCAACATTCCCAAGATAACACTCTTCGGCGTCACTTCTTTCACAAGACTCATATCTCTAAATTGTTCAATCATTTCCAACTCTTTCACCAAAAAAAGTGACATATGCAAAGTCTTTCGACTTAAAGCATCGGCCACCATATTCGCTTTACCAGGATGGTAATTCAATCCGAAATCATAATCTTTCAACAATTCAAGCCACCGCCTTTGCCTCATATTAAGCTCTTTTTGATCAAACAAATATTTTAAGCTTTTATGGTCACTAAATACTTCAAATCTAGAACCATAAAGATAATGCCTCCAAATCTTAAGCACAAAAATAACCGCCGCAAGTTCCAAATCGTGAGTAGGATAGTTCTTATCATGAATCTTCAATTGCCTAGAAGCATAAGAAACCACCTTTCCATTTTGCATAAACACACCACCTAAACCCATCTTAGAAGCATCGCAATAAACAACAAACGGTTCTTCAGGATTAGGTAGAATCAAAATCGGCGCCGTTGTTAAACTTTTCTTCAATTCAACAAAACTTTCTTCACACTTGACATCCCACACAAAAGCAGCTCCCTTACAAGTTAACTTTGTCAAAGGAAGTGCCAACTTAGAAAAACCTTCAATGAACCTCCTGTAGTAACCAGCCAAACCTAAGAAACTTCTAATCTCAGTAACAGACTTAGGAGTTTCCCATCTTAACACAGCATCAACTTTAGAAGGATCAACCGCAATGCCATCACCAGAAATGACATGCCCCAAAAAGCTCACTTCACCTAACCAGAACTCGCACTTTGACAACTTAGCATAAAGCTTCTTCTCCTTCAGAACTTCTAACATAATTCGCAAATGTTCTGCGTGCTCTTCTTCTGATTTAGAATAAACCAGAATATCATCAATGAAAACAACCACGAAACGATCCAAGTAAGGATGGAAAATACGGTTCATGTACTCCATGAATACTCCCGGTGCACTAGTGACACCGAAAGGCATCACCGAATACTCATAATGTCCATACCTCGTCCTAAAAGCAGTTTTCTGAATGTCTTCTTCTTTCACCCTTATCTGATGGTAACCCGATCTCAAATCAATCTTGCTAAAAATGCGAGCACCAACCAACCGGTCCATCAAATCATCAATTCTAGGAAGTAGATACCTATTCTTGATAGTTACCTTATTCAACTGACGATAATCAATACAAAGCCTCATGCTACCGTCTTTCTTCTTCACCAATAACACAGGAGCTCCCCATGGTGACACACTTGGTCTAACAAACTTCTTCTCGAGCAAATCTTCTAATTGGCTCTTCAATTCTGCTAACACAGATGCGGACATCCTGTATGGCGCCATAGAGATAGGTCTGGTACCAGGGACAAGATCCACAGAAAATTCAACTTCTCTTTCTGGAGGTGCACTAGGAATCTCATCAGGGAATACTTCGGGAAAATCGCACACCACCGGAAAGTTTGCAATCACAGATTGACTCTCCACAGAAGAGTTGTCATCAACAAGAAAACCAATGCTTCATCTTTCATGAACTCATTCAATTGTTTCGTCGACATCAACATAGTTTGATCGTCTTCCACTAAGGAAGAAAATCTCACAGTGTTGTCATAGCAATTGATATGGACATAGTTAGCTTTCAACCAATCCATACCCAGGACCACGTCAAACCCAACAAGTAGTAAACAAATAAGATCCATCACAAAGTCTCTATCAAAGATTGATAAAGGGAAATTTGCACACACAAAAGAAGTAGTAACCGTTCCTTTAGCCGGAACTTCCACCACCATATCTCTATCTAGAGATGACAAAGTGAGACCCAATCTCTTTACACAATCAGCGGCAATAAAATAGTGAGTAACACCAATATCAATAATAGTAATAAGAGGAATGCTATTAATGAAACTAGTACCTCGAACAAGACCATCTTCGTTTGCCGTTGGAGCACCCGACAAAGAAAACACCTTCCCCGCTCCTTGAGTCCTCTTAGGCTTCTTACACTGAGGACTAATGTGACCTCCCTCGCCACAATTAAAACAGACCACATCCTTATGCTTGCAATCACGAGTCACATGACCCACTTCACCACATCGAAAACATCTCACCTCATTCTCCTTAGCCTTCACATCACTTCGACAAACATTACTTTTGTGGCCAAGTTTCCCACACTTGTAACAAACAATACTAGCAGGAGCATCTCCCCCACTAGTCCTTCGCCCTTGAAACGCTTTTTGTTTCCCTTTACCAGCTGGAATATCATAAGGTTTCCCATGAGCCTGCTGACCCTTGTTCCTCTTATCAGACATAATCTTATAGTGTGCATTACTATCTTCCTCAAAGATTCTACAGCTATCAAACAAATCCCCAAAGACACGGATTTTCTGATAACCAATCGCTTTCTTAATCTCAGGACGCAAGCCATTCTAAAATTTAATGCACTTAGAAAACTCGGCATCCTCTCCATCATAGTGAGGATAGAACTTAGCCAGCTCGGTAAAATTTGCAGCATAATCAATGATAGACATATTCCCTTGTTTCAGCTCAAGGAACTCTATCTCCTTCTTTCCCCGAACATCCTCCGGGTAATACTTCCTCAAGAATTCCCTACGGAAAACTTCCCACGTCACTTCCTCACCAGCAACCTCAAGCCTCTGACGGGTGTCAACCAACCAGTCATCAGCCTCTTCACTTAACTTATGAGTACCATAACGGATTTTCTGCACAAGAGTGCAATCCATCACACGGAAGATTCTTTCAATCTCCTTCAACCAAGTTAGAGCACCTTCAGGATCATACTTTCCTTGGAAAGTAGGGGGATTCTCTCTTTGGAAGGTTGTCAATCTACGAGATCCAGCGTTCCATTCGGGTGTTGGAAAGCACGAGCTATTGCTGCATAGCGGAAAACCTCATCATTCCTACCAGCATTTCTTCCAGCCATAACAACTTCTGCTCACAACAAAACAAGGATTAGAATCAACAAATAACAATACTTGATTGTTAGACAACAACAAACTCAATAACTTGGCCGGACAGATCGACCTGCTCTGATACCACTAATGTAACACCCCAATTCTACCCCTCGTAATTAATAATAAAATCAGAGTTTCAAAATTTCATCTAACAAAATTGAGGCATCACATATTCGTATTTTAATCAATTCGCATTATAATGCACATCATAAACATCAAAAGTCGGATATACTGCTTCATACATAATTCATCATATACACATATGACTATTCACAGCACAGCGGATGTGTTCACAAAATATACATAACATCATGTTATCATCAATACATAAGGTTATAACATCATAAGGTAGTATACATAAACTATCCTAACAAAATAATAACGTCGCCCTAATCCCGAGTGTTACTATGATCAGAGCAGAGCGACACATAATAAAGACACTCGAGCTAATCCTCATCATCCTCGTGGATCACCTGCACATTACCAATATAAAGGCAACGGCGAAACAAGTAAAGGGTGAGATACTCCAAAACATATAATTAAAAGCATGATAGAATATGTAAATAGTTTTGGAATTATAAATGATATAAGCTAAATAGAGTATGTCAACATGTATTAAAAGCTTATATACTTTAAATTAGCATTTAGTGTATAAATTAACACTTTAACTTCGTCACATAATCATTATACTCGCATCAACACAAAGTATCATATATCATCGCAATTCAACATCATTCGTCAATTGAAACCCAATGCCAAACAACTCAAACATAAACATAACCGACTCCATGAGACATGACTATGTTATGCATGTGGTACCCGTCGCTTTGTCCATAATTAGGAACACTTGGCATAAAGCCCATCGTCGCTTGGCATAAAAGCCCTCGTCGTTTGGCATAAAAGCCCTCGTCGCCAATGCAATGTATGTGACTCAATAATAAAGACAATACAACCACACATCATCATCACTCATCAAAATTGACATAAAGTCCACGTCGCCATATTTATTCACATAAAATAAACATATCATCGTATCGCATAATCAACAAGTATTCATTAATAAATACACAGTCGCAAACATTATGTTTATTCACACCACATCATTATCAATTAATTCACCAAATTCCAAAAACGGAAAAATAGTCAAAACACCAATAATCTTCGCGAAAGCCATTCTTAATAACTGGCATTAATCATAATCATCAACATCGAAATCGGATTGTCCATACATGTCTTAAATTGACTAAAACGCAATCCCATTCAATATAACCGTAACTTGGCCTATTTCGGGTCGTTTCATAAAAACTCGTAATTTTGGAAAACTAACCTCACCACTAAGTTCTACACGTCAAACTTAGCTAGCACGTCAATTTTCGTTGAATTCAGAGCAACTTGCTTCGTCGTCGAATTTACCGAAATCGGAAAATCGGAACATAATCGGGTTCTAAATTTAATCGGCTAACTTATTTCCTAATTATATTTTATTGATATAAAGTATTACTAGGTGAAATTTGGAAAACTTAAAGAAACAGAAGCCATCCATAAAATTATGCGGGAAAATTATTTCTGCAGAAAAACAGAAAACAGAGTTTACAAACAGAAAAACCACAAAACAGCAAAAACTCGTCTCATTCCACAGCTCCACAGGGACGAACGTCCCTTGCTTCTTGTACAAGCATAGAGGCAGGTGCCTCAGGGAGGGGGACGTCCACCCCTCAGTTTGAGGTGGGCGCCTCCCCCATGTTACTCCTTCCATCAATTTCCTTTCTTCTTCCCTGCGTTTTTATAACAGACAGTTTGTTTCTTTCTGATTTTTCACAGTTTCATTGTTTCCATTTTTAATACTTCTATTTTCTACAAGCTAGCACCTAAAACACCCACAATCCATACTCCTAATCCAACTTTTCTAATCTATTTCAACAAACAATCAACCAAAACCCTATAAAACAACTATCAACTTTTCCCCCAAATCCAAAATATAACTACCAAAACCTAGAAATATAAGATGGAGAATCAAACCCCTTACCTAAAAAGCTTTGATGATTCTTGATGATCCTACAAATCCAACCTTTATCTTCTCTTTCTCTTCTTCTTCACCTTCTACCAAAACCCTCTCTTTTTTTCTACCAAGTTTCTATATTTGGCTTGTGTTTGAAAAATGAAAAGGAAGTAATGAAAAGTATATTTATGGTATGTGTTACTAGTAAGGTTAAGGGTGTAACCCAATCTTACAAAATTGCTCCTCACACCCCTATCTATTCTTAATACACTAATAATATCTAATTATATCAGTAACTCAATTAATTAAAATAATTCCGGGGAATTAAATATCGGTCTGAATAATAATTTACCGAACCGAACGGAATAAAAACCGGACCGAACGAAACGTCGCCAAATATATTTAATAGATATATCAATTAATATAAATATTCTCGTCGCCAAAACAATCGTCAAACGGTAATTCAAAAATATTAATATAATATAATATTAAATAAAACGGGCGTTACACTCCGCGCCGACCGGTCTCCTCCGTCGATCTTCTCCTTTCTTTTTGATGTTTCGGCCGGATCCTCTTCGCTCATCAACCATAATCTCTTCCTCTTCATCAAGCAAGCTCTTCGCCCTCTCCCTCTCTCTACTTGCTCGACTTCTACTTCTTCTTCCTCAAGCAAGATCTTCCAAGGCTTCCTTCTCCAATTTCTCATTAATTCAACTTTGATTCTTCAAATTCTAGTAAGTACTTATTTTAATAAGAACTTATTTTAAGTGATTTTAAAATTAGATTATTCTTGAATTTAATTTGAGGAATTGCTTGTAAATACTTCGATTAATTCAAATCTTGATTAATTTCTTGGAATTGATTTGATGAAGGCTTGATTTGTGAACTAGAAAGTGTCAAGATGTAGAATTTTTGTACATAGAGCATTTGTGTTTTCATTTGGATTGTAATTTTCATGTTCATGCATTATTCTATACTTGTGTTGAATATGGAATCAAATTCATGTGTTATGGCTTGATTTTGTGACCTTCAAAGTGTGTCGAGGCCTAGTTTTTATGCACATTTTCATGTGTTAAATGATGCTTTCTTGAACAATTAAATTGATACATTATAACATGTTGAATTCTTGATTCTTGATTGAATTTAAGCCATGCATTACATTATGTCAAAGTGTCGTATAGGTTGATCATCTCATTGCTCGCACTTGTGAACATATTCATGTGAATTCTATTCATAAAAACACCATTTCATGAATAAAGGTGCATTTTCATGCATTTTTCTAATTCTAATTTTTCTGATCCTTGCATATCATTTGTAAACCCAATTGTTTAGAATCGTTATCATCATGTATGGATTCAATATCCAATTCTCCACTTCATTTCAAAACAAACAAGTGAGAATTGGAAATCAAATCGATACATGAATTTCACTTTCCATAAGCATTTTCATGCATTTTTGTGACCGAAACTCATTTTTCTTCAAAGGTTCAAGGTAACAACAATACTTGTCCCCAATGTTTTGGCATGTTATGAAACCGATTTTGATGGTTTCGGAACTAAATTTCAATTGCAACATGCCTAAACGGAGGTTCTTTCAAGCCACCTAAAACCTCCAAAAACGTCACTTCCACTCGGAATTAATTAAAATCCGTCATATTTTTGAATCCGTTGGCACATTTGCAAGCGGCGATGCGATTTTTAATTAATTCCAACAAGTTGACTTTTTTCCTCCGATTTAGAATAAGTGCTTTCCCAAACCGACTTTCGAGATTTTATTTCACTTCTTGTATGCCTATACTAGTATATCATCCTTTGAATAATTGCTTTTGAGCTTTGTGCTTTCGTTAAAGAACCATCCTTGTTATTTCTGACACTTTGTTACATGTGTAAGGTACTTTGAGTTTATTTTTTGATTGATTTAGATATGTACGATAGACATCCCAATGTTTGCATTGTTTGGTTGTCACCCTTTTCCAAGTTTATTCGATTGATTTGGATATGTACGATACATATCCTAATTTTGCACACACATGTGTGTGTTCTTTGTCTTCATTATGGATTGTTATCTCTGGTAGGTTATCTTATTTGTTTCAGATGTGTACGACACATATCCTGATATTGCCTACGATAGGCAACCCTTTGTCTGCATTGCTTGGTTTTTACCTTCTTGCAGGTTTATTTGTTTCTGACGTGTACGACACACATCCTGATATTGCCTACAATAGGCAACCCTTTGTCTATATTTCTTGGTTTTTACCTTCTTGCAGATTTATTTGATTCAGATGTGTACGATACACATTCTGATATTGCCTACAATAGGCATCCCTTTGTCTTCATTGTTTGGTTTTTACCTTCTTGCAGGTTTATTTGCTTCAGATGTGTACGATACGCATTCTCATATTTCCTACGATAGGCATCCCTTTGTCTGCATTGCTTGGTTTTTACCTTCTTACAGGTTTACTTGTTTCAGATGTGTACGATACACATTCTGATATTGCGTACGATACTGTCATACCCCAAAATTTTCCCTCTTACTTCTCAAGATATTTCACATATTCACACTCAAGGATTTCACAAGGGTTGACCAGACAAACCCTCTCCTAAACAATTAACCCAAACTAGGGTTTGGCTATCCTCAAGTCCAGGTGAGCCTCCAACATTTCCAGTGGTCATCATGTCTCATCATATGCTTCAAAGAATCTCCAAGTCAAGTTTCCTCAGACAACTGCTCAGATGGTTGAAAATCAGTTGTATTGGACAAAAAGTCAAATGTGGTCAACATACAGTCAAACTTCATGATTTTTGGTCAACATCAATATTTTGAAGTGATATTCATCATTTGATCAAGGTTTGATCATGATTCATCAAGAAAAGTCAAGAATTGATCAAAAGTCAAAGTTTCCAAATTGGGCTTTCTTAGACAAAAGTCAACGAACTTTGACCAGACATAACTTTCACATACTTTATCATAAATTTTTCCACCACATCTCAGTTTTAAGAGAATTCAATTCTCTACAACTTCATGTCTCTCAAGCTTGGGCAGAAAATGCTTCATTTGGAAGTTATGGATGAAAACATTACAGGTCCTTTTAAAAGTCAACAAAAAGTCAACTTTTTGTAAAAAAGTGTTCAGGAGCATGGAAACTTCAATTGAGATGAAACCAAAGAGGTTGTTTATAGGATATCTTGAGGTTTCTAAAACGTCCAAGAACACCCAAAAATGTTAAAACTTGAGCAAGATACACCTTGCACGAGTTGAGCATTCTTGAGGAGGTGCACAAAGAGAAATACTTGACAAATGCAAAAATTTTCCAAATGGGCTTATAATTTTATGATCCAAACTAGATATTAACATTATCCATGGCCTCTCTACACCTTGCCACGCCTCCTTTCCATTTTTTTAATTTATTTTTGAATTTAAAGCATTTAATTCAATTTTAAATTAAATAAAATACAAAAGCAAGGTATAAGACAAGTTAGGCTTGATTTCTACCTATCTTGATGACCAAGTGTTCGCGTTAAAGGTGGCCTTTGAGGATCTGACGTGAGTTTGGATCTTCAGTGCATAGCGATTTAAATCTTTTGATTTGTTTATAAAGATGCCATGAGCATCAAGCTTTATTATTTTCAACACAAGAAAGATGATTTAATGATTATGAAAAGGGAAGGTGAAATACCCTCGATTGATATTGGTATGCGTGTGACTAGCGCAAACTAGACATAACGCATTGGGAGATTCGAGTAAGGGGATTGGTATATAAAGGGAATAGATGGAGCACCCTAAATATATGTAGTTATCTACAGCTTTATATATGAATATGTTTGATATGTTGTGTGTTTTTAATTGCTATTTCTATGATTGGGAAAAGTTTCTCCTTTGGGATTTTAAGAAGATGAGATTATGTGGGATTCTAGGTTTTGTTATTATTGTGCTCAAAGATCGTGGATCTTCGCATACATATCCTAGTGGGAATCGAGCATTTGTAGCTCGGATCTACAGGGTTCTATGGTTTGTTTGGTGCGAGAGAGATAGAAATTTGCTCGGCAAGGATGAGACCTTGTGCCTCGTATTCTCAAAAGGATGTTGAGAAAGTCGAGCAATCGTAGTTCCCACTTATGCTAGTGGAAAGCAGCGGGATGTTAGTAAGACAGACAAATGTCATCTTAATGAAAAATGTATCTAATCTATTTCATCACATACATTTTGAAAAGTTTGATTGATTAAAATCTTTCATCGTAAGTATTAGGTGTTTTGCTTGAGTATACAAGTGTTACCACTTACATGTTTAAGAAAGATGTTTGAAAAAGATGTTTGAATCTTTTAACTGTAAGCATTGGGTGTTTTGCTTGAGTGTACAAGCGTTACCACTTCTTGTTAATAGATGTTTTGTTTGAAAAGAGTTTAAAAAGTTTGAAAAGTTTTTGTTGTATGTGATGTAATGGATGAGATACTTCTTCCATAGAGATGATAAATGTCTAAATCTCTTAGGAGAAATTGATTGGATTAAAGGGATGCTTTTAAGAAGCCGTGGGTCCTTGTATTGTTAGAGGAGGCATTCGAGGTCATCGAGGTCCTTGTATGAAGCTCAAGAGGAACCTATAGGGTATGGTGTCTTTGGCTTGAAGGGATTTCACAGAAATCATCCTTTTCGAATAAGAGCAATTTCAAGGAAATTTTACTCTTTAGGGAATTTGAAAGTGATTTCACCGGAAACCATCCTTTCGGGTTCTATCTTAAGCGGGTGATTCTTTGTATTGGAAGCCCAATAGGAGGCTGTTAAGAGATTTCTGTCTCTTTCATTATATGATGCCCAAGAGGCTAAACTCAATGAGGAGTTCTTTTGAGCGAAGCCCAAGAGGAGGTGACTCAGCAGGGAGTGTTGTCTTATCTGAAGCCTAGCGGAGGCTAACTCTGGGGAGAGTTTCTTTGTACAAAGCCAAGAGAAGGTTGACCCATGCTGGGGATAAGTTATCTTGTATGAAGCCCAAGCGGAGGCTAAACTCAATGGTGATGAGTTGTCTTGTATGAAAAGCGGAGGCTAAACTCAATGAAACCTATTGATTAGTCTAATTGTTTATTTATTAGACGGTTGTATAAATAGGTGTGTGTGTGATATGTATTCACAGGATTTTATGAAGGAAATATAAACAATGCATGATGTTTATTTGACAATTTATGAAATATAAACAAGTGTACGTAAACGAGCGTTTAAAGCAGCGTAACTTGATTATTCACAAGTTTGGACTGTGTACAAGGAAATGAATATGTACGAGCGAGTTTTTATGTAGACAAAGATGGATGTACATAGGAGGTTGGGACTTACAAGTAAGGGAGGCCCATTGATTTGAAAGCAGTTTCACGAGGAATAATGCTCCTTTTAATACCAATGGTATTTAGTGTAAAATGTACGGATGAAACGAAATGATTGATCAATGTTTATACGTAAAAGTATTTTCAAAAGAAGTATCGTATTATACGGATAAAAGTTTTGAAAAGAAGTATCAGTGTTATGTACAGATAAAAAGTATTTTGAAATATCTGTATTATGTACAGATAAAAAGTATTTTGAAATATTTGTATTATGTACAGATGAAAGTTTTGTTTTAAAAAATGTTTGGACAAAAGTTTGATATGTACAGGGAAATATTATGTACATAAAAGAATGTTATGGGACTTACACCGTGATGGAGGCCCATTGGTTTAAAAGAAATCTTGCTCAGGAGAAACCTTCCTTTAGAACCAATGGATTCGGCGTATAGACAAACGAATGAAAACAAATGAAAGAAATTTGTTTACGTTTGAATATTAACTATGATAATTTGAATATGTACAAGTAAAACTAAGTATGTACATAAAGGATTGGGACTTACACCATAAGGGTGGCCCATGATCGATCGAGAAATTCGAGAGAGAACGAATTTGTTTTATCGTTTTAAATCGGATTGATCATGGTAAAAGATGCAAGTTTGATGAAATGTTTTGAAAATGTTTTGTAATGTGAGGTTCATTTATGAGAAGTTTTGAAAAAAATCGGAAGTCGAAAACTTGAAAAATTCACCTTTTAAGGAGGTTTGAAAAAGTGTTCAGAACATCGTTTTCGGCTCGATTAAAATTTAATCAGATGAAAGTTTTTTTGGATTTTTTTGACATAATCATAAAATATATATATTAAATGACAAGTGTGCAAAAAATCATCTCAAAATGAGAAGTTTTGATTGGTTAAAAAAATTGTTGAAGTTTTAAAAAAAAACATGAAAATATTGAAGTTTTGTGAAAAAAGAGTGAAAAAATGGCCTTGCTGGGTTTTGAACCCATGACCTTTGAGTGGGACGCGTGTCACAAAGCCTTAAGAGCAAGCAAGCAACCAACTGAGCCAAACGCGCTGAGTGTTAGTGGATTAGAAACACGCGTAGATAAAGGATTGGATGATTTAAAAATTTGAAAAAATGAAGAACACATGAACACGCGCGAATTCTGGGTTTATAGTTTTTGATTTTCAGAATCTTTGATCCAAGCTATCTCCCTCGTTTCTCAATGGAATTGGACGATGTAAACATCAAAATGACTCGGTTTTGAACAAGGAATACAACTGTGGTTGTTAATTTTATTTATTTTAAGCCTAACGTGTTTTGATTTCTGGAAAAGCTAAGAACCCTAAAACTGAGAAATCAAATTAAATGACTTGTAGTTGATGATTATTTGATTTTTTTGAGGGTTAAGGATCGTGTTAAGTGCAGAAAGAGAATGGCCAAGAGTTTTTGTCAAAAGATTCAAAGAATCATGAGAACCAAACTCGTGTTCATACCTGGAAAAGTGAAGATCGAATTCGATGCAAGCGTGTTTCGATTCTTTGTTTCTCGATTGATTAAGCTCCAACGGCATGTAAGGATGCTCTATGGATAGCACTTGCTCTGAACTTGCTTGAATCGAGCTACACAAGTCAACCTGCATATACTCAAAATGAAATCTGGAAATCGTGTTAATGGTGTTACAGTTTGTTGTTCTTGTTTTGGATCACTCCTATGATGTTTATGGAAGGTGTATGGATGATCAAAACTTCAAGGAATCAAACCAAACTCCAATTTCGATTGCTATGGCAGTTTGTACAAGTTTGAAAAATGCAAAATGATTTCGATTTTTAGCTTAGTACAGTTGATTTTAAGTTTGGAACAAGTTTGTTAATGATTATGGAACATGTTGGACACCAATTTTCATCATGTTTCCATTGGATTTTCAAAAATGCTATGTTTGGCAATTTTGCTCTATGATACTTGATTTTCAAGAAAAGAAGAAAAGCATGGATTTGTGTATTGATTTTGGTGTTTGATTGAAGCTTGAACTATGATCCTTTTATAGACAAATAGGCTCTGAAATGTTAGGCAAATGTCCATGGCATTTGGATATTCAAAGAAAGCTTAGAGGGCAAGATTGTCATTTGTAAAGCAAAAGGAACCTTCCTTTTTTACCATGTGTGAATTTATCCAAACTTGATCCAATCTTCAATCATCACTTCTCACTGATGTTTATCAGTTTGATGACTCAATTTGGCAAGGTGGCAAGTGGCTTAAATGAAAAAACACAAAATGACCTATAACTTTACAAGTTTGTACTTGAAAATTATGGATTTTGGAGCTCTAAATTTCAAATTCAAAAGTGTAGCTAGACTCCATGGATTTGAGAGTTCTTGGATATTTTGGAAAGATTTTTCCATGATCTACAACTTTCATGTTTTGAGTTTTTTCAAATTCCAATTGGAACTAGGTGAAAAAATGGCTTGAAGTTTGAAAAAAATGTGAAATTTCAACACTTAGAAATTTTGTATAGAAATTTTGACTTTTTTGTTGACTTTTCCAAATTCTTTGATTTTTTATGATCATGATGGATCATTTGAAGTATTTTGATGATGGAAAAAGTTTTGTTTTGAAAAATTTGACCAAAAGTCAAAGTTGACTTTTCTGTGCAGATGAAATTTCATCAGACATTTCTGAAATTGACTGATGAATTTTGTGAACCTCTGTGATGTTTTGAATCCAGAAATTAGGTCAAGATGTTGTATCTAAGATATAATGACCAATCTCTATCCAAAAAAGTCAATTACTGCTCAAAAAATCAGAGAATGCCTATGCTCGACCAAAACCCTAATTGGTCGATCCTCGATTGATCTGTGAGAAAATTTGATATCTGAGGATTGAAGGCTGATGATTTGATCAAGATAGATTAAATGGAGTGAGAAAATCTCAAACCCTAATTGGTTAGCTCTTGAATCAGATGAAAATCTGATGAAACCCTAATTTTGACCTGTGAATGCTATACCCGATTAATGCTATCTGAACTGTTAGTTATGCAATGATGCAAATGTATGGTGATATATTAGGTCAAAATTTGGGGTATGACACCAAGGAAGCCCAAAAAACATGCCAAATTCGTGCAAGATGCTACAGGAAGGGAAAATCCAATTTTGGAAAGATTTGATAAAAATTTACAAGGGAATATTTTTGCATTCAAAGCAATATACTTTTTCATTCTTTTTGATCAAATCTCATGCTCTATAAATACATGACACATTCACAAGCACAAAGGACGAAACCCTAGCCTCATGAGCCAACCCTAAAATTCACAAAATTCTCTCAAAGTTGCAAATTTCGAAATCCTATTTGCAGCCACTTTGAAGCCTTCTCATTGATCCATTCGTGTTCCTGAGCTTTCCAGCAACCGATCCAAGCCTCTACACAAAGCCAAAGCACTCCAGATCGTGCCATCCAAGCATCACCGATTTGGTAAACTTTTGAAAATCGATTTTCATAATCCATGCATTATTAACTGTTTTCAATTGTTTGTTTGATCTCAGGATACCCATTAGAATAGGTTTGATGCATTACATGTGAGTTTTAACGCAGAAATTACAACCTGCCATTGTTAGGGCTTCAGATCAGAGAAGCTTCGAACCGGACAATCCAGGCCGTCTCAGGCCAAACGGCTACCACCATTAGATTCGCAAGGGTCGATTTAGGGGGGGTAGCCATGATATCTTGCTTTAAATTTCATTATTTTGCAGGTTTGAATTTTTGATGATCGGAGAAGACAAAGAAGACCGCCCTGAGTGACGGTTTGACTCGTCGGAGTCTTCTGACCTAGCCGTGGCATCACTCGATTGGTTCATTCAAATGCCCAGGGGCCCACAGGCGCGCGCGTGTTTATTTGTTCCAATTTGTATAATTTACAACGTTTATAATCAATTGCTTGTAGATCAAAAACACCATGACAGCCTGGCTCAGATGGTAACACGCTTGTGGTTTATCTAGGAGGTCAGGGGTTCGATCCCTGGCTCCAGCAATTCTTTTTACCACTTTGCAAAAACTAACACTTTTTCTATTTCTTTTCATATTTTCTCTTTGAATTTAATTTCTTTTCAAATAATTTTCTCATGCATCAAAAAATCACCAAAAAAATTTTCTTTTTGCATTTAGGACAGAAAAATGTTTATTTAATTTTTGACATAAAAATTAATATTTTTGCATGCATATTTTAATTAATTGCTAATTAACCATAAAATTGACTTTTAATTGCTTTTCTTCATTAAAATCAACCCAGAAAATTCCCAAAAAAATTGTTCTATCATCTAATTAGGATTACTAACCTAAAAACCTTTTTTCTACTAATTTCCAAAACATTTTGCTAACAGTTTCTTATTATTCCGATTATCTATTTCTTATTTCGCATTTACAATTCTAGAAAGGATGTATAGGTCGCAAAGTTTTTATCATGTAATAGCGTAGATTTACATTTTCTGCCTTTACTTTCCGCACTCCTATATTATGTAACTGCCCCAAAGCCATGTAGTACCGTAGGACAATTACTTTTCCGCAATTTACTTTCTGCACCATATAAACTACTAGTAACTAGGCGTGTATGGCAAGATAAAAACGAATGTAGATCACTTCTAATTCCAAGATAATATATCTGAATTTGACACACTCTCTTCACACATGCACCCCCTAGAGTATTCTCTCTCGTTGCCTTTCGAATAAATGGTCAAGTCCCTCGAACGTAGAGGTATCCTAGCACCGTTGCCTACAAACATATCATCATAGTCCCTTCGAATCAAAGATCATAGTCCCTCACGTGGCCTACGAAAACATGATCTTGTCCCTCGATTGTTGCCTACGAAAAGTGGTGATCGTCCCTTCGAATATGCTAGAATACTCCTACAAGTTGCCTTCTATGACCATCCGATGTCGCTTCGAATATCCCTCTTACATCCAACGAATAGGGTTACCTACCAACTAATGGTATGGATAGCGCTATTTTAAAGGAAAGTAAAATAACACGGAAACGACCGTTCTGAGTAGGTAATAAGACTTTTAGTTGCTTGCTCTATCAAAATACTTTCCACACCTCACACTTTTGTCAAAGTTAAAACACTTTTCAAAATGAAACATTTCCAAACACTTCGTATACATTCTAGCGTGAATCATTACGAAGTCAAAGCGAAATGCCATTTTCAAAACATTTTTCAAACACACACACAGAAAGCAAAATTTTAAAGATGAGCTAAAAGCAACTAAGAGCCCGTAGATAACTACGGATGGAAAGGGATGCTAATACCTTCCCTTTTCATAACCTTCTCCCTTACTCGGAATCTAACGAACGTCTTTTTCTGTTCTTTTCACCTTCCCTTAATTGGATAAAAGAAAAGTCGGTGGCGACTCTTGCTATCCGCAGCATTTGCGATCAAAAGCAAAACAAATTCCAAAGTCAGTTCTCTCACCGTATTACAGATACGCATTCTCCTTTGTCTGCATTGTCTGGATTATAATCTCTTGCATGTTCATTGGATTATTTCAGATGTGTACGACACACATTTTGATATCGCATACGATATGTACATCCTTTGTCTGTATTGTTCGGATTGTTATCCCTTGCAGTTTTTTATTGTTATTCAGACATGTACGACACACATTCTGAGCATGTTTTTTGATGCTTCTACGTATTTCTCATCAGATTTATTTATTTGGTTGTCAGCAGTACACGAAGTTTTTCGAAGTATTTTAGCTTGCTTTTTCTTATATGGATTGTTATCCGTTTGGTATTTTCTTACCCTATTTACCGCCTTCTTTTTCCATGATTAGGATAGGAGTGTGGGTTCAAAAGTCGTTGTTTAAAGACCTATAGCAGGCATTATGTACATTGTGTGCTAACTGTGTGTGGTTTTTTTAACATCCTTTCGCGCAAAGGAGGTAATTGTCAGTGTGTTTACATTTGTGCTCACATAGGTCATGAGTGGTTAGGAAACCTGATATGGCACCACCAAGAAAAGTTCTGCTGATGATAACGATGATATTGATGATATGATGATATGATAGGCCCACGAAAAGGGTTAGCAACCAACCCTCGCACAATTTAGTCCGTGTAAGATCAGCTCACGCGAATTGTGAAGCTTCCTTTTCGAGTCATATATACAGTGCCAAGGGTTCCCTATTCTGACCCTTCACGATTTGTCATGGGGTTCACAGTGACACACTGATACTCGTATTCATATGCTCCTCACACTTGGTAATTCATATCAATATGTGATCGCTTTCTCCCATAGGAAAATCTTGGTTGACGCGGGTATTTCCATCTGTGGCTATGGTTTTCCTCCGAAAGAAGGACCATGGTTGACTCGGGCGATTCGCTACCTTTGAGGATATGGAACTTCTTTCTTCTTCCCCGCGTATGTGTGTATCATTTGTCTGTGTTACATTGTGTGTGTGCTTCTTCTAAAGCACTTGTTTTCCTCCTCCCTTTGCATCCCTTTGGTTTGTCAACCAAAAAGGATATTAGGACAGTTGCCCCTAGGACGCTCGGCTAGGATAGCTCTCGAGCCTAGACGTTAGGATTGTCATCCTTTGCAGGTCAACATAGGTAGAGATTCCCCTTTCATCCTTAACATAGGGCCACTTTGTATGATAACATTAGGGGTAGAGCTAGGTAGTTTCCCTTAGATGTTTTCATTCCCCTTTTTGCATAATAAAACTAAAAAAATTTCTTTGTCAAGTCACAAAACATGCTAACAAACTTAAACCCTTTTGCAAAGGTAAAAAAAACTCACCTCACTTCAAATTGTTTGTCTTCGGACCTTTTTCTATGAAAACCTTTTCAATAAGGGTGTTCCTTTTCAAATCTATGAAAATTTCTAAGTGTGTGAGCGGTCGAGCATAAGACTTACGATAAGCTGCAATGCCAAGCACGAGTTGCAATTGTGAGGATGCGGAATGGAATTTCCCATAAAACACATTGCAACCAATCAAAAATTTAGAGGAGAACTACGTAGTGCTTTGATCCCCAATTGCACGAATAGGGTACGTAGGCACAAAGGTTCGCAACCGCATCAGGCACAACTAAAAAAACCTTTCTTTTTGTACATAACACTTTGCATTCATTTTGCCTTAGACATAGGTTGTAAATAGATATAACACACCCAATAGATAGAAATTGGAAGTGGATACCGTAGAGTACTACGGGCAAGTGGGGTGTTAATACCTTCCCCTCGAGTAACAGACTCCCTTACCCGATCTCTTGGTTGTGAGACTATTATTTCTTCCCCCTCAGGTTTACTCGATGTTCTCCTTTCCTCTCGTGGGATTAAAAACATTTGATGGCGGCTTTATTGATATTCTATACGATGATTTCACCAGTAGTTTCAGAGGAATGTCAGTGTATTAGAATGATGTTCCCCCTTTTATGGTAAGAAGATTGTATACTATTTAAAGACATCATGCATATCATGAGTGCAAGTATATAGAATATTAGTAATGGTATAAATATTCATGCGTGTGAGGATTATTGACTGGAAATAGGCAGAAATATTTTGTATTATCATGTGTGTATTCCGAAGGAGTTGGAAGATGCAAGAGTTAGTTACGTGACTAATGAGAATGGTGAGTATCGAAGTTACAAACAAAATGCATGCCATCTTACCTCTAGTAGACGATTATAAAGTGATAATGGTAAGATGGCCTTAATTTTGTTTGTAACTTCGATAATTTGAAAGACACAGAGTTGTGAGAGTATGTAAGGACAGACTAATAAAAATAGTTTTTGGTGTGTTTTGGAATAAAATAAGTGATTTCCTTATATAATAAAGTGAGCTAGTTAATATTTCTCACATAAGCAATGTGGGACTAAGGGACTTTTTTCAACCACAAAAATTATTCTTACAATGTGGGACTTAAGAAATTTTTTTAATTCAACATATTGAAACATGGACATGTTCCAACAATCCCCCACTTGAATCTAAATAAGTTATTTTAGAAGTAACATTAAACGTTTCTAAGATTGTGTATAAAAAATGTGTCTACGACTTGAACCTTTGCGTAGCAAGTAGGATTCTGATTCAACAAGAGTGACACAAATGTCTTGAACTCTAACTCATACATCAAACCCTTACACGACCTTTTCTTAAGGTGTATTCTCATAGCTCGTACTTTAATGGCCATGTACGTGTATCCCAGTTTAGTGAAAGCCTCTAGGAACTCTGCCTCAAAATTCCACAAGAACCGGCCTAAGTTCCACAATTACATGTGTGAGTATATCAAGAGTACTCATGTAGCCTATGTAATCCCTCATACATAGTATAGATCTCATAAAGAGTTTCTATTGTCCTATTCTCTTATTACTTTAGGATTCACGCTTTTCTTATTCACATTAGCATGGTCACCTCACATAACTCACAACTTGTTATTACCCTTGAACTTATTTCTTGGGATCTCCAATCATTTAGGTCGTGTTACCATCCTTAGCAACTCATTTTTGTATAGGAATTAGTCCCATATTATATGATGTATTATAGACTTTTACTCTAGCTAATCCTTTTGTCAAAGGATTTGCTAAATTTGCATCGACGCGTACATGATTCACTCTTACAACTCTTTTAGAGATACAGTCTCTAACAATGTTGTGCTATCTTCTAATTTCACGTCTTTTACCATTATGATAACAGTTCTAGATTTTTCCAATAGTCGCGGTACTATCACAGTGGATCCACTCATCTGTCATAGGTTTTTCCCATAGGGGAATCTCAGCTAGCAAGCATCTAAACCAACTTGCTTCTTCATTAGTGTTCTCTAATGTTATCATCTCAGACTCCATCGTGGACTGAGCCAGGATAGTCTATTTCTTTGATTTCAAAGATATATCTATTCCAACTATGTTGAATACATAATCATTATTTTCCTTGGAATCATCTTATAAGGTATTCCAATTTGTATCATTGTATCGTTGTTGTCTTGAAATTTCTTAAGGTGTTTAAGGGTATGTGTCAAATGCAAACGTCCTTATAAACTAGGGGTCAATCCTTAAAGAGTAATGGTTCTTTATAAGAGTTTATGAAACCAAGCCAAGTGTCGAAAAGAAACATGTCGACCAGAGGAATAAACAAGGGAATTGATCGGTTCGACCAAAGTTTCAAATAACTAAGAAGGAGTCGAAGCTAAACCCAGTTGATGGTAGAGATTTCGAGACTTAAAGAATTTTGTGTCTGTGTCTTTGATGAAGGAAAAGCATCAAAATTAGGAGCAATTACCTTTTTATAAGACAGAGGCGAGAACCATTCAAAATTCAAGATCGTGGGTGGTTAGTGAAGCTTCGTGTGTTTTAAGCGCCAAACAGGTGGTGAAATCTGGTGGAATGGTTTCTCAAGGATCGAACACCAACCATAGATTATCTATAGGCAGTTACTTTGTAAATACTATAAATAAGTTGTCCTACTGTAGAATTTTTGTGTTCACTTGTATACTCAAACTACTTGCAAAAACTCTACCCAATTCCGAGTGTTAGGAAGAAAGAGTTGCGAAAGTATTTGAATGTACGTGAATCACCATTTTATTTCAATATAAAACCTTTATCTTTCAGTCATTTACTTTGAAGCTTTTACTTGCTTTTTATTTACTTTCCAGCAATCTCTTTGTATTTTCGTCTACGTTGATACACTCTTTGTTACAAGTTTCGAGTTGACAAAAGAATCCTTCGACCCTTATTTCGCGTAGAACAAAACTGGATCCACTATTATCTATCGGTCATGAGTCACCGTAGTAGGTTTAAAGCGACTATGAACATTCAGATTTGTCAAGTTATTTAGGTTTGTTGTCTCTGTCAATCACGAGTCACTTGTCGGTCAAGCCTGAATTATTATATGGAAAGCCTTTGTACTTGCTCCCTTGGTCTTGGAAAACCGTTTCCTAGGAAAGGACTTCGACAGAGTTGGTACAATCCCAAAATCTTAGCACGTGTCTTAAGATCAACTGGTCGATCTTACGAGTGACCCTTAGTTTTAGGACTTTGGAAGGACCAGCGGTTGTTTACCATTTTCCACAGTAAATAATCATTCGAGTACATTAGGAAATCTCTGATAATGTAAATTGAGATTCATAGTTTATTAAGGTAGCAACTAACTCACGTAATAGCTTCCCAATTCTCATTACTTAGTCCTACTAGTAAATCTGCATAAGAATCCTACTACGTATGCAATGTTCAATCTAGTATAATCAATGGCATACCTAAGACTTCCAATGATGCTTGCATATTCTGCCTATCTAACACTTTTATTAGTGTTCTTAAATAGTTTCATGCTTGGATCACATGGTGTGCTCGCAAGTTTATAATTGAAGTAATTATATATATTTAAGATCTTTTACACATAGTATGATTGATCAAAAGAAATTCCTTGCTCGAATTTCATAATCTTGATACCAAGAATCACAGTCGCTTCTCCGATGTATATCATATGAAAGTTATTGCAGAAAAATGATTTCATATCATTAATGAAATTGACAAACGCATTTATTACAAATATGAGAATCACATTTGCACTATCATATGTTGCACAAGAATGTGATTTGATTAAGTTCCCCAACTATTTCTTGATTTGAAAGGAAATTTATCTTCTTATAATTCAATCTCATTTTATTATGTGATCACTTTAGCATTTAGGTCATAAAACTTATATGCCTTATTGTTTACTGCATACCCAATGAATACACATTCATAGGCTCTACTAGCAAGTTTAACTCGTTTCCGATCCGAAATTCTGAGATAAGCCAGACATCCCCAAATTCTCAAATAAGACAAGTTTGGTTGTCTTTTATTTGGAAACTCTATTCAGGACATAACAAACAGTCAATAAAATATCCCCCACCAATGAGGTGTAACACTAGAATTCAACATAATTGCAACAAGTTCAGTAAGAGTTTTATTTGAAATTCTGGTATTCCTATCACTGATGTCCTAAAAGATAATTGTTAACCCAAATCGGTGTATGTTATACCCCAAAATTTTCCCTCCTATTTTTCAAGTCAATACACATCTCCATACTCAAGAGTTCCACAAGGGTTGACAAGACGAACCCTCTCCTAAGCAATCAACCCACAATTAGGGTTTTGATTCTCTCAAGTCAAAAATGGTTTCTATTGTCTCAATTGAGCATCATGCCTCCTCACATGTCTCAAATCATCACCATTTCAAGTTTCAAGCCTCATAGCTCAGGTTTTCTCAATCAAGTATTCAGATGGTTTAAAATCAATTGCATTGGACAAGAAGTCAACTGTGGTCAACATACAGCCAAAATTCATCATTTTTGGTCAACACCAATATTTTGAAGTCACATTAATCATTTGATCAAGGGTTGATCATAATTCATCAAAACAATTCAAGGAATGGTCAAAAGTCAAAGTTTCTAAATTAGGTTTTTTGGTAAGAAGTCAACAGAACTTTGACTAGGCATAACTTTCACATACTTCATCAAAAAAATTTCCACCAAAGCTCATTTTGAAGGAAATTCAATTCTCTACAACTTTATGACTCATAAGCTTTTCCCAAAAATGCTTCATTTGAGATATATGAGCCAAGATATTATAGGTCCTCATAAAATTCAACAAAAAGTCATCTTTTTCCAAAGAAGTGTACATGAACATGGAAGCTTCAATGAAGATGAGACCAAAAGTAGAACTTAGAGGAAATATTGAGATTTCTAGAAAGTCCAAGAACACTCTCAAATGATAAAAATTGGTCAAGTTAAGGCTTGGGAAAAAATGGAAATTTTGAAGAAATGCATGAAGAAAATATTGACCAAACTTGAAACTTTTCTTGGGCCTATATTTCTTTGATTCAAACTTGTTTCTAACATTGCCAAGAGCTTCCAAAGCCCATCTACACACCATGGTCCTATTTATTCTACTTATTTTATTTATTTTTTATTAATTCCTTTTAATTCAATTTTAAATAAAATAAAATATCAAGTTATTGCATGAGGCGCATTTGATTTGTTTTCAAAAAGAAAATCAATCAAATATTTGCCTTGGAGCTCAAGAAAATCATTACAAGCTTGATTGGTGCAAGATTGGCCAAGAATAGAAATATTTCATGCATGATTTTCAATCAAATCTACTCACATCAATGCAAGATATCCTCTATATATGCACAAGAACATCAGATGCAAGGAACAAGGTTTTGCTGCACTCAAAACCCTTCACAAAAATTCCAAAAAATTGCAAACCTAGGGCAAACTCGAAATCAAACTTCCATCCATTCTCAAGCCATTACAAGCACTCATTCATCACCCTGAAGTTTCCAGCACTCGATTCAAACCCTTACACATGCCTGAAGCATCCCAGAACGTGCCAACCAAGTTTCATCGGTTTGGTAAAACTCATGAATCTCAAACTTTTAATTTATGCAATGTAAGCAATTTCGATTCATTTATTCATGTTCATACTAATTTTTGTGATTGTTTAGAACCATCATTTGCAAGGTTTGAGGCCAAAATCGTGTTTCACCATTATTAGGGCATGAAGCTTTTGCTTCGTCATATCTATGGCTATAGGCCGATTCAGACAAAACTAACCACACCATTAGATTCGCAGGGTCCTAAATATGTGATATGGGCTATTTGCTTTTGTTTTTTGGTCGATTATTGCAGGTTTGATATTTGGCCGATTGGAGAAGACAACTGGAATCCCTCTCTGGCATCTCGGACTGGTGTTTGACTCAGGGAAGCATGTGTGGCTTGCCTTGATTGGAAGATTTGAAACCATGGGACCCAGCGCGCGTTTGGTTTTGATTGTTTGATTTTCAGAAAATAACATCCCTTATATATTTATCAATGTGTCATTATTAATGGATGTATCACCACCCCAGTGGTTAACCCATGTGCGCGCTAGTCCTCTTTGTCTCTCAAGGCGTGGGTTCAATCCCTGCCTTTTAACATTTTTATCAATATTTTACGATCCATTAATTTCTGAAAAATTTAGAATTATGCTTTCTTAATTAAAACCAATTCCAAAAAATACCAAAAAAATGTTTTTTTTCTTTAATAATTAGGATTTAGAATATTTTCACAATTATTAAAGCATTTTTCTCATTATTTATTTTATCCTTTTTGCATTTAAATATTATTAATTGATGTATAAGTCGCAAGGATATTTTTGTAATAATGTAGATTTAATTTCTCGCACTTTACTTTTCGCACCTCTTATTTTGTAATTGCCCCAATGCCATGTAATAACGTAGGGTTTACTTTTTGCTTTTATATTCCGCACCTCTTATAAACTGTATATATACTGCTTATATGTATGGATAATAGGATTTCATGACAAGACATAAAATCAAACTTAAATCACCCTAACAATCAAGATAAAATATCTGAAATCAACACACATTGCACACTTGCACCCTTAGGGTAATCTCTCTTGTTTCCTTACAAATACAATGGTCATGTCCCTCGAACGTAGGGATACCATTAGTAAAAGACCCTCGATTCAAAATCATCACAAAGATCATAGTCCGTCGATGACCCTCGATGTTGCCTACGAATATATGATCTCGTCCCTCGGTTGTTTCCTACGTATAAGTGATGATTGTCCCTCTGAATTGCTAAGGTATCCTTACATGTTGCCTTCAATGACCATACAATGTCCCTACGCTCGTCCCTTCACATCCAACGGATAGAGTTACCTACCAACTAATAGTATGGATAGCAATGTCCTAAAGGAGAAGGAAAATAACAAGAACGACCTTCTAAATAGGTAATAAGACTTTTAATTGCTTGCTCCAATCCAATCAAAAATGCTTTTCACACCTCACATTCTTTTCAAAACTATTTTTCAAACAAACACTCTGTATACATTCCAACGAGAATCATTACAAAGCTTCAAACTTTCAAAGGAACATTTCCAAACACTTCTTATAAATTTTGAGGACTGATACAAGAATCATTACGAAGTCAAAGCGAAATACTTTTCAGATACTTTTCAAAATACTTTTAAATCACATACACATAGAGAAAGAAAGTTTTCAAAAAAGTGAGCTAAAGCAATTAAGAGCCCGTTGATAACTACAGATGGAAAGGGTGCTAATACCTTCTCTTTTCATAATTACCTCTCGTACTCAGAATCTATTAAAGGTATTTCCTGTTCTTTTGACCTTTCCTTTATTGGATAAAAGAAAATTCGGTGGCGACTCTTGCTATCCGCAACATTTGCGATAAAACACAAAACAAACAAGTCATTTCTCTCATCGTGTTACAGAACTGGCAACTCTGCTGGGGAGAACACCCAAAGAAACGTTACCTTAGGGATTTAGATCACTTTTACTTGTTTAAATTTCTTGACTTGACTGATTTATTTTTAAGGGTTGCTTGGGTATTATATATGTGGGGGATCCTACACCCGGATCCAAGTTGCCTTAGATAAGTAGCAATAGATCATTGTGACTTTCCGGCATAGACCTAAACGGTTCAAATGATGGCTACGGTTAGTGAGAACACTTTGGATGTCCTGATGTTCCTCATGTTCAGTTGAGGAAATATTTGGTGTCTGCATGGTGTCATCAAGCACTAACTAAACTCTTAGAAACCTAATTGACCCATCTTAACCATTAGAAGGTAGTGATATAGCCGACTTCGGTGTAGACTGAGGCTGGTTGATACTCGATGCTACGCTCATTGAGATTTGACTTTTGGGATGTTTCAGTTGACCATTTGGTAGTCGTACTGAAATAAAGCCTGCGAGAAAGATCCGTGATATGAGATTCCTAGAACCCGGTTACTATTGTAGGATTGGTTGAACCAACTTAAACTCCGGTAGGGTAGACACCTATACCTCATGCAAGCCTTAAACCTAGGGCTATTATATGAATCGCTTGTGCTTGATATTTAAACATGACATCATAATATCATAACATTTCTAACCATTTCAAGGACCTAGGGATTTACTTTTGCTTTGTGTTGTAGGGTTATGGCTTCCAGGAAGACTATCCAAATCAACTTTATGGGTATACCTTCTTAACTCAAGGAGTTAGTCTCACAAGTTCCTTATCACTCTCAGTTTATCAAAAGGCATGGTTATCTACTTAACTTGGTTACCTCCAATTTCGAAGAAGATATGATTTGAAGCATCATTGCTTTACTTTCCCAAATTATCATCTGGTACCTATAATGGAAGAATTATCCAAGCTACTTAGGATACCCATCCTTGATCAGATACCTTTCACCAGTTTAGAAAAAGTTATGAAGTTTGAAGACATTGAAGCTAATTAGGAAACAAGAAGTGGAGTAAAGGGTTTTCTTGCTAAGTTCCTAATAAAGAAAGCTCAACAATTCTTGAAGGCCATTAGTTTCCAAGCTTTCGAAGATACTTTGGCTTTGCTAATCTATGGTTTGGTGCTATTTCCTAATCCAGATTAATTCATAGACGTGAACACCGATTTTCCTCACTCATAATCCTATACCTACCTTGCTCGGAGATACTCTGCATTCTATTTACACTCGTACTATGAAAGGACAAGGGACTCTCAGGTGTTGAATATCGTTATTATCCAGGTGGTTTATTTCGCACCTTCATCGATCAGTGATGAAGAAAAAACAAGGTCTGAAGTGGTATCAAAGGTTGATGTCACTCTCTCATTCAGATATTTGTTGGTGTCTCTACTCTCAAAAGGACTTCACTTTCATTGAGCTTTATGGAGAATTCCCTAATGTATAACTCTTTGGCATAAGGGGAGATATCACTTACAATCCTTCTCTAGCTTTACAACAGTTTGGTTATGCTCGAAGAGATGACCCTCATAATATACTTATTCAAGGCATTGTATTTGACTACGACAACAATCTCCAAGGTTATCATCGAAGATTTGTACACGCTTGGGGCACGGTGAAGAAAACTGATACCAAGACCTTGGGGAATAATAATTCCATTTCTTGGGAACCTTACCTAAAATGGGTATGGGCTAGCAGTTAAAATCTCATGATGCCATATGTTGCCATTCTACCAATAATTATGGAACCTGTTGCCGAAGGCGATAAGTCTTAACCATTATCCATCCAAGCATGCCTACTGATTTTGAAGAATTGAAGAGATCTTGGATTCAACTTAAAGAATAAATGGATACATTCGAAGCTCAGTGTTATGCAAGTGATAAAAGAGTATTAGAGTTTACGAAACTACTGCACGAGGAACAAAGCATTAACACCTATGTCAACACAAAGAGGAAGCGTCCATGGGAGGCCTAAACACTAGGAATCTTACTTTTGCACTTGAAATTTCTTTTGTATTTACTAACCAAACTAATAAAAAGTTTTTTCTTTCTTTTTTACCAAATTTAAATTCCTAAGGTCCTTGAAAACATTGCATTGCATAACATTGCATATCATAGCATATCATTTCATAACATGTACCCTAAAGACCGGTTTTCTTATTCTTTCGCTATTTATTTCAGCAGAAACGGCTCTCGAACAAACTGTCAAAGATCTCTAGGCTCAGATCGCTCAGTTCCAAGAGATGTTCACCAACTTGGCCCAAGGACATAAAGATCTAAAAGAGCTCATCATCAAGAAGAAGATCGCTGGTAATCTCAACATGGGGAAAAGGTTCAGAGGTCCAGTCAAGGTAGTCAGACAACTTGAATTTTTAGACAAGATTGGTGAAACTGAAGGAAGTGTCAAGGACGATGAAGGAATCCATCATGGGTCTCAAGAAGAAGAAGGAGAAGACTATATGAGAGATAAGTATGCTCCTGACAACGAGAAGTATAAGAAACTCGAAGACCGTCTGAATACTGTGGAAAATCTGAAAATGTCAGGATTGAACATTGAGGTCTTAAGTTTGGTTCCTGGAGTGGTCGTTCCCCGCAAATTCAAAGATCCTACTTTTGCTAAGTACGATGGAATTTCTTGTCCGAAGATTCATCTGAAGTCCTATGTTCAGAAGATTCAACCACACACTGCTGACAAGAAATTATGGATGCATTTCTTTCAAGAGAGTCTGTATGGAGCATAATTAGAGTGGTACTATCAGCTAGAGAATACTCACATCCATACCTGTAATAATTTGGCAGATGCTTTTTACAAACAGTACCACTACATTGCCGAATTGGCGCCAACCTGCATGAAACTGAAGAATATGTCTATGGGACGTGATGAGAATTTCAAAGAGTACGCTCAGATATAGAGAGATCTAGCAGTCAGAGTCCAGCCACCATTATCTAATAGGGAACTAGTTGACATGTTCATGGGAAAAGTGACAGGCCCATTATTCAATCATTTGATTGGAAATTCCCCAGCTGAATTCACTAAACTTATATTGACAGGTGAACATATTGAAGCTAGAATCAAGAGTGGAAAGATTCAAGTCGAAACATCTTCCAATGCTGCAAAGAGGTCTTTTAGTGGGAAGAAAGAAACCAATGTTGTGTGTGGACAGAAGAACCGTGACAAAGGTGATCGCCATCAATCTATGGGGGCAATCCCGATCTCCAATCCCACACCAGTACAACCTCGGCAAGATAACATGCGTAGGCAGAACGCGCCAAGAAGACAGTTTATGAAGATCAACATGCCATTGTCTTAAGCATTACAACACATGTTGAAAGCAGGGCTGATTACTTTGAGATATCCTCCTTAGCATGTCAACACATCTTCTCCAAAGTACAATCCTAATGCGAGGTGTGCATACGACTCTAATATCCCAGGGCACGACACCAACAAATGTTGGGCCCTTAAGAACAAGATTCAAGACATGATTGAAGCTCAGGAAATTGAATTCTACCCTCTTATCGAAACCCCGAATGTGATCAACGCACCAATGCCCGATCATGGCAAGAGTACCAACGCCATTGATAACAACTCATATGTCTTTATTGTGAATGAATTAACCACTCCCTTATTGACTGTTAAGATGAATCTGCTACAAGCTGACTTATTTCTAGGATGTTTTGATAATTGTTGTTACTGTGCATCCAAACCCAATGGATGTGTCTGGTTGAAGAGAGGTGTTCAACGCCTAATAGACAACTGAGAAGTGCTATTCATGAAAACTTCGTCCGTAGAGCGTTTGTGCAAAGATGTTTCCAAGAGCTTGAAAATCAGAGATGTAAGCGAAGCCATACCCGAAGTTTGGGATACCTTAGGGAAGCCAAGTGATTAATTTAATTTCATGGTGAAATATACCTCCCCTGAAAGCTACAAGATTACAATTGAAGACATCAAAGCAACCTGATGGGGAAATGAAGACTATCCCGAAGAATATGCTAATGTAAACACAAAAAGGATCACCTCTGCCGACCATGCACCTAGAGTGGCACCTCTGATTATTACCTCGCCCAGAACAATTCCATATTCCTCTGACAAAGCTATACCTTGGAAATATGAAGCCGAAGTTTACTACCATGGCATTAAACAAGAACCATTGGCCATCGAAGACAATATAGTTGAAGCTGCTAATCCTGATGTCGACAATATCATCGGATCAAGCAAAGTAACTAGAACTGGAAGAGTGTTTTCTCCAGATATATCTCCTCCAAAAGACACTACTACACCAGTTCGCATTCCTGCTGTTGAGCCAACTCCCGAGTCTCGGGGAAAAGAGAAAGTGACTCAATCTGCTCAGACAGAAGTACCAAAGGGAGTTACTGAAGATACCTCCAGGCAAGAGATGGAGGAAATCCTGAAGATTATGAAGAAAAGATATTACAATGTTGTGGAGTAGTTGGGCCAAACCCCATCCAAGATTTTCATGCTAGCTCTGTTGTTGTGCTCCGAGGCTCATGCTAAAGCCTTGGTGAAGTTTCTGAAGAATGCTCACATATCGCAAGACACTTCTACTGACCAATTCAGAATTTGTATTGCTAGCCTAACCACAGGAAATGGTTTGGGATTTTTTTATGTTGATCTGACTCCTGCCGGAAGGAAACACAAGAAAACCTTGCACATCTCTATAGAGTGTAAGCGCACTAAATTGTCTCATTCATTGGTGGATATTGGGTCTACTCTAAATGTCCTACCGAAGAGTGCTCTCGACATACTTGATGTTAAATAAGTGACCATGAAACACGGTGACGTAATCATAAGAGTTTTTGATGGTTCAAAGAGAATAGTACATGGAGAGCTCAACCTGCCAATCAAAGTGGGTTCCCAGACTGCTGCAGCAAGAGGAAAGGGCTATATAGCCACACAAAGAACCGGTTGAGGCTGTGAATCTAGGTATCGACGTAGACAGAAAAGAAATCAAGATAGGAGTGGTTCTTGAGAATAGTGTTAAAGAGAGATTGATCCAGATGATGCGAGAGTACATCGAGATTTTTGCTTGGTCCTACGAAGACAAGCCAGGTCTAGATATCGATATTGTGGTGCACCGTCTCCTAATGAAAGAAGGTTTTATCCCTGTGAAGCAGAAGGTTCGTCGTATGCCCCCTGAGATGTCCGAGAAAATTAAAGCCGAAGTTATGAAGCAGTTCAATGCCAGTTTCTTAGCCGTTACTTCTTATCCACAATGGGTTGTGGACGTGGTTCCCATGCCTAAGAAGGATTGCAAGGTGCATATGTGTGTGGACTACCAAGATATGAATAAGGGGATCCCTAAAGATGATTTTCCGCTTCCACATATTGATGTTCTGGTCGACAACACCGCTCAGCATAAGGTTTTTTCTTTCATGGATGGTTTCTCCGGTTATAATCAGATCAAGATGTCTCCTGAAGACATGGAAAAAACTACTTTCGTTACACACTGCGGCATTGACATGATCGGAGAAATCAAACCTACCGCTTTTAATAGACACCGTTTCATCCTCGTCGCTATTAATTACTTTACCAAGTGGGTAGAAGCAGCCTCGTACGTATCTGTTACCGAGAATGTTATGGATTGATTCATCAAACATAATATCATCTATCGATACAACGTACCCTAAAGTATTATCACCGGCAATGGTACCAATCTCAATAACAAAATGATCACCAAACTCTGCATGCAGTTTAAGATTAAGCATCACAACTCTTCCCCATATCGGCAAAAGATGAATGGCGTAGTGGAAGCCTCCAACAAGAATCTTAAGAAGATCATACAGATTATGATAGTGGGATATAAGGATTGGAATGAGATGTTATTGTTTGCTCTCCACAGTTATCTCACTTCAGTACGAACATCTACAGGGGCAACCCCATTCTCTCTCGTATATGGCATGGAAGCGGTTCTACCTATCGAGGTTCAGCTACCCTCGCTCAGAGTATTGAAGGATGCAGAGTTAGACGAAGACGAATGGGTCCAGACTCGCCTTGACCAAATAAACTTGATCAATGAAAAAAGATTCGCAGCCATCTACCATGGACAGATATATCAAAAACGCATGATCAAAGCATTCAATAAGAAAGTCAAACACCGAGAGTACCAAGTTGGCTATGTAGTAGTCAAGCGCATCATCTTACCACAAGGTGATCCCAGGGGAAATGGAGCCCCACCTATGACGGACCATTTGTAGTCAAGACAATATTTTTCGGCGGAGCCATGATATTGAGCAGTATGGATGGAGAAGACTTCCCCGTAGCCTGTGAACGCAGACATAGTTAAAAAATACTATGCATAAACGAGACCCTCCAGGTCGACTGGCTAGATAAAAAAATTCAACCAGAAGATTATCTTCTGTATGAGTGTAAGACTCTCTATCTTCTGTTACAATACTTCTGCTATTTTCCTTTCTAAAAATCCTATTTTACATTCATAGGCAAAACATATTGAAATTAAACATCATTTCTTTAGGGACTATATTCAGAAATAAATTTTAAATCTAAACTTTGTTGATACAGACCATCAATAAGCTGATATTTTCACAAAAACACTTTCTGAAGATAGGTTTAAATTTATTTTGAAAAATTTAAGTATGGAAAATTGTCTTGAATGAAATTCTGTTCAATATCAATTTAGTCAGAAGTTCTGTGTTTAAATGAACATTCTAGTTAAGCATCTCTTCAGAAGTGAGAAGAGAAGTTAAGTTAGAAACCATAGCTAGAAGTTCTGAAACCTTCAAATGTTTCAAGTTCTGATTATGGTCGGAAGTTCATTAAAGTAAAACAGTTGTAACGTTGTAACCCAAAAATTGAACACGTGTTCAGAAACTTCTGATAGGTTACTTAACATGCATGTTAGCTATTGATATTATGCTTCTAGGTAACTGTTCAATCATTACAATTAGTTAAGATTCCCCTTAATTGTCAGACGCGACCGTTAATGCGCATGATGAGTATTTTTAATTAACTTTAATTTTTTTTTAAACTGTTTGGAAACGGTTTGTTGCATTTTTCTTCGCCTATAAATACTCCTTTTCAAAAAAAAATTATGCATTTTTGTCTCTTCTTATCTCTCTTTAAGAACCCTAAGTCTAAGAGAAATTGGATTCCATTAGCAAGACTTCTCTCAAACATTCTGACAGAAAATGGGTTCATCAAACATCTAGAAGAAGCCAAGTTGCTGACGGAGTTAGAACCGGTGTGTGGAAAACTATTAAATGGCAAGAACTTGGTAAAGAGAAGGATAATTGACAAAATTCTGGCTGAGCCTTCTTTGCTAGAAGCAGACAATGTCATCAAAAGAAGAGTCTCTATAGAAAACTTTCCATCTTTTGACTCAGAGGAACACCAGCTGACTATTCATCAATACATCAGAATTTCTACAAAATCCTATTTTTGAACAAACAGCAACAACCACCACAGAACCTTCTATTCATACCACTGCTGAACAACCAATACCCATAATATAAATTCCATCAACTCCCTCACCAGAAATCTCATCACCAAACTCTCCAGAACATTCCCCTCATAACAGTCCAATAACTTTTCCACAACCACACTACCCAGAAGATCCCTCATCACCACATTCTCCAGAACTTTCAAATCTTAACATCCCAGAAGCTGCTGACCAAACACCTTTACCAACTCCCAAAAATACATATCCATAAATTTCTAATTCTCCAGAATTTCTGAGAACCCAAATAAATCTTCAATCCCTACCAACAAAGTCAAATGTGCATGCAAATGTTAATTTACGTTTACAGAAGTTTGAAAAGGATATGAAGAATTGGATGATACTGCTGAAGGATGATTTGGAAAACAATCTGTGTCCTTCTACATCTGCTGACTTATGGAATACATTCAGGAGGAGATTCATTTCTAAATCCCACACACTCAAGGATTTGTGTTATCTCATGCTTATGAAATTTTTGAGTGTTTGAAAGGATTACAAAAGGATGCTTACAATATTTGGAATGTGAATCCACCACTACAGCAGAACAACGCTACGTGGCAACCACCTGCTGATCATATGGACATCTCTGATGATGAAAACTCTGAACCAGAAACTGCTGACCCAAATGCTTGTGCTTTGGTGTTATAAAAACCTTTGATTTTTCATCCAAGAGAAGCTAGGAAGAAAGTGTTGACCCTGATGGTTGATTTAAATACTCTCTTCATAAATCTTGTTGGTCCCAGATCCTCTGGTTCCTCCTCCAAGGTTGTCTCTACAGAAGATACTGATTCTACTTTTGTTGTCTTGGAAACTCTGAAGGATCTAAAGCAAGAAAATGAGACTGTCAGAGCACGTTTGGACAAGCAAGATGAAAACAATGCAGAAATCAAAACGTGGATGTAGAAGCAAGAAGAATCTGCTGCTGAGATCAAGAATCTTCTGATGTCCCTTGTTGCACGCCCAACCTAGAACTTCTGTCTTTTTCAAACAAACATGAATGCATCTTTTTGTTTTTAAATTCTTAAGTGTTTTGACAATCTTCTATCCCCGTACTATTTCATTAATGTTATAAGTATTTTTTGGCTTACTATTCATTATCTTTTTAACCTTTTGCATTTTTTATTATGACAAAAAGGGGGAGAAAACTGAGATTTTAAACTAATTCACTATAACATGTTGCTGGAACAAAATGTCAAACATTTCTAACAAAATATACAAGTGTACTTTTTTGCTTCTAAGTGATACAGAAAAGTAAACTTTGGGTGAAAAGAATTAAGCAGAAGCTCAAAAGATCAAGTGCTGGAAGCAAACTCTGAAAAAGTAAACTCTGGAAGCTCAAAAGACCAAGTGCTGAAAGGAAACTCTAAAAAGCAAACTCTGGAAGAAAAGAAAAACTCACGGAAGTTCTACCTTGCAACTTTTTTTCTTTTCAATATTTAGTTCAGGGGGAGACTATTAATTTCAAGGGGAGATTATTAATCTCAGCGGGAGATATTTTTTTACATATACAAAATTTCTTAAATCAAAATCTAGATAGTTTTGTCATCATCAAAAAGGGGGAGATTGTTAGAAAAAAGTTTGTTTCTAATAATAATATGTTAAAGTTTTGATGATAACAAGCATAATAAATTTTGTATGAATGAATATGATACACTGACGTGTACATGTTTCATTTCAGAAGATGTCCTGACTCTAGAGCAAAATGGAGAATATATCATGCTGAGCAGAAGATGATGTTAGAAGTTCTAATGAGAGCAGAACTTTTGGACAAAGCACGCTCATAGCAACTGCTGATAGAAACATGCTTTAGAAGTTCTAAGCGAGAACTTCTGGAAGACACACTACAAAGAAAGCTTCTGAAGTAAAGAATAAAATACAACTTCTGATGGAATCTAGCAAAGCACAACACGCTCCAAATAAAGCTTCTGAAGTAAAGAATAAAATACAACTTCTGATGGAAGCTAGCAAAGTGCAACCTCTGATAAGAAGCACCAAAAGTAGGTTCTGAAAGGAAGATGTTAACAAGGCTAACAGAAGATCATGAAGTATTAGAAGTTCTAATGAAGATAGAACTTCTGATAGAAGCAAGCACAACGCAACTTCTTATAGAAGCAAGCAAGAGTAAACTTCTGATGGAAGCACCAACAGAAGTTCTGATGAGAATATATTCTAACAAGGCTTATAGAAGATCATTACCAATATGAACGTTATCTTCTAAAAAGACAAAACCTTCCAACAGTAACGTAAACCCACTGAGCGAAGAAAAGAAATACTTGAGTGGTTCAACTTCCAAGAAATGTTTAGCAAGCAATTTACGTAAAGCTAAGCAAGTCACGTGAAGCTAAGCAAAGTCATAATTACTTTTTTTCCATTATCCAAGACACGCTACTAGCAACAGACAGATTCTGGAAGCACTATTTAAGGAATTCAAATTCAAAGAAGAATTCAACAACTTATGCAAGAACATTGTACGAACAACTCACATCAACTTCTAACAGCTTGCAAAATCATTTCCAAAGTAAACTAACGCTGCAAGTACAAAGAATTATTTTTTGTAAATTAGTTTACTATTCATTGAGCTTCAATTTTGTGTAAACTTCACTTTGTGAAGAATAGATTTTCTAGAAGCATTATTGTACACAGGCAGTCAGAATTAACATTCTGATAGTTGTTCCTTGAGAAGATCAGTTTGGGTCAGAATTCTTGAGAGGGCTAGGACTAGTTGAGTCTTAGAGGTGTTAGTCACAACGGTTGGTTGTGCGGTTTGTTCCTTGAGAAGACCAATTGGTTCAGAATTCTTGAGAGGGCTAGCACTAGTGAGTCTTAGAGGAAGTTAGTTACACCAGCTGGGTAGTGCACTCTGTAATTGTTGATTATAGTGGATTAAGTCCTCGTTGAGAGAGGCGAAACCACCTTGACGGGTGGACTGGAGTAGTTTGAGTTTCAAATGAACCAGGATAAAAATACTTGAGTATTTTATTTGTTGTTTGGATAAAAGATCTAAAAAGTAAGAAAAACCCATTCAACCCCCACTTCTAAGTGTTTTTCCAAGCCTTCAATTGGTATCAGAGCTCTTGGTACTGGGTGCAAACACTTAACAGTGTCAGATAAGGATCCAGAAGAAAAACACAAGATGGCAACAGATAACAACAACACTAAACCTCCAATGTTTGATGGAGAAGACTTTGAGTATTGGAAGGATAGACTGGAAATTTTTATTTCAGGATATGATCATGATCTATGGGATATGGTGTTGGATGGTTACAAACATCCAGAAGATGGAGATGGAAACAAGGTTGAAAGGAAAGAAATGGATAAGGCGCAGAAAACAGAATATAAAAATCATCACAAAGCAAGAAATATCCTGCTGAACGCCATTTCAAAAATGGAGTATGAGAAGATCACAAAGAGAGATACAGCACATGACATTTTTTAGTCTCTCAAAATGTCCCATGAAGGAAATTCCCAAGTAGAAGAAGCTAAAGCTCTGGACACATGGGACGATTCAGAATCTTCTGATGCTGAAACTGATTCAGAAGATGAACATGAAAATCTAGCGTTTAAGGCAACTCTAGCAGATGACTCTGCTTCTGAATATGAGATAGAAGAGGTATGTTCTTATCTAACTAGAACTGAATTAGAAGATAGTCTATCAGAACTTCTGGAAAATTATAGTCAAATCAAAATCAAATACAAGAAACTCAGAAAGAGTCGTGTATCTGAAATTGAGCTGCTTAAGGCAGAAAATTTTGAGCTTAAAGAAAATAATAATAAACTCAAAAATGATTTTCAAAATGCTATAAAAAATTTCCAGCTCATAAGATGCTTCAAGTTCTAAAAATATTTTGAAAGAATATGACTACAGTTTTCAAAAGTTTCTAGCTAAAAGCATAGACAGAATCAAGATGGCTTCTATAATCTATGGAGTTTCTGGAAACAACAGAAAAGGGTTAGGATATAAATCCCCTAGAGGGAAAGAAATATATAAACCAAAATTTGTTGATGAAATGAAAATCACGTACAAACCACTGCACAAACAATTTGAGTTTGGTCACACACATGATATTAAATACACATCAAACTCTGAAAGGTTTTATGTTAATCCAAGGTTCAAACAGAACCTTAGAAATTCTAACCACAAAGGACCCAGAAGGATATGGGTACCAAAAGAAAAAATTATCTATGTTGCAGATATTCCAAAAGGTGACGTTGAAACACCTTTATCTATGTTTTGAATCAAGAAATTAGATCAAGATATTCCATTGATTATTTTGAGATCATTCTCCAAGCAATTAGGTCATTCATTGAGCAAAAATTCAATGATACACCATCCTCGATCAAATTCCTAATTTGGTCGATTCATGATAGATCTTGAGGAAATAATGGGAATTTGAAGATCAACTATTGATGATTGATGAAGATAGATAAATTGAGGTGAGTTAAGATTCAAACCCTAATTGATCACATCTTGAACTAATTAAAGATTTGATTCAAACCCTAATTTTGCTCGAGGAGCACACACAAGTTATCTTGTTCTGAAAATGTCAGTGATGCAATGATGCATATGTGAATGATATGAGATGGTATCTTAGGTCAAAAAATGGGGTATGACAGTCATATGTTGTACACATCCTAGAACATCGATTCTCTCATGTTTCCTTCTTCACATAAGTTAGCTTGAACAAATCATGTTGTTTTGCATAATGCGTCCAATCCAAAAAAACGAAAAAGATGATGAGAAGGAAGAAATTGATGGTAGAAAAACACACTTGCGCAAGAATTTAGACTTCAAAATGATCTTAGGTGAAGTGAAACTTCTGATACACTTTCTTGTGGAAAATTATGAATTAGCCAGTGCATGGATTTTGGGAGTTTGCAATGGGCTAGGAAAATTGCGTTATTAAGCCAGCACAAAAGACGATAAAAAGTGCATCTCAAAGGATAAAGTTATGCATATATCTCTTTTTTCACCTCTGATGTTCAACTTGTTGGAACACAAGGTTGAAGATGAAGATGAATATTGGAAGAAGATAGAGAGAAAGAGAATAGAGAGAAAAAATGGTTACAACAAACATTTGGAGAAAGAAACTATTTCTTGCATTCTATTGATTACAAATTAGTTACGCCAAGGTGTTTAAATACACCAAAATAAACATGACACGTAAGCAAACTATGCCATGTAGGCACTGTTAGAACAAGATTTGGTTCTGCAATTATACCTCTGAGTTTTGATGATAACAACGAGTATGTTTGTATGAACAATTTTAGTACTCTAAGGTTTATTACTCTTAGCATTTAATAAACAGGTTCTATTTTTGATTAAGGGTATTTCCAAGTCATTAGAAGAGACCAAGTTTCGCTTTTACGCTACACAAGTTTTGATGAACGGTAGAAAACCACTTCAGAAGGCTCTGAAGTTTAGACTATGTTACGCGGTCAAAGAAACCAAGTTCTAAATATTTGAAGACATAAGTTCTTATGAACGGTTAAGATGCTGAAGACTTATGTTTCTGAAGATAAAGGGTTCTGAAGACCAAGTGTTGAAGACTCTGAAGAAGACGTTTTGAAGACTCTTAAGACTTGAAGTTTTGATGACCCAAGGTTTATTTTCTTTCTTCTAACTTATGCTCAGTCAAAAGCCTCTAAAGTCCAAAAGATAAGAAGATAAACTTACGTGGTACAGCAGTACATGGTACAAACAAATGTTTCATTACACTTCCATGAAAGAATGGACGCACTATACTATCTTGTCCCCCATATTGAAGCAAGCTACCAGCTTTGTGAAATTTCCAGAAATGCCCTCAAAGGTATATATTATTTTATTGGCTATATATATGTTTGAAGACGAAGGGAAATGGTTGTTAATTCACATGTTCTCTCACAAGATTGTTTATAAGTATTCCTTTATTTATTAAGTCTATTGTTCTTGAAATATTGTTTACTATCAACTTCTGTAGAAGCAAATCTACTATAAACAAATCTTTTTCAAACTATTGTTTGATTGTACCTTAAGGGACAAGTTGGTCAATATCCTTGAGAATTCTAAGATTAATGTGTCTTAGAGATTGTTCGTGAGTTACTTGCAGTTAGTTTGTGTGTAATAATAATTTGTGAGATTATTGTATTAAGTCCTTGTTTGATAACGCGAAATAACCTTAGCAGGTGGATTAGATTAGCTTGATAATTTTCAAGTGAACTAGTATAAACATAACTTGTTCTTTCCTTCTTGCATCTTTAGCATTGTAAGTGTTTTTGTGTTGGCTACAATTTTTGGTAAAACCAGATTGATGTCCTGACTGATGTCATGACATTCTGGGTTGAAGACAAATTCTGCAGAAGGAGTGCTTTACAGGTGCATCTCAGAATCTTTGCATAACATAATGTTTATGCTATAATCAGAGGCACTAGATTCTGCAAGAACAGTATGCAGGATGTGTGATGTCATGACCAATGTTAAGACATCCTGTACTGAATAAGTGAATTGGGCAGGTTTATATTTCCTGAGAGTTTTCAGGATTCTGTTGGGCTGTTCTGAGCTGGATTGTTTAGTTTAGATCCTCTGCTCACATGGATATTAGGTAAACTTTGTTTAACCCTAATTTGTTATGCTGCAAGCCCAAGACCAAGTCCTTAGGTTAACTTTGGTTAACCCTAGCTATTTTTATGGAAGCCCAAGATAAAGTCTACTACTATTTCTATATCATCTCACTAACCCTGTTTGTGAGAGTTGCGCGTTTTGAAGAAGAAGAAGAAGAAGGTAGATAGTTACGTACTGTGAACGTGTCTTTAGTATCACTTGTGAGCCAAGCAATTATCTTCTGATAAGTGCATTGGAGTAGGATTTTTCTGTAAGGGTAGTTTTTATCACTCAAAGCTTTGAAGCACGAGTGTTATGTCTCTTAATTAAAAGCTTTGAAGCAAAATCAAGTATGTGTATTAAAGGATGTCTTCACAATTCTATTAAGTGTTAGATTAGTATCACTGTTGTGATTGAGGGGGAGTGAGTAGGTTCTCAGGTCTAAGTGGTACTTAGATTGAAGTTACATTGGGTAGGTCTTAAGTGAAGGGGATAAACTGTTGGTTTATTCTAGAATTAATACCTCTTATAGTGAATTTCCTCCCTGGCTTGGTAGCCCCTAGATGTAGGTGTATTTACACGCTGAACTGGGTTAACAATTGATTGTCTTCTTTACTGCTTTTGGTTTATTATTTATATTGTTAAACAGTTTGTCATATACCAGTGTCATAACATTCTCTTTGACATCAAGTATTTGTTACCAGAATTTCAATTGGCATCAGAGCAGGCACCCTGCCTGCTTTTTCTGGGTGAGATCTAGGGATAGTATTTTCTGGCGCTATGGACAAGGAAGGAGGATTTGGGAACAGACCACCCATTTTGGATTGATCAAACTATGACTACTGGAAACCTCATATGGTTTCTTCTTGAAGTCACTGGATAATAAAGCTTGGAGAGCTGTTGACAGAGGATGGAAACATCCTATCAAGATTGAGAAAGATGGAACTACTAGTCCGAAATCTGAGGAAGAATGGAGCAAAGAAGAGGAAGAGTTAGCTCTGGGCAACTCTAAAGCATTAATGCCTTGTTCAATGGAATTGATATAAACATATTCAGACTAGTACATCATTGTGAATTGGCCAAGGATGTTTGGGACACTCTCAAAACTACTCATGAGGGTACGTTCAAGGTAAAAATGTCAAGACTTCAGATGCTCACTACCAAATTTGAGAATCTGAGGATGAAGGAAGATAATACCATTCATGAGTTTCACATGAACATTTTGGAGATTTCCAATACTTCAGGAGCCTTGGGAGAGAAGATGTCTGAAGAAAAACTGGTGAGAAAGATTCTCAAATTTTTGCCAAAAAGATTTGCAATGAAAGTGACTGCTATAGAAGAAACTCAAGATATTTGTAGCTTGAAGGTAGATGAACTCATTGGGTCCCTCGGACATTTGAGATGGTAATTAGTGATAATGTTAAAAGAAGAACAAAAGCATAGCCTTTGTATCCAATCTTTGAAGAGGAAAGCAAAGAGAGTGAAGAGAATTTATCGAAGCTATAGCTATGCTTGGAAGGCAGTTTAACAGAATCATTAAGAGAAGGATCAGAAGCCAAAATCAAATGTCAAGAACATTTCCCCTGACACTAGCAGATCCTATGACTCAAGCAGAAGAGAAAAACCTGAAGAAAAGGGCAACCAAAGCAGAGGGATTCAATGTCATGGATGTGAAGGATATGGACACATTAGAGCTGAATGTCCTACCTATTTAAAGAAACAAAAGAAAGGTATGTCTGTTACTTGGTCTGACGGTGACTCAGAGAGTGACTCTGAAGAAGAATCAGCTAAACTGGTTATTGCACTAACTGGTGTTTGTAACTCTGACAATGATTTAAGTGATGAGGAGATGACATTTGAAGAACTTGCTGACTCTTACAAGAAGTTGTGTATTAGGAGTGCTGAAGTCTATCAACAAAATGAGAAGCAGAAGAAACTCATAGTGAAGTTGGAGGCTGAGAAGAAGGAAGACATTGCAACTATAATTCACTTCAAAGGTGAAGTTCTCGTGTTGAACTCCAAACTTGATCAGATGACAAAGTCTGTCAGGATGTTAACAAATGGAACTGACAAATTGGAAGAAATACTTCAGACTGGACAAAATGCAGGAAACATGTCTGGAATAGGATTTGTGGCTGCAAAGGAATCTACTTTTGACATCAAAAAACCTAGGCCTGATAAACAAATGTCAAAACAGATGTCACAACATAGGGCTCAACATCAAGGACAAAGAAACATGAAGAGAAAATATCAAAGATGGAGATGTCATTACTGTGGAAGGTTTGGTCACATAAAACCATTTTGCTTCAGACTATATGGATACCCTAATCAGAATCCACATGTCAAACCTAAAACTAATGGGGCACCCAATAATCAACAGTGGATGAAAAAGACTGCAGCGTTGATAGCTCACACCTCTCTTAGAGTCTCTGCCAAAGAAGAATGGTACTTTGACAATGGATGTTCTAAACACATGACTGGAATCAAGAATATGTTAAGTGATATCAAACCTCACACTACTAGATATGTGACTTTTGGAGATGGAGCAAGATGTGAAATCAAAGGTGTTGGAAAACTTGACTGTCCTGGAGTTCCAAACCTGGATAGTGTGTTGCTGGTAAATGGACTTACTACTAAACTCATCAGTATCATCCAACTATGTGATCTAGGATTCAAAGTCAACTTCACCAAGACTAAATGCCTTATTACAAATGAAGAACAGGAAGTTGTAATGAGAGGAGTCAGATCAAAAGACAATTGCTACTTATGAGAGTCTAAGAACACTAACTACTATTCTGTGTGCTCCATAGCCAAAGAAGAAAAGGAAGTGAAATTGTGGCACCAAAAACTTGGTCATTTACATCTTAGAGGAATGAAAAAGATCATATCCATGGAGGCTGTCAGAGGGATTCCAAAGCTTCAGATTGATGAAGAAAGAGTCTGTGGTGAATGTTAGGTTGGGAAGAAAACTAGGATGTCACATCCAAAGATGAGACATCTAACCACTTCTAAGGTCCTAGAGCTTATACACATGGATTTGATGGGTCCCATGCAGGTAGAAATCCTTGGTGGGAAGAGGTATGCCTATGTTGTTGCGGATGATTTTTCCAGATATACCTGGATAGACTTCATTAGAGAAAAATCTGATGTGTTTGATGTATTTAAAGAATTGTGCAAAAGGATTCAAAGAGAAAAAGGAAGGTTGTATTGTCACGATCAGAAGTGATCATGGAAAGGAGTTTGAAAATAGTAAGTTTGATGAGTTTTTCTCTTTAGAAGGAATCAATCATGAGTTCTCCTCACCTATAACTCCTCAGCAAAATGGAGTTGTGGAAAGGAAAAAGAGAACCATACAGGAATCTTCTAGGGCAATGATACATGCCAAGAAACTTTCTATTTACTTTTGGGCTGAAGCTATGAATACAGCCTGCTATGTTCATAACAGAGTCACATTGAGAAAGAGAACATCATCCACCCTGTATGAAATATGGAAAGGGAGAAAGCCTACTGTGAAGTACTTTCATGTCTTTGGGAGCAAGTGTTATATTGTGACAGATCGTGAGCAAAGGAGAAAAATGGATCCTAAGAGTGATGAAGGAATATTCCTGGGATACTCCACCAACAGCAGAGCATATAGGGTGTACAATTCCAGGACCAAAGTTATGATGGAATCTATAAATGTCATTGTTGATGATCACCATGAGGAAGCTAATGTCACATATGATGTTGAGACATTCTTTGAAACTCTCACTTAGAGTCTACAAAAGTTGATGACTCTAATCCTACCTCCTCATATTCTGAATCAAAGGCATCTAACGAAGAACCTTCCATCAGAATTCAGAAAGATCATCCTAAAGAACTCATCATAGGAGATCCTAACAGTGGAGTCACTACAAGATCTATAGAAATCATCTCAAACTCTTGCTTTGTATCCAAGATTGAACCAAAGAATGTTAAGGAAGCCTTGACTGATGAATATTGGATTGGTGCCATGCAAGATGAATTAAACCAATTCAAACGACATGAAGTATGGGAGTTAGTTCCTATACCTGAAGGAACAAATATCATTGGCACCAAATGGATATACAAAAACAAGGCTGATGCTGAAGGAATTGTCACCAGGAATAAGGCAAGGTTAGTTTCCCAAGGCTACACTCAAGTTGAAGGGGTTGACTTCGATGAAACTTTTGCTCCTGTTGCTAGGTTGGAGTCAATAAGACTACTCTTAGGAGTTTCCTGTATTTTAAAGTTTAAGCTATTTCAAATGGATGTGAAAAGTGCCTTTCTAAATGGATACTTAAATGAGGAAGTATATGTGGAAAAGCCTAAGGGGTTTGTGGATCCAAATTGTCCTGATCATGTATACAAATTGAGAAAAGCCCTATATGGTCTGAAACAAGCTCCTAGAGCTTGGTATGAAAGGTTGACCAAATTCCTCACTAACAAAGGATACAGCAAAGGAGGAATGGACAAAACTCTTTTTGTGAAGGATGAAGGAGGAAAAATTATGGTTGCTCAAATTTATGTGGATGACATAGTGTTTGGAGGAATGTTAGATAGAATGGTTAAACATTTTGCAGATCAAATGCAAGCTGAATTTGAAATGAGCCTCATGGGATGTATGTTTTCTTGAAGAGAATAGCTGTAGAAAGAGAACTGAAAAGCAATACCCTTGCTTGCAAGGAGGTTATGGAATGTATCCAGTTTTCTGGATTGATGAAAATTGTTGCTCATTTCTCTAGATGCTATGAGATTCTTGTAAAAGAATTTATTGTGAACTTGACTGAAGAATGTGCTGATGGGAAGTCTGAGGACTTCAGGTGCGTCTATGTTAGAGGCATGAGGATTACTTTCTCACCCTCTATGATAAACAAGTTTCTGGGAAGGTCTGATGAAGCTCAACCTGAGCTAGAAGTTACTGACAACCAAGTCTGTCAAGTGATCACTGCCAAGCAAGTGAAAAACTGGCCGTTGAAAGGGAAGTTGTCTACCAGCAAGCTAAGTGTGATGTTTGCTATGTTGCATAAGATAGGAGCGGCTAACTGGGTTCCTACCAACCACAAGTCTACCATTTCAACTAGATTGGGGAGATTTATCTATACTGTTGGAACAAGAGCCAAGTTTGACTATGGCACCTATATATTTGAACAAACAATGAAGCATGTTGAAAGTTTTGCTGTCAAAGGTCCTATAGCTTTTCCCTCCCTCATATGTGGTATAATTGTGGATCAGTATCTTGACATCCTGGTTGAAAAGACTTTGTCTGCAAGAGGCCTTGCTCTTGGATTTCACTATAAGCTATTTAAGGGAACACATGTCCCTGACATTGTTATAACATCTGTTGAGACATCCAATGTCAAAACTGCTTCCAAGAAAGCTGATGTTATTGCTATTGTTCGCGTTAAAAGGTGACGCGCTAGAGGATTCGAATATGAATTCAGATTCTCTGGCTCAAAACGATTTACTCTTTTGATTTGTTTATAAAGATGCCGTGAGCATCAAGCTTTATTATTTTCAACACAAGAAAGATGATTTAATGATTATGAAAAAGGGGAAAGCTGTTAATACCCTCAATTGATATTGATATGCGTAACGACTAGCGCAAACTAGGCATAGCGTATTGGGAGATTCGAGTAAGGGGATTGTTATATAAAGGGAATAGATGGAGCACCCTAAATATATATAGTTATCTATAGCTTTATATATGAATATGTTTGATATGTTTGTGTGTTTTAATTGTTGTTGCTATGATTGGGAAAGTTTCTCCTTTGGGATTTTAAGAAGGATAGATTATGAGGGATCCTAGTGTTTGTTATTATTGTGCTCGCAAAGATCTGTGGATCTTCTGCATACATATCCTAGTGGGAATCGAGCATTTGTAGCTCGGATCTACAGGGATCTATGGTTTGTTTGGTCTGAGAGAGAAAGAAATTTTTCTCGGCAAGGATGAGACCTTGTGCCTACGTATTCTCAAAAGGATGTTGAGAAAGTCAGAGCAATCATAGTTCCCACTTATGCTAGTGGAAGCAACGGGATGTTAGTAAGACATACAGACAAATGTCATCTTAATGAAAAATGTATCTAATCTATTTCATCACATACATTTTGAAAAGTTTGTCTGATTAAAATCTTTCGTCGTAAGTTATAGGTGTTTTGCTTGAGTGTACAAGCGTTACCACTTACATGTTTAAGAAAGATGTTTGAAAAAGATGATTGAATCTTTTAACTGTAAGCATTGGGTGTTTTGCTTGAGTGTACAAGCGTTACCACTTACAATTAAGAGATGTTTCTGTTTGAAAAGAGTTTGAAAAGTTTTTGAATGTATGTGATGTGATAGATGAGATACTTCTTCCATAGAGATGATAGATGTCTAAATCTCAAGGAGAAATTGATTGGATTAAAAGGGATGCTTTTAAGAAGCCCATGGGTCCTTGTATTGTTAGCCCAAGAGGAGGCATTCCGAGGTCATCGAGGTCCTTGTATGAAGCTCAAGAGGAAGCTATAGGGTATGGTGGCTTTGTCTTTAAAAGGGATTTCACGGAAACCATCCTTTTGGAATGAAGAGCAATTTCAGGAAATTATACTCTCGGGTTCTATCCTACATGGTGATTCTTTGTATTGGAAGCCCAATAGGAGGCTGTTAAGAGATTTTATGGTCTCTTTCATTGTATGATGCCCAAGAGAAGGCTAAACTCAATGAGGAGTTCTTTTGAGCGAAGCCCGAGGAGGCGACTTAACAGGAGTGATGTCTTATATGAAGCCTAGCGGAGGCTAAACTCGGATGAATGAGTTTTCTTATATGAAGCCTAAGAGGAGGCTAAACTCAGTTGAAATGAGTTACCTTGTACAAAGCCAAGAGGAGGCTAACTCGTGGGAGAGTTATCTTGTATAAAGCCAAGAGGAGGCTACACTGGGGAACCTATTGGTTAGACTAATTGTTATGTTATAATTAGCAGTTGTATAAACAAGTGTGTGTGTGTGATATGTATTCACGGGAGTTTATGAAGGAAATATAAACAATGCATGATGTTTATTTACAAGAGATTATGAAATATAAACAAGTGTACGTGAAACGAGCGTTTAAAATAGCGTAACTTGATTATTTACAAGTCGAGCGTGTACAAGGAAATGAATATGTACGAATGAACTATTTATGTACAGACAAAGATGGATGTACATAGGAGGTTGGGACTTACACCATAAGGGTGGCCCATTGGTTTGAAAGCGTTTCACAGGGAATAATGCTCCTTTCAATACCAATGGTTTCGATATATCTGACGAAGCAAGCGTGATCAAAATTTATACGTAAAGGGTATCTATTATATACAGATAAAGTTTGGATGAATCAGAAAGAATTTGATATGTACAAGGAAAATATGTATGTACATAAAAAATGTTGGTTTGTGTATACAGCGAAGTGAAAACAAGCGATCGGAGTTTATGCATACTTGAGTATAAAAGGTATATGTGTTATGTACATATGAAAATTTGTATGTGTTTGGAAAGAATTTGTTATGTACAAAGAAATATTATGTACACAAAAGAATGTTATGGGACTTACACCGTGAGGGAGGCCCATTGGTTTAAAAGAAGTTTCATCGGGAATAATTCTTCTCCTAGAACCAATGGATTCGGTGTATAAACAAACGAAAGAAATTTGTTTATGTTTGAATATTAACAATGATGATTTGAGTATGTACGAGAAAAATTGAATATGTACATAAAAGGATTGGGACTTACACTGTGAGGGAGGCCCATGATCGATTGAGAAATTCGAGAGAAAACGAATTTGATTTTATCGTTTATATTGGATCATTGACAAGTGTCCAAAAAATCACCTCAAAATGAGGAGTTTTGATTGGTTAAAAAAAATGTGAAAGTTTTGTAAAAAAACATGAAAAAATATAAAGAGTTTTAAAAAGAATGGTCTTGTGGAGAGTTGAACCCCTGACCTGTTGGATGGCTACGTGGCAAAGTGAACTAAAGGCATGCTGCAACCACTGGGACAAACGCGCGTTTGTGTTTATGAACCAAAACACGTGCAAACAAAGTATTGGAAAATTTGAATTTAAAAAAACTCAAGAACACGCGCGCAGGCTTGTTCTTCGTTTTGATTCTCAGATTCTATAATTCATGCTACAAACTTCGTTTCTCAATGAAATTTGATGAAATAAACATGAAAATTGCTCGGTTTTGAACAAGGAACACGAAGGTGGTTGTTAATTGCATTTATTTTTAGTCTAGCATGTTTGAATTTCTGGGAACCACGAAGAACCCTAGAACTGACTTTTCTAAATTAAATGATGTATGATTGATGATTCTTTGATTTTTTTGAGGGCTTATGATCGTGATAAGTGCAGAAAGAGATCGGCCAAGAGTTTTTTTACTTAAGTGCAAAGAATCATGATGTCCAAGTTTGAGTTCGTACCTGTTCAAGTTGAGATCGAAGATGATGATTGCGCGTTTCCAGGACTTGTTTTTTTTTATTGCTACATCATCATCGGCCTATGTAGAAGCTATATGGATGGTCTGCTTGCCTCTAGCTTGCCTGGATTGTGCTACCCAAGTCCACCTGCACAGTCTGAAAATGGAACTTCGAATTCTATGTTTAAGCAGTTACAGTTGTTAGTTATTGATCTGGATCATCCCTATGATGTTCATGGATGATGTTTGAGTGATTACAACACAAATTAATCAAGCCTAGCCACGATTTTGAAACTTAAGGCAGTTTGTACAAGCATATGTTCATGGCATGTGATTTCTGATTTTCAGCTTTGATCATGTTGTTTTTAAGTTTTGAACAAGTTTAATATTGACCATGGAATGTGTTTGACACCAATTTGACAAAAGTTTCTCATCAATTTTCAAAAATGCAAGTTTTGGCAATTTGAACTATGTTTCTTGATTTTGAAGAAAGAAGAGAGAAAGCATAACTTTGCATTGCTTTGGTGTGATTTGAACTTGAAATGATGCTTTATTTATAGGCCAATATCTCTGAAATGTTAGGCATGAGTACATGGCAATTGGAAATTCAAGGTTGCCTTAAGGGGTAAGAATGACTTTTTCAAAAGGAAAAAGGAAGTTTCCTCTTTTTACCATCTGTGAAAATCTTCCAATTGATCTTATCTCATCTCAATTATATCTAGCTGATATTTATCAGCTCTAAGCTTGAATTGGCAAGGTGGCAATGCTTCTAGATGAAGAAATCTCAAAATGACCTATAATTTGAAATTTTGACCTTGAAAAATCATGTTCATGGAGCCTTATGTTTCAATTTCAAAAGTATAGCTAGACTCCATGGATTTGAGAGTTCTTGGACATTTTGGAAAGCTTGTTTCAAGAGCTACAACTTTCATGTTTTGAGTGTTTTCCAATTCAAAATGGAACTAGGTGAAAAAATGGCATGAAGTTTGGAAAAAATAAGAAATTTTAACACTTAGAAATTTTTCTAAGTATTGAAACTTTTGACTTTTTGTTGACTTTTCCAAATTCTTTGATTTTTTATGATCATGATGTATCATTTGAAGTATTTTGATGATAGAAAAAGTTTTGTTTTGAAAAAATTGACCAAAAGTCAAAGTTTGACTTTTCTGTGCAGATGAATTTTCATCAGATGTTTACGAAATTGGTGATGAAGTCGTGAACTCGTGATGTTTTGAATCCAGAAATTAGGTCAAGATGTTGTATCTAAGATATGATAACCAATCTCTAGCCAAAAAAGGTCATTTCTTGTTCAAAAAGTCAGAGAATACTCATGCCCGATCAAAACCCTAATTGGTCGATCCTCGATTGATCAATGAGAAAAATGGATATCTGAGGATTGAAGGCTGATGATTTGATCAAGATAGATCAAATGAGGTGAGTAAAACTCAAACCCTAATTGGTTGCCTCTTGAATCAGACGAAAATCTGATGAAACCCTAATTTTGACCTGTGAAAGCTACACCCGATTAATCTTTATCGAAATGTTAGTTATGCAAATGATGCAAATGTAAGGTGGTATATTAGGTCAAAAATGGGGTATGAAGATGCCCTATTTAAGTTTCTTTCACTGAGAGATGAAGATGAATATCTTCGTTTTGATAGGTGTAAAGAGACTTAAATATCGAATCTAAATTTTGGACCTAAGATACCAAAAGATGCGAGTGATGCAAAATGATTGTAAAAAGTTTCACCGAAATGATATCAAAGAAATGACATGATGGGGAAAATTTGTGAGGATGACTCGATCTGTTTAAGAAAAAAAGGATCATGTTTGTTGGGGAAACAAGCAATATGTCTCGCTGGGGAAAAAAGATTCACGAAACATGTGAATATACATTCGCTTTGGAAAATAAAGAGATTACCTACATCGCCTCGTGACAATGTTTAAGGTAAGTGAAAATGATATTATCAATTATCAGCATTGTGATAGTTTATGGTAATGAATTCTAAAGATATTACCAATTATCAGCGAAGTGATAACTATAACAAGGTAAATCTTTTGAGAAAATTACTGCGTATTCAGCCTTGTGAATAACAGACAATAATGGAAATTGATTTCAGATGAGTTTGAAGATATTACCAATTATCGACAAAGTGATAACTATAACAAGGTAAATCTTTGAAAGATTTTGTTGATTATTGACCTTGTGAATAAGGCAATGAAAAACGAGAACTCAAAATGAGTTTCTATTTTCTTGGATATAATCTTGCCGAGGTTTCTCTTTTGAGAAGATGCGGGCTTTTGATTGAGACACAGGTTTTCTTTTTTGAAAGACAACTGTTGGGGATTTTTGAATCGTGATTTGGCCTTGTTGGGAAGAACAAACCTTTTGTGACAAGTTTAGGAATGAAAGGGAAATAAGCGGCTCAAATGACGAGGCTATTGCTTATTGCTTTGTTGATTAGAGACAGGGTTTTATCCAGGAATGAACCGGAAAGAAACAGTCAATCAAGGCATTGTTCCAAATGAGGAATGATCTCCGTTGGGGAGTACGAGAGAAAAGATGTATCTCTCTGTTTGGGGATACTCCGCCGGGGAAAAAGAAAATGTATCTTTTCTGTTTGGAGATACTCTACTGGGGATAGACTTGTACTTACATGAGTAAGTGTGATTTAAACCAGTGATATGTGTCATACCCCAAAATTTTCCCTCCATCTATTCAAGAGATTTCATACATCCCTACTCAAGGATTCCTCAAGAGTTGATCATACAAACTCTCTCCTAGACAATCAACCCAAATTAGGGTTTGGCAATTCTCAGATCAAGATGGACTACCAACATCTCCAATGATCTTCATGCCTCCTCATAAGCTTCAAAGATTCTCCATGTCAAGTTTCAAGCTTCACAGATCAAGTTTCCTCAGACAATTGCTCAGATGGTTGAAAATCAGTTGTATTGGACAAAAAGTCAATTGTGGTCAACATACAGTCAAACTTCATAATTTTTTGTCAACATCCTCATTTTGAAGTTATATTCATCATTTGATCAAGGGTTGATCATGATTCATCAAGAAAACTCAAGATTTGCTCAAAAGTCAAACTTTCTAAATTAGGGTTTCTAGGTGAAAAGTCAACCTGAACTTTGACTGATCATAACTTTCTCATACTTTCTCAGAAAGTTTTCCACCACCTCTTGTTTTGAAGGAAATTCAATTCTCTACAACTTCATGTCTCACAAAAAGTCCAAGAACACTCAAAAATGTGGAAAATTGAGCAAGATACACTATTCACAAGTTGGGCAATTTTGAAAGAATGCACAAAGAGAGATACTTCTAAAAATCAATTTTTTTGCACATGGGCTTGTCTTTTCTCCATCCAAACTTATTCCTCATACAATTAGGAATATCCAAGCCCAATGCCACGAATTTTTGATTTATTTTTCTATTTAATTTGGAATTTATTCATTTAAATACAAATTAAATCTAAAAATAAATTATAAAATCAAAATTAATTGAAAGATTGATTTTTATTCTTTCCTTGAGACTCAAGATACTCACAAATGCCAGCAATTTTCGAAAATTGATCAATATGGCAAGATTGGATTGAGAATTAATCAAATTTTGAAAATTTGATTTTATACAAAAATCAAATTTGATTTTCATTGAATGGTGATTGATTCTTGCCAATAATGATCCCAAATCCATCCAGTACTTATACCTGATGCATACCACATGAAAGAGGACGGAAAAATTGCCTCAAGAAACCCTAACCTAACTCAAGAAAAACCGTGGTTACAAGACACTTGCAGCCTTGTTTTTGTTTCAATTCAACCAATTCTAAGCCTGCCAATCGCTTCCTAGATGTCCATTGATTCACTCCAGACCCTTACAGATCATAAATCCATCAAGAATCACGAAAGAACAATCACGGTTTGCACCACTTTTGTCAAAATTCGATTTCTATGACTCATGCATTGCAAATACATTTTGATTGCATATTCTTGTTCGTGTTGATGTTTAGAATGTTTCTGTATAGATCGATTTGATTTTAAGCACCAGAATCGTAATCTGCCATTGTTAGGTTTTACGAGCTCGAATGGGATCGGACGATTCGGGAAAAATTGGCCAAAGCGAAGCCATATTCGTATTGGAGGTTGAAAGCAATCGATCTATGTCCCCATAACGAATTTATATTGCGTATTTCTGGATTTTTGATTTTGCGAGGATGTAGCTACGGAAATAATCCGTGGGTAAAGGCTATAGACGCTAGAAAACCGTGGGTAAAGCGGGGTTTTAAATTTTCAAAGCGAGGAAGATGACGATTTGGCGCGAGTTAAGGGTGTCGAGCGGCGTCATCCAATTTCCACTCGCTCGGTTTTCCAACGATTGTGCATGCTAGCTCGGTTGGTCAAGGCAAGAGGACTCAGGTTTGAAGCCAGTCTCGATTCGAGTCTGGCAAGACCATTGTTTTCCTCTCTTTGCAAAACTTCATATTTCCTATATTTTCATATTATTTAATATTTCCATGCATTTTAATTAATTTCATGTTTTTATTTACGCATTAAAATATCATCAAAAATTATTTTCCTTTTTATATTATCTTCATAAAATCTTTATTTAATTTAATAAATTAAAAAATATATTTTTGCATGCATATTTATTTTTATTTGTAATTTTGCATTTAAATCATTGTAAATTCATTTTTAATTATTAAAATGCATCCAAAAAAATCCCAAAAATTATTTTAGCATATTTACATTATTTCCAGCATGTCATATTTTTCCAATTAAAAATTTGCATTTTTTCTAACATTTTCTCTTATTTCGATTTCATCATATTTTCCGATTTCTCGTTCGTTTCACAGGTTAATCCGATTCAGACGCTTCTTCCGTTTTCATTTTATTTTTCAATAATGTAATTGTATACGGGATGAAATAGTTTAACATAGGATTTTTATTTTCCGCATTTTAAATTATGTATCTGCCCCAAAGCCTTGTAATAGCGTAGGACATTTACTTTCCGCACTTTACTTTCCATGATTTACTTTGCCCTATCAATTGCTAGTAACTAGGCGTGTATGGCAAGATAATAATGAACTTAGCCCACTAATTTTCAAGATAACATATTCTGAAATCAACACACTTCTCTCACACATGCACCCCTTAGGGTAATTCTCTCTCGTTGCCTTACGAATTCAAATGGTCATGTCCCTCGAACGTAGAGGTATCCTAGCACCGTTGCCTTCAAATAAATCATCATAGTCCCTTCGATACAAAGATCATAAGACCCACGATGTCGCCTCCGAATACATGATCTTGACCCTCGATTGTCGCCTACGAAAATGATGATAGTCCCTTGAATGTGCTAGGATACTTCCTCAAGTTGCTTTCTATGACCATCCGATGTCCTTCGAATGTCCCGCTTACATCCAGCGAATGGAGCTACCTACCAACTAATGGTACGGCGCTATTCTAAAGGCAAGTACAAAACAACCAATTCGAGTGGGTAAATAAGTCTTTTAGTTGCTTGCTCTAAACCAAATGCTTTTCACACCACACTCTTTTCAAAGTTCAAATTCTTTTCAAAACAAAACATTTCCGAACACTTTGTATACACTCCTACATGAGTCATTACAAAGTCAAAGCGAAATGCCTCTTTCAAAACATTTTTGTCAAACACCTGAAAGCAATTTTAAAGGTAATCTAGAGCAACTAAGAGCGTAGATAAGCTGCGGATGGAAAGGGTGCTAATACCTTCCCTTTTCATAACCTTCTCCTTACTCGAGAATCTAACGAAGGTCTTTTACGTACTTTTACCTTCCTTAATTGGATAAAAATAAAGTCGGTGGCGACTCTTGCTATCCGCACATTTGGATACAAAATCCACAAAGTCAGTTCAGTATTACAGGCTGGCGACTCTGTGAGACAATCCCTAAAGAGAGAATTGCCTTAGGGACTTCTAGATAACTTTTATTGCTTTTGTTTGACTTGTATGCTTTATCTTTAAGGGTTGCTTGGGTATTATATTTGTGGGGATCCTACACCGGATCGGGTTTCCTTTTAGGTAAGTAGCATTAGATCATCGCGACCGTTAGGCGTATAACTAAGCGGTCAACATGATGGCTACGTTAGCGTGACACTTTGGTTGTCCGATACTCTTCATTCCCAAGTTGAAGATAGTATTTGGCTTCTGCGTGGTGTCATCAAGCGCTAACTAAACTTTTAGAACCTTAATTGACCCATCTTGGCCATTAGAAGGTAGTGAGATGGTCGGCTTTGTGTGAGACTAAGGTTGGTTGATACTCGATACTCGCTCATTGAGATCGGACTTTTGGGATATTTTCGATCGACCACTTGGCCGTCGTATTGAAATAAGCCTACGAAAGATCAATGATGTGAGATTCCTAGAACGGTTACTATTATGGGACGAGGATTAGCCAACTCAAACTTTTGGTAGGGTAATCACCTATACCTCATGCAAGCCTTAAACCTAGGCTCATTGTGTGAATTATTTGTGTGTGCTAAACATGACATCATGACATCATTCGCATTGCATATCATTTCTAACTATTTCAAGGACCTAGGTTTATCTTTGCTCTATTTTGTAGGGATTATGGCTTCTAGAAAGACTATCCGAATCAACTTCATGGGTATACCTTCTCATTTCAAAGAATTGGTTTGAAATTCCGACCATGCTCGGTTCATCAAAGACATGGTTATCTACTTGATTTGGTTATCTCGGTTTTGAAGAAGATATGATGCATGTCCTATTCCAGTTCTTTGATCCGAAACACCATTGCTTTACATTCCCAGATTATCAGTTGGTTCCTACCTTGGAAGAGTTCTCTAAGTTACTTGGGGTACCTATTCTTGACCAAATGCCATTTACCGGTCTAGAAAAGGTTCCTAAGTACAAAGACATTGCATCAGCCTTACATCTTAAGCGTTCAGATATCGAAGCCAATTGGGAAACAAGAAGCGGAGTTAAGGGTTTACTTTCTAAGTTTCTAATTAAGAAAGCCCGAGAATTCCTCAAAGTTATGAGTTTCCATGCATTTGAAAACATTGTGGCCTTGCTAATTTATGGTTTGGTTCTATTTCCTAACTCGGATCAATTCATAGATATTAATGCCATCAAATTATTTCTTACCCGCAATCCTGTGCCTACCTTACTTGGAGACATCCTACATTCTCTCCACACTCGTACTACTAAGAAACAAGGAACTCTCATGTGTTGTATCCGTTACTTTCAAGGTGGTTTATTTCGCACCTTCCTCCATCGTTTTGAAGAATGAACAAAGGTTGAGATGGTCTCAAAGATTGATGTCACTCTCTCATTCGAGATATCCGTTGGAATCTTTTCTCTCAAAGGACTTCACCTTCATCGTTGTGGAGAATTCCTAATGTACCGCTACTTGGTATAAGGAGGTATTACATACAACCCTTCATTAGCTCTCGTCGGTTTGGTTTTGCCGAAGAGATGGTCCACATGATATGCTTCTCCAAGATATTGTGTTCGACTACAACCACGATCTCGAATTAAAGCGAAGGTTTATACATGCTTGGGGCATGGTAAAGAAGGCGATACCAAGATTTTGGGAACAAAACTCCATTCCTTGGGAACCTTACCTCAAATGGAGTGCGAGCTCGAGCTCAAAACCTCATGATGCCATTCACGCTGTTCTACCGGTAATTATGGAACTGTTGCTATGGGTGCGTACCTATCTTGTTCTCCATCGACATGCCTCGATTTTGAAGACTTGAAGAGATCTGGATTCAACTCAAAGAAGAAAGGGATACCTTTGAAGCTCAATGCTATGCAAGTGAGAAGAAAGTGCTAGAGTTAACCAAGCTACTTCATGAGGAGCGAAGCATCAATGCCTACATCGGCACCAAGAGGAAGCGCCCGTGGGAGACTTAGAGCTTTAGGATTTTTATGCTTTTCTTTTATTATTGCCTTGAACTATCTTTTGTACTTAAAAATAAAAAAGAATAATAAGAAGAGTACTAATAAATGTTTGTTCCTTGCTTGTTTAACAAATTTAAATCTCTAAGGTCCTTGAAAACATTGCATTGCATTCGCATAAACATTGCATCGCATAGCATAACATTGCATCACAGGTACATTGAAGATTGGTTTTCTCATTTGCTCGCTATTTATTTTAGCGAAATGGCTCTTGAGCAGTGTCAAAGATCTCAAGCTCGAATGCTCGGTTTGAGATGTTCACCGACTTGGTCCAAGGCCAAGAAGATTTGAAGAAGCTCATCAACAAGAAGAAGAAGGTTGTTGGTCTCCTCGACATGGTGAGCCTACAAAGGTGGTCCTAAGGTGGTCGGCCGTATTGAGCTCTGAAGGAAGTGTCCATCTTGAGGAAAGTAACAAGGGTGATGGTGAGGCGGTCGGCTGAGCTTGAGAAGAACTATGATGATGGCCAATACTCAATGAATATGACAAGTACAAGCAACTCGAAGACCGTCGAATCTTGTGGAAAACACGAAGATGTAGGGCTGAATTTTGATGATTTGAGTCTTGTTCACGGTGTTGTGATCCCCCAAGTTCAAAGTTCCAACTTTTGCTAAGTATGATGGCATGTCTTACCCTAAGCTGCATTTGAAGTCCTATGTCCGGAAGATCAATCCCAGCGATGAAAGTTATGGATGCACTACTTTCAAGAAAGTTTGTCGAACTCGATTGGAGTGGTATTATCGACTAGAGAATGACCGTATCCGTACTTGGGTGACTTAGCGGATGCTTTCTCAGACGATATGAGTACAATCTTGAATTGACACCCACTCGCATGCAAGCAAAACATGTCTATGGGTCGCGATGAGAAGTTCAAGAGTATGCTCGAAATGGAGATTTAGCGGTGAGTTCAACCACCCTTGTCCAATAGGAGTTGGTTGATATGTTCATGGGAACAACGGCGGGCCCATTCTTCAATCACGATTGGAAACTCTTCATTGGATTCACCGAGTTGATACTTACGTGACGCATTGAAGTTGGTATTAAGGTGGGAAGATCCATGTAGAGTCATCTTGAATCTTTGAAGAGATCCTTTGGTGGTAAGAAAGAAACTAATGTTGTGTATGGTCGGAAAAGCCGAGCCAAGACCGACCGCGCTTAATGCGTAGGCGGTTGTGATCTCGATCCTACATCGGCACAACCTCGGTGAGACAGCGGCGTAGCGAGCCGCCACGAGGCAGTTCACGAACATGCCATTGTCGCAAGCCTTGCAACACATGTTGAAAGCGGTGATTACCTTGAGGATCCTCCTCGAATGTCAACACCTCTTCTCAGGATACAATCCTAATGCTAAGTGTGCTTACCACTCCAATAGCCGGGACATAATCTTGATGATTGTTGGGCTCACGAAGAACAAGATTCAAGATATGATTGAAGCTAAGCAAATTGAATTTGATCCTCTGTTGAGACTCGAGATGTGATCAGCGCTATGCCTAATCATGACAAGAGTTCCAATCTTGTTGGGAATGATACTTATGTTTTCAACATAGATGACTTGACCATTCCTCGATTGTTAAGAAGAATTTGCTACAAGCGGTGTCGATCCGGGATGCCCGAGAATTGTCGTTGGTGCCCATACACGATGGTTGTGCTTGGTTGAGAAGGCGTGTTCGGTGCATGATGGATAGCAGTGAGATACTATTTACGAAACCACATGCGGGTGTGAAGAAATGTCAAATTGAAGATTGACAATGCGAATGAAACAACACCATCATGTGGGATACCTTGGGGCAGCCAAGTGGAAAGTATGATTACATGGTGAAGTACACTATTCACGAGAGCTACAAAATTCCTATTGAAGGCGTTAAAGGCGACCGGATGGGGTGACGATTTCCCGAAGACTATCTTGATGTTAACACGATAAGTTTCCTCTGTTGATTCCGTGCCTAGGTGGCACCTCTCATTATTACTTCTCGGACCGGTTCCATATTCCTCGACAAAGCTATTCCACGGAATTATGGGTGATGTTTACTATCATGGCGTCAAGCAAGACCCTCGACCATTGAAGATCTTACTATTGAAGCTACCATTCGACATTGACAACATCACGGATCTAGTAAGGTGACGAGCAGGAAGGGTATTCTCTCCGGATATCTCTCCTCCAAAAGACACACGACTCCATTTCGCATTCCGACTATTCAATCCATTCCCCAAGCTGGAAAGAACCGGTAACTCATCTGCTCGACGGAAGTACCAAAGGAGTTCTTGAAGATACCTCGAACAAGAAATGGAGAAATTAAGAAGATTATCAAGAAGGCGACTACAATGTTGTGGAACAATTGGGAGAGACTCAGTCCAAGATCTCCATGCTTGCTGCTTTTATGCTCAGGGCTCGTACTAGCCTTGGTGAAGTTTGAAGAATGCTCACGTGCCTCAAGACACTACTCTTGATCAATTCGAAGTTTGTATTGCTAGCACGGATGCCAACAACGGCCTAGGTTTCTCGGATCTTGATTTGACTCTGCGGAAAGAAACATAACAAAGCCTTGCACATCTGTTGAATGTAAGGGAACTACACTATCCCATGTTTTGGTGGATACGGTTACTCTGAATATCCTTGAAGGCGCTTTTGATCGACTTGATGTCGAAGGGTTGGTTCGAGACCCGGTGACATTATTGTGAGGGCTTTTGATGGTTCTAAGCGGACGATGCTTGGAGAGCTCACTCACACTGTTAAAGTCGGTTCCCGGACTTTTGACTCTACTTTCTTTGTCATGGACATTCGTCAAACACTCTTGCCTACTTGGGCGCCCTTGGATACATGGGGTATTACCTCTACCTTACATCGAAGTTGAAGTACCGGTGAAAGGAAGGTTGTTCGTGTGCGGTGAAGAAGAATATATAGTCGGTCATCTGATCGTTCCGTTATCTTGAGATGGGCGAATTCTTGAGACTCCATGTCAAGCTTTTGAAACAATACCAGTCATGCTTGTTGACTCTCGTCCTCCACGAGTTACACTAGTTCGCCTAGGATGGCCTCGTGAAAGATGCTCAAGCTGCTGTTCGAAGGAAGAGTACTATTCGGGACAGCTCCTAATCTTCCTTTCAAATTTGACAAGGCTGGTTTAGGCTTCACCATCAAGGTCGGAAGATGATACTGCTGACGTGCCGGTCAATTTCCTTTCCGCGTGGCAGTGGAATCCATGTTATAGAAGACAACGACAACGACTTTGATATCGAAGTGGATCTTCGACTCGGATCGTGGGCTCGCAATTGGAAGGCGAAGGCGTCATACCAATCTCCTTTAGTCGGGAGTAATTGCTCTTGTTTTGTTTTGCACGTATTTCTTTATGTTTTGAACAATAAACTTTGAAAGCCTAGTGCCTTGCGGGGCATCATGGCTCGTTTGCGAGGTTATTATCTCATCGTTTGCGTATTTTCATTCAATAAATTCGTTGGACTTTTGCATTCAATTGTTTGTTTTCTTTCTTTTACTTTATCACCTTCAAAAAGCTATGTGTTTCTTACACACCACGTGATACAACTGCGAATCACTCGAATCTAGTTAATACTGACTATGCTATTGCTAAATATGACTTTGATAATCCGATCTACCAAGAAGACAAAAGTGAGGAAGATTGTGAAGTGCCGGAGAACTTGCGGGCTTTCTGACAAGAAGAGCGAGTTATCTGACCACATGAAGAGCAAGTTGAGGTTGTGAATTTGGAGTCTTGAGAAGAGAAGAGATCAAGATAGGGGCGGGTCTTGAGCAGTGTTAAAGAAAGGTTGGTTCGGATGCTACGAGACTATATTGAGGTTTTCCTTGGTCATACGAAGACATGCGAGGTTGGACATTGATACTGTGGTACCGATTGCCAACAAAGAAGGTTTTCTCGGTGAAGCAGAAGGTTCGTCGCGTCGTCACGAGATGTCGAGAGAAAATCAAAAGCGAAGTTATGAAACAATTCAATGGTTTCTTATTTGTCACCTCTTATCCCAGATGGGTTGCTAATGTGGTACCGTGCCCAAGAAGGATGGCAAAATAGAATGTGTGTGGATTGAGATACGAACAAAGCGAGTCAGAAGGCGATTTCCCACTTCCTCGTATTGATGTTACGGTTGACAACACCGCTCGGCATAAGGTTTTCTCCTTCATGGATGGTTTCTCCGGTTACAATCGGATCAAAATGGCTCGAAGACATGGAAAAGACTACTTTTGTTACCTGATGGGGCACTACGCTACAAGGTTATGCCGTTCGGATGAAAACGGGTGCCACTTATCGCGTGCTATGGTGACATTATTTCATGACATGATTCATCACGAGATAGAGGTCTCGTCGGCGACATGATAGCTCGATCACGGTGAAGAAGAACATCTTGATCATTTGCGAAGCCCGACAGATTGAAGTGGGCGAGACTTAATCCTAACAAATGCACTTTTGAGTCGGATCAGGTAGCTCCTAGGATTTGTTGTCGATGGTAAAGGTATTGAGGTTGACCCGCTAAGGTTAAAGCTATTCAAGAGATGCCACCCCGCAGAGAAGGAAGTTAGAGGTTTCTTGGGCGATTGAACTACATTGCAGATTCATTGCACACTAAGCGCTGCTTGTGAGCCAATCTTTAAGTTACTAAAGAAAGATCAAGTAGTGGAATGGAATAACGATTGCCGGATCGCTTTTGACAAAATCAAGGAGTACCTTGAGAATCCTCCTATCACGATCTTTGCCAAAGGAAGACCTCTTATCATGTACTTGGCGGTGTTAGAGAATTCAATGGGGTGTGTGTTGGGAAACATGGCGAGTGCAGTCGAAAAGAGCATGCAATATACTACCTTAGCAAAAGTTTACCGGCGTGAAACAAGATACTCACGACTCGAGAAAACTTGCAAGCTTTAACGAAATGCTCGCCGACTAAGGCGTATATGTTGACTCACTACCTTATTGATTTCAAGATGGATCAGATAAAATACATATTTGAGAAACCACTCTCTCGGGAAGAATAGCAAGATGGCAGATGATCTTGACCAGTATGACATCAATACACTTCTCGAAGCGATCAAAGGAAGTGTAGTAGCCGATCATTTGGCTCATCAAGCCGTAGATGACTATCGAGTCTATGCGGTTAATTTCGGATGAAGGCGATTGGGTCGGACTCGCCTTGACCGGATTAACTTGATTGATGAAGCGACTCGCATCCATCGCCATGGACAGATCTATCGAGCGAATAATCGAGCATTTAACAAGAAGGTCGAGCAAGGTCTACCAAGTCGGTGATCTAGTAGTCAGCGCATCATTCTCCACAAGGTGATCCCGAGGGCAAATGGACTCCCACATGAGGGACCATTTGTAGTCAAACGATATTTTCGGCGGACTATGATACTTAGCACCATGGATGGTGAAGACTTCCACACCACGTGAGCGGACATAGTCAAAAATACTACGCAAAAAGACCGCTGGGTCGGTGGCCTAGGCAAAAATAAGGGCATCTGGCGAACCAAAGGTTCGGGCAAAGTTAAGGATATATACAAAACATGTACACCGTGATCGAAAACACGAAAAGGCGGCTTGGGCAAAAGGGTATCTGGTAGCGAAAACCGAAAGGCGGTCTAGGCAAAGTTAGGGATTCAAGCGTCGACTATGTCTCTTCGGATCACCGCTTCGAGACTACTATCGACATTCAAGATTCAAATGGCGAAGATCAATTCACTCACTTTCTCTTGAGGAGGAGATGAGATAGTTGAAATATATGAGTACTAGCATAGTTGGAACTTGAGATTGTTTCCGCATAGCTTTTACCTTTCTTGTATACAAACTACTTGGCCATATGCCACATTTCAAATGGATACAAATTCTTTCTCTTTACATATTTCACTATTGTGGTTTGCAATAAGTCCAACGTTTGCTTTGAATGATTATATGCATTTGACAATAAGAATCTCTTCACAAACATGCGAAAGTGGACATACCAAAGTAATTACTACAGGGCTCTAGGAATCGAGATGGCCGAAAGTCACCATGCATTTCCCCAGGCGGGATCTCCGGCGGTGTCGCTTACCACAAGTCTTCCCGATTGGAGTATCGTTAGTCCCGAACAATGATTCCGCTCAAGCGAGCAATGTCGCATCGATCTTCAGCGGTAACACTTCATCCCGGCCGGTATTTATCATCGTGAATATCTCCCAACAATTCCCCTTTTCTTGACGGTATCAGAACTTGAAACTTGGTCGAGATAGTGCAGGAAAATTACATCTTATTCCCAGTCGGAGATTCCAGGCTGACCGGTCTCCCAACCATCAAGCGCTCCGGTGAGATCTACATTCAGAATCCCCAACAGATCGCCTCCCAGATTCTCCTCAGTAGGGTCTATATATGAGATCTCCGACAACGAGCTCCTCAGTCTCTACCCTCCTCAACAATATCTAGGCCCAAGACTTGGTCAGATAGTGCATCGGAGGAATCCAGGATACCTTTCTTCTCTTTCAAAAGCGAGGTTCTCACCTACTCAATTCCCGGAAGTCGGGAAATCTTCAAGCAGAACATCCGCATCTTCTTCAAGATGGATATGTTTTGAAATATCACAACACTCGTCATTCATACATTTCTCATAAAATCACAATATACGCATATGTCATTCATACACTGTCATGCATCATACTTTGCATAAAGCTAACAAATATTCTATCAAAGTTTCTCTTGTTTTCTCCAAAGCGGTGAAAGTCATTTACGGCATAAGCAGGTCGAGTTAAGCCCGAATCGGCGGAAAACTATCGAAAGACCGCCTTGGTTGTCCTCAGACGGCGGTCGAGATTAAGCCCGAATCGGCGGAAACTATCAGAAAGACCGCCTCGGTTATCCTCGATAATGGGCAATGGATCGACACCCGATGCCAACGGGAAGCTATCCACATTCTTGCCAACTACTATTTCCCTCAGAGTAATCAACACGAAGATTTATTCTGATTCCTTATTATCAACAGCAACTACAGAGTCTAGCGTCGACTCGGTTGCGGGATGGCATCTTAAGCCCATCTCCGACTACTTGTCAACATTTCTTCACTTTTAGAATCTGCGTATATGGTTAAAAATCAATGCGAACCAATAACTACATTCAAAATGAACACGAAGTCTAGCATCGACTTCCTCGGATGGCATCTTAAGCCCATCTCCCTCCTTTCCGGGAGCGTCCGAGCCTAGCGTATGGCTCACTTTCGAAATCCTCGATATCGAGTCTAACGTCGACTCATTCCCCACTTCTCAAATGGCATCGTAAGCCCGTTCCCGCAACATCATTGGCAGTGCAAATTTTCGGTGTACTCGAGTGTTCAATCGTCTTACCTCCGGCCCACGAAGACAAGCATGTCAATCTAACCTTCGGTACAAGAAGATTGAGCAGGGCAGGTGTCACACCCAAAATTTGCCCTCCATCTATTCAAGAGATTTCATACATCCTACTCGAGGATTCCTCGAGAGTTGATCATACAAACTCTCTGAGACAATCACCCAAATTAGGGTTTGCAATTCTCGAGATAAAGATGGACTACCAACATCTCCAATGATCTTCATGCCTCCTCATAAGCTTCAAAGATTCTCCATGTCAAGTTTCAAGCTTCACGGATCAAGTTTCCTCGACAATTGCTCGGATGGTTGAAAATCGGTTGTATTGGACAAAAGTCAGCTGTGGTCAACATACAGTCAAACTTCATAGTTTTTGGTCAACATACTCATTTTGAAGTTATATTCATCATTTGATCAAGGGTTGATCATGATTCATCAAGAAAACTCAAGATTTGCTCAAAGTCAAACTTTCTAAATTAGGGTTTCTAGGTGAAAAGTCAATGAACTTTGTTGATCATAACTTTCTCATACTTTCTCAGAAAGTTTTCCACCACCTCTTGTTTTGAAGGAAATTCAATTCTCTACAACTTCAAGTCTCACAAGAATGTCCAAAAAATGCTTCATTTGAGAGGTATAGCTCAAAACATTCTGGTCATTTTCAAAGTCAACAAAAGTCAACTTTTTGTTTTGAAGATATATTGAGCATGGAAACTCCAATTGAGATGATACCAAAAAGGTTGGTTAGAGGACTCTTAGAGCTTTCCAAAAAGTCCAAGAACACTCAAAAATGTGGAAAATTGAGCAAGATACACTATTCACAAGTTGGGCAATTTTGAAAGAATGCACAAAGAGATACTTCTAAAAATCAATTTTTTGCAAATGAAGCATCTTTTCTCCATCCAAACTTATTCCTCATACAATTAGGAATATCCAAGCCCAATGCCACGAATTTTTGATTTATTTTCTATTTAATTTGGAATTTATTCATTTAAATACAAATTAAATCTAAAATAAATTATAAAATCAAAATTAATTGAAAGATTGATTTTATTCTTTCCTTGAGACTCAAGATACTCACAAATGCCAGCAATTTTAGAAAATTGATCAATATGGCAAGATTGGATTGAGAATTAATCAAATTTTAAAAATTTGATTTTATACAAAAATCAAATTTGATTTTCATTGAATGGTGATTGATTCTTGCCAATAATGATCCCAAATCCATCCACTTATACGATGCATACCACATGAAGAGGACGGAAAAATTGCCTCAAGAAACCTAACCTAACTCAAGAAAAACCGTGGTTACAAGACACTTGCACCTTGTTTTGTTTCAATTCAACCAATTCTAAGCACGAATCGCTTCCTAGGGTCCATTGATTCCTCCAGGACCCTTACGGATCATAAATCCATCAAGAATCACGAAAGAACAATCACGGTTTGCACCACTTTTGTCAAAATTCGATTTCTATGACTCATGCATTGTAAATACATTTTGATTGCATATTCTTGTTCGTGTTGATGTTTAGAATGTTTACGTATAGATCGATTTGATTTTAAGCACCGAATCGTAATCGCCATTGTTAGGTTTTCGAGCTCGAATTGGGATCGAACGATTCGGGAAAAATTGGCCAAAGCAAATATTCGTATTCGGAGGTTGAAAGCAATCGATCTATGTCCCATGAATTTATATTGCGTATTTACGGATTTTTGATTTTGCGGGGATGTAGCTACGGAAATAATCCGTGGGTAAAGGCTATAGCGGCTAGAAAACCGTGGGTAAAGGCGGGGTTTAAATTTTCAAAGCGAGGAAGATAGCGATTTGGCGCGAGTTACGGGGTATCGAGGCGGCGTCATCCAATTTCCACTCGCTCCGGTTTTCCAACAGTTGTGCATGCTAGCTCAGTTGGTCAAGGCAAGAGGACTCAAGGTTTGAAGCCCAGGTCTCCAGTTCGAATCCTGGCAAGACCATTGTTTTCCTCTCTTTTGCAAAACTTCATATTTCCTATATTTTCATATTATTTAATATTTCCATGCATTTTAATTAATTTCATGTTTTTTATTTCTGCATTAAAATATCATCAAAAATTATTTTCCTTTTTATATTATCTTCATAAAATCTTTATTTAATTTAATAAATTAAAAAATATATTTTTGCATGCATATTTATTTTTATTTGTAATTTTGCATTTAAATCATTGTAAATTCATTTTTAATTATTAAAATGCATCCAAAAAAATCCCAAAAATTATTTTAGCATATCTACATTATTTCCAGCATGTCATATTTTTTCCAATTAAAAATTTGCATTTTTTCTAACATTTTCTCTTATTTCGATTTCATCATATTTTTCGATTTCTCGTTCGTTTCACAGGTTAATCCGATTCAGACGATTCTTCCGTTTTCATTTTATTTTTCAATAATGTAATTGTATACGGGATGTAATAGTTTAACATAGGATTTTTATTTTCCGCATTTTAAATTATGTATCTGCCCCAAAGCCTTGTAATAGCGTAGGACATTTACTTTCCGCACTTTACTTTCCGCAATTTACTTTCCGCACCCTATCAATTGCTAGTAACTAGGCGTGTATGGCAAGATAATAATGAACTTAGCCCACTAATTTTCAAGATAACATATTCTGAAATCAACACACTTCTCTCACACATGCACCCCTTAGGGTAATTCTCTCTCGTTGCCTTACGAATTCAAATGGTCATGTCCCTCGAGCGTGGGGTATCCTAGCACCGTTGCCTTCAAACAAATCATCATAGTCCCTTGATACAAAGATCATAAGACCCACGATGTAAGCCTCCGAATACATGATCTTGAACCTCGATTGTCGCTACGAAAAATGATGATAGTCCCTTGAATGTGCTAGGATACTTCCTACAGTTGCTTTCTATGACCATCCGATGTCCCTTCGAATGTCCGCTTACATCCAGCGAATGGAGCTACCTACCAACTAATGGTGCGGCTGGCGCTATTCTAAAGGCGATGAAGTACAAAAACAACCAATTACGAGTGGGTAAATAAGTCTTTTAGTTGCTTGCTCTAAACCAAATGCTTTTCACACACACTCTTTTCAAAGTTCAAATTCTTTTCAAAACAAAAACATTTCCGAACACTTTGTATACACTCCTACATGAGTCATTACAAAGTCAAAGCGAAATGCCTCTTTCAAAACATTTTTGTCAAACACAGAAAGCAATTTTAAAAGGTAATCTAGAGCAACTAAGGCCGTAGATAAGCTGCGGATGGAAAGGGTGCTAATACCTTCCTTTTCATAACCTTCTCCTTACTCGAATCTAAGCGAAGGTCTTTTTCTGTACTTTTACCTTCCCTTAATTGGATAAAAATAAAAGTCGGTGGCGACTCTTGCTATCCGCACATTTGGATACAAAAATCCACAAAGTCAGTTCACCGTATTACAATATGGAAGCAAACATTTCAAGGAATGCAAAAATGCATGAATGATGCTATTATGAATGTCATGAATGTTATATGCATGCTAACAATACTTTGACAAAGACACTAAAGAGATATTTGGGAAAAGGACCACGTCACAGATCGAACAAATATTTAGTGAAAATTGCAGCAAAGGTGCAGACGTTCACTGATGAAGAATTTTGAGTTGCATGCTTTCTGAGAAAGGTATTTTATTGGCAACTTTGTCGGGAATTATTTTTGGATAAGAATACCGTCCTTTGATGATTTTTGCTGAGGAGAAGACTTCTCGTAGCAATCGTTCTATCTTTCGGAGATTGAAACACTTATGGAGAAAACTGTTGAAGTTCTTTCTGTGTCCATAGTCCAAAGGAAAATTTTGCTTTTTGTTTCAAAAATTTTGAAGTAAAAATTCATTTAAAACATTTTTGTTTCAAAAAGTGATTTTCACAATAAAAAGCGTTTATTTTGCAAAACAGAATAAAGCGAATTGCAAACAAAAGGCACAAGGCTCAAATTTTATTGAATAGAATGGTAATCAGCCAAAGGCGGGATTCCATGAACTATTTACAAAAGTTGGAAATGATAATTTATTGGGAAAAGGCTACATTGAAAGAAAATAACCGCTATTATCCCTAACAACTTTGAATTCCAATGTGCTTGTCGCGGAAAAGTTGATTGAAGATCCGTTGAGGAAGATTCTTTAGATTGAATCGGTGATCGATTACTTTGTCATTTTTTTTGTATCCTTGTTTTTGCCTAGATTGCCTTTTCAGGTTTTCAATCTATCAGGATAATTTTTGTTTATTGTCTCTAATTTTTGCCTGGATCACCTTTTCAGGTTTTCAATCCACCGAGACGCTCATTTTTGCCTAAGCCGCCCTTTTCGGGTTTTTGACTTATCGAGCTGTTCTTTTGTTTTTTTTTTAGACAAAGTATTTCTTGACTGCATCAGCATTCACAGGATGCGGGAGTTCATCACCGTCCATGGTTGTGAGAGTCATAGCACTTGAAAAGCTTCTTTTGACGATGTATGGGCCTTCGTAATTAGGAGTCCATTTGCCCCTAGAATCTGGTTGAAAAGACATAATCTTTTTAAGCACGAGGTCGCCTTCTCGGAATTCACGAGGTCGGACCTTTTTGTCGAATGCTTTCTTCATTCTTCTTTGATACAATTGTCCGTGACACAGAGCAGTCAGGCGCTTTTCTTCGATTAAGTTCAGCTGGTCGTATCTGTTTTGACACCATTCAGCCTTAGATAACTTAGTTTCCATGAGAACTCTCATTGAAGGAATCTCAACTTCTACGGGGAGCACTGCTTCCATGCCGTATACTAGAGAAAAGGTTGCCCTGTTGAAGTGCGTGCGAATGCGATATCCATCAGAGCAAATGGCGACATTCGTGCGGTCTTTGTAAGTGATGACCATTTTACGGACGATCTTTTGATGTTCTTGTTGGCGGCTTCAACGGCGCCGTTCATCTTTGGCGGTAAGGAGATGAGTTATGATGCTCGATCTTGAATTCCTCACAGTTCTTTCATCATCTTGTTGTTCAAGTTTGATCTATTATGCGTAATGATCTTTCTTGGAACTCCATATCGGCAAATGAGGTTGTTCTTGATGAACCTCACAACCACTTGTCTTGTAACGTTGGCGTGAATCTTGCTTGACCCATTTGGTGAAGTAATCAATAGCTACCGAATGAGCGATGTCCGTTGGCGCTTTTGGTTCGATCATCAATTATGTCAATGCCCCACATGGAGAAAGGCCATGGAGAAGAGAGAACGTTGAGTAGAGTTGGTGGCACATGGATCTTATCTGCGTAGATCTAGCACTTGTGACATCTTTTGGCGTGTTCTGACAATCGATTCCATCGTTATCCAATAGTATCTGCTCTCAAGATTTTTCTGGACATTGCATGCCCATTTGAATGGGTTCCAAAGGACCCTTCATGCACTTCATGGATGATCGTGTCTGCTTCTTGTCTGTCGACGCATCTGAGCAGAACCATGTCAAAGTTTCTTTTGTATAGCACATCTTCATTGAGGAAGAAGTTTCTTGAAAAGCCTCCTTAGAGTTTTCTTATCCTTGTACGATGCCCCGAGTGGGTACTCTCGTGTTTGAAGGAAACGTTTTATGTCGTGGAACCACGGTTTATCGTCAAAGACTGCTTCAGTTGCGAACACATATGCAGGTCTTTCAAGGCGTCTGATGCGGATTCTGGGTATATCATTCCAATCGTTGACTTTGAACATGGAAGATAAAGTGGCCAAGGCGTCTGCCATTCGATTCTGATCTCGAGGGATATGATGCAGTTCAACTTTGTTGAAGAAAGTCAACAAACGTCTTGCATAATCTCTGTAAGGAATTAGACCAAGATGATGAGTTTCATACTTGTCTTTAATTTGATTGATCACAAGGGCTGAGTCTCCATATATATCAAGGATCTTGATCCTCAAGTCGATGGCTTTTTCGATACCCATGATGCAAGCTTCATATTCTACGATGTTGTTGGTGGAATCAAATAGCAATCTGGCGGAAAATGGGATGTGAGAACCCTCAGGAGTGATGATGACTGTCCCAATTCCATTTCCATAAACGTTAACTGCTCCATCAAAAATTAAACCCCATCTGGATTCTGGATCTGGTCCTTCTCCAGGTAGCGGTTCGTCACAATCTTTCATCTTTAAGTACATAACATCCTCGTCTGGGAAGTCGAACTTGAGAGATTGGTATTCGTTGAGCGGCTGATAAGCCAAGTGATCGGCGAGAATGCTTCCTTTGACCACTTTTTGAGCGCGGTACTGAATGTCATATTCGGATAGCAGCATCTGCCATCGAGCGATTCTCCCGGTTAAGGAAGGTTTCTCAAATATGTACTTGATTGGATCCATTTTGGAGATTAACCAAGTCGTGTGATTGGTCATGTATTGGCGGAGACGTTTTGAAGCCCACACTAAAGCGCAGCATTTTTTCTCGAGCATGGAGTAACGAGATTCACAGTCTGTGAACTTTTTACTCAAGTAGTAGATGGCATGCTCCTTCTTACCGGTGGTGTCATCTTGCTGTCCAAGTACGCAGCCCCATGGACTCTTCTAGTACGGTAAGGTACATGATTAATGGTCTTCCTTCAACTGGAGGGATCAATATTGGTGGTTCTTACAGGTATTCCTTGATACTGTCAAACGCTTTTTGGCAATCGGCTGTCCACACAACCTTTTGATCTTTGCGGAGAAGTTTGAATATCGGCCCGCAGGTAGCAGTCATTTGAGAGATAAATCTGGAGATGTAATTCAACCGTCCGAGAAATCCTCTTACTTGCTTTTCTGTATGTGGCGTAGGCATTTCTTGAATAGCCTTAACTTTGTCAGGGTCTACTTCAATACCTCTTTGTCTGACGATGAAACCTAGGAGTTTTCGGATCTTACCCCAAAGGTGCATTTGTTAGGATTGTGATGAAATTTCCTTAGTCGTTGAAACAACTTTAAGAGATAGTCTATATGCTCATCTTGATGTCGGACTTTGCTATCATGTCATCCACGTAGACTTGATCTCTTTGTGCATCATGTCGTGAAGAGAGTAGTCATTGCCCTTTGGTAAGTTGCGCTGCGTTTTTAATCAAACGGCATTACTTTGTAGCAAAAGTACCCGTGGCGTGATGAAGGATGTCTTCTCCATGTCTTGGAGCCATTTGATCGATTGTAGCGGAGAAACCGTCCATGAAGGAAAAGACGTTAAATTTTGTCGTGCTATCCACTAGCATGTCAATATGCGGTAGTGGGAAATCGTCTTCGGACTTGCTTTGTTCGGATCGGTAGTCAACACACATTCGACTTTCCCATCTTTCTTGGAGACAGGCACTATGTTGGCTAGCCATTGAGGATATTCAGAAGTGACGAGGAAACCTGCGTCGAGCTGTTTTTGAACTTCCTTTTTTATTTTTTTTGCCATATCAGGGTGAACTCTTCTCAGTTTTTGCTTAACTGGTGGACACTCTGGTTTTAACGGCAAGTGATGCTCCACAATGCTGGTATCTAGCCCTGGCATGTCCTGATAGGACCAAGCGAACACATCAACATATTCTTTGAGAAGATTTATCAGTCTGCTCTTGATGTTGCTGTCGAGTAAAGCTCCGATATTTACTTCTTTTTTGTCTTCTTCAGAACCCAAGTTGATTGCTTCTAGAGGTTCTTTGTGAGGCTGAATGATCCTTTCCTCGTGCTTTAGCTTGATCTAGAAATTTCATGGGATCTCTTTTTCAACTTCTTCCTCGGCGACTTCACGAGGATTTCAAAGTTGGGAGAGAGCATAGAGTTATTGCTTTCAATGGATTTGTCCATCATTAATCTGCATATTTGATTTATCGATTAATTAATTTTTCATTTTTTTTTGAAAAAGTTAATGTGAAAGTGTATGCAGATTGTGTATATCTTTTTTTTTTTGAAGATTTTTTTTGTTTTATTGTGTTTTTTAGGATTATCATTTCCAGGAAAGGGTAAAATGAAAATAAACACCAAGTGTAGAAACAAAACAACGTGTTTTATTTATAATTCACACTATGAAACAGGGCCCTAAAATACAAACTCATTTGTCTTGGGCAAGACAAAGAGAGATTATTTAAAAGCTAAGCCCTATAAAACATCTCTTCACTTTGGGCGAAGTGAGAGTTCAAAACAAAAAGCAAAGATAAACTACTTAGAATTAGGAGCGTTAGTCCGAACTTCAACGGGTTTCCAGTAGTGACGAACTCCTTGGAAATCGAGGTACTCTGGTAATTTTCCTTTTGGTTTAACCCTTGAGTAGACTTTGGTCGCTGTTTGAAAAGGTTTTGAAGACTCTGGACGACGAACTTTGCCTTTCGTGCTGCTAAAGCAGTCTTCTTCCGTTTGATGAATAGATCGAGAAGTATGGGATACAGCATATGTGCATCCTGTTGATCTTTGTGTTGAATTCTGTGGATGTACCTCCCAGTCTTCAGAGTGAAGAGACTCGTTGTCGGCGACACTTTCCACTTCGTATCCTGAATCGTACTCTTGATCTTCAGTGATCACGTTGATGTAGTGGTGATCAGGATCTGATTTAATAGACTCTATTGGCGCGTTAAAGCAGAAGTCTTCGTTTGGGATCTCGATCGGCTGATTAGATTGAGAAGACGAGTATACCTCCTCTGATTGACTAGGATACTCAAAAGAATCACCCCATCCTGTGGGTTGGATATCTTCAATTCTAATTCTCGAGCTTTTTGGCGCAGTATATTTTACCATGTAGTCAAATTTACCGCTTGGTTCTCCCAAGGTATCCCAAACTTCAGAAGGGACAGGTGGATTTTCATGTCGCTGCAGGGACATGTCTTTGAATTGATCAGTTGGCGCGTACAATTCCTCTTGAGTCACGTATTCAGGGCTGTTTAAATAAGTGCTCCGCTCTTCAGGTTCAGAGGAATCTTCTTCATCATCTTCAATGGTGACAACGCTAACCTCATGGAGAACGGGGTTTAGGAAACCCCCACTGCTGAATACTTCTTTGATTGGACGAAGTGCTTCATCCTTTTGCTTATCTTTAGAGAACACGGGTATGAACCCGAGTCCGGCTTTTGTTTCGTTCTTGACAGGTTTGATTACATGTCCCCATCCTTCAGCGTTGTCGTCTTTCACCATCTGTGCCGCTTCTTTATATGAAGAGATAGATGATCTGTTTTTGCTGGTAGATTCATCTTCTAACGGATGTTCGAGGAGATGTGTCCCTTCAATGTCATTTGCTGTGATGAAAGAGAAACTGGACAAATGGCTTACAAGCAAAGCTTGTTCACCGCTGATGGTCACCAACTTTCCATTTACTGTGAATTTTAATTTCTGATGGAGAGTAGAAGTTACTGCTCCTGCCTCGTGGATCCAAGGTCTTCCTAGTAGACAACTGTAAGCAGCTGGTACGTCCATGACTTGGAAAGTAATTTGGAAAGTGTGTGGACCGATTGTCATCGGGAGGTCGACTTCCCCAATAACTGACTTTCTTGACCCGTCGAAAGCTCTTACTACTATGTCATTGAACTTCATTAGTGTCCCTTTGTAAGCCAAACGAGCGAGTGTCGTCTTCGGCATTACGTTCAAAGATGAACCAGTATCTACCAATACATTGGACAGGGAATCTGATTGGCAAATCATCGAGATGTGCAAGGCCAAGTTGTGACATTTCCCTTCTTCTGGAAGTTCCTCATCACTGAAACTTAAATTATTACAAGCTGTTATATTGGTGACAATACCTCCAAACTGGTCTGTAGTTACATCATGGTCTACATAGGCTTGGTCTAGTACCTTCATTAAAGCTTCTCGATGAGCTTCAGAGTTGAGGAGTAGAGACAGTATTGAAATCTTGGAGGGAGTCTGCATCAGTTGATCCACGACTCGGTATTCACTTTTCTTGATTAATTTTAGTATTTCATCAAAATCTGCGTTGACGTTGGATCTATCAGGAGGACCAACATTTGTGCTTGGGTTAACAACTGGAATCGTTGTAGGATTCTCGGAAGATACGTTAACTGGATTTTGTCTGACAACAGGAACTGCAGCTGGTCTTGGTGGCAATGGAGTGTGTACTCGTCCACTTCGTGTTACTCGTCCAATTTCTGTTATATTGACATTAGCTGGAAGAGTAGGCATGGGTTTCTCCTTCCCATCCTCTATCAGGGTTGCATTGTATTGGTAAGGAATTGCTTTGGTAGAACTGTATGGAACAGGACCGGGTAAGCAAATCACCAAAGGAGACTCTGGGGTGCTGGAACTGTTGCATTCAATCTCCACATGTTTAGGTATGTTGAAACAAGGGATGATAACGTTTACTTCGGGGTTTTCCGAGTTGATATCTGAGACTAAAAGCTCATGCGGAAAATGCCCTACTGTATTTACGTCATGGTCATCTCTGTTTCTGTAGATCTGTAAGTCACCGATATCTAACAACCGCTGAATGTCTGCTTTTATGGTAGGACATCCTTGAATATCCTTGGAGCAGATATGGCAAGCTGCGTAATTGTGCTTAGTGAAGGTGCTCATTGTACTGTATTCTTCATGGAGATGTACCAAGTTTCCTCTGATTAGGTTTACGTCTGTGACAAGGTACCTGTCTGTATTTCTCAGTATCAAACTCACTGAATGTCCACTGTGACTGGGAAGCGGATTGGCTTGCACGTTCGGACTTGTATTTCGGAAGGAAAGAAGATTAGATCTCACTAATCTCTGTACTTCTGCCTTTAATGCTATGCAATGCTCAAGGTCATGGCATGGTGCCCCTTGGTGAAAAGGGCAAGATACGTCTGTTTTGTACCACCACGATAATTTTTCGGGAACCGGAGGTGGTGACCTTGTCTGTATCAGATTCTTTTCTATTAGTGCAGGGTAAAGTTCTGCGTACGTCATTGGAATTGGGTCGAATTGCGTGACCCGAGGCGCACGGTTTTGATTGCTGAACTGCTGAGCCTGTTGACGAGGCTGTTGAGTTTGTTGATTTTGCTGGAACTGCGGAGCAATTCCTGTGTTTGGATTTGTGTTGACGGCGGGTGCTATGGCAGCTACCTGTCGTTGTTGAATGACATTCTTACGCGGTTTCCCTCGGGATACCATTCCTATGTCATGTTCTTTTTTCCTTGGAAAACTGGTTCCAATCTTTTTAGTTCCACTAGAAGATCCTGCTTCCTTGGTTAGGCGTCCAGTTTGAACCCCCTCTTCTAATCGCATTCCCATGCTTACCATCTCGGTGAAATCTCCGGGAGCGCTAGCGATCATTCGCTCGTAGTAGAATGAGCCTAGAGTATTCAAGAATACCTTAGTCATCTCTTTCTCTTCCAAGGGCGGGTTGACTTGGGCAGCAATTTCCCTCCATCGTTGCGCATATTCTTTAAATGTCTCTCTTTCTTTCTGAGACATGGAGCGGAGTTGATCCCTATCAGGAGCCATATCCAAGTTGAACTTGTATTGCTGGACAAAGGCTTCACCTAAGTCGTTGAATGTTTGGATACTTGCGTTGTCTAATCCCATGTACCACTTCAGTGCGGCACCGGTAAGACTATCTTGGAAGTAATGGATTAACAACTGATGATCTTCGTTGTATGTAGACATTTTCCTGGCATACATCGTGAGATGACTTTGTGGACAGGAGTTTCCTTTGTATTTTTCAAAGTCAGGGACTTTGAATTTTGCAGGTATCCTTACGCGAGGAACTAAGCAAAGATCCTGGGCGTTTTTCCCAAATAATTCTTTCCCACGAATTGTTTTTATCTCAAGCTGCATTTTGTGGAGCTGTTCCTGGAGATTCTCCATCGAGCCACGTGAATTCGTGTTATTGCCGGGAGTATGGTGAACTTCTTCGTCCATGGTAGTGTGCACTACGGAAGCTGAGTTCGTCATGATCGGTTGAGAAACCGTCATTGTTACTTGTGGAAGAGTTACTCCACGTTGCGGAGTAAATGTAGAGTTTTGCTGCAAAGTAGGTATTTCAAGCGAGGTTGTTTGAGAAGTCGGTTGGCGAAATCCGATGCCAAAGTTGAAAGGCATGCCCCATGGATAGCCTTCTGGCATACTGAAAGGTGAACTACTGACTGCGACAGCTGAAACTGGAGTAGTAGTATCCTCTGAAGTCGCTGCTTGGTTTTGACTGCTCGATGTTGCTTGTTGACTTTGCGTTGCGGCAAATGAGTTGACCAAAGATGTGAGTCTCTCCACTTCTTCTTGTAGTGTTGTTACCGTGCTACGAAGTTCAACGTTCTCTTGTTCAAAACCTTCCATGACTTTTCTTCTTTTTGCTCTTGTATCGTATGTTCGAGTTGGCTGTGGACGCGGTCGAGAAACTCTAAGACGCGACAGCTTGGCGATCTTTTCCTATTTGTTCAAACTGTTCAAGTTGTTCAAACTGTTCAAGTATCAGACTCTAGACAATAGACTTAAATGCAAAGTATGATGCATGAATATGATTGTAATGAAAGATTTCCAAAGAATTTATGCTAAAAAGAGATATTTCTGGCAAATATTTGGATGGAAAACACACATTTATTGATTATTGAAAGAAGATTACAACAATATTGTTTTTTGGAGCATTGCTCACACAAATGATAAAATAAATGATAAAATTACAAACAAAATTGAACTAATTAAATATCTTGGTCGGACGAAGATCCAAAGGCTTGATGCAGCTTCAGCTTCAGGATTTCTTTCCCATAGTGAGCTTTCAGTTCAGCTTTCTCGGCTTTTAGCTTGCTAATGACTTTCTTCCACTCGTTGGGAGCAAGAGGATCATTCATCAATTCTTCAAACGTTCCTTTTCTTTCTTTGATGAATTTCTTGATCGCGTCATACTTTCGATAAATTTCCTCATCTTTTTCCATGAGCCTTGAATATCTGAGTTGACGTCTTGTCAAGAATGGGTTGTAGTTGATTCCTCCTCTCGTCCGATGAGAGTACGTTGGCAAATTCTCCAGCTCTCAATGATTTCCATCTCATTTATGCCAAGGTATACCAATGGATATAAATCGTTTGTAAGAGACATGAGTCTTCTTGACCAATGCCACTCGTCTTTGTTTTCGCGGAATATAGGAGATTTAGGCAAGTGTGAGGTAATCCATTTGAAAAACAGAGGTACACAACACACGATAGTTCCGTCTCCTTGACGATTCCTATGATGAATGGAGACGTACGTGTCACCAAGTAGAGTGGGAACGGGATTTCCAATCAGAAAGATCCTTATGGCGTTAATATCAACGAAATTTAGGACTTTGGGAAATAACACCAATCCATAGAGGAGTAAAGCTAAAATAGCTTCGAAGGCTACCATACTACCAGCTGCAGAGAATTTAAGAGCCTTCTCCATTAGGAACTTTGAAGTTAGTCCTAAGAGTTTTCCTCTGGTAGTTAGGTTTTTGTCTATCTCAGATTTCTTTAAGTGAGTCATCGTTGCAATGACTGGTAACTTAGGAATGGCTTCCAAACCATTGAAAGGCACTTTGTCTGATACTGAGATACGTAGGATATGCGCGTACTCTTCCAAAGTAGGCATCAACTGGTAGTCATGGAAAGTGAAGCAATGATATGGATCGTAAAGCGAGCGAAAGTTTTGAGAAGTCCTTCATCAACGTTAGTGTTCGAATAGTTAAAAGAGTTCCATAGCGTTTTACGAAATCCGAGGGATCTTCTACCAAGGATGCTAACTCTTTTAACTTTCCTCGAGAATTCTAAAGCTGTATCTCTTGGTGAATCTTCCTCGGCGTCCATCACTCTAACCTAAAATATTTTACAAAGAAAAATCTCTAAATTCTTTGGAAATGGGAAGAGAAATGAAGTTTTTTTGAATGAATGAATGCATGAATGGCAAACATGGTTAGTAGTTATACACACGGTCAGCGTTGAAGTCACGAGCATGAAGCCAACGATAAGAATCACGTGGTTAAGTTCTAAGGGCTTATTCATCGTGAAATGGGTTCTACGATATAGCTCAACACTCCTCTTTGAAATATTATCGATTTGTTGAATACTCGATGGTCCAATAATATTTTTCAAGAGAAACTACTTTGATCGTAGTCTCGCATGACAATTACTCTAGGCTTACACCCAAATATCTCTCACTACATCCTAAATGGCCGGGATGGGTTATGTGTTCTCTGACCCACTCGACCGTAAGTTCCCTTGAAAGAAAAATGTCTTCGCAAATACTTGCTAAACACTAATACCCCAAGACAACCTCCACCGAGAGAGATATTAACCGTAAGCATTGAGACTTCTCACGTATTAATACCTCTACCTAGATCTTAAAAATGTTTCTTAAATCCGGTTACAATTTCTTTCCATCGATGAAATCGCGAAAACACACAATAAAGAAAAAGACATATGCATAATATGAAAGCTTATCCCTTTCTTTTCTTTTGAAAACAAAAAGCTTGGTGCTCTTGAGCGAGTCACATTTTTTTGAAAATCAAAGTTTCTCCCGAGGAGTCGCCATTTTCTGTTCGCGTTAAAGGTGGCTAGAGGATCGAATATGAATTGATTCTCGGCTCAAACGATTTACTCTTTTGATTTGTTTATAAAGATGCATGAGCATCAAGCTTTATTATTTTCAACACAAGAAAGATGATTTAATGATTATGAAAAGGGAAAGTTGTTAATACCCTCAATTGATATTGATATACGTAACGACTAAGCGCAAACTAGGCAACGCATTGGGAGATTCGAGTAAGGGGATTGTTATATAAAGGGAATAGATGGAGCACCCTAAATATATATAGTTATCTATAGCTTTATATATGAATATGTTTGATATGTTTATGTGTTTTAATTGTTGCTATGATTGGGAAAGTTTCTCCTTTGGGATTTTAAGAAGGATAGATTATGAGGGATCCTAGTGTTTGTTATTATTGTGCTCGCAAAGATCATGGATCTTACGCATACATATCCCTAGTGGGAATCGAGCATTTGTAGCTCGGATCTCTGAGGATCTATGGTTTGTTTGGTGCGAGAGAGAAAGAAATTTTGCTCGGCAAGGATGAGACCTTGTGCCTACGTATTCTCAAAGGATGTTGAGAAAGTCAGAGCAATCGTAGTTCCCACTTATGCTAGTGGAAGCAACGGGATGTTAGTAAGAGATACAGACAAATGTCATCTTAATGAAAAATGTATCTAATCTATTTCATCACATACATTTTGAAAAGTTTGTCTGATTAAAATCTTTCGTCGTAAGTTATAGGTGTTTTGCTTGAGTGTACAAGCGTTACCACTTACATGTTTAAGAAAGATGTTTGAAAAAGATGATTGAATCTTTTAACTGTAAGCATTGGGTGTTTTGCTTGAGTGTACAAGCGTTACCACTTACAATTAAGAGATGTTTCTGTTTGAAAACAGTTTGAAAACAGTTTGAAAAGTTTTTGACTATATGTGATGTGATAGATGAGATACTTCTTCCATAGAGATGATAGATGTCTAAATCTCAAGGAGAAATTGATTGGATTAAAAGGGATGCTTTTAAGAAGCCCATGGGTCCTTGTATTGTTAGCCCAAGAGGAGGCATTCCGAGGGTCATCGAGGGTCATCGAGGGTCCTTGTATGAAGCTCAAGAGGAAGCTATAGGGTATGGTTGGCTTTGTCTTTAAAAGGGATTTCACCGGGAAACCATCCTTTTGGAATGAAGAGCAATTTCACCGGGAAATTATACTCTCAGGGTTCTATCCTATCGCGGGTGATTCTTTGTATTGGAAGCCCAATAGGAGGCTGTTAAGAGATTTTATGGTCTCTTTCATTGTATGATGCCCAAGAGAAGGCTAAACTCAATGAGGAGTTCTTTTGAACGAAGCCCAAGAGGAGGCTGACTCAACAGGGGAGTGATGTCTTATATGAAGCCTAAGCGGAGGCTAAACTCAGATGAATGAGTTTTCTTATATGAAGCCTAAGAGGAGGCTAAACTCAATTGAAATGAGTTACCTTGTACAAAGCCCAAGAGGAGGCTAACTCTGTGGGGGAGAGTTATCTTGTATAAAGCCCAAGAGGAGGCTACACTGTGGGGAACCTATTGGTTAGACTAATTGTTATGTTATAATTAGACAGTTGTATAAACAAGTGTGTGTGTGTGTGTGTGATATGTATTCACAGGAGTTTATGAAGGAAATATAAACAATGCATGATGTTTATTTACAAGAGATTATGAAATATAAACAAGTGTCTGTAAAACGAACGTTTAAAACGAGCGTAACTTGATTATTTACAAGTCAGAACTGTGTACAAGGAAATGAATATGTACACGAATGAACTATTTATGTACATACAAAGATGGATGTACATAGGAGGGTTGGGACTTACACCATAAGGGTGGCCCATTGGTTTGAAAGCAGTTTCACAGGGAATAATGCTCCTTTCAATACCAATGGTTTTCAGTGTATATACAGACGAAACAGAAACGACTGATCAAAATTTATCTGTAAAGGGTATCTGTATTATATACAGATAAAAGATTTGATGAATACAGAAAGAATTTGATATGTACAAGGAAAATATGTATGTACATAAAAAAATGTTGGTTTGTGTATACACGAGCGAAGTGAAAACAAACGATCGGAGTTTGTCTGTACTTGAGTATAAAAGGTATTTGTGTTATGTACATATGAAAATTTGTATGTGTTTGGAAAGAATTTGTTATGTACAAAGAAATATTATGTACACAAAAGAATATTATGGGACTTACACCGTGAGGGAGGCCCATTGGTTTAAAAGAAGTTTCATCGGGAATAATTCTTCTCCTAGAACCAATGGATTCGGTGTATAAACAAACGAAAGAAATTTGTTTATGTTTGAATATTAACAATGATGATTTGAGTATGTACGATAAAAATTGAATATGTACATAAAAGGATTGGGACTTACACCGTGAGGGAGGCCCATGATCGATTGAGAAATTCGAGAGAAAACGAATTTGATTTTATCGTTTAAATCGGATCGATCATGGTAAAAGATGTAAGTTTGATAAAAAGTTTTGAAGAATGATTTTGAAAGTGTTTTGAAATGTGAGGTTCATTTATGAGAAGTTTTGAAAAGAATCGGAAGTCGAAAGTTTGAAAAATTACCTTTAAAAGTGTTTTGAAAAAGTGCTCAGAACGTCGTTTTCGGCTTGATTAAAATATAATCAGATGAAAGTTTTTTCTGAAAATTTTTGCACTATCATAAAATAGATACATTCATTGACAAGTGTCCAAAAAATCACCTCAAAATGAGGAGTTTTGATTGGTTAAAAAAATGTGAAAGTTTTGTAAAAAAACATGAAAAAATATGAAGAGTTTTAAAAAGAATGGTCTTGTGGAGAGTTGAACCCCTGACCTGTTGGATGGCTACGTGGCAAAGTGAACTAAAGGCATGCTGCAACCACTGGGACAAACGCGCGTTTGTGTTTATGAACCAAAACACGTGTAAACAAAGTATTGGAAAATTTGAATTTAAAAAAACTCAAGAACACACGCGCAGGCTTGTTCTTCGTTTTGATTCTCAGATTCTATAATTCATGCTACAATCTTCGTTTCTCAATGAAATTTGATGAAATAAACATGAAAATTGCTCGGTTTTGAACAAGGAACACGAAGGTGGTTGTTAATTGCATTTATTTTTAGTCTAGCATGTTTGAATTTCTGGGAACCACGAAGAACCCTAGAACTGACTTTTCTAAATTAAATGATGTATGATTGATGATTCTTTGATTTTTTTGAGGGCTTATGATCGTGATAAGTGCAGAAAGAGATCGGCCAAGATTTTTTTTACTTAAGTGCAAAGAATCATGATGTCCAAGTTTGAGTTCATACCTGTTCAAGTTGAGATCGAAGATGATGATTGCGTTTCGAACTTGTTTTTTATTGCTGACATCATCGGCCTATGTAGAAGCTATATGGATGGTCTGCTTGCCTCTAGCTTGCCTGGATTGTGCTACCCAAGTCCACCTGCACAGTCTGAAAATGGAACTTCGAATTCTATGTTTAAGCAGTTACAGTTGTTATTTATTGATCTGGATCATCCCTATGATGTTCATGGATGATGTTTGAGTGATTACAACACAAATTAATCAAGCCTAGCCACGATTTTGAAACTTAAGGCAGTTTGTACAAGCATATGTTCATGGCATGTGATTTCTGATTTTCAGCTTTGATCATGTTGTTTTTAAGTTTTGAACAAGTTTAATATTGATCATGGAATGTGTTTGACACCAATTTGACAAAAGTTTCTCATCAATTTTCAAAAATGCAAGTTTTGGCAATTTGAACTATGTTTCTTGATTTTGAAGAAAGAAGAGAGAAAGCATAACTTTGCATTGCTTTGGTGTGATTTGAACTTGAAATGATGCTTTATTTATAGGCCAATATCTCTGAAATGTTAGGCATGAGTACATGGCAATTGGAAATTCAAGGTTGCCTTAAGGGGTAAGAATGACTTTTCAAAGGAAAAGGAAGTTTCCTCTTTTTACCATCTGTGAAAATCTTCCAATTGATCTTATCTCATCTCAATTATATCTAGCTGATATTTATCAGCTCTAAGCTTGAATTGGCAAGGTGGCAATGCTTCTAGATGAAGAAATCTCAAAATGACCTATAATTTGAAATTTTGACCTTGAAAAATCATGTTCATGGAGCCTTATGTTTCAATTTCAAAAGTATAGCTAGACTCCATGGATTTGAGAGTTCTTGGACATTTTGGAAAGCTTGTTTCAAGAGCTACAACTTTCATGTTTTGAGTTTTTTCCAATTCAAAATGGAACTAGGTGAAAAAATGGCATGAAGTTTGGAAAAAATAAGAAATTTTAACACTTAGAAATTTTTCTAAGTATTGAAACTTTTGACTTTTTTTTTACTTTTCCAAATTCTTTGATTTTTTATGATCATGATGGATCATTTGAAGTATTTTGATGATAGAAAAAGTTTTGTTTTGAAAAAATTGACCAAAAGTCAAAGTTTGTACCACCACGATAATTTTTCGGGAACCGGAGGTGGTGACCTTGTCTGTATCAGATTCTTTTCTATTAGTGCAGGGTAAAGTTCTGCGTACGTCATTGGAATTGGGTCGAATTGCGTGACCCGAGGCGCACGGTTTTGATTCTTTGAAGCTGAGCCTGCTGAGGTATTGAGTTTGTTGATTTTTTGGGCGGAGCAATTCACGTGTTTGATTTGTGTTGACGGCGGGTGCTATGGCTACATCGTTGTTGAATGACATTCTTACGCGGTTTCCTCGGGATACCATTCCTATGTCATGTTCTTTTTCCTTGGAAAAGCTGGTTCCAATCTTTTAGTTCCACTAGAAGATCCTGCTTCCTTGGTTAGGCGTCCAGTTTGAACCCCCTCTTCTAATCGCATTCCCATGCTTACCATCTCGGTGAAATCTCCGGGAGCGCTAGCGATCATTCGCTCGTAGTAGAATGAGCCTAGAGTATTCAAGAATACCTTAGTCATCTCTTTCTCTTCCAAGGGCGGGTTGACTTGGGCAGCAATTTCCCTCCATCGTTGCGCATATTCTTTAAATGTCTCTCTTTCTTTCTGAGACATGGAGCGGAGTTGATCCCTATCAGGAGCCATATCCAAGTTGAACTTGTATTGCTGGACAAAGGCTTCACCTAAGTCGTTGAATGTTTGGATACTTGCGTTGTCTAATCCCATGTACCACTTCAGTGCGGCACCGGTAAGACTATCTTGGAAGTAATGGATTAACAACTGATGATCTTCGTTGTATGTAGACATTTTCCTGGCATACATCGTGAGATGACTTTGTGGACAGGAGTTTCCTTTGTATTTTTCAAAGTCAGGGACTTTGAATTTTGCAGGTATCCTTACGCGAGGAACTAAGCAAAGATCCTGGGCGTTTTTCCCAAATAATTCTTTCCCACGAATTGTTTTATCTCGTTGCATTTTGTGGGTTGTTCACGGAGATTCTCCATCGAGCCACGTGAATTCGTGTTATTGCCGGGAGTATGGTGAACTTCTTCGTCCATGGTAGTGTGCACTACGGAAGCTGAGTTCGTCATGATCGGTTGAGAAACCGTCATTGTTACTTGTGGAAGAGTTACTCCACGTTGCGGAGTAAATGTAGAGTTTTGCTGCAAAGTAGGTATTTCAAGCGAGGTTGTTTGAGAAGTCGGTTGGCGAAATCCGATGCCAAAGTTGAAAGGCATGCCCCATGGATAGCCTTCTGGCATACTGAAAGGTGAACTACTGACTGCGACAGCTGAAACTGGAGTAGTAGTATCCTCTGAAGTCGCTGCTTGGTTTTGATCGATCTTTGCTTGTTGACTTTGCGGCAAATGAGTTGACCAAAGATGTGAGTCTCTCCACTTCTTCTTGTAGTGTTGTTACCGTGCTACGAAGTTCAACGTTCTCTTGTTCAAAACCTTCCATGACTTTTCTTCTTTTTGCTCTTGTATCGTATGTTCGAGTTGGCTGTGGACGCGGTCGAGAAACTCTAAGACGCGACAGCTTGGCGATCTTTTCCTATTTGTTCAAACTGTTCAAGTTGTTCAAACTGTTCAAGTATCAGACTCTAGACAATAGACTTAAATGCAAAGTATGATGCATGAATATGATTGTAATGAAAGATTTCCAAAGAATTTATGCTAAAAAGAGATATTTCTGGCAAATATTTGGATGGAAAACACACATTTATTGATTATTGAAAGAAGATTACAACAATATTGTTTTTTGGAGCATTGCTCACATAAATGATAAAATAAATGATAAAATTACAAACAAAATTGAACTAATTAAATATCTTCGTCGGACGAAGATCCAAAGGCTTGATGCAGCTTCAGCTTCAGGATTTCTTTCCCATAGTGAGCTTTCAGTTCAGCTTTCTCGGCTTTTAGCTTGCTAATGACTTTCTTCCACTCGCAAGAGGATCATTCATCAAACGTTCCTTTTCTTTCTTTGATGAATTTCTTGATCGCGTCATACTTTCGATAAATTTCCTCATCTTTTTCCATGAGCCTTGAATATCTGAGTTGACGTCTTGTCAAGAATGGGTTGTAGTTGATTCCTCCTCTCGTACCGATGAGAGGTACGTTGGCAAATTCTCGACAGCTCTCAATGATTTCCATCTCATTGTCTGCCAAGGTATACCAATGGATATCGTCGTTTGTAAGAGACATGAGTCTTCTTGACCAATGCCACTCGTCTTTGTTTTCGCGGAATATAGGAGATTTAGGCAAGTGTGAGGTAATCCATTTGAAAAACAGAGGTACACAACACACGATAGTTCCGTCTCCTTGATGATTCCTATGATGAATGGAGACGTACGTGTCACCAAGTAGAGTGGGAACGGGATTTCCAATCAGAAAGATCCTTATGGCGTTAATATCAACGAAATTTAGGACTTTGGGAAATAACACCAATCCATAGAGGAGTAAAGCTAAAATAGCTTCGAAGGCTACCATACTACCAGCTGCAGAGAATTTAAGAGCCTTCTCCATTAGGAACTTTGAAGTTAGTCCTAAGAGTTTTCCTCACGGTAGTTAGGTTTTGTCTATCTCGATTTCTTTAAGTGAGTCATCGTTGCAATGACTGGTAACTTAGGAATGGCTTCCAAACCATTGAAAGGCACTTTGTCTGATACTGAGATACCTAGGATATGCGCGTACTCTTCCAAAGTAGGCATCAACTGGTAGTCGGGAAAGTGAAACAATGATATCGGATCGTAAAGCGAGCGAAAGTTTTGAGAAGTCCTTCATCAACGTTAGTGTTCGAATTGTTAAAAGAGTTCCATAGCGTTTTCAAATCGAGGGATCTTCTACCAAGGATGCTAACTCTTTAACTTTCCTACGTCAGAATTCTAAAGTATCTCTTGGTGAATCTTCCTCGGCGTCCATCACTCTAACCTAAAATATTTTACAAAGAAAAATCTCTAAATTCTTTGGAAATGGGAAGAGAAATGAAGTTTTTTTTTGAATGAATGAATGCATGAATGCGGAAAACATGGTTAGTAGTTATACACACGGTCAGCGTTGAAGTCACGAGCATGAAGCCAACGATAAGAATCAACGTGGTTAAGTTCTAAGGGCTTATTCATCGTGAAATGGGTTCTACGATAATCTGGCTCAACACTCCTCTTTGAAATATTATCGATTTGTTGAATACTCGATGGTCCAATAATATTTTCAAGAGAAACTTTGATCGTAGTCTCGCATGACAATTACTCTAGGCTTACACCGAATAATCTCGCACTACATCCTAAATGGCGGGATGGGTTATGTGTTCTATGACCCACTCGACCGTAAGTTCCCTTGAAAGAAAAATGTCTTCGCAAATACTTGCTAAACACTAATACCCCCAAGACAACCTCCACCGAGAGAGAGATATTAACTTCGTAAGCATTGAGACTTCTCACGTATTAATACCTCTACCTAGATCTTAAAAATGTTTCTTAAATCCGGGTTACGATTTCTTTCCATCAGATGAAATCGCGAAAACACACAATAAAGAAAAACAGACATATGCATAATATGAAAGCTTATCCCCTTTCTTTTCTTTTTGAAAACAAAAAAGCTTGGTGCTCTTGAGCAGAGTCACATTTTTTTGAAAATCAAAGTTTCAGCGTACTCCGCAGTGGAGTCGCCATTTTTCCTGTTCGCGTTAAAAGGTGACGCGCTAGAGGATCCGAATATGAATTTAGATTCTCTGGCTCGAAACGATTTACTCTTTTGATTTGTTTATAAAGATGCCGCGAGCATCAAGCTTTATTATTTTCAACACAAGAAAGATGATTTAATGATTATGAAAAAGGGGAAAGTTGTTAATACCCTCAATTGATATTGATATGCGTAACGACTAGCGCAAACTAGACGCAACGCATTGGGGAGATTCTGAGTAAGGGGGATTGTTATATAAAGGGAATAGATGGAGCACCCTAAATATATATAGTTATCTATAGCTTTATATATGAATATGTTTGATATGTTTATGTGTTTTAATTGCTGTTGCTATGATTGGGAAAGTTTCTCCTTTGGGATTTTAAGAAGGATAGATTATGAGGGATCCTAGTGTTTGTTATTATTGTGCTCGCAAAGATCTGTGGATCTTCTGCATACATATCCCCTAGTGGGAATCAGAGCATTTGTAGCTCGGATCTACAGGGATCTATGGTTTGTTTGGTCTGAGAGAGAAAGAAATTTTGCTCGGCAAGGATGAGACCTTGTGCCTACGTATTCTCAAAAGGATGTTGAGAAAGTCAGAGCAATCGTAGTTCCCACTTATGCTAGTGGAAGCAACGGGATGTTAGTAAGAGATACAGACAAATGTCATCTTAATGAAAAATGTATCTAATCTATTTCATCACATACATTTTGAAAAGTTTGTCTGATTAAAATCTTTCGTCGTAAGTTATAGGTGTTTTGCTTGAGTGTACAAGCGTTACCACTTACATGTTTAAGAAAGATGTTTGAAAAAGATGATTGAATCTTTTAACTGTAAGCATTGGGTGTTTTGCTTGAGTGTACAAGCGTTACCACTTACAATTAAGAGATGTTTCTGTTTGAAAACAGTTTGAAAACAGTTTGAAAAGTTTTTGACTATATGTGATGTGATAGATGAGATACTTCTTCCATAGAGATGATAGATGTCTAAATCTCAAGGAGAAATTGATTGGATTAAAAGGGATGCTTTTAAGAAGCCCATGGGTCCTTGTATTGTTAGCCCAAGAGGAGGCATTCCGAGGGTCATCGAGGGTCATCGAGGGTCCTTGTATGAAGCTCAAGAGGAAGCTATAGGGTATGGTTGGCTTTGTCTTTAAAAGGGATTTCACCGGGAAACCATCCTTTTGGAATGAAGAGCAATTTCACCGGGAAATTATACTCTCAGGGTTCTATCCTATCGCGGGTGATTCTTTGTATTGGAAGCCCAATAGGAGGCTGTTAAGAGATTTTATGGTCTCTTTCATTGTATGATGCCCAAGAGAAGGCTAAACTCAATGAGGAGTTCTTTTGAACGAAGCCCAAGAGGAGGCTGACTCAACAGGGGAGTGATGTCTTATATGAAGCCTAAGCGGAGGCTAAACTCAGATGAATGAGTTTTCTTATATGAAGCCTAAGAGGAGGCTAAACTCAATTGAAATGAGTTACCTTGTACAAAGCCCAAGAGGAGGCTAACTCTGTGGGGGAGAGTTATCTTGTATAAAGCCCAAGAGGAGGCTACACTGTGGGGAACCTATTGGTTAGACTAATTGTTATGTTATAATTAGACAGTTGTATAAACAAGTGTGTGTGTGTGTGTGTGATATGTATTCACAGGAGTTTATGAAGGAAATATAAACAATGCATGATGTTTATTTACAAGAGATTATGAAATATAAACAAGTGTCTGTAAAACGAACGTTTAAAACGAGCGTAACTTGATTATTTACAAGTCAGAACTGTGTACAAGGAAATGAATATGTACACGAATGAACTATTTATGTACATACAAAGATGGATGTACATAGGAGGGTTGGGACTTACACCATAAGGGTGGCCCATTGGTTTGAAAGCAGTTTCACAGGGAATAATGCTCCTTTCAATACCAATGGTTTTCAGTGTATATACAGACGAAACAGAAACGACTGATCAAAATTTATCTGTAAAGGGTATCTGTATTATATACAGATAAAAGATTTGATGAATACAGAAAGAATTTGATATGTACAAGGAAAATATGTATGTACATAAAAAAATGTTGGTTTGTGTATACACGAGCGAAGTGAAAACAAACGATCGGAGTTTGTCTGTACTTGAGTATAAAAGGTATTTGTGTTATGTACATATGAAAATTTGTATGTGTTTGGAAAGAATTTGTTATGTACAAAGAAATATTATGTACACAAAAGAATATTATGGGACTTACACCGTGAGGGAGGCCCATTGGTTTAAAAGAAGTTTCATCGGGAATAATTCTTCTCCTAGAACCAATGGATTCGGTGTATAAACAAACGAAAGAAATTTGTTTATGTTTGAATATTAACAATGATGATTTGAGTATGTACGATAAAAATTGAATATGTACATAAAAGGATTGGGACTTACACCGTGAGGGAGGCCCATGATCGATTGAGAAATTCGAGAGAAAACGAATTTGATTTTATCGTTTAAATCGGATCGATCATGGTAAAAGATGTAAGTTTGATAAAAAGTTTTGAAGAATGATTTTGAAAGTGTTTTGAAATGTGAGGTTCATTTATGAGAAGTTTTGAAAAGAATCGGAAGTCGAAAGTTTGAAAAATTACCTTTAAAAGTGTTTTGAAAAAGTGCTCAGAACGTCGTTTTCGGCTTGATTAAAATATAATCAGATGAAAGTTTTTTCTGAAAATTTTTGCACTATCATAAAATAGATACATTCATTGACAAGTGTCCAAAAAATCACCTCAAAATGAGGAGTTTTGATTGGTTAAAAAAATGTGAAAGTTTTGTAAAAAAACATGAAAAAATATGAAGAGTTTTAAAAAGAATGGTCTTGTGGAGAGTTGAACCCCTGACCTGTTGGATGGCTACGTGGCAAAGTGAACTAAAGGCATGCTGCAACCACTGGGACAAACGCGCGTTTGTGTTTATGAACCAAAACACGTGTAAACAAAGTATTGGAAAATTTGAATTTAAAAAAACTCAAGAACACGCGCGCAGGCTTGTTCTTCGTTTTGATTCTCAGATTCTATAATTCATGCTACAATCTTCGTTTCTCAATGAAATTTGATGAAATAAACATGAAAATTGCTCGGTTTTGAACAAGGAACACGAAGGTGGTTGTTAATTGCATTTATTTTTAGTCTAGCATGTTTGAATTTCTGGGAACCACGAAGAACCCTAGAACTGACTTTTCTAAATTAAATGATGTATGATTGATGATTCTTTGATTTTTTTGAGGGCTTATGATCGTGATAAGTGCAGAAAGAGATCGGCCAAGATTTTTTTTACTTAAGTGCAAAGAATCATGATGTCCAAGTTTGAGTTCATACCTGTTCAAGTTGAGATCGAAGATGATGATTGCGCGTTTCCAGAACTTGTTTTTTTTTATTGCTACAGCATCATCGGCCTATGTAGAAGCTATATGGATGGTCTGCTTGCCTCTAGCTTGCCTGGATTGTGCTACCCAAGTCCACCTGCACAGTCTGAAAATGGAACTTCGAATTCTATGTTTAAGCAGTTACAGTTGTTATTTATTGATCTGGATCATCCCTATGATGTTCATGGATGATGTTTGAGTGATTACAACACAAATTAATCAAGCCTAGCCACGATTTTGAAACTTAAGGCAGTTTGTACAAGCATATGTTCATGGCATGTGATTTCTGATTTTCAGCTTTGATCATGTTGTTTTTAAGTTTTGAACAAGTTTAATATTGATCATGGAATGTGTTTGACACCAATTTGACAAAAGTTTCTCATCAATTTTCAAAAATGCAAGTTTTGGCAATTTGAACTATGTTTCTTGATTTTGAAGAAAGAGAGAAAGCATAACTTTGCATTGCTTTGGTGTGATTTGAACTTGAAATGATGCTTTATTTATAGGCCAATATCTCTGAAATGTTAGGCATGAGTACATGGCAATTGGAAATTCAAGGTTGCCTTAAGGGGTAAGAATGACTTTTTCAAAAGGAAAAAGGAAGTTTCCTCTTTTTACCATCTGTGAAAATCTTCCAATTGATCTTATCTCATCTCAATTATATCTAGCTGATATTTATCAGCTCTAAGCTTGAATTGGCAAGGTGGCAATGCTTCTAGATGAAGAAATCTCAAAATGACCTATAATTTGAAATTTTGACCTTGAAAAATCATGTTCATGGAGCCTTATGTTTCAATTTCAAAAGTATAGCTAGACTCCATGGATTTGAGAGTTCTTGGACATTTTGGAAAGCTTGTTTCAAGAGCTACAACTTTCATGTTTTGAGTTTTTTCCAATTCAAAATGGAACTAGGTGAAAAAATGGCATGAAGTTTGGAAAAAATAAGAAATTTTAACACTTAGAAATTTTTCTAAGTATTGAAACTTTTGACTTTTTTTTGACTTTTCCAAATTCTTTGATTTTTTATGATCATGATGGACCATTTGAAGTATTTTGATGATAGAAAAAGTTTTGTTTTGAAAAAATTGACCAAAAGTCAAAGTTTGACTTTTCTGTGCATATGAATTTTCATCAGATGTTTCTGAAATTGACTGATGAAGTCTGTGAACTTCTGTGATGTTTTGAATCCAGAAATTAGGTCAAGATGTTGTATCTAAGATATGATAACCAATCTCTAGCCAAAAAAGGTCATTTCTTGTTCAAAAAGTCAGAGAATACTCATGCCCGATCAAAACCCTAATTGGTCGATCCTCGATTGATCAATGAGAAAAATGGATATCTGAGGATTGAAGGCTGATGATTTGATCAAGATAGATCAAATGATGTGAGTAAAACTCAAACCCTAATTGGTTGCCTCTTGAATCAGATGAAAATCTGATGAAACCCTAATTTTGACCTATGAAAGCTACACCCGATTAATGTTGTCTGAGCTGTTAGTTATGCAAATGATGCAAATGTAAGGTGGTATATTAGGTCAAAAATTGGGGTATGATAGCTATGTTAAGAGAAACCTTCAAAGAGCTTGAGGCTAGAAAAAGGTCACTTGAAGAGTTGATCACTTCCCTTGAAAAGGATAAGGATGACATAGAGGTTGAGGATGAGAAGCTGGAAGAGGATGCTGATGAAGAACAGCATGATGGCTCTGCAAGCAATTCCACAGAAGATGATGCTGAAGACAGTGATTCCTCAGGAGATGATACTGCCTGAAGTTTCTGGTTGATGATGTGTGCATATTGCTAGTGAAGTTGTTGGTTGCTGGTGTGTGCAGTTTGCTGTTGTTGCTGGTGTTTTGATTTTGATGGTTTTAAATGTTTGTTTTTGGTATTTGGAATTCTGATTTTTTGTGCTACTGTAACTAATGATTACTTGGATTTTGTAATGGCTCCTTTGGCCCCTTTGTGGCTAAAAAGGGGGAGAACTAATTAGGATTAATTTGTCTTATCTAGGTGTTTGATAGATTTAGTCTAGTTGTTTTAATTCTGCTGCTTTAGTTGATCTCTGATAGTTTAGTTGTTTTAGCCAAAAATTTGCCAAAGGGGGAGTTTGTAAGTGTTTTTGTGTTGGCTACAATTTTTGGTAAAACCAGATTGATGTCATGACATTCTGGGTTGAAGACAAATTCTGCAGAAGGAGTGTTTTACAGGTGCGGCTCAGAATCTTTGCATAACACAATGTTTATGTTATAATCAGAGGCACTGGATTATGCAAGAACAGTATGCAGGATGTGTGAGTGTCATGACCAATGTTAAGACATCCTGTACTTAATAAGTGAATTGTGCAGGTTTATATTTCCTGAGAGTTTTCAGGATTCTGTTGGGCTGTTCTGAGTTGGATTGTTTAGTTTAGATCCTCTGCTCACGTAGATATTAGGTTAACTTTGTTTAACCCTAATTTGTTATGCTACAAGCCCAAGACCAAGTCCTTAGGTTAACTTTGGTTAACCCTAGCTATTTTTGTGGAAGCCCAAGATGAAGTCTACTACTGTTTCTATATTATCTCACTAACCTTGTTTGTGAGAGTTACGCGTTTTGAAGAAGGAGAAGAAGAAGAAGGTAGATAGTTACATACTGTGAACGTGTCTTTAGTATCACTTGTGAGCCAAGCAATTATCTTCTGATAAGTGCATTGGAGTAGGATTTTTCTGTAAGGGTAGTTTTTATCACTCAAAGCTTTGAAGCACGAGTGTTATGTCTCTTAATTAAAAGCTTTGAAGCAAAATCAAGTATGTGTATTGAAGGATGTCTTCACAATTCTATTAAGTGTTAGAGTAGTATCAATGTTGTGATTGAGGGGGAGTGAGTAGGTTCTCAGGTCTAAGTGGTACTTAGACTGAAGTTGCATTGGGTAGGTCTTAAGTGAAGGAGATAAACTGTTGGTTTATTCCAGAATTAATACCTCTTATAGTGAATTTCCTCCCTGGCTTGGTAGCCCCCAGATGTAGGTGTAGTTACACACTAAACTAGGTTAACAATTGATTGTCTTCTTTACTACTTTTGGTTTATTATTTAGATTGTTAAACAGTTTGTCAGATACTAGTGTCATAACATTCTCTTTGACATCAAGTATCTGTTGCCAAAATTTCATTATTATCAAGAGTGAAGAAAAATTGTTTTTAGTTTAAGGGGATTATTTTTAAGAAACGTTTTTTGATTTAAAACTCAATTCAAACCCTCCTTCTTGTGTTTTTCACACCTTCAGACACTACTAAAACAAGTTAACAAAATAAACCAAACACATGAGCTATGCACAGCTTCAGGAATAGAAACATCAAAAAAATTTGCTTCTGACAAACAAACTACTTCTGAAATATCACTTACTTCTAACATCATCCCTTAATTCATATTCAGCTAACTAAACTCACCAAACACCAATTCCATCCCTCAAATGAAAAAAATGTTCAGTCTTGATAGCTTTCGTCAAAACATCTGCAAGTTGCTTATGGGTGCTACAATGAACAACTTCTAGCACTCTATTATGGACTTGATTCCTCAAAAACTGGAACTTCGTGCCAATATGCTTGCTTCTCTCATGTAATATTGGGTTCTTGGCAAGGCTAGTGGCATATTTGTTGTTAATCATCAACTTCACTAGCTTGCTCACCTTGAACTTCAAATTCTACAACAAAATTATTATCCAAAAAGCTTGACATGCAGACAAAGCACCTGCGATGTGTTCAGCTTCACAAGTTGAAAATGCAACCACTGGTTGCTTCTTGGAGCACCAAGTAATGGGACTTCTCAGATACTTGAAAAAATCCAAAAGTACTTCTTTCGTCAACTCTATCTCCACAACAAGCAGAGTCTGAATAGCATATCATCTTTGAGTCAGATTTGACACCATAAGGAAACAACACTTCATACCATAGGGTCCCTTTAATATACCTCAGTATCCTGACAGCAGTTTGGTAATGTGACCATTTTGGCTTGTGCATAAACCTACTCATCATTCAAACCGCATAGTGAATGCCAAGTTTGGTGTTACATAGATACCTCAATGATCTAACCAATTATTTAAAATTTGTAGTAATTACATCATCACCCTTAGCATCATAATCCAACTTGTGATTCGTTTCAGCAAGTGTGATTGCAGTCTTGAAATTTTTTAGTTCAAATCTCTTTAGAAGTTCAAGTTCATACTTCAAGGGATGCAGAATTATACCCTTTTCAGAGTACAGAATCTCCATCCCTAGAAAATATACCATATTTCCCAGATCAGTCATATTGACTCATTCATCAACACCTTCTTGAACTTGACTATCTCCTCTGAACAAATTCTTGTTAGAAAAATGTCATCAACTTAGATACACAACATAATCATATAGGTTCTATGAGTATGTTGTACATAAACGTCATACTCCATCTCCCACTTTCTGAATCCTTGCAGCTTGAAAAATGAAGCAATTTTCAAATTCCAAGCTTTGGGAGCTTGAAAAATTCAGAGATGCACAATCGAAATCATTTTAAGAGTGTGTTCGGAGATGCATCTTCGAATACACCTTTTTTTAATTCAAAAAACTAGTTCGAATATGCATTTTCGAACTAGGTGAGCATATTTAATTACTCGCACCAGATTCTCCCTCTTCTTCTTTATTTTTAGAGAGAAAAAAACTTTCTCTCTACCTCATTCTACCTAATTCACGTTCCTACTCAAGATCAAGTTTTGAAGCTACATTTACTTGTTTCTTACCATTCTCAACTTCTTCTACCTATTGCATTCAACATCATATCACCTTAATCTCTCACCAACACATTTTTGTGTAAGTTTCTCATTTAACTTATTTTGATTTTTGATTAATGTATTAACTCAATAATGTTAGTTTTAATATATTAGATAGCTCAAATAAGTTAGTGTTCAGGTTTTGAGACTTTCTTTATATGATTTGGATGAGTTTGGATGTGTTTGCATGCTAGGGAAGATGCATAAGCACTTCTACCATTGAAGCAGAACGAAGCTTTTTTTTCGGATATGCATGTCCGAACTAGGTTGTTTCAGGTGTTCGGAGATGCATATCCGAACTCTTTCCTTCCTCATAACTTGTTATGTTTTTTCGGGATATGGATGAAAACCAAGGAAATCAATGAAGGATGAGACTCTAGAGACCCACCTTAACTACATTTACTTGTCGCAAGAGGGCTCGTCAGCACGAGCAGGCTAGAGTCACCTCTCTACCTCATGATAGGGAGACGTCGGCCTCTAGAACTCAACTTTCATAGGGATTGGGATCCCAGACTTGTGCGACCCATGATGAGGATTCCCCAGTTGCACCCCAGGTCCCACGGACACGTCTTACTCATATACTTTGGAGAGCATGTATCATATACTTTGGAGAGCATGATGGGAATGAAATGTATATTTTTGAACTTCCTCTATTTTTTATTTTTTATCCAAATTTTATTCAAATGATCATGTTATATTTTATTTTCAACATTGGCGTGGCTGTCTGGAATGTGTGAATCATGGAAGAAAGATTCACAATTTTTATCAGCTCGAGGAAGCCTGGCTCAAAAATGAACTCAAAAACTTCGGGCTTGCAGGTATTTGTGCTTTCAAGTACACCAACATCATCCATGGCATAAAGGTTGCATTTGTTGGGAGATGGCATAATGAGATGTCATTTTTCCACCTCCCTATTGGTGAGATGACTATTACACTAGATGATGTAGCATGTCTCGTACACCTTCCCATCAGAGAAAGGTTGTTTGATCATTCTAAGATCAGCAAGACTGATTCCATTGATATGACGGTGACTTATTTGGGAGTTAAATATGATGAAGCCTTTGAGCAGTGTAGAAGCACCAAGGATGCACATACCAAGTTTTCTTGGCTGGAGGAATTGTATGGAAAAAACTTGGACAGATCCGAACACCCAGACAATGATGATTTATGGGTTACCTACCATATGGAGTGTGTTATGAGGTGCTTCTTCATATTCTTTGTTGACACGGTCGTGTTTGTGGACAAAAGTGCAAATTACAGGAATGTCGTATACCTCAAATATTTCATCGACTTGGAGTCTATTCACGAGTGGAATTGGGGGCAGTGTGTTTGGTTTACATGTACTTCAACCTGAACGAAGGTTGCAAATGAACGACAAAGTAGATGACAAACTCATGCACCCTGCATATGGTAATTTCCAAATTCCACTATTAAGTTACAAACTAATTTTTTTCACACTTGTTACTAATACGATTTTTTCTTATTGGTTTTCATAAATGGATCATTGCTCATTATCATTGCATCCACGGGTTTAAACATGACACGTTCTATACTCATGATTGGCCATTTGCTTCTCGATTTATCCATAGCAGATGGAATGATCATATATTGTTGTACCATATGTATATTGACCGGACTCAACATGACTTAAAATGGAGGCCATCACTACTCACTGGGACAGAGTTTCATTCTACTTTATTTCCTTATACTTTGGATGGTTGGCATGTGGGACCAACAATATGTGCATGTATCTGTCTGAGCGGTGCATGCGGTAGTTTGGGTACGTGCAGATCTTTCACAGGTCACCCTTCTAGGCTGCTCCTATCAGTATTGTCCGCAGAGACCTTGAAGAAATTTTAGAAGATTTTGAGAGTCGTTTGATACCAATGGAGTATCAGACCCATGAGGTCACATCTCAGTGGAGTTATATTGATGGTTACATTACATGATTCTATAACGTGTCACTCTTACATGACACAGGACGCTCTTGGATGTCCACCTAGGTCTGCTCATGAGAAGATCTTGGAGAATGAACAGACATAGGATGATCATGTTATTGACATCTGTCGATCTGTTAGACCATCATGCGGATTACAAATGAGAGTATCAATTATGGACTATTCAAAAGGGGTGCCGAGAAAGCGGTTGAGCTAGCACATTCCATTCTTTTTTATGCACAAAATGCTTTGGGTTATCATAGGCAAAGAAGGAGACAATGTGTTAGGATTAGGCATACACGATGTCAATAGAATATGCATTTGATTGTATTTTATTTATTTTTCATCGACTTGGAGAACAACTGTTGTACTTTTATATTCGATTTCTATAATATTCAATTTTATTAAAGCATTACATGATTCTGTATTATTCATTTTTACTAATAGTTGAAACAATAACATTTTTTATAAAATTAAAGTTAGTTTGAATTGAAAACACCACAATTTTAGAAAATTGATTCTGAAAAAATCACGCATGAAATAATTCAGAGATGCATCTCTAAATTATCTTCACACATAGTTTGAATATGTATCTTCGAACTAATTTTCTTAAGGACAAAATGTGACTTCGGAGATGCATCTCAACTAAAACAATGCAAAAATAGTCATTGGTGCATTAGGATATGTATCTCTGAATTTATCCCAGTGTATTTTTTAATTTTCATAGATGCACCCCATAAACATGTTAAATTGATATTTTTACAGGTATTAAAGAGAAGGGACAAAACACAATTAAGAATTACAATGCATGGTAATATCAAATAATACATTGAGAAATCTCATGACACGCACAAGACTGAATGAGATTTACTCATAACAGTAGTACAACCAGCTTTCAATTAATAAAAAGATAAAATAAAATAAAAAATAAAAAACTGTTACAACTAAGAGTGGCGGCATCAATGTCTTGTTCTTTGTATACTAGTTAGTTGTCCTTAGGGACTGTGTCAGCACTACTGTCATTTTTCAATAAAATGAATAAAGAACCAGGACACTCGCAATACCTCAACTACCTCAAACTAGATTCAGCTTCTCACTGTTGATCAACAATTAAGATGTAGGTTTTCCTTTGGCCTTCCAAGCCAAGTACTTTCTATTTTCTTGCTTGTATCTTTTCCATTCTCTTAAAGCACCTAGAAGGACATGCATTATAACTGGCAGAAAAAATGGCTGCAGAAGGAGAAGAGACATGACAATCAGTAAGCAATTTGTAGCTTAAAACTGTTTGTGTATCTCAAGGAATTCTCATGAACTTATATGGTTGCAAACAAATCAGATTAGAGAATTTAGATTTACATAATAAGAAAAAAATGAATACAAGGTTAGAGAGAACATTAATCTAAGCATCCATCTATAACATCTTCTATAGGCATGGCGGTCTTTTCCAAAACCTTAATATTCATTTCTCTTGAATGAAAAAATATTGTCAAAATAAACGAGATTTATTTTTTCATAGAAGATATATGCATAATCTCTGGTCCCTAGTTATGAATATCCAAAAGGTAAACATAATCTGGTCAATATGATGGGAACTGTTAAAAGGTCAAGTTATCCATATCCATAAATATAAGCTAGAATGAAAATTATTGTATTTATAGAAGAGAAGAGAGAAGTTAAAGGGCGGACCGAATAGATGGCAAAACAATGCTCAAACGAATAATAGCTGATGGACATAATTGACGGATGAAAAAAGGCATCCTCTGCAAGAGTTCTTGATTGCCTTGATGATACTGACAAGAAAAGATAAACATCGTATTTAGTAATAGACAATAACCTGTAAATATTCAACGAGTTAATAACAGGCTTTTAAATTAGGATTAAGTGTGGAAAAAAGCATACCAGCTGAAGCATCATACATTCCAACAGTTGCGTTAGTTTGAGCAGATTTTGCAGCCTCAAGAGAAAATGTCACCTGCTCAAAGACAAGAAAAGATTGATGAAAAGGGAAGGGATATCAAAGCATCGTCTATAAACCAAATATGAGGAAAGATATATTTTTATATCAACTAGCTGGAAAGATGTAATTGTATACAATAAAATGAATTTTATACATACAGCTGAAATTTCAAGTACAGTGTTTATGAGTCTATGACCCAAATCTGAAAATAAGACCTTGTTTGTTCAAGATTAAGAAATATACGTCATTATTTTTTATGTTTAGTTATATTTGTGAGTAAGATTGTTTCGAAAATCAGTTTGTTAGAATCATCTTTATCTTGAAAATGAAAATCTATTTTGATTAGCTTTTGACAAAAATCATTGTTAACTGAAGAGAGAAAAATACAAATCTCTTTTATAATTTTAAATAAACACAAAATACTTTATGATTTTCTGAAAAATTTCTAAAAAATAATCTCTAGATTATTTATATCAAAATTGCTTTTATATTAATCTATAAAAAGCATGCCCTCAATATCATAAACTTAAAATCTTCACACCTTAAAGCAAGAAGAAAACATCTAGCCAAAAATGAAAAGTATGAAGACATCATATTTAATGTTAATAGTAATTGTAAGCATTGGAAATCAGAAAATGTGGAGATGAAGGGAAAAAGGAAGCGTGAGGGCTGAAGATTGAGAAAAAATCTCATAGGGATTGAAAAGATCTAGAAAAAGAGATACAGTTACTCTATTTATAGAGCTTATTGATCACTGATCATATGCAACTAACTAGTTCCTAACAAACTCTAAACTAACAATTTCAACAATAAGTTCAAGGACAAAAAGAAACATCTAGTTCAAAAAAATCACCTGTTTTCCAATTTCATCCATGATAATCATCCTTGGTAATGATTGTACCTGCAAGAAATAGGAGTCTAACAAGCTTTCCCTAAACAATACATTTAAAACATAATCAACTGAAGCGACCAAATAGATAAACATACCAATTTAGAAAGAGATTTAAGAGTTGTGGCACATGAAAGGAGATTAAAGCAAAAATGCTTCCGTGACAAAAAATCCAATTCCCTACACACAATCAGCAAACAAGATTTATTTTTAAAGTGATTTGTTCTTCAGCAAGACAAAATAACAGAAAAGTGTTATTAGGATAGATTAACATGATTAATACTATAAACATATAGTTATGTAAAATTAACCACATCGAAATCACTCAAAATTCATGAAATATTTATAGCGATAAAATTGCAGGCCTACAACAAGATATACATTTAAATACCAACAAAAGTCAAGGAAACAAACAAGTTTAAGCCTCTAAGATTTGAATTACAATTTACAATTGCATCAGAATCAGAATTCTGTTATATTTATATTGTATATATTAGAATTGTAAGAAAGATTTTGTGACAATTGATGGGTAGTTTCCAACTTTCCCTCAAGGCTGATGAATTACTTAGGGATCGGATTTGGAAAATAAATTAAATCCTTATATCGAGAGTGTTAATGTATCTGTTTTTCAAGAAAATTGGGATATGAATCGCCTAAACCTGAGTTAAATGAAAGATGGACTACGTGATCCCAGCCAAAACAGAGTCTTAACTGGTGTCTGCTTCCAAAAAAAAAAAAGTGAAGGGAAACCCTAAAAGCTGTTCAACAGATATGAGGAGTCTCATATCCCAAACCTAAATGCATAACCCCCACACCCCACACCCACAAATTCCAGTGCTCCACCCGAACCTTTAATGTGCAACATACCTGGCTTCACAACAGAGTCCAGCTATTGCGCTGCGCCGGACTGGTGTGATCCCTGTGCTAAATGGCACTATTGAGAAACTAGAGTATTAGTATCTACTCAAACTTTGTATTTCCTAAGACCATAACTCTTCCCCGAGTATTTCCAAAGTAGGTCTTATCTTATTCGCTTTTTGTTGTTATTTAGGGCCCATTCAATGTGAATTTAAAAACTATAGAATCAATTACAAAAGCATTTAATTCAAAATTTATGCTCCCCTTCTAGACATATATTTAGCACGGAACCTGTGATATAGTGTGAGTGAAAAAATAGGGCTCAGTTAGCAGTCCCGTTAATTTGTAAACATATGCAGTCAGTACCATGCTTTCAAATTATCTTAAAAGGACTACTATTCTTACCATTCTGCGAAGCCTCTTTCACTCCCTAGGAGAGTGGATGTACCTGACTCACCAACATAAAGGTCATCTGACTTCAGACCAAGAAGTTGCCGAATCTGCCCCATTAGAACTTCAAAGAGCTTCTGGAGATCCTGTTTAAGTATATGCATGTGACAACGCTTAGCGCGATAATTAATGAAATTGACAACGCTTAAAGTAAACCTAGGTCCAATTGAATCATACATGGAAAAGAAAGTTCCACGGTAATGGTTTAAAAGTTAAAACTGAGAAGAAACTACTATCAACAATAAGCATACTAACAAACAGTGCCTATTAAGAAGTTGAGAGAAAAACCTGAGGAGAAATCATATGTCTGACTAGATCTTTACTTTCCACTTCCTTTATACAGCTTTGGGGGTTCCATACCACAACACCTCCCCACATCTGCAATAGTCCAGAATAGGCTCTTCATAATGTTAACCAGTTAGGTAATGTTATAACCCCAAAAAAATAAGCATGGAAGTGTTGAAGGTGAAACAGAGAAATAACTGGAGATATAAAGCCATTAGTCTTAGAGAGATCTCCACTCGGAAGCTCCAGTTGTAGCGGACACTCCTTCGCCGATGGAATATATCTGAAAAAATAACTCTTGGTTATTTTCTTTATTAAGCTTGAAATCACAAGAATAAATGAGATAAGTCAAATAACATACATCAAAACCATGCATCTTCTGTTATATTGCAGTCAGTTTGATACAACAGGAGCAGAAACACGGTATAATACAGTCCTACTCAATAGTCACACTCATATCATACATCAGCAGCTGGATTAATGCATTGCAAGGCCAAAATTAAATTTAGAAAAAACTCCTGCTGCAATAATTACTACTACTACTATCTCAAACAAAACAGACTCCTAAGCCCAATCTTTAAGCAGTCATTTTCATAATATGGGGATGGTGGTGGGCATGGCGGCAGACAGACGCAACTATAAGTGGTGCATCAATCACGACCATAGATTTATAATTTGCAGTACCACTGCTCAGGAATGTCATGTGTTGAAGATTAGCACATATCAAATCATAATCATTTGATTATGATTTGTCTAGCTGTTACAAAACAGTGGTGTAAATAGATTTATTATCTATTATTGTTCTTTCCTTGTTTAGGTAGCAGCAGTTATAGGAAATTATTTCTTTGCTTATTACCAAATTAGTGTACATCTATTTAAACCTCAAAATGTAATAGTTCCATACAAAAATGAAATATCCAATATATTTCTACATGGTATCAGAGCACAAGATCTGAACCATCCTTAAACCTTGAGCACCACCCATGGCAGATACTAAAGCAGAAAATTCAGCCAACAGTTGGGCTGAAGGACATGCTTTTCCTATAACTGGTCACAAATTGAATGGCCAGAATTACAATCAATGGGTGCGCTCAGTCAAAATCTACCTTCAAGCAAAAAGGAAGGAAGGTTATATCACCGAAGACTCCAAGTGTCCAGAAAAGGGGGATTCCAACCTCGAAAAATGGCAACTAGAAAACAGTCTAGTAATGTCATGGCTGCTAAACACCATGACAAATGAAATTGGAGAAAATTTCATGTACTATGACACTGCCAAAGAGATGTGGGATGCCGTAAAGGAAACCTACTCTAATGTCGACAATACATCTGCAATTTTTGAAATCAAGAGCATACTCCATTGATTTGCGTCAAGATGACCGCTCAGTCACAGAGTATTTTAATACTCTCAATCATCACTGGCAGCAACTGGATGTATTTGATGAAGTTAAATGGAGCTGCACAGAGGATAAAAAGAAGTACAAAGAATTGGTGGAGAAAGATAGAGTCTACAAATTCTATTAGGTTTGAACACAGAACTTTATGAAGTTCATGGGAGAATCCTTGGAACCAAACCTCTTCCAAAAATTCGAGAAGCATTCTCGAAAATACGAAGGGAGGAGAGCAGGAGAAAAGTGATGCTTGGAAAATCCAGTGCATCCCCATCTATAGAAGGATCTGCAATGGCAGCAAGGGGAGATCAACGTTCTTTCCAAAAGAAAACTCGGCCTTGGTGTGACCACTGCAAGAAACCGGGTCACACCAAGGACACATGCTGGATCATTCATGGAAAGCCATCAGAGCTAAAATGGACCAAGAACCGGGACAGCAGAGGAAACACAGCTGAGATAAATTCTCACTCATCACCATTCAACAAGGAGCAAATGAAGTCTTACAAAAAATGCTTCAACAAACAATTGGTACAGCTACTGTGGCACAATAAGGTAATTTTTTGCATGCTCTAAACACTAGCAGGGGAAAACAAAATTCATGGATTGTTGACTCAGGAGCATCTGATCACATGACTGGAGATTTGAGTGTCTTTGATAGCTATTCTCCATGTCAAAATAATTCGACTGTTCGAATTGCTGATGGTACCCTTTCTAAGGCCAAGGGTAAAGGTTCAGTCATTATTTCACAAAATATTACTCTTAGTTCAGTGCTTTATGTGCCTAAACTTGATTGTAACTTGCTGTCCATCAGTAAACTTACAAAAGATTTGAAGTGTATCACTAAATTCTTTCCTAACCTGTGTGAATTTCAGATTTTGGAGTCGGGGAGGACGATTGGCAATGCTAAAGAATGTGCTGGACTCTATCCTTCAGGCTAAAGCATCTAAACCAGAATCCGAGGCAACCTCTTGAGCTATAGTTTCTACATGTAGTGAAAATTCTGCAATGCTGTGGCACTATAGACTAGGCCACCCAAATTTTATGTACTTGAAAGAAATGCTTCCTAAGTTATTCAATAAAAATCAGAAGTCCTTTCAATGTGAAATTTGTCAATTGTCCAAACATACACGCAGCCCCCACCCACCTCAACCCTATAAACCTTCCCAACTTTTTTATGTTATTCATAGTGATGTATGGGGACCATCGCGGGTCAGAAATGTAACTGGATCAAGATGGTTTGTCACCTTTATTGATGACCACACACGGATCACTTGGGTCTACCTTATGAAAGATAAATCGGAAGTTGGTAGGATATTTGAATGTTTCCATACCATGGTGCAAACACAATTTCAAAGCAAAATTAGAGTGCTTAGGAGTGATAATGGTCGTGAGTACTATAATTCTACACTAAGCTCATACTTTACGCAACATGGAATAATACACCAAACCTCATGTGTGGATACACCTCAGCCGAACGGTGTTGCCGAGAGAAAGAATAGACACCTCCTAGAAGTAACCCGATCTCTCATGCTAACTACAAATGTACCTAACCAGTTTTGGGGAGAAGTTGTCCTCTCTGCAACCTATCTTATAAACAGAATGCCTTCCCGAAGGATCCTTAACTTTCATACGCCTTACTCCACTCTCCAAACCTTATACCCAACCAATCGTATCCTTACATCTATTCCTTTGAAAATATTTGGATGCACAACCTTTGTCCATAACCTTGATCCCCAACGTAGTAAACTTGACCCGAAATCCATTAAATGCATATTCCTCGGCTACTCTCCTCACCAAAAGGGATACAAATGTTATTCACCTCAAAACAAAAAATTCTACCACACCATGGATGTAACCTTTTTTGAGAATCAACCATATTACCCCAAAATTGGCATTCAGGGGGAGAACACCTATCTAATTGAAGTGGTAGAGTCTCAACTTTTGGAACTTGAGCTAATTGAACCCAAACTCATTGCAGAGGCATCAAAACCTACACTGGAACCAAATGAAAACACAACAGAAATTGCAGAACCTACACGTGGACTAGAAGAAACTGTGTCAGAAAATGTAGAGGAAGTTGTAGTAGAAACTGCAGCCCCTACAACTGAAACTGCACCAGGAAACAACTTGAAATTGTACTCCAGAAAGAGCAAGAAGGGAATAGAGTCCGGCACAACTCCAAGGCAAAACCAAGAAACCTCCAAGGCTCTAGAAAATGATGTTCCCTCAGGTAATACTGCTCCTAACTCTGTGAACGTTGATGATATTGATATTCCCATTGCTTTGCGAAAAAATGTAAGATCGTGTACTAAACATCCCATTGAAAGATTTGTATCTTGTGAAAAATTGTCCCAGAGTTACAAGACTTTTGTTTCAGCTGTTGACAATACACATATTCCAAGCAACATCCATGAGGCACTCCAAGATTCTGAATGGGCAGCAGCCGTAACTGAAGAGGTTCAGGCCTTAATTAAGAATGGCACTTGGGAGATCACAAGCCTACCTGTAAGGAAGAAGCCGGTAGGATGCAAATGGATATTCTCCATGAAATATAATGGATGGGAGTGTAAATCGGTACAAAGCTCGACTTGTAGCAAAGGGATTTACTCAATCATATGGAGTAGACTATGAAGAGACTTTTGCACCGGTGGCCAAACTAAACTCAGTTATTCTCTCTTTGGCTGCAAATTTAGATTGGTCACTCCATCAACTAGACATCAAGAATGCCTTCTTAAATGGCGATCTAGAAGAGGAAGTTTATATGCAGATTCCTCCTGGACTTGAATCGTCCAGCACCGCAAATATGGTGTGCAGGCTCCGAAAATCCCTCTATGGCCTCGAGCAGTCTCCAAGGGCGTGGTTTGATAGATTATCTCGAGTTGTCAAGAAAGACGGGTTCAACCAATGCCAATCAGATCACACTATGTTTGTTAAACACTCCATGGAAGGAAAGGTAGCTTTGTTTATTGTTTATGTTGATGATATCGTTATTACAGGAAATGATTATGATCAAATTGATCATTTAAAGGGACTCTTGGCAAAGGAATTTGAAGTTAAGGACTTGGGACAACTTAAGTATTTTTTAGGGATGGAAGTTTGCTCGAACAAAGGATGGTATCTATGTATCACAAAGGAAATACACCCTTGACTTACTTCAAGGAACTGGAATGCTTGGGTGCAAGGCAGCTAATACACCAATAGAACAAATAAAAGGAAGAGAAGATGAAAGCCCACCAGCCGACAAAGATAGATATCAAAGTCTAGTTTGGAAACTAATCTACCTATCTCACACAAGGCCCGACATTGGGTTCGCTGTAGGCTTGGCTAGTCCCTACATGTCAAATCTAACAGAGTCTAACATGAAAATGGCGAATAGAATCCTCCAATACCTCAAAGGCACACCAGGCCGAGGCCTCTACTTCAAGAGGAACTCAAACAGGGACATTGAAGTTTATATAGATTCAGATTGGGCAGGGTGCTCCACAGATAGGAAATCGACTACAGGCTATTGTTCATTTGTGTGGGGGAACCTAGTAACTTGGAGAAGCAAGAAACAATCTGTAGTGGCGAGGAGTAGTGCAGAAGCAGAATTTAGAGTTATGGCCCTAGGTATTTGTGAAGGACTGTGGCTTAAGGGCATGCTAGATGAAATCAAAATTCAGGTGAACCATACTGTGAGGTTACTATGTGATAAAAAAAGCTGCTATAGGCATTGCAAAGAACCCAGTCCAACATGATAGAACAAAACATGTGGAAATTGACCGACACTTCATTAAAGAGAAAATTGATCATAAGATTATAAGTATTGATCATGTCCCATCATGCAAGCAAACTGCAGATATCTTAACCAAAGCTCTTCCAAGGAATACTTGTGAAAATATCAAATCCAATTTGGGTATGATAGACATCTACCACCCAGATTGAGGGGGAGTGTTGAAGATTAGCACATATCAAATCATAATCATTTGATTATGATTTGTCTAGCTGTTACAAAACAGTGGTGTAAATAGATTTATTATCTATTATTGTTCTTTCCTTGTTTAGGTAGCAGCAGTTATAGGAAATTATTTCTTTGCTTATTACCAAATTAGTGTACATCTATTTAAACCTCAAAATGTAATAGTTCCATACAAAAATGAAATATACAATATATTTCTACATCATGGTATGACATTCTCAGTGCACCTCATAAGTTATACATGTAACTCCTACAAAATCGGGTCCAACATCATGATGGGTACCTGATGCATGCCAACAGAATAAAAGATTTAGATGGAATGAAATCAGTTAGCCTAGGGCATGCACCAAACAGCCATGGGGATGTTGGACGTGATTTTATAGCAGGGACATGGAACCCGTAAGGTACGTTAGATTAGCCATGCCATGAAATACTTAGACCGACTGCCAATAATGCATAACTTCATGTCATAAAGCCGGTGCAAAAATATATAAATTGAATCTCAGCTTTTAGATGCCAACGAGTAAATTAATATAGGAAAGCTGAAATTCAATACTGCATAACTTGTATGTCATAAAGCCAGTGCAAAAATATATTATTTGAATCTAAGCTTTTAGATGTCAGCGAGTAAATTAATTTAGTAGAGCTGAAGTAATATACACCACAAGTTGCAATACTTTTGACCTCCCACCAGCTGCAACTGAAGTATCTAAGTGCCACTCATTGGAATTCACCTGTTTAAGATAGAAACATTCAAGTCAATAAAAAATTAATATAGTATCACACTTACAAGAGACATAAAATGATATATGACATAAAAAGATGGTGCAGCAGATTTCACATAAGCAACAAAAAAAAAAGAGCTAGCATAAACTGTACCAAATGAAAGACATGTACATAACTCGAGATAAAGAAACGCATAAACGATCAAATCATCATTTCTAAGCTAGACATCACACTAATATGTCAAGTGATCTAAGTGGAAAACTGTATCATCCCTCCAATTGATATAAGTTTGTAAAATCACAAGATAAGATAGAACTAAATACAAGACAATTCTATTCAAAATAACTGTACTTGAAAATTATAAATGATAACACAAAACCATAGAACATACAAAGAAAGGAAGATCCTGAGTAGTGAATATGTGGCTGCCATGTTCGTCATCCCAGTAAGAAAACGAAGCCTTTGGTGTGTGGTACAAAACCTGGCAATTAGGAGGAACAATGAAATCACTTGAATACAAAGCATAAAATGAGTATTGCAACTTTCACATTTATGAAACTTCACCTGGCTTTCAACAGTAACATCAGCTATAGGTTGCAGAGCCTCAATGACAGGTTGCAACAAAGTTTCATCTATTTCACTGAAATCCCTACAAATAAGATCAACAGAGACTTTGAAACTACAATATTCATAACAATAACCAAGCTAATAAACCAGACATCACACACACACAAAAGAAAAGCACAGCCAGTGGGATTTAAACTTAAAACAATCTTTAACATATTATTATGAAGTGACTATTTTGAGAGAGTTTACTGACATGTCCATAAATTGTTTTTAACTTATTCCATAAGCTCTCCAGGATAGCATTGAAAACTAATATCTTATGTGAAAACAAATTTTACTTTAGTCTATCTATTGTTATAGAAATAGTTTACGCATAAGCACTTATATGATAAGCGCTTAATTAAGTTATTTATCCAAATAAGGCATGAGATTAATCACATGTGCATTCTTTGTCTACAACTACACATTGCAGATGAATTCCAAAAACAGCCCCTTCTACAACACAAAAATAGAAACAAAACAAACTGTTGAACAAAATCACATTCATAATTCATGCCTACCAGTCATAAACCCAATCCCGCGGATCCGCGTTAAGCAAACTGAAAGAAAGAACGATCCTCCCATCCGCACCAACCGGCATAAACTCATTGTGAATCAAACCATCTTCACTCCCACCATTAACAAACACCTTAGAAAAAATCTCAGCCACACGCACAACAGCCTCCTCCTCGGAAACCTTCCCAACAATCCACGCATGCCTATACTTCCCAACCACAGCCTTCACTTCTTCCTCACCATTCACCACCACAACACTATACACCTTCTCTCCTCCATACATATCCACCAACCTCTTCACCGTTTCATCCGCCTCTTCGTCATTTCCCCTCAATTTCCCGCCGAAACCAACAGCATTGACTTCAGAATCGGCGGCGGCCAAATCAAGTACAACCGAGACAGGGTAATCGAAGGAGCAACCACACGGCGAGTCCCGTTCGGAGATTTTCCTTCGAATAGCCTCTCCGACTTGGTGATTCGAGAGACTAAAATTGAAACCGACGAAGATAGCTTGAAATGAGCACGGGAAAAGCAGCCGATTCGATTCGATTTTGGAGGAGAATGAGTCGATTTCGTCGAACGGGAGTGGCGCGCGGTAGATTTCGATGGATTTCAAGAGAAGCGGGATGAGTAGGATGAAAGAGACGAGGACTGTGAGGGTTGTTACGAGGCGTTTGACACCAGGTTTGGTCTTTCGCATGGTTTTGGAATCGAATTCTGAAACGGAATTAGTTGTCTGAGTTTGAGTGTTTTCTGATTCCGGTGGAGAATCTGAGATCTCCGCCATAGCGCCGATGATAGATCAGGGTTCTGCAAATTCAGTGCGGTTTTAGCTTGACGAGACTTTACCCAATGAAGTGAGAACCAAGTTCAGTTCAGATGAAATGATAGACTACTATATGATTTAACTGATGAAAGCTTCTATCGTGTTGCCGTCTTAGCTCAGCTGGTAGAGCGCGTGGCTTTTAACCACGTGGTCGTGGGTTCGATTCCCACAGACGGCGATATTAGTTTTTAGTAGTATTTTGAATACTTTGATCTTTTTGGACAAAAAGTTTATAATTTCAAATTAGCACTTACTTTTTCAAGATTATTTTCTTGAGAGCGATATTTTAGATGTTAAATATATACTATTGAAAATAGGGGTAAATGTTAGATATTAAAATATTTATTTAATTAAAAATTTGGATAAAGATTAAAATTAAAAAAATTATGTTGGTGATGAACCTTGACGGCACGGACTAAAACCCTCTTCTGGGGTTTATGCAGGATCAACATGGAACCACTCCGGAACATTTTGAGAACATAAAAAATAATATAAGGGGTTTTGTGATGATTGATTTTTTCATCGGTTATTTTAAAACAATGAAGTTGTGACACCTCAATATTTCAATTATTAAATAATTAGAATTTTTAATTATTAATTTAATTAGAAATTTAAGTATTGGTATTTTTGGATTATTGGAATTATTTAAATAAAATAAATGTGGGATTGTTGGTGGTGTGAAGTGTAAAGTGGGGGTGTGGGGAGTAAAAGGCTCTACTCACACTATTTGTTTTATTATTATTATTTTTAGAATAATAAGAACAAAAGGAAAAGAGAAGTCATTTAGGAATATTCATTCTACGTGAAAGTGAGAAGAGGAAAAGGAACGGGAAGAGCCAAGAACGCTCACAGTCAAGAAATTCTCACAAGGTAAGGGGTGATTTTCTCTGATAGTTATGTCTTATGAGTTTTGATAATCAATAGGATTGAATAATATGTTAGGAATCCCGATTTAGGATTTCTAGGTCGTGTCGTAACGATGTTGTTTGCCGTAAAAACCCCAATTGGAATACATGATGATTGTTATTATGTATATTGATGTTATGGATTGATTATGAAGAGCAATTCTACTGTTAATTGTATGTAAGAATGCCTAATTTTACTGCACATGTCGTGATGTGAATGTTGGAAAAGATTTGGGTTGATTGGTATTGCAAACAGTGGGAGAATCTGGTTTTTGGGTAAAAATACGTAGCATGAGTCGATACATAAGGTTATGCATCGATACAAGCTGGTATGTGTTTAAAAACTAGAAGCGTGAAAAAGGCTTGCATCGATACATAAGCCCTTGCATCGACTCATGAGGCATTTTTGGGAGTCTTGGATCGACACATACGAGTTATGTATCGACACAAGACAGCTTTGTATCGATACAAGAGAGTATGTATCGACTCATACTGAAGAAACTTAGAAAAACAGAAAATTGATTTGCGTACGAGTCGACTCATACGTTACTTGAGTCGATACAAGCCATGTATGGGTCGACACATGAGTGTTTGGATCGACTCATACTGTTTAAAAACAGAAAATAACGTTTGGAAAATTGTTTTGATCGTATCTTTGCGACCGTAACTCCGATTTAGTTGTAGTTGGAACCGTTGAAAAGTTAGAAGTATGAATTATCTTGTAAAAACATTATAAAAACATTGTAAGTGAATCTTGTTGGATTAGTATGACCTTCCGTATGAGGAATTCGTTGTTGTCGTGGTTGTTCGTTGTTGTGATGTTGTATATTCATGATAATTGTTGGTATCATGTGTTGTGGTGATGTTGTATATTCATGATAATTGTTGATATCATGTGTTGATTGAATGTTGCATGCTTTATGCTGTGCATGTATATGCATTCTGGTGGAGTTAATTCTCATTGTGTGGAATTTAACTTGTATAGCCAATACCCGTACCCAGTTGATTAGTGGTGGTGAGGCTGGATTCGCGTCTGAATGATGTATGGGTGAATCGAGGATTAACGTTGTGTCCGAGTTGGAATGGAACAATGTGTGAATTTAGTTCACTGTCGGTACCACATGCATAGAGTTTGCATTATATTTGTTTGGATTATAACATGTTAGGATGGATTCCAGTGTTATAGTCTGTTGTTTGTGTATGAAGTATGTTTGTGACTTGGTGTATGAAGCAGATCTAATTATGTTGAATAGGGTGGACTGATGTCTTATGATATTTTATTGATTTTGATGAACTTTTAATGCATTCTAATTATGATGAAGTCTTACCCTTACTTTGATGATTTCAGATTGAAGTCTTAGCTGCTTAGGAGTTGGTGAGGATGGCTCTTGAGCTAGGCATTTAGTTTATCCGCGTGTCAGTGTCATGCTCTGGTAGTTGTAACACTGGGGAACGTTTGGTTGTGAGTTATATTTAAAATTCTGTTGTTCTTTTTGGTTGATTTTGGGAGTAATTATTGATTGAATTTATTCTGTTTTGATGATAATTTCCGCTGCGTAGAACATGTCTTTTGGTTTAATTATTTTAATGAAGTTCTTTAGTGAAACATGACAACTGTATGAGATTTTCTTTTAAATAAATTGTAATGCCCTTGTTTTCACATGTTAGCTCTGAAATAATTATTAATATTCGCGGGGTATTTTAGAAGGGTGTTACAATAGTGGTATCAGAGCATAGTCGGTCATTGTGACCAGTGTCTTAGTGTCGTTATCCCTGTTGTATGCGACTAGTGCAAGGTAACACTGTGGATACTTCTATTCTAATGAGATTGTTTTGTAATTTTACAGAACAATGGCCGGAAGAGGTAACGAAAGAGATGATGTTGCGATTGTTGAGGCTTTGGGAATGCTTGCTGGTGTGCTTGGAGGAAATCAGCTGGGAGCTGGTATTGGAGCTGACAGACAATTGGGGAATTTTCAGAGGAACAATCCTCCGTTGCTCAAAGGCACGCATGACCCTGAAGGTGCTCAGAGATGGTTGAAGGAGATTGAAAGGATCTTCCGAGTGATTGATTGTGCTGAAGAGTTGAAGGTGAGGTATGGTACCTATATGCTGGCAGAGGAAGCTGATGATTGGTGGGTTGCTACCAGGACTGAGATGGAGCAAGATGGTGTTGCGCTGACTTAGGTTGTGTTCAGGAGGGCTTTTCTAAGGAGGTATTTTCCCGAAGACATTCGGGGAAAGAAAGAGATCGAGTTCCTAGAGCTCAAGCAAGACAACAAGACTGTGAGTGAGTATGCTTCCAAATTCATTGAGTCAGCGAAGTACTATGCTCACTACAACAATGAGGAAGATGGAGAATTTTTTAAATGTATCAAGTTTGAGAATGGTCTCTGTGATGAGATTAAGCAGGGTATCAGGTATCAGCGTATTGGCAGGTTTTCTGATTTGGTGGATTGCAGTAGGATTCTGGAAGAGGATTTTGCTAGTACTAGCACGAATTCTCGTGGGTATGCTGATCGGAAAGGAAAGCAACAGATGGATCGTGGCAAACCATATGACAGGATTAATCAGACGTTTAGTGGTTGGAAGAGGCCTAGCGAGGGAGATTCTAATGCTCCTATTAAGTGCTATAAGTGTGGTAAGTTTGGACATCGAGTTAAAGAATGCAAGAGTGATGCGAAGAAGTGTTACAATTGTGGGAAACTTGTACATGTAGCTAATGATTGTAGAGCTATTATGTATTTTATATTTACAAAATTAAAAATACAAAATTAAATATTATATTGAAGTAGTAGAGTAACAATAATAAAAATGTAAATGGAGAAAGGTATATAGATTATAAGAGGAAATGATGTTTGAACTATTCTTGAATGCCTTCACAAGTAACAAATTCGTTAGTAGCATAAGTGTGGAATAAAAATTAAAATGAAATGGAATCGCAACAACTTGAAAAATGGTTAGTAAGCAAGGTATATAAATCGAAATGAAATTACCATGAACTATGTACATGAATAAATTGATATTCACAATTAAGAACCATGAAAAATAAGTTAGTATTTAAAATAAATAAAAAAATCAGCATTGTATCACCATGTTAAACAAAAATATTATGTATTTTATATTTACAAAATTAAAAATACATAACTAAATATTATATTGAAGTAGTAGAGTAACAATAATAAAAATGTATATGGAGAAAGGTATATAGATTCTAAGAGGAAATGATGTTTGAACTATTCTTGAGTGCCTTCACAAGTAACAAATTCGTTAGTAGCATAAGTGTGGAATAAAAATTAAAATAAAATGGAATTGCAACAACTTGGAAAATGGTTAGTAAGCAAGGTATACAAATCGAAATGAAATTACCATGAACTATGTACATGAATAAATTGATATTCACAATTAAGAACCATGAAAAATAAGTTAGTATTTAAAAAAAAATCAGCACTGTATCACCATGTTAAACACATTAAAATTTAAGCGAACACAACGGTAAACATAATTTTTCGATCATAAATGAAACAAGGATCAAAATTCACATTGCAACATGAAAATAGAGTTCGAAATGAGCTTCCAACCCCTAAATTAAAACTCGGGCAGCAGCTAAACAATCTAATCATGTTCAATAAGAATTAACTCAAACAAATATTCAGAGCTAAATCTAGTATCATACAATAGACAGAAAAAAAATTGCCTTAAACCAAAACCATATCTTAAGCCATTATATTAAACTATATTTTGATCAACTTGATATGTGAAATCTAAAAAAACAAAATTATTAATCTTTGATAAAAAGGATACAACCCAACACTAGCTTGGAACATAACGATAAAACAAACGTAAAAAAACATCATTAACAGTTTGTGAAACCGAGATCAACAATCTTTTAAATTCAATTGTTCAGCAAGGAAAATGAATCAAATAAATAAAGTTGTGAACTTGCTAGAGATGAATTTAAACTTGCAAAAAAAACTAGAAAATCTATGTAAAAAAACATTTGAGAGAAATCGCTTGAATGATGTGGAATCAAAACCATTTTATTCACACCACAATTCCAACCATCCAAAAACACATTTATAATTCTAATTGATTCCAACCTACAAACTAGGACAAGCTTATGAAATCATAAGAAGTATTAAAACCTAGACACAGCTTACATCATATGCATAAAAATTAACCATCAATGAATGAAGAGCTTCAAATATGTGTTAGTGAATGAGAAATGTTATCAAGTTAGTCACAATTGAATAATTTCATATCAATCAACAAAACTATTCATGAACATAAAATAGATCTATTAGCAAGTTACTTATAATATCTCCTCGAAGGACCAATATAAACAACTTTAAAAAGTGATATTCTCACCGAAATTATTTAAACAGAACAAAAAGATACAACTAAAAAGATCTAAAAGTTACCACTCATGAGATTTGCACAGGTGCTTCGTTTGATGTTGTTGTTGAATGAACAGCAAGGCGACGAAAGTGTGAATTGTTGGTTTGATGGGATGGTGAGATTTGACGGAGAAGGCAGAAGCTTGTGTGATTATGGATGGATTGAGAGGTGAGACGGAGGGAGTTGCTAGGTGATTTGGATGAGAGGAGGAGTTTTGATGAAGAGGAAATGGTTTATCCTCTCTGCCTTTCATTGTTTTCGTTCTTTTTTTCTCAGATTTTCATTCCTCCTCTCCCCCTTGATGTCCTCACAATAACCCATATATATACAAAAGAAAATTAGGTTTAGATAATTTTTTAAAAATTCCAAAAATGCCCTTTTGATTAAATGGGCCATAAAGATTGGATTTATTGATGAATCTTGAATCTTAGGTCTCTTGGAATTCAGAAGTTTTGGCCGTTAGGAGCAGAAGTTTTGGCCGTTAGGAGCAGAAGTTCTGGCCATTAGGAGCAGAAGTTTTGGATGCACACATCTTGTATATTGAGATGAAGCTTGAAATAATGGAACCTCAGATATTCAACTTTTGAGAATCAAACCTCTTCTTCAGAACAGTGTATACTCTCATAATCGGAAAATCCTGATCTCATGGTTAATGCACAAATGATATGCATGCAATGCACCTATTGATTAAGTGTAAGCCAATTATTTAAAAAAATGAAGAGGGAAAATTAAATTGAAAATAAATATGGAATGTGAATGAAAGTAAAAATTTAAATATGATGTAAATAAATGAATGTGAAAACTCAAGGCAAAATTTGGGGTACAACAGGTTTGGCCAATGGTGAGGAGTCGGATGAACAGGAGAGAAGAGTTGGCGCAACTAAAAAATATACAAGGAGATGGTGGTAGGCATTGATGGTTATGTGGAGGATGGAGATATGAACATGTATGCGTATGAGGAGGAGGAAGAAGATGCTCTCGATGCGGAAATCGATACTGAAGGAATCCACGTGGAACATATTACGGTGGGAAACTTTGAATTCCCACGTTTTGTTTTATCAAATGATGAAGAGAAGAGGATTCAGAAACCATGGAAGCACGATATTATCGTGAAGTTGTTGGGTAGGAAAATTGGTTACAAAGCTCTAGAAACAAGACTCAAACAGATGTGGGTAAAGAAAGGCATAATCAACATTATTGACTTAAGTAATGAGTATTATCTGGTTCCTTTTTCCATGATGTTGATCATGCAGTTGCGATGATGATTGGCCCTTGGTTTATCTATGATCATTATTTAACAGTCAAGCCATGGTGTCCAAATTTTATGCCCCAAAATGATACAATAAAAGACGTTGTTGTGTGGGTAAGAATCTTGGGACTTCCAATCGAGTATTATGACGGAAGATTTCTGAAGCAGATTGGTAATACGATTGGAAAAATAGTTAAAATTGACAAGAATACCTCAATGCAAGAGAGAGGGAAATATGCTCGAATATGTGTGGAAATTGACTTGACCAAACCTCTACTGGCGATGTTCATGATATAAGAAACAAGTTAACATATGGAATACGAAGGGTTGCACTTGGTATGCATGTATTGTGGGAAGTATGGACACTGTACGAAAGGTTGTATGGAGCGGATAAAAGTTGGGAAAGACAAACAGATCGAGACAGAGATGCAACAAACTAATAAACAAAATACTGGAGCGCCAATTGACAGCAATAAATAGGGCCCTTGGATAATAGTTCAAAAGCAAAGGAGAGCTAGAAAAACTGCCTATCTAGATGACTAGAGTGGTCGTAAGGGTAATGGAAGGACACATAGTGGAGGAAGTAGCGGAAGGAATAAAGGTGGAATTATTGTCGGTTTAAGATTTAATTCGTTATTGCATGACATAGAAGAAGAGTCGCGAGAGGAAGTTCATGTGGCTAACTGTCATAGTGATAAGATTGCAGAATAAGTTGTAGTGAGCTAAGTGATACCAACAACAATTTGTGTAGTGGAGGATGATAATAGAATGCATAATGTCATGATGAACCAAGGGACACCAGCAGAAATTTATGGTGTAGAGGGAGATACTAGAGAGCACACTGAAATTGTTGGAGCCGAAAAGGATGGTGCAGAAAATGAGCAGAATACTATTGGCCATGAAGGAACAGTTGGGGATCAGAAAAGGAAAGATAGAGTAACATTTGTTGGTGGCACCAAAATCATTCAGGAAAAGAAAAAAAGATTCAATAACCTTGGAGCGTGGGGTACAGGCAGTTTCAAAGGGAAGTCAATGAGCAAAACATGTGGCAATACAAATTTGGTAGATTTCGTGGATAATGTCGAGGTTGCAACTTTAGCTAATATTTTCAGAGATAAAATTTGTCATGGACGAGGGAATGTACCACCAGACTTATAGGCAGAACATGGAATTACCTCAACAAATAATGTTGTTACAAACGCAGACGACGTTTTTAGTGGGGAGCCAATAGAGAGTCTGAATCTGCCATTAAAATAGCATGAAAGTAATATGGAATATGATATGGAGAAGGTTATGGAGACCCCGGATTAGAGCTCTTAATTGGTAGCGACTGTTTTTTCTATTTTCAATTAGAACTTAGTTTATGATGAACACAAAATATGATATTTTTAACTGGAACTGTAGAGGGGCTGCCTACACTACTTTCTTTCGAAACTGTAGCCAATATGTAAACACTCATAGGCCTGTTGTTATAGTAATAGCCAAAACTCGATGCAATCCAACAACTCTTCACAAAGCTTTAAGACGAATGAATCATGATGAAATTGTGTCTGTTGTGAATCACGGTGTATCACAGCGGGAGGACTGACTTGTTTGTTTTGCGTTTTATCATAAATGTTGCGGATAACAAGAGTCGCCACTGACTTTTCTTTTATCGAATAAAGGAAAGGTGAAAAGAACAGGAAATACCTTTGTTAGATTTTGAGTAAGGGAGGTAATTATGAAAAGGGAAGGTATTAGCATCCTTTACATCCGTAGTTATCTATGGGCTCTTAATTTCTTAGCTCACTTTTTGAAAACTTGCTTTCTATGTGTGTGTGATTTGACTTGAAAAGTATTTTGCTTTGACTTTGTAATAATTCTTGTATCAATCCTCAAGAATGTATACGAAGTGTTTGGAAATGTTTGTTTGGAAAAATGTAACTTTGTAATGATTCTCGTTGGAATGTATACAAAGTGTTTGTTTGACAGTATTTTGAAAAAAATAAGTGTGAGGTGTGAAAAGCATTTTGATTGGAGCAAGCAATTAAAAGTCTTATTACCTACTCAAAAGGGTCGTTCTTGTTATTTTCCTTCTCCTTTAGGACAACATTATCCATACCATTGGTTGATAGGTAACTCTATTCGTTGGATGTGAAGGGACAAGCGTAGGGTCATCGTATTGTCATTGAAGGAAACATGTAAGGGTACCTTAGCAATTCGAAGAGACGATCATCACTTATTCATAGGCAACAACCAAGGGACGAGATCATATATTCGTAGGCAACATCGAGGTTCATCGAGGGACTGTGATCTTTTTGACAATTTTTGAATCGAGGAACTTTGCTAATGGTACCCCATGCGTTCGAGGGACATGACCATTATTTCGTAAGGCAACAAGAGAGATTAACCTAAAGGGTGAAAGTGTGAAAGTGTGTTTAATTTAGATATGTTATCTTTAAATTAGGGATTACCCTAGTTGTGGGGTTGATTGCTTAGGAGTGGGTTCTTTTGGTCAACTCTTGAGAAATTTTTTGAGTATATGGAGATGTGAATTGACTTGAGAAATAGGAGGAAATTTTTTGGGGTATAACACACGCCATACCACACATGCTCTGCCTGAGTCCTTGCTGGTCAACCACCTTGGGACGGTGGTTCCGGTCACCATCTCTGGTCGTTCAAACATCATAACCTGCAAAATTGAAGCAAAAACAAAAAGGAATAACCCAGGTCAACATAAAATCATCCCCTAAATTCGAATCTGGGGTTATTTTGGCCTGAATCGTCCTACAAATAGGGATACGAAAGCTTAGAAGCTTTGTGCCTTAGCCATGGTGTTTTTCGGTTCACACGTTAAACCTTCCATCTAATGCATCAAACCTATTCTAATGGACTTCCTGAGATTATACAAACAATTGAAACACATTAGAAACACATGAATTAAAAGAATTGAATTTGAGAAGTTTAACAAATCGGTGCGGCTTAGCTGGAGAGTTCTAACGTGTTGCAGGCTTAAAGAATGATTGAAACAAACTCCTGCAGGTCTTAGGAGCACGATGCAATGGTTGGAATCGATTGGATGTGGCTGGAAATTGAAACTCGATGGTGCAAGTTTGCTTGATATTTTTTATACAAAACCCTAGCTTTATGGCTGCAAGAACTCGTCCCCTTGATGTCTGAAGGTGTTTTGTATTTATAGGGCAAGAGAATTAGGTTAAACTTGAGAGAAAATATTTGGAATTCATTGAGAAATATTTGATTTGGAAATCAAATGTAATATTTCAAAACTTGGCCAATATTCATGCAATTATTCCTTGTATGCTTCTTGCCAGCTTGCAATGTATTTCTTGGACCTCAATATATCTAAATAATAAAGCCCACACGCCTTGGCCTCTTGTCTTGTATTTTATTTTATTTAAAATTGAATTTTAATGGAATAATTCAAAAATAAATTAAATAAATGATGGAAGGGCGTGTACTTGGACTTAGAGGTCATGGGTCATCTTAGAAACAAGTTCAGATCATAAAAACCTAAGCCCATTTGGAAAGTTTTCAAGTTTGATCAATATTTCCTTCATGCATTTCTTCAAAATTTCCAAACTTGATAAAACCATAACTTGCTCAATTTTTATCATTTGAGAGTGTTCTTGGACTTTTTAGAAATCTCAATATGTCCTATAAATGATCCTTTTGGTTTCATCTTCATTGAAGCTTCCATGTTCATGTACACTTCTTTTGAAAAATATGACTTTTTGTTGACTTTTAGAAGAACCTATAATATCTTGACCCATAACTCTCAAATGAAGCATTTTTTACCAAAGATTGTGAGACACAAAGTTGTATAGAATTTAATTCCCTTCAAATTGAGCTTTTGTGGAAAACAATTTGATGAAGTATGTGCAAGTTATGCTTGGTCAAAGTTCTGTTGACTTTTGATCAAAAAATTCTAATTTAGAAACTTTGACTTTTGATCAATTCTCTGACTTTCTTGATGTATCGTGATCAACCCTTTATTAAATGATGAATGTGACTTCAAAATATTGATGTTGATCAAAAGTGATGAAGTTTGACTGTATGTTGACCCTAGTTGACTTTTTGTCCAATTCAACTAATTTTCAACCATCTGAGCAATTGATTGAGCACACTTGAGATGTGAGGCTTAAAACTTGACATGGTGCTTACTTGAGGCAATAAGAACCATAATTGACTTGAGAGAATCAAAATCCAAGTTATGGGTTGATTGCTTAGGAGTGGGTTCATCTGGTCAACCCTTAAGGAATTCTTGAGTATGGAGATGTGTATTAATTAGAAAATAGGAGGGAATTTTTTTGGTATAACAGCTTCCGTACCATACACGAGAGTTGCCACTGTAGATGTCTGTACTGAAGTGCGATAACTGTGGAGAGCAAATGGCAACATCTCATGTCAATCCTTATACATCATTGTCATCTTCTGTATGATCTTCTTAAGATTCTTGTTGGCGGCTTTGATGAGAAAAATAGCAAGTGTACTATTTTGCCTCTTGTAATAATAGGGAAATTCCCCGAATGTCGATCTCAAGGACTGCGTATTGATATCCAGTTCAATCTATAGTTCAATTAAACAAAAACTTCTAGAGTTTAGGTTTGATTTTCTATAATCGAATAATTGCAACTAAAATAAATAAATAAATGCTAAGGACTATTTTGACAGATATGAGTAACCTGCTATGGAAGATGTATAATTTGCCCTATAATAACCTAGAATCCTGATCTTTTCAACAAGTTCATAAACATTCAATTACCAGCCCTTTAGGTTATTTTCCCCTAAGTCCTTAGTGGGAAAACCTTTGAACCTTCAATCTTAAATCCTAAGTCCTTAGAGATTTATGATGAAATCAAGCCTTTGTTTTATCAAGGGTTAGATCCGGTAACTTTAGAGTATCCCTAGTCCTAGGTGATATCTACTATAGTCTAATCGCAAAAACCTTAACAACCAGGTCCATTGATTGTTAATCAGAATCAATTCTTGTTGGTCCGACAAAGAAAGCATTAAAAATATTGCACGATTAAATTAAATAATAAAAACCACGAAATTGATCACTCAGGAAGTCAACATAGTTACAGGGTCAAATCAGGGACACCCTATAGCATTAGGGTTTTAGCTACTCATACTATTCAAAGATAACAGAAGATAAATTGTAAATGTTACAAGTATTAGGGAGAAATTTGATCTTCAATCCTTTCTGTTCATGAAAACCTCCTTCCGCCGAAACCCTTGTTTTCTCCAATCTTCTCTCCTCTCGTGTTCTCTGCTGGCAAAAAGTCCTCTTTCTCTTTTCCAAAATTCCTTTTTATAGTCTCAACCTCATCCAAGTCTTAGCCAAAGTCCAAAGTACCCTTAATGACAAAGAAAAGGTCCAAAACTCAAAAAAATGAAGTTTCCACACGCGTCCATCAACATGGGCCGTGTTGATTAACACGGGTGCCCGTGTTAATCTCTTGAATAAAAAATATTTGCTGCCAGCCCAATCAACACGGGCAGTGTTGATTCACGCGGGCGCCCGTGTTAATCAACACGGGCAGTGTTGATTAACACGGGTGCCCGTGTTGATTCACTGACTTTGGTTTTTTTGCGTTTTCTAGTGGCTTTTCAACACGGGCCGTGTTGATTCACACGGGGGCCCGTGTTGATGCATCTGTAGCCTCCAATATTCTGATTTTTGCACTTCTTTTGCCCCGATTTATCCTGTTTTATTCTTATGACCCTGAAAACACTCAAACACATAACCAAAGCGTAAAATGCAATAATATGACATATAACACTAGACAAATAAAAGAAACGATAACGAAATTCAATGCTAAATAACTGAATAAAAACCACCGATCAACATGAATGCCCTGTTGCCATGCAATTTTCTTCATGGATAATGAATACTTGGATATAGAAGATCATGTATGTCCCTGACTGGTGCAAAAAAAAGTCATGAAGCTTGCTATAAATCCATAATTTATCATGTAAATTATGAAACTTTGTGGATAAAAATAAAGTTGTTGATACGTAGCCATCACCTCTCAAAATATAACCTGGAAGGCCCAAGAAGAAAAGGAACAAACAGGTCAGAGAAATAATGAGACATGAGATACAACTATAGAGAGGAAAGTTTAGAATCAAATGTAGTCAATGTTATATGGGTGGACACAATAAGGTTACTTGAAAATTCCACCACCTTTGACATAAGATGTTTCTCAGCTTAATACACAAACTTAACCAAGTGAATCAACACAAATTAACGTCACACCAAATAAGTTGGCACCGTCAATTCAGACAACACCAATTAAGCTTGCGCCACCAAGTCACATAACACTAATTAAGGCAGCACCGCCAAATCATATAACACCACGAGAGCCAACATCACTCTCATCAACTCATCCAATTGCAAAGAAGAAAAGAAGATTTAAAAAGGGGTCAAAACCTATTTTGAGTCAACCTTAGTTGTTATAATTTTTTGTGTCCATCTTTTGATGTCTATTTATAATCATGATATAATTGTTTGATGTTATTTTATCAAGATGCAACGAAACATCAACATAACAGTATTTAATGATATTTAAATGAATTTATAGTTTAATATCTTATAAAAATGCTTTATATTTGCTCTAACATTAATATAGGATTTGTATTCATTGTACAATACTGTTGAAATTCAAACACTATTGAAAATCTTTTGTATTTTCAAAATTAAATATGAATAGAATGTGAGCGTGTTAATGTTATTTATATGAATTCATAAACTTGAGAAAAAGACGAATACGCAGGATAAAATGAATGAACGGGAATGAAGAAGATGAAGAAGACTAATTGTGAACCCTAGAAATTCAAAACATTGAAACTTACTAAATACTTTAGAACGAAGAGGAATACACTTTTAAATTAGCTTTGATGACTTCACTTTGTCAAACAAAAAAAACTGAACTTTCATATAAGCATAATTTAATGTTTTTGGGCAAAAGTTAACATAAAGGATCAAGTTGGTAACATGATAACTTTTTAGGGACTAAAAAGTAACATTTATTATATAAGGGACATAAGAAAAAAAGTTAAAGTAAAGATTAACTAAGTCGTAATTCTTAAATAAGTAAAGTGTATTCCCAATTTCGTATCGTTTAGATCACCGTCCTCCGTAAATCGATACATGTAAAACCAAAATCAAGAACAAAACATGTATTCCTGCTTGATAGTCACTAAACTCAAAGAACAAAACTCAAAAATTAACTTCTAGGTTATCGTCTTCCCTAAATTGATACATGAAAAACCAAAACCAAGAACAAAACTTGTATTTATGCCCAATAGTCGCTAAACTCGAAAAACAAAACTCTAAGAAAATTTCTCTAGGGTGTCCGTTTTCACTAATCGCTCTACTCGAAAAATAAAACTCAAGAATAAAATTTGAAGGACAATCATCATAATCAATCCATAACTAAATTATGAGTTATTTGTGTTGGAACAGAAGATGGAAGAAGATAGATTTGTGATGAAGAAGAAGAAGTTTAAGAGAAATGGGAAGAGAATAAAATGTGATACTGAAAATGAAAATGTATTTTTGTGAATGAATGAATATTTTGTTTACAAATAAATGCTCTTTATATAGACACATTTCCTAGGCCTAATAGTATAAACTAAACTAAGGCCCACAACATCTAAAGCCCAAAGAATTTGACTCTATATACTAAAGGATAATATTTCGATAGCCAAGTTGTTTGACCACCACCTTCAACAGAATTAAATAGTACACAATATTGCAACATAGTTCGATACACACTAAATTCGATTACTATTTCGAACATGAATTATGCACACATTCTAACACACCCCCTTAATTCATGTTCTCGAGACTTCTCATCCCGATGCTCTCTTTCAGCTCTTCGAATCTGACTTTCTTCAGAGGTTTAATGAATATGTCAGCTAGTTGAACTTCATTCTTGCAGTACTTTATTTTGATTTTTCCTTTGTTGACTTGATCTCTCAGGAAATGATACCTTCTTTCAATGTGTTTACTTCGACCATGACACACTGGATGATTAGCCAAGTTGATTGCTGATTTGTTGTCAACAAATAACTTTATATTCTTAGGTTCCATTATCTTGAGTTATTCAAGTAACATCTCAATCTATGCTGCTTGACATGCTGCATATGATGCAGCTACATATTTTGCCTCACACGATGATAAAGCCACAATGCTTTGTTTCTTCGAGCTCCAAGAGATTGGAGCACCTTCGATCACAAAAATGTAGCCAACAGTGCTTTTCTTTTCGTCTTGATCTCCACTGAAGTCTGAATCAGTGTATCCATGAACTTCAATGCTTGTGTTGTTCTTCGACTTCTTTGGCAACAACACCCCATGATCGACAGTTCCCTTTATATATCTCAGCACCCTCTTTACTGCATTGAGATGACACTCCTAAGGTTTCTCCATAAATCTGCTCAACAACCCCACACTTTGGCAGATATCTGGTCTTGTATTACAAAGATATCTCAAGGATCCAATGATTTGTTTGTACAATGTCGAATTTACAAACTCATCATTCGATTCTTTCTTCAGCTTTGCTCCTGTTTCTAACGGAGTGACAGCTTCGTTGCAGCTGCTCATGTTGAATCTTTTCAGTATATCTTGAGCATACTTGGTCTGATGCAAGAATACTCCTTCTTCAGTATTTTTGAATTCCATTCCTAGAAAATATGAGAGATTCCCTAGATCTGACATTTCGAATTCTTGCATTAGCTTCGACTTGACCTTTACTATCTCAGCTTCTTCATCTCCAGTAATCAGTAAGTCATCTACATAGAGGCATAAAATGATTCGACTGACACTGTCGACATTGTTTACATACACTCCATGTTCAGAAACACACTTTGTGAAACCTGCTTCGATTAGGAAGCTATATATTCTCTTATTCCAAGTTCGAGGAGCTTGCTTCAAACCATAGAGAGTCTTTCGTAATCTATACACCTTTGACTTCTTCTTCTAATGGTCCATTCAGGAATGATAACTTTACATCCAGCTGATGCATCTTCCATCCCTTGTATGTTATTGTCGAAACAACTATTCGAATTGTTTCTAGCCTAGCAACCGGTGCATATACTTCGTCGAAGTATATTCCTGGCTTCTGTAGAAAACCTCTAGCCACCAGCCTTACTTTGTACTTAGCAATTTCTCCATTTGGCCTTCGTTTCACCTTGTATATCCACTTTACATCAATTGGCTTCTTATTCGTTCTTTCGACAAGCTCCCAAGTCTTGTTCTTCTCAATGGCTCTAAGTTCTTCTTTCATGGCTTCACACTAATTCGAACTACCCATTGCTTCATTCAAATCAATTGGTTCTACTTCAGCCATCATCATGGCTTCTTCAACTAAATCACCATCATCATCAATCACTTGATTTGGAAATTTTTCATACCCAGCTAGCCTAGTTGATTCAGTTCTTGTTCTTGTCGACCTTCTTTCACTTTGCTCAGGTGGTTCTTCATTTTGACTAGTTGAAGCATTGCCTTGTTCACTTCGACTATTCGAGGGCTCATCTTGTGGATCTTCTTCGAACATAGTTATAGCAGTGTCTGATTCCTGTGTTGAACTTCGACTCTAATCCCAACCTTTGTTGTCGTCGACTCGAACATCTCTACTGATTATTAGTTTATCTTCGATTGGTGAATACAGCTTGTACACACCAGTCGAATGATAACCTATAAGAACCACAATTTCACTTAGATCATCCAGTTTTCTTCTCAATTGTTCGGGTACATGCCTGAAGCACATTGATCTAAAAACTCTAAAATGACTCACACTTGGCTTCGATCCCGTCCAAGCCTCATGAGGTGTTTTTCCAACTATCCTCTTTGTGGGACACCTGTTCAGAATGTATAATGCTGTCAAAGCTGCTTCAGCCCAAAATCTCTTAGGCATATCTTTAGGTTTCAACATACTTCTTGTCATGTTCAATATACTTCTGTTTTTCCTCTCAACTATGCCATTGTGTTGAGGTGTATAGGGAGCAGTAACCTCATGCTCTATACCTTCCCCAATACAAAATTTGGCAAATTCAACAGAAGTGTATTCACCACCACCATCGGTTCTTAACTTCTTCAATTTGCAGCCGCTTTGCCTTTCAGCATGCAACTTGAACTTCTTGAATTGTGTGAATACTTCACTTTTCCTTTCAATGATGTAAATCCATATACGTCTGGTGAATTCATCAATCAACGTAAGGAAGTACCTGTTGCCTCCATTTGACTTCACTTCAAATGGTCCACACACATCAGAGTGAACTAGTTCCAACTTGCGCTTGGATTTCATGGGCAAGTCATGTTTGAATGTCTTCCTTGCCTGTTTGGCTTTACAACATTCTTCACATACTTGCTTTGGTTCCTTCACATAAGGTAAACCCACCACCATCTCCTTCTGATTTAGCATACATAAACTTCTGAAGATTAGATGTCCATACTTGTGGTGCCATAGCCAGTTCTTGTCTTCTTCTGTCGTCGAAGCAAGACATTTGTGATCTGATGTGTTGAGTTCAACTTTGAACGTCTTGTTTTCTGCCAATGGCGCCTTCATGATTAGCCTCCCATCAGCCCTATAGACTTTCATCTCATTCCTTTCAAGTTTCATCCTGAATTCTTTTGCAAGTAATTGACCTACACTTATCAAGTTACTTGTCATATAGGGTACATACAATACCTCAGTGATAGTAGCTTTTCCACCATCCTTTCTGGAAATCGAAATATCTCCTTTGCCACCAGAATTGATGTGTCTTCCATCAACAAACTTTATCACCCTTTTTACTGACTCATCTAGTTTGGTGAACCAATTTTTGTTGCCAGTCATATGATTGCTACGTCTTGAATCCAGATACCACATGTTGGTTTTCTCAAAGTTCGACTGAGAATTAACCATCATCAGCACATCATCTGAATCATTGTCTCCTGCATGTGCATATCAAGCTTCATCACTTTCTTTCGCCCTTTCTAATTTCCTCCTTTGACAGTCTCAAGCGTAGTGACCAAAGCCTTGACAATTGTAGCATTGCTTATCTTTCTTGCCAACTTTATTCCCAAAATACTTGTTTCTCACACCTTTTCTCGAATCAGCATTCTTTCTTGACTTCTCATCATCTGCAAGATGCTTTTGAAACTTCAATTTTTCAGCTTTCTTGCTGAATCTTGATTACAATGCTTGCTCAGCCACCTTCTCTCTTTCTGAGTTTCTTTGCTTCAATCTCATCTCATGAGCCTCCAATGAAGCTTGAAGTTCTTCTAACTTCATCTCAGATAGAGCCTTTGCTTCTTCAATTGTCACAACAATATAGTCAAAATCTGCTGTTAAAGATCTCAATACCTTTTCTATTTTCTGCAGGTCTATGATGGTTTCTCCACATGCTTTCATTTGGTTCGTCAGTGTCACAATCTTTGAGAAGTATGCAGAAATTGATTCATCATCCTTCATGTGCATCATCTCGTATTGCTTTCTCAGCGTCTGCAACTTCACCTTCTTCAATTTTTCTCCTCCACCATACAAGTTCTTTAACTTGTCTCATGCTTCTTTTGCTGACTCTTCTTCGATTATCTTCTCAAAACATCACACATCGATGAATCAAGTTTACAATCTTTCTTCCTCGATCGGCTTTATTTGATACACCATCATTCAAGATTTCAACAACATCTTGAAATTTGAAAATAACCTTCATTTGTGCAACCCATCGTTGATAGTTTTCTCCTTTGAAAACTGGTAGATTTGCTGGAATCTGTGTTGACGTTGTTGTTCCGTTTGCCATTAGATTCTCCTTGAATCGCAACTGAGCTCCTTGATACTAATTTGTTGGAACAGAAGATGGAAGAAGATAGATTTGTGATGAAGAAGAAGAAGTTTAAGAGAAATGGGAAGAGAATAAAATGTGATACTGAAAATGAAAATGTATTTTTGTGAATGAATGAATATTTTGTTTACAAAGAAATGCTCCTTATATAGACACATTTCCTAGGCCCAATAGTATAAACTAAACTAAGGTCCACAACATCTAAAGCCCAAAGAATTTGACTCTATATACCAAAGGATAATATTTCGACAGCCAAGCTGTTCGACCACCACCTTCAACAAAATCAAATAGTACACAATATTGCAACATAGTTCGATACACACTAAATTCGATTACTATTTCGAACATGAATTATGCACACATTCTAACAATTTGTTGTTTTGATTTTATCGTGTTTTAATATTTTGTAATGACTTAAATTTGAGCTACTTTTGTGCTTTTAATTACTCAACTTAGATCATTTTTCTCTATTTTGTATATAACTCAAATTCTATTATCAAAACAGGTTGTGTTATAAGTTGTAACATATGCTTCGAAAAATGATATCAAAATTATTTATGCTAAAAATGTAAAATAACAAGTTTTGTAAAAACTAATATGTTATGTAAAATATCACTCCCTCCAATCACAATTATAAGTCAAAATAACTACTTTCACATATATTAAGAAAATTAGCTTAATAATGTAATTAATTTTCTTAATTTCATGTACAATCAAAGTAAATTATACTATAATATTTTTAGTTATATTTTATGAGTCAACTATCAATATTAAATGTTTTTGAATTAAATTAAGAGTATAACAGTAATATAAGTATTAATTAGTCTACAACTTAATGACTTTTGCTTATAATAGTGACTAAAATTTAATGTCATTTTTTTACTTATAATAGTGATCAGATGGTGTAGGTTGTTATAGCATAGGTTATGCTACGCAAATTTCTATGATGTTAAACAGACATACTTTTGTTATAGCATAACTTGTTTTATCCCTAAGGTTAAAACAAGTTATATTAAAATATGTTATACACTCCAAAATGATGCAAAATATGTTATGTACGTTCTGTTAAATACGTAAAAAATGTTATTTTATAGGATCTAGAATATGTCAAAATATTGTTATTAAAAAAAAATTATACTCGAATTATGTTATGCCAAACTCTTCCAAATTGCACAATTAATATTATTGTGGTTTTATTAAATGTATCCAAATGGATTATACAAGTTATTACATTATGTGGTTCTGCTTTATTCATTTAAGTCATACAAATTTATTGTAAATTATACATGAATACTCACAATTGCACAAGAAAATCTTATTTGCTTAATTTATTCTCATTATCAACGCACCATCATATTACATTACTTCAAAATACAAATATATCATATTACTTCATAAGATACGTTGCAATTACTGCAAACACAAGTGAAAGTATTAACATCCATGACATACCCAAAAAATAACCCATAAATTTATCTGCATCTCCATTTTTTGAGCCACTCATAATCTACATAAGCTCAACATTCTTGCCTTTCAACGATCTAATGATATTCTTTGCGTGATTGATCATCTCATCATTAAACCATTCAAAAGAGTTACATCTTTTTTTTCTCATCACCTTAAAACAATCACAATTGTTAAACATTCTTCTAGGATTCTCGTAAATACATGATATCATCAATGGCAACTATATTTGATTTTTGTCTTTCTTCTTCTTCTTCTTCTTCTTCTTAGATCAGACTATTTTGTGATAGCAAGAAAGAAACTTGAATGAATCATGGAAAAATAAATCGAATAAGAAAAAGAAGAAAATATTTTAGCTTGACCAGACTTTGCACAATGAAGTGATTCAAGTTCAGTTCAAATGAAATGATATACTACGATATCATTTAACTGATGAAATATTAAAACATCTTGTTGTCTTAGCTCAGCTGGTAGAGCGCGTGGCTTTTAACCACGTGGTCGTGGGTTCGATTCCCACAGACGGCGAAAATAGTTTGAGCTTAATATAAATAGTTTTGAATATTTATATCATTAATACTCACTCGAAATAAAAAAATTTGTTACTCTTTTGGACAAAATAACTTTATCCAAAAAAAAAAACAAATTACACTTACTTTTTAATTTATAAAAAAAAATTATCATCCATATATTTTCTTCATTACCCATGTAACTAATTTAATTCATATTTTGAATAATTTAATATAGGTTATCCATTTTAGTCTCGTATGTTAACCTCAAGGTTCAATTTGGCCTTTTAACTTCAAAAAGTTCTAAATTTGTGTCTTACATCTTCAAAACGTATCATTTTAGTCCTTTTTATCACATTAGAGATTGATTTAGCAACCGATTTTTTAGTTTTTCTGTCACTAATTAGACGAAAAGGACCAACATGATATATTTTGAAGAGTTAAGAAACCAATATGAACCTTTTTAAAATTAAGGGACCAAAATGAACCATGAGACTAACATACATGATAAAAAAGATAATAAAACGCTATATATACTCATAAAATAACCAAATTATCACACTTTTATACACAATAATTTTATCAAATAAAACAATAATTAGACATTTTTTTAATTTATTTTTCTTTCTTTTGTTCACATTTTTTTCATCATTACACATATAACTAAATTATATAATTTAATTCCTAGTTTTTAAAAAAACATTGATTTAATATCAACAATTTATTCACGCATACATAAAAATAAGATAAATAAATTATTTTAATTAAATCACATTTTTAAATATTTAGCCACAATAATTCTATATAGAAAATTAAATAAAGTCTTTTTAAATTTATTTTTCTTTCTCTTCTCAATATTTTTTTACCATTATTGAATTCATCTAAAACATAAAAATATAAAGAATAATATCTCTCTTTCTTGGTCTCTTCTCTTGCTCCTATGTTTCAATAATTTCCCAACCTTGAATTATAAATAATAAACACATTAATCAAGTCTTACTATAAGAATTGAGTATAAGAATGAGAAAAAAGAGCCTAAAAAATAGATAATTTGTGTCTATTTGTCATTTAATTTTTTGAAATACTAACTAAAAATAAGAAGCAAGATATTATATAAATTAACTCTCTCCAATTAATTGTGGGTGTAAGAGGAATAAAGAACCAAAATATTTATGAAAATTAACTATTATAAATTAATTTTACCAGTGATCATAACTTGTAATAGACCAATAACTTCATTTGCAATTCTAAGAATCAATGGAGGGGGTGTACCCGCAAGACACTTTGATGATCAAGTAAGTAAGAGTGCAGAGGTAAGTGAGAGACAAAAGGGTTAAGAGTTGGATACCTAACCCTCATATGCATGAGGGTATTTATAGTGCCCTGAACGCTTGGCCAATGGTTCCTAAAATAGGTAATTGTCGGGATTCCTACATGAAAATAGAGATGAGCATCTAATGCTCGTCATCTTGGGGAGTTGCCTCACATCTCGTGTGCAATGCACGAACTGGTCGTCACCCAGGACAAAAATGTATACTACCAACTATACGAGATGTGAGAGATCAGTTTGCCATGTGTCCTCAAGAGAGGGGCACATCCGAGATGTGATTCCTACTGGCACTAATGGATTGGGCCAGCGCTTCTGGGTCGTCCTTGACACGTGAGTGGATTGGGCCAGCCACAAGCCCAGTCTAGAACATGAGTCCCCCTAAGTCGTTGCCTCTAGGCATAAGAGTAACATTTTTTTTGAACCTATAATAATTTATTTTGGAGAATCTATCAATTTTTATAAAATAATAGTTTGTTTTTAAAGGGTTCATTCACCCCCTCTTGACCGTTTCATTACTCCATATTCTCACCCAACAACACCACCCTCCAGTATCTAGTTATGGTGACGTAAATCGTCCATGGCGACACAGATCTCCGTCAAGGTGTTGACATCACCTCTACCGCTGATACCTTCTTGCTTAAGGGATAAAGCTCTCTCGTTAGCTATGGTTGAAAGTGGCTAGGTGTATGAGTGGGGTGTAATAATGAGTAGGGTGATGGTGATGAAGAAGGTGTGGCCCCTATTACTTTTATCAGGGCCTCACGGTGGGCGCCAATATAATGTTCAAAAGGTACATATGTGCATATTCCTCCTTTAAGGGCAGGAGAACTCAGAGACTTTTGTAGTTTTATTACATTGTATGATGGTTATGGATTTCCCCCAACGATGAGAAGCCTTGTATGATGGTTTTTTATGGTGGTTTATAGAGTGCCCGCTTACATATGGTGAGAGGTTGTGTATCTGCATAATGCTTTGTATCGATTTAGGTATAAGTTATGATCCCCTCTTCTCCCCTCGGGAGAAGTATTTATAGAGGCCTTCTGGGCCTAGGGTTTATCAGACCTATAGGGAGCCAACTTCTCCTTCAAAACTAGGTGGAATTATTAACCACATGTCACTTATGGAGTCGTAGTGGACTGAATCCCTCCTAACTAATGGGGGATAACGATATTTATACACGTCATTCATCCTCAGGGAGACCCCCTTGTACTATGGAGATGGCGCCTAGGCGACCGAACCCTTAGGCGGGAACACCAAAATCTCCCTTGTCTAGGACCCTTACAAATATAACCCTACATATATTAATAATTAGTATTTGTTTGGAAAATTATGAAAGATTAGGCATAACCTTTGTGTTTCTCAAGCCAAGCAATAAACTAAGTTAAAAGTATATTAAATTTTGTCTTGAACGTGAGTCAAGGATAAGTTACTTCTTTGATAAAGACCACCATTAAATGTTCATGATGCAATTGAGATTGTTCTCTACTGTATCGATATATTATCTAAAAAAAGATCAACATTCTAATGCTTAAGCCAATATGACGTTGAGGTGAAACATTGCATATGTGGGCTGAGTTCTACCGGAGCGTGACATCGCGTCACATTTATATATGAGATACCAAAATAACTATCTACGGGTTATCGAACATGGAGGGCAAGGAATCGTTAGATGATGATCCAATGACTCATAGTGAATAAGAGGCACGCTTACGTGTAATGATAGGTGATGTAAGTCTACTTGTATGTTAATTTGTTAAACTTCTTGAAAAAATTGGATCGACTTGCATGTTGCTGGTCAACCTAGAACAATTTTCCCCAAGTCTGTGCTATCAGTCAAGAAGCAATGATTGTTTTTATAAAAGTATTTGAGGCCAACCCAACAATTTTAACTGTGGTGATCTCGTCCTTAAAATATAGGATCTTTCTTGAGTGAAAGTAGCTAGAATATGGAACATGCACATTATGCATGTTGTGTTATTGAAACATTTTTTATGATAATGACTTCCATGTGTCCTGCACGTGTAATAGAGGTAGGTAGAGATGTCATACTTGAGGATCCCCATGGGAATTTTCATGTTTGGGGCACTAAAGATGGTGATTTTTCTCTCGCGAGGACGAGGATGAGGAATAAAGTCCCCCCAAAGACACTTCGAGAACGAGGACAACAAACATACCCCTCGCCCCCGCTTACAATAGCATAATATCCTTAATTTATATAATTTTAAATTTTTATGTAGGTTTATTTGTAATTTCATATAATTTATTTTATAAACAAATTTGAAACAATACAATTTATTTGTCATTTCATATAATTTATTTATAAACAAGTTTGAAAGTTTTGTGGTCACGATTATCAAGAGTATAAATTAGATACTGTTAAAAATATATATATTTATCCTAGAGGATTCGTTTCTTAATTTCTCATGGTTAGTTTTTGAATTTTTTACTATTAATTTGATTAAAAATAATAAATAAATAATTTATGTTTATGGATCTTCATAAGAAGCTTGGATATTCGTGGGGATCCACGAGAACGGTGATGAGGGACAAAGTTTCCCATGGCGGGAATCCGAGATGGGGATGAGAAATAGATTCGATGGCGGAGATTAAGATGTGAATGTATCTCCCATCCCACCTCGCTCCATTGACATCCCTAGAGGTAGGTCACACATCTTGGCACTCTAAAGTGCATTTATTGTTTCAAGAAATGATATGGACCATTAGATGATCAAATTTGAATTTTTTCAGGTATAATCAACAACAAGAGTTATCAAGAATATGAGATCTAATGCATACCCACACTTAAAAATTAAATCAATATTAATTAGAAATTAAACCCAACAACATGCACACTACTAAAAAGTAATAAACCAAAATTATACAATTCTAAGCATAAAGTAAAGAAATAGAATAAGAGTGATTGTGCACCAAGATTTATACTGGTTCAGTGTTGTCCTCGCTTACACTTAATCCAATCTTCAATGGCAAGCCATCAAAAATTATAGTTGTCTTCCACTATAGAAAATTAACACATGTCTCTATGTACATATGATACTCATAAATAAAAGCTAAACATACTTAAAACTATCTGCTAAGTTAAACACTTCTATTTTTTAACTTTCCTTCAATGCATGCAACTTACTGGTCGACAACAACTCTAAGACCCACGATCTTGAGCAGATACACCTTCACAAAAACTTTAAATGCACACAAAGATCTTGTCTATAAAAGTCTTCACTCGATTCTATAGGAATTCCCTTATTCGAGTATCGACATGTTGATTAATTCTAGAAACTCCAAAATCTCTTGGAGAAGACTTCTTCTTTTCTTGACTGAAACTCACAACTTGATTATAATATTTGAAAAAATCTTCACAAGAATATTAGAACACCCAATAAATATTCTCATAACTTAAACTCATACTTTCTCCTACCCTTTAGCAGCATTCATCGACAGTATTTTGGTTTGAGGTTGAATATGATGTTTTTCAAAAAATCTCACACAAATAAACTATTTTCAATCAAGAAATTAACACTCAAACAACTTTTCCTGCAAGGTTTATCTGAGAGAGATTTTATGTGAATGATAAACATTAAGAGTTTATGAAAGGTTATTGTGAATTATTAATTATTCTTAAAAATGAGAGAGAGAGAGACGTGTTACCGATGAAACACAAAAATAGTATAAAAATGAAACTTTAATTCGAGTTAAAGACAATAAAAAAAGTGATTCTAATGTAATGATAAACTCATAATTTAATTGTTTGATTGGAATAAAAATTATTCACGATTTGAATCATGTTCCCACAAGTCATCTTATGAGAAATAAAAAACATTAGGGTTAAATATACAAATCCCCCTTGTAATGTTAGCGAGTTTTGTTTTTAGCCATTGGTAAAGTTTTTTTGTAATCACCCCCTCACAATTTTCAGATTTCCTCATTATAGCCCCCATTGAATTTAGAAATAGACGTTAGAGTAATAAAAAATCAAAAAATAAAAACAAAAAAATAAAGACGGAATCTAAAAATTGTGAGGGGAATTTTAAAATCTTCTTTTTACCAGGGCTAAAAACAAAACCCGCTAACATTATAGAGGGATTTTATATATTTAACCCAAAACATTATCATTTGAATCAAAGATTAGTATAATTCCAATCAATTGTGCTAGATGGTTGGAGGGTTTAAGCATAAAAGAGTCTTTTCCAGATTTAGTTTTGGCTTCTAATTTGAAAAAGGTGGCGGTGGTCGGAATGGGAGGATAGAGGAAGAGGGTTTGGTTTTGGGGTGATTTGGGCATTGGCGTTTCGTTGTTGTCCACGGTAGGACGGAGACATTTATTGTCTCTCTTTTTGATCCTCAAAGGGGTTATTTGGAGTGTAGCAGAAAGTGACAAGGTCTTTTGGTGGTTGGAGGCTAACGAGACTTATTTGGTTTCGTCTTGTTATAAGTGGTTCGCGAGATTCCGCATTCCTTTCGGTCCTAAAAATAGACATGAGGAGGCTTTGAGCAAAATTTGGAATTTGGAGGTTCCCTTTAAAATAAAGGCCTTTGGTTGACGGTTTTTGGTAAATAGACTTCCGACAAAGGACCTTTTGAAGATTAGAGGTATTGATTTTCCTTCGGATTCTCTAAATTGTGTTTTTTGTGGAAATCATGTAGAAAGTAGGGATCATTCCTTTTTCCATTATAGTATAGTGAAGTTTATTTGGAAGGAAGTTGCTTTATGGGTAGGTAAACCGTTGGTTGAAGCGGATGAGTGCCTTGCTAATTTTATGGAATGGTTTTGATTTTACAAAAGGAAGAAGGTGAGGGAGGACAAATGGGGTGTCATATGGCTAGCTATGACTTGGTCCATTTGGTTGTTGAGAAATAGTATATCGGAACGATGGTTGGAATGTGGATAATACCGTTTGGAGTTTAAAATTTTTGGTTTGGAAATGATTGGGAATAAGAGATATTATTAATCCCATTTAAAATTTTACGAACTTAACAAAAATCCTTTGCTATTCTTCTCTTAGCTCTATTTGATTGATAATTTCTTTTTTTTTATCGGAATTTTTTAAGTCCATCTTCATTATCTAAACAGGTTTGAAAACCTTTAATTGTCTTTTATTAATATACTTGCTTAAAAAAAAAAAATCAATTGCGCTAGAGTAAGTTATCTCTATTCCATAATTAGTTAAATTTATTTTTACTAAGAATCCAATAAAATTCTATTATAATATTAAAAAAAAATCAGAAAAATCTAATAATATGATATAGAAATAGTGTTTCTCTTTGCTTTTCTCAAAGGATCCACATCCCTTTTCAGACATATAAACGGTGCTATTGACCAATTTGACCTGTGTAGTCTTTAGTATAGTACCCTCTATTCTGCTCTCATTAGTTTCAGTTTTCACTCTCACCATAACTCACTGAAAAGGGTTTAAAGCATTTTTCTTTCCCAAACCCTCTCTCTCTCTCTCTCTCTCTCTCATGCCCCAGTTCTTTCAATTTAGAATTTTGAGTCTTTCCCTTCAAGCTAATGCATATCAAAATTTGTAAAGACTCAAGCTTTCAAGTTATACATCGTTTTTTCGTTTAATAATTCATCTGGGTCATTGTCTATTGTCCTAGTTTCAGTGAAACCATAAAAAGGGTCCTGTGACTGTGTTGCGAAGAGGGTTCTTCTTTGTGTACAAAACCCATTTGGAAAAAGTTAAGATTTTTGGGACTTTGAGTGAAGTAGGGAAGAAAAAGATGATTCAGTTGTTGTTTTTAGTGATTTTTGCGGAGGGTGTTATGGCTTTTCTTATGTTGGTAAAGATAGGTCCATTGAGGGATCTTGTGATGAAGAGCTTGGATCAGCTGAAAATGGGGAAGGCTCCAGCTACGGTTAAGACTATTGCTGGAACAATGTTTGTGATTCTGCTTTCAAGTCTTATGAGTATTGTTAAGATCCAGAATAAAGGTGCTAAGCTTGGTACTATGTCGCCTATGGATCAAGTTCTTTGGAGAACTCACTTGCTTGAGGCTTCACTCCTTGGTATGTTCATGCTCCTTTCATCTTTGTCACTCGCAATTTTTTTATAGCTCTTATGCTGCTAAGCTTGGTTGATTTTGAAGTGTTAGAAGGAAGTGTTGATGTGTTTTGTTTTGGTTGACCCTTCTTTGGTTTGAGCCTCAGTAGAAGCTTAGTTAAGTAATTTGATTAGTTTTTGTTTCACTTTTCTGTTGACCATTTCTGCCGGTTTCAAACTAAACTAAGGAAATTCGTCAATCACAATAGTTGTTCTTGAATGAAAGCAACTTTTAAATGATGCAGCTGTTTTAGGCTGATGTAGGCAAGGTCGGTCCTTGGTTGCTTAAAGGCTTTCACGATTTTGGTTGGATAGAGGCTTTTGCGATTTCGGTTGGCACTGATGTTGTGCTATTGATTGTTGCGAAACTGATTACTGTTTTTTAAAATAGATGCATGATGCAATTGGGGCGATTTTGTTGCCACGTCGAGGGATTTTGTTTCATTATTTAAACCATTTTATGAAAGATAAAGAAACAATTTTCTAGGGTGTCTTGTAGGTCTGCGGTTCTTGTCATGATGTGGTAAATAGATTTAGGTTGTTTGGACATGTAGATGAAAGATCTGACAAATAGGTTCTAAGGTAAGGAGAGTAGATCAAATTGAGAGAAGTCATACCACTAGAGGTAGATGGAGTGAAGTCATACAATTAGAGGTAGAGCCGTAGAGGAAGACATAGAAAAACTATAAGAGAAGTTATTAAGAAAGATCTCGAGATTAACAATTTGAATAGAAACATGGTTCTGGATAGAACATTATGGGGAAAGTTGATACATGTAGCTGACCCCACTTAGTGAGATAACTATAAGGCTTGGTTGTTGTGAAAACATGTACGCACAAGTTGTTTTTTCTCTTTTATTGAACTTGTTTCTGAAAACTGTACTAAGTGTTACCGATGCGGGACCATGGAAGAGAGCCAAAAATATTATATTTGGCCGACATATGGCATGCCATTTTTGCGTACGGGGTTGCCTTCAATTTGGCCATGACAGTGAGCCAAAAAACCGCCATGGCTGATATTTGACAACACTGGACGAACCAGTCATTATTAAGTTGCTATTAGAAATGGGCATATTCAAAGTTTCTTTTTTGACCGACTAATCTGTGATCGACATAGTTTATTTCCTTTAGTTATCTTAATTTATTACTCAATGTCTTATTTGGCATCGATGGCATTATGGGTTAATACCTATTTGTAAATCTGCCATTTATGAGATCTGGTTTTCTGATTCTGAACAAAAACACCTTTAGAACATTCCATATTTATCTGTTTGAAATGGTCACGGCTCATGAGTTGATTCTCTTCTCTAACTTCTTTGCTTATCAACCTTTTGTTCATTCCGGTAGAATATCTGCAGACGCCGATTCTTAAAAGCAACATTGATAGGTGCGGAGAGCATTTAAATCCAATATGGTATTGAATAAGCTGATATGGGTATGATTGTAAAACTTTGGAGTTAATTTAGAACTGTATGAAGTAAAACCTATCTCTATTGAGTTGAAACGAACTTCCAAAAAGTGGAACAGAATACCACCATCCTTCACTCTTTAGTAATTTTGGACCTTGTGATTTGTAAATGTGTCCACTTGTAATGCTCTTACAAGCCTTAGAATGGCCATGTTTTCAGGCAATGTGAGACTAGACTCACTCCATTACACCCTGCACAATGAAAGTGCTGGAGACTACAATCGAGACAGTCCTTATTTTTTTGCAATTAAGGCAGGGACTGACCACGATTAAGGAGGAATTTGCTCGGGTGAATTTATCTATCTTTTTGGATCTGCGATGCTATGTTTGTGTATTCTGGTATGGTGGTTGTTTATAGAATATTTTGATTTTGTTATCGTGGTTTTCTTTATCACTAAACTATATTAAATCCACCAATATTTTTTTTAGTTTTCCATAATAGTTTATCATAGAAATATTGCGGAGATAAGAAAGCCCTAAACTGGAAAGTAATTTCTGTAATGGAACTACTTGTTCTGTTCATTCGTCAATGTTTTCATACCAGCTTCTTACCATGACTTTTCTGTTTGTACCAATGTCAATTCCTCGGCTTCTAAGAAATCGAGTTAACTTGTTGACAAAATCATTTTAGGTAAACTCAGACAGGTCTTGGATTTGAGGATGATTGAATAGTTTTTTTGTTATATTCCTCAAACATGCCTAGCATGTTAGGCAAAGGCCATGTTTACTTATATATAAAGCTCAAAATGCAATACCTGAATGCAGAGGCTGCGTGGTGCAAAAACATTGAACCAAAGTAGTCAGTAGCAGCGGCGGCGTTATCCTGCTATAGCGGAACGGAATGGAGGCCGGCCGCTATGGGAAGAGCCTTAGTGGTGCAAAACACTATAGTGGTCGTTATAAGGTAAATAGCGGGATAGCGGAGCAGAGCGGTTCCCGGCCAGAGTGGTTTCTAGCCCCCTATCCTTTTCTCCCCTATAAAACCGAAATTACCCCTTAAAGTTACAATGTTTTAAGGGTAATTTTGGACTTTTCAATCAAATTAGAGTTGAGACTCAATCTTAACCTTCCTTCATAGTCGTTTGACATTCCAAATTTTCCGCTTAATAAGGCGGTTAGCGGCGAACCACAATTAAGATGGAATTTCTAACCGTGGATTTATCTATCATTTTTAGTTGTGATGCTATGGTTGTGTATACTGGTTAGTGGTTGTTTATAGAAATGAGCTAGTTGTGAACAATCTTACTTGGTTTTGTTTGCTTGCTCTCGATGTACTTGAGTGATCAATTAGATTACGACTTAAGCTAGAGATTATTGCTGTCTTAACTGAATTAATTTAATCCTGCAGGTTTTACATTATTCCTCGGCTTCCTAATTGACCGAATGCACCATTATCTCCAAAAACTTATTAATTTAAGGAGTAACATGGGAGCTTCAAAAGAAGAGGTAGAAAATCTCAAAAAAGATGCCGTTGAGCTCAAAGAAAAGGAAGAGAAAGCCTCAAAGGAGATAAAGCAGCTGAAGAAAGAACTTTCAACTCTATCAGAAGGTTTGAAGAAGGTAAAGACGGAATCCGAAGAGAAAGACAAGAGAGTTGAGACGGCTGAAGCTCACGTTGCTTCCCTCCAAAAACAAGCTGCAGACTTACTACTCGAATACGACAGACTCTTGGAAGACAACCAAAATCTTCAAGCTCAAGCAACGGGACATAAGAGTTGAGGAAAGACTGAAATAGTTTGAAAAAACAATGTTTTGAGGAGAGCGATCTAACGAGAATCATCCCTAGTTTTGTTGCAAAATCTTGTTTACTTAACAAATGAAAGAAGGGTATTTTTTTTTTTGGTTCTCCCTGTGAAAGATAACAGATTTGGCAGTCCTCTCAGTTTGTTCAATATTTTGTTGTGAAATTGGTTCTTAACAATTGGTCATCTGAGTTTTTTTTTTTTTATAAAATTTATTTGGTTTGATTTGGAGTAGTAGATATGGTTCTGCATCATAATCTGTATTGAAATTCAAGATTATAACAACATCAAAATTAAATTTATGATACAGAATTTAGCCACATTTCAATATGATTTTATATTAAAAATTATCTTGTTGCGGCTCACGACCACCTGCAGTTATAGTTTGGTTGGGGAATTGTGATGATTCTATTTTTGAAAACTCTTGATACATGACTATATCAGATAGTATGTAAAATCAATTGAGATAAGAGAAGCATGTAGAGAGTTCAATCTTTTAAGGACACAAGGTTCGTGCATGATATGTGAATTTTTTTTGGATATAAACCGGACATCTTATACACGTAGCTGCAGAGACCAATTTATTAAGTTTTGTAGGACTATAATAGACGACAAATTTTTCTTAAGGGTGTGTTTAGTTGTCAAGAGAAAATAAGAAGAGAGAAAGAGATGAGAAAGAGTGTGAGAAGAGAGAAATAGATGAGAAATAAGAAGAGAGAAAGAGATGAGAAAGAGTGTGAGAAGAGAGAAATAGATGAGAAATAAAGTAGATTTGAAGTATTGTTCGATATAAAAGAAAAAGAAGATAACTGCAGAGACCAATTTATTAAGTTTTGTAGGACTATAATAGACGACAAATTTTTCTTAAGGGTGTGTTTGGTTGTCAAGAGAAAATAAGAAGAGAGAAAGAGATGAGAAAGAGTGTGAGAAGAGAGAAATAGATGAGAAATAAAGTAGATTTGAAGTATTGTTTGGTATAAAAGAAAAAGAAGATAAATAGAGAAGAGAGAAGTATTGATTATTTGTAAATATATAAATATATCCTCAATTATAAAAAAAAAACATTAACTTAATTTAATTTTTAATTTATACTCAATTTTTTTAATAATCACATAATTAATTTTTATTTAATTTTATTTAAATATAATAATAATTTCTTATTTTAGATTTTAATTTTAATTTATATTAAATCAAATTAAATCTTCTACTCTCATTTGTACACCAAAATAGAAATGGTTTTTATATAAAACCATATTTATAGCTAAAAACAAAATCAAAAGTATGTTTCTTTATAGTATATATCAATATATAGTTAAACGTTACCTTCACGAACAAGCTGGAAAGATAAAGTGCACAAAATATAGTATATTTTATAATTTAAATATTACCATTTAAAATAAGAATCAAGGTATTGTGGACCCCACTGATTTTAGATCTCTCTTCTCTCTTTCTTTGCATGCCAAACAGAAGAAGTGTCTCACTTCTCTCATACTTCTCTCTTCTATTAATCTCTCTTCTCTACCAAACACACCATAAGAGATTTAACACAAGTCCCACACATTGTAAACAGGTGAATGATATAAGTGCAAACAAGTGTATAAACAAACGGGATGTCGTTGAAAATGGTCCTTATGTTCTTAAAATGAAGATCAATTATGAAAAACAAGAAAAAGAAAAAAATTTAGAATAAAGATGATAACAAAAAACATCTTGTCTATTCTTATGTGTCTCTCAATGCAAATAAACAAAGGAAATATGAGACACTTTAGAAGTTACACATGAAAGTATGGTAGAGGTAAAAATATCTAAACTAAAAACTTTATCACAAGAATGTTAAATGTTTAGAATGCAACCACATGAATCTATTCTTAATTAAAAAATGAGATTTAATCGTTTAACAAATCATTTGATGACTATGAGTAAAACTTTTACAAATGATGAACTAAATCTAAAAGTACTTAGATCTTTGACAAAAACGTGACAATGAAAGGAAACAACTATTTCGGAAAAGAAAAGTCTTTTAAAGTTGTCTTCTGCAATATTGTTAGGTAAAATTCAAGAACACAAGATATAACCTGAAAAACTAGAAAGACATGAAAATGAAAGAAAGAATTCAAAATAGTCTTGCCTTAAAGAATAGAGTCAAAAATCATGATAGCAATCAATAGGATGAGTTCACTAATAGTGAAATTGATGATCTTATCAAAAAGTTTGAAAAGTTCTTAAGAAAATAAAGAAAAAATGAGATCATTCAAAAAGAAGCACCAACAAGAAATGTTAGATGCTTTGAATACGAAGGAAGATGGCATTTTTAAAGTGAATACCATATACTTGAAATGAAGAATAAACACTTCAAAATCAAAAAGGACAAAAGACTAAAGAAAACATATATAGCATAAGATGACAATGAAACAAGTTCTTATTTAGATGAAGATCATGAAAAAAAAAAGCTTTAATGACATCACATCACATCATTCAATTGAAAATAAAATTTCATATGATGTATTATAAAGTGCTTTAAATGAATTTTTGAACTTTCTAGCAAAACAAAATAAATCTATTATAAATCTAGAAAGTGGGGCTAATATAAAAAATGGAGTTAGACTTAATAAATAATTCAACAAGCAATAATTGTTCTTATTTTGAGTCAAAAATATTGGAATTAAACCAAGTCATTCTCAAATATGAAAAAGGGAAAATTGGATTGGATAATGTGTTGAGTAATCAAAGATTTTCAAAAAAAATGTGGACTTAGATTTTCTAATTTTGACAAAGTTAGTACACGTCAAACCATCCTTATAAAGGCTATTAACAAATTCAACAATAAGAAATCAAAGAAAATTTTGCTCTATGCCCCTACAATTATCTCTCCACCCCTATTTTTTTTTTTAAATAGTCAAATTCTACTATTTTTACTTATTAAATAATATTTTAGTTAGTAAATTATCTTTACCAAATAACTTACATTCAAATTATCTGGTGTGTAATTTTTCTTCGTCAAATAACTTGCAAGCAAATTATCCGGTATGTAATTTTTCTACACTAAATAACTTGCACTCAAATTATCCGATGTAATTTTCCTACACCAAATAACTTGCACACAAGTTATCCGGTGTGTAATTTTTCTACACAAAATAACTTGTACTCAAGTTATCCGGTGTGTAATTTTTCTACACCAAATAACTTGTACTCAAGTTATCTAGTGTGTAATTTTTCTTTACCAAATAACTTATACTCAAGTTTTCCGGTATGTAATTTTTTTCACCAAATAATTTGCAATTAAGTTTTCCTGAATGTAATTTGTATATACCATGCATAGTACTTTAGGAAACAATTTTATTTAGTTTAGACCACAATTTTTCCTTGTTGCCTAAACTAATTTTTTTTGTTGATAACTTGCTTATTAGTTATTTGCTATAAAATGACTTCCTTAATTTTAGGCCACAATTATTTATGTAAGAACAAGATTTAGTTATGTATTTGACCTTTATTTTAGTAATAACAATATAGTGTTTTTTAGGGAACAAATTTGTACCCTAATGATTTTATCTAGTGTGTAGTTTTTGCTAACAGGTTCTGGCTCTGATAGAATGGTGTGTGACGTCATCAGTTTCTTGAATCAACACGCTATGACTCTAGATACTAGTATGTGTTACAAAGATCAAGTCAAGTTCAAGAATGCTTCTGAATAACGGTTCTCAAGAAATTTAGTTTGGTTGTAACCTTGACGTGAAAAGTTTCCGAAGACTTCTCAAGCTCTGATGTTTATGCTTCCAAGTTCAAATGTTTCAACTACTCTGATTTTGTGGCGCAAAGACTGTTCTTCAGAAATGTTGTTTAAAAGCATTATGAAGAACATTCCTTCCACCATAAAATCAGAGTAATGGAAACATTTGATCTTGGAAGTGCAGAAACATCAAAGTTTGAGAAGTATTTAAAAGCTCTTCACATCAGAGTCACAATCAGAAGCTTTAGACAAACGTTCTTGAGAACCATTGTTTAGAAGCATTCCATAATTTAACTTGATCTTTGTAACACGTACTTGTATCCATCTAGAGTCAAAGTGTGTTGATTTCAAAAACCGATGACGTTACACGCCATTCTATCAGAGTCAGGCCTATTAGCAAAAACTACACACTAGACAAAACTATTAGGGTACAAATTTGTTCTCTTAGAAACACGATATTGTTATCATTAAAACTAAATGTCAAATGTATGACTAAATCTTGTTCTTACATAAATAACCTTGGCCTAAAATAAAGGAAGTCGTTTCCTAGCAGATAACTAATAAGCAAGTTATCCACAAAGAAATTAGTTTAGGCAACAAGGAAAAAATGTGGCCTAAATTAAATAAAATTGTTTCCTAAAAATACTAGGCAACAGTTTTTCATGCGCGGTATATACAAATTTTCAAACGTTGCAAGTTATCAGGTGAATAAAAATTACATTCAGAAAAATGTGATTGCAAATTATTTGGTGAAAAAAATTACATATCGGAAAACATGAGTGTAAGTTATTTTGTGAAGAAAAATCACACAGCTGATAACTTGAATGCAAGTTATTTGGTGTAGAAAATTTACACACCGGATAACTTGAGTGCAAGTTATTTGGTGTAGAAAAATTACACACCGGATAACTTGAGTGCAAGTTATTTGGTGAAGAAAAATTATACACCGGATAACTTGAGTGCAAGTTATTTGGTGTAGAAAAATTACACATTGAATAACTTGAGTGCAAGTTATTTGGTGTAGAAAAATTACATACCGGATAACTTGCTTGCGAGTTATTTGATGAAGAAAAATTACACATCGGATAACTTGAATGCAAGTTATTTGGTGTAGAAAAATTATTTACTAAAAAATTATTTAATAAGTGAAAAAGGTAGAATTGGAATATTTTAAAAAATGTAGAGGTGGAGGGATAATTGTAGGAGTATACGATAAAATTTTCGAAATCAAAGGAAGAATATGTTGTAAATCATCATAAAAGGTCTCCTGATAGAAATAATTTTAATGACAATAAAAAGAATCATATTTTTAAACCTACTTGCTCTTATTGCAATACAAAGGGCCATACACCTAAATCATGATATATAACATCTCCAAAAGTTCTGCTAACAGTGGAGTAATCTAGAAATATTCCTTCACAATGTTTTGGAACCCATCTTTCCCTTTTGTTTTCTTTGAAGGAGTTGACAAAGGCCTTTGAAGTCTTAAATTTTTTTATTTTTCTTTACTATAATATCCCCAGGTCATTTTAGAAAAATTATCAACAACTACATAGGCATATCTTTATCCACTAAGACTCTCACCTTACACTGGCCTTATTAGATCCATAAAAGGAAGCTCTAAAACTTTACGAGAAGTTTTATGTTACAACTTCTGATGTGACATCTTGAATTTATCTTCCTTGGGCATTAAACATGTGGATGAGCCAATAGTTTCTTGTGGTACCCATAAATATCAATTGTCTTTGGAACTAAATTCCTCATCACAACTTCAATCTTCTCATTAGTGACCAAACATACTCTCTTAGAGGGACTTATCTTAAGATCTTGATTAGACTTTTAAAAAAGATAACATCATCAAGACTTGGAAATCTTGTACAATCCAGTTCTCCAACACCCTTAATTTTACCTTTTGGCACAATCACAAAAAGTAACAAGCTGGTAGAATAAGACTCAATGTTTACTAGAAACTTTTTCACCCTAGTGTTGCACCCCAAATTTTACCCTGCTATTTTTCTACTTGCATTATATTTAAAATTAAAAAAAATAGTCATTCACACATTGCATTTGCATCATTTCGTCGTATTTAAATTGACCAAAAGTTAGTTTAAATTGATGTTTGCATCGTTTTTAGTTGTAAAATACCTGTTATGTTACTTCATGCATTTTTACCTCTCTCTCTGTTTATTGCATTGATTTTTAAATTATTTATATGTCGGTGATATCGATATTTCGATTTTATAAACAGACTGTTAAAAAGCAATTCGATACTGTGCAAAAATTAGCGGAGAAAATATTTCAAGTTTTCATTTTTTACTCACTGCTTTATGAATCTACGTGTCGCGTAGATCATGAAAATGTGTTCTCCCTAATTTTTCGATACAGTTTGAAGACTCGTATTTAACTGTAAGTATTTTAAAATCGGGTATTCTTTATTATCATTTTATTTTAATTTTAACCATTTCAATAATTTTTCTTTAATTTACAAGACTCGTAGTTTATTTTAATGTATTCATATTATTTTTCGGATAATTTATTGTCCGAACTTTTATCATTTTTAACAATTTTAGGTGTATAATTTTTATCTCTAAAAATCAAATAAAAATACTTTTTGGGCTTGTTATTTTTTAAGTGATCCATTTTTGTGGCCCATTTAGTCATGAGGGGCATTTTAGTCATTATTAAAAATTGTTAGACCTAATTTTATAATATATATATATGTTTGTTATGATTGGAAAGAAGGAGACCAATTGGGGACGGAAATAGGGGCGGAGCTAATTTGTTCAGTTTACAAAATTATAAAACACAAAAAAAACTCATCTTCTTCCTCGAAGCCTCGCCTCCATTCTCGCAGAAAAGAAAAGGTCCCCTCACTGTTATAACCTCTCTTCTTCCATTCGTAGCCAGCACTCACTATCTCCTTTCAATCCCTTCATCTCCACACTCCATCGTCGCTCTCTTCACCGTCCCTGTTTCTACCCACCTCCCAGCTTGCTCTCATCTTCATCCAACCTTAAACCGTAAACCTTCTACAACCTCACTGCCGACAGCCATCGTTATTCCTCTGTCTCTCACATCCGACAGCCTCCGCCGTGAAACCCCTCCGTCGCTGCCCACCTTCAATCTCACACCCACCAGCGTTCCCTCTGTCTCTTCGCCGTAAACCTTCAACTTCCTTCGCCCTGTCTCTCACTTTCCTTCCTCCATTCGCCGTACCAGCACCGAACCCCAGCCGCCCCTGTTTCCTTCGTCACCGGACCAAACAAACTCCCTGTTCTCACCGCTCTTCTGTTCTCCAGCCAGCATCTTACCTCAACCCTCTTCATCGATTCAATACAAGCTAACCTCCACCGCAGCCTCGCCGTAACACCTCTGTTCACCACCAAACAGAATCGTCTTCCTTGCTACCCTCAACAGAACACAGCAGCTTCAACGTTTCTGTTCCGAAAGCTTGGCGTCTCGGTAGCTTTCATTTACTTTTGATTTAATCAATTGCCGTATTGTCTTAATTTTGTTGCATCTGAGATGTCTGTGGCCAGTTCTGTTTAAACCTGCTGTTTTGTTTTTGTTGGGATATGTTGGAGTTTATATTGATCCTGTTTTGCTAGGATCTGATTAATGTTGGCATAGTGCAGAACTCAAAATGGTGTCAGCATCTTTGTTTCTAACTAATAGGCCGTAAATTTGTGACCACGGTTTGGTTTGTTATTAATGATGTCATGCTATTTGGATTGTTAATGTGAACTGAAGTTTAAAGTGATATCTATGTTTTTGGTTTCGATGACGGTTTAGTATCGATAATGCGTTTATCCGCGTTTAATACAAACCAAGAAACTATTTGGGGCCAGCACCGTGTTATTGCGTTATTCTCACTTTTTATTGAAGTTTATGAAGGTTTTATAGTTTCGATGAAGGCAATTCTATTTCCGCATTTTTGTATGCGTAGAAATTGGCCAAGAAACTGTCGCGGGCAGCTATTTTATTTTGTTTCTTTACTGAATTTTGTGACACTTCTGTTTCGATGATGGCTTGTTATTGATGTCGCGTTTATCCGCGTACGATTTAGCCGAGAAACCATTAAGATATTGCATTTCTCTCATTTTGATTGAAGTTTTTGATTTGAAAGCCATGTAAGTTTCGATGATGGTTTAAACGTCTATGTTGCGTTTATTCGCGTAGATTATGGCCGAGAAACTTTTGGGGCAGCGTGCCGTATCCTTTATATTGAATTCGAGTAAGAAAGTTTTTTTTATTTCAAGTATATTTGAGTGAATAGTGGCTGTCCGGACTTTGCTTCAATCAATTAATTTTGAATCCGAATTCAAGCTTTATTGCATATGCGTGTTGCTGCCCGGTTTTTAAATTTAATCGATTATGGTTCAATTCCAATTTTGTTTTACATGTTTTTAGTATGTCATGATTCGCAATTTGAGTATATACTTTAATTTTGATTTCTAGTGAATAAAGACTTGTTTGAAGTTTGGTTTTGAAGCTATAAACTTTCATGAACCCTTACTTGCTCATCATCTTATTACTCATGTTGATTCTTTTGATATTTTGATTCTTGTTATCACTTGTTTATGCATGTATAGTGATTTTAATTGTGGATTTTGTTTACTAACCATTTTTCGATTCATTGCAATTTCATTTTATTTCTATTTCATCTCATACTGTGCTACTAATATATTCCGTTACTTGTGAAGATAGCCGAGGATGGTTCAAGCATACATTCTATACTGTCGCATCTACATACATTTTTATATACTCTTGTTCATATTACTATTTTTATTTAATGTTTAATATTTAGTATTGTACATACAATATACTTACATTTTTATTTTATTTTATATTTTATACTGTAAATATAATTATACATGTTTTTTTTATTTTCTTATATTTATTATTGTAAATATACATATTATATTTATTTCTTATATTTAGTATTATATATACTATATACATATTACTTTTATTATCATAGTTTATTTATTAATTCGTAAATAAGTTCGAATTTAATTATATTAATCTTCTTCGTGTTGCAATTTCATATTTTTAATTTAATTTAATTTTAGAATATGTATGAACACAAGTATATCGTTTAATTTCTTAGAATTAATTGTTTATAATCTGTTCTAATATAATATGATACAATAATCGATATTTAAGTTTCACCGTATTTAATTTCTGTTTGTATGCTTTTAACATGATTAATTTACCGTTTTCTCTTTAATTTTAATTTATCCCCATTTGGAAAATTGTATCCCAATCCCCTTGTTGCATTGTAAATAATTTATCGCTTTCCATTTTATTTTACAGTTTAATCCCCATTTATAATTCATGTATCCCTCTCCCAAAAAACAATTCTTGTAATAATTTAGTGCACATTTATTTTATTTAATTTAACTGTCACTTACACAAAACCAAAAAAATTCTTTTTTTAAACTAATATTTGTAAATCATTTTTGAACCCGTAAGTCGACAAAGCTACGAAGCGTCGCGATGACCACACATGCACACATGTATGATCTCGGCCTTCCTGGTGAGCCTATTTCGATTAATTGTTTCAATTAGTCGTTATAGTAGACTAGCCCACTTTGCTAGTACACATGTAATTTAATTGTTTTATACTTAGGTTGGCCACCTTGTATGGGCTTTGTCGATTTTTATTTGTGATTTGCAATTATCTCGATCCTATTCTTTCCCCATTCACCAAGCATTTAAAACACTTTCAATAAAACTCGACCCAACGTCGAGTCTTCTTCTCAAACCTCGATCCAACGTCGAGTTATTTTCAAAAATGAATTTCTACAAAAAACATAGTGCTATGGTATTTAATTGAACCGTTAGAGGATATCCCGACGATTTAATTAAAATGTAAAGTATTTGGGCCATTAGAGGGTAACCCAATGACTTAAATACTTTATTCCATACACTTAATAAATGTGAACTTTGTTTCACCTCACCTTTTCATAATAAAGATTTTGGATGAGAGATGATCGGTTGACCTCAATCACCAATCTCGAGTATTGAATCGTTAGAGGATAGCCCAACGTTTTGGTACTTGTCATCCGCAATTTAAAATCAATTCCAACCCATTCAAATTTCTTTTGTGTGTCCAAGCACCTTTTACCTTTAAACCCTTTTCAAGATTAGACATGATTCATTTATAAATGAGATGTTTCTTCCTCTATTCCCAAGGTTTTCGACTTCTCCACTTGAGTACTAGAGGTGTTCTCAAACCCTCCCTCATGTTGGTGCGTAGTCCTTCATCCTTTATCACGCCTTGTGGACGTTAGACGAGTCTTCTCCTTTAAAAATGACGACTTGTCTTTTCATTTAAAATCAATCAACAAACAATCATTTTCTAGAAGAACTACGGAGTTTTGACTTTCCCATTGCACGAGGGAGTACGTAGGCACGCGGCGGCTTCGAAACCGTGTCAAACTCAAAAATAATAAAAAACATTTCTTCTCCCTTTCTTTCTCTTTTCAAAACTTAGAAGATCGTAAAATTTTCACACTGACACACAACCACATTTTGAACTAAATGGGTACCATCGAGTACGATGGATGTAAGGGGTGCTAATACCTTCCCCTTGCATAACCAACTCCCGAACCTATATCTTTTAATTTCGTAGACCGTCTTATCCTTTTCTCTTGTGGGTTTTATCTATATTTTCCCGTTCTTTTTAGAACAAATAAAATTAGGTGGCGATTTCGTCTTCAACCTCCAGCCATCTCCAATTCGTGTTTCCAAAACTGTGAAATAAATTCCTCAGACCGGTACCATTGGATTCATCTCTTCAAGACGATTCTAATGGTACCATCGTGAAAAATTTATGTCACATGTATAAAGGACAATTTAAAGAAAAGCAGAAAAATAACAAACACTTGTTTTCAGAAATTCAGAGTCAACTCTCAATGAAAATGCAAATGAAAAAGATCACGAGTGTTGTACCCTAATATTTGCCCTCATATTTTAAAGTCAAAATATCTCTCCATGTCAAGAACTACTCAAGGGTTGATCAGACAAACCCTTTCCTAAGAAGTCAACCTATAACTAGGGTTTTACTTCTCTCAAGATAAAGATGGGTTCTAATGGCTCAAGTGAATATCATGTCCTCTTATATGGTTCAAGGTATCACCATGTCAAGTTTCAAGCCTCATAGCCCAAGTTTGCTCAGTCAATTGCTCAGATGGTTGAAAATAAGTTGTATTGGACAAAAAGTCAAATATGGTCAACATACAGGCAAAGTGCTATTCAAATTTCTTCACGATCTCCAACAACATCCATCTCGTCTTCCCGTTTTGTATTGCGATAATCAACGTGCTATTCAGATTTCTTCAAATCCGGTGTTTCATGAGAGAACGAAACATCTTGACATTGATTGTCATTTGGTTCGTGAGAAAATTCAAGTTGGTGTCATGCGTTTGCTTCCCGTTCGTTCTCATGATCAAGCTGCTGATGTGTTCACAAAAGCGCTTAATCCTTTGCCTTTCACTGATTGTTTAGGAAAACTTGGCTTGGTGGACATTTATCAACCTCAAGCTTGTGAGGGGGTATTAGCAGATGAAAGAAAATAAGCTGTGACAGAACTTCTGGTGATGAACCAGAAACAAAACTTCTGGTGATGAACCAGAAACAGAACTTCTGGAGATGAACTTCTGAAGAGTGAACTTCTGGAGACGAATTTCTGGAGATGAACTTCTGTTATGTAGTTTCTCTTTTTCTGTTTTGGCAGTTAGAGTTAGTTACGATGACACTTGTAACAAACTTTAGATATTGAATGAATAACAATTCTATTGTTCTCTTCTTCTTGCTTGCACGTTCTTCTTGCTTGCAAGTTATTCACTTTCTTTTTCTCCTCTATGGAGTTATTCATCTTCTTAGAGTTTGTTTGAAAATCTCTCACTATGAATCACTTGCCGCCTCTCTCATTGTGAACGACGTCGCCGCCTCTCTCGCCCCTTCTGAATTCGACGATCTTCAACGACTTTTCTCTCTCACTCGGGATCACTTTTCTACAAGGTATGATGCTTTGGCTTTCTGTGAAATTTTGTTCGTTGATTGTCAATTTGAAATTTTAGTTCACTGCATTTTTTCCCTACATAACAGATGCTATGAATTCAACATTAGGTAAAATACAACTAAAGTTAGTTCACTGCATTTTGTTCTTGACCGTGCAATTTTATTTTCAATTTTTTTACATAGAATTAGAGATAGTTTTAGATTATAACACTATTAACTTGACATATATAATAATGATGTCTCTGTATTTCTGTTGTAATGATCAAATTGGTTACTAGTATTTGAAGAATAAATTATGTTGCACCATTATCCATGGTTTGTTTATTAGAATAGATATCTTGTTTTTATAATGCTTGAGAAATGGTTAAGTTAACTCATAATTTGAGTATGTCAAATGTGGCTATTGTAACAAAATGTCAATAAGAGAAAATTGTTAATAATTTTCTACAGTAAAACTATTTTAACATAAATACTGTTTGATTCGATTTAGGTTTCAATTATTAAATGGATCATCGAACGATTAATGCATTGAGTAGATGGAGACGAAGACTTCAACTGACTATTATTCATGTTCTATGTCTTGTAGTTCATTACTACATAATTAAAATTCGATCTCGAATTAGGATTGTCGATTATAGGTAAATTTTATATTCTTGATGCTGGATTCATGTTGAGAAAAGGGTTGATTACACCACTTAGATCAACACATTATCACTTGAAAGATTTTTCCATCACAAACTGATCGGTCACCATTTCTAGTAAGTTTCTGTGTTCTATTCGACGTAAATTCATCAATCTGGTAACATCTGTGGTTGTTTTTAGTTGCTTTTAATGAAGTTAATGTGTCTTTGGTTATTTTAGTCTTGTTGTGCATTTTTGAGTTTAAGTGTCCTTAAAAGTATGTTTTTTATGCTTCTTTTGGGTAGTCTCAGTGTTTCAGGTTAATGCATGCGATAGAAGGAACTTGTGGCAGGACGATAAGCACCTCGAAACGCTGAAAGTTGAAGATTTTAAAGATTTCAGAAGTCAACACGGGCACCCGTATTCATCAACACGGCCCGTGTTGAAAGGCCAGTGGAAAGCGCAAAATGGACACAAACAGGGGATCAACACGGGCACCCGTGTTCATCAACACAGCCCGTGTTGAAAAGCAAGAGGAAGATTCAAAAATTATACAAGACAGTGGATCAACACGGGCGCCCGTGTTCAGCAACACGGCCCATTTTGAATGTTCTGGAGCATGTTTTTTTGACTTAGAGATCAACACGGGCACCTGTGTTCATCAACACGCCCGTGTTGTGGAAACCCGAATTTTTCTTATTTTGGAGCTTGTGTTGTCATTAAGGGTACTTCCGACTTTTGCCTCAAGGAAATGAGAACAGAGACTATTAGAAGGGATTGGAGGTTAGGAAAACCTACTTTTGAAATTACCAAAGAACTGTCAGGAAACGAGAAAGCTACGGAGAGTAATTCAGAGACGGCGAGATTCAAGGGCGGCCACCATTGAAGATCAAAGTCACCATTATTCTTTGTAATGTTTAACTTTTATTGGATGTTTTCTTTTAATACTATGAGAGGCTAAACCCCCCAAGGCTAGGGGGTGGTCCTGATTTGATCATTGTATGAATTTGGATACTTGATTTCCTTAATGCATGTTTTTATAATTCAATTTAATTGTGTAGCGTTCTTATGATCATGTATCGGACAAATACATGTAGACCTATGACTAACAATTGGCAGGACTGTGATTGTTAGGGTTTCGTCACAATTAGGTTATTAGGAGGCTAACCTAGGACTAGGAACTCTCTTTTAATCACTTGAATTCTCGATATTTTCATGGTTAAAACCTAGGTTTGTTTGAATGGACATTTGAATAAAGATTAAGGTTTTAATAGTTGTCTTCATTAAGGACTTAAGGAAGAACAATCTAGAGATAGGTAATTGATAGTTTACTTATGCAATGAGGAAATCAGTATTCGAATCATAGTTTTGTTTAATCAACCACTCACCCTAGCTTCATTCGCATTATATTTCATCAGTCGTTACTTGTTACAAGCATAATTGAAAGTGTTAAAATCAACCCAACCATTGTTTTTGTTTGATTAAATTAAGAGCACAAATAGGTATTTACTACGCAGTCCTCGAGATCGATACTTGGGGAAACTCATTATAACTACATCGGCAAAAATAGTACACTTGCTATTTTTCCGATCAAGTTTTTGGCGCCGTTGCCGGGGACTGCCAAAATACTGATTCACTCTTAGTTTGATTGAAATTTTATTGCTCTGCAATTAAAATTTTTTCTATTCATTTGTTTATTTATTTTATATTACATTGTATTAGAACTAACTTTGTGTCTAATATTTTATGCGAGGTCAGGCCTCAGCAGAATATCTTTTTGACGCAGAAATAGAAAGAACCCTCCGTGCTCGGCGAAGAGAAGCAAAGCAAGCAAGACTGGCCGAGGAAGAGGATAGGAATTCGACACACTTCGACTCAGAGCCAGAAGACGAGGCCATGAATCCACCTCAAGAGAGACTGCTAGGGGATTATGGAGGGACAAATGCACCAGGGGGAAGATTGACCATTGTCAACCAACCCGTTAATGTTCCTAACTTTCAGCTCCATCCGAGCACTATCACTCAGTTGGAGAAGAGATCTTTTTCTGGAAGGGTGAATGAGGATGCTAACAAGCATTTGCAACGATTCCTGACCATGAGCACTACTCTCAAAATAGATGGGCATACTGAAGAACAGAAAAAGTTGCGAATGTTTCCGTTCACTTTGGCTGATGAAGCAGAGGAGTGGTTTTATTCCCTTCCCGCAGGCAGCATTACATCTTGGGAAGAGATGGAGACAACTTTTCTAAATGAATATTTTCCAACATCGGTGTTTATGAGAAAGAGATATGAAATCCTCAATTTCAAACAAAAGGAGGGTGAATCATTGGGAGACTCTTTCAATAGGTTTAAGAGACTTTTGGTTGCTTGTCCTACTCATAACCTGGATCAGACCGAGCAGATGCAGATGTTTGTGAATGGACTGAGAATCAAAACGAAGCAACTCATTGACACAGCTGCTGGTGGCTCATCTAACTTCTCAACAGCCACCGACATCAGGAAGATTATTGAAGCGATAGCTGCAAATGAGCATCTGGAGTTATACGATAGGGTTGCAAGCAAGCCAGGTGGAGTTATAGATTTGAAGCTGGAAGCCAATAAGCAGTTAAAAATTGAAGAAGCAATAGCTGCCGAAGTTGAAAAGAAGTTGAAAGCCATGAATATTACTACACAACAGGTGGCTCAAGTCCAACAAGGTCAAAGTACTATATGTGATATTTGTGGTGGACCTCATCTGACAGCACACTGTCTTGCAACAGCTCAGCAGATTGAGGAAATCAAGTTCCTCAAACAGAATAATCCTTATTCTAACACTTACAATCTAGGTTGGAAGAACCATCCAAACTTTGGGTGGAGGGATCAAAAAAGCAAACACTCAACAACAAGGTCAGGGACAATACCAAAACCAGTATCAACAACAACAACAACAAACTCCTAAGAAAGCAGATTGGGAGTTAGCTATTGAAAAAATGGCAGCTCATAATATTCAATTTCAGGAGGAAATAAGAAACAATCACAAGAACACCTCAGCGTCAATCAAAAATCTTGAGGTTCAGATGGGGCAAATAGCTCAACAATTGGCGAATGTGCAAGCACCGGGCTCTCTGCCGAGTTCAACTATACCAAATCCAAGAGATAATCAGGGGATGAAAGCTGTGGTGACAAGAGGAGGAAAAACTGTGGGAGATGTTGAGAACAAAGAGATTGAAGAGGAGAGTTTGCTTGAGGTAGATCTAGAAATCAGGGAGGATCAAAAACAGACTGAGAAAAAATTAGGAAGACCTGTGGGAGAAGAAGAAAAGCCTAAAGAAGAGAAACCTAAGGTTGTCCTCCCATACCCTGCAAGGACTAAGAAGAAAGATCTGAATGAGAAAAACTTCGAGAAATTTTTGGAGTTATTCAAGAAGCTTGAGATTAACATTCCTTTTTCTGAAGCTTTGGAGCAGATGCCAATTTATGCAAAGTTCATGAAGGACATCATTTCAAAAAAACGCTCATTGGAGACTGAACCGGTTATACTAACTGAAAGGTGTAGTGCTATTTTGCAGGGTCTGAAGGTTCCATTAAAGAAGAAAGACAAAGGGGCAGTAACTATCCCCTGTGCTATAAGGGATAGGACATTCAAGAAGGCACTGATTGACCTTGGCGCTGGTGTAAGTCTTATGTCTCTCTCTATTTATAACAAGCTTGGCATTGGTGAAGTCAAAGATACAAGGATGACATTACAGTTTGCTGACAATTCGATGAAAATACCACATGGAATAGCAACGGATGTTCTTGTGAAGATAGACAAGTTTGTGTTTCCAGTTGATTTTGTGGTTCTGGATATGCCGGAAGACGAAGAAATTCCAATAATATTGGGAAGGCCTTTTCTTGAAACAGGGAGAGTAATGATAGACATGGAAGAGGGAACTATGACCCTCAAGGTCTACGATGAAGAGCTAAAAATCAATGTTAGAGATTCAATGAAGTTCAAAGAAGATATTGGTACAAGCAAGAATGTTGAAGTTTTGGATACATTATTCACCAAATCGGTTCATAGCTATGTACCTGAATTACCCCTAGAGAGAGTGTTGAGTCTGGCCATTTTTGAAAGAGATGGAGAGATTGATGAAAAGGAGTTAGAGGTTTTAGATATGATGGAAACTCAACCTAAATGGGCGAAACATACACCAAACAGGTGGGAGGATTTAAGGCATCCACAACCTGTCGTAGAGAAAAAGAAAGATAAGAAAGGGATGGAGTTGAAACAGCTACCTAACACTTTGAAATATGTTTTTCTTGATTCAGAAGAGAAATGTCCGACAATTATCAACTCTGCCCTAAAAGTTGTGCAGGAGGAAAAACTCATACAGGTACTTAAGCGATACAAAAGTGCTATTGGATGGGCGATCGAAGACTTGAAAGGTATTAGCCCTACAATGTGTATGCACAAGATTCTAATGGAGGATGATCATAAGCCAGTCGTGCAGCCTCAAAGAAGACTTAATCCAGCTATGAAGGAAGTTGTGTGTAAGGAAGTCGTGAAGTTGTTGGATGCGGGACTCATTTACCCGATATCTGATAGCTCATGGGTGAGTCCGGTTCATGTTGTACCAAAAAAGGGAGGAACAACGGTTATGATGAACGAGAAGAACGAGTTGATCCCGACCAGAACAGTCACCGGATGGAGAGTGTGCATTGATTACAGAAGGTTGAACATTGCTACAAGGAAAGATCATTTTCCTCTTCCTTTCATTGATCAGATGTTAGAAAGATTAGCTGGACATGATTACTATTGCTTCTTAGATGGGTATTCAGGATATAACCAAATTGCAGTAGCCCCTGAGGATCAGGAAAAGACCGCCTTCACATGTCCTTACGGTATTTTTGCCTACAGACGGATGCCATTTGGCTTATGTAACGCCCCAGCTACTTTTCAAAGGTGCATGACATCTATATTCGCTTGACATGCTCGAGAGGAACATGGAAGTATTTATGGATGACTTTTCGGTGTTCGGGCCTTCGTTTGACGAGTGTTTGGAAAATTTATCCCTGGTCCTAGAAAGATGTCAACAGACTAACCTGATCCTCAACTGGGAAAATGTCACTTCATGGTGAGAGAGGGAATCGTGTTGGGCCACAAGATTTCACATAGAGGGATCGAAGTGGACAAGGCGAAAGTAGAAGTGATAGCACATTTACCTCCCCCGGTAAATGAGAAGGGTATAAGAAGTTTCTTAGGACATGCGGGATTCTACCGCCGGTTCATAAGAGATTTTTCAAAAATCGCAAAGCCATTGACTAGCCTACTGGTGAAAGACACTCCTTTCGTGTTCGATAAAAAATGTGGGGAAGCCTTTGAAACATTGAAGAATAAGTTGGTGACCGCACCGATAGTTATTTCTCCCGATTGGTCCCTACCTTTCGAGATAATGTGTGATGCGAGTGACATAGCAGTGGGAGCAGTGCTTGGGCAAAGAAGAGAGAAGCTGTTGCATGTGATTTACTATGCCAGTCATGTGTTGAATCCTACCTAGATGAACTATGCTACCACAAAAAAGGAATTGTTGGCAGTGGTGTATGCCTTTGACAAATTCAGATCCTATTTATTAGGAACAAAGGTAATCGTTTACACTGACCATGCTGCTTTGAAATATTAGTTTTCTAAACAGGAATCAAAACCAAGATTGTTGAGATGGATCTTGCTGCTACAAGAATTTGACTTAGAGATTCGGGATAAAAAGGGGTGTGAAAACACAGTAGCCGATCACCTATCACGGATGTCGCCAATAATGGAGACGGAAAAGACACACCCCATCCAGGATGAGTTTGTTGACGAACGAATCCTAGCGGTCACGGGAGTGCCATGGTTCGCAGACTACGCAAATTACCTGGTAGGCGGTTTTATACCTGAGGATTTTGATTTTAACAAAAAGAAAAAGTTTGTTCATGATTGCAGGTTCTATTTGTGGGATGAGCCATTCCTGTATAAGAGAGGGGTGGATGGATTAATCTGCAGGTGTGTCCCAGAGGAAGAGCAGAGAGAAGTCTTGAAAGTCTGTCATGATTCAGACTATGGGGGACACTTTAGTGGAGACCGAACAACTGCAAAAGTCCTCCAATCTGGATTGTATTGGCCCACTTTGTTCAAAGACGCCCAAGTAATGGTGAAAGAATGTGATAGATGCCAGAGGACTGGAAATATTTCTAAAAGAAACCAAATGCCACAGAAGGGTATGCTTGAGGTGGAATTGTTTGACGTGTGGGGCATTGATTTCATGGGACCGTTTCCGCCATCATTCGGGAAAAACTACATCCTAGTCGCTGTGGATTATGTGTCGAAATGGGTCGAAGCTGTGGCACTACCTACAAATGATGCGCGAGTAGTGGTGAGTTTTCTCAAGCATACCATCTTCTCGAGGTTTGGAGTGCCTAGGGCACTTATCAGTGATGAAGGGACACACTTCTTAAACAAGCTCATGGAAAACTTGTTGAAGAAATATAATGTGAAACACAAGATTGCAACTCCATATCATCCTCAAACGAGTGGGCAAGTTGAAGTGTCCAATAGACAAATAAAGAAAATCTTGGAAAAGACTGTGAGTGCGTCAAGGAAGGATTGGTCTGTAAAGTTGGATGATGCACTGTGGGCATACAGAACTGCTTTCAAAACACCCATCGGTATGTCTCCTTATCAACTGATTTATGGTAAAGCTTGTCACCTACCTCTTGAGCTTGAGCACAAGGCGTTTTGGGCCTCCAAGTTATTAAATTGTGACCTTGCAAAAGCCGGTGAATCCAGAATTCTCCAACTGCATGAGTTAGAGGAATTTTGTAATCAGGCTTACGAGAATGCCAAAGTGTATAAGGAACAAACAAAAAAATGGCATGATCAGAGAATACTAGAGAAGGAGTTTTGGGAGGGTCAGTAAGTGCTGTTGTTCAACTCCAGATTGAAGTTATTTCCCGGAAAATTGAAGTCCCGTTGGTCCGGTCCGTTTGTAGTGCATAAAGTCTTTCCCCATGGGGCGATTGAAATTCAGAATCCCCACAATGGAGATGTTTTCAAAGTGAATGGACAAAGGTTGAAGCCCTATTATATAGGACTAGAACCGGGATTGATTGATCATGTGCGTCTCACCGGATGAGGGGTCCAACCGTCGAGCCATGCGACGATAAACGAAGCGCTTAGTGGGAGGCAACCCACGGATTTTCACTTTCACGCATTTTATTTTTGTTTGTTTTGTTTTCTTTGTTGTTATTAGGGAACGAGAGACTGGATAAGCTGGAGTACATAGCATCTGATGCGGAAAAAAACAATCGACCATGTGCAGCCGAAAATAGCATGGAAATTTCAAGTTTTAACGGAAACAGAGCATCCACACGGGTGCCCGTGTTCAACAACACGGCCCGTGTGGTTTTCAGCGTGGATCATGTGATTTTGGAAGAAACAGAGCATCAACACGGGTGCCCGTGTTCAGAAACACGGCCCGTGTTGTTTTCCCTGGAGCAAAAAAAAAAAAAAAAAAAAGTTGGAACGTCTCAGATCAGCCACACGGGCGCCCGTGTTCCAGAACACGGCCCGTGTTGTTGTGCACGGGTTTGAATTTTGAATTTGATTTTTTTTACTTCTGTGGACCCCACTTGGTTTATAACTTCCTTCTACCACTTTTCTCTCACTTTTATTGTTTTCTACTTTCTTCAACCTTCTTCCTCCATTAGAACCCTAGCCTCCATAAACACTCAAGCACAAAAAGCTTCCTTCTAACCTTCAAAAACTGCTCCAAACAATTTTTCCTCTTCACCAAAGTGACTCAAATTTTCATCCTCTACTCAGTCACGGTTTTGGTTTTTCCTAATTGTGTGTTATTATTTTTTGCGAAATTTCTCTCTTGTAGGTTTCACAGCATGCCTCCCAAAAGAGCCACACAAGGAAAGGAAGTTGCTGAATCTTCCAGACCACAACAGCGAGCATGCCGCATTCCTAATGCACACAATCTGGTGTTTGACAAACCGGAACACCGTAAGCGATACGAAGCACTCGCTAAGCGTAAGTTACTTCCAACAAGGTACATTTGCAATGAAACTCTGGATAAATTAGGATTGAGAGAAGAGATTCATCGCATGTTTGGTAACTTAGGTATGTTAGAGTTTATGCAATTCGAAGCACCAACTTTTGAAAAAATTACTCTAGAATTTTTGAGCACTGTTGAATTTAAACTGAGACGCAGGTGGAATGGCTCCGAAACGGAGTATTATGGTGACTTGATTTTTCAGCTCTTTGGTGAGGAGCATACCCTGTCTTTGCAGGACGTTGGAGCCGCTCTCAAACTTCCCTCTGCTGGCCATGGCGCGCCCCCAGAAACTTTTGCATCTGCAGAATTCTGGACGGCGATTACTGGTAAAACTGGTTATAACCCGAGCACTGCTAAAGCATCGGGCATTCACAATCCTTGTTTTAGGTATGCCCAGAAGGGACTCGCTTTTACACTTTTTAGACGCGGAGATAGTACCGGTGTTGCTTCCAAAAGAGAACTCTTCTTCTTGTATTGCATGACAGAGAACAGCCGGGTGAATGTCGATGCCTTTGCCGCTAATCACCTGAAGCAAGTTGGACATGCCAGCACCGGTGACATTTCAGTGGGTGGGATGATCACTCAGATCGCGGATCATCTTAATTATGGTCGGTTATTGATGGAAGAACCGGCTATGGCAGGTAAGAAGATTGACATGCAAAACTTGGTCAATCAAGGTATGATTGTGGTTCATCCCAGGTATTATTCCCTTGTTAGTCATGATCACCATATTCTTGCATTACCAGCTCCTGATTTTATTAGTATTGCAAATGTTGCTAACTGGCTCTATGCAGCTTCTGCTCCTTCGTTAGGAGAGAGTCCTCCTCATGATCATCAGTTTTCAGGTGACGAGATGGAGGATGACACTCCAGCTCAAGCATGGTTCAGCCCACCACCCCAAAGTTTTACCCGACCAGATGTGGGGTCGTCCTCTATGTCTCAAGATCAGTGGGGGTGGGTGCAATCTGAAATGGGTGCTCTTCGCACCGAGCAAACAAGACAAGGTGTGGAGCTGTTTCGACAAGGCGTTGTTATGGATGACATGCAGACCATGATGCAACGCCTCATGTTACATTTTCCGCACGACCCTCCACCTCCTCCATCTCAGTGAGTTCTGTGAGTCGCCTCTACTTGGGGTTAAAACATTGAGGTCAATGTTTAATTCAGGTAGGGGAGGCTCACTATTTTAGTTTATATATTTTGTTTTTGTTTTGTTTTGTATTCTCTTTTCGTTTTTATAGTTTTTATGTTTTCCATTTCTACTTCATTTTATATTTTTACTTCATTTTATCTGTCCTTGGTTTGTTCTGTTGTTTTGTTTTGTTGCACGGTCACCATTATGTTACAGATTGATTGATAATTGTTGAATGAAGATGGAACTGACAACGAGTGGTTGAACGACACTACCCTTACTTGATCTCCTAAGGAACCCCAGAAGTTGACACAACTAAAGGATTAAAGGTCGGACGCAAGTTAGTGGAACTAGACCGAAATTGTCAGGTGGTAGGCCCGAGTCGAAAAAGAAGCCACATGACACGAGGAAGACTTCTGAGTTTGCAAGCTTAACCAACATGGTGAGATTACCAAAGGCCAAATACATAAATATCATCATGAGAGATCGGGAAGGTATGACTCTATCATTCTGATTTTGCGTATGTTCTTTTAGCACAGCACATCATGACGACACACACTGAGGCATGTTGTTTGTTTAACCTTGAGCCTTCGAGCGTACCCGTATTAAATGTTATCCCTCGTGAACCAAGTTGAGCCTATTTTCAATTTTCATATTTGTTTGTTGTGTCCCCGTTGTAATAAACCCCTTGTTAACCTTTCACCACATTTGTCTCACCATTGCTCGGCATGATTGTGATCAATTTCAAGTGTTGCACGAATTTAAGTTTGGGGTAGTCGTTCATAAAAATTTAGGGCAAGTAAGTGAACAAGTTTAAAAAAAAAAGAAAGAGAATATAGCTGAAAAAAAAAGAAAAACTAATGGAACATGAAAGTTCTAAAAAAAGAAGAAAAAGAAAAGAAAGAGAACACTTGCCTAAATGTCGGACTCTATCTAGTACTGTGCTCAAAGTAAACATGAGTAAAAGATGAGTCAAAACGAATGAACCCCAAAATATACGAATGCAGCATAAAATTGAAGAAAAGTTACATGAATGCCGAGCCAAAAACCTTTGTGATCCAATTTCCTTGTTTATCCCACCGTACCTAAGCCCCGTTACAACCCAAAGACCTCATAAAGTGTGTGAAATCTGTATGTGTAGTGCGAGTAGAATTTATTCAAAGTTAAGAATGATATTGCATGCTTCAGTCCTTGAGTGAAAATACTGTAATCCTGAGAGATTTGGTGAGAGTGCGAAAAGCTTGCAGGTGAAGTAGTCTTCTGATGTGGAAGTGTGGTACACAGATTGATTCGGGAAGCCAGCTTCTTGATCTGGAAGGAAGAAATTAATTTGCGAAAGACACAGGTTGTGTTGTGGAAAGAAGAAATTCGTGGGTGACCTCTGTGGACTCAATCATTACTCGAGGACAAGCAATGAGATAAGTTTGGGGTTGTGATCGGTCACCATTTCTAGTAAGTTTCTGTGTTCTATTCGACGTAAATTCATCAACTGTAACATCCGTGGTTGTTTTAGTTGCTTTTAATGAAGTTAATGTGTCTTTGGTTATTTTAGTCTTGTTGTGCATTTTGAGTTTAAGTGTCTTTAAAAGTATGTTTTTATGCTTCTTTGGGTAGTCTCGTGTTTCGTGTTAATGCATGCGATAAAAGGAACTTGTGGCAGGACGATAAGCACCTCGGAAGGCTGAAAGTTGAAGATTTTGAAGATTTCAGAAGTCAACACGGGCACCCGTGTTCATCAACACGGCCCGTGTTGAAAGGCCAGTGGAAAGCGCAAAATGGACACAAACAGGGGATCAACACGGGCACCCGTGTTCATCAACACAGCCCGTGTTGAAAAGCAAGAGGAAGATTCAAAAATTATACAAGACAGTGGATCAACACGGGCGCCCGTGTTCAGCAACACGGCCCGTGTTGAATGTTCTGGAGCATGTTTTTTTGACTTAGAGATCAACACGGGCACCCGTGTTCATCAACACGGCCCGTGTTGAATGCCAGCGTGTGGAAACTTGAATTTTCCTTATTTTGGAGCTTGTGTTGTCATTAAGGGTACTTCCGACTTTTGCCTCAAGGAAATGAGAACAGAGACTATTAGAAGGGATTGGAGGTTAGGAAAACCTACTTTTGAAATTACCAAAGAACTGTCAGCAAAAGAGAAAGCTACGGAGAGTAATTCAGAGACGGCGAGATTCAAGGGCGGCCACCATTGAAGATCAAAGTCACCATTATTCTTTGTAATGTTTAACTTTTATTGGATGTTTTCTTTTAATACTATGAGAGGCTAAACCCCCCAAGGCTAGGGGGGTGGTCCTGATTTGATCATTGTATGAATTTGGATACTTGATTTCCTTAATGCATATTTTTATAATTCAATTTAATTGTGTAGCGTTCTTAAGATCATGTATCGGATAAATACATGTAGACCTATGACTAACAATTGGCAGGATTGTGATTGTTAGGGTTTCGTCACAATTAGGTTATTAGGAGGCTAACCTAGGACTAGGAACTCTCTTTTAATCACTTGAATTCTCGATATTTTCATGGTTAAAACCTAGGTTTGTTTGAATGGACATTTGAATAAAGATGAGGGTTTTAATAGTTGTCTTCATTAAGGACTTAAGGAAGAACAATCTAGAGATAGGTAATTGATAGTTTACTTATGCAATGAGGAAATCGGTATTCGAATCATATTTTTGTTTAATCAACCACTCGCCCTAGCTTCATTCGCATTATATTTCATCAGTCGTTACTTGTTACAAGCATAATTGAAAGTGTTAAAATCAACCCAACCATTGTTTTTGTTTGATTAAATTAAGAGCACGAATAGGTATTTACTAAGCAGTCCTCGAGATCGATACTTGGGGAAACTCATTATAACTGCATCGGCAAAAATAGTACACTTGCTATTTTTCCGATCACAAACCCCTAGAACACCTCAAGAGTTATTCAACCTTCGTCATTCATTGTTGCGTAATGTTGTTGAAAAGGCTTTTGGGGTTGTGAAGAAAAGATTTGGAATCATCTCAAGTGGTGCTGAAGCGACGTATGGAGTCGACACTCAAAATTATATTATTCTTGCATGTTGCATCTTGCGTAACTATTTGATGGGAGTAGATACCGACGAAGACTTGATTGCTAAGGTAGATGAAGAAATTGGCAATCAAAGTGCTCCTCAAGCCAATCATGGACATTTAGAAGTAGATGAGGATGAAGAACGCACACGTTTAGGGCAGATTTTTAGAAATTCTATGATTAGTGCAATGTGGAACGATTCCATAACACACAATTAGGTTTAAATCGTAAAAATTCTATGATTATTGCAATGTGAAACATTACATAGGTGGTATTTATTACGATGTATTTTGTCTAATTTGACTTTATTTCAATAGTAATGAATTCCTTTATATATATCATCATTATTTTTCTATCATGTTTATTTTTCTGCAATTATAATATATCAGGAATTATGTCTACCTCTGAAAGAGAGATATGGATAACGGATATGGACAATGCTCTTATTGATGCCTTTGTGCATCAAGTGAATGAGGACAATGCTCTTTGGAACACCCCTATATTAGGGGTGTTCAAAATCAAACTAACCTAATAAAAAGCCGTAAATTCAACTAAATCAAACTAAAACCGCAAAAAATTGTATTTGGTTCGGATTAGTTTGGGTCATCTTTTAACAAAACTGTATGGTTCGGTTCGGTTTGCGGTTTGTATTTTGCGAACCGAACCAAACCGAATCAAACCGCATTATGGTACAACCTAAATTTTACTTAACTCTCATGTAACTCAAACCTAAACTTATTATATATTAGTCTTATGATTACAAACAATTTTCTCGTCTTTACATTTATGGTTTCAGTTTCAGTCTTCTTAAATCTCTTATATTATTATTGCTTCATCTTCACCAGTTGCATCTGACCTCTTCTTCTCTAATCTCCTCTCTCTTATATTCTTTCTTTTTCACCCTCTCATTTTTATGCAAATGTTCTCTCTTTCAATTTCGTTTTATCGCACATATTTATCTCTAATCTCTTCTCTTTATTGTTCTTTCTTTTTCATCTTCAGTAATCTCTCATCTCATCTTTTTTTTTTGTTTTATCATAATATTTTTGATATTATTTTATGTTATTATTTTATGTTTATTATTTCACTTTTGTTTAATCTAATTTTTACATATTAAATAGAAAGTTATTGTCCAAATATGACGAGTTTTATTATTATTTGATAGTGTATGAATGACAAAATACAAAGTTATGTTGTCATCTATATGAGTATGTATGGCTCAATAAAATATTTGTAAAAAACCGAACAAACCGCATCAAACCAAACCACATTGGTTTGGTTTGGTTTTTTTTTTAAAAAATCAACCGAACCAAACCAAACCACACGCCTTTTTTTCTCGCGGTTCGAATGATTTTTTGCGTCAAAACCGCCCAAACCGCACCGCGAACACCCCTAACCTATACAACAGAAGCATATAACAACATTACAAAGGAGAAAAGTGAAAAGTTTCAAAGATCTTTTCAAAAGGAGAAGGTGAAAGGTGATGGAAATTAGTGAAAAGTAATTTTCATAAATGTTATGACATTTTCAAGAATCTGAGTGGATTTGCTTGGGATTCAAACACACATCGTTGGATTGCTGAACCTGAAGTTTGGAAAACACTAATGGGTAAGTTTTGCTTGTTAATTGCTGTAATCTTATTTGTTAAATGTCAAAATGCAGTGCAGATTTTCTGTTTGTTGATTCACTGTGAAAATGTGTTGAAATATTGATGTTTACTAGTAAGTTTTTTAAAATTCTGCTAGAGTATGTCGAACGCGACCAAATTGGTCATGGCATTCTGTTTGATAAATACAAGAAAGAAGTTATTTTTTTAACAAGCCATTATGTCACCATTACCTCACACTCCTTCTATTGCAATTTATCTCTCTTTCTATGTTAAATTACTCAACATTGGCTCTAAAGATACAAGTTGAATAGAAACTGGTGTATAAATATTATGTTATGTGCATCCTATCGACGGCAACTTACACTAGTGTGTATATATAATATAATCATCACATTAAGGATGGAATTCCCAACATATTTACACAATAATACCATTTGTTTCTTCTATGTTTCCTTTTTTCTAATTTCATTTATGTCTCTATCTAGAACAACATGTCTTCATCTTCTTTTTCTATACAAACAAGACTATGATTAGGAGAAGTTGCAGTATTAATATAAGTCATGCCTCCTCCTAAAAAGAACTTATGAATTATTTTGGCATTGTTTGGTTTTGTAGGAAAAAAGTTGTGTGCATGCATGCTCTTACTCATAATTAATCTTAACATTTCTTTACTATTAGCTACTATTTGCATATTAATCTAGACAATTTTTTAAACCATTTTTTACTTTCTGCAAAGTTTGAATACTTGTTGTATATTACTTGTTGAAATAGATTAATGTTGAGATGATGAGTTTTTGTGATTAGATTTCATATATTTGGTCAAACAAGTTTATGAAGTTGTGGAGTTTTTATATGCTGTCAAGAGTAGACTTTGTCAAACATACCATTATTTAATGGTGTGAAGAAATATGAATTTGTTTGAATATTCTGAAATTTATTTGTATACATAGTTGTTAGCTTCATAGGTGTTACAAAGGTTGGTAAACAACTTTTGATTCCTCTCTCCAAAAAGATACTTTTTTTAGAGGACCGCTTTTGAAGTAATGATTGTTGTTTAGAGGAAGAGGATTCTAGAGGTTTTGGAGAGATAGATGGAAAGGATGAGATAAATGGATTGATCAAATTTTAGTCGAGAAAATATTTAACCGAGTTTATGACATGTTTTTAGATTTTCTTTTTCTCCATTAATTATTATTAGTTACCTATCTACCTAAATGTTCCTAGGAGGTTGAAAGGGATTAGTTGATGCAATGGTCCTGAGATTTCAATATTTGCACACAATTTTGGCAGCATACATTATTATCTAAAATTATGTTATGTATTTAGGATGCTGCTGGTTATGTTTTATAAGAAATGTTGATGATGACTACCTATTTTATGTATTTTTGTTGTTGTTATATGTAGTTACGACTTGGTATGGAATTTGATGTTGTGATGGTTAATGTGTTTTTATATTGTTGGAGTCCACTTCATTAGTTATAGTTTTGATAACTGATAATGTGGCATATTTGTAACATGCAAAGAAATACTACTAATATTTGATTGTTTAATTTTTATAGGCAAAACCAGAAGCTGCACAATGGATGACAAAACATGTTCCTAATTATGACAAGTTGTTGATTGCATGTGGAGATGATAGGGCTACTGGAGAAAAAGTTATGAATGATAAAGATATTCGACAAAATCATCCACTAAATCGTGAGTTAGAGTCCATTGAAACCAAGGTTGTCACAATCGAGAATGTACTTTGAATCGAAAGAGGATAGTAAGATCGAAAATCGTAAATCGCAACCAAAATCAATGGATTCTACTCAAATCGTTTTGTTGAATCGAAGGGGAAATCAAGATCGCATAATCGAATATCGCAACTAAAATCGATGGATTCAACTCATAATAAATACTCTAAGTTTAAAATCATAAAACAACCGAGTCTCAAATCTTAAATATAAAAGTACTCAATAGTTTAAAATCAACAAACATAAAATTACCCAAAAAAGGGTTAAAATCGGGTCACAAAATTGAAACGGGTTGTCTTTACCCATTCCAAAATTACCCACAAAAGAAACCAAAATCGGTGGAATCCATATGAGATCACGAATTTTGCTGCGACTTAACGACTTTGTGCGATTTTATTGGGATTTTGCTCTGAATTAGAATTCTACTTACGATTCAGATCGTTTAGGGTGAGCAAAATCGCAAAATCCGTGGATTTCATGATTCTAATCGCGATTCTGACAACAATGATTGAAACTAGTGAGCAAGCAACATTAGAGATTTTTCAAGCGGGAGGCAATGATCAAGATGTTACTTCTCTTGACGTGCAAATTCCACAAAACCTGTTCCTAATTATGACAAGTTGTCCATTGCATGTGGAGATGATAGGGCCACTGGAGAAAAGTTATGAATGATGAAGATATTCGACAAAATCATCCACTCAATCGCGAGTCAGTCCATTGAAACTAGCGAGCAAGCGACATTAGAGAGTTTTCAAGAGGGAGGCAGTGATAAAGATGTTACTTCTCCAAAGGTGCAAATTCCACAAGAACCTAAAGCTAAAAGATCTAAAAAAGCTCAAGATGAAGCTGAAATTAAAGGGATAAAATCTGCTCTTTTGACTATAGCTGATGCTTTTAGAGAGAGTACTGCATCTCATGATAAATATTTGAAGGAAAGTGTGTCTGCTTATGAGAGAGCTAACATCAAACTTCCAATTTCATAAGCTGAACTTTGGGAACTTTTACAGGAAATGCAAGTGGAGAGACATATGCTCACTCCAGCATATACTTATCTTCTTGAATATCCTAAGTTAGAGCTTTACTTGGACTCCCCAAAGATATGCGAAAGAATTATCTAGTTGAGCTTATGTTTGTTCAAGGTCGTCCGTCAAGGTAATTCATATGTTTTTCCATATACTTACTATTTCTATTGAAAACATATATGTTGATAGTAAGTTATTTTGGTTTGAATGTTGTAGGAATTTCTGAGATGATGGAAGCGAGAAATTTAAATATCGTAGGAATTTGAGAGATAATGGAAGAGAGAAGTCAAAAATATGTGATTGTTGTAAAAGTTGTATTCAAATACATTATCTTGAATTGTAAACTACTTTCAACCTATGTGGTACTTATCAAAATTGTGAAAACTCTGATCTACATTGCAAAGAGATATCATAAAGAAAGATACCGTCTCAAAAAGTAATTTGTGTTTGTCAAATAAGAAATAGTGTCAATATTTTTATCTATAGAAATTTATCATTTTTTTTTTGTATTTTTAAATTAATAATGAAATAAAAATAATACAGTATTTTTCAGAAAAACAAAAATTTAATTTATTATTATTTTATCAATATTTTCACGTTTTTATTTATTTTAATTTTAATTTAATTTTATTAATAATGAAATAAAAAATAACACAATTGTTTTAGAAAATTTTAAATTTAATTTATAATAATTTTATCAAGTTTTTATGAATTATAGTTTAATTTTAATTTTTTATTAGATAGTTTTTTATTTTATCAATTTTTTGTATTTTTTCAAATTAATAATAAGATAAAAATAATATAATTAAAAAGATTATTTTTATTATTATTTTTTGATATTATATGGGGAATGTGTGTTTATTACGATATATATTACATTTACTGCGATGAAGTTTTCTCTTTTTCTAAATGTGGCTGTAATGGAAATGTGACCCAAAACTTGTACCAGTTCGCCCGAAAATTCCACCAACAAGCCCTTAAAAGCCTAAAGAAGTTATGGGGCATGTTTAAACCTTTCAAATGCCCCCTAATATAAAAAAATTGGACAAAATATTTGGATCAATGAGGACTCTTTTGATATCCTAGTAGAATATTTTCTTGTAAATGACCTTGGATTAATCCTTGTAATGTAATATTCATGTCGCATCTTGTTGTGTAAAGGCAACTTTGGGTAGAGATGCTACCTTCGACCTTGATAAAGATTCGAAAATGTACCTGACCTGATTGGCATACATTCTTTGAGAATATCTTAACTCCTTCTCTAAAACCTCTAAAATTAGCATTAAGTGTGATGCATGTTTTCTCAATATTTTCTATGTTTTTATTTATTCTTCCCTGCTAACTTCTCATTTGAGTTCTTCTAAGCTATGATGGTCCCTCATATGTTTTACTTTCAAACTATTTAACATATATCCTTAGGTGACCTTCTTGTATTTGAAGTTCAATATCCCTCTTCAAGTGGTGTCAATCATCTATATGATGCCCCCTTTACCTTTTGATATTTGCACCATCTGTCTAGGTTACTCCCTATCACCTCCTTTTTTTTTGGTACAGGAAGGAATGGTATAATTATTATAGTATTTGACCTCTCACAGTGTTTAAACATGTAATTTTATCCACTGACCTCCTGGATGTTTTGAATGTGTTCCTATCACTGTTGGAATGAATGACTAAATTCCTCTTAGAATTATATAATTTGAGTTTCTCAATATTTTTTATCATTTCTCATCATTTTATCCTCTCCTTTCATGTATTATTATGCTCTTTACACGATCTCCTCCATTGAGTTTGTTGGCTTATGTGTGAGTGACCCATTAAATTGTCTCGCCTTGAGACCAATTTGGAAAGCCCCCACGAATATTTTTTGATTAGGGTACTGAATAACCTTAATATTCACACTTCCTTGATGAATATTAAATAAGGTAGTGACTGAGACTATTATATACTTCATTGTCAGAAACTGATGGCTTAGCATCCAGACAAGATCCCTGGTACTTGGATACAGAGAACCTCGTTAATTTCATGTACCACCTCAGTTATATATACCCATAATTTTGGTCTCAATGTATGGTTTTAAACCCCTCAGGCCCTCACCCCATTGATTTGTTCCCATTACTTTTTAATTATTCTGCATTATGGTGAAAAGGATAAGGTTGATTTTCTTAAGAAATTGCATGAAAATGTCAGAAAGCTAAAATTGAATACAAATATGAAAACTATGCACACAAAAAAAAAAAAGATAATAAAGGAAGAAAACGGATGGTGTTCTAACTCGGAGATTGGGGGTGGGTCACCTAAGAAAAAATAGATTTCCTTTCTTGAGTAAATATAAGCTCCAACTTAGGGGTGATGGTGTCTTTAAAGTCCTAGAAAATATTGGAGATAATACTTACGTGATCTACCCGGTAATTATGGGGTAAATGCTACTTTTAATGTAAGTGACTTAATTTTGTTTGACATATATGATGAAGAGCTTAACTATGTTTGAGAATCAAGTGTGAGGAAAAAGTCTCACATTGATTAGAAAAGGAAAATTTGAACACAATATAAGTGAGAGAACCCACACACCTATTATTTTAAGGTTTTAGGGACGAAGTTGTGTGTTTCTTACAAATATTCCTATATTATATATCAATACTCCAAAATCTCCCAAATATATGATGACGAGCTTAACTGGAGAAAAATTTCTTCTAAAGAAAGGGAGTGATGATGACCCTCTAGAAGCCCAAGGACAACAAGAGGGTGTAATTACTAGAAGTAAATACAAGAGACTGCAAATGATTATAGAAAGAAAAGGTAATGTTTTGATGAGTTTGAAACTTATTGAAGAGTCTAATAAAGACTGACTTTTTAATTACGAGTCTTAGTTAAAGTGTAATAAATTTGTAGAAAAATAAATTTGTTTTGATGAGCTTGAAACTTATTGGAGAGTCTAATAAAGACTGACTTTTTAATTACGAGTCTTAGTTAAAGTGTAATAAATTTTATATCTTTAGTTGATTACTTTTGTAATTGAGACAATTTATCTCTTTGAAAGTCCATTGTGTAATTTGGTATTATAAGTTAGTTTTATTAATATATGGGGGTGTTTATCATTCAACTCGCACACATATAAATAACATTTTATTGTAACTAATTTTTATCATACTAGAGTTTACAAATTTCATACTGATGTGTAAGGTCGAGAATTTCATCAATTAGTTCTTGGTTGAACCATTATAAATATTATCAAGAGGCCTTTAAAATCTCTTGTGGTGATGGCATTTTGATCTTATCTTCCTCATGGAAGTGATGATCATTGATCTTCATTTCATCTTCTAGTCTAATTCACTTTTTGTAAATTTTCAACTTCTTCATTTTTGTTTGTGTTTTAGGGTAGTTTTGAATAAAATTGTTTGAAAAAGATCGGTATTCATGAATCTCTTTCTTTGTCTCTAAATAAAATGAGTTGAGTTGTTATCTTTGACGCAACAAGTGAGTCAAATACTTGATCTTATATGATTATTCGAGTTTGACTCACATCAAAGTGGTAGTCTTTTCCTTATAAATTTCTATTAGAACTTTATCTCTGAGGCATAAGATAATGACTCTTTTGACATTATCCACCATCTTGATATTCTCTATTTGTGTTAGGCGCGCAAAAGCATGAATGCACCACCTTTTAATGCTTATACACATTATTGTTGAGTTAATATTGCTTGCATTTATATTTTTCACAACTCAAATCCAATGTGTTTAAAAGTGTTTCCTAATCCCTTTATATGTCTTCAAAGACCTTTTAACATTTAGGTTTCAATCCTAATGATTTTTCTTTTTGCAACTCTCAGTTTCTCTCAACCAATATTTTAAAAATCGGACTGAAGTGGCCGGTCGAACCGGGAACCGGGCTAGTAATCGGTATGGTTTGGTAATCGGATCACCCTTGTCTTCAAATCAGACGAAACCGGTGGAAATCAGACTGAACCGGTGAAAACTAAAAAATTAGCAGTTTACATAAACCGCCCGATTCGATAGCTGGGTTTTTTTTTTTTAATTTTATTTTAGTGCAAAACGGCGTCGTTTTGTAGTTTTTAAAAAAAGCGTATTTTCCCAAAAAACGTTGTTACGTTGACACTCAGTGAAACAAACATATGTTAGAATTTTGGGTCACAAATGTAATATTTAAGATGTTAGGGCCATTATATAAATTAGTGAAGACTTAAAGGGGTCTAATTAATATAATATTAAGTTTGTGGCTAAAAGCATAAATGTCATGAAATGTATGGTTATTGTGTAGATACCATAAGTCAATATTTAATTTGATGAGTGACCAAATTAAAATATTGAATACTAAGAAATAACCCTAATGTTATTTATAGGGGTTATGGTCTCCATTTGTAGAAAACGAGAAAAAATGGCTTATTAGGAATTCTCTCTTCATTCCCATCAGAGGAGAATCAGGGAGCCATAAGGAATTCTATAAATTGGAAGATCACATACCCGCAAACCATCGGTGATTTTCAATGGCAAATTCAGGTACGCTTCCGTTTTCATTCTCATAATTGTATTCGTATATGGATTTAAGGATTTTATTTAGGGTTTATTCTTGATTTCTATATTGATAGAAATTATAAGGTTTATGAACATAACCTAACAAGTGGCATCAGAGCTACCCATATCTGATTCAATTTGATTTTAGGATATCCTCCAATTATATAAATCAATATTATTTATGTTATTTATCATGGTTTTTTTATTAGGTTCTAAAATTGAGCTTTTTCTTATAATCTTTTAATTTGTATAAGGATTATGTTTTTTTGGTTGGTAATTAATCTTCGTGGGTAATTAATCATATTTATATTAAAATTGGGATTCATTTTCATTTTTCCTTTTGTTTTAGAGATTAGGTTTAAATACACTTTTAGTCTTCCTATTTTCAATTTTCTAAAGTATTAGATCCTCTATTTTAAAAGCAAATTGTTAAGTTCCCAAACTTTACCTCATTTGGAATTTTCTTGATCCCCCTCCATATGGTTGCTTCCTTAATGACAAGGCAAATGATTTATATAGTCAGGTCAGATATTTTTCATTTTTAATTTCAAATATTAATTTTAAATATTATAAATCATTTTCATTTTTTTAAAAATTATTTTTTAATATTGATTATTCTAATGTTAAAACCTAAGGCTTGTCATCATCTTCTTCATCCCCAATTCCTTCTGAAAATCACAATAACGCACCTACTCATCACTTTTTTTTCCTTTCACCAATTCAAAATGTCTCAAAAATTTGTGTCTAAAAAATGAAAACTTTGTCTTTTTCCACCGCCAGAATCACACTCCAACTTCTTGACTCATCACTTGAAGCGTTTGAAATCCAATGGATTACTCCAACTTCCACCGCCAGAACCACAGTCAACCACTTCACCTTCTCTACCATCGTTGTCGCATTCAAGTTTCTGGTTGTCTTCATCGCGTACCATAGCCACCAGATCCTCTCACTCTTTTTATTATATGTATGCTCTCTCTTTGAAACCACTATGACCACTGTTGCTTTCCACCTTTGCACGACTCATCTTCCATTTATGCATCCCATCGCAGCCGCACCACCACCGTAGCTTGAAGTAACTTCTATCTTTTTCAGTTGTGTTTCTGCTTTTTCTCTTTCTGCTGCACTTTTACATTTACTCGCCATAAGATCCAGATCTGGATACCATGACTATAAATTCTCATATTTACAAGTGTTCTAACAAATTTGTAACTAAATTCAATTTAAATACTTGGGAACTTGGTGTTTCAATTTGATTTCTAATATTCTATTTGATTTCAATATATGGGTTTGATAATTGTATGAAGATATAGAAGATGAAAAAGCTGCAAATAATCAATATTAAATTTTTTTCTTAAAAATGAAAATAATTTATAATATTTAAAATTAAAAATGAAAAATATCTTACTTGGTTGGATAAATCATTTGCCACGTCATTAAAGAAACAGCCGTATGGAGGAGATCAAAACAATTCTAAGTGAAGTAAAGTATGGAGACTTGAAAGCTAACTTTTAAAATGGATATCTAAAATTTTAAATAATTGAAAATAGAGGGATAAAAAATACATTTAAACCTTATTTTTTTATGCGCTAAATCTTGTTATCGGTTTTATTTGATGATTTTGATAAGGATATATGTTTCAAAGGTAGTTCGTATAAACTGGTACATGATTTGTCACATTGAAATAGTTTGCATTACTATATATTAATGTGTCACAATTAGGATAAAAGTGGCACAATATATGTTGCAGTAAAACCATGACACTATGTATATGAATGTGATATTTTTATTCTTTCAATTTTTTCTAAAGGTTTTATACTTATTTAAGTGTTTTTAATATAATATCGGTTTTCTTAACATATATATTTTTTAATTCGGCAAAACATAATATTGGGATTCTCTTAGAAACCGAATCTAAATTTTGGATATCAACCCTATTATTAAAAGGTTATTTAGAATAAACAAATATAATAATATTTGATATTAGTCATTTTGGATTTTAATTTGCTAGTGTAAGCAATTTTGGTATAATTTTTTTTGGTTTAATTTTGTTCGAATTTGGCTACTGATTAAATTTTTTATATAGTAAATTCAATATTTTGAGTAAGTAATTAAAATGAAAAGGTACCTAAAGTGATACTTTTATGGAAATTACTTATGAAAAATCTCAAATAAGTTTTTTGGTTGTGTGCATGTTTGTTCATGCGAGTATCAATTGATTCAAAGGACAGGTTGTGGTTGGCCGGTTTTCATACGCACTTGTGATGATAAACATGTGATAATTATGAGGTCTTACATGTGAATAATAAATCAATCCAAAAAGGAGTTTATATTCGACATGTTTTTACTATCAATGTTTGACCATTACAACAAGAGTACCACTAGCGGTTAATATTAGTGTCCAAAGACTCAATATTAATGGTGCACTAGGTATCTTGAGATGAATTATGTATTTATTTGAACGAATTGATAACTCAGTTTTTTTTTAGCATATTTAAGATATTTAATTTTGTTCTTGTTTTTCAATTACAACTGCTTCAATATCTGTAAATAAGAGTAAGATTTGGGTCCTTAATAGGGAAAATTTTAAGGAATGGAATAAGAACATGGAAATTGTTCTTGGCTACGTGAATTTTGACCTTGCATTGAAGCAACCACCTTCTCTTTCGGAATTTGGTTCCTCTTAATAGAGGAAAAATTATGAGAAGTTGGATTGCTCCAAACGCATGAGTCATGTTTTGGTTTGTTCTGAGGTCAATTTAGATCCAGTGCCTGAGAACACTTGGTGGTTAGACTGTGGTGCAACTACTAAGATTGATGTTTCAATGAATGGTTGCCTAAAATACCGAAAGCCAAATGATGTTGAAAGACACGTCTATGTGGGAGATGGCAAGTCGGTGGAGGTGGAAGTTATATGGCATTTTAGATTATTAATATGTACCGATTTTTATTTGGATTTGAAAGACACTTATGTGGTTCCTTCATTTATATGGAAGTTAATTTTGGTTTCTTATTTGGATAAATTAGGTTATTTTTGTTCCTTTGGAAACAATATGTTCAAGTTGTCTTTCAATTCAAATAGTTTTGGAACTCGTTCACTTATGGATCATGATAATCTATATTTTCTTGACAAAATAGCTTCATATGGAAAATTCTTGAAGATCTAGGGGCTTCAAATTTTATGATCCCAAATTAAATTCAATTTTTGAGATTGGAACAACCACATTCTTTGAGGATATTGAGTTTAGGGGGAAGAATAAGGTTATAGACTTTGTTTTAGAGGAAGAATTTGTAACAGTTCAAGAACCGATTCATACAGTTGCTTTTTATAAAGCAAGTATGGAACCTCCACAGAGTTGATTTTCCTCTTACTCAAGATAATTTGGTAATTCATGAAGAACAAACTCAAAATCCTCAAGAACAAGTGTTACAAGAACCAATATTTTTGCAAAGATCCATTAAAGAAAGGAGAAATATTATTTCAGATGATTACATAATATATCTCCAAGAACATGAAAAAAAATAATGGTAAGTGGATTGAAGCAATGAAGTATGAGTATAAAGTCCATGCAAAACAATAAAGTTTGGGAACTTGGCCCATTACCAGAAGGTAGGGGTGGCAAAACATGTCATGTCCTGCCAGGCTGGCCTGTGCACCCGCCAAAAAGCGGTGGGTTGGGTTAGGTTTTGGGACCTCCGTCCGCTAAAGCTCGCCCCAGCAAAGCTTACCGCCCACCTAAGCTCGCCCCACTAAAGCTCGTCGCCCGCTTAAACCCGCCGCACATATCCGTTCAGTCTGTCTGACCTTAAGTTCCTCCTTTTTTTTAGTTAATTCTAGTCATTCAAATTTTTAATGGTTTAATTTTATACATTTATATGTGAATATATGAAATATTTTTTAAATAAGATTTCTTAAAAATATGCTTTACAAAAAAGTGTTCTAAAAAAAGTGAAAAATCTAATTGAAATGTAAAAAAAACCTATTAATATATTAAAAAATAAAAAATAAAAAAACAAAAAAATAGACGGGAAAACCCGCCGTCCGCCAACCCGCCAATTTGGCGGGGCGGTGTAGCGGCAAAAACTGCGAGTATAAGCCATTAAATTGACTTAACTCAAAAAATAGCAAAAGAGTCGCCACCGCGCTTTTATTTTATCCAAAGAACTAGGAAAAAGAGCGAATAAAATCCTAAAAAAAAAAAATCAGAGATCTGGGATCAGGGGTGAGTTATGCAAAGGGAAGGTGTTAGGCACCCAAAGCATCTACGGTACTCCGCATGAACCTTTTTGAAAATAAGTATATGTGTGCTAAAAAAAAGTTATGTACAAAAGTATCTGGAAAGATGAGAAAAAAGTATTTTTTTTTTTACAATTTTTGATTTGATAGAACTTCCAATGAGTTCCAGACCTACATATCAACAATGTGCAATATAGAAATCAAAACCAAGCAGTTCGGCTAAAAAGGACCAAAGTTGTGTGTTGGTTGATTTTAAGGAAAAAAATTAATTAGAAAAGTTACAAAGAGCTCAAAAAGGTCTGAATGAGGTCAGATGTTTTTTAGTCTTATGAAAAGAAAAGTCAAAGTATTATTACATGAATTGAAAGTTTATTAAGAAAATAAGTTTGAAAATTCATGGATCTAAGTCCAAGTTTTTTTTATGAAAGCGGTTCGAGTTTTGAAAACAAGAATCACTTTGAAAAAGAGAGGAGATTTTGAAAATTAAAGAATGGGAGGAGATGAAGAGGCTAACCTAAGTGCATAAAGTAAAAGGTATGGGTAAAGAAAGATCTAACCGAGTGAGAAGACTAGTACTTGACATCAAGAGCCAATACCATATCCCATCCTTTGGATTACCACATAAACAACAAATAATCGAACAAAAAAAACCAAGCTTCGGATGACTTAATGCTTTTAGGTGAACTCTTGTCTCTAGAAAAACGGCCAGAGTAACGGCTGTATTTTGAGAAAATTCACTCTTAATTGAGTATAATAGAATATCCTACATACAAAGATCATAACCAGACAAGACAGAATAACACCAAGGGCACAGAAAACTCTAAGATGAGGTAGGGGTCCTAATCCTAAGTCCAAAGTCAAACTCCGAGCATAGGGATAGTAACCTAGTCCAATTAAAAGTTTTTTATGTTTAGGTTGAATTATTAAGTGTTTTGGAACAGGAAAAATAAAGCTCAAGTGAGCAAATTCAAAATAACAAGAAAATAAAATGCTCAAGTGAGCAAAGGAAAAATGACATAGAAAATAAAATTTTCAATTGAGCAAAAAAAAAATGGCATAAAAATAAATTCTCAAGTGAGCAAAGAAAAATGACATGAAATGTAAATGCTAAAAATAAAGTGCATAAAAATAAAGAGCATAAAAATAAAAGCGGAAAGTAAAGAGCAGAAAATAAAAGGCAATTAATAAATGTTAGCAAGATTACCATCTTTAAACTTGTCATGTATATCATTGAATTGTTAATTCTTAGTCATCAGCAAGGTGACCATCTTGAAGCTTACGCATGAAGACTTGCCAGAAGCTTGATAGAATCAACGCGACCACAGGACAAGTTTCAATTGTTTTTTGTCAAGTATATCACCGGTTTTTGGAATTATCATATCACTTGATCAAAGATGATTGAGAATTTCAAATGGACAAATTAGTGGAAATTTTCCAGAAGCTTGATTAGAAATCAACGCGACCACATGACAAGAGCCACAAGTGTTGAACCAAAATCAAAGCTCAAGTCATCTTTTGGGGCTTATGTTAGAACATTGAAGTTCATGCCACCAATTGATCACTTTCTAATTCGGGACAAAGAAAATAAGATGAAGAAGAAGCAATGTAGCGCTATGTTAAGCAATCTCTAAGTGACTTTTGTAGAAGCCACCCTACAACGAGGCCGGTCAATGGTGATGTATGTGTTGAAAAAGCAAACGAGAAGAATGATATGTAGATCATCTTCTAATGTTTGTCAACAAATATAAAAATAAAAAAGAATGATAGATCAACTTAGATTATCTTCTCTAATTTCTTCCATCTTTAAGTTCAATCACTCATATTGGTGGATTAAGACACAAAATATATTGTTGACTCAAAGCACAAAGAATTAATTGTATAATTAATCCTTTGGTAGATTTGAATCACCAATAAATTTCTCCAACCTCATCAACACCCAAAGTCCATTGAGATTAAAGAGTAATTAGGTATTCAAGACTACAATCCAAGGCAATCATCAAAAGAATGGAGTAGAAGAAGAGTAATCATTCAAAACAAGTCAAAAAACAAGTGAAAATCACATTTTACACTCTGTGCAATTGATTGCATCAGCATATTTTTTCAAAAAAATTCAGAAACGTAGCCTGTGCAAATCAATTGCTCACTGTAAAGAAGAGAAAAATCACATTTCTAAAGGGAAAATTATTGTTCAAACTTTTCCACAAACACCTTGTGTGTCTTGACTCAATTGAGCACGAAAATTCCACCAACTTTTTGAGAAATTAACATCAATGGAACTAAAAACAAGTTTACTCAATGAATCAAACCACAAAATTATCAAGATATCACATTGTAAAAGATGAAGATCAACACTCACCACTTGTAGATCTTGAGAAATTTTTGCAAGAGTAACACTTCAAATTGCTTCAATTCAACTTCAAAAATCAGAATCACAAGCCTAGATCTAAAGAACTGATGAAAGAAAGAGAGTGGATGGAGGTTTAACTCAAAGAATTAGAGAATTTCAATGAAGAATTCACTAATCTTTATGAAGAAGAAAGAGCTTTGAGTGAATTTGGAGAATTGGGGAAAATGAGAGAATTAGATAAATATTTTGGCAAGGTGAGTTTTGTAACACCCGTATTTAATTAAATATTTTAATTAAATCTTATTGAGTATTTTCCGATTAATTCTTGATTAAGTCGAATTTGTGGTTTGAATCGTTAAGTTGATAGTCGGGTAAAATTAGTCGGGAAAAAAATAACATTAGAATTTAATTATTATTTTCAAAATTATTAATTAAATAAGGTTGAATTATTTATAAGGGTGAAATGGCATTTTTAAGAGTATTAGTTAGTAGACCCTATAAGTGTTTAGTAGCTCATTATTATTTTTTAGTGGCCTTGGTAGTATAAGGAAGTAGTACTAGTATTTAGAAAACAAAATAAAACATCATGTAGCAAAAGAGGAAAATTGAAAGAACAAGGATTTGCTAGCAGTAGAGAAAAAGGCTTAGGTTGCTGTTTGAGAGTGAATTTTCCGATCGATTTTTTGAGCTCTCTTCAATCCAAAGGTAAGGGGTGGGGTTCAACTAATATAATCGATTGTATGATAATTTTTATGTGGGATTTAGAGTTGTATAGTTTTGCTGTCAATTCCTTGTTTTGTGACGAAACTGATCGATCTGTGTTGAAATTATACTGTCTACCATGGACGTTGTTGCATTGTGTTGTTATATTATTCATATGTGAATTTATGCTGGTGAATATAAGTTGTGTTTCTGGAAAATAAGTGATTCTGGGTTGAATTTATAAGGAACACGTAGTACTGAAAAATAATGGAACTGCAAAAGTAGAAGAAGATGAAGACTTAGGGACGATCGCCCCAAAATTGTGAGGAAGAACTGTGTGTGCCCCACCAGCCATGGGAGGCGGGCGCCTCAAGCCCAGGGGTAGGCGCCTCACACCAATATTTCCTCTTTTCTTTGTAGTCACGTGGTGATAACAGCAAGGCATGGTTTTTGGCAATTGTTTATGTGATTAGAAATCTCTTAGGATAATGCACATATACCACTATTGTCTAATTAGAATTGATGTAGTGAAACATAATAATTATATTAGTTGACCTATCCATGTAGCAGTGTAGCAAAACAAATAGCCATAGCAGAATAAAATAGCAGAACGAGTAATATTAGTAGCAGACTAGTTTTAGCAGCAACCAAAACTAATAGCAGTTGGTGAACTAGTGCAGTAGAATAATTCTAAAATGCAGGAAATTACTTGTATTAGTTGAATATAAATTGACAGAATTATTTAGTTAAGTTGTAATAATGCAGGAAGTAGAAAATAGTCCCAATTTAGACGGTTAGCCAAAATTAAGCAGTATATTTAGTTACTCGGAATCGGATTAAAATTTTCAGGGCAGTTCGCATATACGAGTAGTTAATTGTAGTTGATTTGTTTTATTGAATTTTATATCGAATGCTTGAGTTGCCGGTACTGTTGAAATAAGTGGATTTTGTCTCAAGTTGGACAAGTTTTGAGTCGTAGGCTTAAATAGTCAATGTTGAGGTTGAAGTTGAATATGTTGTTAAGAGTCGCATTATAAATGAATTCGTTGATGATGGTTTTGTTGTAATATGTTGTTGAGGCTTTTGTGGTGATAAGTGATGTAATACATTGACTATCTGCATTTGTGAAGGCTTGTATTGGCGGATTTCTAACGGCCTGTATTGGCAAAATGAGTAAGTTGAAGGCTTATGCCTTGTTGAATGCCTCGATAACCTAGCATGATTTTAAGTTGGGAGGTTACTCCGATGGATCCACATGCATGTGCATAGTCAAGTCTCATTTGGAGTTACATTTTGAAGTTGTTGCCATTAGTATGTTGTTTTGCTGACTGTTAAATTGTAAATTTTTTTGAAGTGGTGAATATTGTATGATTCTATATCTAATATATTAGTTCTCATACTTTTGCTTATATTTTTCGATATCTCACCTTTCTATTTGTTCTTCGTTTCCTTTATACTGGTAACGTACAGGTATCCAAGAAGGGAAAATTAGTCGTTGTTAGTTCAAGTTGGTGTCTTGCTCTGATACGTAGCACTCGGGGGGGATGTTCTGTCTATGTCGTTCATATTGTTGATTCTTGTTGTTATTAGTATAATTGTTGAACCTTATGCAATGTTGTGAAATAAAAGTTGTTAAGTATTTTGGAAGTTAAACATGATGTTTCTAGTTATTTTGAGTGAATAAAGATGATCAATTGTTTTAAGTTGTATGACTCATGAATTTCTGCTGCGTAATAAATAAGAGGTTTTTTGTGTTCAAAGATGATGTAAGTTATTATATGACCCTCAGATTACTAAAAGTGTTATGTATCTGATATAATTAGTTTTACGTATTGTTTTAAAGTTGAAAATGTGGCATCCCATGTTCTGTTGAAAATTTTAAATACTCTGATTTTCGGTATATTTTCCGGGTAGAATTTGGGGTGTTACAAGTGCTATCAAAAGCTTGAGATTTGAATGAGATGAGGCCTCTATTTATAAAGTTTTGGTTTGGGAATGAGTGGTGGTTTGGAGTTTGGTTTGGAAATTAGAATTAGGCTTGGAAATTGATTTTGGAGTCAAATTTGAATTAATTAGTAATTAATTTCGAAATTAAAAGAAAATAAAAAATGAAATTGGAGCCCAAGCCCATAAACTTGAAAAATTGAAGAATTCTTTTGATTTTCGCGAAGTGCAATCGATTGCACTGAATTTTTTTTTTTTGAAATTTTGCTGAAAATAACAGTGAGCAATCGATTGCTCCTCAGTGAAAATCGATTGCATTGTAAAAAAATTGAAAAATTGGTCTAAAATAAGTGTGGGGGAAAAACACCAGAAACTTTCACTTGTTATAACCTTTAGCTTGATACCTACAAAATACAAATATACAAAGACAAAAGCAAATATTTTTGGTATTTTAACTCAAAGGTTAGAAAAATGTAAACCACAAATATACAAAATACATAGTTAAGGTTCCTGTGATCCCTTGAGAGCAAACTTAAGAACAGGAGAAGCGGGAGAACCAATCCTTGTCTATGATCTTGATATATTGTGATAATGAAATGATGGAAGCCCATAGGGAAAAAATTGGGGCACAACAACTACCCTTATTTAAATATCTTCAACCAGATGGTATGAAGATGATCAATCTTCATACAGTCATAGTGGGAGATAGTTAAATACCAAAGTAGCCAATTTTGTCCCTTTATGCAATGCTATGAGTGAATGCAATGGACTATTTTTTTGGTACACTTTTTGTTCATGATATGAATGGAGAAACTTGAAATAAAAGGTTTATATAAAAAAAGACGTGGGAAGACACGTTTGGAACAACAAGGTATTTCTAGATATTCGTCGGGGTGACAAAGAGTAACCAGTAATACTTGGAAAAAAAAGAGGGATAAAACCCTGGAAAGACAATTGGTTACATCCAAGAATGAATCGGATGGAAACTACAATTGAGATAACGGTGTGCCCAAAAGATGTCCAAGAATGGCATTGAACTCTACTGGGGATCATGAAGAAAGACATTGGAGACATTCAGAAAAGCATTTAATGAACTTCGCTGGGAAAAACATCAAAGATATTCAGAAGAGCATTGAATGATCTTTGGAAAAAGAATCAAGCATATCCAGAAAAGCATTGAATATACGAGAGACAAATCATCAGAGATATTCAGAAAAGCATTGAATGAACTCTGGAACACAACATCAAAGACATTTAGAAAAGTACTGAATGAACTTTGGAAATATCATCCAGAAAAGCATTGGATGGAAATAGATCAAAACTATGGGAACATCAGAGACATCTAGAAAAGAATTAGATGGAAGGAGACCAGACACATCCAGAAAAGAATTGAATGCAAAAGGAAACTACAACCCAGAAATACGACAGATACATCCAGAAAAGCATTGGATGGAAACAAAGATCCTGAAGGCACATCCGAAACATTCAGAAGAGCTTTAAGTGTACGGGAACAAGTTCTGGGAAAATATTAGAATAATAAGATATATATGGAAGAACATCAGATAAACACAATCAAATCTGGAAGAACATCAGATAGACATAATTAAATCTAGAAGAACATCAGATAGGAAAGGTAAGGTTCTGGAAGAATGTTAGAATGACATACACATCCGAAAGAACATCAGATAAGCACGGAAAAATGAAACACAAGGGGTAACAATTGTTTCGGTAGGCGCCAAGTAAGTTGGACCTTGACCGCAAGGTAATATGTTGGTAACAACAGTACCTCGGGAAATGCAAATGAAGATGAAACACTCTTGCTATGCATGATATATGAATTTTTCTATGCATGATATGTGAATGATATGTGAATGATATATGCATGTGATGCAGATTTTTATGACAAATGAGCTTGACTCTTTTGTGGAGGTAATATAGGAACTCTGATTCCTCAACACGGAGAACACTGCCAACTCTTCTTGGAGAGAAAATGTCTTGAGAAATACTTCTATCACACTTGTAAATTGCATTGAAATGATGATTCTTGGAGGATTGCAAAGCTTCTTGGGGATAAATTGATCACGACTTCAGTTCTTGATATGACTGAGGGAAAGGGTTGCCCTAGTTTGAAGTCTTGAAAAAAATGTTCTGGATGACCAAATCTGAGAGTAACTTGCACTGAGCAACAAATCTTGAATTGATTCACAATAGGATCTGGATGATACTTGCCCCTGATTAGGATCACTGATCAAGTTTCTCAACTGTTTGAACTTACTTGATGAGGAAAAATTGTTTGCAAGAAAAAATGTTTATTCAAATATGGTAAATTTAACTCAAAGTTCATGCAAAAAATTTGAAATCAAAATCATTTTCAGAATGATGTTATTTGGTAAAATGAATCACAAGTCAAAACACAATGGTTAAGACATTTGAAGTGAAAGAGAGAGCAAAGGTATGGATATACCAAGACGAATGATTTGCAAAAGATCTTTGGAGTCAGGTTACACAACCTTGTTGTAGTATGCTTTCAAAAGAAACCTGGCTTTAATTAGGTCTTTTGAGGGTTGTAACGTAGCCTGGTTCATGATTTAAGAAACAAAGGATAAAGGCTCAAAGTTTATTCATACCCAACCCAATATTCGTGATGTTCTTCAACCCTACGTTTAGTTAACTCAGACTATGCACTCAGGTTCCAAGAGAATTTGGAATTGTACTGATGATAAGAATTATGATGGCTCATAAGTTGAGAGATTTTTGAGATGGAAGTCACTTCTTCATGCAACATTTTTCTTGAGGACTTTTTCAACTCTTTTTTTAATGTTTTTTTGTTATCCCTAACTTTTTCCTGAACTACTTCATTCGAGATTACAGTCAGTGGGATGCCTCAGTTTTTTTTGAAAGATAGTGACTGCCTAGCTTAATGATTACTGGGAACCATCATCGTCACTTTTGATTTGAGGAACATCTTCGACACTTCTTTGATGTATGTGAAGGAAAGCTTGATCGCGACCTTTATTGAAAGGTGTCTTGCACGATTTTTCTCGTAATTGAATGCAAAGCCAAATTAACTGAGAACTACCCATCCCCAGGTTAAGATTGCGGGTTTTTTGTATAGAAGGAAACTTTGACTTCTAGGCTCAAAAGGGTTGACGAGGGATTAACTTCCTTATTTCTCCAGTGGTTGGGAATTGAAACAATGCCTATATATCATCAGCAAAGTTTTATTCGAAAGCACACCAACAACAACTATGGGTATTTTGTTATCATCATTCTCCCTCCAATCTTTGGATCATCACAAGCTTGATAAAGGAAGTAAACACAAGATAATTATTTTTGAAAAGAAAGCATTAAATGAAAATGTATTGAATCAAAACATTGCAATGCTCATTTCATTAAAATCAACATGAAAGTACAAACAAGATTTGAAAGCAACAATTTAACATAAACAAAAGAAAAATGCAAACTAGAAAGAAACACGACCTAGTGACTAATCAGTTACAAGGATGAGATGTCCTGTCTGAAACACTGGCTTTTAGGAAGTGACTTGAGATACTCTGGCTCAGTCTTCAGCCACTTTATTTTGGCAATGGATTGTTGACAACATTGGGACCTTTATCCTTAAAAGTAAGCATTTTCTCCATAACCAGCGGCTCCCTGATGAAACTCACAATGAAGGTCATATCTGAATCTAGGTGGAAGAGTATTTGGAGGAGTCAAAGCTCTAGTTATAATCAGACCCCTATGCACCATTGCAGGATACAATTCGGTGTAGGTAATTGGAATAGGATCAAATTGAGTCCTTTTGAAATTTTGGTTTTGTCCTGCAACTTGACGTTGAGGAACCTCAACAGGACTAACAGCAACTACTTGTGGTCGATCAGAATATTGAGGCCTACGCCGAGGTGTTTTTCTTTCAAAGATGATAACATACGTTTCACCTTCTCTCTTCTTCTGGAAGTTTCCAAAGGATTTCTTAGCACCGTTAGAAGTTTCAGCAACTTTAGACATTTTGCCATTCTTGATTCCTTCTTTTAATCTCTGGCCGATAGTCACCAAATCAGTAAAGCTTGAAGATACACTACCAATCATCTTCTCCCAAAAGAAAGGGGATATGGTATCCATGAATAAACCAGTCAGCTTTTTCTCTGCCAAAGGCGGCTCTACAAGAGAAGTTATCTCTCTCCAATGTTGTGCATATTCTTTGAAGGATTCCTTTTCATTCTGAGACATGTTCTGTAGTTGGTGATGATCAGGAGCCATATCAAAATTGAACTTGTATTGCTTCATGAAAGCATTAGCAAGATCTTGGAAGCACTGGATACGGTTCTTTTCGAGTCCCATATACCATTTGAGCGAGGCACCACTTAGACTGTCTTGAAAGCAATGAATAAGAAGCTTTTGGTTGCTGGTGTAAGCAGACATATTCCTAAAGTACATGACCAAATGGATCTTTGGACAAGTTTGACCCTTGTATTTCTAAAACTTGGGAGTTTTGAACTTAGCTGGCATCACAAGATCAAAAACTAAGCACATATCATCAGCATCATTATTGATGAAATCATTTCCTTCCATAGCTCAGAGTCTTTTCTCTAAAGTCTGATATTGTTCTTTGACGTCTTTAATCTCACCAAAATCAACTCAGCTTCCACTTCGAGGACTTTCAGCATGATATTCAAAGAGAGGATTCCCATAAGCAGCTTGTGCAATAGGTTGATGAGAAGCGGTATGAATGACTGGATGAGGTTCAGTGAAAACCGGAGCCTGAAAAGCTGGTCGGGAAGACTGGCCAACCATTGGAGTAGTTGCAACAGGTGGAACAAAATTTAGGGGCAACCCAAACTCTGGCCAAGTAGTAGCAGGATGCCGGATATGCTTAGGATTAACAGCAACAGTAGAGATTTCAGAGATCACATTCCTTTGAGGTGGTTCTCCTCTGGTAATCAGAACTTGCATCATCTCAGTAAGCTTGGACATTCTTGATTTCAACTCATCAATTTCCATTCGAATTTCCATGTTGGGTTGTTCTTGGTTTTCCATTCTCAATTTGACAGCAACTCTAGTTCTGTAGTTGTGTTGAGGAAATAGCTTGACGGTTGACTGTTAACTGGAGACAGAAAGAATTGGAAATGAGATCTCTGGACAACTTTGAGGTATGCGAAATGACGCAGGAGATGCAAATGGTATGCAATTTCATGCAATGCACCACACTGTAACAGGATCACATGTTCAAAGGTTCGACATCACGAGCATGGAGTCAAACGAGTACTACCCACAAGGTAAAGACTAATGGTTTGTGTCACCTGCAGATCAAGGTTCTAAAAGGAATCCCCAGAGTTTTCATTCCTCCATCAAATACTACTAACTTCCCGATGTAGTCGGTAATTAGCAATATCGTCAGATGAAACTCGTCTGAGTGCAGTATCGCGTGACAACTACTTCTGGATAACTCCGTAATAGTCCCCGCACTATCCCTAAAAAGGATAGGATGGGTTAAGGGTTCTATGGTTGCTCAACTTCATGGACTCTAAGGTTGAAAGCAGTCATGTCTTCTCGATCGCTCGGTAAACAAAATACCACAATCAAGGAGGTCTCCACTGAGTGGGGGATCTCATGTCTCCTTCTTCGGGATTACTCCCTAAAAGTTAACATGACTATATCGCCCGTCCTATCTTAAGTTTTCCCAAGTCTAAGTATAGGACTTAAAAGAGATCACCAAGCACCCCAGAAAACCAGAAAAACATCCAGACAAACAAGTATACAATATATACAAACAGTATAACACATATATACAAATAAACAAAAATAGGTTCAACCCACTTAGAGATGGTCCAGCAATAGGTCAAACATCCCCAGCAGAGTCACCAATTTTTCTGTAGCGGCAAAAACTGCGAGTATAAGCCATTGAATTGACTTAACTCATAAAATAACAAAATAGTTGCCACCGCACTTTTATTTTATCCAAAGGACTAGGAAAAAGAGAAAATAAAATCCTAAAAAAAAAGATCAAAGATCTGGGACCGGAGGTTAGTTATGCAAAGGGAAGGTGTTAGGCAAAGCATCTACAGTAGAGTTGTCAAAATGGGTTACCCGATCCATTTAGGGCCGGCCCTCATGGGCCTGGGCTTTTTAGGACTAGGCCAAAAAGCCCTATTATAATATGGGCCTTAAAATTACTACTCGAGCCCAGCCCTAGATGGAATTCGGGCTACCCGGCCCTAAACGGACTTTTTTTAATAAAAAATTAAAGTAAAAAATCCATAATATTAACTATAAATAAAAAAAAAAATTATATTATTCTAAATACAATACATTTTCAAGTATTAAATTATCTTTTATAAATATTATAATGTTTTTTTAAATACAATATGTATCTACATTGTAGAAAATAATACCAAAAATATTTAACATAAGAGAAACTAATAGAATACGTGGAAAAAATGTTGATTATATTAATGTATAATATTTAAAAGAGAAAGATTGAATAGAATAAAGACAAAATTTAGTGAAGTGAGAAAAATTAATGTGTTATTTTGGAGTAACATAATATAAAAATTAATATAACTTTTTAAAATTTTTTAGTAATGCGGGCCTAATGAGCTACCCACGGCCCATATGGGCTAGCTTTAATGGGTAGCGGGCTTTTCAGAACTGGATTAAAAAGGCCCTTAAAAATATGGGCTCTAATTTTAAGACCCGAGCCTATGATTCTATGGGTCGGGCGTGCCGACCCTTATGAGCTAGCCCATTTTGACAGCTCTAATCTACGGTACTCTGCAAGAACCTTTTTGAAAATTTGTATATGTGTGCTAAAAAAAGATATGTACAAAAGTGTCTGGAAAGATGAGAAAAAAGTTTTTTTTTACAATTTTTGGTTTGATAAAACTTCCAATGAGTTCCAGGCCTACATACCAATAATGTGCAATGTTGAAATCAAAACCAATCAGTTCGGCTAAAAAAGACCAAAGTTGTGTGTTGGTTGATTTTAAGAAAAAAAATTAATTAGAAAAGCTACAAAGAGCTCAAAAAGGTCTGAATGAGGTTAGGTGTTTTTTAGTCTAATGAAAAGAAAACTCAAAGTATTATTACATGAATTGAAAGTTTATTAAGAAAATAAGTTTGAAAATTCATGGACCTAAGTCCAAGTTTTTTTTATGAAAGCGGTTCGAGTTGTGAAAACAAGAATCCCTTTGAAAAAGATAGGAGATTTGAAAATTAAAGAATGGGGAGGAGATGAAGAGGCTAACCTAAGTGCATAAAGTAAAAGGTAAGGGTAAAGAAAGATCTAACCGGGTGAAAAAACTAGTACTTGACATCAAGAGCCAATACCATATCCCATCCTTTGGATTACCATATAAACAACAAATAATCAGACAAAAAAACCAAGCTTCAGATGAGTTAATGTTTTTAGGTGAACTCTTGTCTCTAGAAAAACGGGCAGAGTAACAGTTCTATTTTGAGGAAATCCACTCTTAATTAAGTATAACGGAATATCCTGCATACAAAGATAATAACCAGGCAAGACAGAATAACACCAAGGGCATAGAAAACTCCAAGCTGATGTAGGGGTCCTAATCCTAAGTCCAAAGTCAAACTATGAGCATAGGGATAGTAACCAAGTCCAATTAAAAGATTTATATGTTTAGGTTGAATTATTAAGTGTTTTGGAAAAGGAAAAATAAAGCTCAAGTGGGAAAATTCAAAATAATAAGAAAATAAAATGCTCAAGTGAGCAAAGGAAAAATGACAGAGAAAATAAAATGCTCAAGTGAGCAAAGAAAAATTGGCATAAAAATAAATGCTCAAGTGAGCAAAGAAAAATGACATGAAACGTAAATGCTAAAAATAAAGTGCATAAAAATAAAGAGCGTAAAATAAAAGCGGAAAGTAAAGAGCGGAAAATAAAAGGCAATTAATAAATATTAGCAAGATGACCATCTTGAAACTTGTCAAGTATATCATCGAATTGTTAATTATTAGCCGTCAACAAGGTGACCATCTTGAAGCTTACGCATGAAGACTTGCCAGAAACTTGATAGAATAAACGCGACCACACGACAAGGTTCAATTGTTTTTTGTCAAGTATATCACCAGTTTTTGGAATTATCATATCACTTTCTCAAAGATGATTGAGAATTTCAAATGGACAAAGTTAGTGGAAACTTGCCAGAAGCTTGATTAGAAAACAACGCGACCACACGACAAGCGCCACAAATGTTGAACCAAAATCAAAGCTAACGTCATCTTTGGGGCTTATGTTAGAACATTGAAGTTCATGCCACCAATTGATCACTTTCCGATTCGGGACAAAGAAAATAAGATGAAGAAGAAGAAACGTAGCGCTATGTTAAGCAATCGCCAAGTGACTTATGTAAAAGCCACCCTACAACGAGGTCGGTCAATGGTGATGTGTGTGTTGAAAAAGAAAACGAGAAGAATGATATGTAGATCATCTTCTAATGTTTGTCAACATATGTAAAAATAAAAAAATAATGATAGATCAACATGGATTATCTTCTCTAATTTATTCCATCTTTAAGTTCAATCACTCATCTTGGTGGATTAATGCACAAAATATATTGTTGACTCAAAACACCAAGAATTAATTGTATAATTAATCCTTTGGTAGATTTGAATCACCAATACATTTCTCCAACATCATCAACACCCAAAGTTCATTGAGATTAAAGATGAATTAGGTATTGAAGACTACAATCCAAGGCAATCATCAAAAGAATGGAGTAGAAGAAGAGTAATGAAGCAACTCGATTTTCAAAAATCTTTTAAATTCTCGAAAACTAGTGAAATCGCCACCTAAGTTTATTTGTTCTAAAAAAGAACGGGGAAATATAGATAAAACCCCAAACAAACGGATAAGACGGTCTACGACCAAAAACTTGGAATCGGGAGTCGGTTATGTAAGGGGAAGGTGTTAGCACCCCTTACATCCATCGTACTCGATGGGACCCGTTTAGTTCTACGTGTGTGTGTATATTCGCTACTCTCTAAGTTATAAAAGAAATGAAATTTGATTATTATTATTTTGAGTTTGGCACGACTTTTGAACCGTGTGCCTACATATTCCCTTGTGCAATGGGAAAGTCAAAACTCCGCAGTTCCTCTTAAAAAGGTTTTAATTGGTTGTATTGATTTTATAAGAAAAATCGTGCATTTAGACATTTCAAATACTTTGAACTAGGACTTGTTTTGTTTGTTTGAAAAGCTTAAGTCCTCGTTTGTATTTGAAACGACTATTCCACGCTCTTTATCAGAAAAGAGTTTAATGATTGCATATGAGCGATAAAGAGAGTTTGAATGAGTTATTTTGTTTTTATGTGGGAGACGAGTATCGGACCTAAGCGTTCAACGGCTAACGCCCCAATTACTCGGATGAGTGGACAGAAACATCCGAATCATCTTTTTCTACCCAAAAGTTTTATTAAGAAAAGTGAGGTGAAACATGGTTCACGTTAATTAAATTCAATTAAAGACACCAAACATACGGTCGAGGGTCGATACTGGACTGACTACCATATGTTTGGGAGGGGGGAGAAGTAGAGTATTTATGAAATTATTTTGAAAAGAAACTCGACGTTGGATCGAGGTTTAGAATTTTAAATTATGAAAGCATTCTGATGCGCGTGCTGAGAGAAAATGGAAGCGGGTTATGATTAATCAAGTATATGGACTTAATTAACCTCGTGAGGATAGGTGCTCCTATCCCCAACCATGAGACCCTGGTGCATGGTAATTGGTGTAGACCAATGTTATTTTCGGGTTATGATCGATTAAAGCAACAAGGGCTTTAACCAATCTCGTGAGGATGGCCATGCCCATCCCCAACCATGAGACCCTTTAAGAAATCGGCGTATGAGCCAATCAGGATGAAATCGAATTGATTTTAAATTTAATTGTGTGCAAAGTGTACATTGGTCAATAAATACTGAACGAGTAAATAAACAGACAAAAATACCATACAATACAATCGAAAATTTAAATAATTATTAGAGATGATTTTTTCTGTTTGATGAAAAATCGGCTAATAGTTTAATCGATAAATCATCAAACACAAACATTCAGATCCAATAAATATTTAGTACATCGCGACAAAAATATTATTTGCACAAAATAAATTAATTGAAAAGGTAAGTTCAGAAATAGCCTGGGTGACGCGAAGTAAGAAGAAGAAAACCATCTGATCTTTGACCGGCTCGTAATGCCTCCGCATGCGCCGGCGAATCGAGTGTGACGAATCCCATTCCGAAATATTCCGACGGTCCCAAAAAAGTATAATAATACCACATATATATTATAGCTAATATTAATATATTATTATTATAAAAATTGTTTAAGAATAACAACATAAAATAAAAATAAAGATTTTTTCTGAAAAAACAAGGTGGTGACACTTGTCACCACCATATTTAATATAAAATTAAAAAAAAGAAATTAAAAGAGTTTGTTTTGTATTTTTTTTTAGAAAAAATAATTAAACAAGAAAGAGTAAAAACAAAAGAACAAACTGTTCTCCCATCCATCACACACGCGTATCTTCTTCGTTTCTCATTCTCGTTCTCTCTTGCGGAGACCCACGTTCTGGCTGCAATCTCTCTCTCACGCACGCTCGCGATTCTCACCGGTCTCTCTCGTGATGGCTCATCTCTCTCTGCGACTCACGTTTTCTCACGGAAACGGCTCATCGTTGCCGCTCCTCACTCGCTCTCACTGAGACCCTAACGACCGTGATTTCTGTTTGCATGCTTCGATTTTGGTTTCTGTTTTGATTTTCTGTTTTCTATGTTTGGTACAGGCTGTGAATGGAAAGGAAGGAACCCTAGGCTTGGCCGATTCCGGCGAAGGTGGGTATACCTGAGCTTTGGAGACGTGTCAGTGTGAAAGCTTGCTTCCTAACCTTGTTCCGGGTGAGACCGTTCTTCTTCACTTCTTCTCGCCTGTAATATAAATTTCTGAGAAATAAAACTGAAGGCGTTAGGTTAGGGGAAATGATGACATGCTGTTTGCTCTGTTTGGTGTTTATGTTTCTGGTTTAGGTTTGGAAGAAAAACTGGGTTTTCTGCTCTTGTTTGAATGTGTTTCACTGGTATTTTCTTAGTAAGAACCGATTGCCTTTTTTTTGGTATTGTGAATATAAGAACATATATTATCCTTGGTCTCTCTTCTCTACTGGCTTCTTGAACTGATATCCACTTGAGTATCCCTGCTGTCTGCTGTCTTCTTTTTACTTTTTGGTTTGAACAGAACTTAATATGATCTTGGTTATCCTGATGCCACTTTAGAACAGATTTCTGCCTTGGTCTATTTGCTTGATATTGGCTTTGTTATCACTCTTGTGTTATACTTTTCTATCCCTCATTGGTAACATGCCCTGTGGTAATTAGTTGCTTGTAGTTAATAGCAATTTTCCTCTCTTGGCCATATTTCCTACTCTGATATTTGGAACTGAATTTTGGCATTTTTTCAAATTTATGTATGCTGTCTGTTGAGTGAAAAACATTCACATTATGCTGATAACCAAGCAAATGGGTAAAAAAATCTCTCTCTTGCTGCCTGTTATGCCTGCTGTATGTTGAGTTTATATTTGGGTAAAACTGATTTTTGGGAACTAATTTGCCATGTTAGGGGGCTGTTGGGCTGATGGGCTGTCTTTGGAAAAATGATGTTTTCCCTGATTTCCATTTTACACCTCCTTTGTGAACCAACAACGGAAGTTGTTGTGATTTGCAATGGAGGTAACGGTAACGACCGATGAAGGAACTTCGGTTCCGAGGCTTTGTCATCTGAAACAATTAACCTTCAATCCTGATTCCTAAAATTAGCCCTAATGATGAGTTTGAAAAAATACCATGTTTCCTTTGAATTTATTCTGACATAAAACTACTAACCATTTTTCTTATTTCAGGTAACGTGGGAAAACGGCAACGGTGGCCTAGAGAAAGTAGAGCAGCGTAACGGAAAAGACTGAAGATGTGAAGACTCGAACATTTTTGTAGCAAATTCGTAGGATTCGTAGGACTTGTAGAATTTGTAGGATTTTTAGAATTTTTAGAATTGTAACTTATAAATTCTTCTGTAACAAGTTTATAATTTCCAAGGTAAAACTTGAATAGTTTGTAATTCAAATTTTACTTTAATAAAACAAACTTGTTTTCTCCAAATTTCAAGCTTAACTCTCAAACTCCTCGCAAAATGCATCATAACCTTGTAGAAACTCAGAACAAATAAGTACAACCTTGAATAAAAATCCGTAGCATCTTACTGTACTCAAAAGGTGAATTAACCGACACTTTGCTTAATGAACTTGCATCGTTCTTTCCAGCGAATTTAAATTCCAAGGACGAATAGATCCTTTAAAGCTTAAACTCCGAAAACAAAACAAAAACTTATCTTGAATGCCAACTCCAAAAGCAAATAAATTCCTTTTTGAAATTTGAATTATACCGAATTAATGACAAAAATGACAGTTTCTTCAGAAATCCAGTGTAATCTTTTTTCATGAAAATTTCTCCTGTAGAATTTTGGAACCACCATGATAGAACATCTATGATGAAAAATGAATCACCAAAGTGAAACAAAGGGGAAAATTTTTGGGGTGCGACAGTTGCCCCTATTCAATCATCTTAAACCTGATAAGTGAGAAAAAGCGACAGCCTTCGAACATTCAAGGTGGAAGAGGATTGAATACCAGAGAACCCCGAAAATTTGCCCTATGCGAGAAATCGATGTCATAACATAAAGTGGATAACATATCTTGACTACGGAGCCAAGAAAAACACTTGAAGAGAAGACTTGCTAAGCATCAACGGAATGCTTTAACACAACAGTGCCCAATGAGAAATAAATAGAAGATTTCAACAACACTGGGGATAACCGTGTAACCGAGATGAGTTTGACAACAATTTTAATGAAAATGCTATGAGAAGAGAAACGAACTTCTCCAGCGAAAAGAAAAACAATATATTAAGAACTTGACATGATTGGGAACTTAACAAAGAGTTCCCTGATAATTAAGGAATACCTGGAGACCTTAAACAAAATTGAGAAATTGACATGATTGAGAACTTAACAAAGAGTTCCCTGATAATTAAGGAATACCTGGAGACCTTAAACAAAATTGAGAAATTGACATGATTGAGAACTTAACAAAGAGTTCCCTGATAATTAAGGAATACCTGGAGACCTTAAACAAAATTGAGAAATTGACACGATTGAGAACTTAACAAAGAGTTCCCTGATAATTAAGGAATACCTGGAGACCTTAAACAAAATTGAGAAATTGACACGATTGAGAACTTAACAAAGAGTTCCCTGACATGATTGGTTGAGAACTTAACAAAGAGTCCCCTGATAATTAAGGAATACCTGGAGACCTTAACAAAGATAAAATTGACATAATTGAGAACTTAACAAAGAGTTCCCTGATTGACATGGTTGAGAACTTAACAAAGAGTTCCCTGATAATTAAGGAATACTTGGAGACCTTAACAAAGATAAAATTGACATAATTGAGAACTTAACAAAGAGTTCCCTAATTGACATGGTTGAGAATTTAACAAAGAGTTCCCTGATAATTAAGGAATACCTGGAGACCTTAACAAAGATAAAATTGACATAATTGAGAACTTAACAAAGAGTTCCCTGATAATTAAGGAATACCTGGAGACCTTAAACAAAATTGAAAAATGACATGATTGAGAACTTAACAAAGAGTTCCCTGATAATTAAGGAATACCTGGAGACCTTAAACAAAATTGAGAAATTGACACGATTGAGAACTTAACAAAGAGTTCCCTGATAATTAAGGAATACATGTAGACCTTAACAAAGATATATGGCTAGAACAATATCATAATTGTTGGTGCACGAAAGTGCGAGGAGCCATCGCATGCTGAATGTCTTTGACCGTGTAACTTCTGAGTTACCAGCAGAACAAAATCAGTAGCGCACCCGAGAGTACAATTCTCTGGGGATAAACAAAACAATATCCAGCACACCGGTGTGATATAGATGTTTATGAAGTCGGTAAATCTTGTTTCCGACGTTTCTGTTGATGAGAGATCTTATTGAACATGTACGAACATGTTGAACAACTTCTGAGTTGACAAGATCTTCAACTTGTATGCAGATAGCTCTACCGGTAATAGAAGAATCAGATTCAGCACCTGTGACTGAAAAACTTCTAGGGTAATGAGCTTCAATTTGCTAGCATTGGTATAGACAATGCGTTGTAGCAAGTGGATATGTGGATCAACTTCTGAGTTGGAGAAATATCCTGAGATCGAATAAACATCCCGCCGGGTGGACAATTATTGTTGAGTAGTTGATAACTTACTGGGGAAATAAACACACCAGAAGTTTGATGTAATTCTCGAGAAACTTAGAGGAGTATCAGGCCGCCAATAGCATTTCGAGAAGATTTTGTCCAAAGAACTCTTTGAAAATATCAAGAATAATGTTGTAGTAATCCTTTCTGAAGGAGACTCACTTGGGAGTGAAATAAGCTTCGCTGGGGAAACTCTGTAAGAAAACCGTGTGGAAAATTCACTGGGGATTCTCGGTTGATAAATCTGTTGACATTAGAGTCCATCTGAAAGAGACAACTGTTTCGCTGGGGAAGAAATCTCGACTGGAGACATCATCAGTTGTTGAGATCCAAACAAGTATATAACTTGTGCTTGTAGAAAAGAGGATAATTCGTCGTCTGAGAGCTAATCCTTCAAATTTGATCCTTACGAGGATATTTACAATTTCCGTTGAAAAATCCTGCAAAAGAAATAGCCGGAGCTAATGTATGAGTATAACGTGCATGATATGATATGCATGATGATTCTTTTATGTTTTAATGCAAATAGTATATGATTTCCTGATACTGCTGAGAGAAAGAAGATATCACTGGGGAACCCAATTGAACGATCTTGTTGTCATAAGAGTTCACTGGGGAATCCAATTGAACAATCTTGTTGTCATAAGTGTTCACTGGGGAATCCAATTGAACGATCTTGTTGTCATAAGAGTTCACTGGGGAATCCAATTGAACTATCTTGTTGTCATAAGAGTTCACTGGGGATGATCGATCGCTTCTCTAGGGAAGAGACTTCACTAGAGAATTGACACTACTGTCGATCGATCTTTCAACCAAGCGTTCGACTTGCGCTGGGGAGAAGAACTAAGTTTCCATTTGAGAAATAGTCTTCTGCTTGCACTTGACTTCATTCTCGAAAGATCCCGAGTCCTGACTGGGGTTTATGCATGAATATATTGTATATGATATGTCTGAGTAAAGCGACATGATTGATGCATGACTATGACTTATGTAATGATTTATGAATGCATGTATGGATTATTAGATGTGTGCCAAATAAAATTTGACCTTGAAGGAAAAATCGTCAGACGAGAACTGATTTTAAGTTAAACCACTAGACGGAAACTGGTGAAATGATTTTAACAACCAGACGAAAACTGGTGAAAACATTCTGACCACCAGACGGAAACTGGTGAAAACATCTTAACAACCAGACGGAAACTGGTGAAAACATTCTGACCACCAGACGGAAACTGGTGAAATAATTTTAATCAACCAGACGGAAACTGGTGAAATGATTTTAATCAACCAGACGAAAACTGGTGAAATGATGTTAGCCACCAGACGAAAACTGGTGAAATGATTTTAACAACCAGTCAAAAACTGGTGAAATGATTTTAATCAACCAGACGGAAACTGGTGAAATGATGTTAACCACCAGACGGAAACTAGTGAAACGTACCAAACAAAGTCAGATTTTAATGGCACAGGATGAAATGCATGATCGATAATGCATGAAGATGCTTTGACTCTTTGACTGGTTAAGACCAAGAAAGATTCTTGAAACAATTTTCCCATCAAAAGGAAGTGGTTAGCATGATTCCCTGCCACTCAAATTGAACACAACAGCTGTTGACACTTGAGAGAAAAGTTTCTGAGCAGCTTGAAGATACATAACGAAATTGTTCAGATATAGCATTCCACCGTTGATTATCCTCAAGAGATTTGCTTTGAGAAAATGTCGAAACAACATGAACTGACATCGATAACTTGCCCTCGAGTTTGTATTCTAATGCAGGATGCCCCTGATTAACAAATCCTTTGAAAGATATTACCGTATCTCGATGTGACTGCCCCAGATTAACTGAATCTTGAAGGATGAACTTCACATGCTATAGAAATAGCATGAAACAATGTGCTCCTTGAAGTACTTCAATCAAGGTGACTCCTTTAGATTGACTACATTTGGATAATTGGCTATGCAAACATAGGGAAGGCTTGCCCCAGGATGATCTCTAGAGACTCCTATGTCTCAAGTAATTGCTTCACCAACAAAGATATGAGCAACTAACTTGATGGAACAAGAGCTCAAGGCTTCAACATCTCAAGTAATTGTCTCGATTGATTGAATCATGAAACGACGGTTGTCCTGTGTTAACGTTCTTTGAGAAAGACCAAATCACCACGATTGCTCTTTAAGGACCTGCCCCCAGATTGGCAGAAATTCGAGGAGCTGAATATCGATTTGATTGCCCCCAAATTAACAGAATCTTGAGAAAACAACTTGTGATATGCTCAAAGGAGTCCTTAGACGTCATGCCCCTTGATACAAATAACTGCTAACTTAGCAGAATAATCAAGTTCCTCTTCTTTGGACAAAGTTAAACTCTTCACTGATTGTTCATTATGAGAACTTATTCAATGTCATACAATTGTTTTGCATGTAGAAGAATGTTTATGGTGACAATTATAATGCAACATTTATGCGTCTTGAAGTTTTGTATGAAAAACATTATGATTTTTTTGCGAGTGAAACACTTTTGGAGTGCAACACTGAAAATTTTCTTTTCAAAAGATAAGACGAGCATATGATACCAACACAGATACTTAGCACATACTGTAGGAGTCAGGTAAACACGATCTCTTCGTTGTACGCTTTTGAATTAACCCACACTTCAATTAGGACTTTTAAGGGTTGTAACGTGGCCTGGTTCACGGGTTTTTTAGAAAAAAGATTTTCAGGCTCAAAATATTTGGTGCCCGCCCATTCTCCATGATGTCCTTCAGTCCTAAGTTCAACTATCCTGATACGAGCAGTCATCTCTCGAGAGGCGTTTATGATGGTTGAGGAACCAATACGAGGTTTCTTGGACACGACAGTCACTCACATTTTGTCTTTGGTGTTTGACCACACAACATGTTCTTTGTTGAGAATCCTTTGATAACGCATTTCAGGATTTTCTTTTTTTCTTTTCCTGACTTTTGCCTGACTTTTTCCTAAGCGACTTATTAATAAGTTCCGACTTAGCGGGCTTTTTGTCTCTTTCTATTTTTTTTTTTGAACAAGTCGTGGATCTTTACATAATCATTGATTTGTTAAAGTGATGGTGACTGTCTGAGTCCTTAGGTAGATGAGGGATAACTGTTATGGTGTCGTCATCTGTTGACCTTTCTGATGTGCGAGAGATACCCAACACGGTATCATTCTCCTTTGATGCACACTATTGATAGATGGAGGTCGACTACTGTGGTTTTGACCTTTCTCAACCTTTTGAAGGATAGCCATTATTGTATCCTTTGATGCTTACTCTCTTGATGAGTTCTGAACGCTCGATCAGATTAACTGAACACTACCCGCCCACAGGGTAAAAATGATGAGGGTTTTTTCTGAACAGAAAAGAAACTCCTACTTCAAGGCTCAAAGGGGTTAACGAGGGTCTATCTCCCTTATAACTCCGGTGTTTGGGGATTTGAAACAAGGCCTGCACATCATCAGCCAGATTTTATTCAAGAACATACATTCAGAGATCTAGCATTTTTCAATTATCGTCATCCTTCCTCCAATCTTGGCCTAGGCGAAAGGATTGGTAACGTTGGTATCAAAATGCTCGCAAATCAATTAAAGAGTGATAACGAATGGATTGAGTGACAACGAATGGATTACTTCAAGACAAACATACTCATTGCATTAAGATAAAAACAAACAAGTTTCTACATGCAAACAAAGTCTAAAAAATTAAACAAGATACACATGAAAATGTAGTAAAGAAATAAAAGACTGTCGTTGTTGAGGAGACTTGAGCTCTGTTCTGACTTGTTGATTCAGGTGAAATTAGTAGGCTTGACGTTCACTTGAGTACGGGGTTTTCATTCACAAACAGATTCCCTCCTTGAAGAGTCAAATACTTCTGGTCAATCAGCTGTTGAACTTTGGCTTTGTAAGGATTACAATCCTCTGTTGAGTGTCCCACCGCATCAAAGATGGTATCCACATCGTGCATTATGATCATATCGTGGCGGGAATGACTTTGGTGGCTTAATGAACTTGGGAACCACCAGCGAGCTTTGAACAAGATATGGCAGAAGTTGACTGTAGGTCATTGGAATTGGATCAAGAGGAGCATTCCTTCTTTCCAAATTATTTTGAGGTATGCGTGGATTCTGATGTTGACTTTGATATCCACGGCCTTGACCTTGTTTCTTTGCATGAGGAGTGCCCCATGGTTGCTGGTGCCATGGAACGATAAGCATCGGGTGCTGATACTGAACAACTGCCATATACGGAGGTTGACCATAAGGTATAGGAGGTGGCGCTTGCGGAGCTTCCCAAATTGCATTGGTTTCATAATCCTCTTCTTCCATTTGAGAACCACTGAAGAATTCTTCCTCATCAGCTTGGCTACTCGAGGCATCTTGGAGTTTCCCACTTTTCAGACCGCTCTCAATGCGTTCTCCCACCATCACTAAGTCAGAGAAACTTGAAGATGTACAACCTATCATTCTTTTGAAGTATGAATTAGGTAAGGTATTCAAAAACAAGTCAACCAACTCCCTATCAAGCATTGGTGGTTTAACTCGGGCAGCTCACTCTCTCCATCTTTGAGCATACTCCTTGAACGACTCGTTAATATTCAGATAAAGATTCTGTAATTGAATACGGGTTGGAGCCATGGAAAGGTTGGACTCGTATTGTTTCAGGAATGAGGAAGATAAATCTTTCCAATTGTGAACATCCTTTTTCTCCAATTGCGTATACCAATCCAGAGATGCCCCACTAAGACTGTCTTGAAAGCAATGGATGAGAAACTTTTCATCATGAGCATATGCAGACATCTTACAAACAAACATCTTCAAATGAGTCTCTGGACAACTAACACCTTTGTACTTCTCGAAGTTTGGCATTTTAAACTTTGGTGGAATCACGACGTCTGACACTAAACAAAGGTCAGCAGCATCCAGACCAATAGTATCGTTTCCATTCAATACCCTCAATTGTTCCTTCAGATCAAGACACATTCGTCTGGCTTCAGTATCTTGAGGAGCTCCGGTGTTGACCATTGAATTCGTTCCTTGAGGATTTTGCACGTAGTTGGCAAACCTGGGCTTCTTTGCAGCTTGAGGATGTGGGATACAACCTTCTTGAACAGTTGATTGTCTTTGGACCATAGGGATTGCGTTAGATTGAACATTGAGCACCAATTGAGGTTGAATAAGATCATCCACATGCAGAAGAGAATCGTACATTGGATTATACATAACAGTAAATCCTGACGTGGAGTCTGTAGTAGCATCTTGGGCATTATCCTCCGAAGAAGCTAGCATAGCTTCCAACATTTGATCCACCTTGTCCTTCACACCTTCCAGGTCCCCTCTTATCACCACTTGATCATGTTCCAATTGGTCTATCAGACTTGCCATGAGTGTAGGAAATCAGCTAACTTGCCAGGAACAAAAAGGTGACATGAGCTTTTGGTAGTGGAGGAGAAAATGCATGCATGTTGGTGAATGCAAATGCAATATTTTATTTCTATTTTTAAATGCAATGCAATGGCAATGCATGTAAGAATGTAATGTGATGCGATACATATTGATGTTATGCGTAAAATTACATGTAAAAATTAAACAGACAGGGGTTTAAATGGGACGGTCGGTCATGGTTTCGACGTCTAACCAACAATTCCCCCTTGGATGGCTCTTAGGGGTTTTGATACAACAAACACAAATTCTCGTGCATCGCAAAAGATACTTGCAACGCTACAATACTTTTTTCAAAAGAATTTGGTTTGAGGGAGAGTTACGTCTTAACCGAATAGACAAAGCAGGTCTAACGATCCAACAAACGTAACCCTCAATACTGGGATCTGAACGGGGTGCTCAAAATCATTGATCCCAACTTGGGTGTATCATTTTCACCGCAAATAAATTTGTGATTAGATGATATATCCAAGAACGCCTCATTTGAGCATTCTTAAAGCCTACAGGTTAGGTTTTCCTTAAAGGTCAAAACTAGGGGAAAAATCCCTTCTAACAACACCATCGTCAATGCAAAAATAACTTGCAATCGACGATAATGTCTTCGAAAGAACCTCCCCTAGGTGTGGTCTTCGCACCAACTTACAAGACATTTCCGTCTAGCAAATCAATACTACGCAACCACTCTAATTTATGTGTTCTATAGCCTTGGTAGTGGGCTTTTCCTATAGTCCCATCCATTATTCCCACACAACAATAATATATCAACAAGGTAATAATTAAAGTGATAGGAAATAAACGACTGAAATAAAACACACAAATAGAGTGATAAAAGAAAGCGAAAATAAACACACATACGAAGAACCAAACTAGGGTTGACACGCTTAGTCAATAAGTCCCCAGTGAAGTCGCCAACTGAAGCAACTCGATTTTCAAAAATCTTTTAAATTCTCGAAAACTAGTGAAATCGCCACCTAATTTTATTTGTTCTAAAAAAGAACGGGGAAATATAGATAAAACCCCAAACAAGCGGATAAGACGGTCTACGACCAAAAAATTGGAATCGGGAGTCGGTTATGTAAGGGGAAGGTGTTAGCACCCCTTACATCCATTGTACTCGATGAGACCCGTTTAGTTCTACGTGTGTGTATATTCGCTACTCTCTAAGTTATAAAAGAAATGAAATTTGATTATTATTATTTTGAGTTTGGCACGACTTTTGAACCGTGTGCCTACATATTCCCTTGTGCAATGGGAAAGTCAAAACTCTGTAGTTCCTCTTAAAAAGGTTTTAATTGGTTGTATTGATTTTATAAGAAAAATCGTGCGTTTAGACATTGCAAATACTTTGAACTAGGACTTGTTTTGTTTGTTTGAAAAGCTTAAGTCCTCGTTTGTATTTGAAACGACTATTACACGCTCTTTATCAGAAAAGAGTTTAATGATCGCATATGAGCGATAAAGAGAGTTTGAATGAGTTATTTTGTTTTTATGTGGGAGACGAGTATCGGACCATAAGCGTTCAACGGCTAACGCCCCAATTACTCGGATGAGTGGACAGAAACATCCGAATCATCTTTTTCTACCCAAAAGTTTTATTAAGAAAAGTGAGGTGAAACATGGTTCACGTTAATTAAATTCAATTAAAGACACCAAACATACGGTCGAGGGTCGATACTGGACTGACTACCATATGTTTGGGAGGGGGGAGAAGTAGAGTATTTATGAAATTATTTTGAAAAGAAACTCGACGTTGGATCGAGGTTTAGAATTTTAAATTATGAAAGCATTCTGATGCGCGTGCTGAGAGAAAATGGAAGCGGGTTATGATTAATCAAGTATATGGACTTAATTAACCTCGTGAGGATAGGTGCTCCTATCCCCAACCATGAGACCCTGGTGCATGGTAATTGGTGTAGACCAATGTTATTTTCGGGTTATGATCGATTAAAGCAACAAGGGCTTTAACCAATCTCGTGAGGATGGCCATGCCCATCCCCAACCATGAGACCCTTTAAGAAATCGGCGTATGAGCCAATCAGGATGAAATCGAATTGATTTTAAATTTAATTGTGTGCAAAGTGTACATTGGTCAATAAATACTGAACGAGTAAATAAACAGACAAAAATACCATACAATACAATCGAAAATTTAAATAATTATTAGAGATGATTTTTTCTGTTTGATGAAAAATCGGCTAATAGTTTAATCGATAAATCATCAAACACAAACATTCAGATCCAATAAATATTTAGTACATCGCGACAAAAATATTATTTGCACAAAATAAATTAATTGAAAAGGTAAGTTCAGAAATAGCCTGGGTGACGCGAAGTAAGAAGAAGAAAACCATCTGATCTTTGACCGGCTCGTAATGCCTCCGCATGCGCCGGCGAATCGAGTGTGACGAATCCCATTCCGAAATATTCCGACGGTCCCAAAAAAGTATAATAATACCACATATATATTATAGCTAATATTAATATATTATTATTATAAAAATTGTTTAAGAATAACAAGATAAAATAAAAATAAAGATTTTTTCTGAAAAAACAAGGTGGTGACACCTGTCACCACCATATTTAATATAAAATTAAAAGAGTTTGTTTTGTATTTTTTTTTAGAAAAAATAATTAAACAAGAAAGAGTAAAAACAAAAGAACAAACTGTTCTCCCATCCATCACGCACGCGTATCTTCTTCGTTTCTCATTCTCGTTCTCTCTTGCGGAGACCCACGTTCTGGCCGCGATCTCTCTCTCACGCGCGCTCGTGATTATCACCGGTCTCTCTCGTGATGGCTCATATCTCTCTGCGACTCACGTTTCCTCACGGAAACGGCTCATCGCTGCCGCTCCTCACTCGCTCTCACTGAGACCCTAACGGCCGCGATTTCTGTTTGCATGCTTCGATTTTGGTTTCTGTTTTGATTTTCTGTTTTCTGTGTTTGGTACAGGCTGTGAATGGAAAGAAAGGAACCCTAGGCTTGGCCGATTCCAGCGACGGTGGGTATACCTGAGCTTTGGAGACGTGTCAGTGTGAAAGCTTGCTTCCTAACCTTGTTCCGGGTGAGACCGTTCTTCTTCACTCTTCTTCTTTCTCGCTTCAGAATATAAATTTCTGAGAAATAAAACTGAAGGCATTAGGTTAGGGGAAATGATGACATGCTGTTTTCTCTGTTTGGTGTTTATGTTTCTGGTTTAGGTTTGTAAGAAAAACTGGGTTTTCTGCTCTTGTTTGAATGTGTTTCACTGGTATTTTCTTAGTAAGAACCGATTGCCTTTTTTTTGGTATTGTGAATATAAGAACATCCTTGGTCTCTTCTCTCACGGGCTTTGAACTCGATATCCACTTGAGTATCCCTGCTGTCTGCTGTCTTCTTTTTACTTTTTGGTTTGAACAGAACTTAACATGATCTTGGTTATCCTGATGCCACTTTAGAACAGATTTCTGCCTTGGTCTATTTGCTTGATATTGGCTTTGTTATCACTCTTGTGTTATACTTTTCTGTCCCTCATTGGTAACATGCCCTGTGGTAATTAGTTGCTTGTAGTTAATAGCAATTTTCCTCTCTCTTGCCCGATATTTGGAATCAATTTTGGCATTTTGTCAAATTTATGTATCTGTCTGTTGAGTGAAAACATTCACATTATGCCGATAACCAAGCAAATGGGTAAAAATCTCTCTTGCCTGTTATACCTCAGATGTTGAGTTTATATTTGGGTAAACCGATTTTGGGAACTAATTTGCCTATGGGGCTGTCATGATGGGTCTTTGGAAAATGATGTTTTCCCGATTTCATTTTACACCTCCTTGTGAACCAACAACGGAAGTTGTTGTGATTTGCAATGGAGGTAACGGTAACGGCCGATGAAGGAACTTCGGTTCCGAGGCTTTGTCATCTGAAACAATTAACCTTCAATCCTGATTCCTAAAATTAGCCCTAATGATGAGTTTGAAAAAATACCATGTTTCCTTTGAATTTATTCTGACATACAGCTACTAACCATTTTTCTTATTTCAGGTAACGTGGGAAAACGACAACGGTGGCCTAGAGAAAGTAGAGCAGCGTAACGGAAAAGACTGAAGATGTGAAGACTCGAACATTTTTGTAGCAAATTCGTAGGATTCGTAGGACTTGTAGAATTTGTAGGATTTTTAGAATTTTTAGAATTGTAACTTATAAATTCTTTTGTAACAAGTTTATAATTTCCAAAGTAAAACTTGAATAGTTTGTAATTCAAATTTTACTTTAATAAAACAAACTTGTTTTCTCCAAATTTCAAGCTTAACTCTCAAACTCCTCGCAAAATGCATCATAACCTTGTAGAAACTCAGAACAAATAAGTACAACCTTGAATAAAAATCCGTAGCATCTTACTGTACTCAAAAGGTGAATTAACCGACACTTTGCTTAATGAACTTGCATCGTTCTTTCCAGCGAATTTAAATTCCAAGGACGAATAGATCCTTTAAAGCTTAAACTCCGAAAAAAAAACAAAAACTTATCTTGAATGCCAACTCCAAAAGCAAATAAATTCCTTTTCGAAATTCGAATTATACCGAATTAATGACAAAAATCACAGTTCCTTCAGAAATCCAGTGTAATCTTTTTTCATGAAAATTTCTCCTGTAGAATTTTGGAACCACCATGATAGAACATCTATGATGAAAAATGAATCACCAAAGTGAAACAAAGGGGAAAATTTTTGGGGTGCGACAAGTAATCATTCAAAACAAGTCCAAAAAAAAGTGAAAATCACATTTTACACTATGTGCAATCGATTGCATCGGCACATTTTTTCAAAAAAAAATCATAAACTTAGCCCGTGCAAATCGATTGCTCACTGTAAAACACAAAAAAATCACATTTCTAAAGGGAAAATTCTTGTTCAAACTTTTCCACAAACACCGTGTGTGTCTTGATTCAATTGAGCACGAAAATTCCACCAACGTTTTGAGAAATTAACATCAGTGGAACTAAAAACAAGTTTGCTCAATGAATAAACCACAAAAATTATCAAGATGAAGATGAAGATCAACACTCACCACTTGTAGATCTAGAGAAAATTTTGCAAGAGTAACACTATTGCTTCAATTCAACTTCAAAAATCAGAATCACAAGTCTAGATCTAAATAATTGATGGAAAAAAAAAAGAGTGGATGAAGGTTTAGCTCAAAGAATTAGAGAATTCCAATGAAGAATTCACTAATCTTTATGAAGAAGAAAGAGCCTTGAGTGAATTTGGAGAATTGGGGAAAATGAGAGAATGAAGAGAGTAGAGAAATATTTTGGCAAGGTGTGTTTGGCTATCAAAAGCTTGAGATTTGAATGAGAGGAGACCTCCATTTATAAGGTTTTGGTTTGGGAATGAGTGGTGGTTTGGAGTTTGGTTTGGAAATTAGAATTAGGCTTGGAAATTTATTTTGGAGCCAAATTTGAATTAATTAGTAATTAATTTCGAAATTAAAAGAAAATAAAAAATGAAATGAAATTGGAGCCCAAGCCCACAAACTTGAAAAATTGAAGAATTTTTCTGATTTTTGCGCAGTGCAATCGATTGCACTCTAGTGCAAATCGATTGCACTGAGTTTTTTTTTGAAATTTTTTTGAAAAAAACAGTGAGCAATCAATTGCTCCTCGGTGCAAATCGATTGCACTGTAAAAAAAATTGAAAAACTGGTCTAAAACAAGTGTGGGGGCAAAACACGGGAAAACTTTCACTTGTTAGATCATTTAGCTTGATACCTACAAAATACAAATATACAAAGACAAAAGCAAATATTTTTGGTATTTTAACTCAAAGGTTAAAAAAATGTAAACCAAAAATATAAAATATACAGAGTTAAGGTGCTTGGCGATCCCTTGAGAGAAAACTTAAGAATAGGAGAAGCGGGAGAATCAATCCTTGTCTGTGATCTGATATATTGTGATAATGAAATGATGGAAAGCCATAGGGAAAAAATTAGGGCACAACACCTGCCCCTATTTAAATATCTTCAATCGGATGGTATGAAGATGATCAATCTTCATATAGTCATAGTGGGAGATGGTTAAATACCAAAGTAGCCAATTTTTGTCCCGTTATGTAATGCTATGAGTGAATGCAATGGACTATTTTTTTTGGAACACTTTTTGTTCATGATATGAATGGAGAAACTTGAAATAAAAGGTTTATAGAAAAAAAGATGTGGGAAGACACGTTTGGAACAACAAGATATTTTTGGATATCCGTCAGGGTGACAAAGAGTAATCATTAATACTTGGAAAAAAGAGGGATAAAACCCTGGAAATACAAGTGGTTACATGTGTGCCCAAAAGATGTCCAAGAATGGCATTGAACTCTACTGGGGATCATGAAGAAAGACATTGGAGACATTCAGAAAAGCATTGAATGAACTCCGCTGGTGAATACATCAAAGATATTCAGAAGAGCATTGAATGATCTTTGGAAAAAGAATCAAGCATATCCAGAAAAGCATTGAATATACGAGAGACAAATCATCAGAGATATTCAGAAAAGCATTGAATAAACTCTAGAACACACCATCGAAGACATTCAGAAAAGCATTGAATGAACTTTAGAAATCTCATCCAGAAAAGCGTTGGATGGAAATAGATCAAAACTATGGGAACATCGGAGACATCTAGAAAAGCATAAGATGGAAGGAGACCAGACACATCCAAAAAAGCATTGAATATATACGGAAACTACAACCCAGAAATACGACAGAGACATCCAGAAAAGCATTGGATGGAAACAAAGATCCTGAAGGCATATCCGAAACATTCATAAGAGCTTTGAATGTACGGGAACAAGTTCGGGGAAAATATTAGAACAATAAGTAATATTTGGAAGAACATCAGATAAACACAATCAAATCTGGAAGAACATCAAATAGAAACAACCAAATCTGATTGTGTTGCGACGGTAATGACGCGATGTTGTATAAGTCAAGTATGAGCAAGCGAAGGTTGTTGAGATGTTATAAGGTGTTGTTTCAAGATATTGCCAAAATGTTTGGAAAGTTAGTAGAGGTTATGTTGTATGTGTATTAGAGTCAAGTCATGTTGAGATACAGTTATATCGGAAAAGTAATGGTCGAATTGTTGTCAAACGCAACTTGAGAATAACAGGGTTGGATGAGGAAGCGATATTAAGGATAGTTGTGTTGGGCGAATTTTCGAGGATGAAAATATCCTAAGTGGGGGAGAGTTGTAACGACCGAATTTAATTAATAAGAATTTGATTATTGGATTTACTCGAAGTTCGAGAATCAATCGGATTTGTCAGTATTATTTTGGGAAACATATTTGGATTATTAAGTTGAAGTCGGATTTTATTCGGTTAGTCGGAGAATTAATAAAGTTGATTACGTTGAAGAAATAATATTAGAATTACTATTATTATTAATAATAGCCTATTTTATTAAATTGAGTTGGGTTTTAATTATGGTATCGCAAAGTAATAAGGAGGTGTTATTTGTTAGGCCCATTATGATAAGATAGTAAGTTATATAAATAAGTAGTAGTAGTGGTTACTAGTAGCAAAAAGAAAAGAAAAATTAAATCATTATAAAATAAGAGAAAAAAAGGCATTAGAGGAAAAGAGAAATAGAGAGGAGAAGAGAAAGAGGTTAGGGTTTTGGAGAAGAGGCAAGAACAAGGAAAAGTTGTTGGAGCCAAGTTCCAGAAATATGATCAAGGTTTAGAGCTGCTATAACATTGTGGGAGAACTGACTTGTTTGTTTTGCGTTTTATCACAAATGTTGCGGATAGCAAGAGTCGCCACCGACTTTTCTTTTATCCAATTAACGGAAGGCGAAAAGAACAGGAAAAGACCTTCGTTAGATTCTGAGTACGGGAGGCAGTTATGAAAAGGGAAGGTAATAGCACCCTTTCCATCTGTAGTTATCTACGGGATCTTAATTGCTTTAGCTCACTTTATAAATTGCTTTTTGTGTGTGTGTTTGAAAAATGTTTTGAAAAGACATGTCGCTTTGACTTCGTAATGATTCACGCTGGAATGTATACGAAGTGTTTGGAAATGTTTTTGTTTTGGAAATGACTTTGTAATAATTCACGCTGGAATGTATACAAAGTGTTTGTAAAAAGATTTTTTTGAGAAAAGTCTGAGGTGTAAAGAGCATTTTGATTGAGCAAGCAAAAGAGACTTATTTTACTCACTCAGAACGGTCGTTTTCGTGTTATTTTCCTTTCCTTTAGAATAAGGCTATCCATACCATTGGTTGATAGGTAATCTTATTCGTTGGATGTAAAGGGACATTCGAAGGGACATCGGATGGTCATAGAAGGCAACTTGTAAAGATACCCTAGCATATTCGTAGGGACGATCATCACTTTTCGTAGGCAACAATCGAGGGACGAGATCATGTATTCGTAGGCGGCATTGCGGGTCTATGATCTTTGTATCGAAGGGACTATGATGATTTGTTTTGAAGGCAACGGTGCTAGGATACCTCTACCTAATTAAACTATTATATCCCATAGGCAGTTACATAATTGAAAAAGAAAGCGAAAGAAAAATCGTCCGAAACGTTACAACCTGTGAACAGATACATAATCGGAAAACGAGAGAAATTGCATAAGAGGAAAATGTTAGTAAAAAGAAATATTTTTGAATGAGGAAAAAGGTTTTTGATTAGTAATGACAATAAGATGATGAGATCATTTTTTTGGTAATTTTCTGGATCGTTTTGATAATTTAAAAACAATTAAAAGTCAAATTAATGATTAATTAGTAATTAAATAAAATATGCATACAAAAATATTAATTTTAATATTAAAAATTAAATAAACATTTTCTGATAATAATGCAAAAAAGAAAAATATTTTTGTGATTTTTTAAATGCATGATAAAATTAATTAAAGATAAATTAAATTAGATGGAAAATATTAAGAAAAAAGAAAAATAGAAAAAAGTTAGTTTTGCAAAATTGTAAAAAAGAAGTGGTCCTGCCCAGGTTCGAACTCACGCCCTTTGCAGATATCCACTAACACGTTGCCAACTGAGCTGTCTTGCTTTTGTGTTTGGAAATTGGAAAGAATGCGTTATAAGGGTATACGTGTCTTGGATTTGAATTTCAACGCACAGTTAGCGCGTGGACCCCAGTTGAATGGAATGGACGAATCAGATCGCTCGCTTTCGCCACGCAAGCCTTCATCGGAGTCTTCCAGTCAACGACGCCGGAGCCCTAGCTCCGGTCGTCTTCTCCGATGGCTATCAACCTGAAAAACCTGCAAAACGCATCATTCAAAGCGAAACAAAAGCCCAGATCGACTAATTCGATCCTTACGAGCACGATGGTGCTATCCCTTTGTCCTGGAACGGCCTGGAACCTGTGTTTCGAAACTTACAGCCCTAAAAGCCCTAACAATGGTGACTTGTGATTTCTACGTGGAAACTCACATATAATGCATCAAATACACTATAAAGAATATCCTGAGTTCAAATAAACACATGAAAACAATTAGCAATGCATGGAATACAAAAATCGAAATTGAGAAAAAATCCAAACCTGTGAGAGTTAGATGGCACGATTCATGATGATTTGGCTTCGATTAAGGATTGGTATTGAACCTTGGGATCCTCAGGAACACAATGGAAGGCTTAGAACTTCTTGAAACTTGCTGGAAATAAGGATTCGAATTTCACAACTTTGAGCAATTTTTTTGAAAATAAGGGTTGCTTGTATGAGCTAGGGTTTCGTCCTTGATCTTGTGCAATGTGCTGAGTATTTATAGAAGAAGAATTGGAAGCAAAAAGAATGAAAAAGATCTCCTCTTTAATGCAAAATATTTTCTCTTTCAAATCAAATCTTTTGAAAATTTGATTTTCTCTTCCATGTGAGAGCTAGCACGAAATTGGCAAGTTGTATGGGCTATCTTGGACCTCAAGTTTGATAAAAATCCAACCCATTTGAAAATATACCTTGTTTTCATATTTTATATAATTTAAATTTGAATTAAATGCTTCTAAATTCAAAAATAAATCAAAAAAATAAAAGGTGGTCGTGGCAAGGCATCAATAGGTCACAAATAATATTATGATCAAGTTTGGATCATAAAATTATAGGCCAATTTGGAAAAAATTTGATTTTGACAAGTATCTCTCTTTGTACAATTGTCCAAAAATGCCCAACTTGTACAAGGTGTATTTTGCTCAATTTTCCATATTTTTTAGTGTTCTTGGAATTTTTAGAAAGCTCTAGGTGTCCTCTAAACAACATTTTTGGTTTCATCTTAATTGGTGTTTCCATGCTCAATAAAACTTCATTACAAAAAGTTGACTTTTTGTTGACTTTGACAAGGACCTGTAATGTTTTGATCCATACCTTCCAAATGAAGCATTTTTTGAACATTCTTGTGAGACATGAAGTTGTGGAGAATTGAATTTCCTTCAAAATGAGAGGTGGTGGAAAAATTTCAGAGAAAGTATGAAGAAGTTATGCTCACCAAAGTTCATTGACTTTTCTAGAAACCCTAATTTGGAAAGTTTGACTTTTGAGCAAATCTTGAGTTTTCTTGATGAATCATGATCAACCCTAGATCAAATGATGAATTTGACTTCAAAATGAGGATGTTGACCAAAAATCATGAAGTTTGACTGTATGTTGACCACAGTTGACTTTTTGTCCAATACAACTGATTTTCAACCATCTGAGCAATTGTTTGAGTAAACTTGACTTGTAAGGCTTGAAACTTGACATGGGGAATCTTTGAAGCATATGAGGAGGCATGATGATCATTGGAGGTGTTGAGAACCCATCTTGATCTGAAAATTGCCAAACCCTAGTTTGGGTTGATTGTCTAGGAGAGGGTTTGCCTGATCAACCCATGAGGAATCCTTGAGTATGGATGTATGAAATGTCTTGAGGAATAGGAGGGAAAATTTTGGGGTATGACAGCTGCCCCTGTTCAATCTTCTTGTACTGGAAGGGTTAGATTGGCATGCTTGCCTTTCGTGACCTGGAGGTAGAAGATGATTCAACACTCGAGTACACCTGAAAATTTGCACTCGTTGTTGACTAGTGATGCGGGAATGGGCTTACAGATGCCATTTGGAGAAGTTGGAGATTTCGCTGGGGAATGAGTCGTACACTAGACTCAAGAACGTCATTTGAAGAGGAGAATCGTCGGAGATGGGCTTAAGATGCCATCTAGAAAGATCGATGCTGGGGAACGAGCCGTACGCTAGGCTGAGAGTAGGAAAGAGCACGGAGATGGGCTTAAGATGCCATCCGGAGAGAGTCATACGTTAGACTTCGCGTTTGTCTTTGAATGAAGTTATTGGTTTGTATTGTTTTTTAACCAAATATGCAGCATTCTGAAAGCGGAGAGACGTCGAAAAATAGTCGGAGATGGGCTTAAGATGCCATCCGAGGCAACTGAGTCGTACGCTAGACTCTGTAGTTGCTATTGATAATAAGATAGAGTCAGAATAAATTTCGTCTTGATTACTCTGAGAGGATAATAGTCGGCAAAATGTGGATAGCTTCCCTGTTGTGCTTCGGGTATTGATCCCATACCTGTTATCGGAGGATAACTTGTGACCGCTCGATAGGGTTTCCGTCCGCTTCGGTATTAATCCTGGATCGGTCGTCGAAGGACAACTGGGATGGTCGTTCGGATAGGGTTTCCCGTCTGGCTTAGGGTATTAATCCTGGACCTTTCTTTTTCGGAAGTGATTTTCACCTGTTCGGGAAAAACAAAAGAAACTTTGATAGAATATCGTTAGTCTTATGCAGATTTATGATGCATGATGATGTGTATGAATGACATATGCACAAGTTACGAATTTTATGAGTGATGTATGAATGATAGATGTTATGGTATTTCAAAACATATCCATCTTGAAGAAGATGTGGACACTCCGCTTGGGGATTCTTGACTTCTGTTTGGGGATGAAACGGATTGGAAACCCTGAGGAGAAAGATAACCTCGATTCCTCCGATGCACTATCTGACCAAGTCTCGAGCCTAGATATGGTTGGGGATGGTGGGAACCGAGAGGCGTGCTGGTCGGGGATCTTGTGCGTAGACCCTGCTGGGGAAAACTTAGGAGGAGCTCTACTGGGGATCTTGCGTGTAGATCTTGCTGGAGAGTAATTAGTCGTCGCTGGGAGACAGGGTTGGGGGGACCTAGAGTCACGAAACCCTCCGTTGGGGAATAAAGGATGTAGGCTTCCTCCGATGCACTATCTGACCATGTTTCGAGTCCGATACCGCCGAGGATGATGATTGTTGAGATATTCTGCTGGGGACAAATACCTCTGCTGTTGATGAATCGTTACTGCTTGGAGACTGATGTAACACGGTTCAGTTGAGTAAAATCACTGCTCGGGGACTGACGTGATGAAGCTTGGGGTGCCTGGACTAGTGGAGGAAAATGTGTACTCCGTTGGGGAAATTTTATGGTGAGTGTACTCTCTGTGGGGATTGTATTTTGCGGGGGAACGCATTGGTGACTTTCGTCGTCATCTCAATTCCTAGAACCTGTAGTAATTATCCTTGTTCGTTTACTTTTCGCATGCTTGTAAATAGATTTTTATTGTCAGATGCATATAATCATTGAAAGAAAACGTTGGACTTTATGCAAACAACAACAGTGAAAATTGTAAAGAGAAAGAACTTGTATTAATTTGAGATGTGGCGTATGGCCAAGTAATTTATACACAAGAAAAGTAAAAAGCTATGCGGAAACAATCTCGTTAAGTTTCAACTATGCTAGTACTCATATATTCCAACTATCTCATCTCCTCGAGAAAGTGAGTGAATTGATTTTGCCATTTGAATTATGCTAGTAGTAATTACCTTTTCCTAACCGATCTTTCATATCCTTAACTTTGTTTTCGTTCGCTAGATGCCCTTACCTAGGTTCCGACCTAGGTCTCATTTATGCGTAGTATTTTTGACTATGTCTGCGCTCACGTGTGGAAGTCCTCACCATCCATGGTGCTAAGTATCATAGCTCCGCCGAAAAATATTGTCTTGACTACAAATGGTCCCTCATAGGTGGGAGTCCATTTGCCCCTGGGATCACCTTGTGGAAGAATGATGCGCTTGACTACTAGATCACTGACTTGGTAGACTCGGTGCTTGACCTTCTTGTTAAATGCTTTAATCATTCGCTTCTGATAAATCTGTCCATGGCAGATGGATGCGAGTCGTTTCTAATCAATCAAGTTAATCTGGTCAAGGCGAGTCTAGATCCAATCGTCTTCGCCTAACTCTGCATCCCGGAGGACCCTGGTTGAGGGTATCTGAACCTCGATGGGTAGGACCGCTTCCATACCGTATACAAGAGAAAAGGGGGTTGCCCCTGTTGATGTTTGTACTATAGTGCGAAACCGTGGAGAGCAAATGGCAACATTTCGTGCCAATCCTTGTAAGTCACTGTCATCTTCTGTATGATCTTCTTGATATTCTTATTGGCGGCTTCCACTGCGCCATTCATCTTAGGCCGATATGGAGAAGAATTATGATGCTTGATCTTGAACTACGTGCAGAGTTCGATGATCATCTTGTTGTTGAGATTAGAACCATTATCTGTGACATTCCTTTCGGGAGTTCCATACCGACAAATAAGATTATGCTTGACGAATCGAGCCACGACATTCTTGGTAACAGATGCGAACGAGGTTGCTTCGACCCACTTGGTGAAATAGTCAATTGCCACAAGGATGAAACGGTGTCCGTTGGAAGCGATGGGCTTGACTTCTCCAATCATGTCAATGCCCCACATTGCAAAAGGCCAAGGAGGTACGTGGACTTTGTCTGCATAAATCTGGCATTTGTGACAAGATCGAGCATAGCGATGACAATCGGCTTCCATGGTGGACCAATAGTAACCTGTCCTCAAAATTTTCTTAGCCATGGTGTGTCCACTGGAGTAGGTACCAAATGCGCCTTCGTTTAACTCTTCCATGATATGTTCTGCTGTTTTCCGGTCTACACAGCGGAGTAAGCACAAGTCACGGTTGCGCTTGTATAAGATGTCGTTGCTGAAGAAGAATTTGGATGCAAATCTTCTCAAGAACTTCTTATCGTTGACAGATGCCCCTGCTGGATATTCCTGAGTCTCAAGATACCTCTTCACATCGTAGTACCAAGGTTTCTCTTCTGTATCAAGTTCACAACAGTATGCTGGTTCATCAAACCTTTCGATGATGATTTTTGGGAGCCTCGTTGTCCCATCTCACCTTGAACATAGATGACATAGTAGCTAACGCGTCTGCCAACTGATTCTCTTCTCATGGTATATGATTGAAAGTAATCTCTTCAAAGTAGGGGATCAAACTCAAAACATGCTCTCGATATGGAATGAGATTCGGATGTTTCGTATCCCACTCGCCTTTAATCTGAATGATGACCAAAGCTGAGTCTCCGTACACCTGTAAGAACTTGATTCTTAAGTCAATAGCAGCTTTAATACCCATGATGCACGCTCAGATTCGCCATGTTGTTGGTGCAATCAAACATAATCGGCGGTGAAAGGCGGTGTCCACCCGGGATTTAATGATGGCGCCAATGCCATTACCAAGTGTGTTTGAGGCTCCATCAAAGACCATGGTCCATCGATCCTTGTTCGTGTCCTTCGTCGACTCGTTCTTCGTAATCAAGAATTAACAAAACATCTTCGCTTGGGAATTCAAACCGATAGACCGATAGTCATCTACGGCTTGATGAGCCAAATGATCGGCTACTACACTTCCTTTGATTACTTTCTGAGAAGTATACTGGATGTCGTATTCGGTCAAGATCATTTGCCATCTTGCTATTGTAATACGGTGAACTGACTTTGAGAATTTTGTATCGCAAATGTGCGAATAGCAAGAGTCGCCACCGACTTTTCTTTTATCCAATTAAGGGAATGTGAAAAGAACAGGAAAAGACCTTCGTTAGATTCTGAGTAAGGGAGAAGGTTATGAAAAGGGAAGGTATTAGCACCCCTTTCCATCCATAGTTATCTACGGGCTCTTAGTTGCTCTTAGATCACTTTAAAAATTATGCTTTCTATGTGTTTGAAATAAATGTTTTGAAAAAGGCATTTCGCTTTGACTTTGTAATGATTCATGTAGGAATGTATACAAAGTGTTCGGAAATGTTTCATTTTTTAAAAGAGTTTGAACTTTGATAAAAGTGTGAGGTGCAAAAAGTGTTTTGATAGAGCAAGCAACTAAAAGTCTTATTACCTACTCGTAATGGTCGCTGTGTTGTTTTACGCCTTTAGAATAGTGCTATCCATACCATTAGTTGGTAGGTAACCTTATTCTGGATGAAGGGACATCGGATGGTCATAAGGCAAGTTGAGGAAGTATCCTAGCACATTCAAGGAATATCATCATTTTCGAGGCGACAATCCGTGGTCAAGATCATGTATTCGTAGGCGACATCGTGGGTCTATGATCTTTGTATCGAAGGGACTATGATGATTTTTTTTGAAGGCAACGGTGCTAGAATACCTCTACGTTCGAGGGACTTGACCATTTATTCGAAAGGCAACGAGAGAGAATTACCCTAAGGGGTGCATGTGTGAAAGAGTGTGTCAATTCAGATATTTTTATCTTGGAATTATGAGTGATCTATGTCCAATTTTATCTTGCCATACACGCCTAGTTACTAGCAGTTTATAGGGTGCAGAAAGTAAATTGCGGAATGTAAATGTCCTACGCTATTACATGGCTTTGGGGCAGATACATAATAAGAGTGCGGGAAATAAAAGACCTAATTAAACTATTACATCCCATAGGCAATTACATAATTGAAAATAAAAGCAAGAAAAATCGTCTGAAAAGGTACAACCTGTGAACAGATACAAAATCGGGAAACGGAAGAAAATTGCATAAGAGGAAAATGTTAGTAAAAATAAGTATTTTTGAATGAGAAATTTTTTTTGTGTTAATAATGACATAAATATGATAAGATAAATTTTTGGGAATTTTTGGAATTGATTTGATAATTTAAAAACAATTAATAGTCAAATTAATGATTAATTAGTAATTAAATTAAATATGCATGCAAAAATAATAATTTTTATATTAAAAATTAAATAAACATTTTTCTGATGATTATGCAAAAAAAAAATATTTTTAGTGTTTTTTAGATGCATGAGAAATTAATTTGAAGATAAATTAAAATGCATGAAAAATATTAAAGAAAATATAAAATATGAAAAAATAGAGTTAGTTTTGTAAAAGAGTAAAAACATTGGTCCTGACCAGGCTCGAACCTGTGACCATTGAGAGCATCTTGCAATCTGCTTGCCTTTACCACTGGACCAAAGTGCTTTTGGTGTCTGGAAAATACAAACAATTGTTTATAAAGGAATACGTGTCCTGATTATAACACCAAGCCCAGTCAACACGCGTGGACCCCGGTTGGATGGAATGGACGAATCAGAACGTTGGATCGCGCCACGTATGCTCACGCCGGTCAAACCCCGTCAACGACGCCGGAGCCCTAGCTCCGGTCGTCTTCTCCGGCCAACCTGAAATCGAAACCTGCAAAATACGCGAAATAAAAAGAAAAAAGGTGCCCTACCCCCCTAAATCGAGGGCTGCGAGTTCAATGGTGGCATTAGTTTCGATTGAAAATGCCTCTAGCTACCGCTCAAGCTCATCGCTTTAAAACCCTAAACATGGCAAATCGATTTTCTGACGTTCAAGTTATGCAACGATGGCCCAGATCTCATCCATGGAACCTCATGAACACATTAGAGTGATTAGTTTTGATTAAAACAAGCAGATAATGAAAATGCAATTTCAAGAAAATTTTGAATATGTATGAATGTGTATGGCTCGATTCAAGCAGTTTCAACCATGGCTCTTGGCGTATACTTACTCAAACTTACCCTAGGAATGCAATGGAGTGATTGAAAGACGCTGAAAGTGGCTGGAATTTGAAATTAGATTTTGACAATTTTGTGAAATTTTTGAGCAAAGTAAGGGTTGTTGTAGAGGCTAGGGTTTCGTTCTTGATCTTGTGCATTGTGATGGGTATTTATAGAGTGTAATGTTGGAGCAAAAAGAAGGAAAAAAGATATGGTATTCAATGTAAAATTAATTCCTTTCAAATAAAATCAAATTTTGAGCAAAAATTTGATTTTCTCTTCCATATGCAAGCTAGCACGAATTTGGCAATTTGTGTGGGCTATCTTGGACCTCAAGTTTGATAAAAATCCAATCCATTTGAAAATATATCTTGTTTTCATATTTTATATAATTTAAATTTGAATTAAATGGTTTTAAATTCAAAAATAAATCAATAAAATATAATTTGGTCATGGCAAGGCATCAATAGGTCACAAATAATATTATGATCAAGTTTGGATCATAAAATTATAGGCCCATTTGGAAAAAATTGGATTTTGACAAATATCTCCTTTTGTGCAATTGTTCAAAAATGCCCAACTTCTGTAAGGTGTATTTTGCTCAATTTTTCACACTTTTGAGTGTTCTTGGACTTTTTGGAAAGCTCTAAGTGTCCTATAAACAACCTCTTTGGTTTCATATCAATTGGAGTTTCCATGCTTAATAAAACTTCAAAACAAAAAGTTGACTTTTTGTTGACTTTGAAAAGGACCTGTAATGTTTTGACACATACCTTCCAAATGAAGCATTTTTTGAACATTCTTGTGAGACATGAAGTTGTAGAGAATTGAATTTCCTTCAAAATTGGAGGTGGTGGAAATTTTTTTGAGAAAGTATGAAGAAGTTATGCTCAGTCAAAGTTCAGTTGACTTTTCACTAAAAAACCCTAATTTGGAAAGTTTGACTTTTGAGCAAATCTTGAGTTTTCTTGATGAATCATGATCAACCCTTGATCAAATGATGAATGTAACTTCCAAATGAGGATGTTGACCAAAAATCATGAAATTTGACTGTATGTTGACCACAGTTGACTTTTTGTCCAATACAACTGATTTTCAACCATATGAGCAATTGTCTGAGGAAACTTGACTTGTAAGGCTTGAAACATGACATGGAGATTCTTTGAAGCATATGAGGAGGCATGATGACCATTGGAGATGTTAGAAGTCCATCCGGATTTGAGAATGGCCAAACCCTAGTTTGGGTCGATTGTCTAGGAGAGGGTTTGTCTGATCAACCCTTGAGGAATCCTTGAGTATGGATGTATGAAATGTCTTGAGAAGTAGGATGGCAAATTTTGGGGTATGAAAGCTGCCCCTGTTCAATCTTCTTGTACTGGAAGGGTATGGTTGGCGTGCTTGCCTTTCGTGACCTGGAGGTAGAAGATGATTGAACACTCGAGTACACCTGAAAATTTGCACTCCGGGTCGATGATGCGGATTGGGCTTATATGCCATTTGGAGAAGGTGGAGACTTCGCTGGGGAATGAGTCGTACGTTAGACTCGAGATCGTTGTCAGGATAGGAGAATCGTCGGAGATGGGCTTAAGATGCCATCTGGAAAGATCGATTCTGGGGAGTGAGTCGTACGCTAGGCTCCATAGATGAAAGGGGGCACGGAGACGGGCTTAAGATGCCATCCGGAGAGGGTCGTACGTTAGACTTCGTGCTCATCTTTGAATGAAGTTATTGGTTTGCATTGGTTTTTGTTAGTGTTTTAAGTTGGCATCAATTTTGGTAAAACTAGGCTTTAGCAATGTCATGATAGATGTCATGACATTCAGAGATTGAAGATAAATCCTACCTGCTAAGGATGTTAAAAGACAACTCGAACCGAAGCTAAAGATGTGCCGGAAATTTCGCAGAATACCGATGTCATAACATGTATATGACATTCAGCAGACATTCGCTCGCAGAACTGCTTTGTTCCCGAGATTTTCGTGAAGTTTATTGAGCTGCTAAATATTGTTTTTCCGTTATTAGAAAGCATGCTCACGTGGTTGCTAGGTTAATCTTAATTAAACCTAAATTGGTTGTTGAAAAGACCATGTTTTTAGGATTAAATTAAGTGAACCCTAGCTATCTTTATGGAAGCCCAAATCAAGTTTCAGGATCGCTTCTATAAAAGGAATTCAACCCTTACAACCGTGTTGCGCCTTTAAATGTATTGAAGTGATAGCAATTGTTTTTGTGTAATCGTTAGGATTAGTAACATTGGTTTTTGTAATTCTAGTTTCTCTTGTGAGCCAAGCATCTATCAATTGATAAGTGCATTGGACTAGGATTTGTTTGTAAGGGTAGTTTATCACCAAAGATTTAAAGCACGAGTGTTTGTCTCTTGATTGAAAGCTTGAAGCGAGATCAAGATAGTTTATTGAAGTGTGTCTTCAATTCAATTAGTCAATAGGTTGATATCACCGTGATTGAGGGGAGTGAGTAGGTACTCGATCTAAGTAGGACTTAGGTTGAAGTTGCATGGGTAGGTTTTGAAGGAGATAAACCGTGGTTTATTCCCTAATTAATTCTACTAATAGTGAATTTCCTCCCGACTTGGTAGCCCCTGCATGTAGGTGTAGTTAGACACCGAATCGGGTAAACAACTTATTGTGTTCTTTACTATTATTTATATTTACCGTAAATTGTTAACAGAGTGTCGATAGTGTGTCATAACATTCTCCGTGACATCACGATCCGCCGTGAATTTCAATTGGTATCGAGCAGCACCCCGCTTGTTATTTCCGGTGAGATCTAGGATAATAGTTTCGCGAATGGATAAAGAAGGAGGATTTGGAGGAAGACCACCTATTCGGATGGGTCTCATTATGATTACGAAGCCTCGATGGTTGCTTCTTAAGATCAAGGACATTAAAGCTTGAGAGTCCGACAAAGGATGGAAACATCCCACCAAGCTTGAGAAAGATGGGACTACCGCTTGAAACCCGAGGAGGAATGGAGCAAAGAGGAAGAAGTGCTAGCTCTAGGGAACTCTAAAGCATTGAATGCTCGCTCAATGGTATTGACAGAACATCTTCGACCGGTCCATCAATGTGAGCCGCCAAGGATGTTTGGGACACTCGTAACTACTCATGAGGGACATCCAAGGTGAAGATGTCAAGACTTCAGATGCTCACTACCAAATTTGAGAATTTGAAGATGAAGGAAGATGAGACTATTCATGAATTTCACATGAATATTTTGAAATTGCCAATGCCTCGGAGCACTTGGTGAAAAGATGTCAAGAAAAGTCGGTGAGAAAGATTCTCGATCCTTGCCTAAAAGGTTTGCAATGAAAGTGACGCAATAGAGGAGGCTCGTGACATCAAGACCTTGAAGGTTGAAGAACTTATAGGATCTCTTATGACTTTTGAGATGGGAATCATGAAACTGCTGACAAAAAAGAAAAAGCATAGCACTTGTATCTAACATCAAGAAGGATGCAATGTGGAAGATGAAGAGAAGATATCCAAGCTATAGCTATGCTTGGAAGACACCAACAAAATCATCGGAGGATTGATCCAAAGTCAAGGTCAAATGTCAAGGACATTGCATTCGACATCGCAGATCTTATGACTCCAGAAGATCCAAGTCGAGGAAAAAGGAAGTCAAGGCAGTAAAATCCAATGTCATGAATGTGAAGGATTTGGACATATTAGAGCTGAATGTCCCACCTTTCTAAAGAAAAAAAAAGAAAGGAATGGCTGTCACTTGGTTTGATGGTGATTCAGGAAGTGAATCTGGGGAAGAAGGTGCCAAACTTGTCACTGCTCTCTCTGGAGTGTACAATTCTAATATGGATTCTAGTGATGAGGAAGTGTCTGTTCGCGTTAAAAGGTGACGCGCCTGAGGATGCGAACGTGAGTTCGGATCTTCTGGTACGCAACAATTTAAATCTTTTGATTTGTTTATAAAGATGCCGCGAGCATCAAGCTTTATTATTTTCAACACAAGAAAGATGATTTAATGATTATGAAAAGGGAAAGTCAAATACCCTCAATTGATATTGGTATGCGAACGACTAGCGCAAACTAGACATAACGCATTGGGGAGATTCTCGAGTAAGGGGATTGGTATATAAAGGAATAGATGGAGCACCCTAAATATATGTAGTTATCTACAGCTTTATATATGAATATATTTGATATGTTGTGTTTTTTAATTGCTATTTCTATGATTGGGAAAGTTTCTCCTTGGATTTTAAGAAATGAGATTATGTGGGATTCTAGGTTTTGTTATTATTGTGCTCGCAAAGATCGTGGATCTTCTACATATCCCCTAGTGGGAATCGAGCATTTGTAGCTCGGATCTGTGGTTCTATGGTTTGTTTGGTCCGAGGAGATAGAAATTTGCTCGGCAAGGATGAGACCTCAGTGCTCACGTATTCTCAAAAGGATGTTGAGAAAGTCGAGCAATCGTAGTTCCCACTTATGCTAGTGGAAAGCAACGGATATTAGTAAGAGATGATAAATGTCATCTTAATGAAAATGTATCTAATCTATTTCATCACATACATTTTGAAAAGTTTGATTGATTAAAATCTTTCATCGAACTATTAGGTGTTTTGCTTGAGTGTACAAGCGCTACCACTTACATGTTTAAGAAAGATGTTTGAAAAGATGATTGAATCTTTTAACCGTAAGTAAGGGTGTTTTGCTTGAGTGTACAATACCACTCATCGTTAAGAGATGTTTTGTTTGAAAATAGTTTGAAAAGTTTGAAAAGTTTTTGATCAGATGTGATGTAATGAATGAGATACTTCTTCCATAGAGATGATAAATGTCTAAATCTCAAGGAGAAATTGATTGGATTAAAGGGATGCTTTTAAGAAGCCCATGGGTCCTTGTATTATTAGCCCAAGAGGAGGCATTCCGAGGGTCATCGAGGGTCCTTGTATGAAGCTCAAGAGGAAGCTATAGGGTATGGTCGTTTTGGCTTGAAAGGGATTTCACCGAGAAATCATCCTTTTCAATAAGAGCAATTTCACCGGAAATTTTACTCGAAATTTGAAAGTGATTTCACCGGAAATCATCCTTTCGTGGTTCTATCTTAGCTGGTGATTCTTTGTATTGGAAGCCCAAGAGGAGGTGTTAAGAGATTTCCGCTCTTTCATTGTATGATGCCCAAGAGAAGGCTAAACTCAATGAGGAGTTCTTTTGAACGAAGCCCAAGAGGAGGTCGACTCAACAGGGAGTGTTGTCTTATACGAAGCCTAAGGAGGCTAACTCTGGGAGAGTTTCTTTGTACAAAGCCCAAGAGAAGGCTGACCCATGCGGGTGTAAGTTATCTTGTATGAAGCCCAAGGAGGCTAAACTCAACCGGTGATGAGTTGTCTTGTATGAAGCCCAAGCGGAGGCTATACTGGGGAACCTATTGATTAGTCTAATTGTTATGTTATTTATTAGACAGTTGTATAAACAGTGTGTGTGTGTGATATGTATTCACTGTGGAGTTTATGAAGAAAATATAAACAATGCATGATGTTTATTTACGCAGCTTTATGAAATATAAACAAGTGTTTGTGAAACGAACGCTTAAAACGAGCGTAACTTGATTATTTACAAGTTTGAACTGTACAAGGAAATGAATATGTACACAATGAGTTTTTATGTACGCATAAAGATGGATGTACATAGGAGGGTTGGGACTTACACCGTAAGGGAGGCCCATTGATTTGAAAACAGTTTCACAGGGAATAATGCTTCTTTCAAAATCAATGGCATTTAGTGTACAGATGAAACAGAAATGATTAATCAAAGTTTTATCTGTAAAAAGTATTTTCAAAAGAAAGAGTATCTGTATTATGTACAGATAAAAAGTTTTGAAAAAGAAGTATCTGTGTTATGTACAGATAAAAATTATTTGAAAAGAAGTATCTGTGTTATGTACAGATAAAAAGTTTGTTTAAAAAATGTTTGACAAAAAGTTTGATATGTACAAGGAAATATTATGTACATAAAAGAATGTTATGGGACTTACACCGTGATGGAGGCCCATTGGTTAAAAAGAAATTTTGCTCAGAAGAATTCTTCCTTTAGAACCAATGGATTCGGTGTATAGACAAACGAATGAAAAACAAACGAAAGAAATTTGTTTACGTTTGAATATTAACAAAGATGTTTTGAATATGTACAAATAAAGCTAAGTATGTACATAAAGGGTTGGGACTTACACCATAAGGGAGGCCCATGATCGATCGAGAAATTCGAGAAGAAACGAATTCAGTTTTATCGTTTTAAATCGGATCGATCATGGTAAAAAGATGCAAGTTTGATGAAAATTTTTGAAAAAATGGTTTTGAAATGTGAAGTTCATTTATGAAAAGTTTTGAAAAAAATCGGAAGTCGAAAACTTGAAAAATTCACCTTTTAAGGAGGTTTGAAAAAGTGTTCAGAACATCGTTTTCGGCTCGATTAAAATTTAATCAGATGAAAATATTTTTGGATTTTTTTGACATAATCATAAAATATATATATTAAATGACAAGTGTGCAAAAAAATCATCTCAAAATGAGAAGTTTTGATTGGTTAAAAAAATTGTTGAAGTTTGAAGAAAAAATATGAAAATATTGAAGTTTTGTGAAAAAAGAGTGAAAAATGGTCTTGCTGGGTTTTGAACCCATGACCTTGAGGTGTACCACGTGGCAGAAATAATTAAGAGGCAAGCAGACAACCACTAGGCCAAACGCGTTTGAGGTGTTAGTGGACCATGACACGCGTTAGAAAAGGATTGGAAATTTTAAATATTTGAAAATGAAGAACAGATGAAGAACGCGCGCATCATGTTCTTCGTGTTTGATTTCCAGAAATTCAAATTCAAGCTCAAATCCTTGTTTCTTTACCAAATTGAGTGAAATAAAATTCAAACTTGACCGGTTTTGCACCACGAACATGAATATGCTTGTTAATTTCATTTATATTTAGCCTATCATGTTTTATTTTCTGGAAATCGTGATGAACCCTAAAATCTAAGAATCCAAATTAAATGATGTTTGTTCAATGATTCTTTGATTTTGTTGAGGGTTAATGTTTGTTAGGGGTGCAGAAAACAATTGGCCGTGAGCTTTTTTCAAATGGTGTAAGGAATCATGATATCTCAGTTCGTATGCATACCTGGAAAAGTTGAGATCGATTTCTGGGTTTAAGTGTTTCCAGTTATTGTTTCTCAATCATTTGAGCACCAGCGGCATGTGTGGAAGCTTTGTGGATGGCCTGCGCATCATGAATCAAGCTAGCTCATCCTGCCCAAGTCGACCTGCATCAGTTGGAAATAGAAACTGGATTTTGGTGTAAATCGTGTTACAGGTTGTTGTTCTTGTTTTGAATCATCTCTATGATGTCTATGGATTGTGTATGGATGATCAAAACTCAAAGGAATCAAGCCTAGCTTCAGTTTCGAATTCCATGGCAGTTTTGCAAGTTTGAAAAAATGGAAAATGAAAACTGGTTTTTAGCTTTGTTCAGGTTAATTTTAAGCTTGTAACAAGTTTAATTATGATCATACAACATGTTTGACACCAAAGACTTTCATGATTTTACTGATTTTGTAAATTGCAAGTTTTTTCAAAAGTTTATCATGTCTCTTGATTTTGGAGAAAGAAAAGAGAAAGCATGATTCTTGCAATGCTTTGGTGTTCATTTCTCTTGAATTTGTGATCAATTTATAGGCAATAGAGTTCTGAAATGTTAGGCAAATGTCCATGGCATTTTGTGATTCAAGGATGACTTAAAGGGCAAGATAGTCTTTTGGAAAGTAAAAGGAACCTTCCTTTTTTCACCATGTGTAAAAATCCTCAATTTGATCCTATCTTCAATCATACCTTCAAGCTGATATTTATCAGTCCATGATGACTCATTTTGGCAAGGTGGCAAGGTTGAATTACTTCATGATGAAGAAAACTCAAAAAAATGACCTATAATTGATGTTTGAACTTTGAAAATCAAGTTTCATGGACCCTTTTGTTTCAATTTCAAAGACATAGCTAGCCTTCATGGATTTTGGAGTTCTTGGACATTTTGGAAAGATTCTTCCATGATCTACAACTTTCATGTTTTGAGTTTTTTCAAATTCCAATTGGAACTAAGTGAAAAAATAGCTTGAAGTTTGGAAAAAATGTGAAATTTCAACACTTAGAAATTTTTCTAAGTTATAGAAATTTTGACTTTTTGTTGACTTTTCCAAATTCTTTGATTTTTTATGATCATGATGGATCATTTGAAGTATTTTGATGATGGAAAAAGTTTTGTTTTGAAAAATTTGACCAAAAGTCAAAGTTTGACTTTTCTGTGCAGATGAAATTTCATCAGATGCGTCTGAAAACGACTGATGAATTCTGTGAACCTCTGTGATGTTTTGGATCCAGAAATTAGGTCAAGATGTTATATCTAAGATATAATGACCAATCTCTATCCAAAAAAGTCAATTACTGCTCAAAAAATCAGAGAATGCCTATGCTCGACCAAAACCCTAATTGGTCGATCCTCGATTGATCTGTGAAGAAAATGGATATCTGAGGATTTGAAAGCTGATGATTTGATCAAGATAGATCAAATGGAGTGAGAAAATCTCAAACCCTAATTGGTTAGTTCTTGAATCAAATGAAAATATGATGAAACCCTAATTTTGACCTGTGAATGCTATACCCGATTAATGCTGTTTGAACTGTTAGTTGTACAACAATGCAAATGTAAGGTGGTATATTAGGTCAAAATTTGGGGTATGACAGTGTCATTTGAAGAGCTTGTTGAAACCTACAGGAAGCTGTGTATAAAAAATGGTGAAGTATGTCAGCAAAATGAGGAGCATAAAAACCGATCGAGAAGTCGAAGTCGAGAATGTGAAGTCGAGGTCGAGAAAAGGAGAACACAACCACTATAAATCACCTAAATAGTGATATTGTAATGTTGAACTCAAACTTGATCGATGTCTAAATCTATCAAAATGTTGACATCCGCATCGATAAGTTGAAGAAATTCTTCACTTGGACAAACCGCAGGAAATAAGCATGGTCTAGGATATGTATCGAAAAGAAACCCGTTGGTGACATTAAGAAGAAGAGACATAGGAAAACAATGTCAAAGGTGTCACAACCCAAAACAGAAATGTGTCCGCTCGTGGTATGTGGTCGCAAAGAGATTTGCTAATAACCGTGAATGGAACAAACTCGAAGTCAATGACAAAGAAGATGTCATACCACAAGTCGTGGAATAGGTCCGCCTCGTGTATGTGGAGACTAAGAAGTCTGTCAACAAAAGAAAGAACAGACCTAATAAACCAATGTCGAGCAGATGTCACAACATTGGTGCAACATCAAAATCATAGAAACATGAACAAAAGTTTCAAAGATGGAGGTGTCATTATTGTGGTAGGTTTGGTCACATAAAATCTTTTGCTACATGCTACATGGATATCCTAATCAAGAGTCTTATGAAGCCTAAAACCAACAGGATATCATACCTCAACAAAGGAAGAAGAAGATCTGCTCGTAGCTAACACTTCTTAGTGTGTCTACCAAGAAAGATTGGTACTTTGACAGTTGGTTGTTCCAAACACATGACCGGAGACAGAATCTTCTCAATAATGTTAAGCATCACTCTACCACTTTGTTACTTTTGGAGATGGAGCCAAAGGAGAAATCAAAGGTATTGGAAACTCAAACCGGTCCGAGTTCCAAATCTAAATGGAGTATTGTCGGTAAAAGGTTTGACCGCAAATCTCATTAGCATAAGTCACCTATGTGATATGGGATTCACAACAACTTCACTAAGTCCTGAATGTCTTGTAATCAATGATGATCAAGTAGTGATTATGAGAGGAGTCGATCAAAGGACAACTGCTACATGTGGGAATCGAGAACACCACTCTTTTATGTGTGCTATGCATAAAGATGAAGAGGAAGTAAAGTGTGGCAGCAAGAATCGTCATCCACACCTCGAGGAATAAAAAGGATCGGCCCATAGAGGGAGTCAAAAGGATACCAAGATCTTTCATGGACAAAGGAGAATCGGTGGTAAGTATAAGGTTGACAGAAATCGAATGTCACACTCAATGTCTAGACATCTAACCACCCCTAAAGTACTACAAAGAAAGTACTAGGATCCGCATGAAAGGATAACCAAGTATCTTATCAGAAAAGATACAGGAGAGGAGTCTTGAATGAAACCCTCTCTGTCAGAGGAGAAAAGATCATGGTGACTTCCATCTATGTTAATAACATAGTATCTGAAGGAATGCCAGATACATTGATGGAAGGCTCAACACTTCTTTTACAGAGCAATTATGCAAGAAATTGTGTCAAGAAGCTTGACCGAGTAATGGCACCACACTAGGACTCTTACCCCTCCACATTTGAAGTTGTCCAAGAAAACAAGTGGAGAAAGTGTTGATCAAAGCTTATATAAAAGCCCTGTTGATGGATGTCTCTTCTCAAGAAGCAATCTTATCTCTTGGATCAGTAAGAAGAAAATCTGTGTAGCTTTATACTATGTTAAATACCTAGCAGAAAGGAGAAACTACTTTAAGATGATCCGATAAAGCAGATGTCGATCGACCACAATGTCATACAGGATGTCATGACATTGTACTGTGACATTGCTACTAAAGCTCTTGAGAATGGTCAATTTAATACCTTAAGGGACAAATTGGATAGGTGTCAATTTGAGGAGTTGTAGCAATTAACTATGCCTACAACAAGGGGTAAAAGGGATTGTTTACTTCAATTGTTTATAAGTGGGTTATTTAGGTATTTTCATCCTTATTTTAAGAGATCCAAGAATAGGAAGAGACACCCACATATAATAGTTTCCTCTTTTGAAAGTAGTATCACACTTTCTTCATTCAAAAGAAACCTCAAACCCTTTGCCATTTTCGCTCTCTCTCTCAAAACCATCAAATATGTCTTCATCATCCTCTTCATCTCAAGAATCGATCCTTGTCTCCTCCATGGTCAAGTTAGAGCAAACACCGGAGCCATGCAAGATGAAGCTCTATAGGTGACACCATCGGTAATGGCCATGACCGTAAAAGGTCAAGAAGTTACGCACAAGAAATGCAAGAAGGGCACAAGTATCTCCCTCGTAAGACTTCAAGACCATCATCCTCCTGCTCCCCTTAACTAGTAAACAGAGAAGGATCTAGGTCGCATGAGGCCATAGCTAGGATAGTGATTGATATCCTAAATGAGAATAAGTCCAGACTGGATTTCGCCTCGAATCATAAGTCCGCTAGCCCTAGCTTAGCAATGATCCGTATGTCAATGAGAATGTCAAGACATCCGTGATGATGTTGATTCTCCCGTGAAAAGTGATGTAAATCTTTCGCCCTCAAGGATGTAACGATGATAATGTAATTGAATCCTCGCTGCAAATGTGAATGAGATTGATGAGATTCTTGAGAAATCTCCGATCATAGTGCCTCCGATAAACCTCCCGCTCTCGCCGATAACATATCTGATAGCATTCTTGAAGATACTCCTGAGAAGAACACCAATCAGAATATGGTTTCTCATATCATCAATCTAGATGAGGAGTTTTCTGATAATGACCTCATAGCCAAGGTGAATCCCAAAGATTTCTAGGAGGGTAATGAATATGAAAGGAAAGAAAAGTGTTGTTCAAAGCTCGCTCATGAGAAGAATGTCAAGTTGGTTGCAAGACTCCTAGGGTAGAGGAAGGTCAGAGAAAATCTAGTAAGGGCAACAAGGTTGGAACTTCCAAAGGAAAGGACAAAGTCAAGAATGTTAGTGATACCCCTAAAGCAAAGAGCACTTCAATTGTAAGGAAAAGGAAAGTACCGAGCCCTCGATCGTGATGATTCGACTTTGATGTTACAGTAGAATGTCTCGACATTCATTCAAAAAGAAGGTTGTCTCTTGAAAATGCCCATAGTTCCCAAGTGCCAATTGACAACATTTCATTTCACCACCCCGAAAATGCTAATAGGTGGAAATATGTGAGTTTGAAGAGAATTGCACTTGAAAGGAACCGAACAAAGAATGCAAAGATGTGATTGACCGATCAAGGAAGTTGGGATGAGAACTGGTGAAGTTCTCAAATTGTTATAAAGGTCCGTGAAGGAGTTTATTGTGAACTCCGTCAGTTGGTCAGGCTGATGGAAGATCAAGAAATTTTAAGACCGTGTTTGTCGAGGAAGAAAAGTGAAGTTTTCCCAAGTGTAATCAACAAGTATTTGGGGAGATCGATGAGGTTCATCCCGAACTTAAAGAAACCGACAATCAAGTGTGTCGATAATTACACCAAACAAGTAAAACATTGGCCTTTGAAGGAAAGTCGCTAGCAAATTAAGTGTCAATTTGCTATTCTCGCACAAGATAGGTGCAGCCAACTGGTTCCTACAAATCACAAGTCTACCATCTCCATTGGTCCGGGAGGTTCATTTTGCCGTTGGAACAAAGGCAAAGTTTGATTATGGAAGCTACATTTTGATCGATTCTTAAACACGCGAGCTTATGCTATAAAAGGACCAATAGCATTTCCTCCCTCTTGTGTGGAATTATAACTAATCAATATCCCGACATTCGGGAAATAGATACGTGTAAAAGAGCCCCCGCCTTGGCTTCCACTACAAATTATTTCAAGGTAAGTATGTCCTCGACATTGTCATGACATCACTAAGACATCAAATGTCAAGGCCAATCTCGAAGGCGATGTCATTGTTGTGCTAAAAGAGACCAGAGGGAACTTGAAGCAAGGAAGTGCACTTGAAGCTCGATCTCTACTCTTGAAAAAGAAATATACACAGTAGGTCGAGGAAGAAAGGCTTGATGGTGATACTTCACGCTCATATGGAGGAAGATGATGATGAAGCAGCGGTAAAGAAGGTTCAAGATGTGTCCTTTCACGTTGCTTCTTCCGAGAAGAAAGTACTTTGTGCTTCCCTTGTTGCCTCCGATGTTACTCGTCAAATGTCTCCTGCTCTTATTTGTTTTTTCCTTCAGTATTTTGTTTAAAATTTGATGATTGTAATCATTGTGTTGATGATGTGTAACCTTGAATATTTATGCTCAGATTTTTTCGGTACCGCTTGATTAAAAGTTTGGGGTACTTTTATTGTTTCCTTTGGCCCTTTATGGCTAAAAAGGGGAGAAGTATGATTGTGGGATGCTATGGAAAAAAAGTGGGACTTTGGGGAATTGTATGGCCTGCTTAAATTTTGTATGTGGGCAATTGTGGGAATTGTGGGATTTGTATGGGTAGAATTTATCTTATCTCTAGGTTCTAGTTTATTTAAGCTTAGAACTAGTTTGTCTTCTCACGATATGTACTCGATAGGTTAAGTAGTTTTAGCAAAAATGTGCCAAAGGGGAGTTTGTTAGTGTTTTAAGTTGGCATCAATTTTGGTAAAACTAGGTTTTAGCAATGTCATGATAGATGTCATGACATTCGTAGATCAAGATAAATCCTACCGCTAAGGATGTTAAAAGACATGAACCGAAGCTAAAGTCAGGCGGAAATTCGCAAATACCGATGTCATAATGTATGTTATGACATTTAGTGTGACATTCTGCTCGCAGAACTGCTTTGTTCCCGAGATTTTTCGTGAAGTTTATTGAGCCGCTAAATATTGTTTTTCCGTTATTAGAAAGCATGCTCACGTGGCTGCTAGGTTAATCTTAATTAAACCTAAATTGGTTGTTGAAAAGACCATGTTTTTAGGATTAAATTAAGTGAACCCTAGCTATCTTTATGGAAGCCCAAACTCAAGTTTCGTGGATCGCTTCTATAAAAGGAATTCAACCTTACAACCGGTCGCCCTTTAAATGTATTGAAGAGATAGCAGCTTGTTTTTGTGTAATCGTTAGGATTAGTAACAGCTTGGTTTTTGTAATTTAGTTTCTTTGTGAGCCAAGCAACTATCAATTGATAAGTGCATTGACTAGGATTTGTTTGTAAGGGTAGTTTATCACCAAAGCTTTAAAGCACGAGTGTTTGTCTCTTGATTGAAAGCTTTGAAACGAGATCAAGATAGTTTATTGAAGTGTGTCTTCACAATTCAATTAGTCAATAGGTTGATATCACCGCCGTGATTGAGGGGAGTGAGTAGGTACTGATCTAAGTAGGACTTAGGTTGAAGTTGCATTGGGTAGGTTTTAGTGAAGGAGATAAACCGTGGTTTATTCTAATTAATTCTACTAATAGTGAATTTCCTCCCCGGCTTGGTAGCCCTGATGTAGGTGTAGTTAGACACCGAATCGTAAACAACTTATTATGTTCTTTAATGTTATTTATATTTACCGTAAATTGTTACAGAGTGTCGATAGTGTGTCATAACATTCTCTCGTGATATCACGATTCCGCCGCCGTGAATTTCAGCTTTTAACCAAATATGCAGATTCGAAGGGAGAAATGTTGATAAGTAGTTGTAGATGGGCTTAAGATGCCATCCAAGGCATCTGAGTCGACGCCGCACTCTATAGTTGTTGATAATAAGAGAGCGCCGTAACAAATCTTCGCCTTGATTGCTCGAGGGATAATTGTTGGAAAAATGTGGATATCTTCCCCGCAGGCTTCGTATTGATCCAATGCCCTTATCGGAGGATAACTTGTGATCGCTCGTATAGTTTTCCGTCGCTTCGTATTAATCTCGATCTATTGTCGGAGGAAAACTAGGGCGGTCGCTCGATAGTTTTCCGTCCGCTTCGAAAGACATCTCGGACCGCTTGTCGGAGGACAACTAGGGCGGTCGTTCAGATAGTTTTCCGTCCGCTTCGTATTAATCTCGGACTGCTTTGTTTTAGAAGTGATTTTCACCTGTTTTGGGAAAAACAAAAGAAACTTTGATAGAGTATCGTTAGTTTTATGCAAATTATGATGCATGACAATGTGTACGAATGATATATGCACAAATTATGACTTTTATGAGTAATGTATGAATGATAAATGTTGTGGTATTTCAAAACATATCCATCTTGAAGAAGATGTGGATGCTCTGCTTGGAGATTTCTGACTTCTGTTTGGGGATGAAATGGATTGGAAACCCTGAGAAGAAAGATAACCTTGATTCCTCCGATGCACTATCTGACCAAGTCTTGAGCCTAGATATTGTTGATGATGGTAGAGATCGAGAGACGCATTATTGAGGATCTTGTGCATAGACCCTGCTGGGGGGAAAATTGGGATGCGCTCTGTTGGGGATCTTGTGCGTAGACCCTACTGAGGAGTAATCAATTGTTGCTGGGAGATAGGGATGGGAGGATCTGGAGCCTGTTCAAACCTCTGGCTGAGGAATAAAAGATGTAGGTTCCCTCCGATGCACTATCTGACCAAGTCTCGAGTCTGGATACTGCAGGGAAGGTGATGATTGTCAAGAGATATTTTGCTGGGGATACCTCCGCTGGTGATGAATCGTTACTGCTTGGAGGCTGATGTAACATGGCTTAGTTTGATTGGGATCACTGCTCGGGGACCAACATGATGAAGCCTGAAAGAAAGCGTACTCCGCTGGGGAGATTTTTGTGGTGAGTAACATCTCTTTGGGGATTGTACTTTGCAGGGGAATATATTGGTGACTTTCGTCGTCATCTCAATTCCTAGAGCTTGTAGAAATTACTTTCGTATGTTCACTTTTCGCATGTTTGTGAATAGATTTTTATTGTCAAATGCATATAATCATTCAAAGCAAACGTTGGACTTTATGCAAGCAACAATAGTGAAAATTGTAAAAAGAAGGAACTTGCATTAATTTGAAAGGCGGCGTATGGCCAAGTAGTTTGTACACAAGAAAAGTAAAAAGCTATGCGGAAACAATCTCGTTAAGTTCCAACTATGCTAGTACTCATATATTTCGACTATCTCATCTCATTGCTGTCAGTAGAAAGTGAGTGAATTGATCTTCGCCATTTGAATCTTGAATGCTAATAGTAGTCTGGAAGAAGGTGATCTGGACGAGACATAGTCGTACGCTTGAATCCCTAACTTTGCTAGACCGCCTTTTCGGTTTTCACCACCGATACCTTTTTGCCCAAGCCGCCTTTGTGTTTTCGACTTGCCGGGTGTACATGTTTTGTATATATCCTTAACTTTTGCCCGAACCTCTTTGGTTCGCCAAGATGCCCTTATTTTTGCCTAGGCCAGTCAACCTAGCGGGTCTCTTTTATGCGTAGTATTTTTTGACTATGTCTGCGCTCATGTGGTGTGGAAGTCTTCACCATCCATGGTGCTAAGTATCATAGCTCCGCCGAAAATACCGTCTTGACTATAAATGGTCCCTCATAGGTGGGAGTCCATTTGCCCTCGATCACCTTGTGGAAGAATGATGCGCTTGACTACTAAATCACCGATTTGGTAGACTCGGTGCTTGACCTTCTTGTTAAATGCTCTAATCATTCGCTTCTGATAGATCTGTCCATGGCAGATGGATGCGAGTCGTTTCTCATCAATCAAGTTAATCTAGTCAAGGCGAGTTTGGATCCAATCGCCTTCGCTTAACTCGGCCCGGAGGACTCGTTGAGGGTATCTGAACCTCGATTGGTAGGACTGCTTCCATACCATATACAAGAGAGAAGGGGGTTTCCCCTGTTGATGTTCGTACTATAGTGCGATAACCGTGGAGAGAAAATGGTAACATCTCATGCCAATCCTTGTAAGTCACTGTCATCTTCTGTATGATCTTCTTAATGTTCTTGTTGGCGGCTTCCACTATGCCATTCATCTTAGGCCGATAAGGAGAATAGTTGTGATGCTTGATCTTGAACTGCGTGCAGAGTTCGATGATCATTTTGTTGTTGAGATTAGAGCCATTATCTGTGATGATCCTTTCAGGAGTGCCATACCGACAGATAAGATTATGTTTGATGAATCAAGCCACAACATTCTTGGTAACAGATGCGAATGAGGTTGCTTCTACCCACTTGGTGAAATAGTCAATTGCCACAAGGATGAAACGGTGTCCGTTGGAAGCGGTGGGCTTAATCTCTCCGATCATGTCAATGCCCCACATTACAAAAGGCCAAGGAGCTGTTAAGACATTCAGAGGTACTGGAGGTACGTGTACTTTGTCTGCATAAATCTGGCATTTGTGACAAGATCGAGCATAGCGGTGACAATCAGCTTCCATGGTGGACCAATAGTAACCTGTTCTCAAAATCTTCTTAGCCATGGTATGTCCACTGGAATGGGTTCCAAATGCTCCTTCTTGTAACTCTTCCATGATACGTTCCGCTGTTTTCCGGTCTAGACAGCGGAGTAAGCACAAGTCATAATTGCGCTTGTATAAGATGTCGTTGCTGAGGAGGAATTTGGATGCGAACCTTCTCAAAAACTTCTTATCGTTGACAGATGCCCCTGCGGGATATTCCTGAGTCTCAAGATACCTCTTCACGTCATAGTACCAAGGCTTCTCTTCTGTATCAAGCTCACAACAAGATCGGTTCGTCAAAATTCTCAATGATGATTTGGGGAGCCTCGTTGTCCCATCTGACCTTGAACATAGAAGACATAGTAGCCAATGCGTCTGCCAACTGATTCTCTTCTCGTGGAATGTGATTGAAAGTGATCTCTTCGAAGTAGGGGATCAAACTTAAAACATGCTCTCGATACAGAATGAGATTCGGATGCTTCATATCCCACTCACCTTTAACCTGACTGATCACTAAAGTTGAGTCTCCATACAATTATAAGAACTTGATTCTTAAGTCAATGGCAGCTTTGATACCCATGATGCACGCTTCGTATTCGGCCATGTTGTTAGTGCAACTGAAGCAAAGTCTGGCGGTGAATGGCGTGTGTCCGCCTGTAGGAGATGTAATGATGGCGCCAATGCCATTGCCAAGCGCGCGAGGCTCCATCAAAGACCATGGTCCATCGATCCTTATTCGTGTCCTTCGTCCGGCCCGGTTCTTCACAATCAGAATTAGTAAAACATCTTCGTCTGAAACTCGAATTGCATAGACCGATAGTCATCTACCTTGATGAGCCAAATGATCGCTACTATACTTCCTTTGATCGCTCGAGAAGTATACTAGATGTCATATTCGGTCAAGATCATTTGCCATCTTGCTATTCTTCCGAGAGAGCTGGTTTCTCAAATATGTATTTTATCGGATCCATCTTCAAATCAACAAGGTAGTGTGAGTCAACATATACTGCCTTAGTCGGCGAGCATAAGAAAGCGCTGCAAGTTTTCTCGAGTGTGAGTATCTTGTTTCACAATGGTAAACTTTTGCTAAGGTAGTATATTGCATACTCTTTTCGACCGACTCGCATGTTGCCCCAACACACACCCCATTGAGTTCTCTAACACCGTCAAGTACATGATAAGAGGTCTTCCTTCAGCAGGCGGCATCAGGATGGGAGGATTCTGTAGGCATTCCTTGATTTTGTCAAAAGCGATCTGGAAATCGTCGTTCTATTCTACCATTTGATCTTTCTTCAGTAACTTGAAGATTGGCTCACAAGTAGCAGTTAGATGTGCAATGAATCTGGCAATGTAATTAATCGGCCCAAGAAACCTCTGACTTCCTTCTCGGTGCGGGGAGCTGGCATCTCTTGAATGGCTTTAACCTTGGCAGGATCAACTTCAACACCTTTTCCACTGACAACAAACCCTAAGAGTTTTCCAAATATGACTCCAAAGGTGCACTTGTTGGGGTTAAGTCTCAACCTGTACTTCTTCAACCTATCAAACAGTTTCCGTAGATGATCAAGATGTTCTTCTTTAGTCTGTGACCGAGCTATCATGCTGTCGACGTAGACCTCTATCTCGTGATGAATCATGTCATGAAATAAAGTCACCATGGCACGCTGATAAGTGGCGCCCGTGTTCTTCAGTCCGAACGGCATAACCTTGTAGCAGAAAGTGCCCCACCTGTAACGAAAGTAGTCTTTCCATGTCTTCAGGAGCCATTTTGATCCGATTGTAACCGAGAAACCATCCATGAAGGAGAAAACCTTATGCCGAGCGGTGTTGTCAACCGTAACATCAATATGAGGAAGGAAATCGCTTTTGACTCGCTTTGTTCGATCTCTATAATCCACACACATTCGTACCTTGCCATCCTTCTTAGGTACGGGTACCACGTTTGCAACCCATTGCGGATAAGAAGTAACAGCTAAGAAACCGGCATTGAACTCCTTCATAGCTTTGGCTTTGATTTTCTCTGACATCTCAGGACGCATGCGATTTAACCTTCGCTTCACGAGAAAACCTTCTTTGTTGCAACCGTGTACCACAATATCAATGTATAAACCCGGCATGTCTTCGTATGACCAACCAAAAACCTCAATGTAGTCTCGTAGCATCTGAACCAACCTTTCTTTAACATTGTTCTCAAGACCCGCTCCTATCTTGATCTCTTTTCTGTCTTCATCAGTGCCCAAATTCATAACCTCAATCGCTCTTCGTGGTGGTCAGATAACTCTCGCTTCTTGCTGTAGCAGTCGACAAGTTCTCCGGCACTTCACAATCTTCCTCACCTTCGCCTTTGGCTTGGTAGATCGGATTATCAAGTCATATTTAGCAATAGCATAGTGTATCAACTAGATTCGAGTGATTCTGCAGTTGTATCACGGGTATGTATAAGAAACACATAGCTTTTTGAAGGGGTGATAAAGTAAAATAAAGCAAACAACAATTGAATGCAAAAGTCCAACGATTTTATTGAATGAAAATATGCAAATGACAGATAATAACCCTCACAAACGAGCCATGACGCCCAGGGCAAGGCACATAGAAAATACGAAAAGCAAAACAAAAACAAGAGCAATTACTCCTGTCTAAAGGAGATAGGTATGACGTCTTCAGTCTTCCAATTGTTGAGTCCGTTGTCAGGAGTTGGGAAGATCCAATTGCTGATGTCGAAGTCACTATCATCGTCTTCTATAGCATGGATTCCATTTTGACTGATGCGGAAAGGACGTTGGCGCCGGCACGTTCGCGGCGCATCATCTTCTGACCTTTGATGGTGAAGCCTAAACCAGTCTTGTCAGATTTGAAAGGAAGGTCTGGGAGCTGTCCCCAAATAGTAATACCTCCTTCTTTAACAGCAGCTTGAGCATCCTTCAGCGAGGCCATCCTAGGCGGAACTTGCGTAACTTCAGGAGTAACAGGATAGTCAACAGGCATGACTCTAGGGATTGTTTCAAAAGCTTGACAGGGAGTCTCGAGATATCGGAATGACTGTAGATGACTGACCATGTATTCTTCTTCACCACATACTGTAACAACCTTCCCTTTCACCGGGTATTTCAGCTTCTGATGCAAGGTAGAGGTAACAACGCCTGCCCCATGTATCCAAGGGCGTCCAAGTAGGCAAGAGTAAGCTGGACGGATGTCCATGACAAAGAAAGTGGAATCAAAAGTCTGGGAACCAACTTTAACAGGAAGAGTGAGCTCTCCAAGCACTGTTCACTTAAAACCATCAAAAGCTCTCACAATTATATCACTGGGTTTCAGAACCAGTCCTTCAACATCAAGTCGATCAAAAGAAATCTTCGGTAGGATATTTAGAGCAGAACCGGTATCTACCAAAACATGAGATAATGTAACGCCCTTGCATTCGACAGAGATGTGCAAGGCTTTGTTATGCTTATTTCCGGCAGGAGTCAAATCAGCATCAGAGAAGCCCAGGCTGTTGTTGGCAGCCAAGCTAGCAATACAAACTTCAAATTGATCTGTAGTAGTTTCTTGCGGTACGTGAGCATTCTTCAGAAACTTCACCAAGGCGTTAGCATGAGCCTCAAAGTACAAGAGTAGAGCAAGCATGGAGATCTTGGACGGAGTCTGTCCCAACTGTTCCACAATATTGTAGTCACTCTTCTTGATGATCTTCAGAATTTCCTCCATTTCTCGTTTGGAGTGTCTTCAGCAACTTCCTTTGATACTGTCGGGTGATGAGCCATCGTTCTTCCTCTAGTCTCGGGAACTGGTTGAGTAGCTGGAATGCGAGTTGGAGTCGCAGTGTCTTTTGGAGGAGAGATATCTGGAGAGAATACTCTTCCAGTTCTTGTCACCTTACTTGATCCGGTGATGTTGTCAATGTCAGGAATGGTAGCTTCAACTGTAAGATCCTCGATTGTGAGAGGGTCTTGCTTGACGCCGTGATATTAAACATCAGCTCCATAGTTCCAAGGGATAGCTTTGTCAGAGGAGTATGGAACCGGTCTGGGAGAAGTAATAATGAGAGGTGCCACTCTAGGCACGGGATCGGTAGAGGAAATCCTTATTGTGTTAACATCAACATAGTCTTCTGGGAAATCGTCACCCCATCCGGTCGCTTTAACATCTTCAATAGGAATCTTGTAACTTTCGGGAACAATATACTTCACCATGTAATCAAACTTTCCACTCGGCTGTCCCAAGGTATCCCATGACGGTACACCACCACATCTTCGATCTTCGCTTAGACATGTCTTCACATTCTCCATGTGGTTTCGAATAGTATTTCACGGTTATCCATCATGCATCGACACGCCTTCTCAACCAAGCACAACCATCAGCGCAGATGGGCACCAACGACAATTCTCCGGCATCCTGATTGACACCGCTTGAAGCAAATTCTTCTTAATACCATCGAGGAATGGTCAAGTCATCTATGTTGAAAACATAAGAGTTCTCCAATAGCATTGGAACTTTAGTCATGGTTAGGCATAGGCGCTTGATCACGCTCGAGTCTCAACAGGAGGATCAAACTCGATCCGCTTAGCTTCAATCATATCTTGAATCTTGTTCTTCGTGAGCCCAACAGCTTGTCGTCGTCGTGCTCGGCTATTGGAGTGGTAAGCACACTTAGCATTAGGATTGTATCTCGAGAGGAAGTGTTGACACCGAGGAGGATCCTTCAAAGTAATCGCCTGCTTTCAACATGTGTTGCAAGGTCATGACAATGGCATGTTGATCTTCAGAATCGCTGGCGCTGCTCGCTACGCTGTCTCGCCGAGGTTGTGCCGATGTAGGGTCGAGATCACAACCGCCCCACAGATTGAGCATGTCGGTCTTGGCTCTCGCTTTTCCGACCATACAAGATTGGCTTTTCTTACCACCAAAAGATCTTTTCGCAAAGATTTGAAGATGTCTCTACATGAATCTTCCCACTCTTGATACCGCCTTCAATACGCTCTCTCAATATCACGTGAATCCGGTCAAGAATTTCCAATCGATGATTGAAGAATGGGCCTCTGTTCCCATAAACATATCAACCAACTCCCTATTGGACAAGGGTGGTGAACTCGCTCGCTAGATCACTCCATTTCGAGCATACTCTTTGAACTTCTCGTCACGACCCATAGACATGCTCGTAGTTGCATGCGTGGGTGTCAATTCAGCATTGTACTATCGCCTATAGAAAGCATCCGCTAAGTCACTCCAAGTACGGATATGGTCATTCTCTAGTTGATAATACCACTCCAATTGAGTTCCGGACAAACTCTCTTGAAAATAATGCATCCACAACTTTCTGTCATCAGTGTGGGGGTTGACCTTCTGAACATAGGACTTCAGATGCAGCTTCGGACAAGAAATGCCATCATACTTGGCAAAAGTTGGAACTTTGAACTTGGGAGGAATCACCACACCCGGGACAAGACTCAAATCATCAAAATTCAGCCATGACATCTTCAGATTTTCCACCGCATTCAAACGGTCTTCAAGTTGCTTGTACTTGTCATCTTCATCAGAGTATTGGTCATTATCATAGTGATCTTCTCCTTTTTCGCCATGTCCTTCACTTCCTTGACAGCTTAGGACCACTTTAGGACCACCATGTGAGGACACCAACGACCCTCTTCTTTCTCGTTGATGAGCTTCTTCGATCTTCTTAGCCAAGCCGGTGAACATCTCCTGAACCGAGCATTCCGAGCTGTAGATCGACACTGCTCAAGAGCCATTTCTGCTAAAATAAATAGCGAGAGAATGAGAAAACCAATCTTCAATGTACCTGTTATGAGATGTTATGCCATGATTGTCATACCCCAATTTTTGACCTAATATACCACCTTACATTTGCATCATTGCATCACTAAACAATTTAGACAGCATTAATCGGGTGTAGCATTCACAGGTCAAAATTAGGGTTTCATCAGATTTTCATCTGATTCAAGAGGCAACCAATTAGGGTTTGAGTTTTTCTCACCTCATTTGATCTATCTTGATCAAATCATCAACCTCTGATCATCAGATATCCATTTTTTCTCACTGATCAATCGAGGATCGACCAATTAGGGTTTTGATCGACTTTTTGAGCAAGAAATGACTTTTTTGGATAGAGATTGGTCATTATATCTTAGATACAACATCTTGACCTAATTTCTGGATTCAAAACATCACAAAAGATCACATACTTCATCAGTCAATTTCTAAAACATCTGATGAAAATTCATCTGCACAGAAAAGTCAAACTTTGACTTTTGGTCAAAATTTTCAAAACAAAACTTTTTCAATCATCAAAATACTTGAAATGATCCATCATGATCATAGAAAATCAAAGAATTAGAAAAAGTCAACAAAAAGTCAGAAGTTTCTATACTTAGAAAAATTTCTAAGTGTTGAAATTTCTTATTTTTTCCAAACTTCATGCCATTTTTTCACCTAGTTCCATTTTGAATTGGAAAAAACTCAAAACATGAAAGTTGTAGCTCTTGAAACAAGATTTCCAAAATGTCCAAGAACTCACAAATCCATGGAGTCTAGCTATACTTTTGAAATTGAAACATAAGGCTCCATGAACTTGATTTTCAAAATCCAAAATTTCAAGTTATAGGTCATTTTGTGATTTTCTCATCTAGAACACTTGCCACCTTGCCAAATTAGGATAAGAACTGATAAAAATCAGTGAGAAGTAATAATTGAGGGATTGACTGTTGGAAAGAATAACACATGGTAAAAGAGGAAACTTCCTTTTTTTTTACCTTTTACCCCTTAAGTTAACTTTGATTTACCAAAAGCTTGCCTAACAATTTCGTAGACCTTGGCCTATAAATGGATCACAATTTCAAGTTAAACTACACCAAAGCAATGCATGTTCATGCTTTCACTTTCCATCTTTGAAATTTCAAGAATCATATGTCAAATTGCCAAAACTTGCATTTTTGAAAATTGATGAAAATTATGATGAACTTGGTGTCAACACATTCCAATATCAATACTAAACTTGTTTGAATCATAAAATCAACACAAGAACAAGTAGAAATCAGAATTGAATTTCATTTTTCCAAACTTGTACAAACCGCCATAACCATCGAATTTTCGCTTTTAAGCAATTAGTGTTCTAATGATTCAAACTTCATCTACAAACATCATAGGATGATGCGATCCATTACAACTAATGCATGCTTAACATCAAAATCGAGCCCATTTTTGAACTGTGGGTGAACTTGTGTAGCACGATCCAAGCAAGCTCAAGCAAGCACCACTTAGCTTCCATATAGGCTGGTGCTCAAGTGATCCACAAACAAGTTCTGGAAACACTCTTGCACTGAATTCGATCCCCACTTACATAGGTATGAACACGAATTGGGATATCAATATTCTTTGAACTTAAATGAAAAAGCTCTTGGCCAATCTTTTTCTGCACTCATCACGATCATAAACCCTCAAGAAAATCAAAGAATCATTAACTACACATCATTTAATTTGAAAATTCAGCTTTTAGGGTTCATCACGATTTGGAAATTTAGTTGTGTTAGGCTAAAAATAAATACAATTAACATCCACCTTCATGTTCGTGATGAAAAACCGAGCAATTTTGAGTTTTACTTCATTCAATTTCATTGAGAAATGAAGATTTTAGCTTGAATTGTTGAATCAAGATCAAACATGAAGAACCATGCTGAGCTTTTAAATTCAAATTCTCCAATGTTTTATCAACACATGCTGGATCCATTAACACTAAAACGCTGCTTGTCTCAGTGGTAGCTAGCTTGCCCTTAAGGTTTTCAATGCCACCCAATGGTCATGAGTTCAATCCTTCTCAAGACCATTCTTTTTCAAACTTTTCCATGTTTTTTTTTACAAATTTTTTAACCAATCAAAACTCCTCATTTTGAGGTGATTTTTTGAACACTTGTCAATAAATGTATTTATTTTATGATAGTGCAAAATTTTTCAGAAAAAACTTTCATCTGATTATATTTTAATCGAGCCGAAAACGACGTTCTGAGCACTTTTCAAAACACCTTTTAAAGGTGAAATTTTCAAGTTTTCGACTTCCGATTCTTTTCAAAACTTTTCATAAATGAACCTCACATTTCAACAAAAATCATTTTCAAAATTTTTCATCAAACTTACATCTTTTACCATGATCGATCCGATTTAAACGATAAAACCGAATTCGTTTTCTCTCGAATTTCTCAATCGATCATGGGCCTCCCTTACTGTAAGTCCCAACTTTTATGTACATATTCAATTTTACTTGTACATACTCAAATAACCATTGTTAATATTCAAACATAAACAAATTTTTTGTTTATATAATCGATACCATTGGTATTGAAAGGAGAAGAATTATTACCGATGAAACTTTTTAAACCAATGGGCCTCCTCACGGTGTAAGTCTCATAACATTCTTTTGTGTACATAATATTTTTTTGTACATATCAAATCATTTCCAAACACATACAAATTTTCATCCGTACATAACATGATACTTTTTATACTCAAGTATAGACAAACTTCGATCGCTTGTTTTATTTCGCTTGGTATACACAAACCAACATTCTTTATGTACATACATATCTTTTCCTTGTACATATCAAATTCTTTTCATACAAACTTTTATCTCAGAATAACATGTATACCTTTTACGATAAACTTTGATCGCTCGCTTGCTTGCCTCTACATATACATCAATACCATTGGTATTGAAAGGAGCATTATTCCCTGTGAAACTGCTTTCTAACCAATGGGCCTCCCTTATGGTGTAAGTCCCAACCCCCCTATGTACATCCATCTTATCTCTGTACATAAATACTCGTTCGTGTACATATTCACTTCCTTGTACACAATTCAAACTTGTAAATAATCAAGTTACGCTGCTTTAAACGCTCGCTTCACGTACACTTGTTTACATTTCCTTCATAAACTTCTGTAAATAAACATCATGCATTGTTTATATTTCCTTCATAAACTCCTGTGAATACATATCACACGCACACTTGTTTATACAACTGTCTAGTTATAACATAACAATTAGTCTAACCAATAGGTTCCCAGCTTGTAGCCTCCGCTGGCTTCATACAAGATAATTCATCTCCAACATGAATTTAGCCTCCGCTTGGCTTCATACAAGGTAACTCTCCCACGTAGTTAGCCTTCTTGGCTTTGTACAAAGAAACTCATTCATCTCGAGTTTAGCCTCCGCTTAGGCTTCATATAAGACACCACTCCCCTGCTGAGTCACCTCCTCTTGGGCTTCGCTCAAAAGAACTCCTCATTGAGTTTAGCCTCTTGGGCATCATACAATGAAAGAGACAGAAATCTCTTAACAGCCTCCTATTGGGCTTCCAATACAAAGAATCACCAGCTTAAGATAGAACCTCGAAGGATGGTTTCTGAAATCACTTTCAAAATCCCCAAAGAGTAAAATTTCCGTGAAATTGCTCTTAATTCCAAAAGGATGGTTTCTGAAATCCTTTTAAAACAAAGCCACCATACCCTATAGCTTCCTCTTGAGCTTCATACAAGGACCTCGATGACCCGGAATGCCTCCTCTGGGCTAACAATACAAGGACCCATGGGCTTCTTAAAAGCATCCCTTTAATCCAATCAATTTCTCCTAGATTTAGACATCTATCATATCTATGGAAGAAGTATCTCATCTATCACATCACATACAACAAAAACTTGTCAAACTCTTTTCAAACTGCTTTCAAACAAAAACATCTCTTAAATGAAGTGGTAACGCTTGTACACTCAAGCAAAACACCCAATACTTACAGCTAAAAGATTCAATCATCTTTTTCAAACATCTTTCTTAAACATGTAAGTGGTAACGCTTGTACACTCAAGCAAAACACCGATAGCTTACGATGAAAGATTTTAATCAACAAACTTTTCAAAATGTATGTGATGAAATAGATTAGATACATTTTCATTAAGATGACATTTGTCTGTCTCTTACTAACATCTCGCTGCTTTCCACTAGCATAAGGGAACCACGATTGCTCCGACTTTCTCAACATCCCTTTGAGGATACGTAGGCACAAGGTCTCATCCTTGCCGAGCAAATTTCTTTCTCCTCGCACTAAACAAACCATAGATCCTCAGAGATCCGAGCTACAAATGCTCGATTCCCACTAAGGATATGTATGTAAGATCCATGATCTTATGCAGCACAATAATAACAAACACTAGGATCCCACATAATCTATCATTCTTAAAATCCAAAGGAGAAACTTTCCCAATCATAGAAATAACAATTAAAACACACAAACATATCAAATATATTCATATATAAAGCTATAAATAACTATATATATTTAGGGTGCTCCATCTATTCCCTTTATATAACAATCCCCTTACTCGTATCTCCCCAATGCGCTATGCCTAGTTTACGCTTAGTCGTTACGCATATCAATATCAATTGAGGGTATTACAGCCTTTCCCTTTTCATAATCATTAAATCATCTTTCTTGTGTTGAAAATAATAAAGCTTGATGCTCATGCATCTTTATAAACAAATCAAAAGATTAAATCGTTACGAGCCGTAGAATCAATTCACGCTCAAATCTCTAGCCACCTTTAACGCGAACAGAAAATGGCGACTGGGGAGTATGAAAATTTGATTTTCAAAAAAATGTGACTCGCAAAAGCACCAAGCTTTTTTTGTTTTCAAAAGAAAAGAAAGGGATAAGCTTTTATGTTTTGCATATATCTGCTTTTTCTTTATGTGTGTTTTCGATGTCATCTCGATGGAAAGAAATCCTAACCCGGATTTAAGAAACATTTTTAAGATCTAGGTGGAGGTATTAATACGTGAGAAGTCTCAATACTTACGGTTAATATCTCCTCTCGGAGGTTGTCTTGGGGTATTGTGTTTAGCAAGTATTTGCGAAGACATTTTGCTTTCAAGGAACTCGAGAAGTCGAGTGGGTTGTAGAACACATAACCCATCCCGCCATTTAGGATGTAGTGTAGATTATTCGGTGTAAGCCTAGAATAATTGTCATGCGAGACTACGATCAAAGTAGTTTCTCTTGAAAATATTATTGGACCATCGAGTATTCAACAAATTCGATAATATTTCAAAGAGGAGTGTTGAGCCAGATATCGTGAGAACCTGCTTCACGTATGAATAAGCCCTTAGAACTTAACCACGTTGATTCTTACCGTTGGCTTCATGCTCGTGACTTCGAACGCTTGCTCGTGTGTATAACTACTAACCATGTTTGTCGCATTCATGCATGCATTCATTCATTCAAAACAAAAAACTTCATTTCTCTTCCCATTTCCAAAGAATTTAGAGATTTTTTCTTTGTAAAATATTTTAGGTTAGAGTGATGGACGTCAGAGGAAGATTCATCAAGAGATACAGTTTTAGAATTCCTGACGTAGGAAAGTTGAAAGAGCTAGCATCCTTGGTAGAAGATCCCTCGGATTTCAGAAAACGCTATGGAACTCTTTTAACTCTTCTGAACGCTAACGTCGATGAAGGACTTCTCAAAACTTTTCGCCTACAATCCAGCTTTATCGCTTTCACTTTCCCGATTATCAATTGATGCCTACTTTGGAAGAGTACGCGATATCTTAGGTATCTCAAGATTGGACAAAGTACCTTCAATGGTTTGAAGTCATTCCTAAGTCACCACCATTGCAACAATGACTCGCATAAAGAAATCGAGATAGACAAAAACCTAACTACCAGAGGAAAACTCTTAGGACTAACTTCAAAGTTCCTAATGGAGAAGGCTCTCAAATTCTCCTCGTTTAGTATGGTAGCCTTTGAAGCTATTTTAGCTTTACTCCTCTATGGATTGGTGTTGTTTCAACGTCCCAAATTTCGCTGATATCAACGCCATAAGGATCTTTCTCGATTGGAAACCCGTTCCCACTCTACTTGGTGACACCTACGTCTCTATTCATCATAGGAATCATCAAGGAGACGGAACTATCGTGTGTTGTGTACCTCTTTTTTTCAAATGGATTGTCTCACACTTGTCTAAATCTCCTATCTTCCACGAAAACAAAGACGAGTGGCATTGGTCAAGAAGGCTCATGTCTCTTACAAACGACGATATCCATTGGTATACCTTGGCAGACAATGAGATGGAAATCATTGAGAGTCAGGAGATTTGCCAACGCATTCTCTCATCGGTACGAAAGGAGGAATCAACTACAACCCTTTCCTGGCAAGACGTCAACTCGGATACGCAAACTCTAGTAAACCTCTTGGATTTACAGTAGAAAGCTACTTCTATCATGAAGGAGAGGATTCCCAAGGATTGAAGGCTAGGATGATCAAAGCTTGGCATCACATCCGAAGGAAAGAAAAAGGGAAAGCAAATAATTGTGTAGCCATGGAAACCTACACTTTGGTAAAGAAAAGAGCTAAGGAATTTCAATGCCTTACGCTTATGAGGATCCCATGTTCTCGATCGCCCAAATTAACAAATTTTCCCGTCAAGTTGTGGAGAATACCAAGAAGCCTTGACCAAAATAAGGTTTGAGAAAGAGGCTTTGGAAAACAAATTCCTTAAGACTAATCTTGAGAATGAGAAGCTCAAGAAGCAAGTCAAAGATCATGAAAAGACGCTTTACTTCCAGGATGAATGGCTCATGGAGAAAGATGAGAAGATTCGCCAAAAGGATAACGCAATCCAGAGATACGTCAAGGAAAGGAAAAGAAAGCTTGAGGAGATGACAACCAGCGATCCCGCTCCCAACGAGTGGAAAAGAGTCATTAGCAAGCTAAAAGCCGAGAAAGCTGAACTAAAAGCTCACTATGGAAAAGAAATCCTGAAGTTGAAGCTGCATCAAGCCTTTGGATCTTCATCCGACGAAGACATTTAATTAGTTCAATTTAGTTTGTACTTTTATCATTTATTTTATCATTTGTGTGAGCAATGCTCCAACAAAAAATAATTGTTGTAATCTTCTTTCAATAATCAATAAAATTCGTGTTTTCCATCCAAATATTTGCCAGAAATATCTCTTTTAGCATAAATTCTTTGGAAATATTTCTTTACAATCATATCCATGCATCATACTTTGCATTTAAGTCTATTGTCTAGAGTCCGATACTTACACGCTTCATGCTTGAATTTTACACACTTGAACATCTTGGACACTTAAATGCTTGAACAAATAGGAAAAGATCGCTGTCGTTGCCTTAGAGTTTCTCGACCGCCCACACCGAACGCATTTATACAAGATCAAAAAGAAGAAAAGTAATGGAAGGATTTGAACAAGAGAATGTGAACTCGTAGTACAAGAATTACACTACAAGAAGAAGTGGAGAGACTCACATCTTTGGTCAACTCACAACAAGAAAGTCAACAATCAAAGATCGAGCAATAAAATCAACCAAGAATTTCAGAGAATACTACTACTCCAGCTTCAATCGCAGCCTAGTAGCTCACTCTTCAAGATGTAAGGCTATCCATGGGGCATGCCTTTCAACTTTGGCATCGGAATTCGCCAACCGACTTCTCAAACAACCTCGCTTGAAATACTTACTTTGCAGCAAAACTCTACATTTACTCCGCAACGTGGAGTAACTCTTCCACAAGTAACAATGCCGGTTTCTCAACCGATCATGACGAACTCAGTTTCTGTAGTGCACGCTACCATAGACGAAGAAGTTCATCATACTCCAGGCAGTAACTCAAATCCACGTGGCTCGATGGAAAATCTCCAGGAACAACTCCTCAAAATGCAGCTTGAGATAAAAATGATTCGAGGGAAAGAATTGTTTGGGAAAAACGCCCAGGATCTTTGCTTAGTTCCTCGCGTAAGGATACCTGCAAAATTCAAAGTCCCTGATTTTGAAAAGTATAAAGGGAACTCCTGTCCACAAAGTCATCTCACGATGTATGCCAGGAAAATATCCACATACAACGAAGATCATCAGTTGCTAATCCATTACTTCCAAGACAGTCTCACCGGTGCCGCACTGAAGTGGTACATGGGTTTAGACAAAGACGAATATCCAAACATTCAATGACTTAGGTGAAGCCTTTGTACAGAATATAAGTTCAACTTGATATGGCTCGAGGGATCAACTCCGCTCCATGTCTCAAGGAAAGAGAGACATTCAAAGAATATGCGAACGATGGAGGGAAATTCGCCAAGTCAACCCACCATTGGAAGATAAGGAGATGACTAAGGTATTCTTGAATACTCTAGGCTCATTCTACTATGAGCGAATGATCGCTAGCGCTCCCGAGATTTCACCGAGATGGTAAGCATGGGAATGCGATTAGAAGAGGGGTTCGAACCGGACGCCTAACCAAGGAAGCGTAATCTTCTAGTGGAATGAAGAAGGTTGGAACCAGCTTCCAAGGAAAAAGAGCATGACATAGGAATGGTATCCCGAGGGAAACCGCAGAAGAATGTCATTCAACAACGATGATAGCTGCCATAGCACCACCAACACAAATCAAACACGTGAATTGCTCCGCAAATCCAACAAATTCAACAAAATCAACAAACTCAATACCCAACAGCTCAAGTAGTCAAGAATCAAAATCGACGCCTGGTTACGCATTCGACCCAATCCCAATGACGCATACGTAACTTTACCTCGCTACATAGAAAAGAATCGACATGCATAAGGTCACCACCGTTCCCAAAAATTACCATGGTAGTACAAAATGATGTATCTTGCCTTTTTCACCAAGGCACCGTGCCATGACCTTGAGCATTGCATAGCATTAAAGGCGTAAGTACGTAGATTAGTGAAATCTAATCTTCTTTCCTTCGTAAATACAAGTCCGAATGTGCAAGCAAATCCACTTCCCACCATAGTGGACACTCAAGAATCTAATGTCGAGAAATACAGACAGTACCTTGTCAGACGTAAACCCGATCGAGGAAACTTGGTGCATCTCCATGAAGCATACAAGCACTACGAGCACCTTCACTAAGCATGATTACGCAGCTTGCCACATCTCGCTCCAAGAATATTCAAGGATGTTCCACCATAAGAGCAGATATCCAAGATTTGTTAGATATCGGTGATCACAAGCTTACGTAAATGAGATGATCATGACATAAATACAAGAGGCATTTTCCGCATGAGCTTTTAGTCTCGATATCAACTCGAAAACCCCAAGTAAACGTTATCATCCCTTGTTTCAACAAACCCAAGCATGTGGAGATTGAATACAATGGTTCCAAAGACCCTGTAGTCTCCTTTGGTGATTTGCTTACCCCCCTGCTCCATACAGTTCTACCAAAGAAATTCCTTACCAATACAATGCAACCCCGACAGAGGATGGGAAGGAGAAACCCATGCCTACTCGCCACCTAATGTCAACATCACAGTAGATAGGACGAGTAACACGAAGTGGACGAGTACACACTCCGTTACCACTAAGACCGCCTGCAGTTCCTGTTGTCCGACAAAATCCAGTTAACATATCTTCCGAAAATCCTGCAACGATTCTCGTTGTTAACCCTGACACAAATGTTGGTCCTCCTGATAAAACCAACGTCAACGCAGACTTTGATGAGATACTAAAGTTAATCAAAAAGAGCGAATACCGAGTCGTGGATCAACTGATGCAGACTCCTTCCAAGATTTCGATACTGTCTTTACTCCTCAACTCCGAAGCTCACCGAGAAGCTTTAATGAGGGTACTAGACCAAGCATACGTAGACCATGATGTGACTATGGACCAGTTTGGAGATATTGTCGCCAACATAACAGCTTGCAATAATCTAAGCTTCAGCGACGAGGAACTTCCGGAAGAAGGGAAAGATCACAACTTGGCCCTCCACATCTCAATGATCTGCCAATCAGATTCCCTATCCAATGTATTGGTAGATACAGTTCATCTTTGAACTTAATGTCAAGACGACATCGCGCTTGGCTTACAAGGGACGCCAATGAAGTTCAATGATATAATAGTAAGAGCTCATGGATCAAGGAAGTCGCTTATTGGGGAAGTCGATCTCCGATGAAAATTGGCCCGCACACTTTCCAAATTACTTTCCAAGTCATGGATGTACCACTGCATAATTGTCTATTAGAAGACCTTGATCCACGATGCAGAGCAGAATTCTACTTCCATCGAAATTAAAATTCACAATAAATGGAAAGTTGGTGACCATCACGTGAACAAGCTTTACTTGTAAGTCATTTGTCCAGCTTTCTTTCATCACCTAATGACATTGAAGGAACACATCTCCTCGAGTCCGTTAGAAGATGAATCTACCAACAAAAACAGATCATCTATCTCTTCGTATAAAGAAGCGGCACAGATTGTGAAAGATGGCAATGCTGAAGGATGGGGACAAGTAATCAAATCTGTCAAGAACAAAACAAAAGCCGGACTCGGGTTCACACCCGTATTCTCCAAAGACAAACAAAAGGATGAAACATTTCGTCCAACCAAAGAGGTATTCAACAGTGGGGGTTTCTTAAACCCTGTCCTCCAAGAAGTTAGCGTTGTAACCATTGAAGAGGATAAAGACGATCCCTCCGAATCTGAAGAGTGGAGCACTTATTTAGACAGCCCTGAATATGTGTCTCAAGAAGAATTGTACGTACCAACTGATCAATTCAAAGACATGTCCCTGCAGCGGCATAAAAATCCACCCGTCCCTGCTGAAGTTTGGGATACCTTGGGAGAACCGAGTGGCAAATTTGACTACATGGTGAAATACTCTGCGCCAGAAAGCTCAAGAATCAGAATTGAAGATATCCAGCCCACTGGATGGGGCGATTCTTTTGAGTACCCTAGTCAATCAGAAGAGGAATATATGTCTTCTCAGCCTAATCAGCAAATCGAGATCCCCAATGAAGATCTCTGCTTCAACATGCCCGTGGAATTCACTAAACCGATCCCGTTATCACTACATCAACATGATCATCAAGATCAAGAGTGCGACTCGATACGATCTAGAAAGTGTCGCCGATAACGAGTCTCTTCACTGAAGACCTGGAAGGTACATCCCCAAGATTCAAGACAAAGATCAACAGAAGTACAAATGCTATATCTCATACTTCCCGATCCGTTAATCAAGAAGATCGCTTTAGCAAGACAAAAGGCAAGGGCCATCGTCTGATCTTCAAAGCTTGCTCAACCAAAGAACCAAAGTCTACTCAAGGGTTAAACCAAGCGGAAAATTACTCGAGTACCTCGATTTCCAAGGAGTTCGCCACCACCGAAACCTGTTAAGTCCGAACTAACGCTCATAGCTCTAAGTAGTTTATCTTTGCTTTTGTTTTGAACTCGCCGCCCAAAGCGAAGAGATGTTTTATAGGGCTTAGTTTTTAAATAATTTCTCTTTGTCTTGCCCAAGACAAATGAGTTTGTATTTTAGGGCCTTGTTCATATTGTGAATCATAAATAAAATGCGTTGTTTTGATTCCACACTTTGTGTTTATTTTCATTTTTACCCTTTTCTGGAAATGATAATCCTAAAAAACATAAGTAAAAAAAAATCAATCAAAAAAAAAATTATTATTAATCTGCATACACTTTCACCAAAAAAAATAAAATTTTTTAATAATCAAACATAAATCAAAAATGCAGATTAACAGATGGACAAATCCATTGAAAGCAATAACTCTATGCTCTCTCCCAACTTTGAAATCCCCTGTGAAGTCGCCGAGGAAGAAGTTGAAGAAGAGATCCCAGATGAAATTTCTAGACTGCTAAGGCACGAGGAAAGGATCATTCAGCCTCATAAAGAACCTCTGAAAGCAGTCAATTTGGGTTCTGAGGAAGATAGAAAAGAAGTAAATATCAGAGCTTCACCGACAGCACTGTCAAGGGCAAACTGATAAATCTCCTCAAAGAGTATGTTGATGTGTTCGCTTGGTCGTACCAAGACATGCCAGGTTTAGATACTAGCATCGTGGAGCATCACCTGCCGTTAAAACGAGAGTACCCACTCGGGGCATCGTACAAAGATAGGAAAACTCTAAGGAGGCTTTCTAGGAATTTCTTCCTGAACAAGGATGTGCTATACAAAAGAAACTTCGATATGGTTCGTCGATGCGCCGATGACAAGAAGCGTATACGATCATCCATGAAGTGCATGAAGGGTCCTTTGAACTCATTCAAATGGGAATGCAATGTCCGTAAAAATCTTGAGAGCAGGATACTATTGATAACAATGGAATCGATGTCGAAGCATCGCCAAAAGATGTCAAGTGCCGATCTATGCAGATAAGATCCATGTGCCTCCGACTCTACTCAACGCTCTCTCCTCTCCGTGGCCTTTCTCCATGTGGGGCATTGACATGATTGGAATGATTGAACCAAAAGGCCCAACGGACATCGCTTCATTCTAGTGGCTATTGATTACTTCACCAAATGGGTCGAAGCAGCATCTTACGCCAACGTCACAAGACAAGTGGTTGTGAGGTTCATCAAGAACAACCTCATTTTCCGATAAGGAGTTCCAAGTAAGATCATTACATATAATGGATCAAACTTGAACAACAAAATGATGAAGGAACTGTGTGAGGAATTCAAGATCGAGCATCATAACTCATCTCCTTACCGGCCAAAAATGAACGGCGCCGTTGAAGCAGCCAACAAGAACATCAAAAGATCGCCAAAATGGTCATCACCTACAAAGACCGGCACGAATGCTGCCATTTGCTCGATGGGTATCGTATCAAGACGCACTTCAACAGGGGCAACTCCCTTTTCTCTAGTATACGGCATGGAAGCAGTGCTCCCCGTAGAAGTTGAGATCCCATCAATGAGGGTTCTCATGGAAACCAAATTATCTGAGGCTGAATGGTGTCAAAGAAGATACGACCACCAAACTTGATCAAGAAAAGCGCCGACCGCCTGCGTGTCATGGACAATCAGATCAAAGAAGAATGAAGAAAGCCGACAAAAGGTCCGACTCGTGAATTCGAGAAGGAGACCTCGCTTAAAAAGATTCTGTCTTTTCAACCGATTCTAGGGCAAATGGACTCCTAATTACGAAGACCCATACATCGTCAAAGAAGCTTTTCTCAAGGTGCTATGACTCTCACAACCATGGACGGTGATGAACTCCTCGTGATCCCGTGAACGACGACCAAAAATACTTTGTCTAAAAACAAAAGAACAGCTCGGTAAGTCGAAAACCAAAAGGGCGGCTTAGGCAAAATGAGCGCCTCGGTGGATTGAAACCCGAAAAGGCAATCCAGTAAAAATTAGAGACAATAAATGTAAATTATCCCGATGGATTGGAAACCTAAAAAGGCAATCTAGGCAAAACAAGGATACGCAAAAACGACAAAGTAATCGTGATCATACTTCCATTCAAGAATTTTCCATCAACGGATCTTCAATCAACTTTTCAAGCAAGCACAAGTGGGATTCAAAGTTGTTAGGGATAATAGCGGTTATTTGCTTTCAATGTAGCCTTTTCCCAATAAATTATCATTTCCAACTTTTGTAAATAGTCCATGGAATCACGCATATGGCTGATTACCATTCTATCAATAAATTTGAGCCTTGTGCTTTTTGTTTGCAATTCCTACTTTATTCTGTTTTGCAAAATAACGCTTTTATTGTGAAAATCACTTTTTGAAACTAAAATGTTTTAAATGAATTTTTACTTCAAAAATTTTGAAACAAAAGCAAAAATTTTCCTTTGAACTATGAACACCAAAAGCACTTCAACACTTTTCTCCGTAAGTGTTTCAATCTCCGAAGGATAAAACGATCGCATGTAAGTCTTATCCTCAGCAGAAATCATCGAAGGACGGTATTCTTATCCCAAAAAGAATCCCCAACCAAGTTGCCGATGAAGTGCCTTTCTCTGAAAGTTTAAGCATGCAACTCAAATTCTTCATCAGTGAACGTCTGCACAGTTGCTGCAATTTTCACTAAATATTTGTTCGAACTGTGACGTGGTCCTTTTCCCAAATATCTCTTTAGTGTCTTTTTCAAGTAGTGTTAGCATGCATATAACATTCATGACATTCATACACAATAGCATCATTCGTGCATTTTTGCATTCCTTGAAATGTTTGCTTCCATATCACTGGTATAAATCACGCTTACTCATGTAAGTACAAGTCTATCCCCAGTAGAGTATCTCCAAACGGAAAAGATACATTTTCCTTTTTCCCCGACGGAGTACCCCCAAGCAGAGAAATACATTTTCTTCTCTCTACCACATTCCCCAGGTGAGATCATTCCTCATTAGGAATAATGTCTTGATTGACTTTTTCTTTCCAGTTTATTCCTGGATAGAACCCTGTCTATAATCAACAAAACAATAAGCAATAGCCTCATCGTCTGAGCCGCTTATCTTCTCTTCGCTCATAAAATTGTCATAAAGTTTTTCTTCTCAACCAGTCAAAATCATGATCAGATGAGAAATTTCCAGCAGCTTGCTTTTCCGTCCAAAAGAAAACCCGTGACTTCCAATCAAAATGCCCGATCTTTTCAAAAGAGAGATCCTCGCAAGATTTTATCCAAGAAAATAGAAACTCATTGAAGTTCTCGTTTACATCGTCGTTATTCACAAAGTCAATATACAAAGAATTTTCTAAAGATTTGCCTTGTTATAATTATCACTTTGTCGATAATTGGTAATATCTTTACAAGCCCATTTGAAACTGCTTTTCATTTGTCTGTTGTTCACAAAGTCAATACACAAAGAAATTTTTTCTCAAGATTTACCTTGTTATAGTTATCACTACCGATAATTGGTAACATCTTCGTAATTCATTACCATGAACTATCACAAGGTGATAATTGGTAATATCATTTTCACTTACCTTAAACATTGTCACGAGGTCGATGTAGGTAATCTCTTTGTTTCCCAAAACGAATATTCACATGTTTTGTGAATCTTTCTTTCCCCAAATAGGACGATCCACAAATTTCCCCACCATGTCATTTCTTTGATATTTCTCGGTGGAACTTTTTTCAATCATTTTGCATCATCCGCATCTTTTGGTATCTTAGGTCCAAAATTTATGATTTTGATATTTAAGTCTCTTTACACCTATCAAAACGAAGATATTCATCTTCATCTCTCAGGTTAAAGAAACTTAAATAGGGGCATCTGTCATACCCCAATTTTTGACCTAATATACCACCTTACATTTGCATCATTGCATCACTAAACAAATCAAACAGCATTAATCAGGTGTAGCATTCACAGGTCAAAATTAGGGTTTCATCAAATTTTCATCTGATTCAAGAGGCAACCAATTAGGGTTTGAGTTTTTCTCACCTCATTTGATCTATCTTGATCAAATCATCAACCTCTGATCATCAGATATCCATTTTTTCTCACTGATCAATCGAGGATCGACCAATTAGGGTTTTGATCGGGCATGAGTATTCTCTGACTTTTTGAGCAAGAAATGACTTTTTTGGATAGATATTGGTCATTATATCTTAGATACAACATCTTGACCTAATTTCTGGATTCAAAACATCACAAAAGATCACAGACTTCATCAGTCAATTTCTGAAACATCTGATGAAAATTCATCTGCACAGAAAAGTCAAACTTTGACTTTTGGTCAAAATTTTCAAAACAAAACTTTTTCAATCATCAAAATACTTCAAATGATCCATCATGTGTTCGCGTTAAAAGGTGACGCGCCTGAGGATGCGAACGTGAGTTCGGATTCTCTGGCACGCAACGATTTAAATCTTTTGATTTGTTTATAAAGATGCCGCGAGCATCAAGATTTATTATTTTCAACACAAGAAAGATGATTTAATGATCATGAAAAAGGGGAAAGCTGAAATACCCTCTATTGATATTGGTATGCGTAACGACTAGCGCAAACTAGACATAACGCATTGGGGAGATTCTGAGTAAGGGGGATTGTTATATAAAGGGAATAGATGGAGCACCCTAAATATATATAGTTATTTATAGCTTTATATATGAATATATTTGATATGTTTGTGTGTTTTAATTGCTATTTCTATGATTGGGAAAGTTTCTCCTTTGGGATTTTAAGAAACAGTAGATTGTGTGGGATTCTAGGTTTTGTTATTATTGTGCTCGCAAAGATCTGTGGATCTTCTGCATACATATCCCTTAGTGGGAATCAGAGCATTTGTAGCTCGGATCTACAGGGATCTATGGTTTGTTTGGTCTGAGGGAGAAAGAAATTTGCTCGGCAAGATGAGACCTTGTGCCTACGTATTCTCAAAGGGATGTTGAGAAAGTCAGAGCAATCGTAGTTCCCACTTATGCTAGTGGAAAGCAACGGGATGTTAGTAAGAGACAGACAAATGTCATCTTAATGAAAAAATGTATCTAATCTATTTCATCACATACATTTTTGAAAAGTTTGACTGTTTGAAATCTTTCGTCGTAAGTATTAGGTGTTTTGCTTGAGTGTACAAGCGTTACCACTTACATGTTTAAGAAAGATGTTTGAAAAAAGGTGATTGAATCTTTTAACTGTAAGTATTGGGTGTTTTGCTTGAGTGTACAAGCGTTACCACTTACATTTAAGAGATGTTTTTGTTTGAAAATAGTTTGAAAAGTTTTTTGACTATATGTGATATGATAGATGAAGTACTTCTTCCATAGAGATGATAGATGTCTAAATCTCAAGGAGAAATTGATTGGATTAAAGGGATGCTTTTAAGAAGCCCGTGGGTCCTTGTATTGTAAGCCCAAGAGGAGGCATTCCGAGGGTCATCGAGGGTCATCGAGGGTCCTTGTATGAAGCTCAAGAGGAAGCTATAGGGTATGGCTGGCTTTGGCTTGAAAGGGATTTCACCGAGAAATCATCCTTTTCTAATAATGTAAATTTCACCGAATTTTACTGGGAATTTGAAAGTGATTTCACCGGAAACCATCCTTCGTGGTTCTATCTTAGCTGGTGATTCTTTGTATTGAAGCCCAATAGAGGCTGTTAAGAGATTTCCTATCTCTTTCATTGTATGATGCCCAAGAGAAGGCTAAACTCAATGAGGAGTTCTTTTGAACGAAGCCCAAGAGGAGGCTAACTCAACAGGGGAGTGTTGTTTTATATGAAGCCTAAGCGGAGGCTAACTCTGCGGGGAGAGTTTCTTTGTACGAACCCCAAGAGAAATGATAATGTACATAAAAGAATGTTATGGGACATACACCGTGATGGAGGCCCATTGGTCAAAAAGAAATTTCGCTCAGAAGAAACCTTCCTTTAGAGCTAATGGATTCAGCGTATAAACAAACGAATGAAAACGAAAGAAATTTGTTTACGTTTGAAAATTATAAAATGATGATTTGAGTATGTACAAGTAAAACTAAATATGTACATAAAGGATTGGGACTTACACCATAAGGGTGGCCCATGATCGATCGAGAAATTCGAGAGAAGACGAAATCAGTTTTATCGTTTTAAATCGGATTGATCATGGTAAAAGATGCAAGTTTGATGAAATGTTTTGAAAAATGATTTGAAAATGTTTTGAAAATGTTTTGAAATGTTTTGAAATGTGAGGTTCATTTATGAAAAGTTATGAAAAAAATCGGAAGTCGAAAACTTGAAAAATTCACCTTTTAAGGAGGTTTGAAAAGTGTTCGTAACGCTTTGCCCGATTAAAATTTAATCGATGAAAGTTTTTTCTGAAAATTTTTGCATTATCACAAAATAGATGTATTTATTGACAAGTGTTTAAAAAATCATCTCAAAATGAGAAGTTTTGATTGGTCAAAAAAATTGTGAAAGTTTGATAAAAAACATGAAAAAATTTGGAAAGTTTGTAAAAAGAATGGTCTTGGTGGGTTTTGAACCCATGACCATGAGGTGGGGCACGTGGCAAGAAGAACTTAAGACCAAGCATACTACCACTGGGCCAAACGCGCATCTGTGTTTAGTGGATTAAAACACGCGTTGAAATAAGATTGGATAATTTGAAATTTTAAAATGAAGAACACGCGCGGATTTCTGGGCTTGCATTTTGATTTTCAGAATTCCAAATTCAACCTAAAATCTTCGTTTCTCCATGAAATTCAATGATGTAAACATCAAAGTTGATCGATTTTGCACCACGAACATGAATATGGTTGTTAATTTCATTTATATTCAGTCTAGAATGATTTAGGTTTCGAAGAACATGATGAACCCTAAACCGAAAATCTTAAATTAAATGATGTATGTTGATGATTGTTTGATTTTATTGAGGGTTAAGGATCGCTATGAGTGTAAAACAATTGGCCAAGAGTTTTTGTCCAAAGAATCAATGAATCATGATATCACAGCTCATATGCTTACCGAAAAATGAGAATCGAGGAAGCTTAAATCGTGTTTCCGTAATCGGTTTAAGGATTGCTACACCTTCATCGGCATGTATGGAAGCTTGTGGATGCCTCGCTTGCTCGAACTTGCTCCAATCTCTCCAACCAAGTCAACCTACAATCACAAAACAAAACTCAAATCGAGGTTAATGGTGTTAGTCAGACTAGTGGTTTGTATCATTCCTATGATGCATACTGATGATGTTTGGATGATCAAAACATAGCTGGCTCAAGTTAAACCAAAAATTCGAATGCTTAGGCAGATTTGCAAGTTTGAAAACATGAAAAGTGAAAACTGTTCTTAGCTTGATTTCAGTTTGATTTTAAGTTATGGACAAGTTCGATTATGATCATGAAACATGTTGGACACCAAATTTCATCATGTTTCCATTGAATTTTGAAAGTTGCAAGTTTTCTCAAAAATGGTTATGTTACTTGATTTTGAAGAAAGAAGTGTAAAGCATGACTTTGCAATGTTTTTGGTGTGCATTGAATGGCAAGAAAGACATCCATTTATAGGCAAACAAGTTCTGAAAATGTTAGGCAAGGTTTGGCCATTGGTAAATTTGACTTGCCTTAGAGGGCAAGGTAGTCATTTTGGCATTAAATGCAAAAGGAACCTTCCTTTTAACCATGGTTAAAAATTAAACTTGATCCAATCCTATCATAATTACATCCAACTGATTTTTATCAGTCATATCCTCTCTTGGCAAGGTGGCAAAGGTTCTAGAAGAGAAAAATGCAAAATAACCTATAATTTTGATGTTTTGACTTTGAAAATCAAGTGTCATGGAGCCTTATGTTTCAATTTCAAAAGTATAGCTAGACTCCATGGATTTGAGAGTTCTTGGACATTTTGGAAATATTTTTCCATGATCTACAACTTTCATGTTTTGAGTTTTTTCAAATTCCAATTGGAACTTGGTGAAAAAATGGCTTGAAGTTTGGAAAAAGTAAGAAATTTCAACACTTAGAAAAATTTCTAAGTATAAAAACTTTTGACTTTTGTTGACTTTTTCAAATTTTGATTTTTTATGATCATGATGGATCATGTGAAGTATTTTGATGTTGGAAAAGTTTTGTTTTGAAAATTTGACCAAAAGTCAAAGTTTGACTTTTCTCGTAGATGAAATTTCATCGATGTTTCAAAACGATCGATGAATTCTGAACCTCGTGATGTTTTGAATCCGTAAATTAGGTCAAGATGTTGTATCTAAGATATAATGACCAATCTCTATCCAAAAAGTTATTTCTTGTTCAAAAGTCGAGAATTCTCATGCCCGATCAAACCCTAATTGGTCGATCCTCGATTGATCCGTGAGAAAATTTGATATCTGAGGATTGAAGGTTGATGATTTGATCAAGATAGATCAAATAAAATGAGAAAATCTCAAACCCTAATTGGTTAGCTCTTGAATCAGATGAAAATCTGATGAAACCCTAATTTTGACCTGTGAATGCTACACCCGATTAATGTTGTTTGAATCGTTAGTTGTGCAATGATGCAAATGTAAGGTGGTATATTAGGTCAAAATTTGGGTATGACAGATGCCCCTATTTAAGTTTCTTTAACTGAAAGATGAAGATGAATATCTTCGCTTTGATAGGTGTAAAGAGACTTAATATCGTAATACGCAAAATTTGGACCTAAGATACCAAAAGATGGATGATGCAAAATGATTAAAAAGTTTTACCCTAAAGGATATCAAAGAAATGACACAATGAAGGGAAATTTGTGAATACGTCCTCGTTGGGAAAGATTGATTCACGTAAAATGTGAACATCTGCTTTGTTTTGGGAAACAAAGAGATTATTCACCTTTGTGACAATGTTTAAGGTAAGTGGAAATGATATTACCAATTATCACTGTGATAGTTTATGGTAATGAATTTCAAGATATTACCAATTATCAAGCGATAACTATAACAAGGTAAATCTTGAGAAATGAGTTGTTGCGATTCACTTTGTGAATAATGATGTTGTTCTATCCATGAATGAACTGGAAAGAAAGAAGTTAATCAAGACATTGTTCCCAACGAGGGACAATCTCAGCTGGCGAATGTGATAGAGAGAAGAAAATGTATTTCTCTGCTTGGGGACTTTGCCGGGGAAAAAGGATGACATATCCTTTCTGTTTGGGAATACTCCGAAAAAGAAAATGTTTTTTCTGCTTGGAGATATTCTATCGGGATGACTTGTACTCATATGAGTAAGTATGATTTATACCAGTGATTTGGAAGCAAACATTTTGAGAGATGCAATGAATGATGCTATTATGTATGAATGTCATGAATGTTATATGCATGCTAACAATACTTGACAAAGACACTAAAGAGATATTTGGGAAAAGGACCACACACAGTCGAATAAATACTTGGTGAAAATTAAGAATGGTGCGATATTCACTAATGAAGAATTTGAGTTGCATGTTTTAAACTTTCCGAGAAAGGCATTTCATGGGCAACTTGGGTGGGATTCTTTTGGATAAGAATACCGCCCTTTGATGATTTCTCCGAGGAGAAGATCAGAGTGTAGCTTGCTTTATCCTTCGGAGATTGAAACACTCTTGGAAAAACTGTTGAAGTTTTTTCTGTGTTCATAGTTCAAAGGAAAATTTTTGCTTTTGTTTCAAAATTTTGAAGTAAAAATTCATTTAAAACATTTTTGTTTCAAAAAGTGATTTTCACAATAAAAAGCGTTATTTTGCAAAACAGAATAAAGTAGGAATTGCAAACAAAAGGCACAAAGCTCAAGTTTTATTGATAGAATGGTAATCAGCCAAATGCGTGATTCCATGAACTGTTTACAAAAGTTGGAAATGATAATTTATTAGGAAAAGACTACATTGAGAGCAAATAACCGCTACCATCCCTAACAACTTTGAATTCCAACTGTGCTTGTTGCTTCAGAAGAGTTGATTGAAGATCCGTCGATGGAAGATTCTTCATGTGGACAAAATATAGACCGATCGCAGCTACTTTGTCGCTTTTGTATCCTTGTTTTTGCCTAGATCGCTTTTCGTGTTTTCGATCTATCGTGATAATTTCGCTTATTGTCTCTAATTTTGCTCGGATCGCTTTTCGTGTTTTCAATCCACCGAGACGCCATTTTTGCCTAAGCCGCCTTTTCGGTTTTCGACTTACCGAAATGTTTTTGTTTTTTAGACAAAGTATTTTTTGATCACACAAGATTCACTGGATACGGAGTTCATCACCGTCCATGGTTGTGAGAGTCATAGCACCGCCGAGAAGCTTCTCTTGACGATGTATGGGCCTTCGTAATTAGGAGTCCATTTGCCCTTAGAATCTGGAAAAGATGTAATCTTTTAAGCACGAGGTCACCTTCTCAATTCACGAGGTCGGACCTTTTGTCGAAAGCTTTTTCATTCTTCTTGATAGAGTTGTCCGTGACACGTAGCGGTCAAGCGCTTTTCTTCAATTAAGTTCAATTGGTCGATCCGCTTGACACCATTCACCTCGATAGCTTTGTTTCCATGAGAACTCTCATTGATGGGATCTCAACTTCTACGGGAGCACCGCCCATGCCGATACTAGAGAAAAGGAGTTGCCTCGCTGAAGTGCGATCGAGGTACGATACCCATGCAGAGCAAATGGCAGATTTCGCCGCCTTGTAAGTGATGACCATTTTCGGACGATCTTTTGATGTTCTTGTTGGCAGCTTCAACGACGCCGTTCATCTTTGGCCGGTAAGGAGACGAGTTATGGTGCTCAATCTTGAATTCCTCACACAGTTCTTTCATCATTTTGTTGTTCAAGTTAGATCCATTGTCTGTAATGATCTTGCTTGGAATTCCATATCGGCAAATGAGGTTGTTCTTGATGAACCTCACAACCACTTGTCTTGTGACGTTGGCGTAAGATGCTGCTTCGACCCATTTGGTGAAGTAATCAATAGCCACTAGAATGAAGCGATGTTCGTTGGACGCTTTTGGTTCAATCATTCCAATCATGTCAATGCCCCACATGGAGAACGGCCACGGAGAGGAGAGAACGTTGAGTAGAGTCGGCACATGGATCTTATCTCGCGAGATCCGCACTTGTGACATCTCTTGACATGTTTACAACAATCAGATTCCATCGTTATCCAATAGTATCCTGCTCTTAAGATCTTTCTGGACATTGCATGCCCATTTGAGTGAGTTCCAAAGGATCCTTCATGCACTTCATGGATGATCGTGTTCGCTTTCCGTCCGTCGATGCATCCGAGCGTAACCATGTCAAGTTTCTTTTGTATAGAACATCTTCATTGAGGAAGAAATTCGGAAAGCCTCCTTAGAGTTTTCTTATCCTTGTACGATGCCCCGAGTGGGTACTCGTGTTTGAAGGAAACGCTTGATGTCGTGAAACCACGGCTTATCGTCAAGACCGCTCGCTGCAAACACATATGCAGTGTCTTTCAAGGCGCCGATGTGAATTTCGCATATCGCTCCAATCGCTGACTTTGAACATGGAAGATAGAGTAGCCAAGGCATCCGCCATCCGGTTTGATCTCGAGGGATATGATGCGCTTCTACTTTGTCAAGAAAGTCAACAATCGCCTTGCATAATCTCGTAAGGAATTAGACCAAGATGATGAGTTTCATACTTGTCTTTAATTTGATTGATCACAAGGGTCAATCTCCATATATCAAGGATCTTGATCCTCAAGTCGATGGCTTCTTCGATGCCCATGATGCATGCTTCATATTCTCGCTATGTTGTTGGTGCAATCATATTCTCGCGAAAACGGATATGAGAACCCTGGAGTGATGATGACCGCCCAATTCCATTGCTAAAACATTTACTGCTCCATCAAGATTAGGCCCCATCTCGATTCTCGGATCCGTCCTTCTCCGTAGCGGTTCGTCACAATCTTTCATCTTCAAGTACATAACATCCTCGTCGAAGTCAAATTTGAGAGATTGGTATTCGCTGAGCGTTGATAAGCCAAGTGATCGGCGAGAACGCTTCCTTTGACCGCTCGGGCGCATCGATGTCATATTCGGATAGTAACATCCGCCATCGAGCGATTCTCCTTGGCATGCTTTTCAAAGACGCATTGATAGGATCCATTTGGATATTAACCAAGTCGTGTGATTGATCATGTATTGGCGAGACGCTTCAAGCCCACACCAAAGCGAAAGATGTTTTCTCGAGCATGGAGTAACGAGTTTCAACCGTGAACTTTTACTGTAGTAGATGGCATGCTCCTTCTTACGGCTTGCCTTGTTGTCCAAGCACGCAGCCCATGGATTCTTCTAGTACGGTAAGGTATATGATCAATGGTCTTCCTTCCACCGGAGGGATCAAGATGGTGGTTCCGATGTATTCTTTGATCACAATGGCAATCTTCGTCCACACAACCTTTGATCTTTGCGAGAAGCTTGAATATCGCCCACGTGTAGCCTATCCGAGAGATAAACCGAGATGTAGTTTAATCGTCCAAGAAATCCTCTTACTTGCTTTTCCGCACGTGGCGTAGGCATTTCGAATAGCCTTGACTTTGTCGTGGTCAACTTCAATTCCTCTTTGATCGACGATGAAACCTAGGGGTTTTCCCGATCTTACCCCAAAGGTGCATTTGTTAGATTCAGCGGAGCGAAACTTCCTTAGTCGTTGAAACAACTTTAAGAGATAGTCTATATGCTCTTCTTCGGTCGGACTTTGCTATCATGTCGCCCACGAGACCTCAATCTCTTTGTGCATCATATCATGAAAGAGAGTAGTCATTGCTCGTAAGTCATACCGCATTCTTTAATCCAAATGGCATTACCTTGTAGCAAAAAGTGCCCCATGGCGTGATGAAAGATGTCTTCCATGTCTTCGGAGCCATTCTCGATCCGATTATAACCAGAGAAACCGCCCATGAAGGAAAAGACGTTGAATTTGGCAAGATTATCCACTAGCATGTCGATATGGAAGTGGGAAATCGCTTTTGACTAGCTTTGTTCGATCCCGTAGTCAACACACATTCGACCTTTCCATCTTTCTTGGATACAGTACTATGTTGGCTAGCCATTGAGGATACTCAAGTGACAAGGAAACCAAATACGAGCTATTTTGAACTTCCTTTTAATTTTCTCACCATTTCAGATGAACTCTCCTCGCTTTTTGCTTAATCGGATATTCGGTTTTAACGGCAAGTGATGCTTCACGATGTGGTATCCAAACCGGCATGTCTCGGTAGGACCAAGCAAACACATCAACGTATTCTTTGAGAAGACTTATCGCTTGCCTTTGACATCGCTGTTGAGTGAAGCTCTAATATTGACTTTTGTATCTTCCTCGTAACCCAAGTTAATTGCTTCTAGAGGTTCTTTGTGAGGTCGAATGATCCTTTCCTCGTGCTTTAGCAGCCTAGAAATTTCATCCGGATCTCTTCTTCAACTTCTTCTTCAATAATTCATGTGGAATTTCAAAGTTGAGAAAGAGTAGAGTTACCGCTTTCAATGGATTTGTCCATTTGTTTAACTGCATTTTGATTTATGTTTGATTAAAAAGTTTTTATCATCATTTTTTTTGAAGATTTTTTTATTATGTTTTTAGGATTATCATTTCCTAAAAGGGTAAAATGAAAATAAACACAGAGTGTGGAAACAAAACAACGATTTTATTTATGTTTCACAATATGAACAGGCCCTAAAATACAAACTCATTTGTCTTGGGCAAGACAAAGAGAAATTATTTAAAAGCTAAACCCTATAAAACATCTCTTCGCTGGGCGCGAGAGTTCAAAACAAAAGCAAAGATAAACTACTTAGAGCTATGAACATTAGTCCTAACTTCAACAGTTTCCAATAGTGACGAACTCCTTGAAGTCGAGGTACTGCAATTTTCCGCTTGGTTTAACCTCGAGTAAACTTTGATTGGGTCGAGCAGATTTGAAGACTCGGACGATGGCCTTTGCCTTTGGTGCTAAAGCGATCTTCTTGATTAACAGATCGGGGTGTGAGAGATAGCCTTTGTACTTCGTTGATCTTTGTGTTGAATACGGGATGTTCCTTCCACTGGAGTGAAGAGACTCATTGTCGCGACACTTTCTAGATCGTATCCCGAGTCGCACTTTGATCTTCAAAGGATCATGTTGATGTAGTGGTAACCGTGATCCGCTTGGTGAAACCGCAGACGTGTTGAAACAGTAGATCTTCATTTGGGACCTTGATCCGTTGATTAGTTTGAGAAGACGAGTATTCCTCTTCGATTGACTAGGGTAGTCAAAGTCATCACCCCATCCCGTGGGTTGGATATCTTCGACGGATTTTGAGCTTTCGCAGAGTATTTCACCATGTAGTCGATTTGCCACTTGGTTCTCCCAAGGTATCCCAAACTTCAGGGATCATGGATTTTCATGTTGCATAGGACATGTCTTTGAATTGATCACCGGGCATATGATTCCTCTTGAGACACATACTGTAGCTATTCAAATAAGTGCTCCATTCTTCAAATTCATGGATCATCTTCATCCTGCTCAATGGTTACAACATTAACCTCTTGGAATAGGGTTTAGGAAACTCCACTATGAAATACTTCCTTGATCGGGAAAGTGTTTCATCTTTCTTCTTTGAGGATACGGTGTGAACTCGAGTCCGGCTTCATTCTTGATGTGTTTGATAACTTGTCCCCATCCCGAGTATTGCCATCTTTCACCATTTGTGCCGCTTTATATAAGAGATAGATGATTTTTAGTAGATTCATCTTCTAATGGATTTTCCGGGAGATGCGGCGCTCAATGTCATTGGCGTGATGAAGGAGAAACCGATGATGACTTACAATTAAAGCTTGTTCACCGCGATGGTCACCAACTTTCCATTTACTATGAATTTTAATTTGATGGAGAGTAGGTTATCGCCCGCATCGTGGATCCAAGGTCTTCCTAGCAAGCAACTATACGCAATCGGTACGTCCATGACTTGGAACGTAACTTTGAAAGTGTGAGGGCCAATTGTCATGGAGATCAACTTCCCAATAACCGACTTTCTCGATCCATCGAAAGCTCTTACTATGATGTCGTTGAACTTTTGCTTTTGTTTAAACGAAGCTGCTTTTGGCATTACATTTAAAGATGAGCTGTATCCACCAATACATTGGATAGGGAATTGTCTGCAAACCATCGAGATGTGCAAGGCTGTTGTGATCTTTCCTTCTTCCTAAGTTCTTCACTAAAGCTCGATTATTGCAGTCGTTATGTTGAGACGATCCTCCAAATTGGTCTCGTAGTCACATCATGATCCACATAAGCCTGGTCTAGTACTCATCAAAGCTTTTGGTGAGCTTCAGAGTTAAGGAGTAAAGATTGAAAGGAGTCTCGATCGGTCTACGATTGATATTCTTCTTGATTAGTTTCAAGATTCGTCAAAGTTGATGTTGGTTCCATCAAGAGAACCAATGTTTGTTTTGGTTAACAATGGGAATCATTGCTTCTCGTAAGATATGTTAACCGGGTTTTGTTTAACAATGTGAGTCAAGGCATTTTGGTGGCAATGGAGCGGCGCTTTCGCTACTCGTCCGATTGCTATATTGACATTAGCCGGAAGTGTAGGTATGGGTTTCTCCTTCCCATCCTCTATCAAGGTTGCATTGTACCGTAAGGAATTGCTCGTAGAATTGTACGAACAGACCAGTGGGCAAATCACCAAAGGAGATGTTGGAATGTGAACCATTGTATGCGATCTCCACATGCTCGTATGTTGAAACAAGGGATCACAACGCTTACGGGATTTTCCGAGTTGATATCCGAGACTAAAAGCTGAAAATGCCCTATTGTATTTACGCCATGGTCATCTCTATTTTCAGAATTTGTAGGTCACCAATGTCTAACAAATGTTGAATATCCGCCTTATGGTGGGACATCCATGGATATTCTTGGAGTATATAGCAAGTTGCATAATTGTGCTTAGTGAAGGTACTCATTTTATCGTATGCTTCATGGAGATGCACCAAGTTTTGACTAAGTTTACATCTGTGACAAGGTACCTGTCTGTATTCCTTAGCATAAGATTCACTGAATGTCCACTATGACTGGGAAGTGGATTGGCTTGCACATTCGGACTTGTGTTTCTAAAGGAAAGAAGATTAGCCTTTACTAATCCGCCTTCAATGCTATGCAATGCTCAAGGTCATGGTGCCCTTGGTGAAAAGGGCAAGATACGCCGCTTTGTACCACCATGGTAGTTTTTCAGGACCGAGGTGGTAACCTTGTTGTATTAGATTCCTTTCTATAAGCGCAGGTAAAGTTCTGTACGCGGGAATTGGGTCGAATCGAGTGACCCAAGGCGACGGTTTTGGTTGTGAAACCGCCGAGCTGACGAGGTCGTTGAGTTTGTTGATTTTGTTGAAATTGCGGAGCATTCGGAGTTGTGTTGACGAGGGTGCTATGGGCACCGTCGTTGTTGGATGACATTTTACGTGGTTTCTGGATACCATTCCTACGCTATGTTCTTTTTCCTTGGGAAACTGGTTCCAATTTTCTTGGTATTACTAGAAGATCCTACTTCCTTGGTTAGACGTCCGTCCAACCCTTCTTCTAGTCGCATTCCCTGCTTACCATTTCGTTGAAGTCTCCGGAGCGCTAGCGATCATTCGCTCATAGTAGAATGAGTTTAGAGTATTCAAGAATACCTTAGTCATCTCTTTCTTCCAAGGGCGGAATTTCCTCCATCGCTAAGATATTCCTTGAATGTCTCTTTTTGAGACACATGGAGTTGAGTTGAGCCATATCCAAGTTGAATTTGTATTGTTGGATAAAGGCTTTGCCTAGGTCATTGAAGGTTTGATATTCGTGCTGTAAACCCATATACCACTTCGCGGCACCGTGAGACTATCCTCAAGTAATGGATCAAGAATCGATGATCCTCATTGTACGTAGACATTTTCCGGCATACATCGTGAGATGACTTTTGGATGTGGAGTTTTGTACTTTTCAAAGTCGGACTTTGAATTTTGCGGTATTTTTACGAGGAACTAAGCAGGATCTCCAAACAATTTTTCCTCGAATCGCTTTTTATCTCAAGTCGCATTTTGAGGAGTTGTTCCCGGAGATTCTCCATTGAACCACGAGCGCTCTTGTTATTTTCGGAGTGTGATGAACTTCTTCGTCTGTGGTAGCGCACTACGGAAGTCGAGTTCAACATGATCGGTTGAGAAACCGACATTGTTACTTGTGGAAAAGTTATTCCACGTGGAGTGAACGTAGCGCAAAGCAGGTATTTCAAGCGAGGTTGTTTGAGAAGTCGGTTGGCGAACCCAATGCCGGGTTAAAAGGAATTCCCATGGATAGCCCTCAGCATGCCGAAAGGTGAACCATCGATCGTGATAAATAAACCGGAGTAGTAGTATCCTCTGAAGTTGCTATTTGGTTTTGACTGCTCGATGCTGCTTGTTGACTTTGCGCTGTGGTAAGCGAGTTGACCAAAGATGTGAGTCTCTCCACTTCTTCTTGTAGTGTAGTTACCGTACTACGGAGTTCAACGTTTTCTTGCTCAAAATTCTCCATTACTTTTCTTCTTTTGATCCGTATCGACGCTCGAGTCATGGACGCAATGAGAAACTCTAAGATGCGACAGCTTGACAATTTTTTTATCTGAAAAAATGACAGTTCAAAACTGTGAATGATTAGACTCTAGATGATAGACTTAAATGCAAAGTATGATGCATGAATATGATTGTAAAGAAAAGAAATTTCCAAAGAATTTATGCTAAACGAGATATTTCTGGCAAATATTTGGATGGAAAACACAAATTTTATTGATTAATGAAGGAAGATTACAACAATTGTTTTTTTTTTTTTTTTTTGGAGCATTGCTCACACAAATGATAAAATAAATGATAAAAATTACAAACTAAATTAAACTAATTAAACGTCTTTGTCGGATGACGATCCAAAGGCTTGATGCACTTCTGTGATTTCCTTCCCATAGTGAGCTTTTAGTTTGGCTTTTCGACTTTTAGCTTGCTAATGACTCTTCCACTCGCTGGGAGCGGGCTTGCTGGTTGTCATTTCCTTTCTTTTCCTTTCCTTGACGATTGATGGCGCTATCCTTCCGCGAATCTTCTCATCTTTCTCCATGAGCCATTCATCCCGGAAGTAGAGCGCCTTTTCATGATCTTTGACTTGCTTTGAGCTTCTCATTCTCAAGGTTAGTCTTAAGGAATTTGCTTTCCAAAGCTTCTTTCTCAAACCTTATCTTGGTCAAGGCTTCTTGGTATTCTCCCACTTCAACGGAAAATTTGTCGATTTGGAAGCGATCGAGAACATGGGATCCTCATAAGCGTAAGACATTCAAATTCCTTCGCTTTTCTTTATCCAAGAAGTGTAGGTTTCATGGCTACACAATTCTTTGCCTTACCTTTTCCTTTCTTTTGGATGTGATGCCAAGCTTTGATCATCCTAGTCTTCAATCCTTGGGAATCCTCCCTTCATGGTAGAAGTAGCTTTCACCAGAAACCGGAGGTTTACCGTAATTTGCATATCCGAAATGACGCTTTGCTAGGAATGGGTTGTAGTTGATTCCTCCTTTCATACCAATGAGAGGTACGCTGGCAAATTCTCCACTCTCAATGATTTCCATCTCATTGTTTGCCAAAGTATACCAATGGATATCGCCGCTTGTTAGAGACATGAGTCTTCCGACCAATGCCACTCGCCTTTGTTTTCGCGAAGATAGGAGATTTAGGTGTGAGACAATCCATTTGAAAAACAGAGGTACACAACACACGATAGTTCCGCCTCCTTGACGATTCCTATGATGAATAGAGACGACGTGTCACCAAGCAGTGGGAACGGATTTCCAATCGAAAGATCCTTATGGCGCTGATATCAACGAAATTTGGGACGTTGGGAAACAACACCAATCCAGAGGAGTAAAGCTAAAATAGCTTCAAAGGCTACCATACTACCGGCTTCAGAGAACTTGAGAGCCTTCTCCATTAGGAACTTTGAAGTTAGTCCTAAGAGTTTTCCTCTGGTAGTTAGGTTTTTGTCTATCTCAGATTTCTTTAAATGAGTCATTGTTGCAATGACTTGTGACTTGGGAATGGCTTCCAAACCATTGAAAGGCACTTTGTCTGATACTGAGATTCCTAGGATATGCGCATACTCTTCCAAAGTAGGCATCAACTGATAATCAGGGAAAGTGAAACAAATGATAGACCGGATCGTAGAATTGAACGGTTTTGAGAAGTCCTTCATCGACGTTGCTCGTAAGAGTTAAAAGAGTTCCATAGCGTCAAACCGAGGGATCTTCTACCAAGGATGCTAACTCTTTCAACTTTCCTTCGCCAGAATCCTAAAACTCGTATCTTTCGTGAATCTTCCTCCGACGCCCATCACTCTAACCTAAAATATTTTACAAAGAAAACATCTCTAAATTCTTTGGAAATGGGAAGAGAAATGAAATTTTTGTTTTTGAATGAATGAATGCAGCAAACATGGTTAGTAGTTATACACACGGCCGCTCAAGTCACGAGCATGAAGCCAACGATAAGAATCAACGGGTTAAGTTCTAAGGGCTTATTCATCCGTGAATCGGTTCTATCGATAATACAGCTCAACACTCCCTTCAAAACATTATTGGATTTGTTGAATACCGATGGTCCAATAATATTTTCAAGAGAAACTCGCCGATCGTAGTATCGCATGACAATTACTCTACGCTTACACCGAATAATCTCGCACTACATCCTAATGGCCAGATGGTTTATGTGTTCTACAACCACTCACCTTCTTAAGTTCCCTCTAAAATACAATTTTGCAATTACTTGCTAAACACAATACCCTCAAGACAACCTCCACCGCACGGAAATATTAACTTCGAAAGCATTGAACCGCTTCACGATTAATACCTCCACCTAGATCTTAAAAGTGTTTTTAAACCGGTTAGGATTTCTTTCCATCAAGTGAAATCGCAAACACACAATAAAAAACAGATATATGCAAAATATGAAAAGCTTATCCCTTTCTTTTCTTTTGAAAACAAAAAGCTTGGTGCTCTCGCGAGTAACGCTTTTTTTGAAAATCAAAGTTTCAACGCATCCCCCAGAGTCGCCATTTTTCCTGTCACAAAAGGTGACGCTACCGAGGATGCGAACGTGAGTTCGGATTCTCCGCACGCAACGATTTAAATCTTTTGATTTGTTTATAAAGATGCCGCGAGCATCAAGCTTTATTATTTTCAACACAAGAAAGATGATTTAATGATTATGAAAAGGGGAAAGTCAAATACCCTCAATTGATATTGGTATGCGAACGACTAGCGCAAACTAGACATAACGCATCGGGAGATTCTCGAGTAAGGGGATTGTTATATAAAGGGAATAGATGGAGCACCCTAAATATATGTAGTTATCTACCTTTATATATGAATATGTTTGATATGTTTGTGTGTTTTAATTGCTATTTCTATGATTGGGAAAGTTTCTCCTTTGGGATTTTAAAAAAGAGATTGTGTGGGATTCTAGGTTTTGTTATTATTGTGCTCGCAAAGATCCTGGATCTTCTCATACATATCCCTAGTGGGAATCGAGCATTTGTAGCTCGATCTAAAGGGTTCTTATGGTTTGTTTGGTCCGAGAGAAAGAAATTTGCTCGGCAAGGATGAGACCTTCACGTATTCTCAAAAGGATGTTGAGAAAGTCGAGCAATCGTAGTTCCCACTTATGCTAGTGGAAAGCAACGGATGTTAGTAAGAGATGCATAAATGTCATCTTAATGAAAAATGTATCAAATCTATTTCATCACATACATTTTTGAAAAGTTTGACTGTTTGAAATCTTTCGTCGTAAGTATTAGGTGTTTTGCTTGAGTGTACAAGCGTTACCACTTACATGTTTAAGAAAGATGTTTGAAAAAAGGTGATTGAATCTTTTAACTGTAAGTATTGGGTGTTTTGCTTGAGTGTACAAGCGTTACCACTTACATTTAAGAGATGTTTTTGTTTGAAAATAGTTTGAAAAGAGTTTGAAAAGTTTTTTGACTATATGTGATATGATAGATGAAATACTTCTTCCATAGAGATGATAGATGTCTAAATCTCAAGGAGAAATTGATTGGATTAAAGGGATGCTTTTAAGAAGCCCGTGGGTCCTTGTATTGTAAGCCCAAGAGGAGGCATTTCGAGGGTCATCGAGGGTCATCGAGGGTCCTTGTATGAAGCTCAAGAGGAAGCTATAGGGTATGGCTGGCTTTGGCTTGAAAGGGATTTCACCGAGAAATCATCCTTTTCTGAATAAGAGAAATTTCACCGGGAAATTTTACTCTCTGGGGAATTTGAACGTGATTTCACCGGGAAACCATCCTTTCAGGGTTCTATCTTAGCGCGGGTGATTCTTTGTATTGGAAGCCCAATAGGAGGCTGTTAAGAGATTTCCTATCTCTTTCATTGTATGATGCCCAAGAGAAGGCTAAACTCAATGAGGAGTTCTTTTGAACGAAGCCCAAGAGGAGGCTAACTCAACAGGGGAGTGTTGTTTTATATGAAGCCTAAGCGGAGGCTAACTCTGCGGCGGGGAGAGTTTCTTTGTACGAAGCCCAAGAGAAGGCTAAACTCTGTTGGAGATAAAAATATCTTGTATGAAGCCCAAGCGGAGGCTAACTCATGCTGGTGATGGATTGTCTTGTATGAAGCCCAAGCGGAGGCTAAACTCAACTGGGGATGAGTTATCTTGTATGAAGCCCAAGCGGAGGCTAAACTCTGGGAAACCTATTGATTAGTCTAATTGTTATGTTATTATTAGACGGTTTGTATAAACAGGTGTGTGTGTGTGTGTGATATGTATTCACAGGAGTTTATGAAGGAAATATAAACAATGCATGATGTTTATTTACAGCGGTTTATGAAATATAAACAAGTGTCTGTGAAACGAACGTTTAAAACGAGCGCAACTTGATTATTTACAAGTTTGAATTGTGCACAAGGAAATGAATATGTACACGAACGAGCTATTTATGTACAGACGAAGATGGATGTACATGGGAAGGTTTGGGACTTACACCGTAAGGGAGGCCCATTGATTTGAAAGCAGTTTCACAGGGAATAATGCTCCTTTCAATATCAATGGTATTCAGTGTGTATACAGATGAAACGGATGATCGAAGTTTATCTGTGTTGGAGTATTTGTAAAAAGTATCTGTGTTATGTACAGATGGAAGTTTTGTATGAAAAGTATTTGATATGTACACAGAAAAGATTGTGTATGTACATAAAGAATGTTTGGTTTGTGTATACACAAGTGAAGTGAAAACAAATGATCGAAGTTTGTATGTACTTGAGTATAAAAAGAAGTATCTGTATTATGTATAGATGAAACTTTGTAAAAAAGGTTTTTGACAAAAGTTTGATATGTACAAAGAAATATTATGTACATAAAAGAATCTTATGGGACTTACACCGTGATGGAGGCCCATTGGTCAAAAAGAAATTTCGCTCAGAAGAAACCTTCCTTTAGAACCAATGGATTCAGCGTATAAACAAACGAATGAAAACGAAAGAAATTTGTTTACGTTTGAAAATTAACAATGATGATTTGAGTATGTACAAGTAAAACTAAATATGTACATAAAGGATTGGTACTTACACCATAAGGGTGGCCCATGATCGATCGAGAAATTTGAGAGACGACGAAATCAGTTTTATCGTTTTAAATCGGATTGATCATGGTAAAAGATGCAAGTTTGATGAAATGTTTTGAAAAATGATTTGAAAATGTTTTGAAAATGTTTTGAAATGTTTTGAAATGTGAGGTTCATTATTGAAAAGTTTTGAAAAAAATCGGAAGTCGAAAACTTGAAAAATTCACCTTTTAAGGAGGTTTGAAAAGTGTTCAGAACGTCGTTTTCGACTCGATTAAAATTTAATCAGATGAAAGTTTTTTTCTGAAAATTTTTGCATTATCACAAAATAGATGTATTTATTGACAAGTGTTTAAAAATCATCTCAAATGAGAAGTTTTGATTGGTCAAAAAATTGTGAAAGTTTGATAAAAACATGAAAAATTTGAAAGTTTGTAAAAGAATGGTCTGGTGGGTTTTGAACCCATGACCATGAGGGGGCACGTGGCAAGAAGAACTTAAGACCAAGCATACTACCATCCAAACGCGATCCGTGTTTAGTGGATTAAAACACGCTGAAATAAGATTGGATAATTTGAAAATTTAAATGAAGAACAATGAAGAACACGCATGATTTGGCTTGCATTTTGATTTTCAGAATTCCAAATTCAACCCAAAATCTTCGTTTCTCCATGAAATTCAATGATGTAAACATTAAAGTTGATCGATTTTGCACCACGAACATGAATATGGTTGTTAATTTCATTTATATTCAGTCTAGAATGATTTAGGTTTCGAAGAACATGATGAACCCTAAACTGAAAATCTTAAATTAAATGATGTATGTTGGATGATTGTTTGATTTTATTGAGGGTTAAGGATCGCTATGAGTGCAGAAAACAATTGGCCAAGAGTTTTTGTCAAAAGAATCAATGAATCATGATATCACAGTTCATATGCTTACCTGAAAAAATGAGAATCGAGGAAGCTTAAATCGTGTTTTAATCGGTTTAAGGATTGCTACACCTTCATCGGCATGTATGGAAGCTTGTGGATGGCCTCGCTTGCTCGAACTTGCTCCAATCTCTAACCAAGTCAACCTACAGTCAGCTCAAAACAAAACTCGAAATCGAGGTTAATGGTGTTACAGTTCAGGACTAGTGGTTTGGATCATTCCTATGATGCATACTGATGATGTTTGGATGATCAAAACATAGCTGGCTCAAGTTAAACCAAAAATTCGAATGCTTAGGCAGATTTGCAAGTTTGAAAACATGAAAAGTGAAACTGTTTTAGCTTGATTTCAGTTTGATTTTAAGTTATGGACAAGTTCGATTATGATCATGAAACATGTTGGACACCAAATTTCATCATGTTTCCATTGAATTTTGAAAGTTGCAAGTTTTCTCAAAAATGGTTATGTTACTTGATTTTGAAGAAAGAAGTGTAAAGCATGACTTTGCAATGTTTTTGGTGTGCATTGAATGGCAAGAAAGACATCCATTTATAGGCAAACAAGTTCTGAAAATGTTAGGCAAGGTTTGGCCATTGGTAAATTTGACTTGCCTTAGAGGGCAAGGTAGTCATTTTGGCATTAAATGCAAAAGGAACCTTCCTTTTAACCATGGTTAAAAATTAAACTTGATCCAATCCTATCATAATTACATCCAACTAATTTTTATCAGTCCTATCCTCTCTTGGCAAGGTGGCAAAGGTTCTAGAAGAGAAAAATGCAAAATAACCTATAATTTTGATGTTTTGACTTTGAAAATCAAGTGTCATGGAGCCTTATGTTTCAATTTCAAAAGTATAGCTAGACTCCATGGATTTGAGAGTTCTTGGACATTTTGGAAAGATTTTTCCATGATCTACAACTTTCATGTTTTGAGTTTTTTCAAATTCCAATTGGAACTTGGTGAAAAAATGGCTTGAAGTTTGGAAAAAGTAAGAAATTTCAACACTTTGAAAAATTTCTAAGTATAAAAACTTTTGACTTTTTGTTGACTTTTTCAAATTCTTGATTTTTTATGATCATGATGGATCATGTGAAGTATTTTGATGTTGGAAAAGTTTTGTTTTGAAAATTTGACCAAAAGTCAAAGTTTGACTTTTCTCGCAGATGAAATTTCATCGATGTTTCAAAACGATCGATGAATTCTGTGAACTCGTGATGTTTTGAATCCGTAAATTAGGTCAAGATGTTGTATCTAAGATATAATGACCAATCTCTATCCAAAAAAGTTATTTCTTGTTCAAAAAGTCAGAGAATTCTCATGCCCGATCAAAACCCTAATTGGTCGATCCTCGATTGATTTGTGAGAAAATTTGATATCTGAGGATTGAAGGTTGATGATTTGATCAAGATAGATCAAATAAAATGAGAAAATCTCAAACCCTAATTGGTTAGATCTTGAATCAGATGAAAATCTGATGAAACCCTAATTTTGACCTATGAATGCTACACCCGATTAATGTTGTTTGAACTGTTAGTTGTGCAATGATGCAAATGTAAGGTGGTATATTAGGTCAAAATTTGGGGTATGACATCATGATCATAGAAAATCAAAGAATTAGAAAAAGTCAACAAAAAGTCAAAAGTTTCTATACTTAGAAAAATTTCTAAGTGTTGAAATTTCTTATTTTTTCCAAACTTCATGTCATTTTTTCACCTAGTTCCATTTTGAATTGGAAAAAACTCAAAACATGAAAGTTGTAGCTCTTGAAACAAGCTTTCCAAAATGTCCAAGAACTCACAAATCCATTGAGTCTAGCTATACTTTTGAAATTGAAACATAAGGCTCCATGAACTTGATTTTCAAAATCCAAAATTTCAAGTTATAGGTCATTTTGTGATTTTCTCATCTAGAACACTTGCCACCTTGCCAAATTAGGATAAGAACTGATAAAAATCAGTGAGAAGTAATAATTGAGGGATTGGATCAAGTTGGAAAGAATAACACATGGTAAAAAAGGAAACTTCCTTTTTCTTTACAAAATACCTTTCTTACCCCTTAAGTTAACTTTGATTTACCAAAAGCTTGTACTCTTGCCTAACAATTTCAGAGACCTTGGCCTATAAATGGATCACAATTTCAAGTTAAAACTACACCAAAGAAATGCAAGTTCATGCTTTCACTTTCCATCTTTGAAATTTCAAGAATCATATGTCAAATTGCCAAAACTTGCATTTTTGAAAATTGATGAAAATTATGATGAACTTTGGTGTCAAACACATTCCAATATCAATACTAAACTTGTTTGAATCATAAAATCAACACAAGAACAAGTAGAAATCAGAATTGAATTTCATTTTTCCAAACTTGTACAAACTGCCATAACCATCGAATTTTCAGTTTGGCTTAAGCAATTAGTGTTCTAATGATTCAAACTTCATCTACAAACATCATAGGGATGATGCAGATCCATTACAACTAACGGTAACATGCTTAACATCAAAATCGAGCTTCCATTTTTGAACTGTGCAGGTGAACTTGTGTAGCACGATCCAAGCAAGCTCGAAGCAAGCAGACCACTTCCATAGCTTCCATATAGGCCGCTGGTGCTCAAGTGATCCACAAACAAGTTCTGGAAACACTCTTGCACTGAATTCGATCCCCACTTACACAGGTATGAACACGAACTGGGATATCAATATTCTTTGAACTTAAATGAAAAAGCTCTTGGCCAATCTTTTTCTGCACTCATCACGATCATAAACCCTCAAGAAAATCAAAGAATCATTAACTACACATCATTTAATTTGAAAAATTCAGTTTTAGGGTTCATCACGATTTCTGGAAATTTAGTTGTGTTAGGCTAAAAATAAATACAATTAACATCCACCTTCATGTTCGTGATGAAAAACCGAGCAATTTTGAGTTTTACTTCATTCAATTTCATTGAGAAATGAAGATTTTAGCTTGAATTGTTGAATCTGAAGATCAAACATGAAGAACCAGCTTGCGCGCGTGTTCTTGAGCTTTTTAAATTCAAATTCTCCAATGTTTTATCAACACATGCTCTGGATCCATTAACACTAAAACGCGTTTGTCTCAGTGGTAGCTAGCTTGCCCTTAAGGTTTTCTGCCACGTAGCCACCCAATGGTCATGAGTTCAATCCTTCTCAAGACCATTCTTTTTCAAACTTTTCCATTTTTTTCATGTTTTTTTACAAAACTTTCACATTTTAACCAATCAAAACTCCTCATTTTGAGGTGATTTTTTGAACACTTGTCAATAAATGTATTTATTTTATGATAGTGCAAAATTTTTCAGAAAAAACTTTCATCTGATTATATTTTAATCGAGCCGAAAACGACGTTCTGAGCACTTTTCAAAACACCTTTTAAAGGTGAAATTTTCAAGTTTTCGACTTCCGATTCTTTTCAAAACTTTTCATAAATGAACCTCACATTTCAACAAAAATCATTTTTCAAAATTTTTCATCAAACTTACATCTTTTACCATGATCGATCCGATTTAAACGATAAAACCGAATTCGTTTTCTCTCGAATTTCTCAATCGATCATGGGCCTCCCTTACGGTGTAAGTCCCAATCCTTTTATGTACATATTCAATTTTACTTGTACATACTCAAATCACCATTGTTAATATTCAAACATAAACAAATTTCTTTCGTTTGTTTATACACCGATACCATTGGTATTGAAAGGAGAAGAATTATTACTGATGAAACTTCTTTTAAACCAATGGGCCTCCCTCACGGTGTAAGTCCCATAACATTCTTTTGTGTACATAATATTTCTTTGTACATATCAAATCATTTCCAAACACATACAAATTTTCATGTACATAACACGTATATTTTTATACTCAAGTATAGACAAACTTCGATCGCTTGTTTTTATTTCTTGTGTATACACAAACCAACATTCTTTATGTACATACATATCTTTTCCTTGTACATATCAAATTATTTTCATACAAAATTTTATCTCGTAATATGATACCTTTTACGTATAAACTTTGATCGTTTTTCTTCTGTATATATACATCGAATACCATTGGTATTGAAAGGAGCATTATTCCTCGTGAAATGCTTTTAACCAATGGGCCTCCTTATGGTGTAAGTCCCAACCCCTATGTACATCCATCTTATCTCGGTACATAAATACTGTCGTGTACATATTCACTTCCTTGTACACAATTCAAACTTGTAAATAATCGTTACGCTTTTAAACGCTCGCTTCACAAACACTTGTTTATATTTCCTTCATAAACTTCTCAAATAAACATCATGCATTGTTTATATTTCCTTCATAAACTCCTCGTGAATACATATCACACGCACACTTGTTTATACAACTGTCTAGTTATAACATAACAATTAGTCTAACCAATAGGTTCCCACAGCTTCTCCCACAGAGTTAGCCTCTCTTGGCTTTGTACAGAAACTCATTCATCTCGAGTTTAGCCTTCGCTTAGGCTTCATATAAGACACCACCCCTGCTGATTCAGCCTCTCTCTGGGCTTCGCTCAAAAGAACTCCTCATTGAGTTTAGCCTCTCTTGGGCATCATACAATGAAAGAGACAGAAATCTCTTAATGCCTCCTATTGGGCTTCCAATACAAAGAATCACCCGCTAAGATAGAACCCCGAAGGATGGTTTCCTATGAAATCACTTTCAAAATCCCCAGAGTAAAATTTCCTGAAATTGCTCTTAATTCCAAAAGGATGGTTTCTGAAATCCTTTAAAACAAAGCCAGCCATACCCTATAGCTTCCTCTTGAGCTTCATACAAGGACCTCGATGACCCTAATGCCTCCTCTGGGCTAACAATACAAGGACCCATGGGCTTCTTAAAAGCATCCCTTTAATCCAATCAATTTCTCCTAGATTTAGACATCTATCATCTCTATGGAAGAAGTATCTCATCTATCACATCACATACAAAAAACTTGTCAAACTCTTTTCAAACTGTTTTCAAACAAAAAAACATCTCTTAACAGTAAGTGGTAACGCTTGTACACTCAAGCAAAACACCCAATACTTACAGTTAAAAGATTCAATCATCTTTTTTTCAAACATCTTTCTTAAACATGTAAGTGGTAACGCTTGTACACTCAAGCAAAACACCGATAGCTTACGATGAAAGATTTTAATCAGAACAAACTTTTCAAAATGTATGTGATGAAATAGATTAGATACATTTTTCATTAAGATGACATTTGTCTGTCTCTTACTAACATCCCGTTGCTTTCCACTAGCATAAGTGGGAACTACGATTGCTCTGACTTTCTCAACATCCCTTTGAGAATACGTAGGCACAAGGTCTCATCTTGCCGAGCAAATTTCTTTCTCCTCGCACCAAACAAACCATAGATCCTCAGAGATCCGAGCTACAAATGCTCCGATTCCCACTAAGGATATGTATGCGTAAGATCCATGATCTTTGTGAGCACAATAATAACAAACACTAGGATCCCACATAATCTATCATTCTTAAAATCCAAAGGAGAAACTTTCCCAATCATAGAAATAGCAATTAAAACACACAAACATATCAAATATATTCATATATAAAGCTATAGATAACTATATATATTTAGGGTGCTCCATCTATTCCTTTATATAACAATCCCCTTACTCGTAATCTCCCCAATGCGCTATGCCTAGTTTACGCTAGTCGTTACGCATATCAATATCAATTGAGGGTATTATGCCTTCCCCTTTTCATAATCATTAAATCATCTTTCTTGTGTTGAAAATAATAAAGCTTGATGCTCGCGGCATCTTTATAAACAAATCAAAAGAGTAAATCGTTACGAGCCAGAGAAACTGAATTCACGTTCAAATCCTCTAGCGCGTCACCTTTTAACGCGAACAATGATATGCGATGTTAATGCAAATGCAATGCAATGTTTTCAAGGACCTTAAGAAGTTAAATTTGTTAAACAAGCATGAACATACTTTTATTAGTTTCTTTCTTTTTCTTTTTCTTTTTTAAGTATAAAAGATAGTTTGGAAAAATAAAAGAATAAATTCCTAGAGCTCTAAGTCTCCCATGGGCGCTTCCTCTTGGTGTTGAAGTAGGCATTGATGTTCCGCTCCTCGTGAAGTAGCTTTGTCAACTCTAGTACCTTTTTCTCTCTTGCATAACACTGAGCTTCGAATGTATCCCTTTCTTCTTTTAGTTGAATCCAGGATCTCTTCAAGTCTTCAAAATCAGTAGGCATGTCAGGATGGAGAACGGTATAGGGTTCGTCACCTATAGCAACAGGTTCCATAATTACTGGTAGAATAGGTGTGAATGGCATCATGAGGTTTTGAGCTCGAGCTCACACCCATTTGAGGTAAGGTTCCCAAGGAATGGATTTTTGGTGCCCCAACGTCTTGGTATCAGTCTTCTTTACCATGCCCCAAGCGTGTATGAACCTTAGTCGGTAATTCTGGAGATCGTGATTGTAGTCGAAAACAATATCTTGGAGAAGCATATCATGAGGACCATCTCTTCGAGCAAAACCAAACTGACAAAGAGCTAGAGAAGGTTGTAAGTAATACCTCCCCTTATACCAAGGAGTGGTACATTAGGGAATTCTCCACAACGCTCAATGAATGTGAAGTCCTTTTGAGAGAAAAGACTCCAACGGATATCTGAATGAGAGAGTGACATTAGCCTTTGAGACCACTTCAACCTTTGCTTGTTCTTCAAAAGTGATGGAGGGAGGTGCGAAATAAACCACCTGGAAAGTAACGGTATGCAACACAGGAGAGTTCCTTGTCTTTTAGTAGTACGAGTGTGGAGAGAATGCAGAATATCTCCAAGTAAAGTAGGCACTGGATTACGGGTAAGAAACAACTTGATGGCGTTGACATCTATGAATTGATCCGAGTTAGGAATAGAACCAAACCATAGATTAGCAAGGCCACAATATCTTCAAATGCATGGAAACTCATAACTTTGAGGAATTCTCGGGCTTTCTTAATCAGGAACTTAGCAAGTAAACCCTTAACTCCGCTTCTAGTTTCCCAATTGGCTTCAATGTCTGAGCGCTTAAGATGTAAGGCTGATGCAATGTCTTCGTACCTAGGAACCTTTTCTAAATCGGTGAATGGCATTTGGTCAAGAATAGGTATCCCAAGTAGCTTAGAGAACTCTTCCAAGGTAGGAACCAACTGATAACTGGGAATGTAAAGCAATGGTGTTTCGGATCAAAGAACTGGAATAGGACATGCATCATATCTTCTTCAAAACCGGAGATAACCAAGTCAAGTAGATAACCATGTCTTTTGATGAACTGAGCATGATCGAGACTTTCTGAAACCAATTCTTTGAGTTTAGAAGGTATACCCATGAAGTTGATTCGGATAGTCTTTCTAGAAGCCATAATCCCTACAAAACAGAGCAAAGATAAATCCCTAGGTCCTTGAAATAGTTAGATATGATATGCAATGCGATGATGTCATGTTTAGCACACACAAACAATTCACACAATGAGCCTAGGTTTAAGGCTTGCAAGAGGTATAGGTGATTACCCCGCCAAAATTTTGAGTTGGTTCATCCTGTCCTATAATAGTAACCGGGTTCTAGGAATCTCATATCATTGATCTTTCTCGTAGGCGTTTATTTTAATACGACTACCAAGTGGTCGACCGAAAATATCCCAAAAGTCTGATCTCAATGAGCGTAGCATCGAGTATCAGCCAACCTTAGTCTGCACCAAAGTCGGCCATCTCACTACCTTCTAATGGCCAAGATGGGTCAATTAAGGTTCTAAAAGTTTAGTTAGTGCTTGATGACACCACGCAGAAGCCAAATACTATCCTCAACTTGGAAATGAAGAGTATCAGGACATCCAAAGTGTCACACTAACGTAGCCATCATGTTGACCATTTCGATATACGTCTAACGGTCGCGACGATTTATTGCTACTTACCTAAAACGAAACCCGGATCCGGGTGTAGGATCCCCCACAAATATAACACCCAAGCAACCCTTAAAAGTAAAGCATACAAATCAAACTGAAAGCGGTAAAGGTGATCTAGAAATCCCTAAGGCATTCTCTCTTTAGGGTGTTTCCCCAGCGGAGTCGCCAGTTCTGTAATACGGTGAACTGACTTTGAGAATTTTTTATCGCAAATGTGCGGATAGCAAGAGTCGCCACCGACTTTTCTTTTATCCAATTAAGGGAAGGTAAAAAGAACAGGAAAAGACTTTCGTTAGATTCTGAGTAAGGGAGAAGGTTATGAAAAGGGAAGGTATTAGCACCCCTTTCCATCCGTAGTTATCTACGGGCTCTTAGTTGCTCTTAGATCACTTTAAAAATTGTGCTTTCTGTGTGTTTGAAATAAATGTTTTGAAAAAGGCATTTCTCTTTGACTTTGTAATTGTTCATGTAGGAATGTATACAAAGTGTTCGGAAATGTTTCATTTTTTAAAAGAGTTTGAACTTTGATAAAAGTCTGAGGTGCAAAAAGTGTTTTGATAGAGCAAGCAACTAAAAGTCTTATTACCTACTCAGAATGGTCGTTTTCGTGTTGTTTTACGTTCCTTTAGAATAGTGTTATCCATACCATTAGTTGGTAGGTAACCTTATTCGTTGGATGTAGAAGGGACATCGGATGGTCATAGAAGGCAACTTGTACGAAGTATCCTATCACATTCGAAGGGACTATCATCATTTTTCGTAGGCGACAATCGAGGGTCAAGATCTTGTATTCGTAGGCGACATCGTGGGTCTATGATCTTTGTATCGAAGGGACTATGATGATTTGTTTTGAAGGCAACGGTGCTAGAATACCTCTACGTTCGAGGGACTTGACCATTTATTCGAAAGGCAACGAGAGAGAATTACCCTAAGGGGTGCATGTGTGAAAGAGTGTGTCAAATTCAGATATTTTTATCTTGGAATTATGAGTGGTCTATGTCCAATTTTATCTTGCCATACACGCCTAGTTACTAGCTGTTTATAGGGTGCGGAAAGTAAATTGCGGAAAGTAAAGTGCGGAATGTAAATGTCCTACGCTATTACATGGCTTTGGGGAAGATACATAATAAGAGTGCGGGAAATAAAAGCCCTAATTAAACTATTACATACCATAGGTAATTACATAATTGAAAAGAAAAGCAAGAAAAATCGTCTGAAACGGTACAACCTGTGAACATACAAAATCGGGAAACGGAAGAAAATTGCATAAGAGGAAAATGTTAGTAAAAATAAGTATTTTTTAATGAGAAAAAGTTTTTGTGTTAATAATGACATAAATATGATAAGATAAATTTTTGGGAATTTTTGGAATTGATTTGATAATTTAAAAACAATTAAAAGTCAAATTAATGATTAATTAGTAATTAAATTAAATATGCATGCAAAAATAATAATTTTTATATTAAAAATTAAATAAACATTTTTCTGATGATTATGCAAAAAATAAATATTTTTGGTGTTTTTTAGATGCATGAGAAATTATTTGAAGATAAATTAAAATGCATGAAAAATATTAAAGAAAATATAAAATATGAAAAAATAGAGTTAGCTTTGTAAAAGAGTAAAAACATTGGTCCTGACCAGACTCGAACCTGTGACCATTGTGAGCATCTTGCAATCTGCTTGCCTTTACCACTGGACCAAAGTGCTTTTGGTGTCTGGAAAATACAAACAATTGTATATAAAGGAATACGTGTCCTGATTATAACACCAAGCCCAGTCAACACACGTGGACCCCAGTTGGATGGAATGGACGAATCAGAACGCTGGATCGCGTCACGCATGCTCACGCCGGTCAAACCACGTCAACGACGCCAGAGCCCTAGCTCCGGTCATCTTCTCTGGCCAACCTGAAATTGAAACCTGCAAAATACGCGAAATAAAAAGACAAAAGGTGCCCTACCCCCCTAAATCGTGGGCTGCGAGTTCAATGGTGGCATTAGTTTCGATTGAAAATGCCTCTAGCTACCAGTTCGAAGCTCATCAGTTTAAAAACCCTAAACATGGCAAATCGATTTTCTGACGTTCAAGCTATGCAACGATGGCCCAGATCTCATCCATGGAACCTCATGAACACATTAGAGTGATTAGTTTTGATTAAAACAAGCAGATAATGAAAATGCAATTTCAAGAAAATTTTGAATATGTATGAATGTGTATGGCTCGATTCAAGCAGTTTCAACCATGGCTCTTGGCGTATACTTACTCAAACTTACCCTAGGAATGCTATGGAGTGATTGAAAGAGGCTGTAAGTGGCTGGAATTTGAAATTCGATTTTGACAATTTTGTGAAATTTTTTAGCAAAGTAAGGGTTGTTGTAGAGGCTAGGGTTTCGTTCTTGGTCTTGTGCATTGTGATGGGTATTCATAGAGTGTAATGTTGGAGCAAAAAGAAGGAAAAAATATATGGTATTCAATGTAAAATTAATTCCTTTCAAATAAAATCAAATTTTGAGACAAATTTGATTTTCTCTTCCATATGCAAGCTAGCACGAATTTGGCAATTTGTGTGGGCTATCTTGGACCTCAAGTTTGATAACAATCCAATCCATTTGAAAATATATCTTATTTTCATATTTTATATAATTTAAATTTGAATTAAATGGTTTTAAATTCAAAAATAAATCAATAAAATAAAATATGGTCATGGAAAGGCATCAATAGGTCACAAATAATATTATGATCAAGTTTGGCTCATAAAATTATAGGCCCATTTGGAAAAAATTGGATTTTGACAAATATCTCCTTTTGTGCAAGTGTTCAAAAATGCCCAACTTCTGTAAGGTGTATTTTGCTCAATTTTTCACACTTTTGAGTGTTCTTGGACTTTTTGGAAAGCTCTGAGTTTCCTCTAAATAACCTCTTTGGTTTCATCTCAATTGGAGTTTCCATGCTCAATAAAACTTCAAAACAAAAAGTTGACTTTTTGTTGACTTTGAAAAGGACCTGTAATATTTTGACCCATACCTTCCAAATGAAGCATTTTTTGAACATTCTTGTGAGACATGAAGTTGTAGAGAATTGAATTTCCTTCAAAATGAGAGGTGGTGGAAAAATTTATGAGAAAGTGTGAAGAAGTTATGCTCAGTCAAAGTTTAGTTGACTTTTCACTGAAAAACCCTAATTTGGAAAGTTTGACTTTTGAGCAAATCTTGAGTTTTCTTGATGAATCATGATCAACCCTTGATCAAATGATGAATGTAACTTCAAAATGAGGATGTTGACCAAAAATCATGAAATTTGACTGTATGTTGACCACAGTTAACTTTTTGTCCAATACAACTAATTTTCAACCATCTGAGCAATTGTCTGAGGAAACTTGACTTGTAAGGCTTGAAACTTGACATGGAGATTCTTTGAAGCATATGAGGAGGCATGATGACCATTGGAGATGTTGGAAGTCCATCTGTATTTGAGAATAGCCAAACCCTAGTTTGGGTTGATTGTCTAGGAGAGGGTTTGTCTGATCAACCCTTGAGGAATCCTTGAGTATGGATGTATGAAATGTCTTGAGAAGTAGGAGGGAAAATTTTGGGGTATGACAGCTATTCTTCTGGAGAGAGCTGGTTTCTCAAATATGTATTTCATCAGATCCATCTTGGAAATCAACAAGGTAGTGTGAGTCAACATATACTGTCTTAGTCGGCGAACAGCCCAAGCCAAAGCGCTGCAAGTTTTCTCGAGCTATGAGTATCTTGTTTCACAGTCGGTAAACTTTTTGCTAAGGTAGTATATTGCATACTATTTTCGACCAGACTCGTCATGTTTCCCCAACACACACCCCATTGAGCTCTCTAACAATGTTAAGTACATGATAAGAGGCCTTCCTTCGGCAGGCGGCATCAGGATAGGAGGATTCTGTAAGTATTCCTTGATTTTGTCAAACGCGATCTGGCAATCGTTGTTCCATTCCACCACTTGATCTTTCTTCAGTAACTTGAAGATTGGCTCACAAGTAGCGGTTAGATGTGCAATGAATCTGGCAATGTAGTTCAATCGGCCCAAGAAACCTCTAACTTCCATCTCGGTGCGGAGAGCTGGCATTTCTTGAATAGCTTTAACCTTGGCGGGGTCAACTTCAATACCTTTTCCACTAACGACAAACCCTAGGAGTTTACCAGATCTGACTCCAAAGATGCACTTGTTGGGATTAAGCCTTAGTCTGTACTTCTTCAATCTGTTTAATAGTTTCCGCAAATGATTGAGATGTTCTTCTTCCGTCTGTGATCGAGCTATCATGTCGTCGACATAGACCTCTATCTCGTGATGAATCATGTCATGAAATAATGCCACCATAGCGCGCTGATAAGCGGCGCCTACGTTCTTCAGTCCGAACGGCATGACCTTGTAGCAGAAAGTGTCCCACTGTGTAACAAAAGTTGTCTTCTCCATGTCTTCAGGAGCCATTTTGATCTGATTGTAACCGGAGAAACCATCCATGAAGGAGAAAACCTTATGCTGGGCGGTGTTGTCAACCAGAACATCAATATGAGGAAGTGAAAAATCGTGTTTTGGACTCGCTTTGTTCAGATCTCTGTAATCCACACACATTCGTACTTTACCATCCTTCTTGGGTATGGGTACCACGTTTGCAATCCACTGTGGATAAGAAGTAACAGCTAAGAAACCTGCATTGAACTGCTTCATAACTTCGGATTTGATTTTCTCTGACATCTCAGGACGCATGCGACGAACCTTCTGTTTCACAGGGAGAAAACCTTCTTTTGTCGGCAACCGGTGCACCATAATGTCAATGTCTAAACCGAGCATGTCTTCGTATGACCAAGAAAAAACCTCAATATAGTCTCGTAGCATCTGAACCAACCTTTCTTTAACACTTTTCTCAAGACCCGCTCCTATCTTGATCTCTTTTCTGTCTTCATTAGTACCCAAATTCACAACCTAAACTGACTCTTTGTGTGGCTGTACAACTCGTTCTTCTTGCTGTAGCAATCTGACAAGTTCTCCTGGCACTTCACAATCTTCCTCACCTTCGTCTTCGGGCTTAGTAGATCGGATTATCGAAGTCATATTTAGCAATAGCATAGCTGCTGTTATCAACGAGATTCGGAGTGATTCTGCAGTGTATCACGTGGGTGTGTGTAAGAAACACATAGCTTTTTGAAGGGGTGATAAAATAAAAGAAACAAACAACATCTAAATGCAAAAGTCCAACGATTTTATTGAATGAAAATATGCAAATGACAGACAATAACCCTCACAAACGAGCCATGATGCCCCGGTCAAGGCACTAGGCTTTAGAGTTTATTGTTCAAAACATAGAAAACGAAAAGCAAAAACAAAAACAAGAGCAATTACTCCTGTCTAAAGGAGATTGGTATGACGTCTTCAGTCTTCCAATTGCTGAGTCCGTTGCCGGGAGTTGGGAAGATCCACTTGTCGATGTCGGGTTGTTGCTGCCTTCTATAGCATGGATTCCACTGGTCGATGTGGAAAGGAAGTTCATGCTGTCATGCGTATCATCTTCTGACCTTTGATGGTGAAGCCTAAACCAGTCTTGTCATATTTGAAAGGGAGATTGGGAAGCTGACCCCAAATAGTACTACCTCCTTCTTCAATTGCAGCTTGAGCATCCTTCAGTGAGGTCATCCTAGGCGGGACTTGTGTAACTTCAGAGTGACTGGAGAGTCGATAGGCATGACTCTGGGGATTGTTTCAAAAGCTTGACAGGGAGTTTCGAAGAATTCACCCTCCATCTCGAGATATCAGAATGATTGTAGATGACTAACCATATATTCCTCTTTACCACATACTATAACAACTTTCCCTTTCACCGGGTATTTCAGCTTCTAATGCAAGGTAGAGGTAACAGCGCCTGCCCCATGTATCCAAGGGCGTCCAAGTAGGCAAGAGTAAGCTGGACGGATGTCCATGACAAAGAAAGTGGAGTCAAAAGTCTGGGAACCGACTTTAACAGCAGTGATGAGCTCTCCAAGCATCGCTCGCTTAGAACCATCAAAAGCTCTCACAACTATATCACTGGGCTTCAGAACCAGTCCTTCAACATCAAGTCGATCAAAAGCAGTCTTGGGTAGGATATTCAGAGCATAATAGGTATCCACCAAAACATGAGATAATGTAATGCCCTTGCATTCAACAGAGATGTGCAAGGCTTGGTTGTGTTTCCTTCCGGCAGGAGTCAAATCAGTATCAAAGAAGCCTAGGTCGTTGTTGGCAGCCAGGCTAGCAATACAGACTTCAAACTGAGCAGTAGTAATGTCTTGCGGTTGTAATACGGTGAACTGACTTTGAGATTTTTGTATCGCAAATATGCGAATAGCAAGAGTCGCCACCGACTTTTCTTTTATCCAACTAAGGGAAGGTGAAAAGAACAGGAAAAGACCTTCGTTAGATTCTGAGTAAGGGAGAAGGTTATGAAAAGGGAAGGTATTAGCACCCCTTTCCATCCGTAGTTATCTACGGGCTCTTAGTTGCTCTTAGATCATTTTTTAAAAAGTGCTTTCTGTGTGTTTGACAAAAATGCTTTGAAAAGGCATTTCGCTATGACTTTCTAATGATTCATGTAGGAATGTATACAAAGTGTTCGGAAATGTTTCGTTTTGAAAAGAGTTTGAACTTTGACAAAAAGTGTGAGGTGTGAAAAGTATTTTGATAGAGCAAGCAACTAAAAGTCTTATTACCTACTCAGAATGGTCATTTTCGTGTTATTTTACGTTCCTTTAGAATAGCGCTATCCATACCATTAGTTGGTAGGTAACCCTATTCGTTGGATGTAGAAGGGACATTCGAAGGGACATCGTATGGTCATAGAAAGCAACTTGTAGGAAGTATCCTAGCACATTCGAAGGGACTATCATCATTTTTCGTAGGCGACAATCGAGGGTCAAGATCATGTTTTCATAGGCAACATCGTGGGTCTATGATCTTTGTTTCGAATGGACTATGATGATTTGTTTTGAAGGCAACGGTGCTAGAATACCTCTACGTTCGAGGGACATGACCATTTGAATTCGTAAGGCAACGAGAGAGAATTACCCTAAGGGGTGCATGTGTGAAAGAGTGTGTCAAATTCAGATATGTTATCTTGAAATTATGAGTGATCTATGTCCGTTTTTTATCTTGCCATACACGCCTAGTTACTAGCAGTTTATAGGGTGCGGAAAGTAAATAGCGGAAATGTAAAGTGCGGAAAAGATAAAGTCCTACGCTATTACATGGCTTTGGGGCAGATACATAATGAGAGTGCGGAAAATAAAAGTCCTAATTAAACTATTACATCTCATAGGTAGTTACATAATTGAAAAAGAAAAGCAGGAAAAAAATGTCTGAAACGGTATAACCTGTGAACAGATACAAAATCGGAAAATACGAGAAAATTGCATAAGAAGAAAATGTTAGTAAAGATAAATATTTTTGAATGAGGAAAAAGGTTTTGTGTTAGTAATGACATTAATATGATAAAATAAATTTTTGGTAATTTTTGGAATTGATTTGATGATTTAAAAACAATTAAAAGTCATTTAAATGATTAATTAGAAATTAAAATAAATATGCATGCAAAAATAATAATTTTTATTTTAAAAATTAAATAAGTATTTTTCTGATGATTTTGCAAAAAATAAATATTTTTGGAGTTTTTTAGATGCATGATAAAAATATTTGAAGATAAATTAAATAGTATGAAAAATATTAAAGAAAATAAGGAAAAGAATGTTAGTTTTCTAACTTGCAAAAATATATGGTCCTGGTCAGGCTCGAACCGGTGACCTCTTGGACAGACGTCACGCTCCCTCTGCCTTAACCACTGGGCCAACGCGCACTTGGTGTCATTGAATTGAAACGGAGTTATTTTAAGCGTTTTTGAATTCTGGGAACCAAATCACGCGCGAAGAACATCATCTTCTTCATTTGAATTTCTGGAAATTTAGCGTCGGCTTCATTCGACGCTATGGCCCCTGCAACTTTCAAAAATCAAGCACAAGCAATATAAATAAGTTTTGAAGCCATGGTTCGATTGGAAACATCGTTCTAAACACGATGGTGGTCTTAGATTTGTCCAATTTTACGTATTTCGTGAGTTCCCAATTCGAGCAGGGAAACCCTAGCCATGGTAATTTCCGATTCAAGCCACTAAAATGCAATTAAATCATCCAGAAATCTTGCAAACTTTGTTCTAAACACAAAGCAAACATCAAAACATGTTAAAAATGCATGATAAACAGAATTCGAAATTTGAAAAAGTGAGAGCAAACCAAAACTGGATTTCGTGATTCTTGATGATTTTGAATGTTGTAAAGGTCTGGAATGATTCCAGAGACTCCAAGGAATGTGTTTGGATGCTTAGAATTGGCTGAATCGATCCAAAACCAAGGCTGCAAGTTGCTTGAACTCCACGATTTTTTGACTTTAGGTTAGGGTTCTTTGAGGCAATTTTTCTGTTCTTGTTCATGTGGTATGCATTGTACATTTATAGTAGATGGATTTTGGGCTGATTTGAGGAACAAATAATGATCAATCAATGCAAAAATTATTTGATTTTTTACAAAATCAAATCTTCCTTATTTGATCCAATTTCTTCAATTTCTTGCCAAATCAATGCAAATTTCAAAATTTTCCAGCTTGTTTGAGTTACTTGGATCTCAAGTATGAGAGAAAAATCAATTTTCCATTTAATTTTGATTTTATACCTTATTTTTTAATTTAATTTGTTTTTAAATGAATAAAATTCAAATTAAATAGAAAAATAAAGCTAAAATTCGTGGCATTGGGCTTGGATGTTCCAAACTGTCTAAGGAACAAGTTTGAATGAAGAAAAACTAGGCCCATTTGCAAAATTTTGGATTTTAACATGTATCTCTCTTTGTGCACCTCTTCAAAAATGCCCAACTTGTGCAAGGTGTATTTTGCTCAATTTTCCACATTTTTGAGTGTTCTTGGACTTTTTAGAAAGCCATAAGTTTCCTCTAACCAACCTCTTTGGTTTCATCTCAATTGGAGTTTCCATGCTCAATAAATCTTCAAAACAAAAGTTGACTTTTTGTTGACTTTGAAAAGGACCTGTAATGTTTTGACCCATACCTTCCAAATGAAGCATTTTTTGAACATTCTTGTGAGACATGAAGTTGTAGATAATTGAATTTCCTTCAAAATGAGAGGTGGTGGAAAAATTTCTAAGAAAGTATGAAGAAGTTATGCTCAGTCAAAGTTCAGTTGACTTTTCACTAAAAAACCCTAATTTGGAAAGTTTGACTTTTGTGCAAATCTTGAGTTTTCTTGATGAATCATGATCAACCCTTGATCAAATGATGAATGTGACTTCAAAATGAGAATGTTGACCAAAAATCAGGAAGTTTGATTGTATGTTGGCCACAGTTGACTTTTTGTCCAATACAACTAATTTTCAACCATCTGAGCAATTGCCTGAGGAAATTTGGCTTGTGAGGCTTGAAACTTGTCATGGAGAATCTTTGAAGCATATGAGGAGGCATGATGACCATTGGAGATGTTGGAAGTCCATCTTGATCTGAGAATTGCCAAACCCTAGTTTGGGTTGATTGTCTAGGAGAGGGTTTGTCTGACCAACCCTTGAGGAATCCTTGAGTATAGATGTATGAAATGTCTTGAGAAGTGGGAGGGAAAATTTTTGGGGTATGACAGCGGTACCTAAGCATTCTTCAGAAACTTCACCAAGCTTTAGCATGAGCCTCAGAGCACAAGAGCAGAGCAAACATAGAGATCTTGGACGGAGTCTGTCCCAACTGTTCCACAACATTGTAGTCACTCTTCTTGATGATCTTCAGAATTTCCTCCATTTCTTGTTTGGAGGTGTCTTCAGCAACTTCCTTTGGTACTTCTATCTGAGCAGGATGAGTTACTGGCTCTTTCTCTCTGGTCTCGGGAACTGGTTGAATAGCTGGAATGCGAGCTGGAGTCGTAGTGTCTTTTGGAGTAGAGATCTCTGGAGAGAACACTCTTCCGGTTCGGGTCACCTTACTTGATCCGGTGATGTTGTCAATGTCAAGAATGGTTGCTTCAACTGTAAGATCTTCAATGGTCAGAGGGTCTTGCTTGACGCCATGATAGTAAACCTCAGATCCATAATTCCAAGGGATAGCCTTGTCAGAGGAGTATGGAATTGGTCTGGGAGAAGTAATGATGAGAGGTGCCACTCTAGGCACAGGATCAGCAGAGGAAATCCTTATTATGTTAACATCAGCATAGTCTTTTGGGAAATAGTCACCCCATTCGGTCGCCTTAACATCTTCAATAGGAATCTTGTAGCTCTCAGGAACAGTATACTTCACCATGTAATCAAACTTTCCACTTGGCCTGCCCCAAGGTATCCCACACATTCGGTACAGTTTCATTCACATCTTCGATCTTCAGTTTCGTAGACATGTCTTCACACAGATTCTCAACAGGTGGTTTCAGGAATAATATTTCACGGTTGTCCATCATGCACTGGACACGCCTTCTCAACCAAGCACAACCGTCATGCGCAGATGGGCACCAACGACAATTTTCTGGGCATCCTGGGTTGAGACCGGCTTGCAGTAAATTCTTCTTAACAGTCATCAGAGGAATGGTCAGGTCATCTATGTTGAAAATATAAGAGTTCTCACCAATAGCATTGGAACTTTTGTCATGGTTAGGCATAGGAGCGTTGATCACGTTCGGAGTCTCAACAGGAGGGTCAAACTCAATCTGCTTAGCTTCAATCATATCTTGAATCTTGTTCTTCAGAGCCCAACAGTTGTCAGTGTCGTGCCCTGGGCTGTTGGAGTGGTAAGCACACTTAGCATTAGGATTGTATCTCAGAGAGGAGGTGTTGACGTTTTGAGGAGGATCCCTCAAGGTAAACAACTCTACTTTCAACATGTGTTGCAAGGCTTGCGACAATGGCATATTGATCTTCGTAAACTGTCTTCGTGGCGCGTTCTGGTTACGCGCGTTGTCTCGCTGAGGTTGTGTTGGTGTAGGATTGGAGATCACAACTGCCCCCACAGATTGAGCGCGGTTGGTCTTGGCTCGGCTTTTCTGACCATACACAGCATTGGCTTCTTTCTTACCACCAAAAGATCTCTTTGCAGCATTTGATGACGACTCTACCTGAATCTTTCTGCTCTTGATACCAGCTTCAATGAGTTCTCCTGTCAATATCAGCTCGGTGAATCCGGCAGATGAGTTTCCAATCAGATGATTGAAGAATGGACCTGACAATGTTCCCATGAACATATCAACCAATTCCCTATTGGACAAGGGAGGCTGAACTCTGCCTGCTAAATCTCTCCACTTCTGAGCATACTCTTTAAACTTTTCATCACGACACATCGACATGCTTTGTAGTTGCATGCGAGTGGGTGCCAATTCAGCATTGTACTCATACTGTCTGTAGAAAGCATCTGCCAAGTCACTCCAAGTACGGATACGGTCATTTTCTAGCTGATAATACCACTCCAACTGAGTTCCGGACAAACTCTCTTGAAAATAATGCATCCACAACTTTCTGTCATCAGTGTGGGGGTTGATCTTCTAAACATAGGACTTCAAATGCAGCTTCGGACAATAAATTCCATCATACTTGGCAAAAGTAGGAACTTTGAATTTGGGAGGAATCGCCACACCAGGAACAAGACTCAGATCATCAAAATTTAGCCCTGACATCTTCAGGTTTTCCACAGCATTCAGACGGTCTTCAAGTTGCTTGTACTTGTCATCTTCATCAGAGTACTGATCTTCATAGTCTTCTCCTTTCTTCTCAGGCTCACGCTGATCATCTTCGTCATTGCCCTTGACACTCCCCTCGGTCTTGACACTTTCTGAGAGCTCTATCCGGCTGACCACTTTAGGACCACCTTTGTGACGTCTGCCCAAGTTGAGAACACCAATGACCTTCTTCTTTCTGTTGATGAGCTTCTTCAGATCTTTCTGGCCTTGGACCAAGCTAGTGAACACCTCCTGGAACTGAGAATTCTGGGCCTGGAGATCTTTGACAGTCTGTTCAAGAGCCATTTCTGCTAAAATAAATAGCGAGAAAATGAGAAAATCAATCTCCAATGTACCTGTTATGAGATGTTATGCTATGATATGCGATGTTTATGCAAATGCAATGCAATGTTTTCAAGGACCTTAATAATTTAAATTTGTTAAACAAGCACGAACAAATATTTATTAGTTCCCTTTTTATTCTTTTTCTTTTTAAATACAAAAGATAGTTCAGAAAAATAAAATAAAACAAAAGAACAAAAATCCTAGAGCTTCTAAGTCTCCCACGGGCGCTTCCTCTTGGTGCCGAGGTAGGCGTTCATGTTTCGCTCCTCGTGAAGTAGCTTTGTCAACTCTAGTACCTTCTTCTCGCTTGCATAACACTGAGCTTCGAATGTATCCCTTTCTTCCTTAAGCTGAATCCAGGATCTCTTCAATTCTTCAAAATTAGTAGGCATGTCGGGATGGAGAACGGTATACGGTTCGTCACCTATAGCAACAGGTTCCATAATTACTGGTAGAATAGGCGTGAATGGCATCATGAGGTTTTGAGCTCGAGCTCGCACCCATTTGAGGTAAGGTTCCCAAGGAATGGAGTTTTGGTGCCCCAAAATCTTGGTACCAGTCTTCTTTACCATGCCTCAAGCGTGTATGAACCTTCATCGATAATTCTGGAGATCGTGGTTGTAGTCGAACACAATATCTTGGAGAAGCATATCATAACCAAACTGACGTAAAGCTAAAGAAGGGTTGTAAGTGATACCTCCCCTTATACCAAGCAGTGGTACATTAGGGAATTCTCCACAACGCTCAATGAATGTGAAGTCCTTTTGAGAGAGAAGACACCAACGGATATCTGAATGAGAGAGTGACATTAGTCTTTGAGACCACTTCAACCTTTGTTCGTTCTTTAATACTGATGGAGGAAGGTGCGAAATAAACCACCTGGAAAGTAACGGTATGCAACACATGAGAGTTCCTTGTCTTTTTGTGGTACGAGTGTGGAGAGAATGTAGAATATCTCCAAGTAAAGTAGGCACAGGATTGCGAGTAAGGAATATCTTGATGGCGTTGACATCTATGAATTGATCCGAGTTAGGAAATAGAACCAAACCATAGATTAGCAAGGCCACAAGGTGTTCAAATGCATGGAAACTCATAGCTTTGAGGAATTCTCGGGCTTTCTTAATTAGGAACTTAGCAAGTACACCCTTAACTCCGCTTCTTGTTTCCCAATTGGCTTCAATGTTTGAGCGCTTTAGATGTAGTGCTGATGCGAGGTCTTTGTACCTAGGAACCTTTTCTAAACCGGTGATGGCATTTGATCAAGAATAGGTATCCCAAGTAGCTTAGAGAACTCTTCCCAGGTAGGAACTAACTGATAATCTGGGAATGTAAAGCAATGGTGTTTCGGATCGAAGAACTGGAATAGGACATGCATCATATCTTCTTCAAAACCGGAGATAACCAAGTCAAGCAGATAACCATGTCTTTTGATGAACTGAGCATGATCGAGAATTTCTGAAACCAATTCTTTGAGTTGAGAAGGTATACCCATGAAGTTGATTCGAATAGTATTTCTAGAAGCCATAATCCCTACAAAACAGAGCAAAGATAAATCCCTAGGTCCTTGTAATAGTTAGAAATGATATGCAATGTTATGATGTCATGATGTCATGTTTAGCACACACAAACAATTCACACAATGAGCCTAGGTTTAAGGCTTGCATGAGGTATAGGTGATTACCCCACCGAAAGTTTGAGTTGGTTCATCCTGTCCTATAATAGTAACCGGGTTCTAGGAATCTCATATCATTGATCTTTCTCGTAGGCATTTATTTCAATACGACTACCAAGTGGTCGACCGAAAATATCCCAAAAGTCTGATCTTAATGAGCGTAGCATCGAGTATCAGCCAATCTTAGTCTGTACCAAAGTCGGTCATCTCACTACCTTCTAATGGCCAAGATGGGTCAATTAGGGTTCTAAAAGTTGAGTTAGTGCTGATGACACCACGCAGAAGCCAAATACTATCCTCAACTTGGAACTGAAGAGTATCAGGATATCCAAAGTGTCGCACTAACGTAGCCATCATGTTGACCGTTTCGGTATACGCCTAACGGTCGCGATGATCTAATGCTACTTACCTATAAGGAAACCTGGATCCGGGTGTAGGATCCCCCACAAATATAATACCCAAGCAACCCTTAAAGATAAAGCAAGCAAGTCAAACAGAAAACAGTAAAAATGATCTTGAAATCCCTAAGGTATTCTCCCTTTAGGGTGTCTCCCCGGCAGAGTCACCACTTCTGTAATACGGTGAACTGACTTTGAGATTTTTGTATCGCAAATGTGCGGATAGCAAGAGTCGCCACCGACTTTTCTTTTATCCAATTAAGGGAAGGTAAAAAGTACAGAAAAAGACCTTCGTTAGATTCTGAGTAAGGGAGAAGGTTATGAAAAGGGAAGGTATTAGCACCCATTTTCATCCGTAGTTATCTACGGGCTCTTAGTTGCTCTTAGATCACTTTAAAATTGTGCTTTCTGTGTGTTTGAAAAATGTTTTGAAAAGGCATTTCGCTTTGACTTTGTAATGATTCATGTAGGAATGTATACAAAGTGTTCGGAAATGTTTCGTTTTGAAAAGAGTTTGAACTTTGAGAAAAGTGTGTGGTGTGAAAAGTATTTTGTTTTGAGCAAGCAACTAAAATTTTTATTACCTACTCAGAATTGGTCGTTTTCGTGTTATTTTACTTTCCTTAAGAATAGTTCTATCCATACCATTAGTTGGTAGGTAACCCTATTCGTTGGATGTAGAGGGACATTCGAAGGGACATCGTATTGTCATAAAAGGCAACTTGTAGGAAGTATCCTAGCACATTCGAAGGGACGATCATCACTTTTCGTAGGCAACAATCGAGGGACGAGATCATGTATTCGTAGGCGGCATCGCGGGTCTATGATCTTTGTATCGAAGGGACTATGATGATTTGTTTTGAAGGCAACGGTGCTAGGATACCTCTACGTTCGAGGGACTTGACCATTTGTATTCGTAAAGGCAACGAGAGAGAATTACCCTAAGGGGTGCATGTGTGAAAAGAGTGTGTCAATTCAGATATGTTATCTTGAAATTATGAGTGATCTATGTCCAATTTTATCTTGCCATACACGCCTAATTACTAGCAGTTTATAGGGTGCGGAAAGTAAATTGCGGAAATGTAAAGTGCGGAAAGATAAAGTTCTACGCTATTACATGGCTTTGGGGCAGTTACATAATAAGAGTGCGAAAAGTAAAAGTCCTAATTAAACTATTACATCCCATAGGCAGTTACATAATTGAAAAAGAAAGCGAAAGAAAAATCGTCTGAAACGTTACAACCTGTGAACAGATACATAATCGGAAAACGAGAGAAATTGCATAAGAGGAAAATGTTAGTAAAAAGAAATGTTTTTGAATGAGGAAAAAGGTTTTTGATTAGTAATGACAATAAGATGATGAGATAATTTTTTTGGTAATTTTCTGGATCGTTTTGATAATTTAAAAACAATTAAAAGTCAAATTAATGATTAATTAGTAATTAAATAAAATATGCATGCAAAAATATTAATTTTAATATTAAAAATTAAATAAACATTTCCTGATAATAATGCAAAAAAGAAAAATATTTTTGTGATTTTTTAAATGCATGATAAAATTAATTAAAGATAAATTAAATTAGATGGAAAATATTAAGAAAAAAGAAAATAGAAAACAGTTAGTTTTGCAAACTTGTAAAAAAGAAGTGGTCCTGCCCAGGTTCGAACTCACGCCCTTCGCAGATATCCACTAACACGTTGCCAACTGAGTTGTCTTGCTTTTGTGTTTGGAAATTGGAAAGAATGCGTTATAAGGGTATACGTGTCCTGGATTTGAATTTCAACGCACAGTCAGCGCGTGGACCCCAGTTGAATGGAATGGACGAATCAGATCGCTCGCTTTCGCCACACATGCCTTCACCGGAGTCTTCCAGTCAACGACGCTGGAGCCCTAGCTCCGGTCGTCTTCTCCGATGGCTATCAACCTGAAAAACCTGCAAAACGCATCATTCAAAGCGAAACAAAAGCCCAGATCGACTAATTCGATCCTTGCGAGCACGACGATGCTATCCCTTTGTCCTAAAACGGCCTAGAACCTGTGTTTCGAAACTTACAGCCCTAAAAGCCCTAACAATTGTGACTTGTGATTTCTACGTGGAAACTCACATGTAATGCATCAAATACACTCTAAAGAATATCTTGAGTTCAAATAAACACATGAAAACAATTAGCAATGCATGGAATACAAAAATCGAAATTGAGAAAAAATCCAAACCGGTGAGAGTTAGATGGCACGATTAAGGATGATTTGGCTACGAGTAAGGATTGGTATTGAACCCTGGGATCGTCAGGAACACAATGGAAGGCTTAGAACTTCTTGAAACTTGCTGGAAATAAGGATTCGAATTTCACAACTTTGAGCAATTTTTTTGAAAATAAGGGTTGCTTGTATGAGCTAGGGTTTCGTCCTTGGTCTTGTGCAATGTGCTGAGTATTTATAGAGGAAGAATTGGAAGCAAAACGAATGAAAAAAGATCTCCTTTTTAATGCAAAAAAATTTCTCTTTCAAATCAAATCTTTTGAAAATTTGATTTTCTCTTCCATGTGAGAGCTAGCACGAAATTGGAAAGTTGTATGGGCTATCTTGGACCTCAAGTTTGATAAAAATCCAACCCATTTGAAAATATACCTTGTTTTCATATTTTATATAATTTAAATTTGAATTAAATGCTTTTAAATTCAAAAATAAATCAAAAAAATAAAAGGTGGTCGTGGCAAGGCATCAATAGGTCACAAATAATATTATGATCAAGTTTGGATCATAAAATTATAGGCTCATTTGGAAAAAAAATTGATTTTGACAAGTATCTCTCTTTGTGCAATTGTCCAAAAATGCCCAACTTGTACAAGGTGTATTTTGCTCAACTTTCCATATTTTTTAGTGTTCTTGGAATTTTTAGAAAGCTCTAGGTGTCCTATAAACAACCTATTTGGTTTCATCTCAATTGGAGTTTCCATGCTAAATAAAACTTCATTACAAAATGTTGACTTTTTGTTGACTTTGAAAAGGACCTGTAATGTTTTGATCCATACCTTCCAAATGAAGCATTTTTTGAACATTCTTGTGAGACATGAAGTTGTGGAGAATTGAATTTCATTCAAAATGAGAGGTGGTGGAAAAAATTTTGAGAAAGTATGAAGAAGTTATGCTCAGTCAAAGTTCAGTTGACTTTTCTCTAGGAAACCCTAATTTGGAAAGTTTGACTTTTGAGCAAATCTTGAGTTTTCTTGATGAATCATGATCAACCCTTGATCAAATGATGAATGTGACTTAAAAATGAGGATGTTGACCAAAAATCATGAAGTTTGACTGTATGTTGACCACAATTGACTTTTTGTCCAATACAATTGATTTTCAACCATCTGAGCAATTGTCTGAGGAAACTTGACTTGTTAGGCTTGAAACTTGACATGGGGAATCTTTGAAGCATATGAGGAGGCATGATGATAATTGGAGGTGTTGAGAACCCATCTTGATCTGAAAATTGCCAAACCCTAGTTTGGGTTGATTGTCTAGGAGAGGGTTTGCCTGATCAACCCTTGAGGAATCCTTGAGTATGGATGTATGAAATGTCTTGAGGAATAGGAGGGAAAATTTTGGGGTATGACAGCTGCCCCTGTTCAATCTTCTTGTACTGGAAGGGTTAGATTGGCATTCTTGCCTTTCGTGACCTGGAGGTAGAAGATGATTGAACACTCGAGTACACCTGAAAATTTGCACTCGCTGTTGACTGGTGACGCGGGAATGGGCTTACAGATGCCATTTGGAGAAGTTGGAGATTTCGCTGGGGAATGAGTCGCACACTAGACTCAAGAACGTCGTTTGAAGAGGAGAATCGTCGGAGATGGGCTTAAGATGCCATCTAGAAAGATCGATGCTGGGGAACGAGCCGTACGCTAGGCTGAGAGTAGGAAGGAGCACGGAGATGGGCTTAAGATGCCATCCGGAGAGAGTCGTACGTTAGACTTCGCGTTTGTCTTTGAATGAAGTTATTGGTTTGTATTGGTTTTTAACCAAATAAGCAGCATTCTGAAAGTGGAGAGACGTCGACAAATAGTCGTAGATGGGCTTAAGATGTCATCCGAGGCAACTGAGTCGTACGCCAGACTCTATAGTTGCTGGATACCTGTTTTCCAGAGCTTCTGGAGGCTGGCACAGAAGCTCCTTCCTTCTGGCACAGAAGTTCCTTCCTTCTCGCACGGAAGTTGCTTCCTTATGGCACGGAAGTTTCTTCCTTTTGGCACGGAAGTTGCTTCTGGAACTTCTGTTGGTGTTCCTTCTGGCACTTCTGGAGGTGTTCCTTCTGGAACTTTTGGAGGTGTTCCTTCTGGAACTTCTGGAGATCCATCTGGTTGACCTGCAATCAAAGACGCCGGGGGAGAAGCTCTGGTCATCTTCTCTGATTGCTTCCAAAATCAAACTTGCATAAATAATGAAAATAAATGCAAACAAAGGGACCCTACCCCCCCTAAATCGATGGTTGCGAGTTCAATGGAGGTATCGGTTTACCCTAAAAATCCCTACATCATGAGCTTCGAAGCTCTCAACCAGTTTTGCCCTAACAATGGCAAACACTTGTTCCTGTGTTAAACCTCAAAAGCAAAGCATCAAATTGACTCTAAATAACATCATGAACATGTATGAATGTATAAACACGATTTATTTTACATAAATCAATAGTTTGAGTTTCAAGAAACCTTTACCAAATCGGTGCACTTAGGGAAGCGGTTTATGGATGCTTTGGGATCGTGTAAGGCCTGGGATCAACTCTTGGGATGTTCAGGAGAATGATAGAGTGCTCCAATCACCTTGGGAACGGATGGAGATTAGGTTTCGAAGGATGCAAGTTTCTTGAGATTTTTTTGTAAGAATGAGGGTTGTTCTTGATACTAGGGTTTTCTTTTACAGCCTCCTTTATGATCTGATCTTGTCATGTATTTATAGGAGTGTGCATTAGGTCAAGCATAATTGGAAAATACATTGCCTTGAATTGGAGGATATTTTATTTGGAATTTTCATTAAATCTTGCCTTTTTTGAGCAAATTTCCATTAAGTCTCTTGCCAATCTCCATTATTTCGAAATAATCAGATCTTTTTGGCTTTCTTGGACCTCAAGAATGAGAGAAAATCAATCTTGTAATTAATATTTGATTTTATATCTTTTTATTTTAATTAAATTGGTTTTAAATGAATAAAAATCCGAAATAAATAAAAAATAAAAGATAAAAGCGTGGTCTTGGGCTTGGAGGTTCCAATTCAGATGAGAAACAAGTTTGAACCAAGAAAAGTTAGGCCCATTTAGAAAAAAAATGGTTTTTTCAAGTATTTCTCTTTATGCACCTCCTCAAAAATGCTCAACTTGCACAACTTGTATCTTGCTATATTTTTAACATTTTTTGGTGTTCTGACTTTTTAGAAAGCTCAAGATGTCCTATAAACAACCTATTTGGTTTCATCTCAATTGGAGTTTCCATGCTAAATAAAACTTCATTACAAAATGTTGACTTTTTGTTGACTTTTAAAAGGACCTGTAATGTTTTGATCCATAACTTCCATATGAAGCATTTCTAGCCAAATCTTGGGAGACATGAAGTTGTAGAGAATTGAATTCCCTTTAAAATAAGCTTTGGTGGAAAAATTTCTGATAAAGTATGTGAAAGTTATGTCTGGTCAAAGTTCTGTTGACTTTTGTCTAAGAAACCCTAATTTAGAAACTTTGACTTTTGATCAGATCTTGACTTTTCTTGATGAATCATGATCAAACCTTGATCAAATGATGAATATTACTTCAAAATATTGATGTTGACCAAAAATTATGAAGTTTGACTACATGTTGACCATAGTTGACTTTTTGTCCAATACAGCTGACTTTCAACCATCTGAGCAATTGGATGAGCAATATTGACTTGTAAGGCTTGAAACTTGATATGGTGATCCCTTGAAGCATATAATGAGGTATGATGACCATTTAAAGCACTGGAAATTTATCTTGACTTGAGAGGAGCAGAACCCTAGCTTGGATGGATTGCTTAGAAGAGGGTTTGTCTGGTCAACCCTTGTGAAATCCTTGAGTATGGAGTTGTGGATTGTCTTGAGAAGTAGGAGGGAAAATTTGGGGGTATAACAGTTGCCCCTGTTCAATCTTCTTGTACTAGAAGGGTTAGATTTGTATGCTTGCCTTTCATGACCTGAAGGTAGAAGATGATTGAACACTTGAGTACACCTGAAAATTTGCACTCGTTGTTGTATGGAATGGGATCGTCGGTTGACAATGTGCGGGAATGGGCTTATAGATTCCATTTGGAGAAGCTGGTGATGAAGAGTGAGTCGTACGCGAGACTCTGTATTCGTCTTTTGGATGAAAGAGAAATCGGAGATGGGCTTAAAGATGTCATCTGGGGAGATGAATATGCGCATACGGAGATGGGCTTAGGATGCCATCCGGGGTGGTTGATAATAAGAGAGGATCAGAATAAACCTTCGTCTTGGTTATTTTTGAGATGAACAGTTGTTAGAATGTAGATAGTTTTCCCGTCTTGTTTCGGGTGTTAATCTTTGACCTTCCGTTAGGCGAATAGCTTTTACCTGCAAGGGAAATGGATCTTGAGAGGATATGGTCAGTCCAATGCAGATTATGATGCATGCGAGTATATGAAAATGTTATGAATAATGTTATTATGATATATGCACATGTTATGACTTTTATGGATAATGTATGGATTTAGATGTTGTGGTATTTCAAAACATATCCATCTTAAAGAAGATAGGCACGTTCTGCTGGAGATTTTTGATTTTTGCTTTAAGATGAAGTTGTTGAAAACCCTGACTGGGGAATAAGAGATGATTCAGATTCCTCAGATGCACTATCTGACCATACTTCGAGTCGGGATATTATTGTTGTTGGGGGAATGATAATCATTGAGAGGTACTCAGCTAAGGATCTTGTGCATAGACCTTGCTAGGGATGATGTGAAATAACCTGTTACTGCTTGGAGACTGATGTAATCGGTTGATGTGTTACTGCTCGGGGACCAATGTAACGTGAAGACTTAAGAATGTGGATAAGTCTGATAGGATCACTGCTCGGGGACTAACGTGATGAAGCTGATAGGATCACTGCTCGGGGACTAACGTGATAAAGATGATAGGATCACTGCTCGAGGACCAACGTGATAAAGTTTGAAGTTGATAAAGCTGATAGGATCACTGCTCGGGGACTAACGTAATGAAGATGATAGGATCACTGCTTGGGGACTAACGTGATGAAGTTTGAAGCTGGTGAAGTTGATAGGATCACTGCTCAGGGACTAACGTGATGAATGTAGAGGATCACTGCTCAGGGGCTAACGTGATGAATATAGAGGATCACTGCTCGGGGACTAACATGAAGAAGTTTGAAGCTGATGAAGCTGATAAGGTCACTGCTCGGGGACTAACGTGATGAAGATTATAGGATCACTGCTCGAGAACCAACATGATGAAGATGATAGTATCACTGCTCGGGGACCAACGTGACGAGGTTGGAAGTGTTGGAACACTGTTGGGAAGATATTTGTACTTCGTTGGAGAAGATTTGTCTTTGTAGGAAGAGCGATGGCTCTGTGGGGATTGATGAGATGATTTTGTAGAGGTATACTTTGCGAAAGTGACTCTGTGGGGGTGTATTGGTGACTTTAGTCGTCATCTCAATTCCTAGAGCATGTAGTAATTGTTGTTTCTATTCGCTTTTCCTAATGTTTGTGAACAGATGCTTATTGTCATATGCATATACTCATTCAAAGCAATCATTGGACTTTATGCAAACAAAACAATAAAAATGGAACTGGAAAAGAGAAATCTGTATTAAATTTGAAAAGTGGCCTATAGTCAGGCAGTTTGTATATAAAAGACAAATATCCTAGTAAGAGGAAATTTTCATAATAGTAAAAATCTATGTGGAAACAATCTTGTCGAGTTTCAACTATGCTATTGCTCATATATTTTCGACTATCTCATCTCCTTGCTGTTAGAACAAAGTGATTGAACTGATTTGCGTCATTCGAATCTGATAGTAGTGTAGTCTGTAAGCAAGTGATCTGGACGAGACATGGTCGTACACTTAAATCCCTAACTTTTGCCTAGACCGCCTTTCGGGTTTTAAGTCTACCGGGATACCCTTTTTTGCCCAATCCGCCTTTGTAGGTTTTCGACTTTCCGAGTGTACATTTTTGTATATATATCCTTAACTTTTACCCGAACTTTTTTGGTTCGCTAGGATGCCCTTATTTTTGTCTAGGCCAGTCAACCTAGCGGGTCTCATTTATGCGTAGTATTTTTTAACTATGTCTGCGTTCACAGGGTGTGAGAAATCTTCTCCATCCATAGTTCTAAGTATCATAGCTCCGCCAGAGAATATTGTTTTGACTACAAATGGCCCCTCATAGGTGGGAGTCAATTTTCCCCTGGGGTCACCTTGTGGAAGAATGATGCGCTTGACTACTAGATCACCGACTTGGTAGACTCGGTGCTTGATTTTTTTACTGAATGCTCAAATCATTCGCTTCTGGTATATGTGTCCATGGCAGATGGCTGCGAGCCGTTTTTCATCGATCAAGTTGATCTGGTCAAGGCAAGTCTGGACCCATTCATCTTCATTTAACTCTACGTCCTAGAGTACTCTGGTTGAGGGTATCTGAACCTCGATAGGTAGGACTGCTTCCATACCATATACGAGAGAGAAGGGGGTTGCCCCTGTAGATGTTCGTACTATAGTGCGATAACCGTGTAGAGCGAATGGCAACATCTCATGCCAATCCTTGTAAGTCACTGTTATCTTCTGTATGATTTTCTTGAGGTTTTTGTTGGCAGCTTCCACTGCGCCGTTCATTTTTGCCCGATATGGAGAAGAGTTGTGATGCTTAATCTTGAACTGCGTGTAGAGTTTGGTGATTATTTTGTTATTGAGAATGGTACAATTGTCTGTGATGATCCTTTCGGGGACGCCGTACCGGCAGATGAGATTATGCTTGATGAATCGAGTCATAATATTCTTGGTAACAGATGCGAACGAGGCTGCTTCTACCCATTTGGTAAAGTAATCAATAGCAACGAGGATGAAGCGATGTTCGTTGGAAGCGTTGTGTTTGATCTATCCGATCATGTCAATGCCCCACATTGCGAAAGGCCATGGAGCGGTCAGGACATTCAATGGGATGGAGGTATGTGCACTCTATTTGCGTATATCTGGCATTTGTGACAAGATCGAGCATAGCGGTAACAATCAGCTTCCATGGTGGACCAATAGTAACCTACACTTAGAATCTTCTTAGTCATTGTATGTCCACTAGAGTGGGTGCCGAATGTGCCTTCATGTAACTCTTCCATGATTCGTTCTACTGTTTTCTGATCCATACAGCGGAGTCAGCACAGATCGTGATTGCGCTTGTACAAGATGTCGTTGCTGAGAAAGAACTTGGAGGCGAATCTTCTTAAGAACTTTTTGTCGTTGACAGATGCCCCTGCGGGATATTCCTTAGTTTCGAGATACCTCTTCACTTCGTAAAACCAAGGTTTCTCTTCGGTGTCAAGTTCACAATAGTATGCTGGTTCGTCTAGTCTTTCAATGATGATTTGGGGAGCTTTGTTGTCCCATTTGACCTTGAACAAAGATGACATGGTAGCTAATGCGTCTGCCAACTGATTCTCTTCTCGCGGAATGTGATCGAAAGTGATTTCTTCGAAGTAAGGGATCAGGCTTAACACATGCTCTCGATATGGAATGAGATTCGGATGCTTCGTATCCCAATCGCCTTTAGTCTGACTGATCACCAAAGCTGAGTATCCATACACTTGCAAGAATTTGATTCTTAAGTCAATAGCAGCTTTGATACCCGTGATGCACGCTTCGTATTCGGCCATGTTGTTGGTGCAATTGAAACATAGTCTGGCGGTGAAAGGCGTGTGTCCGCCTGTAGGAGATGTAATGATGGCGCCAATATCGTTGCCAAGTGTGTTTGAGGTCCCATCAAAGACCATAGTCCATCGGGATCCTGGTTCAGGTCCTTCGTCTGGTCCTGGTTCTTCGCAATCAGTGACTAACATAATATCCTCGTCTAGAAACTCGAAATGCATAGACTGATAGTCATCTATGGCTTGATGAGCCAAATGATCGGCTACTATACTTCCTTTGATCGCCTTCTGAGTAGTATACTGGATGTCGTATTCGGTCAAGATCATTTGCCATCTTTCTATTTTTCCGGAGATAGCAGGTTTCTCGAATATGTATTTTATCGGATCCATCTCAGAGATCAACAAGGTGGTGTGAGTCAACATTAACTATCTTAGTCGGCGAGCAGCCCAAGCCAAAGCGCTGCAAGTTTTCTCAAGCTGTGAGTATCTTGTTTCACAGTCGGTAAACTTTTTGCTAAGGTAGTATATTGCATACTCTTTTCGACCAGACTCGTCATGTTGCCCCAACACATACCCCATCGAGTTCTCTAATACTGTTAAGTACATGATGGGAGGTCTTCCTTTGACTGGTGGCATCAAGATAGGAGGATTTTGCAGGTACTCCTTGATTTTGTCAAAAGCTGTCTGGCAATCGTTGTTCCATTTCACTACTTGATCTTTCTTCAGTAACTTGAAGATTGGCTCACAAGTAGCAGTTAGATGTGCAATGAATCTGGAAATGTAGTTTAATCTTCCCAAGAAACCTCTGACTTTCTTCTCGGTACGGGGAGCTGGCATTTCTTGAATAGCTTTAACCTTGGCAGGATTAACTTTAATACCTTTACCACTGACAACGAATCCCAGGAGTTTCCCGGATCTGACTCCAAAGGTGCACTTGTTAGGATTAAGTCTTAGTCTGTATTTCTTCAGTCTATCAAACAACTTTCGCAAATGATCGAGATGTTCTTCTTCAGTTTGTGATCGAGCTATCATGTCGTCGACGTAGACCTCTATCTCGTGATGAATTATGTCATGAAATAAAGCCATCATGGCACGTTGATATGTGGCGCCAGTGTTCTTCAGTCCGAACGACATGACTTTGTAGCAGAATGTGCCCCACTGTGTAACGAAAGTAGTCTTTTCCATGTCTTCGGGAGCCATTTTGATTTGATTGTAACCAGAGAAACCATCCATGAAGGAGAAAACCTTGTGTTGAGCGGTGTTATCAACCAGGAAATCAATATATGGAAGTGGAAAATCGTCTTTCGGACTTGCTCTGTTCAGATCTCGGTAGTCCACACACATACGTACTTTGCCATCCTTCTTAGGTACGGGCACCACGTTCGCAACCCATTGTGGATAAGAAGTAACGGCTACGAAACCGGCATTGAACAGTTTCATCACTTTGGCTTTGATTTTCTTGGACATCTCAGGACGCATACGACAAACCTTCTACTTCACAGGGAGAAAAAATTCTTTCGTTGGTAGTCGGTGTACCACAATCTCAATGTCTAGGCCTGGCATGTCTTCGTAGGACCAAGAAAAAATCTCGATATAGTCTCGCAGCATCTGGACCAATCTCTCTTTGACATTACTCTCAAGACTTGCTCCTATCTTGATTTCCTTTCTGTCTTCGTCAGTACCTAGATTCACAACCTCGATTGGCTCTTTGTGTGGCTGTATAACCTGTTCTTCCTATTGTAGTAGCTTGACAAGTTCTCCTGGAACTTTACAATCTTCCTCACCTTCGTCTTCGGCTTGGTAGATCAGATTATCGAAGTCATATTTAGCAATAGCAAAGTTGTTATCGACGAGATTCGGAGTGAATATGCAGTGTATCACGTGGGTGTGTGTAAGAACACATAGCTTTTTGAAAGGGTGGTAAAGTAAAAGAAAGAAATGAGCATAGTATTTGAATGCAAAAGTCCAATGATTTATTGAATGAAAATATGCAAATGACAAATAATATCCCTCACAAACGAGCCGTGGTGCCCCGGGCAAGGCACTAGGCTTAAAGTATATTGTTCGAAACATAAAAAACGGAAAGCATAACAGAAAAAAGCAATTACTCCTGTCTAAAGGAGATTGGTATGACATCTTCAGTCTTCCAATTGTTGAGTTCGTCGTCTGGAGTCGGGAAGATCCAATTGTTGATGTTGAAGTCGTCGTCGTCATCTTCTATAGCATGGACTCCGCCTTTGTTGATGTGGAAAGGAAGTTTATCGGCACATTCGCGGCGTATCAACTTCTGAACTTTGATAGTGAAGCCTAAACCAGTCTTGTCATATTTGAATGGAAAATCGGGGAGCTGACCCCAAATAGTACAACCTCCTTCTTCAACCGCAACTTTGGCGTCTTTCAGTGAGGCCATCTTCGGTGGAACTCTAGTAACTTTAGGAGTGATAGGAGAATCAACAGGCATGACTCGTGGAATTACTTCGAAAGCTTGACAGGGAGTTTCGACAAATTCACCTTCCATTTTGATGTATCAGAATGATTGCAGATGGCTAACCATGTATTCTTCTTCACCGCATACTGTAACAATCTTCCCCTTCATTGGGTACTTCAGCTTCTGATGTAGGGTAGAGGTGAAAGCGTCTGCCCCATGTATCCAAGGGCGTCCGAGTAGGCAAGAATAAGTTGGACGAATGTCCATGACAAAGAAAGTAGAGTCAAAAGTCTGGGAACCGACTTAAACTGGCAGTTTGAGCTCTCCAAGTACTGTTCTTTTCGAGCCATCAAAAGCTCTTACGATTATGTCACTGGGCTTCATGACCACTTCTTCAACATTAAGTCGGTCGAGAGCGCTCTTTGGCAGAACATTCAAAGCAGAACCAGTATCCACCAATACGTGAGACAATGTAGTGCCCTTGCATTCAATGGAGATGTGCAAGGCTTTGTTGTGATTCCTTTCGGCAGGAGTTAAATCAGCATAAGAAAACCTAAACCATTGTTGACGGTTAGGCTAGCAATACAACCTTCTAATTGATCAGTGGTAGTGTCTTGCGGTATGTGAGCATTCTTCAGAAACTTTACTAAGGCTTTAGCATGAGCCTCAGAGAATAAAAGCAGAGCTAGCATGGATATCTTGGACGGAGTTTGTCCTAACTATTCCACAACATTGTAGTCGCTCTTCTTGATGATCTTCATAATTTCCTCCATTTCTTACTTGGAGGTATCCTCAACAACTTCCTTTGGCACTTCTATTTGAGCAGGATGAGTTACCGGTTCTTTCCCTCTAGCTTTGGGAATTGGTTCGATAGCAGGAATGCGAATTGGTGTAATAGTGTCTTTCGGAGGAGAGATCTCTGGGGAAAATACTCTTTCGGTTCTGGTTACCTTACTTGATCCGGTAATGTTGTCGATGTCAGGATTGGTAGTTTCAACTGCAATGTCTTCAATAGTCAAAGGTTCTTGCTTGACGTCGTGATAGTAAACTTCAGCTCCATAATTCCAAGGTATAGCTTTGTCAGAGGAATATGAAATTGGTCTGGGCGAGGTAATAATGAGAGGCACTACTCTAGGCGTGGGATCGACAGAGGTGATCCTTATTGTGTTCACATCAGTATAGTCTTCTGAGTAATCGTCTCCCCATCCGGTTACCTTAATGTCTTCGATTGGAATATTGTAACTTTCAGGAGCGGTATATTTCACCATGAAATCAAACTTTCCACTTGGCTTCCCCAAGGTATCCCAGACTTCTGGTACAGCTTCGCTTATGTCTTCGATCTTCAGATTCTTAGAAATGTTTTCGTACAGATTCTCCATGGAGGGAGGTTTCTGAAATAGCATTTCCCGGTTGTCCATCATGCGTTGAATACTCCTTTTCAACCAAGCACATCTGTTAGATTCAGATGCACACCAACGACAGTTATTAGGGCATCCTGGAAATACACCGGCTTGCAGCAAATCTTTCTTAACAGTCATCAGAGGAATAGTCAACTTGTTCACATCATAAACATAGAAGCCATTGTCAATAGCATTAGAACTTTTACCATGGTCGGGCATTGGTGCGTTGATCACATTCGGAGTTTCGATAGGAGTGTCGAATTCAATTTCCCTTGCTTCAATCATGTCCTGAATCTAGTTCTTCAGGGCCCAACAATTGTTGGTGTCGTGCCCTGGGCAGTTGGAGTGATATGCACACCTCGCATTAGGATTGTACTTTGAAGAGGAACTATTGATGTGTTGAGGAGGATCCCTCAAAGTAATTAGCTCTACTTTCAACATGTGTTGCAATGCTTGAGATAATGGCATGTTGATCTTTGTAAACTGTCTTCACGACGCATTCTGGCTACGCGCATTGTCTCGTTGAGGTTGCGCTGATAAAGGATTGAAGATCAAAATTGCCCCCACGGATTGAGTACGATCAACTTTGTCACGGCTTTTCTGACCATACACAGCATTGGCTTATTTCTTCCTACCAAAAGATCTTTTCGCAGCATTTGAAGATGACTCTACCTGAATCTTTCTGCTCTTGATTCCAGCTTCGATACGTTCGCCTGTCAATATCAGCTCGGTGAACCCGGCTAAAGAGTTTCCAATCATATGATTAAATAATGGGTCTGTCAGTGTTCCTATAAACATGTCAACCAACTCCCTATTGGACAAGGGTGGTTGAACTATGCCTACTAGATCTCTCCACTTCTGAGCATATTCTTTGAACTTCTCGTCACGACCTATAGACATACTCTGTAGTTGCATGCGGGTGGGTGCCAATTCAGCATTGTACTGGTACTGCTTGTAGAAAGCATCTGCTAAGTCATTCCAGGTATGAATGTGGGTATTCTCTAGCTGATAATACCACTTCAACTGAGTTCCGGATAAACTCTCTTGAAAGAAATGGATCCACAATTTCCTGTCTTCAGTATGAGGATGGATCTTCTGAACATAGGACTTCAGATGTAGTTTTGGACAAGATATGCCATCATATTTGGCAAAGGTAAGGACCTTGAATTTGCGGGGAATTACCACACCAGGAACAAGACTGAGATCGTCAAAGTTCAGCCCTGACATTTTCAGATTTTCCATATCATTCAAACGGTCTTCAAGTTTCTTGTACTTTTCGTTGTCAGGAGGATACTGCTCGCTCACATAGTCTTCATCTTCTTTTTCAGACTCATGATGGATTCCTTCATTGTTCTTGATAATTCCTTCAGTTTTTCTGCTCTTGTCTGAGAATTCGAGTTGTCTGACCACCTTGACTGGACCCTTGTGATGCCTTCCCATGTTGAGAATACCAATGGTCTTCTTCTTTCTGGTGATGAGCTTCTTCAGATCTTTCTGGCCTTGGACCAAGTTGGTGAACATTTCCTGGAATTGAGCGTTTTGAGCCTGGAGATCCTTGACAGTCTGTTCAAGAGCCATTTCTGCTGAAATATACAGCGAGAGAATAAGAAAATCGGTCTTCAATGTACCTGTTATGAAATGTTATGCCATGATATGCGATGTTATGCAATGCAATGTTTTCAAGGACCTTAGGAATTTAAATTTGTTAACCAAGCACGAACAAACTTTTTAATAGTTTACTTTTAGAAAGTACAAAAGAAAGTTTAAACAAATAAAAAGAAATTCCTAGAGCTTAGGTCTCCCATGGGCGCTTCCTCTTTTTGTTGAGATAGGTATTGATGCCTTGCTCCTCGTTAAGTAGCTTTGTCAATTCTAACACCTTCTTCTCGCTTGCATAGCACTGAGCTTTGAATGTATCCCTTTCTTTTTTAAGCTGAATCCAGGATCTCTTCAAGTCTTCGAAATTAGTAGGCATGTCTGGATGGAGAATGGTATAGGGTTCGTCACCTATAGCAACAGGTTCCATAAGCACTGGTAGAAACGTTGTAAATGGCATCATGAGGTTTTGAGCTCGAGCTCACACCCATTTGAGGTAAGGTTCCCAAGGAATGGAATTTTTGTGCCCCAAAGTCTTGGTATCAATCTTCTTTACCATGCCTCAAGCGTGCACAAATCTTCGACGGTAGTTCTAGAGATCAACGTTGTAGTCAAACACAATGTCTTGGAGAAGCATATCATGAGAACCATCTCTTCGAGCATAACCAAACTGACGTAGAGCTAGAGAAGGGTTGTAAGTGATACCTCACCTTATGCCACGGAGTGGTACATTAGGGAATTCCCCACAACTCTCAATGAAAGTGAATTCCTTGTGAGAAAAAAGACACCAACGGATATCTGAATGAGAGAGTGACATCATCCTTTGAGACCACTTCAATCTTTGCTCGTTCTTCATTACTGATTGAGGAAGGTGCGAAATAAACCAACTGGAAAGTAATGGTATGCAACACATGAGAGTTCCTTGTCTTTTGATGGTACGAGTGTGGAGAGAATGGAGGATGTCCCCAAGTAAGGTAGGCACAGGATTACGAGTGAGGAATATCTTGACGTCGTTCACGTCTATGAACTGATCTGGATTAGGAAATAGCACCAAGCCATAGATTAGCAAGGCCAAAATGTCTTCGAATGCATGGAAACTCATAGCCTTTAAGAATTCTCGAGCTTTCTTTATCAGAAACTTAGCAAGCAAACCCTTAACTCCACTTCTTGTTTCCCAATTAGCTTCAATGTCTGATCGCTTTAGATGTAACGCTGATGCGATGTCTTTGTATTTCGGAGATTTTTCTGAAACGGTGAATGTATTTGATCAAGGATAGGTATCCCAAGTAGTTTAGAGAACTCTTCCAATGTAGGAACCAACTGATAATCTGGTAATGTAAAGCAGTGATGTTTCGGATCGAAGAACTGGAATATGACGTGCATCATATCTTCTTCAAAGCCGGAGATAACTAAGTCAAGTAAATAACCTTGTCTTTTGATAAACTGAGCATGATCAGGAACTTCTGAAACCAATTCTTTGAGTTGAGAAGGTATACCCACGAAGTTGATTTGGATAGTCTTCCTGGAAGCCATAACTCCTACAAAACAGAGCAAAGATAAATCCCTAGGTCCTTGAAATAGTTAGAAATGATATGATGTTATGATGTCATGATGTCATGTTTAAAACAAGTAGCAAGCACAAGCAATTCACACAAAAGCCCTAGTTTTAAGGCTTGCATGAGGTATATGTGTCTACCCTACCAAAGTTTAAGTGGGTTCAACCTGTCCTATAATAGTAACTGGGTTCTAGGAATCTCATATCGTTGATCTTTCTCATAGGATTTATTTCAATACGACTACCAAGTGGTCGACCGAAACATCCCGAAAGTCAAATCTTAATGAGCGTAGCATTGAGTATCAACCAACCTCAGTCTACACCAAATTCGGCCATCTCACTACCTTCTAATGGCCAAGATGGGTTAATTAGGGTTCTAAAAGTTGAGTTAGTGCTTGTGACACCACGCAGACGCCAAATACTTTCCTCAACTGAACATGAGGAGCATCGGGACATCCAAAGTGTCGCACTAATATAGCCATCATGTTGACCGTTTTGGTATACGCCTAATGGTCGCGATGATTTATTGCTACTTACCTAAGGAAACCTGGATCCGGGTGTAGGATCCCCCATAAGTATAATACCCAAGCAACCCTTAAAAATAAAGCAGACAAAGCAAATAGTATGCAATAAAGTGATCTAAAATCCTAAGGTAACCTCTCTTTAGGGTGTCTCCCCGGCAGAGTCGCCAGTTCTGTAACCTCTCTTTGTTTGTTTTGCGTTTTATCGTAAATGTTGCAGATAGCAAGAGTCGCCACCGACTTTTCTTTTGTCCAATTAAGGGAAGGCGAAAAGAACAGGGAAGGACCTTCGTTAGATTCTGAGTACGGGAGGCAGTTTTGAAAAGGGAAGGTATTAGCACCCTTTCCATCTGTAGTTATTTACGGGCTCTTGATTGCTTTAGCTCACTTTATAAATTGCTTTTTATGTGTGTGTTTGAAAAATGTTTTGAAAAGATATTTTTCTTTGACTTCGTAATGATTCACGCTGGAATGTATACGAAGTGTTTGGAAATGTTTGTTTTGGAAATTACTTTGTAATAATTCACGCTGGAATGTATACAAAGTGTTTGGAAAAATATTTTTTTGAGAAAAGTGTGAGGTGTGAAGAGCATTTTGATTAAGCAAGCAAAAGAGACTTATTTTACCCACTCAGAACAGTCGCTTTCGTGTTATTTTTCTTTCCTTTAGAATAAGGCTATCCATACCATTGGTTGATAGGTAATATTATTCGTTGGATGTAAAGGGACATTCGAAGAGACATCACATGGTCATAGAAGGCAACTTATAGGGATACCCTAGCATATTCGTAGGGACGATCATCACTTTTCGTAGGCAATAATCGAGGGACGAGATCATATATTAGTAGGCAACAATCGAGGGACTATGATCTTTGTATCGAAGGGACTATGATGATATGTTTGTAAGCGTCTTAGCTAAGATATCCCCATGTTCGAGGGACATGAACATGTATTTGAAAGGCAACAAAAGAGGATACCCTAAGGTGGATGCATGTGTGAAAAGTGTGTTGTATTCAAATATTTATCTTGTGTTAGGAGTGATCTATATTGCTTAATTTAATCTTGCCATACACGCCTAATTACTAGCAGTTAATAGATGCAGAAAGTAAATTGCAGAAACGTAAAGGTCCTACGCTATTACATGGCTTTGGGGAAGATACATAATATAGGAGTGTGGAAAGTAAAGGCAGAAATGTAAAGTGCGGAAAGTAAATCCTACGCTATTACATGATAAAACTTTTGCAACCTATACAACCTTTCTAGAATTTAAATGCGGAATAATAGGTAAACAGATAGAATAATGAGAAAAGGTTAGTGAAAAATGTTCTGGAAATTAGTAAAATAAGTTTTAAGTTAGCAACCCTAATTAATAAAAATTATCTTTTTTTCAGTTTTTTGTGATTGATTTAAAAGACGTAATTCTGATGAAAAGAAAATGTTTTTTTGTGAAAAAATAAATAAAGGTGTTTTGAACCTAAATCCTAAAGTTAGACCTTTTTAAGAGTTTTTTTAGGAAAAAATAGTTTTAAAGAAAATTGCAAAGAAAATAAATCAGTTAGAAGCAAAATAAATAAAAATATTTCTGTCAGAACTTCTGACGGAAGTTCCCTCCAGAACTTCTGGAAACCTGTTTTCCAGAGCTTCTGGAGGCTGGCACGGAAGCTCCTTCCTTCTAGCATGGAAGTTTCTTCCTTCTGACACGGAAGTTACTTCCTTCTAGCATGGAAGTTGCTTCCTTCTGGCACGAAAGTTGCTTCTGGAACTTCTGTTGGTGTTCCTTCTGGAACTTTTGGAGGTGTTCCTTCTGGAACTTTTGGAGATCCAGCCGGTTGACCTGCAGTCAAAGACGTCGGGGGAGAAGCTCCAGTCATCTTCTCTGATTGCTTCCAAAATCAAACCTGCATAAATAATGAAAATAAATGCAAACAAAGGGACCCTACCCCCCTAAATTGAGGGTTGTGAGTTCAATGGTGGTATCGGTTTGCCCTGAAAATCCCTACATCATGAGCTTTGAAGCTCTCAACCAGTTTTGCCCTAACAATGGCAAACACTTGTTCCTGCGTTAAACCTCAAAAGCAAAGCATCAAATTGACTCTAAATAACAACATGAACATGTAGGAATATATAAACACGATTTATTTTACATGAATCAATAGTTTTAGTTTCAAGAAACCTTTACCAAATCGGTGCACTTAGGGAAGCGTTTTCTGGATGCTTTGGGATCGTGTGAGACTTGGGATCAACTCTTGGGATGTTCAGGAGAATGATGGAGTGCTCCAATCACCTTGGGAACGGATGGAGATTAGGTTTCAAATAATGCAAGTTTCTTGAGATTTTTTTGTAAGAATGAGGGTTGTTCTTGAGGCTAGGGTTTTCTCTTACAGCCTCCTTTATGATCTGATCTTGTCAAGTATTTATACAAGTGTGCATTAGGTCAAGCATAATTGGAAAATATATTGCCTTGAATGGGAGAATATTTAATCTGGAATTTTCATCAAATCTTGCCTTTTTTAGCGAATTTCCATTAAGTCTCTTGACAATCTCCATTATTTCGAAATAATCAAATCTTTTTGGCTTGCTTGGACCTCAAAAATGAGAGAAAATCAATCTTGTATTTAATATTTGATTTTATATCTTTTTATTTTAATTAAATTGGTTTTAATTGAATAAAAATCCAAAATAAATAAAAAATAAAAGATAAAAACGTGGACATGGGCTTGGAGGTTCCAATTCAGATGAGAAACAAGTTTGAACCAAGAAAAGTTAGGCCCATTTAGAAAAAATTTGGTTTTTTCAAGTATTTCTCTTTATGCACCTCCTCAAAAATGCCCAACTTGCACAACTTGTATCTTGCTCAATTTTTAACATTTTTGGGTGTTCTTGGACTTTTTAGAAATCTAAGATGTCCTCTAAAAAACCTTTTGGTTTCATCTTCATTGAAGTTTCCATGTTCAAGAACACTTCTTTGCAAAAAGATGACTTTTGGTTGACTTTTAAAAGGACCTGTCATATTTTGATCCATAACTTCCAAATGAAGCATTTCTTGCCAAAGCTTGTGAGACATGAAGTTATAGAGAATTGAACTCCCTTTAAAATGAGCTTTGGTGGAAAAATTTCTGATAAAGTATGTGAAAGTTATGCCTGGTCAAAGTTCTGTTGACTTTTGTCTAAGAAACCCTAATTTAGAAACTTTGACTTTTAATCAAATCTTGACTTTTCTTGATGAATCATGATCAACCCTTGATCAAATGATGAATATTACTTCAAAATATTGATGTTGACCAAAAATTATGAAGTTTGACTACATGTTGACCATAGTTGACTTTTTGTCCAATACAGCTGACTTTCAACCATCTGAGCAATTAGATGAGCAATTTTGACTTGTAAGGCTTGAAACATGACACGGTGATCCCTTGAAGCATATAATGAGGTATGATGACCATTTAAAGCACTGGAAATTTATCTTGACTTGAGAGGAGCAGAACCCTAGCTTGGATGGATTACTTAGAAGAGGGTTTGTCTAGTCAACCCTTGTGAAATCCTTGAGTATGGAGTTGTGGATTGTCTTGAGAAGTAGGAGGGAAAATTTTGGGGTATTACAGCTGCCATCAAAGAGGTAAGGATGGGGTTTTAACTCTTTAACGTTATACATAATGGATGATATGTGGGATGGGGTTTATAGATTTGCCTTGTTTTGGTGTTTTGTTGTTGTTGTTGAAATTTCAAATTGAAGCTTGAAAATACATGAAACTTGTTGAACGTTTTGGTAAATGTTGTCTTTGTTTGATATGACAGAGTACTGTGTTGTCTCGTAAATTTTTCCGAATTCTATAAAGATGTTACTATGGTTGTTGGTTGATGGTGAGTTGTGTGTATATTCGTTGAGTTAAGTTGTTAAGTGAAGTGATAGTAGACGAGATCGTGTTGGGGGATGTAGATTGGAATTACTATCTCAATAATTCATTAAGTAATGGATGTTATGTCGTGAAGTTAGTTACTACCAAGTTGATAAAAATTAATAGAGATGTATCTATGGAAAAGTCGGGGGATGTTAAACAATTCATAATAGATAGTTTATGTGCGAGCTAACATCGCGAAGTGAAAGATTGATGCATGTGAAGGGAGTCTAAAAATTTGGTTGAAGCTTGTGAACCTTATAAGTGGATAGGAGCTCTAATAAGGACGGTGAATTAAGATGGATTGTATGGTTGGGGGTTGAATTATTATTATTAAGTTGGTGTTATAGAATTTTGTTCGGTTGCATGACATTGTTGTCGGCTACCGTAGATGATGAGTAATACTCTATGATATGATGATCAAGTGGACTATGTCGATGTCACTATAAGAGTGATACGACGAGATTAATAGAGTTGTTGGTATTCCGCGGATGAGTGACCTCGTATGTAGAATGAGAAATGTGTATGTAGTGTTGATTGTGTTGCGATGGTAATGACGCGATGTTGTATAAGTCAAGTATGAGCAAGCGAAGGTTGTTGAGATGTTATAAGGTGTTGTTTCAAGATATTTCCAAAATGGTTGGAAAGTTAGTAGAGGTTCTGTTGTATGTGTATTAGATTCAAGTCATGTTGAGATACAGTTATATCGGAAAAGTAATGGTCGAATTGATGTCAAACGCAACTTGAGAATAAGAGGGTTAGATGAGGAAGCGATATTAAGGATAGTTGTGTTGGGAGAATTTTCGAGAACGAAAATATCCTAAGTGGGGGAGAGTTGTAACGAACGAATTTAATTAATTGGTTAATTAAATTATTTAAGGATTTGATTATTGGATTTACTCAAAGTTCGAGAATCAATCGGATTTGTCGGTATTATTTTGGGAAACGTATTTGGATTATTAAGTTGAAGTCGGTTTTTATTCGGTTAGTTGGAGAATTAATAAAGTTGATTACGTTGAAAAAATAATATTAGAAATAATATTATGATTAATAATAGACTGTAAGTGTTTTTAGTTGGCATTATTTTTTGGTAAAACTAGGTTATGGCAATGTCTTGATAAATGTCATGACATTCAGAGATTGAAGATAAATCCTACTTGACAAGGATGTTTAAGTACAGCTCAGATCTGGAAGCAAGTACTGTGCTGGAAATTCTGCAGAAGTTTGATTGATGTTATAACAGATGTCATGACATCCTGTGTGACATTCTGTTCTGCAGAATCTGTTTTTCCTGAGGGTTTTCAGGAAGTTTGTTGAGCTGCTTTATTATGTTTTTCTGTTGTTAGATTTCATGCTCACGTGGATGTTAGATTAATCTTAGTTAAACCTAAATTGGTTGTTGAAAAGACCAAGTTTTTAGGATTAATTAAGTGAACCCTAGCTATTATTATGGAAGCCCAAAACTGAAGTTTTAGGACTGCTTCTATAATAGGAAAAGATCCCTTACACTGCTGCTGCGCCTCTTGAACTGTATTGAAGATTTAGCAGGTTGAATTTTGTAATTCTAGTTACTCTTGTGAGCCAAACAACTATCAATTGATAATTGCTTTGGACTAGGATTTGTTTGTAAGGGTAGTTTATCACTCAAAGCTTTGAAGCACGAGTGTTGTGTCTCTTGATTAAAGCTTTGAAACAAAATCAAGTTTGTTTATTGAAGAGTGTCTTCACAATTCAATTAATCAATAGGTTGATATCACTGCTGTGATTGAGGGGGAGTGAGTAGGAACTCAGGTCTAAGTAGGACTTAGATTGAAGTTGCATTGGGTAGGTTTTAAGTCAAGGAGATAAACTGGTTGGTTTATTCCTGAATTAATTCTACTAATAGTGAATTTCCTCCCTGGCTTGGTAGCCCCCAGATGTAGGTGTAGTTACACACTGAACTGGGTAAACAATTTATTGTGTTCTTTACTGCTGTTTGAATTTACTGTGTGAATTGTTAACAGAGTGTCAGATACTGTGTCATAACATTCTCTGTGACATCACGTATCTGCTGCCAGGAATTTCATAGACTATTTTATTAAATTGAGTTGGGCTTTAATTGTGGTATCGCAAAGTAATAAGGAGGTGTTATTTGTTAGGCTCATTATGATAAGATAGTAAGTTATATAAATAAGTAGTAGTAGTGGTTACTAGTAGCAAAAAGAAAAGAGAAAGGAAATCATTATAAAAGAAGAGAAAAGAAAGGCATTATAGGAAAAGAGAAATAGAGAGGAGAGAGAAAGAGGTTAGGGTTTTGGAGAAGAGGCAAGAACAAGGAAAAGTGGCTAGAGCCAATTTCCAGAAATCCGATCAAGGTTTAGAGATGCCATCAAAGAGGTAAAGGTGGGGTTTTAACTCTATAACGGGATACATGACGGATGATATGTGGGATGGGGTTTATAGATTTTCCTTGTTTTGGTGTTTTGTTGTTGTTGTTTAAATTTCAAATTGAAGCTTGAAAATCCATGAAACTTGTTGAATGTTTTGGTAAATGTTGTCTTTGTTTGATTACCCATGTTGCTAGTACATTAGGTTGATAGGTCTTGGATTGTGTGGGTGTTGGATGCCAAATATTTGGGGAAAATGGCAGGACGAAGATGTTGGCAGCACTGAAAACTCAATATGTCACATTCAATTCGCAGTGCCAACGGGTTGACGCGACGCCAAATGAGTCCTGCTAATATCGCGGCATGAAGGAGGGTTCGTGGCGCGTACTGAGTAGTTTTGAACACATTTTCTGATTTGTGAGTTCTTCCCAATTTAAGTATTTGAACTAGAGAACTTTGAGTAGGCTTTCATGAGTAAAATAATGCTAGTAATTAATAAGGAATGATACCGGAATCGATTGCAAATAGTTCCGATTAGTATGTTGGTAGTTGTAAGCAATATAGTCAATTAACCAGAATTTGAAGGAATTGCAGTAGTGTGCCATTATAATCAACTAAGATAAGTGATTGAAGTTGGTAGAAAGTTTATTAATAAAGTGACAGTATGGTTGTACGGTGTTCTATTAAATTAAGTTGGTTTAGTTGGATTATGTAGATTATATGAATACTGACAAGAGTAAAATGGTTGAAGATAACAGACGGTATTTTGATTAACTGAGGTTTTGTGGTAGCATTGAAATAGTATAAGTTGGTAAGAGATTAATGTGGTAACTAGTAGTGGGTTATTAAGTGGATAAAGTTAGTATGTGTTGGTAACAAGTGGTATTAATAAGACTTATAATAATAGCATTGGTATTACTATGTTGTAGGATTTTAGCCAATGTCGAATTGTTACTAAGTTGTAGGTTTTTAGTCAATGTCGAATCGTTACAAAGTTGTAGGCTTTTGGCCAATGTTGAGTTATTGCTAAGTCGTAGGCTTTTAGCCAGTGTTGAATTGTTGTTGACCCGTTGATATTAAGTTGTAGGCTTTTTAGCCAGTGATGAGTTGTTGTTAATTATGTTGGTTATGTTGACTATGTTGTAGGCCTAAGGCCAGTGTTGAATTGAGATTACGTTGGTATGTTGATTACGTTGTAGGCTTCTAGCCAATGTTGAATTGTACTAAGTTGTAGGCATATGGCCAATGTTGAATTGTGATTTACTAGTTGTCGTTGTCATGTGTTGTTGTTGTTGCGATGTCATGATTTTATTGATCGAGGTCGAGGTCGCATGGCATACATTGCATTTTTAAGTTGGCCTGGATTGGCAAAACACGTTGGCCGTTGGAGGCAAAGTTGATTATGTTTAAGGCTTATGTCTTGGCCTTGATGGTAAAACACGTTGGCCGTTGGGGGCAAAGTTGATTATGTTGAAGGCTTATGCCTTGGCTTTGATGGCAAACACGATGGGAATTTTACTCCAATGGTACCACATCCATGTGCACAGTTGAGTTGCATTTGAAGTTGTATAATTATAGTTGTTATGTTGTGTTGGAAATGTTGTTGTGATATAATTGTTATAATTGTTGTCGTTGTTAATTGTTAGTATATATGTTGTTGTAATCGTTGTTGGTATTGTTGATATAACTGTTGTTTGGATTATGTGAAGCGGTGAATTATATGATCTACATTCCAATATATTATTTATCATGAATTCAATTATATTGGTAGATATATCACCCTTTCATTTGTTTCACCGTTGCCTATATACTGGTAATGTGCAGGTATTCGAGAATGAAGAATTTAGTTGTTGTTAGTCCAAGTCGATTTAGTTGCTATGATACGTAGCACTCGGGGGGATGTTTAGTTTATGTAGTTTACGTTATTTGACTCTTGTTGTTCTTATTATGTTGTTAAAAACTAAGTCATGTTTTTGAACAAAACTGGTTAGTTATTTCGAAGTTGAACATGCCATTGTAAATGATTCCGCTGCATATTAAATAAAATGTTATTTTGTTTTAAAAGCTAGAGCAACAGTTATGTGATCCCCTGATAATAAAGGTGTTATGTATCTGATATGTTTGTGTTTATAAAGTTGAAATGTGGCATCTCATGTGTTGTCTGAAAAATTAAAAATACTCTGATTTTCTTTATATTTCCGTGTAGAATTTTGGGTGTTACAGCGGGCGGCCCGCTTTGCCACCCCTACCAGAAGGTGTGAAACCCATTGGTTGCAAATAAAATTTTAAGACCAAACTGGATTCTAACAGTAATGTGGAAAGGTATAAAACTCGTATTATAGTTAAGGGTTATACTCAAAAGGAAGGAATTGACTTAAAAGAGACTTTCTCTCTGGTTTTATCAAAAGACTCTTTTAATACAAACATGGCTCTTGTTGCACATTAAGATTTGGAAATCCATCAAATGGATGTCAAGGCGACATCCCTCAATGGATGTTAGGCATATATTTGAGCAATCTAGGAATGGATCATTAGAAAGCAGCCAAAAGGTTATAAGGTATTTAAAGAAAACAAAAGACTATATGCTCACATATAGGAGGTTAGACCAGTTAGAGATCATTGGATAATACTCAGATTTTGTTGAATGCCAAAACAACAAAAGATCCACTTCAGGCTATATATACATGTTCGCTTGTGGTGCAGTTTCTTGGCATAGAGTCAAGAAAAATTTTACGGCTTCATCCACCATGGAAGCACAATTTATAGCATGTTATGAGGCATCCAACCATGGGATATGAATGAGGAATATTGTCATTGGGCTGCGAATTATGGAAATAATTGAAAGACCACTTAAGTTATATTGTGACAATAAATCAACCCTCATGTAACAATAGTAGGAGCTCAAATAAGTCAAAACATTTTGACATCAAGTTCCTAGTTGTTACATAAAGGGTACAAAGTGGAAAGATTTCTATAGAACACTTGTGGACAAACTCCATGATAACAGACCCTCTTACAAAAGGTCTTTCATCCAAGGTCTTTCATGAGCACACTGCTCACATGGATGTTATACCTTTATAGGAGTCTTTGGTTTAGTGGGAGTTAGTTAATTATGAATTTCATGTTCTATATTTTGGTATTATGTATGCATACTATGATTTTGGATATTTTCTGAATTAATAAAGTTTGATATTCAGTAGTCTATATTTTGTATAATGAAGTTATTGAATGATCTCACTAATATAAAGTAGGACCAGTTGAAAATCGACATATACAGACCAACTTCATGTGATTTTCATGCTACACATTTCATGATGGATCTATGTCATTTAGTTGTATCATTATTGATGATCATTGATGGGTTTAGTTATGATTGCTATAACGAAAAATCACTTTGGTTCTGAATAGTGACATGATTAATGGACGAGATAATTTGGATATGCTTAAGGAATATAATGGCGAATTTTGAGCTCATAAAGTCTAACACATGTATATGATTACATATGTGACCAGTGGGAGATTGTTAGAATTTTGGGTCACAAATGTAATATTTAAGGTGTTATGGCCATTATTTTAATTTGACAAGACTTAAAGGGGTCTAATTAATATAATATTAAGTTTTTGGCTAAAAGCATAATTGTCATGAAATGTATGGTTATTGTGTAGATACCATAAGTCAATATTTAATTTGATGAGGAGCCAAATTAAAATATTGAATACTAAGAAATAACCCTAAGGTTATTTATAGGGGTTATGGTTCCCATTTGTAGAAAACAAAAAAAATAGCTTATTAGGAATTCTCTCTTCATCCCCATCAGAGGAGAATCAGGGAGTCATAAGGAACTCTACAAATTGGAAGATCACATACCCGCAAACCTTCGGTGATTCTCAATGGAAAATTCAGGTACGCTTCCGCTTTCATTCTCATAATTGTATTCGGATATGGGTTTAAGGATTTTATTTAGGGTTTGTTCTTGATTTCTATATTGATAAAATTATAAGGTTTATGAATAAAACCTAACAACATAAACAAAAACACAGAAGTGCGGAATGATAGAAGAAACAAAAACATTGTCGTCGTTCGTCAACCGTCGTCTTTCATCAATCGTCGTTGTTCGTCAACCGTCATTGTCCGTACTCAATCATCGATCGATCATCGTCTCCACTGACCGTTCGTCCTCCACCACTGGTCGTTTATCCACTCCAACGCAACATACCCAACAACTTAGTATTTCGATTTCGACGTCGTTTCCAGGTTCAATAATGTTATGTTTCCATTTATCTATGATATGTTTCTTCTTCTATAAATATTCAATTTGAATCTAACAATTTCTAATTTTGAATTGAAAAACCCTAAATTTATAAAATCCAAATTTCACCGATTAACTTCTATCTGTGTTTTATGGCCTATTGCTCTATTGTTGTATTTTCAATCTCAAAGTAGCATGGAAAGAGTTATAGAACAAGGGCAATGTGCGGGTTGTTGAGATTAGTGATGGTTTATTATAGTATTAGTTTTAGTTTTTACTCATTTATGTTTTCAAAACATCCATGTTGTTGTTTTAGTGTGGGATTGTTTCTACGTTGAATTAATTTATGGGATTGTTTGTACGTGGAATTTATGGAATTGTTTTATGTGTGATTGGTAGTGAAATATAAAAATCATTAAAGTTACTACTACTTCTAAAGTATGGTAATATTATTTCTTATTTGGAGAATTTAATTTTTCAGAGATATTGATGCCATGAGTCCAATTAGTCAGAACTAATAAATAGTAATTTAAAGCATGGTAATGTGTATTTTTTCTGATTTTTTGCTTGGTTTTGTTTATTATTTCAAGTTAACAAAGCAGATATCATATCTACACGGTTCTTCTTCCTCTATCATTCTTCTTGTTTGCAGATATCTCAAATATGTGTATCTTGACTCTCGAGTATCTTAAGTTCTCTAACAAATTCAATTTTTTAATTATAAGATTTCTATATATATTTTGAGTTCTTATAGATTCAATACAACTGGACACTGGCTGAATTGATTTCTTTTTCTTTACCCCCTTCTCTAACTACGGGAGGCTAGCTAGTAACTATTTTCTTAATTTTTACTTTTAATTAACTTTCCTTAAAACATGAAATAATTATTTTACTGATTAATGTTGAATCTTGGGTATTTCAGTTACATGTCCTTCCCTTATGACAATAATAATATTAGTTTTAATTATTTTTATAAATTTAACTCTATGCATGATCTTATTTCAGATTTTGATATACATTCTTTATTTTAAATTTATTTAATTAGCAAACCAATATTCTACGTGTTTGAAATTTTTTATTTTGTTATCCTTGTTTTACAAAAAAATGGCATCTTCTGAAACACCTCCATCACAACCACCATCACAAGAAGCCTCTTCAGCCTAAAGTTTAGTTTAAAATAATGTTAGAGGAAAGACTGATATAGCTTGGGCACATTGCACAAATAGTCCTGGTGGAAAATCTCTTGTTTGTATATATTGTCACAAATTTTTTGGTGGAGGTGGAATTCATAGGGTAAAGCAACACTTGGATGGAATAGAAGGAAATGTTGAAATTTGTAAGAAAGTGCCTGCAGAAATTCATTTTCAGATGAAACAAAACATCAATGAGCGCAGCAAGAAAAGAAAAACTTCAGATGTGGATGAAAGTGATTCATTTACTGCATATGGGCGTGAATCTAAAAAGAGTGGCACTCGCATTGGTACTTATTTTATACCAAGAACAACTCCGGGAGCTCAGCCTACTTTAAAAAGTGTGATGCAGAGTAAAGAAGTGGTAGAAAAGTGTGATCTTTCTATTGCCAAGTGGTTTATTGATGCATCTATTCCTTTCAGTGCTACAAATTCACCGTATCTTCAGCAGACTGCAGTTGATGCTCTTTATTGTATGGGTGTTGGATATAAAGTTCCTACCATGCATGCTCTTCGTGGTAATTTGTTAAACAAGTGGGTTAATGACGTAAAGATACGAATAGAGCAATACCGTTCTATTTGGAAGGATACAGGTTGTACTCTTATGGCAGATGGGTGGACTCATCATTGTAGGAGAACTCTCATCAATTTTTTAGTTTATTTCCCCAAAGGAACAGTTTTCATAAAGTTTGTTGATACCTCAGGCGCTTCTAAAACTGCAGAAACATTGTTTAAGCTTTTCAAGGAAGTAGTGTTGTATGTTGACCAAGAAAATGTTGTTCAAATTGTTACAAATAATGCTGCAAATTATGTCGTTGTTGGAAAGTTGTTGGAGAAGGACTTTCCTAAGTTGTTTTGGTCTCCTTGTGCAACCCACTGTATTAACTTGATGTTGCAGGGCATGGGGAAATTAGAGGAAGTAAGTGGAGCAGTGTCACATGCTACAAAAATTACCAAATACATATATAACCATTTATTTGCATTGTATTTGATGAGACAAAATACAAGTGGAAGAGAAATACTTCGTCCAACTCCAACACGCTTTGCTACTAATTTCATTGCATTGCAAAGTATTTTGTCTCATAAAGATACACTAAGAGCCATGGTAACATCCAAAGAGTGGACAACCAAAACTTATTTCAAAGATGTCAAGGCAAAACAATTTGTGGAACAAATCTTAGACTTAAACTTTTGGTCTACTGATAACACTGAAACACATTGCGTTTTCGACTCGGATTGCACATGATTAACTATAGTTTTTATTATATTTTTCCGCTTTATGTTTGCTTTTTCTTTCCTTTTCAGATACCTAGCTATTTCGGAGCCTTCTTGCGCAAAACGGAGCAAATCGGCCAAGAAATCAAGTTTCAAAGCCATTTGTACACGTGAAGGTAAGCATGGGGGCCGCCACAGAGGACGCCGTGATGTGTTAAGGATTCAACCTCCCTCACCTTCCATCTTCCCACGATCTTTCCACATTTGTTCAGGTGGCAGGCGCCACCTTTACTTTGGTTTTCCCGCCCAAAAGGGAGTTGATTGGCGATTCCGTAATTGCTTCGGTTTCTGTTTTTCTATAAATAAAAGTTTTTCAGTTTAGTTTATTTTCATCCAAACTTAGTTACAAACTTAAGCCATATACTGTCAGTCTTGTAAAGCGATAAAATCCTCTCATCAAAGGGTTATTGCACCAGTGATCGAGTTTGTAATGAAGTTTGGAGCACTTTGATAGAAGTTAATCCTGCCGCCATTTACAATTCAGGATTTACTTCCAGTTATTTCAGAATTAAAGTCTCCGTTTGGAGCAGGTTTCTATTTATAAAATTCCTCACTTACTTTATTTACTTTAACTGCATTCGCTTTTACCTTTACTTTACTTTATTGCACATGTCTTACTTTATTTATTTCCTTGTCTTTATCTGCTTGTCTACTTTTTGCAACACTTTATTTCTTTTAAAAGTTTTTTTTAACATGTCCAAATTTGTCAAGCTTAATTTATTTTCCATGTCTGGCTAATTTCTAAAGGCAAGAATGTAAGGACCGATGTTAGGATAACATTCCACATTGTATTTGTACAAACAATTTAAGGGCTATTTTAATTTTAATACAAGTTTTCTGAACTTAAATTTTGGTTGGGTAAGATCGAAAGTCGTCAAACCCCGAAGATAAACTTGGCTACTTTCAACCGGTCAAAGAAGAGCAAAAGCGCTTTGTTCAGTTGATTGAGGATTTTTACTCTTTAGAAAATTGATTTTAAAACTATTTTCGGATGCGCTTATGGGTTTAAAATATGGTTCTCAAGCGAAAGCCACGAACCTCTTTAGTTAAATTTTCTGAGTTAAAAACACTTTTCAACTAAGTCAAGAGGTCACATTTCTTAAAAATAGGTTTACGAATTTAACGTAATACGCGCCTTTTTATAAAGTGACAATAAAAGGGATTGATTAAAGATTAAACTCGATTCTGATTACGCGAAAGCTACAGTTCCCGTTAAATTGACTCTTCTCGAAGTAGAAAATATTTCCCTGTAAGTATGTTATCCATAAGCAGTTATGAATGGTATTATCATTGTGAATTACATTCGAGTCTGTCCTTTTATTTTTATTTCTTTATAATCATTTATTTTCTCATCACACTCCCAAACAAACCTCGAATTTAATATGCCTTAGATAAACACCGTGACAATAGACATCAATAGATTGACAATTGATCTCTGTGGATTCGACAATCTTTTATATTACTCTAACGCGATTCGTACACTTGCGAACAAACACATCATCTACATGTGCTAACATAGTGAAAATAACAGAACCTCTTGTACGTGTGTTGCATATTGTTGATAGTGAAGATAAACCGACTATAGTATATCTCTACCGAGCTATGTATAAAGCAAAAGAGGATATTGAGAAGAGGTTTAGAAGGAATAAGCTGAAAGTAGAGCCTTATTTGATGATCTTGGATAACCGTTAGGATGCACAACTTCGCAAAAATCTTCATGCTGCTGGTTATTGGTTAAATCCATCTTGTAGATTTGGTCAGGAATATGAAAAAAAACATGTGAACCACCCAAGGCCTTTTGGATATCATTGAAAATTATGCTTATGATAGTAAGGACTCGCGATCTAAATTAACTGCTGAGATGACTTCATTCAAAAATTGTGACGGTAGTTTTGGAAGGACAACAGCCATAGAAAACCAAGATAAAGTTTTGTCAAGTAAAATTATATTTATATGATAAATTTTAATTATTTTATTACAATGTCAATATGTATTTTGAAGTGTTTTCTAATTTTTTTACTTGCATTATTCTAGATCAATGGTGGGAAACTTATGGAACCGAAGCGCCCAATTTGCAAAAGTTAGCTATTCGGATTTTGAGTCAAACATGTAGTGCATCTGGTTGTGAAAGAAATTGAAGTTTTTTTGAGCATATCCATTCAAAAAAAGAAATAGGTTGGAGCATCAAAAGCTTAACGATTTTGTCTTTGTTCGTTATAACGGGCGGCTGCAAAATAGGTATTGCAGTTATTACACTTTATATGCTATGGTTTAATAGTTAAGAAATATTGATTTATGTACGATACTTGATATGATATGGTTAAGAAATATTGTTTGGTTTATTAAGAATATTCTGGAGAATATATGATATTTTTTGGGTTGTTAAGAATGTAACTTATTGTTTGATTAAGAATATGTTATTTTTTGGTTTGTTTGGTTTGTATGGTTCTATAGTTAAGAATATATGACATTTCTTGGGTTGTTAAGAATGTATTTTATTGTTTGACTTGTTAAGTTTGTTTGGTTCTATGATTGAGTTATTGTTAATGATTTATAGAACCAAGAAGAAACAAAATTATGATCCTCTCAATTTTGAAACACTTGGTGATCATTCTAATTGGGCGTTGGAGGATTCACCATCATTCTTGACCATTGAGGAGGTGGAAGTACTACGCAAAGATCTTGCTAGTATGATAATCTAACTCATTTCAAATGATTTTGGTATGGTATTAGTTATTGTGATTATAATTATGCTTTTTTATTTTATTACTATATGTCAATTGGTAAACTCTTTAAATTGATGTTGTTACAGATGAATTAAATTTGGATGAGATTGACGTTGAGGGAGATGCACAGCTTAATTCTGGAGAAAACAACCAAAGTATTGGTATCGATGATGGGGATGATGTTACAAATACATTTGATTTTGGTGTAAATGGTTTTGATGTTGAAGGAGATCCCAACATTGAAATAATTTTACCTCCTTGGAACTAAACTTAATAGATATTGGAGTATTTTTGTTCTAAAGTACTCAATTAAATTATGTTGCAATTAGACTTTGTATTTTGTAATTTGTACTATTTTGTTTTGTGGTGATACTTATGTTTAAATATGAATTTTAATTTATGAACCAGTGAATTTATGGTATGAAATTTTACAAAAATTTAAGTGTTATTTATAATATTTTGATATTGAATGATCTGGTTCGATCAGTTTTATACCTATATAGTCTTGCTTTATACCTATATAATGACAGGTCTATAATCCGAGTTATCCGGTTTGATCATGCGGTTCGACCAGTGACCTAATGGTTCGACCGATGAACTAGTGACTCAGTACCCTTACCGGTTTGATGACCGGTCCGATTTTTAAAACATTGCTCTCAATAATGTTTCACCATTCATTCCCATGTACTTATATAAAATAGTGAAAAATGTCTTTTATAAGAGCCATGAGGGGCACACTACGTTTTCTTAAAACATGATACTTCCTCTGTTTCAAAATGACTATCGTTTTAATAAATAATTTTTTTTTCAAAATGACTGTCATTTTCATTTTTCAAATTTAGTAATGATTACCATTTTTCTAATTGTGTCCTATACTTTTTACTCTGAACACTACTTCCAATACATTAATAAGGTTAATTTTATAAAAGTGTAATGTCTCATGGCAATATTATTGCATTTCTTAATCTGTATGCAAAAACCTTAAACGACAATCATTTTAAAACGGAGGGAGTATGTTTCTGAAGAAACACATGAGTACATTTCCCTCCCTTAGATAGGGGTGGCAACGGGCATGCCCGCCCCGCGAAAAATAGGGTTGGGCGGGTCAGACATAGTTTAGAATGCAAACCTAAAACATATCCCTGCCCTGCAAAAAGTGAGTGCGGGCAGAAAAAGCATGTGATCACTACAGCTTTTAAGCCTAAAAATGCAACAAAAAAAAGATGTAAATACACATGTACGCGTAGAAACGGGGCGCGGCTGAGCGAGCATAATAGAGGGTGAGGGCTTAAATATTTAGCCCATCCCGCACTAAATTGTGGGGAAAATGGGCATACCCAATGAGACAGAATTGTTTTGCCACCCCTACCCTTAGGGTTCACAGTGTTTTAAACCGTATTGTGTTTCATGAAATTCTAAATTACTCTCTCTGTCCCAAAATATTGGTCACATTTAGAAAAATTATTTGTCCCGATTTTTTTGTCACTTTAAATTAACAATGCAATTTATTTTTAATCTTTCGATTGTATCCTCTAATAAATAATCTTACTTATTTTTTTTCTCACTTATCATTAATGTTAATTTTTTTATCTAGAGTGGAGGTCACACAAATGCATGCCACCTCAACAACAAATTATGATGTAGGTCTCACCACTTGGATAGATCTTAGGAAAGCTCCCCTCCTAAGTGCAATGGGGTTCACAATCCTAGGCCATGGGCTTTCATGATCACCCATTGACCCCATTAATGTTAATTTGATTAAACAAATAATTAATAAAGATAATTTGGTAAATTTAATATTCTTTCTCTTTTATTTATTATAATTTTTTAATATGTATGAAAGTGTCAACTATCACAATTATTTTGGGACAGATGAAGTAGTTTTTAATTCAATCTCCGCAAATTAATTTAACCGATGTGATATAAGGCCCGTTTGTTTTGACTTTTTTAAAAAATGATTTTTATAGTGTTACATAATCTTAGGTCAAAAAAATTTAGGCTTAATTATAGTTTTGGTCCCCCTATTTTCCCCAACTCACGGTATCAGTCTTCCTATTTTGTTTTTAAACAATTTTGGTCCCCCATATGCCCATTTTCTGACAGAAAGCGCTGAGGTGTACCTGTTTTAACTACAGTTGTGGTCCCCCAATTTTTTATTTTAAATAATTTTGGTCCCCCTATTTTCCTCAACTCAACGCTTTTTGGAAGAAAAATGGGCATGAGGGACTAAAACTGTTTAAAAACAAAATAAGGAGACTGATATTGATATTGTGAGTTGGAAAAAATAGGGGACTAAAACTGTAATTAAGTCAAAAATTTATTTAAAAAAATTTCATAAAAGTTTCAAATAAAAATTTGGATTGAATGGTTATTTTTAAAATGTTATTTTAGATATTTCATCTTCTTATAGAAATTTTTTTTGATATCAAAATTTTAAAATTACTTATTTTTGAAGTTATTTTAAATAAATTTTCATAAAAATTATTTTTAAAATATAATTTTTTTAAAATATATGATTTTAACTATATTTTAGTTTTTAATAATGTATGTTTATATAATACAATATCAAAATTAGTATTATAATAAAAAAAATGAATATAAAAAGACGTATAATATTTTAAGAACAGACATGCAGAATTTATAATTTTAGAAGTAATAGAGATTCCAACAAATTTTAATATTATTATTTTTATTTGCATATATGTTTCTTTTTTTATAAAACCTAAATAAATTATCTTTTTGTTGAGTCTAAAGTTAGGACTTAAATAGTCTTATAAAAGGTGTATTTGAAATTAATCTTTTAATAAAGTTGTGTTGAATTCTTAATGCTATTTTTTTTTTCTTTTTTGGCATTTTATACTCAAACTACTTGCAATGATAAATATCCAACAACCTAGTGGCCCGGCCGGCCCATACACAGCTGGTGTATAACTATCATGCAATTATACAACCAAACAAGTGGGTCCCATATTTTCACCATTTTATAACATGAATATAATTCAGTAAAAATGTTCATATAATATTGTCTTAATATAACACAACTGGAATAAATTATTTGTTTTGAACTTTTATATTTTTTGCATGCATGCATACTTTTGTAAATTTTATTTTTTATGATTCCAATGTGCATAAGCCTACCTACAGGCTACATGTTTAAGGAATTATATTAACTAAACGGTCATGTGGGAATAAATTAGCCAAAACACATTAGTCAGTTGTATATTAAAATATGTTTAAAGAGAAAATTCCTACCTAAACTTCTAGGCACGTTCTTAGGGAGGTATATTACGTTTGAAAATTGTAGTTGCAAACAAGTAACAAATAATATATGAATAATGAATTATTATATAAAATATTTTTTCTACTTGCATGCAATTTATTTAATACCAGTAATGATTTTTTTTCTTATATTTAGCAACAAACAAAACCCACGGGTCTATGATTGACAAGTGAGTCTTTTTATGGATTGTTGTTTGAATTGGATTCAAAGATTCTTGTTGATTATTTTGAACCGAATTTAAAAAAATGTTACTTTTTAGTTTCTAAAAAATTTTCACTTTAAACTTTGTTGTTAAATCAACTTACATTTTTGAACATTTTTGAACATTTTTTTTCAACCATGTTTAGAATATAAAAAAAAATCACTTCAGATTAATTACATATAAACTTTTAAATGCTAAAAATTCAAATAAAAAGTATCAAAATTTGGAGTTATGAATTAAATTTTGAATTTTTATTTAGCAAATTTAACTTTATTTTAATTAACAATTATAATATATTATCGTCTTTTTGCACTAACTCTTATGTTCAACTTTTTGAAAATAGAAAAATATGGGTGCTTGTAACCAGATAAGTGTGGCTATTGTATCAATTCTCATTTTTATTAGAGACTCCTTATCTATTAATCATTTGTATTGATCATTGTTAGAGTAAAAAACACATTAAGGAAGGAAATTGTTTCTATTCAATAATGCAGCAGCAATACAAAAATACGGAATTACTCTATATAGCATATATATAACAAATGTATCAATGTACAACTTCAATTATTCTTACGTAGCACTACCATTAGTACTTTATTAATCACTTTTAACACCTCTCCTTGATTCTAAACTACTCACTACAAACAAATTAAATTACATTCATAAGGTTTATAAGTCCCCTAAACCTTTCCCTCTTTAAGGATTTGGTTATGATGTATGCTAGGCACTCCAAATATGCAATGATGAATCTTGATATTTTCCTTGTTTGTTTAATCTCTAAAAAAATGATACAAATGATATTTGGTATTAATGTGTTTGTTTCTGCCATCTAACATCAAATTTTTTGCTAGATCAATCGACTTGTTATCTACGAACAGATCTACAACTTCATCATTGATCCCCTTCAATTTTTCAAGTAGTTATAACAACTACATGGTTTGACAGATTATTGCACGGGCTACGATATATTCGACCTCACGTGTAAACAAGCTTATCATTGTTTACTTCTTGAAACTCCATGATATGGGGGATCCTGACAACAAGAAGAGTTGTCCCATGGTGCTTCTTCTGTCAACCAAATCACTACACCAGTCATAATTAGAATAGACTACAAGGTGTAGGTCATTGTTTCCCTTGGTATGATGTGGAAACATAATTCCATATTTTAGTATTCCTCTTAAGTATCTCAAGATTCTTTTTGTTGCAGTCAGGTGTGATTGCCTAGGATCACTCATGAATCTGCTAACCAATCCTACACCTAGAGCTATCAAAATGGGCTACCCCGACCCTAAATAGGTTAGCTCATGCAGGCATCGGGCTTTTCAGGGTCGGGTCCAAAAAGCCCATATTTAAATGGGTCCTACTTTTACTACTCAGGTCCAGCCCTGTTTGGATTGTGGGCTACCCGGCCCTAAACGGGCCCATTTCTAAAAAAATATATTTTCTCCTTATTTTTGTAAGTAATCATACAATTGCATGCAATAATACTTACACATATATATATATAAGGAGGGATCAAATTACACCCGAAGGGTTACACCATGACTTACACTCGCTCAAAAACGTCACTTCGGATTAATATTTTTTAAAATCAATCGTTGGATTGAAACATATCATCATATAGATCATACCTATAAAGTTTGAGATTAATCTATAAAGTTTTACTATACGATCAAGATATCTAAAAATTAACGTCAAAATGGACTTTCATATAACATTAATTTTGATGTAGTTCAATGACATAGTAAATCATTATAGATTAATCTCAAACTTTATAGGTATGATATATATATATATATATGAGGAGGGATCAAATTACACTCTAAGAGTTACACCATGAGTTACACTGCTCTTCAGATTATATTTTTAAAATCAATCGTTGGATTGAAACATACTATCATATAGATCACACCCATAAAGTTTGAGATCAATCTATAATGATTTACTATGTCATTGAACTACATCAAAATTAACGTTATATGAAAGTCCATTTTGACGTTAATTTTTAGATATCTTGATCGTATAGTAAAATTTTATAGATTAATCTCAAACTTTATAAGTATGATCTATATGATGATATGTTTCAATCTAACGGTTGATTTTAAAAAATATTAATCTGAAGTGACGTTTTTGAACGAGTGTAAGTCATGGTGTAACTCTTAGAGTGTAATTTGATCCCTCTCTCTCTCTCTCTCTCTCTCTCTCTCTCTCTCTCTCTCTCTATATATATATATATATATATATATATATATATATATATATATATATATATATATATATATATATAAATTTCATATCCAAAATTAGAATTTCTAAATAATCCATATAAGTTAGCAATTAAAATGTAAAACAACACATTAATTGAATTCAAACTATCCAAAATACATCACAAAGTATTCAATATAGCACACAAAATTAAATAACTTGTTCCAACAAGTTTTAAGTTATAAACATGGGCGGATTTATGTTGAGGCTGACTGTGGCTAAAGCCACACCAGATTTTATAAATTTTTTTATCATATATATTATTATACTATAGACACTACATGAAATATTATCATCCCAACATATGAATAATGTTGTTGCAAGCTATGCTTACAAGTAGCTTGTGTGACCACTACGTGTTTTCTTTTAAAATAAAGATCATGTTTCAATTAATGTATCTTACTCTACATTCTTCACGTTTTTGGTCTTAAATAGGCAAATCACTAGCAAGGATCCAGAACCATGACTCAAGCTGATTAATTAATTTATATCATAAAAATAACATACTCAAAAAACATTTTATGTTTAAAAATTACAACCAAGCTTTATGATGATTCTTTATACAATTTAATATTATAAATTTATTAAATAATAAACTCATTATCAATATTTTTATAATAATAAAAGTGGTGTCTACCAAAATCATACAAATAGTAACATGTTTAGTGTTTTAGATTTGTAATTGTATGAATTTATGTTAGGTTTGATGAAGAGAATTTTAAATTTTTACGTTGTGTTTTATGTTTGAGTCTCTCGTCGTTATTTGCGGTTTTTATGTGGAAAAATTTATTAAAGACAATTAAATTTTATTCAAATGATTTCGTAAATATACCGAAAGTGATGGTGCAACATCAACTTCAAAATCATTTTATAAATATTTGATATTATCCAAAATTTACAAAGTTAAAAAGACTCTCTGATCTTTGAGCAAAATTTCTGAAAACAAATAAGTACAATACATTTAATATGATTTATAAGTTTTTGAAGATAGCAACTAAAAGTGTGCAACATGTTTTTTCAATTAAGAAGTTTGTGAAGAGTAAACTATGATTGTGTTGTGACTTTTAAATAGAGTGATGTTTTTCAAACAATTAACAATGATACTCCCTCTGTCCCAAATTATAAGTCATTTTTCCACTTTTACACGAATTAAGAAATGCAATTATTATTTTATGGGAAAGTGAAATTATGTATGACTTTACAAAAATGTCTCTCAATAATTACATTGAAAAGCGAAATAAAGAATATAAAGAAAAAAGAGAAATAAATAGTAGAGTGTATATTAGGGGAAAAGTCATTAATGATGTACGAGGATTCTAAAGTGACTTATAATTTGGGACAAATATTTTTAGCAAAGTGACTTATAATTTGGGACCGAAGGATTATTATTTTAACTCCTTTTCAAGAAATAGATAATAGATAATATTATTTTTTATTTTTAATATAACTTAGCCACACCAATATGTATTGTCTGGATCCGTCCCTGGTTATAAATATTCATGACAATTATAATGTTATAACAATTATAACAACAAACTGTTATAAAATTTTATAACAATTATAATTAGGAAATGATAATTCTAATTATATTAAAAAAAATTAATTTTTTTCGGGCTGGTGGGCTACTCATGACCCATACGTGCTGGCCCATATTTTTAAGGCTTTTTCGGGTCAGGTTAAAAAAGGCTCAGAAGTAAATGGGCTCAAAAAATAAGGCTCGGACTCTTATTTTTTCGATCCCGAAGGTTCGGTCCATGGTCTTCGGGCCATTTTGACAGCTCTACCTACACCATATGATATCTCGGGCCTACTGTGACATATGTATCTCAAGCTATAAATTATTTTGGTACATGGTTACATCTACAGGGCCTTCATCTTCATTCTTCATCAGCTTTACATTCAATTTTGTTGGTGTTTCAGTTGGCTTGTATCCATCATTTTGAATATTTTTAGAACTCCGACAGTGTATTTCTTTTGGTGCATGAAAATACCATTTTATGTGTGTACAAACTCAATTCCTAGGAAATATGATAAGATGCCTAAATCAGTCATTTCAAACTCATTCTTCAGTCCTTGCTTGAGTGCCTCAATAGAAGTCAAGTTGCTGCCAGTAATGAGCAGATCATCTACATACAGGAAAAGCACCAACAACTCATTTCCACTCACAGTTTTGAAATATACACCATGCTCAACTGAGCATTTCTTAAGGCTGAAGCAAGTGAGAAAAGAGTCAATTCTTTTATTCCATGTCCTAGGAGCTTGTTTCAAGCCTTATAGGGCTTTGTTAAATCTCAACACCTTTTGGTATTCACCTATGCATATGAAACTAAGAAGTTGCAATGTAAACACTTCTTCATTAAGTGGCCTATTTAAAAAGGATGACTTGACATCTAGCTGTCACAATTTCCAATTTTCCAGCCGGCTATTAAAATAATCAACCTCATAGTTTCCAATCTTACTATTATGGCAAACAGTTTAGTATAGCCCATGACTTCCTGTTGTATGAATCCTTTCGCTACCAGACTAGCCTTATGCTTGGAAATTGATTCATCATGCCTGAGTTTGGTCTTGAAACCCCACTTGACAACAATATGCCTCTTATCTTGAGGTAAACTCACTAGTTCTCATGTGTCATTCTTTTTAATGCTCTTTAGTTCTTCTTCCATTTCTTAGAGACATCCTCTTCAAATGTAATTGGATTCATATCTTCTATGAGTGCCATATGTTGTATCAAGTCTCCTTCTTTTATAATTGTTCCATCAGAGTACACTTGGTAGTCTTGGAGCCTTATAGGAAAGTTTTTGGCTCATGTGTAACTCTCTACCACCATTTATGGTTCAGTGTCTAAAACTTCTTGTTGTACTTCCTTAGTTGGATTTGACTCTTCATATTCGAGATGCAACTCAAGGTTTGTTTGAGCTATTAATTGAGTTTTCTTCCATGAGCTTATCTCATCAAAGTGCACATAATTGTTGAATATGACTAAGTGGTTATTTGGATTATATAGCTTGTATGAGCTAGTGGAGTTATATCCTACAAAGATCATTTTCTCACTTTCGTCATCCATTTTATTTCTTCTTTGATCAGGAACATGCATGTAGTATAGATATCAAAAGATCTTGAAGTGCTTGAATGATGGCTTGTTTCTTGGACAAACTTCTTCTGGAACCATATAGCCAAGTCTATTGGTAGGACACATGTTCAGTACATGTACAACAGTCATTGCAGCCTCACCCCAAAAGCTATGAGGGAGGTTCTTTCCGTTGAGCATACTCCTTACCATATTGAGAATGGTTTTGTTTCTTCTTCCTACAGTTTCATTATGTTGGGGAGTAGTCACTTCATGAATTATGTCATACTTCCTACAAAATTCCTCAAATTCTCCAAATGTGAACTCACCTCCATCATTTGTTCTCAGTGCCATTATGCATATTCCATATTGTTTTTCATCAACAACTTTGAAGTCCTTGAAGATGTTGCACACACCACTCTTGTTTTATATTAAGTATATCCAAATCTTCATGCTCAAGTCATCAACAAATTACACAAAATACTTATTTCCTCTTGGTGATGGAGTATCAAAAGGTCCACATATATCGGATTACATGACCTGCAGTGTCTCATTGGCTCTAGATTTGGTATGATTACTGGAAGCATTTCTGGATTGCTTCTTAATCAGACAGTTATCACAAATCTTCTTAGGTATTTCAATTGAGGGGCGGCTAATAACCATTCTCTTTGAACCCAATATATGCATGTATCTAAAATTCAAGTGGCCTAGTATAAGGTGTCATATCCAAGCATCATCTTTCAGTATGGCAACAGAAAAACATTGATAATCAATGGTATTTAGGCTTACCTTAAAGGTTATGTTCTTGGCTAGTGGAGCTTTCATCATTAGTCTTCTTGCTTTGTCATGAATCACCAGTGAAACCTTGTTTGAGTTTACTGAAATCCCTTTTTCAAAAGTTGGCCAAGGCTTATCAAATTAGTGATTATCCCATGGACATACAACACCTATGTGATTACTACTTGCTTTCCATCTTTTGTTTTTACAAGAACATTTATAATTCCTTCAGCTTGAGTGAATCGATTATCTGCAAACTTTATAGTGTTTTTCTTCTTTGGATCAAAGTTGTCGAATTTGGGACTTAGGGTTCTGTAGCGGCAAAAACTGTGAGTATAAGCCATTGAATTGACTTAACTAAAAAAGTAATATAATAGTTACCACCACGCTTTTATTATATCCAAAGGACTAGGAAAAAAAGCGAATAAAATCCTTTAAAAAAATTAGAGATCTAGGACCGGGGGTTAGTTATGCAAAGGGAAGGTGTTATGAACCCAAAGCATCTACGGTACTCCGCATGAACCTTTTTGAAAATTTGTATATGTGTGCTAAAAAAGAGTATATGTACAAAATGGATGGTGCAGAGTGAGAAAAGAAGTATTTTTTACAACTTTTGGTTTGGTAGAACTTCCAATGAGTTTCAGGCCTACATACCAACAATGTGCAATGTTGAAATCCAAACAAATTAGTTCAGGTAAAAAAGACCAAAATTGTGTGTTGGTTTATTTTTAAAAAATGTTAGTTTTAGGAAAGCCACAAAGGGCTCAAAAAGTTTTAGTGAGGTTAGGTATTTTTTAGTCTTAACATAAGAAAAGTCAAAGTATTATTAAATGGATTGAAATTTTATTAAGAAAATAAGTTTGAAAATTTATTGACCTAAGTCCAAGGTTTTTATGAAAGCGGTTCGAGTTTTGAAAATAAAAATCCTTTGAAAAAGAGGGAAGATTTTGAAAATTAAAGAATATGGGAGGAGATGAAGAGGCTAACCTAAGTGCGTAAAGTAAAAGTAAAGAAAGATCTAACCGGGTGAGAAAACTAGTACTTGACATCAAGAGACAATACTATATCCCATCCTTTGGATTACCACATAAACAACAAATAACCAGACAAAAAAACAAGCTTCAGATGAATCTATACCTCATATGAACTCTTGTCTCAAGAAAATAAACGGGTAGAGTAACGACTGTATTTGGAGGAAATCCACTCTTAATCGAGTATAACGAAATAACCTGCATAAAAAGATAATAACCAGGCAAGACAGAATAACACCAAGTGCACAGAATTCTCCAAGCCGATGTAAGGGTCCTAATCCTAAGTTCAAAGATCAAACTCCGAGCATAAGGATAGTAACCAAGTCCAATTAAAAGTCTTTTATGTTCAGGTTGAATTATTAGTTATTTTGGAAAAGGAAAATAAAGATCAAGTGATAAAAATTCAAAATGATAAGAAAATAAAGTGCTCAAGTGAGCAAAGAAGAAAAATGACATGAAATGTAAATGTTAAAATTAAAGTGCATAAAGTAAAGAGTAAAAAATAAAAGCGGAAAGTAAAGAGCATAAAATAAAAAGCAATTAATAAAGGTTAGAAAGATGACCATCTTGAAACTTGTCAAGTATATCATCAAATTGTTAGTAATTAGTCGTCAGCAAGGTGACCATCTTGAAACTTGCGCATGAAGACTTGCCAGAAGCTTGATAGAATCAACACGACCACACGACAAGTTTCAATTGCTTTTTGTCAAGTATATCACCGGTTTTGAAATTATTACATCACTTGATCAAAGATGATTGAGAATTTCAAATGGACAAGGTTAGTGGAAATTTTCCAAAAACTTGATTAAAAATCAACGCGACCACATGACAAGTACCACAGGTGTTGAACCAAAATCAAAGCTCAAGTCATCTTTTGGGGCTTATTTTTAAACATTAAAGTTCATGCCACCAATTGATCACTTTTTCCGAATCGGGACAAAAGAAAAAATAAGATGGAGAAGAAATAAGTTCAAATTTATTTTGCATCAAATGAATTTATTCGGTCTAACTTCGTCAAAATCAATCAACTTTCTTGGTGGATTTGGTCAAGAGACCTATCAACACCCAAATTCCATTGATGTTGAGGAAATTTGTGACTCCAAATAAATTCAAAAATCAGAAAAATAAAAAGGGAATTAAAAGTAATTTAAATGATGGATAAAACATAATTTGAAATTAGGTCATTTCATTGGATTTTATTGACGAAATACATAAATAGTATTTTTTTTCATCAAAATAAAATTCCTAGAAAATTGCCTAAGGTCAACAAGTGTTAGACAAAAATTTTCAGAATTTTTACAAGTCAAAAACTATTTTTTAAAATAAAGAGAAAATGGTGAAATAAATCAAAAATGGCAAAAAATAGCAAAGTCAGAAATAAAAATAAAATGATGTCACCAATATTTGTCAAATGACCATTGGATCCTTCCAGAATTTTTCCAGAATTTTAAAATGTCAAAAAGTATTTTTAAACAATTAAAAACATCAAATAAAAGAGAAAAACCATAAAAAAATATCAAATCTGAAAATAAAATTATAAAAAAATAAAAATTAAAAAGATAATATTTCAAAATATTTTTGTGAATTTTTTCATAATTTTTGAGTCAAAAGTGAATTTTATATGATTTTTTGAAGTTTAAAACATTTAAAATATAAAATCAGGAAATAAAATAAAAGTCAAAAAAATATTGATCATCTGATCATAATCAAAACGCGTGAGTCATCAGATCCAAAGGATCACACGCGTTGTGCTTAATATGGACCTCCTTGGTTTTCACACCGGATCAAAAATTAAAATTAAATTTAAAAAATAAAACAAGGAAAGATATCACGCGTTGGATCGAGTCTGACTCACAAAAGTAATCAGATCCAAGGGCTCCAGAGACGCGTGCACGATATGAAACACACACAAGATCTAATTCAAAAAAATTACATGTCAAGCCCTCATTGGTTGAAGCAAACACGTAGGTCGTCTTCAACCTCCAGTCATCATCCATACGCAATCCTCAAACTGTAAAATCAATTCCTCAGACCAGTACCATTAGATTCGTCTCTTCAAGACGATTCTAATGGTACCCTCACGAAAAATTTATTTAAAACGAGCAAGAATCAATTTGTAAAAACTCAAATAATAGCGAACATGAGTTTGCTGAAATTCTCAGTCAATACTTGATGAAAACACAAATAGTGAAGATCACAAGGATCAGGGAGATGAGGAGAATACAATAGAACTTGATTTGAAACGATTTGATGGAGATTCCTACCTGAATGAAGTTCACTTTCAGAGCTCTAAAACTGGACTTGGATAGCACGATTTAGGGAGCTTCAAGGAACAATTCTTGTTTTGTTAGCTTTAGGGAGGTTCAAGGAAGAAGAATCAATGATTAATTTTAAAATTGGAAGTAGTCTAACTACGAATTCGAAGTTGCAGAAAATATGGTTATTGAGGAAGTTTGGTAGAGTTTTTTTTGCTATCAAAGCTTGAGGAAATTAGTGAGGAATGATCCTCTATTTATAGGAGAGTGAGTGGTGATGAAAATGAGAAGGAAATATGGTGAATTCGTACAAAATAAGTTGGCTGAAATCATGCCAAATGTGTGACTCGAAAGGCATCAAAACGACCCCATTTCAAGTGTAATTTGTATCAAAACACATATGGGCAATTAGTTAAACATGTTTAGCATCTAAACTTTAAGTAATTCGCCTTGTAATCCAAGTTTACATGTTGTAAATTTTCTGATTCGAAACAAAATTGGATGACATGGAGCCTCCTTCAAACATGTATGGCTTATTGCCCAGGGACCTTTATGGCACAACCTTGGGCTCTTTGGAAAGCTGATATTGTAAGGTTTAGAATTCACTTGGAAAGGTAGCATTTGGAATCCTGAATCAGAAGTTATGATCCTTTGAAATCACCAAAAACAGACTAACTTTTTCCGCACTTAGAAAAAATTCTAAGTTTGGCAAAAAAAAGACTTATAATGTTTTCAATCCAAACATGGCATTCCATTCAAAATTTGCTCTTATCATTCAAAGATGAAATGAAGTAGATCTCTCAAAGAGAATTTTGCAAAAAGAACCAACCAAAAACTCCAAAAATTGAGAAAGTTATGGCCTTGTGAAGTTGATGAAAAATCATGAAATAACCTATAATCTTTTAACTTCTCCAAGTAACTTCCAAACACTTTCAATCTTAAAAACTTGTATGGAGATAAAGTTCACATCATCAAGATTGTTGTGAAAAAATAATTACCTCAAGATGATAAATGATGATCAAGATATGATCTCTTGAAGTTGATTGCCCAAAAATTGAGAAATTCATCAAAGACTTGTAATCTTTTGACCTCATAGGCAAATTTCCAAGAATTTTTGTTTCCTACCAATTGAATTAAGTTGTATTAGACATACTTAAGTTCATTTTAGAAAAAGAATGGGCACAAGGAGACAAGGGGTGACCAAGTTATGATCCTTTAAAGTCATACAAGATAGATGAAGTATCAATCTAGAGAGTGTACAATCATAGACCTCAAAAACAATCTTCTCATCAATAAAACTCATTGGACCAAAGCATATTCTTATTATAAGTCCTTTTAACAATAAAATGACTTTGAAATCATCCATAAACTTCATACAAACACGAAGATATGGTCCTCAAAAATCCAAAACCCTAATTTCAAGATGGATGGCCATAGAATGGAGAATTCTTCAAATTTGATGATCTCTTTCAAGCATGAGCATATACTCAAAATGAGAGGCCATGGTAGATAATAGGAAAAGTATTAAATGATACAATACTTTCAAAACCTTTGAGAATTGAGGAGAGGAGACATGGAAATAAACACATGAACCTATTGACTCCTTGAATAAGAAACTTGTGCACCATTCACCTACAACATTAAGAGAGCAAAGTGTACACATATCATTGTTATCCAAATATTAATCATCACACACAAGAAATAAACACATTCACAAGGTTCTTGGTGATCTCCTATGAGCAAACCCAAAGATAGGATACAAGAGAGAGAGATACCATTTGTGATCTTTGTGCAATGTAATGGTATGAAGTATTAGAGAATCTTAAGGGCAAAAATTGGGGTACAACAGGTTCACAATATTTTCTCAACAGTCATTTAATTTGATATTGTTTCGCTGCAGTTCTTCATTGCATTTATGTGGGATATTATTTTGTTGAAGAGTTCCATTATCTTCTCGTTGTTTTCCATTTGCATCATTCTGTATTGACGCTTCATCGTCTACAATCTCACCTTCTTTAGTTTCTCTGCACCATCATTACATTTCTCTAGAATCTTCCACTCTTCTTGCGAATTTGCAGCACCTACAATCTTCTTAAAGCGCGCTTCATCAACACAGTGATAGAGCAAGAAAGTTGTTTTGCAAGATTTCTTCTTGTTTTCTCGATGAAGCGTCTTTTGCGCATATGTGGGATCAAGAGGGAGTGTTGGGTAACCATCTTCCATAATTTCTGAGACTTCTTGATAACCCAAAATTACCTTCATTTCTACGTGCCATCGATTCCCGTTCTTGTCGTTGAGAACAAGGAGATTTGTTAAGAAGTTTGTTCATGTTGGTCCAATCGCATGCGTCGCAAGGTCTCAATTGCAACCGAGCTCTGAATACCGGCTATTAGAGTAAACGACACATTTAGGAAGGAAACAATTTCTCATTCAATAATACATCAGCCCTACTATTAGTAGTTTAATAATCAATTCTAATAATCATTTAGTGTATGTTTGTTTTAACTTTTTAAAAAATGGATTTTTTTTCTTTATATTTAAAAAAATAGATTTTATAAAATTATTTTTTAAAATAATACAAATTTTTTATATTATTTTTTAAATTGAAAGATTAATTTTGACATCCTATAACATAGATATACATTATTGAAGATTAATATATTATCGAAATTATAATTTTTTTAAAAAGTTTATTTTAAAGGCTTAATAACACTTTTGGTCCTCGTGTTTTGACCAACTCACGAAACGGGTCCTTACATTTTAAAACAAAACAAAGCAGTCTCTAACTTATGTTGTTGATTGTAATATTAGACCTAATCCTTATTTCCCCCTCCAAAAATACTGATGTGTCCAATAAATTCATCCACTAGGCAAGTACACGTCAGTAAAACCTGAATATAGTAATTAATAATGGTTTATTTAACATTTCAGAATATAAAAAGAAGAAAAAAATGATATAAAATTGAATTTATTCCAGAAACCCTAAATCCCAAACCATTATCCCTAACCTCAATTTGCTTTCTCCCAAGTTCAATATGCTTTCTCCCAGCTCAATCGTTCTTCAATCATCACCAGAAGAAACCCAATAAGATAAAGATGAAACATATCTATATCTTGAAACACATCTGACAGATCTAGATCTTAAAACGTTGCGTTGTTCTTGCTCAAAGCAACTTGAACCAGAACTTGAACTAGAAGCTTTTTCTTCTTCCTCTTCTTCTTCAACTACCATCTCACAGTTTCTTCCTACATAAGAACAAAATTTTGATTTCACAATTGAGATCCTTGGACTATTGTTGCTCTCGACCCTAAAGGTTTTTTCTTCCATTTTTTTGTTGCAGGAGCTAGAGGGTTGTTTGGAAGAAGATGAAATATGGAGAAAAGACCAAAAACGGTTCCTTTTTATGGTCTTGGAATCTCCATTTTCTACTTTATCATCATCAAGAAACTTGGTTCTTCTGAGGTGGCACTGGCTATGGATTTGCTACGCTTGAAAACAACATCAGAAGTAACATTTGCAGAAGATGAAGATGAAGGGTTTGTGTTCATGTTCATGTTCATGTTGATGGAAGAAGGTTTCTTCTTTTGGTTCTTGTTTGGTAACATAAAAGGTAAACGTGAACGCGTATGATGGTCTTGTTTGATGGAAGTTGGAGGGACAGAGAGGGAATTAAGAGAAGATGATGAAGAAGAAGGTGGAAGTGTTTGGGTTTTATGGAAGATGGAAGTCGAAGAAAAATAGGAAGAGAGCAACAATTGATTTCTAAAAAATGATTTTAATGTTTTTGTTTTAGAAATTATTTTTTATGAATTAATAATTTAAATTTCAAAATATGCATTGCCACGTAAGTGTTCCCTCTGGCCAAATCACTATAATTTTTTACACATCAACATTTTTGGAGGGAAAAATGTGGATTAGGACTAATATTGCAACCAACAACATATGTTAATGACTGATTTGTTTTGTTTTAAAATGAGGACCGGTTTCGTGAGTTGGTCAAAACATGAGGACCAAAAATATTATTAAACCTATTTTAAAATTATTTTTTTACGAAAAACTATTTAAAATAGCATTATTTAAAATTTCATAATTAAATTTGTAAAATGACGTTTTAAGAATAATTATTCTATCCAAATTTTTATTCAATTTTTTTTTTAAAAGAAATTTACATAAAATTATGTTACACTAAAAAAGACAAAAATAAACTGACCTTTAATTTTTAGTGAAATATATTAACTTAAAAAAAAATCAAATAATTTTGTAAGAACTAAAAAATATAATTTTAGCTAAGAGGATGAGAAAATATTTTTAATCCAAAAATAAGTATTAGTAATAGAAACACAATGTATCTCATATTTATTTAAATCATGTTTATGAACAAACCCAACAAAAGTTTTAATATTTGATAAACAATGCTAACATTTTCAATTTTACATTAATATGAAAAACAAATATTTTTTTCCAAGTGACTGGAATTCATCACTTAGTAATAAATAAGTGGAATATCACATTTTTAAAACATTAATATGATAAAGTAGATTTATTTTTGTTAAAAAACTGAAATTCATCTATTTAAAATAAATAAGTGGCTCATAGATTTATACATATATTTTTGCATCAGATATTCCTCCACATTTAACAATTAAGTTGGTTTAATGGAACTAAAAAAACATGTTTAATGCAAAATAAATATTTTAACAACACAATGTATATTAAATTAATTTAAATCGTGACTATGAATAAAGTCAATAAACAATACCAACATTTTCAATTTTCAATTTTCATTTTTACATTATATAGTCATAGACAGTCAAACATTACCGGTGGCGCCGGTAAACGGTTCATAAACCTCTTTCTAACCTCAAAAGTCTTTTGTTTTTTCCTTCATTCTCTTATTGTGTCTTTGAACTGTACGGAACAGTTCTCTGGCTTCTCTGAGTTATCATCTTTATTGTCTCTGATCCAACCAAAAATCTCAACTTTCTTCAACAATTCGCCTCTACAAATTTTGGGTTGTGCCTAATTTCTCAATCTTTCTTCACTATCAGATGTCAACAGTGAGTTTCTTCTCTTTTCTCTCTCCTCTTTGTCAATTATTGTGATCCTTGTTTTTATGAACTTTTATGTTGATAATACACTTTTAGGAAAAGGGTAGGGAACTTTAGTTTCAAATCTATTGCATTATGCTGTAATTTTTTGTTTTTCCCCTTTCAATCTCTTTATTATTTTCTTGATGACTTGATTATTGATATAGTTGACCAAAATTTGATTCATTATTTAGTTTGGTTGTTCCAAATTCCAATAGATTCAGCTTCTGATAAACTAACCATGATGAGGTTATTTCTATGGAACACCGACACTTCAGATTGAAACATGTGACTTACTATTTATAGTCTTTGAGGTGTAATAGTGTTTGCACTTGAAAATTGTTACTATTAGTATTCGTAGCTTTTAGAAAGGTATGTGCATGAAAGTAAAAATGGAAAAGTCTTATCTTTTGTTGTGAGTTGATGAAATCTATATGTTTTGGGAACTCTAGAGGAAATGAATGGCTTGAATTGAATAGTGAATTTTGGGGGTAATATTTAGCTTTTTGCATTTTTTTAGAATGGTTAAAATTGAGTAAATGGATGAATATGCTTAAACTAGTACCTTGTTATTTTATTTACATATTATTAACTATGATTCTAGTACAAGAAGCATGTTTGTTAGCATTTCATACTTGTATTCTATAAAACATGGACTCCGACACAGATACCGAGACACAATACGGATATAGACACGAATACCGAGACATAACACGGACATAGACACTTTGACGCCAATAATGTTAAAACATAGGACACAGACACGGCTACGTATATGATAATATTTGAGATTCATTTATCCTTTTTATTGTAAGAATTGAAAGTATTCCAATCAAAATAAATGTATTTAATTCTTCATTCATAACAGTGTTTCAATACATATTTAACCATTTTAGATGTGTGACATTTGTTCAAGAAATGCATGAGATGTGTTAAAGCAAAGAGAAAAACAATCTCTTTTTAAAACATTGGTCTGAATTGTCCGACATGTGTGGATGAGTGTATACGGATGTCATTTGGTGTTACACACCGATTCAATAAGTGTCAAATCAAAGAAAAAAACATTTTTTTAGGGGGGCACTTGTCTAACTTTTTTTACACGAGTCGGACGAGTGACAACAAGTGCCGAAAAGTGACACGTGTCGAACACCACAACACACTTTCTCTAGAGGTGTTTGTGCTTTGTAGCTTGTATGAGGGTGTATTTGTTGAAACTTTACTTAATAAGATCTCTTCAATGTGTCTCAATTTTACAGCAACGTTCTCATGTTCCTAAGTTTGGCAATTGGGAAGCTGAAAATGATGTTCCGTATACGGTGTATTTTGACAAAGCCCGGAAAACTCGACCTGGCACCAAAATGATCAACCCAAATGACCCTGAGGAAAATTCAGATTTAGATCTTCAAAATTCATCTTCTGCTGAGGTAATTCCTCCAAAACCAAGAGTTCAATCAGAGAATGTGTCTGAAAAAGGCTCAGCGAGACCAGCACATAATGAGTTACAAAAGAACAAGGAAGACAGTGATCTTAAGCAATCTGTTAACTCGCCGGCTCGCCATGAAAACTCAAACAACAGGAGTGCCGGCGATTCCGTCCATCGTCCTGGAGTTGGTTCTGCTGATAACCGCAGAAGACCTTCAAGACAAAGTACTGCTGGCTCGGAGTACAGTGTCGAACGTTCACCTCTTCATCGCCAGGCTAAAACCCCTGGCAGAGATAGTCCTTCTTGGGAAGGAAAGAACTCGTATGAGAGCAGTCACGGTACACCAGGAAGATCTCGATTGAGATCAGTCAATCAGGATGAAACTGTTAGTTTTCTTTTTTGTTATCTCGATCTTATCAAGTATTTCCTCCATTCCTTTTTAACTGTCTTTAAAAAGAAATTGTTCCATTTTATTAGTCGTTACCTGGTTTGTGTAAAACAACTCCAAACGACACTTTAAAAAAAACAAAGACATTACACGAAATGTAAAATCTTCAACATATATTGCATCAAACATTGCAATTTTTTATCCTTTAACTTCTGAATCTTATCGAACGTTGTCCCTTCACAAATGTTTTTTCTGAATTTTTGTGTGTTTTATGACTTTGATTTGGCAGCCTGATAAAAGTGCTGCTGTTCCAAAGTTTGGTGAGTGGGATGAGAATGACCCTGCATCTGCTGATGGCTATACTCACATTTTCGACAAAGTACGCAAGGAGAAACAAGACACAGCTGGAAATGCACCAGGCACACCCAACGGGAGATCGTATGTTATCCGAAACCAACCCGCAAATGACAAAGCTCAGGTATATACCAACTCCTGTTCATTATGACGTAATAAGTTGTGTCACTATATTGATGCTTCATTGTTTTTCTTTGTTCTTGTCCTTGCTTTTCCAGGGTTGCTGCTTTTTCTGGAACAGAAAATGATTATTGAAAGTGTGAATTTCAATCGAAAAAGAAAAGAATAGTGTTGTGAACAGTCGTGAGGCTCGTATCACTCATAATTTGACTCCTTTATAATGAGGGGTGTACTTTAAAGGGGAAAGTGCAGAATTATAGCCATCCATTGGTTGAGATTTTAGCAATTTGATAGTTTGTTATGCAGGTGCTAATATTTCATGCAGTTAATCTGCACTTCACTCTTCAAAGTGCACCCACTGTTTTAGAGGATCTAAATTCTACTGTTTTATATGTAAATATCAAAGGCACTATTTCCATGGGGTGAAACAATGTCGAAGTGCCTTTGTCTTGAATTTGCATCCCTGTGTATCTTCCTTTCTTTTGCATGTAAGATTGTGATATTTTGTGTATGTAACCGACACAATTTGAATTCAATTTATATGTATTTAGCTGAGATCTATGATATTTGACTATTTGTTACATGATTCTTATATGATGACTTAAAGATGTGTGATTCCAGTTCTATTGTGTTGATCTTGATGCTGAACTACTGTGGTTTAACTCAATTAATCCAATTCAATATAAAAACTGTTTCAGAAGTGGATTTTTTTTATTGGTCAAGTAGGTTAGATGAGTTCATGTTTTAAGTTGTTCTGTTAACCTTGAATCCCCCATGCCATTCTCTTTACACTTCAATGTTTGACTCAAGAACTTTATCTATAGTTCTAGATTATGCTGCCCTTGTAACGCACATTATCTAGCATTTCTTGAAGAATGTTTCCATTAGAATTCTTGAATGGTGGAAATTTTGCTCTAAAATATCAATCATAATTGTAATCAAGAGCATTAGCCAAACGCAATAGTTTCGTACGCAAAAAGCGGAAAAAAGTTACATGAGACAAACATCAAGACCTAAGCCTCACAACCGTACTTGAAACAGATATGTTCTACAGGCTTGTACTGTTGTGTCCTTGAATTCTAAGAAAATGGAACATAAGTTTGGTGGATGAACCAATACCACATCATCAGAGAGTGATTAACGACCAAGATGTTCTGCGTGTTCTTGGTTGATTCTAAGAAGACCTAAACCTCCACACCAAAAAAGGGATAGTACAGTTGTATGACTATAAAAACTACTATTTATGATCAATTCCAACCAAGATTAAATCGATTTATGAGTTCAGAAACTAAACTTATTTTCTGTGATCAGCAAATTCACTTGTAAAATGAATACAAAGAAATTATAGGACATTCTTATCTCAAATGGTAAGAAACTATTCAATTTTGTTGAAAGGATGAGATCAAAACTTGAAACTTCTGAAACTCTAGATGTTATTAAAAGAACAAAAATCATATGAGAGAATGCAAAGGGAGATCCAGAAGAAAGGTGCATAAAACTTGAAAGAGAAAAGTAAACACAGTTATTCTAATTACCAAAAAAGACAGAGAACACTGGTAAGCATAAGACCTGAAACATATTGCTCTCATTCTCATGCTGAGTATTCTTGTAGAAAGGGAAACACCCAGAAACAATTTTCACATGATTGGACTTCAGACAACACCTGAACTTAACCAATCCACATTATCATGCTATACTTGAAAAATAAAAATAAACTCTAACAATAATCCATCTTAGACATCACATTCTAGCACTGTTAATTTGATAGGTGAACTGAACCTCATCAGGGTTCTACTAACTGGGATGGTCATTGTTCTGACAGACTCAAAATAAAACTCAAACCTCCACACCAGAAAAGGAAAAGCACAGAAGTATAACTACAAAAACCTCTATTATGGTCAATTCCAACTAAGATTAGATTGTTTAATGAGTTCAGAAACTAAACTTGTTTTCTGCAATCAGCAAATTCACGTTTAAAATGAATACAAAGAAATTTTAGGAAATTCTTATCTCAAATGGTAAGAAACTATTCAATGTTGTTGAAGAGATGAGATATAAACTTAAACTTCTGAAACTCTAGATGTTATCTAAAGAACAAAAATCATACAAGAATGCAAAGGGTGATCCAGAAGAAGGGTGTATAAAACTTGAAAGAGAACACTGGTTAACAAAAGACCTGAAACATATTGCTCTCAATCTCATGCTGTGTAGTATTCTTGTTGACAGAGAAACACCCAGAAACAATTTTCACATGATTTGACTTCAGACTACACATGAACTAACTAATCCACATTATCATGCAATACTTGAAGAATAAAAACAAACTCTACAACAGTAGTTCATCTTGAACATCACATTATAACATTGTTAATTTGACATGTGAACCGAACCTTATCCGGTAAGAATTCACAATTTCAACATCAATTTGAAATTGTAATGTTAATATGTTTACATGAAAGTAAAAAGTCAAGAAATCAGAAAGTGAATGGAGTAAAACAGTGTAAAAACTACAGTTCAAAGCACGGATACAATAAATCATAATACAACAAACTAAGATAAATGGGTTATATCAGGCTCAACACAGCATCAAAGTTTCTCAGTCAACTTAACCATGAAAGAATTAAGAAATTTAGATTCTAACACAATCCAAGATGACTCAAACATCTCATGGAAAAACTCACTTTCAACGTCCTCGGCCGCACTTCTAAACGCAACCCCGAATGCATTCCCTTGAGCAGCAGCCAAGCGAGGCCTCCCACAAACCCCAACAATGAGAACCTTATTTGGATCCTGAGACACACAAGCGCAAATCAAAGGCTTCATCCTTGCACCCTTTTCTCTCAAAGCATCCATTAGAAAATAACAAAACTTTGTCAAAGCTTGAGGGTACCCCAACAGTTTAGAATCTGTTGAATCCTCAAGCTTCACCCATCGAAACTTCCTTCCACTTCTAATGCAACCGCTTTTCATAATCGCAAGACTCCCCTGCCTCAAAATTGACCTCTGAACCTTAATAGCTTGTTGCATCCCAGCTTTGAGTTTATCAACATTGTTCATCGAAAGAGCATCAAACGCAACATTGAATTGCATTGAAGCACAAGACCCATCCGAATTCACAAACGATTCCAACAGCGCAGTAACACCATAAACAACATCAGCAGCAGAAACCCTCGAACTATAACCATGAATCCGCAAAAACCCCCGATAATAAAAATCAGTAAGTCCATACTCAGGCAAAAACTTCTCAAACTCCTGTTTCATCTTCCTCTTCACCTCAACATTCATATACTGAAACTTCTGCTGACAATCCGTAAGCGCAAACCCCATCCTCGCTAACAAAAGCTTCAACTTCTTCATCCCATTATCACTCCAAGTCTTCAGCTTCGTCGCAATATATGAACTACAAAGCATCGAATCAAACAAATTCCACTCCTGCAACAACATAAGCTTAGGCTCATCCTCATAAGCAATCCTTGACGAATTCGGCGCCCTAATCTTCGTCCCATCCTTAAGCATAACCGAATTCACCGCATCCAAATTCCCCGAACTATTAATATACTGCTCCAACTCCATAACCCCATCACTATACCTCTCATCACTCAACCTCTCATGAACAAATTGATCCGTCAATGCAACACAAGCTAACCATAACAACTCATCCGTATTCTTCCTCAGCAAATGAGCTAGCTCATACATCAAACACCCAGAAGGCTTCCCATGAAAAGTCCCCAATCCATAATACTCTCTCTTCCTCTTTCTATATAGCTTAACCGCATCTTCATTGTGTTCTTCATCTTTCTCTCCATCTTCAGAATCTCGTTTTCTTTTTCTTTTATTTCTCAATCCATTTTCTTTGTCAGACTCGGAGTCGGAGTCCGAGTCTGAGGAATCAGACTCGGAATCTAACTCTGAGTCTGAATCAATAGTTGTGGAAGCGTTAGCCAAAGCGGTAAGCGGAAACTCGAAGTCATAAGCGAGATCTGCTTGTTTCTCATCTTCTTGAGTGAATAAAACAACAACGGTGTCGTTTTGGTCACTGAGATTATGAAGATGAATGGGACGGTGACTATCGATAACGAAGATACGAGCGTTGGGACCTAGTTTCAAGATTTTGCGAAGATCCTTGTGGGAGCCCCAGTTGATTAAAACGACGGAGATGGGAGCGTCGTTTTGAGAAGCGGTAGCGTAAGTATGAATCTCGGTGAAGGAGGAGACGGGGTAAGAAGCGTATTGGATAGAATCGGATTCGAGGATTTTGAAGATGATTTTGAGAGCGCAGAGGGAGTCGACATCGGAGGTGGATGGGAAGATGAGGACGGGGGAGGTGGAGGAGGAGGAGTGGGCGGAGTGGCGGAGTTTGGCGTAGAACGAGTCGACTCGGTGTTCACGAACCATAATAAGGGGAATTGTGTGAGAGAGGGAGAGAGAAAGTGGTTATGGTGGTAAGAGAATTAGGTTAAGATGAGGTTTTGTTGCGGAGTTTGGGAAATTTGAATTTGAGATTTGGGTTGGGACTTTATGAAATTGGGAAATTTTCAAAATTTTGGAGGCGGGGGGTGAAATTTTGGCGGTTGTTTGGATTTTTTGGTGTTTAGTTTTGGATTTGGATTTGGATTTTGAATGAAAGTGTTTAGTTGACACGCGGGGTATTATTTGGGTGAGGGGATAAGGTGTGGGGAGGCGTAGGGTAAGGGAAATTGGTTGATTGAGATATGGGTATGGATTTTGGTTTTCAAATTTGACAAATAATAATAATAATAATAATAATAATAATAATAATAATAATAATAATAATAATAATAATAATGGATCTAGTTCTATAAAATTGAGATCATTTTGAGAAAAATGATAACATTGAATCATTTTAAAAGTGTTATCTTTTTAAGATTGTTTATAATAGTGGCATTTAGTTTAGGGAGGCTGATTTTTGTCCACTATTATGAAGTTGTGTGATATTATTAGTTATTAAAATAATAATATTTATCGATGTTAATAGATTTTTTTTATTTTTTATTTATTTATCATTATTTTCTCTACTACAAACCATTAAAATGATAACACTTATGTTTAATTTTTATCATTATTTCTTCTTTGTTTCTAAATTTGTCACACTACTACTCATCAATAACAAAAGTTTTTTTTTCAAATTTATTATTATTTTAAACTCATCAATAACAATTGTTTCTTTTTTAAACAATAAGGGAGGGTTGAGTTCTGCATAGAAAATTCTTTTGCTTTTCAAAATAACTTTAGAAATTGATCAAGATCAGAATCTGACTTTAGAGGTGATAGTAACTGAAAGATATAAAGTGCAAAAGCAATAAGTAAAAGTACATAAAGAGTTATCCTGGCTTCTTCCACAACTTGGGAGTAATCCAGTCTCCTTGTTCAATAAGAGATTTTTCATTATAATCAAAATTTGATTATAATCTGCTCAAACAAATTCGCTTGAGACTTTCTTTGCTCAATCAACCTAGAAAGAGGATTCTGCTAAAACAACTTAGCAAGAGACTTCCACTAAACTTCTAAACAAACAATTTATATGAATAAACAACAAGATGCATCTGATATACAATTAGAAATGCACAAAGAGTATAACACAATCAATGACTTTAGCACTTAAGATTTCTAAGATATACAAAGATAATAAATCTCAAGACTATGTGCAATGCAATAATATATACCAACTTAGAGTTACGTTTAGAGTTTTCAGTTATTATTCTTGTTACAATATTTTGTTGTGAATCTTGTTGTTAATTACGGCAAAATTTAATATCAATTTATGGGGCAAATAATAGTAGTAGCCAAAATAAATGGTCTTCAGCAATAATAATTTGTACACAAATAATATAACAGAAAGGCGAGAAAAAAATGAAGGTTTGTTTACCCGATTCGATCAAACGATCTACATTGAGGGAGAGAGCATTTATGCAATTCAATATACTCAGAAAGTTGTTACAAGAGATTACATATGAGTTACAAGAAAATAGTCTTCGCCTTTAGGTTCCCAAGAACAACCCCGAAGGTGCCTAAGAATTACCCTATTTTCTACCCTGGTGTTTCTCAACCTCTTCAACCTTCAATATATGAATAACACAAACCCAAGGTGTAATCAAATGTTTCTCGATTCCCAATAACCTTAGATAACCCCAAAGGGTTCCAAAACCTTTGTCTTTCTAAGGTTGCCCTTGAGAATAGCCAAAATCCTATGATATGCCTTCAAACCCTTATTCTCTTTTTTTGTGTAAGCTCTAAGATTGTCACATTATATTAACATAAGAGATACATATTTATAATATAAAATACCCAAGAAACAAAGCCCAAAATCACATTTATCCATGGCTAAAACGAGAAACTATCGAAAAAGCCTGAAAATCGAAAATCACTATTCACCGTATTGACACACTATTCATTGTACGAACATCATTATTCATCCGTACGGACATCACTATTCACCGATCTTTTTTTCCTGGCTTTTCATTCGATTTTTGTGGTAAATGAAATCTCCAAAATATGTTTTCTTTATCTTCATCAACAAAGATTTTAAAGCACATTTACAACAATCTCCACCTTGACTTTAAATCGTGTTGATACCAATTTAACAAACAATAACATTGCTACTCTCTACCAAGTTGAAACTCTAATCAATAACATTGATCAAATTCAAATAATCCTTGAATATTGATCTCGCCACTTGCATTGTTTCAAATTACTCTTTTCTGCCTAGGTAATTTAACAAGTCTACAAGTATGATTTTTCAACCACCCTTGACTCTACCTATTTTCAAATGCCTCCCTGAAGGTTTTTCTTTAATTTTGCAGTCCTCCAACCACATTAAAACATAATACCTAAGGCTAGCATACTCGTCCCCTTGAGATGCTACAATAACCCTCATTACCTTATCATGAGTCAAATGATAATCAGAGATCTCTGTAACTGTTCCCTCACTACTATTAGCACCCATAGTAGGAAAATCCACCTCAAACTGAGTTTTCTCCGTTATAGTTTTATCAGGTTTCTCCCATGGTTTCTACTATTCTTCTTCTGAAGAAATTCTCTACCAACCAAGTAAGTTGTTTTAAACTCATATTTTCTCCAATAACTTAATAACAACTCAGCAGTAACATGCATTTTTATCCCTTGATTTTTGCAAAATTCATTATACTTCTCTGAAACTTTCTCAAGGCATTCATAATGCCTTAAACCCAAATCCTATAGTTATTCCTTGTCATGAAAGCCTCCACTAATTACTGATGAATTAATAATAACATTTAAACCTTCTAAAATATATAGATCACATATTTTATACCCTTTAACAATAATCAATTCATCATGCAAAATCTTCAAAACTCCATGTTTAACTCTAGTACAATATCCTAGATCATCAAACATACTTATAAATAACAAATTTCGCTTGAGTTCTGGAATATACCTCACATTATGAATAAGAAGTTCACGGTCATCAAACCTTTTAAGTCTGACTGTACCAATACCATGAACCTTGTAAGCCTTATTATTACCAAGGTGAACAACTCCACCTTGAACCATCTTCAAAGTTTCAAAGTATTATATTCTTGGACACATGTGACAAAAGCAACATGAGTCAATGACCCAACTATCTTAAGTTTCCAAACTCGATACTACTAGTACATCGGAATCCTCATAACTTTCCTCACCCAAGGTAACTGCAGCTTGAACAGAATCTCCATTGACCTTCCTCTCAGGACAATACCTTTTAAAGTGACCGATTTTCTGACAATTAAAACATTTTACCTTTAACTTGTCAGACCTCTTTGATTTGGACATCCTTTTAGACTCACCTTCTGTGAAAGCAAGCTTCTCCAAATTAAGTGTTTTGATGAAGCCAACATATGTGCATGTGTATCAAGAAAGGATATGCAAAAATGATGTGCAAAATGATTATCAATCCTTATATCATTCAAGTATCAAGTTTCAAGTTTCTTGAAGACTCTTTGATGTTTCAAGCTCCATAGGTACAAGCATGCTCTTATATTGATAATTTAGTGCTCAAAATATCATTAAAACATATGCTCTTGTTTTGAATAGACCATCCATTTTGGATGGTTCTAAATATGATATGTGGAAGCCTCGCACGGTAGCATACATAAAGTCCTTGGATAATAGGGCTTGGAAGGCTATTTTGAAAGGATGGATACATCTTGTGATTATTGGAGCTGATAATCAACCTACTGGTGAGCTGAAACATGAAGAAAACTGGTCAAAGGAAGATGATTAACTAGCTCTTGCAAATTCAAAAGCATTAAATGTTATATTCATAGGAGTTGACAAAAACATCTTCAGATTGATCAATACATGTGAAGTGACCAAGGATGCTTGGGAAATTCTCAGAACTACTCATGAAGTCACTTCCGAGGTTAAAATGTCAAAACTTCAATTGCTCTCATCTAAGTTTGAGAACTTGAGAATGAAGGAAGAGGAAAGCATTCAAGAATTTCATATGAATGTTCTTGAAATAGCTGGGGCTTGCAGTGCCTTAGGTGAGAAAATTCCAAAAGAGAAGTTGGTAAAGAAGATGCTCAAATATATACCTAAGAGATTTAATATGAAAGTAACAGTTATCGAAGAACTCAGGAAATCAACAACATGAAAGTGGATGAACTAGGGGATTTACTCCAAACATTTGAGCTGAGTATTAATGAAAGGTCTGAGAAGAAGCCCAAAATCATAACATTCAAGTCCAACACTGAAGAGAAGGGTGAGGAATATGATCTGGACACAGAGGGAGGACTGTCAAACACCATAGTTCTTCTTGGAAGACAATTCAACATAGTACTGAAAGGATGGAGGGAAGCTTAATACCAAATGTCAAGAATATCCCATAGGACATCAGGAGAACAAGTAACTATGGGAAGAAAACAGAAGTTGAGGAAAGACCATGTCAAGGCAGAGAGCTAAGGTGTTATGAATGTGGAGGCTTTGGTCACATCAAATGGGACTGTCCAACCTATCTCAAAATACAAGGCAAATGATTGAATGTATTATGGTCTGATGACGATTCTGAAGATGATGTGCAAGAGGAATCGGCCATACATGTAATAGCTATGATTGGTACATATATTTCTGATGGAGATTCAAGTGATGAAGAACTAACCTTTGAGGAATTGGCTACTACATACAAAGAACTATGCATCAAAAGTGTTGAAGTATGTCAGGAGAATGAGAAGCAGAAGAAGCTTATAATACAACTGCAAGACATAAAGAAAGAGAATATAGAGATAATCAAGAAGCTGGAAAGTGAAGTAACTATGCTAAAGTGTGACCTTGATCAGATGACCAAATCTGTCAAGATGCTAAACAGTGGATCTGAGACACTGGATAAGATACTTCAAGCTGGAAGAGTAGCAGGAGACATGAGTGAACTAGGGTACAATGGCACAAATGAGTCTTTTATAGAATCTTCTCAAAGTCAGGCTGAACCTAAGATGTCGAATCAAATGTTTTAACATCACAGAAGAAACAACTACAGACAGCCTAACATAAGACCTCAACACTGAAGATGTCATTACTATGGAAGATATGGTCATATAAAACCATTTTGTTTCAAGTTGTATGGTTACCCCTGTAACACCCTTCTAAAGACCCCCGTAATAAATAAATCATTTTAGAGTTAACATGTCACCAAGGGCGTCACAATTAATTAAAAACGTAAAACTCTTACACAATGTCATGCTTTCATGGGAAACACAATTCCATTTAAAAAGAAATACATGTCTAACACAGCGGAATAACTTCAACTTGAATAATTTCAAATCCCAAATAAAATCATTAAAGGTCAATGCCTTAGCTCATAAACAAATTATCCAAAGTAACATCAATTAAAACAACAAAGTTTAATGATAACTCTAAACCAAACATTCCCCAGTGTTACAAGACCAGAGCATGACACCGATACGCGATAAAATAAATAGCATAGCTCTATGAGCCATCCTCACCAACTCCTAAGCTGCTAAAGCTTCAATCTGAAATCATCAAAGTAAAGGTGAGACTTCATCACAATTAAAATTCATTATAAATTCATAAAACAATAGAATTTCATAAGCTATTATTCCACCCTATTCAGCATAATCAGATTTATTCATCCATTCAACAACACAAGTCATAAATATACATAACACTCAACAATGAGACTATAACACTGGAATTCATCCTAACATGGTATAATCAACATCTGCTCCATTCTAACTCGGACACAGATACGCCTCACCGCCCATTCCAACTCGGCAACGGTTATTGGCCAATTCACTAATTCTACACAATAGGAATTAGCTACCACCAAATGTATATTAATGCACATCATAAAAGCATGCAACATTCAACACAGGTTATAATAACATCATACATCATAAACCATCATCAATCCAAAACATGATAAACATCATTTATCATGAACATCATCAAACAACATAAATATGCACAAGCAATTACTGCAACATCATCACCAAAACAAGTGTACAACCATTAATATGCACACAATGCATCAGCACAACAACATATCGTTTCCTATCCACCAAGTACACGAGGTACGAATAACCACAGAGTCGGAAAATCACTACTTTCTAAAATAAAACCAAGTTAATATTATTTTCTTTATTTCATAAAATAGAACATTTAATTTAAGGAATAATATCCAAAACGGCGATTAAAACGGACTTACGGTTTGAAAGTTGTGAATTTTCAAAGTTTAGTATTTTTTCAAAAAGTATCAGTGGTAACTGGTTCCTCCAGGGGAGTAACCGGTTCCCACTATCATAGTGAAAACACGTCCTGGAAAATGTATGGGGAACCCGGGTTCTCCTATAGGGTAACTGGTTTCCACATTTTATAAAAATTATTTCTCTGGAAAATATACTAGGAACCCGGTTCCTCCTAGGGACTAACCGGTTCATGCGACGTCTATAGCAGAAAAACCTTATTTTGACAACATTCTCCTTTCCCAACTCAACCCAATCATTCCAATACGAACCAGCCCACAAATTAACACCAAAACAACATCAATAGGCAATTATAATGCAAATTTGACACACTTTAACAACCCATAACATTACTATATCATGAAGTTGCATCAAAATACCAAAAATCATGAAATTGGGGTTTAAACTCATAAACCTAAAAATCCTAATTTGGGACTCCTAATCTCTTACTCTATTCTATCATTCCCAAAATTCATAAGGCATAATAATTAGAGAAGATCACCCCTTACCTTAGTCAAAATCTTGAATCCTTCTTGAGCTTTAGGTTTCTTCCTCCTTTGCTCTTCTTCTCTTTTAACGTATAATTCTCTTTTCTCCAAATTGGCTTTCTAACCTCTTTTCCTCTTATTATTTCCTTTTCATTATAATAACAATAAAATAAAGTGTTAGAGGCTTTTACTCCATACACCCCTCTCCTTTACTAATCACAACACAAGCCCAAACCTTTACTCATTTTATTTCTAATTATTCCAAAAATACCAAAAATTCTAATTTTAATTAAATAAATAATTCAAATTCAAATTATTTAATAATTGAAAATATTGGGGTGTTACAACCCCAACTCTACACACCAATCAAATGTGACTCAGGCTAGGCCAAGGAAACAGTGGATTCTCAAAGCAAATGTCTCATGTTTCTTGGATCACACGACTCCAACAGTGAAGACCACAAAAGACTGGTATTTTGACATTGGATGCTAAAGGAATATGACAGGAAACCAAAACTTATTGGTTAATTTTTAAGATCATCCAATTGGTTATGTCAACTTTAGAGATGGAATGAAGGGTGAAATCAAGGGAATAGGAAAGATACACAATGCTAAGTTTCCTAACATTGAAGGTGTATTACTTGTCAAAGGGCTAAATTCCAACCTAATCAACATAAGTCAACTATGTGATCAACGATTTAATGTGAACTTCACAAAAGTTAAATGTATCATTACAAACAAGAATGGTGAAGTTACTATGAAAGGTATAAGGAACGAAGACAACTGTTATTTACGGGTAACTCTAGATACAAATCATATCACATGTGTGAAGGTCAAACAATTTATGAGCAAGAATTCCCAGATGGACAAGACAAGTCTGAAGTCAATTTTTTTATTTATTTTTTTATTTAGTAGTGTTTATATAAAAATTTGAATGTACATTAAATCAAATCAAATCTTTTAGACACAAGAAATTTGTTTCAAACAATAGTTATATATCTATTAAAATTCTTACTCAATCCAACAATTTTTTATTTTTTATTTAGTTGTGTTTATATAAGAATTTGAATGTATACCGTACAATGAATGCCAAAATTAAAAAAAAGAAACTAAACTCTATCTATCATGTTAAACAATTTTAAATACCCTGTCATTATTTATTATAAGTGATTTCTAAGGATTTGAATTATTATTGTCAATAATTATTTATTATCTAACTTTTAACTCTATTTGTTCCAAATTCTAACTCTCATATTTAAAAATTTGAAACTTCCTTTCTTATTAATTTCATATTAGGTTATTAGGGTTTCTACTCTCCATCTCACTCCCAGCTTACTCCCATGGCGTCACCGTTGCCGGCATTCGTTCCCCATGAACTCGTTACAGACGTGTTATCACGTCTTACAGTAAAGCCGTTTATGCGATTCAGATGTGTGCAAAAGTCATGGAATTCACTCGTCTCTGATCCGACCTTTGTCAAATTATATCTTCATCGAAATTCACAAAATGAGTATTTCACGCTTGTAAGTGCTATTGATTTCAGTGTAGCATCCTTCAGCTTTTATCCTTTCTTCAAAAACTCTCCAATCATTTTCTCACTTCCTAAGGAACCTTACTACCAATTAAATAACGTTGTTGGTTCATGCAATGGATTGCTATGTATGGTTGGCTCTTCTTGGTTTAATGGGAATATTGAGAGCTGGTTTTGCATTTGGAATCCGGCAACTGGGACAATGTCACAAAGATTTGGTTCTTTTTGTGACGATCTAGTTACCCGTTTTAACTTTACTTTTGGCTGTGATAAATCACACAAAACCTATAAGGTGGTCACGGTAACAAATACTTATATTAGGGTTGTAAGCTTGCAAGATAATGCTTGGAGAAATATTCAACATCCTCCGGAGACTCATTATTGCTCGATGACGAAGGTTGTGTATATGAGTGGTAGTGTTAATTGGTTGGCAATTCACAATCACTTTCGTCCGGTGATTATTTCACTTGATTTGGGCACCGAGACACATACTATGTTCCAGTTTCCTCGGGGTTTGGGTATGGAAGAATTTGTTACACGAAATCTAAGTGTGTTAAATGACTGTATTTGCTTTTCCCATGATTTCCAACAAACTCACTTTGTCATATGGAAAATGAAGGAATTTGGAGTGGAGGGTTCTTGGACTCAATTCCTCAAAATTAGTTATCAAAATCTTCAAGTAGATTTTCCATTTAATGGATCCAAGATTTGTTTGTTACCATTAAGTTATTCGGAGAAGAATGATACACTATTATTGACAAACGAAAATCAAGAAGGATCAATATTTCTCTATTATGGGAAAGAGAATAGAGTAGAGAAAATCAGTGGCCATTGGTTGTACACTTGCACGAATTATGTTGGAAGCTTGGTATCCTATTGTTGAAAGTAAGTAAGTTCCTCTAGTTCTACCACAATTTACTTCTCTCATATTGATTTAATCATTTTCTCATGACAATTTTGATTGTGTTGTTGAGTAATTATGTAAAATGGTTTGACATCTTTTGAATTTAAGTATGATTTTAATCTGTCCATCTAAATTTAAGTATGAAGTTAATTTTTCGCTAATTAATATTTGTTGAATACTCTTGTTCAGATTTGTTACAGGTTCTTAATTCATTTTGGATTCATGCTATATTAGGAGAACAGACAACTAGCCCGAATGCAAGTCGATACCTCTTTGTCAAGTTTTAAGTGTTTGGTCATCATGACTCGGAAGGAAATCAGAACCAATGGATTTTGTTATTTTATTTTTCTAGACTACATGTGGATTTTATTTTGAAGTAATGCCTTTCTAATTTCAGTTCTCTTTGCATTTCCACAACAGTCTATGTTTTGTCTTTCTACTTGATAGTTACCAATAATATGTATGGTTTGTTTTCTTTTAAAATATAGTATATGATTATGATATTTAGTTTGTTGTCATGAAAAGCTGAAGTTAAGCTTTAATTTGCTTTGGTGCAAAAATATAAACTATGATGAAGGATTTGAAATTATTTTTCTCCAAAAGTTGGAATCAACTATCTGTTTGATAAATCTAAGACAAAGGTAAAAAATCCTAGGTCTTTCGAATACTAACTTAGCAAAGTTTGAGAACAAACTTTTACCCTTTGTGTTCCAAATATAATAGTAAGTGCAAAGCATATGCAATTAGACATAATTATTATGATTAAATATGTTTTTAGTCCCTATAAATATGTGATCATGTTAAAATTTTCTTTTTAATAGTGATCCTCGCAAAATTATTATTCACGTAGTTTTAGTCTCTGCTGTTAAACCGTTGTGTATTTTTAGATGATTATTTTACAGACATTTATAAAAAGTTTCTCAAAAAAAATAGGAATTTCAAATTTAATTTCTAAATCGAGATTTTCATTGCTTTTATTAATATCTATTGAAATTTTAAAAATTCATATTTAATTGTTCTCATTTTAAAAAATTCTAAAATTTAGAAAATAAATATTTTATAGTATTTTGAACACTTATGAAAAAAAATAATTAAAAAATTAAAAATTTAAGGATAATTAAACCATTTTAAAAAATAACTGAGATTAAAACTGCATGAATAAAAAAGTTTGCGAGAACTATTATTCGAAAGAAAATTTTAGAGGGACCAAAATTACATAGTTACATATTTATAGGGACTAAAAACGTATTTAACCATAATTATTAATTCGTATAGAATACTTAAAATGTGATTTTATGACATATCTTATAAGTGGAGTTATTAGTAATGTTATTTTTTAATAGAGTTAAATTTTCACTATTTGAAATTACAAAATGAAAAAATGTGATTTTTATAGCATTAAATACATATTCAAAACGTGATTAAAAAACAAAGTCAACCAATCAAATGACTTCAATGTAATAAAAATAAATACTAAAAAGGGTTTATACTTGATCTCGAAAAAGTAGCAAGAAAAAATAGACAGGATAGAAAATAAACAAGCCAGGAAATTTTGTGGTGTATGTGTAATACGGTGGGAGAATTGATTTATAGTTGTTTTGTGTTTTATCGCAAATGTTGCAGTTAGCAAGAGTCGCCATCGACTTTTCTTTTATCCAATAAGAAAAGATGAAAAGAACAGGAAATACCTTAGATAGATTTTGAGTTCGGGGGTAAATTATGAAAAGGGAAAATGTTAGCACCCTTTTCATCCGTAGTTATATACGGACTCTTAATTGTTTAGCTCACTTTTAAAAATCTTGCTTTTGTGTGTGTGATTTGTTTGAAAATATTTTGGCTTTAACTTTGTAATGATTCTTGTATCAGTCCTCAAGAATGTATACAAAATGTTTGAAAATATTTGTTCGAAAATGTAAAGTGTAAGGTGCATTGTAGTTGAAAATGTTGTTGCGAGCACCACTACAAGAAAAAGCAATATTTGCCAGGGGATTATCCTCTAAGAAATGTCAAAACCCCCTCACAAATATGTAAGTTGCGAGGGGACAGCTCCCCTAGCAAAACAGGGGGTCGCAAAACAATTTGCGAGGAGCTAAACACTTCGCTATTTATCCAGGGGTTAATCCCCTCGCTAATTGCCAACTATAAATAAAGCACACAGGCATAAAGTCAGTTGGCGGAGGCTAGGTGTACAGTTTTCTACAGTACGTCAGATTTTTTGCCATGGGACAATTCTCTCGCAAATTGCAATGATGATGACATATACACAAGAGTTTATCCCCTGACAAATTGCAGAATTTTTTTTTAAAAATAATTAAATTTGATCAAAAATAAAATAAATAATAATAGAATAATTATATATAATTAATATAAATTTATATAATAATTAAAATTTATATAATAATATAAATTTAAAATATAATAAAAATTCATCAAAATTATAATAAAAGATTTAAGTTCAACATACTTAAAATAATATATCATACAAATTAAAAAAAAAACTCCAAATAGCACGTACTATTTTTAAAATTTATACGTACTATTTTTATCCATTGAGTATTTATATATATATATATATATATATATATATATATATATATATATATATATATATATATATATATATATATATATATATATATATATATATATATATATATATATTTTACATATTGTTTTAAAAAATAATAAATACATTTACACATAAATTAAAAATCACAAATAAATATATATATATATATATATATATATATATATATATATATATATATATATATATATATATAATAATTTTAATTTTTTTGTATATTTTAATATTTTTCTATATATATATATATATATATATATATATATATATATATATATGTTTTCTTTTTACTATTTTTTTCTTCTATTTTTACTATTTTTATAAAATATATATTATAAATTAATATACTGTTTATTTAAAATAATTAATATAATTACATACTATTTTTTAAAAAGTTACATACTGTTTTTAAAATATTTATAACAATAATATTTATTATATATATATATATATATATATATATATATATATATATATATATATATATCTATATATATATATAGATTTTTTTTATATTTTAAAACCTAATATTACAAAATAAATAAATATATATCAAACTTAAACATTTATATGCAAAAAATCGAAGAAAAAAAATTAAGTTGTGTACCTTTGAAGAAAAATTATAATGGTTGATTGGAGCCTTTCTCTAAGGTTTGTGACTAATACCTTAAAAATAAAAGAATATTATAACATAGTTAGATATATAATAAACAAAAAATAAATTAACAAAAAACACAAAATAAATTAGACATATACCTTGAAAAATTATAATTGATTGAAGAGGATGAATAAAAATCAAGCTTCATGAAAATGGAGGAATGGGGAAGAATTGAAGAAGAGAGAAAGCTAGCTTTGGATAGGTGTGGCTGTGGCGGAGAGAAAGAGAGAAAGATGATGAATTGAAGTTTTAATAATTATAATAACACATTTTAATGGAAAACTGAAAGCGCGTGCCATTTAATTCACTGGCAAATGGCGAGGGGCAGCCCCTCGGAATAAAAACGGGAATATTTAGCGAGGGGTGCCCCCTCGGAAATGGAGACAATCATGATTGTAGCCTGCACGCGCAGTTTGCACAGCAGGTGGGTAGAGATAAAGTTGTCTATGTTGCGTGGGGTATCCCCTCGCAATTTACACGCTACTGTTTGCTAGGGGTGTCCCCTCACTAAAGACCTTATTTTTTGGCGTTATTTTTTTGTTTCCCAGGGGTAGCCCCTCGCAATGTAAAATTTTAAATTTCAAAAATTACGTGTTGCCTATTTGCGAGGGGATATCCCACGTAATTGATTTTTTTTTTAAAGAAATTTTCAGTTTGTGAGGGGATTTACCCCTAGCAATATTGTTATTTTTGTTTGGGGTTTAACCCCTGGCTAATTCCCCTAGCAAATTAAGACTTTTCTTGTAGTGCACGCAATTAAGAACTACCCACTTAAAAGTCATTCATTATTCTTTTCCTTCTCCATTAGAGATAGTGTTATCCATGCTATTAGTTGGAAAGCAACCCCATCCATTGGATGTGAATGGACAGGCGTAGGGTCATCGTATGGTCATTGAAGGCAACATGTAAGGATACCTTAGCAACTTCGTAGGGACTATCATCATTTTAATCGTAGGCAACATCGAGGGAGAAGATCATTTTTTCGTAGGCAACTATCGAGGGACTATGATCTTTATGATGATTTTAACCGAGGTTCTTTGCTAATGGTATCCATACGTTCGAGGGACATGACCATTACTCGTAAGGCAACAAGAGAGGATGCGTTAAGGGTGCAACTGTGAAATAGTGATTCATTTCAGATATTTATCTTGAATTAGAGTTTTCTAGCATTGCTTTTATATCTTGCCATACAATCCTATCAGCATACATCTATATATATATATATATATATATATATATATATATATATATATATATATATATATATATATATATATATATATATATATATATATATATATATATATATATATATATAGAAGGAAAGTAAAAGTTCCTACACTATTACATGGTTTCGGGGCAGATACATTATAAGATGCGGAAAGTAAAAAGTGGAAAGTAAACCTAGACTACTACATCCCACGAGGAGTTACATAATAAGGAAAAAGTGAGAGGAAAGAAAATCTATGCTATTACAAAAGCAACCGTGCGACTTAAACATCGATTTCTAGAATTTAAAAGCAATAACAATAAAAAGAACCATGAAAAATAATTGAGCGATTGTTTAAATAACCTAAAGTCCTAAGTGTTAAGGAAAAATATTTTTTTTTTATGATTTTAAAGGAAAAGGAAAATTTTAAATTAATTATTAATTAATTAGGAAAATAATTCTAAACTAATTAAATAAAATAAAATATTTTTTATATCAAAATTAAATAAACATTTAACTAACCTAAATCTGAAAAGAAAATATTTTTAGGGTTTCTAAAAGTATTAAAAAATTGTTAAAATAAATTAAAGTAGAAAAGAAAATTAAAACGAAATTATAAAAAATGAAATAGGATTAGTGCTAAAAAAATTAGGTTGGCCTTCCATGAGTGTTTGAACTCGTTATCTTGGGGTCACGGGTACAAAAATTAGCCATTGAACCGCATGTGTGGGGTGTTATAACAACGCCTTTGAGAACATGTATGGGGTACATGCGAAAAATAAGAAAATATGGAAAAATTTGGCAAAAGGCAGGTTTGAACCAGCGACCTGATGGGGTAAAGGACTACGCGCGCATGTTGAACCTTTGGGGTGATGATACATCCGTTCATATAATCACAATCATAAATATATGTTGGAATTTCGTTTCCAGAAATCCACTTAAATAAAAAACGCGCGCGTGTGGGACCCCTGGCTTTAAACAGACGAATCATACGCGGCCACGCAGAGGTCATTCGGGTCAAACCAAGTCAAAGATGCCGGAGCTAAGTTTCGGTCGTCTTCTCTAGCCATCATCAATATCAAACCTGCAAAATAACAAGATTAAATGCAAAAGGAAGACCATATCCCCTAATTCGAGGGCTACGAGTCCAATGGTGGTATTGGTTTCGTCTGAAAGTCCCTATATCATTAGGTTCGAAGCTCATAGTTCCTTATGCCCTAATAATGACATCGATCGATTTAAGCCTTAAAGATCACATGTAAAATGTCAAACCTGTTCTAATGGATGCCCTGAACACAAATACACACATCAAGCATGCCAAGAATGCATAGAAAATCAAAATCGAAATTGAAAAACCTTACCAAACCGGTCAACTTGGGAGGAAGGTTTTTGGGCACGATTAGGCTTTGCAAATGATTGGAATCGTCTCCTGGGAACATCATGATGATGATAGAATGCTTGATTTGGCTTGAGAAAGGCTGGAGAATCGGTTTCAAGTTTGCCCTAAACTTTGTAAATTTTGAGAAATTTGGGTACGGTTTTAGTGCAAGCTTTTCCGTCGTCTTGGCATCTGACCTTGATCTTGTATATATAATGAATGAATTAGGTCAAGTATTTGAGAGGAAAATATATTGCATTGATGTGAATATATTTGATTGAAAAATCAAATGGAAAGCTTCCAAATTTGGTCAATCTCTTGTCAATCAGCCCTTGTGCGTTTTTGCCAGCTATCTTGGACTTGTTTGGTCCTTAAGTAACTCAAATCTCAAGCCCACACGCCTTGCACATCTTCCTTGTATTTTATTTTATCTAAATTTAAATTTAAATGGAATAAATATAATAAATAGTAAGGTGGCGTGTGGCTGGGCTTAGAGGTATTAGACAATGTTAGAAACATGTTTCAAACATAAAAATATAGGCCCATTTGGCAAAATTCTAAGATTTCTCAATATTTCCTTCACGCACTTTCTCAAAATTGCCAAATTTGCACCCAACATATCTTGCTCAATTCTTATCATTTAAGGATGTTCTTGGTCTTTCTAGAAATCTTAAGATATCCTCTAAAACCTATTTTTTGTTTCATCATCATTGAAGCTTCCATGTTCATGTACACTTCTTTGAGAAATGATGACTTTTTGTTGACTTTTGAAAGGACCTATAATGTCTTGGCTCATATCTCTCAAATGAAGCACTTTTTGGGAAAATCTATAAGAGATAAAGTTGTGGAGAATGGATTTTCCTTCAAAATGAGCTTTGGTTGAGGAATTTCTGATGTATTATGTCAAAGTTATGCTTGGTCAAAGTTCTGTTCACTTCTTATTAAGAAACCCTAATTTAACAACTTTTGACTTTTTATCAACTCTTCAGTTTTCTTGAAGAATCATGATCAACCCTTGATCAAATGATGAATATTACTTTAAAATCTTGATGTTGACAAAAAATGATGAAGTTTGACTGTATGTTTGCCACAATTGACTTTTTATCGAATATAATTGATTTTCAACCATCTGAGCAACTGACTTAGCAAATTGTGTTGTGAGGCTTGAAACTTGGCATAGATATGTTTTGAGGCACAAGAAAAATTATGAATTCCACTTGAAGCATGCGACACCATTTTTACCTTGAGGAAAACAAAACCCTAATTGGAGATCCATTGATTAGGAGAGGGTTGGTCTGGTTAAACCTTGAGTAACTCTTAAGCATGAGGAGGTGTCTTGAACCAATTGACCTTAAAAGTGGGAGGGAAAATTTTAGGGTGAAACAAATGTCCCTGTTCAATCTTAAACCTGAGAGGTTAGATTGGCGTGCACGTCATTCGTGACCTGAAGGTGGAAGATGATTAAACACGCAAGTGCCCTGAAATTTGCACTCGCTGGTGCACAGAATAATGTCGACGGGTGATACTATACTTGAATGGGTTTAAAGACACCGCTTGGAGAGACAATGATGTGCAGTCAGAGATGGGCTTAGAGATGTCATCTGGAGGAATTGATGATGTGACTTGTATCAGAATGAGTCGTACGCTAGACTTCATTCAAAGAGATGCTTTTCAGGATAATCTTCTGGAGGGGAAATGCATGCCATGATCATTTCTGAAGGAGAGTGTTCGTAGTCATATATTGATTTTTAACCAGATATGCAGCAACTTGCGGATAGACGAATTTGACCTGAAAAGATATGGTTAGCTTTATGCACATCATGATGCATGTAAGGTGTAATGATGCTCTCGAAACAAACGAGAATGATATATGAATCTTGTATGTATATGTTATGGCATATTATAAATGATGTATGAATGCAAATATTGTTGTATTTCAAAATATATCCATCTTGAGAGAATGAATCCTTGATGGTCTGCAAAAGATGAGGAGGACGATTCTTTAATTTCTGTCAGAGATTCCCATTTGAGTCTTAGAATGTTCTGCTGGGGACCCTTGACTTCTGCTTGAGGATGAAGAAATGATTGTTGAAGATCCTGATTGGGGATAAAAGAGATGCAAATTCCTCGGATGCACTATCCAACCCAATTTTTAGGCACGAGCACTGGCTCTACTGGGGAATGACAAGCCTTGAGCAACACTCAGTCATGGATGACAAACCTTGAATGAAACTCGGATGGGGGCTTAAATCCTGTGAATTTCATTGAGGAGATAAACCTTTGCTGGGGAATAACGTGACTTGGATAAGAAGTAACCTATTATTTCTCGGGGACTAACATAATAAGTTGACAGTTAACTTGCTATTTCTCGAGGACTAACGTAACAAGAAAAGACGTAGATAATTGATCCATCATTGCTCGGGGACTAATGTGATTTTGATCAAAGGTAAACTATTACTACTCAGGGGACTGACGTAATAAGTTGGAAGTTGACTTGATACTGCTTGGGGACTAATGCAACAAGAAGAGATGTTGATAATTGATCAACCACTGCTCGGGGACTAATGTGATTTAATCATAAGCAACCCATTACTACTCAGGGGACTAACGTAATAAGTTGAAAGTTCGACTTGCTACTGCTCGGGGACTAATATAACAAGAAGAGATGTAGATAATTGATCAACCACTGCTCGGGCACTAATGTGATTTAATCATAAGCAACCCATTAGTGCTCAGGGGACTAACGTAATAAGTTGAAATTTCGACTTGCTACTTCTCGGGGACTAATATAACAAGAGATGTGGATAATTGATTTGTTAGTTCTATGGATTGGCAGCAATTTTGGAAAAACATTCTTGTAACACGGTGAGAAAACTGACTTGTTTATTTTGCGTTTTATCGCAAATGTTGCAGATAGCAAGAGTCGCCACCGACTTTTCTTTTATCCAATAAAGGAAAGGTGAAAAGAACAGGAATAACCTTTTATCGATTCTGAGTCGGGATGTAATTATGAAAAGGGGAGGTATTAGCACCCTTTCCATCCGTAGTTATCTACGGGCTCTTAATTGCTTTAGCTCACCTTTTATGAAAATTTGATTTCTGTGTGTGTGTGATTTGAAAGTATTTTGAAAAGTATTTCGCTTTGACTTCGTAATGATTCTTATATCAGTCCTCAAGAATGTATACGAAGTGTTTGGAAATGTTTGTTTGAAAAAAATGTAACTTTGTAATGATTCTTATATGAATGTATCCAAAGTGTTTTTGAAAGTACTTTGAAAAGAGTGTGAGGTGTGAAAAGTATTTATATTGAAATGGAGCAAGAAATTAAAAGTCTTATTACCTACTCAGAAGGGTCGTTCTTGTTATTTTCCTTCTCCTTTAGGATAACGCTATCCATAACATTAATTGGTAGGTAACTCTATCCGTTGGATGTGAAGGGACAAGCGTAGGGTCATTGAAAGCAACATTGTAAGGATACCTTATCAATTCGAAGGGATGATCATCACTTATTCGTAGGCAACAACCGAGGGACGAGATCATATATTCATAGGCAACATCGAGGGTCATCGAGGGACTATGATATTTGTGATGATTTTTGAATTGAGGGACTTTTGCTAATGGTACCCCTACATTCAAGGGACATGACCATTGTTATTCGAAAGGCAACAAGAGAGGATACCCTAAGGGGGTGCAAGTGTGAAAAGTGATTCAGTTCAGATATGTTATCTTTGAATTTAGAGTTATCTAACGGTAGATTTTAATCTTGCCATACAATCCTATTAGCCATACATCTAAATAGTGTATACAGACAGTTTATAAGAGGCGCGGAAAGTAAAAGTGCGGAAAATAAACCATACGTTATTACAAGGCTTTGGGGAAGATACATAGGAGGTGCATAAAGTAAATACGAAAAAATAAAAGTCCTAATCACTATTATATCCTGTGAGCAGTTACAATAATGGTAAAAGAAACGCGTGCGCGAAATTATACATTCAGGAAGCAGTTACAATAATATGCGCGAAAAAAGAATTAGTCGGAATAAAGAAATAAAGTTGGGAGAAGTTGGAAAAAGTCGGTGAAAAAATATGAGTTTGAGGTTAATTACGTCCTAATGAAGTTAACCTAATTACTATGCGAAAATCGGGTGAGTCGGAAACCCTAATTCTATTTGTTTTTTTAATTAATAAAAGAAATTAAATTAACTAAACTAATTAACCTAATCACTAAATTAAATTAATTAAGAAAATATAAAAAAAGTTAATTGAGAATTAATCCTAATTAAACTAATTATTTAACCTAATTAATGGCTAAAGGTTAATTAATGGTTTATTAGTTAAAATTAAGAAAATATTAAAAGAAAGAGGTTAGACAAAAATGGAAAAAGAAGGGTGGTTGCTAGGAATCGATCCCAAGACCTTTGGGAAATCAAACACACGCCTTGCCATCTGAGCCATGCTGCTTCATTGTTATTGAATCTCGTCCATTAGATTATATAATAAAGGAGAGTTTCATTTTGAATTTTCAACACAAGTCACGTGTGCGCCCCAATATTATGAACAAGACAATCAGATGAAGGGACGATGCCACGCCTGCACGCGAAACTCTTGACCTAGTTCAGCGACGCCACGGACGGTGGTCCGGTTGTCTTCTCCGATGAGACATAATTCGAAAACCTGCAAAATCAATCAAATAATGAAAACAAAAAGCTTAGATCACCTATTTTGGACCTTGCAAACACGATGGTAGGTTTAGTTTGTTTTGAAACTATCTGTAACCCTAGGTATGAAGCTTCACGATTTCAAAGCCCTAACAATGGCAGGTCACGATTTAGGCGAACCTTGAAAACGATGGATCAAACATGTTCTATGACATCTTAGGAACACATCAGTATGGTTAGTTTAAGTTAAAACATGATAGAATAAAAAATATGATTAACACAAAAAGTATGCAAACTGAGTTCATGCATGGATCGATTCAGAGTGCTTTGGCCATGGATTTTGATCCATACTTACTCTATGTTACCTTAGGAATATGATTTCCTACTTAAAAACTCTTGAGGAAGGATTAAACTAGGGTTTCGATGGTGCAACTTTCTCTTGGAATTTTTTGAAACAAAACCCTAGCTTTATGGCTGCTCAAGCATGTCCTTGAAGGTCTGATGGTATTGAGTATTTATGGAGGAATGAAATTTGGTCAACAAAAGTGTGGAAATATCTTGCATTGATTGGAAAATATTTGATTGAAAAATCAAATGTAATATTTCCAAAATTTCTCAATCTTCATGCAATCAACTCTTGTACGATTTTTCTAGCTTGCAAGGTGTTTCTTGGACCTCAAGATATTCAAACAACAAGCCCACACGCCTATCCAATCTGTTTTTGCATTTTATTTTATTTAAAATTGAATTTAAATGAAATAATTCAAAAATAAATGAATTAAATGGTAGTAGGGCGTGAAATTAGACTTAGAGGTCATTGACCATGTTTAAAACAAGTTTAAACCATAAAAACTCAGGCCCATTTAGAAGAATTTCAAAATTTACCAATGTTTTCTTCATGCACTTCTTTAAAATTTCCAAACTTGCAGAAACCATATCTTTGTCAATTTTTATCATTTTAGAGTGTTCTTGGACTTTTTAGAAATCTTAAGATGTCCTCTAAATGCTCCTTTTGGTTTCATCTTCATTGAAGCTTCCATGCTCATGTACACTTCTTTGGAAAAAGATGACTTTTTGTTGACCTTTTGAAGGACCTATAATGTCTTGACCTATAACTCTCAAATGAAGCATTTTTGGGCAACACTTGTGAGACACAAAGTTATATAGAATTGAATTGTTTTCAAAATGAGCGTTGGTGGAAAAAATTGATGAAGTATGTGAAAGTTACGCCTGGTCAAAGTTCTGTTGAATTTTTATCAAAATACCCTAATTTAGAAACGTTGTCTTTTAACCATTCCTTGAATTTTCTTGATGAATCATGATTAATCCTTGATCAAATGATGAATGTGACTTCAAAATCTAGATGTTGACAAAAAATGAGGAAGTTTCACTGTATGTTGATCATAATAGACTTTTTGTCCAATACAACTGATTTTCAACCATCTGAGAAATTAACTGAGCAAACTTGAGCTATGAGACTTGAAACTTGACATGGTGCTACCTTGAGACATATGAAGAGGCATGATTCTCACTTGAGGCAATAGAAATCATCTTTGACTTGAGAGAATCAAAATCCTAGTTGTGGTTTGACTGCTTAGGAGAGGTTTCATATGGTCAACCCTTGACGAGCTCTTCAGTATGAAGATGTGTATTGACTTAAAGAATTGGAGGGAAAATTTTGGGGTATAACAATTCTACTCAGAAAATGACATGAAAAATACTGAAATAAGCAGATGTCCTGACATGTGAAACTGACAGAAGTTATTTAAGTGCAGAATTTTTAGGAAGTCAGTTTATTTGTTATATTTATGCTTCGACTAAGGAAGCTTGAGAACGCCTTCAGCAGTATATTTAGAGATTTAATGTCCTTCTTTTATGGAGAAAAGACAGGAGACGATGAAGACTTGTGAGTAAAGCAGCCCTAGTTGCTGTTACTCTATTTAAAGGCTGCAAACCTTGTTTTGCAGTTTGGCCGTTCCAGATTTAAAAGTTTAGATTTTAATTGTGGGTTGTTTATTGTTTTGGTTCTTAGTTGTTAATTGTGAGCGTCTCTCGTATTCATACATGAGTAGGAAGTTTGTTGAGTTGTAACTTGTCAATCACCATAAGCTTTAAAGCGAGTGTGGTTGTGTGTCTTTGAATAGTGTCTTAAGTTTAGATTTTATTGAGTGTCACCGTGTGTGACTTAGGAAGTGAGCAGAGGTTCTTATATCTAAGTGTGGTATCTTAGGTATAAGGGTCATTGGATCGGTGATTAAGTGAAGAGTGTAAACAAGGAAGGTTTAGCTCTGAATTAATACTGCTGATAGTGAACTTCATCCCTGGCTTGGAAGCCCCTAGACGTAGGTTAGTTAGAATCGAATTGGGTTAACAACTCTCTGTGTTTTTATTGTTTTCTGCACTCTATAATTATGCTCTGTTAAGCTATGTTCAAAGTAGATATAAGTGTTATGACATTACATTCGATATCTCATATTTGATACCAGAATTTCAATTGGTATTAGAGCAGGCATCCTGCTTTGTCTCTGGGTGAGATCTAGGGAATATACTTTTTGGTAACATGGGCAAGGAGGTAATATTTTTTAATAGACCACCCATTCTGGATGGTTCTAACTATGACCTTTGGAAGCCTCGTATGGCAGAAAATATAAAGTCCTTGGATAGTAGGGCTTGGAAAGCTATTATAAAAGGATGGACACATCCTGTCATTATTAGAGCTGATAATCAACCCACTGGTGTGTTGAAGCCTAAAGAAAATTGGTCAAAGGATGATGATGAACTAGCTTTTGCAAATTCAAAGGCTTTGAATGCTATATTCGGTGGAGTTGACAGAAACATCTTCAGATTGATCAATACATGTGAAGTGGCCAAGGATGCTTGGGAAATTCTTAGAGCTACTCATGAAGGCACTGCCAAGGTTAAAATGTCAAAACTACAATTACTCAATACTAAGTTGAGAACCTAAGAATGAAGGAAGAAGAAAGCATTCAAGAATTTCATATAAATCTTCTTGAAATAGCTAGTGCTTGCATTGCCTTAGGTGAGAAGATACCATAAGAGAAGTTGGTAAGGAAGATGCTCAGATGTCTATCTAAGAGATTCGACATGAAAGTAACAACTATTGAATAATCTCAAGAATTCAACAACATGAAAGTGGATGAACTAGTGGGTTCATTCCAAACATTTGAGCTGAGTATTAATGAGACGTCTGAGAAGAAGCCTAAAAGTTAGCGCTCAAGTCCAACACTGAGGAGAAAGGTGGGGAATATAATATGGACACTAAGGAAGGACTGTCAAAAACCATAGTTCTTCTCAGAAGATAATTCAATAGAGTTATGAAAACGATGGAGGGAAACTCAAGACCAAATGTCAGGAACAACCCACACGACATTGGCAGAACGAGTAACTCTGGAAAGAAAGCAAAAGCTGATGAAAGACCTACTCAAGGTAGAGAGATAAGGTATTATGAATGTGGAGGCTTTGGTCACATCAAATGGGACTGTCCAACCTTTCTCAAAAGACAAGGCAAAGGATTGAATGTATTATGGTCAGATGAAGATTTTGAAAATGAAGTGGAAGAGGAATCAACCAAATATGTAACCGCTCTGACTGGTACATATATTTCTGATGGAGACTCGAGTGATGAAGAACTGACCTTTGAGGAATTGGCTGCTACACACAAAGAACTATGCATCAAAAGTGTTGAAGTATGCCAGGTGAATGAGAAGTAGAAGAAGCTTATAATACAATTTCAAGACATAAAGAAGGAGCATCTAGAGATGATTAAGAAGCTAGAAAGTGAAGTAACTGTGCTGAATTCTGACCTTGATAAGATGACCAAATCTGTCAAGATGTTAAATAGTGGATCTGAGACAATAGATAAGATACTTCAAGCTGGAAGAGTATCAGGAGACATGCGTGGTTTGGGATATAATGGTACAAATGAGTCTTCTACAAAATCTGGTCAAATTCAGGCTGAATCAAAGATGTCAAATCAAATGTTTCAACATCCCACGAGAAACAACTATAATCATCCTAACAGAAGACCTCAACACTGGAGATGTCATTACTGTGGAAGATATGGTCACATAAATCAATTATATTTCAAGTTCTATGGTTACCTCAACCCTACACAAAAATCAAATGCGACTCGGGCTAGCCCAAGGAAACAATGGATTCCCAAAGCTAATATCTCATGTTTCTTGGCACACGCGGCACCAATAGTGAAGACCAAAGAAGACTAGCATTTTAACAGTGGATCCTCAAGGCATATGACAAGAGACCAAAACTTGATGGTCAATATTCAAGATCATCCAACTGGTTATGTCAACTTTGGAGATGGAATGAAGGGTGAAATCAAGGGAACAAGGAAGATACACAGCACAAAGTTTCTAAACATTGAAGGTGTATTATTTGTCAAAGGGTTGACTTCCAACCTTATCAGCATAAGTCAGCTATGTGATCAAGGATTTTTAATGTGAACTTCACAAAAACTGAATGTATCATTAAAAACAAGAAAGGTGAAGTTACTATGAAGGGAATAAGAAACAAAGATGATTTCTACTTACGGGTCCCTCTAGATGAATGCCATACCACCTGTGTGGAGATCAATCAAGTTGTGGACAAGAATTCCCAGATAGACAAGACAAGTCTGAGATCAACATATCATAATGTCCCAAGGAATGTCATGACATCAATTAAGCCCGTTGAAGTTAATGATCAGTCTGTTGAAAGAAGAACTATGAATCTAGTCCAGAGTGTAACACTCGAATTATTTAATTACTTATTTAATTTAATATTTTTGTATATTTTTCCGAATAATTGGTAATATTGTAGAATGCCAATTTAGTCATTATATGATTATAGGGTGATTAATTAAAATAAGTTGTAGGAATAATATTAATAATACTAATAATATTATTATTGTGGAAATTGCTATTAAGTGGGCTAAGTTATTATGTTGGTTGTAGCAAAGTGGGAGTATAGTCTAGTAAGCCCAATAAGAATAATAATAATAATGTTATTATTTAAGAGAAGTAGAATAGAAAATAGAGTTGGTGTTTTATGAGTAGAGGAGAAAAGGGGGTTTGGGGAAAAAGAAGAGAAGAGTGGAAGTTGCAAGCTTGAGGCTAGGGCAAATCTCCATCTCTAAGCAATTCAACCTCCGATTCACAAGGTAAGGGTGGGGTTCTTGCTTTCTAATTGGGAACATGATGAATGATAGGTAGTTGGGGTTTATAATCTTGCTAGTTTTGTGTCTTGTTGTTGTTGTTGTTGGAATTACAAATTGATGCTTGATAATCCATGAAACTTGTTGAATGAATTGTTAAATGTTGTCTTTGTTTAATTCCCCATGTTGCTAGTACCTTAGGCTGATTCATTTTGGGTTGTAGGTGTGTTGGATGCCAAAAGTTTGGGAAAATGGTATGAGGAAGATGCTGGCAGCGCTGAAAAACCTAATCTGTCACATTCAGTTCGCGGCGCCAACGGGTTGACGCGGCGCGAACTGAGTCCCTGCTAAAGTCGTGGCACGAAGATGGGTTCGCGGCGCATTCTGCGTAGTTTTGAACACATTTTTCTGATTTTTGAATTCTGCCCAAATTAAGCACCTGAACTAGGGAACCTTGAGTAGGCTTTCATGAGTAAAATAATGCTAGTAATTAATGAAGAATTATCCCAGAATCCATTAGAAATGGTTCCGATTAGTATGTTGGTAGTTATAATTGATATAGCCGATTAACCGGAATTTGGAGGAATTGAAGGAATGGTCCGTATACACTAGTAAGCTATTGCAGCGTGTCCGTTTTGCCGAATTGGTGTTGAATGTATGAATGTAGTTGTTGTCCCAATTATAGACGAGTGTTGTTGAAGGCTTGATGGCCAACATTGATGGTTGATTTGTTGTTCTACGTTGTTGGTTTTGGATGTTGTTGTTGTATTCCATTTATGATTATCGCATACATACATTGCATATTATGTTGGCCTATGGTGGCAAAAACATGTTGGCCGTTGGAGGCAAAGTTGATTATGTTGAAGGCTTACGCCTTGATGCCTCGGTAAACTGACCGTTGATTACGTTGGGAGTTTTACTCTGAGGGTACCACATGCATCTGCATTTGTTGAGTTGTATATTCTATCTCATAATTACGTTGTTGTGTGATCGAATTGTGTTTGTTTTTGATTGGTTGCGAGATTGCAAAATGGTGATTTTATATAATTCTAACTATATATTATTTATAATGATCTTAATTATATAGTTTGATATCTCACCCTTTTCATTTGTTTCGCCGTTGCCTTTATATCGGTAACGTGCAGGTAACAAGGAGGAGTAGCTATTACCGTTTTTAGTTCAAGTTCGGTGTCACTTGCTCTGATACGTAGCACTCGGGGGAAAATGAACACTTGTCTTATTTTTTTGTTTTTAATGTTGAATGTTATGTCGCTGATTGAGGATTTTATTATGTTGATGTTGTTTATGACTCAAAAGTTGCTATGTCTTATGTAAAAAACTATTATGAATTTCGTTGCGTGATTAATGAAGTCGTTTATGTTTGAAGACTAAAAATTTTACGTTGTGTTAGTTCCGCCTCTTTAAAGTGTTATGTATCTGTAAAAATGACAGGTTTATGTGTTTAAGTTGAAAAGTGTGACATCCTGATTATGTTTCAAAATTCTATACTCTGATTTTATTGATTAATTACTTGGGGGTAGAATTGGGGTGTTACACAGAGATTATCTGAACTAAAGTTGGTCAATTGTTATTTTAGAGGATGAGATGTATATGAAATTGCAAGAAGGGGCAAGGGGTCTGTCTACTAAAGAAATTATAACAATTAAAAGCGTGTGGGAACATCACTAAGGTTAGCTCAATTGGTAGTGGGAATGCATTGAGCATGTACTTGAACCCCAGGGTACAAAGTTTGATTCCCACAGAAGGCAAAACCTCTACTCGTGAGGGAGGTAGAGAAGATTGTGAGCATTAGTGCCAGAATTGCCTTGCGAGGAGTCCGGGCTGTTACAAAAAAAATTCCCACTATCGATTGAGCTACGTAGATCAATTAGTAGTGGAAATGCATTGAGAATGTACTTGAACCTCAGGGTACAGGGTTCGATTCCAATGGAGGGCAAAAACTCTACTAGATAGGGGGTAGAGAAGATCGTGAGGTGGCAGTGCTAGAATATCCTTGCGAGGAGTCCGGGCTGTTACACTTAAACCTTCAAAATATCATTTAATGATATTGAAACATGAGGCACAACATATAAAAGGCCCACCCCAATTTCAAATATTTCAAAGTTTCTCCACACACTACACAAGTCGTGAAAACCTCAAAATCTCCATCTTCAACTTCCAGAAAATCAACCTTCAGCACTCTATCATCAAAATATCTCAACATACTACAGGACCAAGCAACATCAATGAAAGTTCCCCAAGTGAAGAAGCCCTCAACATTGTTCCTCTTTCAATGATTCCATTCCCGGATGCAAGACCTAAAAAGCTTCACACTCGCCATGCAAGACGACCAAGAGAAACACCTATTCTAGTTGAAGGTAATGTATCTGAACCTATTGATGTTGAATCTGATCAAGATAGATTAGATGTAGACAGGGTCATAAGGAAATTAGTTGCTGATACCCTAAGAGTGGGCTTACCTGTTGAAGGGATCACAATACCTCTTGCCCAAATGCCTCGTGGAATTTCCCTAAAAGAGTACACCGAATCATCCATGAGGGAAGAAGAGATTCCTCAAGAAAATCTTGAAAAAGAAACAGTTCTTGATGAAGTCACAACTGATGTTGGAACATCATCCTTGAAAAGAAACCATTAACATAAACAAGCTGACTCACATGGAAAACAGACTGAGGAAAATGTAGCTGAGCCAACTATAGATGTAGACACTTTATATGATAATGAGCTGATCATTAATATAAATCCTGGGATTTCTAAGAGACTAAAGACAAGAAAGGGAAAGGTTGTTGCTTCCAACACTCCTTTCAAACCTGTCAAGAAGAAGGTTATGTATGGACCTCAAAAAGGTTGGAGCAAGGCTACTCCACCATCAAGCAAGAGGAAAATCAGACCTAAATCTGATATTGACTATGATGTTGAAGATGATGTCCCAGACATCACACCTGGAAAGAAGTCCATAGTACAGAGGTCCACTGATAATGTACCTGATGCTCCAAATATTAACATTTCATTCCACTCCATCATGTTTGTTGCAATATGGAAGTACATTTACCAGAGGAGAGTCGCATTAGAGAGAGAACTGGGAAAAGAAGCCTTGGCATGCAAAGAAGTCATCAACTTAATTTCTGAAGCTGGGCTGATGAAGACTGTGACAAAACTGCCAAAATTTTATGAATTACTTGTCAAGGAGTTCATAATAAACATCCCAAAAGATTGTGTTGACAAGAGAAGCCAAGAATTTCAAAAGGTCTAAGTAAAAGGAAAGTGTGTGAATTTCTCACCTGCTATCATCAATGAATATCTAGGCAGGAGTGAGAAGGAAAAATGTGAGCTTGAAGTCACTGATGACCAAGTATGCAAGACTATAACTGCAAATCATGTTAGGACTTGGACTATGAAAGAGAAGCCGTCTGCTAGGAAATTAAGTGTGAAGTATGCAATTCTGCATAAAATTAGAGTAGCAAACTGGGTGCCAACTAACCACACTTCAACAATCTTAGTGGGATTGGGAAAATTTATTTATGCAGTTGGCATGAAGATACCATTTGATTATTGTAACGCCTGTTTTTAATTAATATTATATTATATTAATATTTTCGAATTAACGATCGATATTTATTTTACGACGAGAATATTTATATTAATCAATATATTTGATAATATATTTGGCGATGTTCCGTTCGGTAAAATATTATTCGGATCCGATATTTAATTCCCCGGAATTATTTTAATTAATTGGATTAATAATATAATTAGATGATATTAGTGTGTTATGAATAGAGAAGGGTGTGGGGAGCAATTTGCTAGAGTTGGGTTTCTCACCCTTGGTTAGTAAGACAACCATCTTATATAAAAGCATTTCCTTCATTTTTCCAAATATAACACCAAAACACAAAATATAGAAACTTGGAGAAAGAGTTAGGGTTTTGGTAGAGGAAGAAGAGTAGAGCAAGGAGAAGAGCAAGGCTTGGTTTGAGGAATCATCAAGAGCAATCAAAACTTGCAAGGTAAGGGGTTTGATTCTCCATCTCATATTGCTAGGTTATGATAGATATATTTTGGATTTGGGGGAAAAGTTGATAAGTTGATCTATAGGGTTTTGGTTGATTGTTTGATTGAAATAGATTAGAAGAGTTGGATTAGGAGTATGGATTATGGATGTATTAGGTGCTAGCCTGTAGAAATTAGGAGTATTGGAAATGGAAAATACAAACTGTTATAAGAAAAACCAGAAAAAGAAGAAAACTGTAAAAGAAGAAAACTATAAAGAAAATGCAAGGAAGGAGTAGAATTGGATGGAAGGTTGTAGCATGGGGGAGGCGCCCACCTCCATGTGTGGAGCGACCATCCCCCTTCTTGAGGAAGCCGCCTCCCATCCTTAAGGCATATAAGGCGTCCGCCCTTTGGGGGTTAGGGGATGCAACGAATTTCTGTGTTTTTCCCAGTTTCTGTTTGCAATTTTTTCTGTTTTCTACAGAATTATGTTTCTGCATAATTTTGCTTATAGCTTTTGTTTCTATTTAATTCCCCAATTCCATATACCACTAGTTAGTATTAATAAAATATAACTAGGACATAAGTTAGCCGGTTAGATTTGGAACCCGATTATGTTCCGATTTTCTGATTTCGGTAAATTCGACGATGGAGCAAGTTGCTCCGAATTCAACGAAAATTGACGTGCTAGCTAAGTTCGGCGTGTAGAACGTAGTGGTGATGTTAGTTTTTAGAAATTACGAGTTTTAACAAGATGACCCAAAATAGGCCAATTTACGGTTAAATTGAATCAAATTTTGTTTTAGTGGATTTAAGGCACGTATGGACAATCCGATTTCAATGTTGATGATTATGATTAATGCCGGTTATTAAGAATTACTTTCGCGACGATTATTGATGTTTTGACTATTTTTCTGTTTTTGGAATTTGGTGAATTAATTGATAATGATACGGTGTGAATAAACATAATGTTTGCGACGGTGTATTTATTAATAAATACTTGTTGATATGCGATGCGATGATGTATGTCTTTGTACATGATGATGTGATGATTATATTGATATTGTTAATAAATGCTTCCGATTTGTGAATGCATGACTTTTGATGATGATGAATTATTTGTGACGTTTTGCATAATGCAAATATGATGCGACGATATATTTATTTTGATTTGGATAAATTATGGCGATGTGGGCTTTATGCCAATTTTGATGAGCGATGATGATGTTTTTGTGTGTGTTGTTTTATTGTCGAGTCACATACATTGCATTGGCGATGATGGGCTTTTATGCCAAGCGACGAGGCTTTTATGCCAAGTGTTCCTAATTATGGACAAGCGACGGGTACCACATGCATAACATAGTCGTGTCTCATGGAGTCGATTATGTTTGAGTTGTTTGGCGTTGGGTTTAATTGATGAATGATGTTGAATTGCGATGATATATGATGCTTTATTTGGTGATGATTTTTATGATAAACATGAAGTGTATATGACTTGATAATTTTGTGATAACTATGCGATGAATATAAATGATAAGTATTGCGATGATTTAACTTTGATGAAATACTTAATGCAAATATGATGTGATGATGTTTGTGACGATGGAATTTTATGCCAAAAGCGACGATGGGCATTTAGCCAATTTGTGATGATTTTATTTAGGTTGCTTAAGTTATTAGTATTTTTGATGTTGTTGTTTATAATTGTCGTGTTGATTAGTGATGTATTAACTTGCGATGATTTCGTGGTGATGAAAGTTTAAGTGTTGTTGTGATGATCTATGCCGATGAGGTTATGGTGATATAGTGTTGAGTTATACATATTAGAATGATGATCAAAGTAGGCAAGATTTAGATATGTGTTGGAATGCACTTACTAACCTATATCTTTTATAATTCCAAAACTATATATATATATATATATATATGTATATGCTATCATGCCTTTAATTATATGTTTTGGAGTATCTCACCCTTTACTTGTTTCGCCGTTACCTTTATATTGGTAACGTGCAGGTTATGAAGACGGAGTTTATAGCTGCTGTTAGTCGAGTCGGTGTCGCTCTGATACGTAGCACTCGGGGGGAATATTTATGTTGTCCTTGTTGTTGTTCTTTGTTTGTTTTCCTTTTATGAATAAGAATCATAATTTATGAAAACATGCTTTTGATGAGGAATTTTAATAAAGGAGATGTTTTATTTTTATGAATCAATTTATGATTTGCGACGAGGCTATGTATCCGAGATTTATGCTTTAAAGTGAATTGTTTAAAGTGATTTGGTTTTGAAGGTGTGACGCCTCAGTATTTAATTTATGAAATTTTAAATTACTCTGATTTTTGCATATTAAACTTTGGGTAATATTGGGGTGTTACAATTATGGTACCTATATTTTTGATCAGACTATAAAGCATGCTGATACCTGTGCCACAAAGCTTCCCATTGGTTTCCCCACTCTCATATGTGGTATAATCCTTCATGAACATATTGGAATTCTGTCAAATATGGATGCTGAATGTAAAAGAGTAACCCCTCTGTCCTTACATCAGAAGCTGTTTGCAGGAGCATATGTCCTAGACATTGTCTTAACATCTGCAGGTGCTGAATAGAAAACAGAAAATAAAGGGGATTTGATTGTTGAACTTACTACAACTTGCAGAGAATTGGATGAGGTCATACGCAATAGCTCATCAAGGAAGCTGAAACTTGAAGAGACCATCCTAGCTATGAAGAGGAATGCTGCTGAAAGTGCTACAAAAGAGGTACCAAAAGAAGAAGCAAGCAGCTCAGCAACTCAAGGATCTTCTAATGTTGGCGCAGGAGAAGAAGGAAGTGAAGAAAGTGGAGAGTCTGTAAGTTTTGCAGAACACTGATTATGGCTAAAGATGTCAATTATGTTTCCATCTGTTAATCCTTCTTCTTATGTAATTTTAGCACTCAAGTGCATAACATCTGTTTTTATTTTGGGCTATACCTAACAATAGATATTAGTGACTTACTGTTATTTTGGGCTATATCTAGTATTTATTTCTGTCATTCTCCATGAATTTTTTTCTTAATGGTTTGGCCAATTATGGCTAAAAAGGGGGAGAGTGTGTTGTGTGAGTGATTAGGCACTGTGTTAAGGGGGAACAACTGTGATTTATTGCATCTGTGAACAATTATGTGTGTGTTTATTTGTGATTTCACATGTGTGAGCAGCTGATGTGTAGCTAATGTGTGATAAGTTCTGATGTGTGATGATTGTGCTGAGGAGGAGCTGATGCTGCTAATTGTCAATTGTGTGCTTCTAGTGTATCTCTGAAGATACTGTGTGTTTCCACAAGAGGAGAATTTGTTGTGAAGGGGGAGCAAAAATTGTATTTGTCAATTGTGCATCTGTATGTGCTGTGTGCATGGGGAGTAAAATATTGCATTTGTGGATGTTCTAACTGATGTTTGAACATACGTTTCCTTTTTCCGCTTCTATCTCTGTTTTGATTGCGATGCTGCTTTTACTGTGTTGCTCTGATATGTGTGCTTAAATTCCTATGTTAATTGTGATGATGTTTTAGTTGTATGGCTTCTACTCCAAATAATGTTTTAGCCAAAATTTCCCAAAGGGGGAGTTTGTTAGTTCTATGGATTGGCAAAAATTTTGGCAAAATATTATACTCAGAAAATGACATGAAAAATACTGAAGTAAGCAGATGTCCTTACATGTGAAACTGACATAAGTGATTTAAGTGCAAAATTTTTAGGAAGTCAGTTTGTTTGTTATTTGTATGCTTCGACTAAGGAAGCTTGAGAACACCTTCAGCAATATATTTGGAGATTTAATGTCCTTCTTTTACGGAAAAAAGACAGGAGGCGCTGGAGACTTGTGAGTAAAGCAACCCTAGTTATTGTTACTCTATTTAAAGGCTGCAAACCTTGTTTTGCAGTTTGGTCGTTCCAGATTTAGAAGTTTAGATTTTAATTGTTGGTTGTTTATTGTTTTTGTTCTTAGTTATTAATTGTGAGCCTCTCTTGTATTCATACTTGAGTAGGATGTTTGTTGAGTTGTAAGTTGTCAATCACCATAAGCTTTGAAGCGAGTGTGATTGTGTGTCTTTGAATAGTGTTTTCAGTTTTGATTTTATTGAGCGTCACCATGTGTGACTTAGGTAGTGAGTAGAGGTTCTCATATCTAAGTGTGGTATCTTAGGTAGAAGGGTCACTGGGTAGGTGATTAAGTGAGGAGTGTAAACAGGGAAGGTTTAGCTCTAAATTAATACTGTTGATAGTGAACTTTATCCCTGGCTTGGAAGCCCCCGGACGTAGGTTGGTTAGAACTGAACTAGGTTAGCAACTCTCTGTGTTTATATTTTTTTATGCACTCTATAATTCTGCTCTGTTAAGATGTGTTCAAAGTAGATATAAGTGTCATGACATTACATTCGATATCTCATATCTGATACCAGAATTTCATGATCAACCACTGCCTGGGGACTAATGTGATTTAATCATAAGCAACCTATTACTGCTCAGGAGACTAATGTAATAAGTTGAAAGTTCGACTTGCTATTTCTCGGGGACTAATGTAACAAGAAGAGATGTAGACAATTGATCAACCACTACTGTGAGAGGATGATTGTGCTAAGGATACGATGATGTAGTAATCTTGTCGGGGAGATTCGCCTTTGTTGAGGGAGACATGGCTCTGTGGGGATTATCCCATGGACATTATTCTGTGGGGACTCGCGGTTGACTTAAACATTATCCCAACTCCTAGAGCCTTTAATAAGATGCTATCAAGTTTTTATTTTGCCATTGCCCTTATGTCTTCAAGTATTTCATCATTTGTCGTCGGAGGAAAATGATAAGATTGATATGTTGTTTGAACAGAGTTGGCAATGAAAACTGGTACTGACTCGTATGTGGATGATCCAACAGGACCTAGTCATACGCTTTAATCCCTAACTTTTTCCTGGACCGCCTTTTCGGGTTTTCAGTCCACCGGGATACCCTTTTTTGCCCAATCCGCCTTTTCAGGTTTTCGACTTGTCGGGTGTACAGTTCTTTTATATGTATATCCCTTATTTTTTCCTGAACCTTTTTGGTTCGCTGGGATGCCCCTTCTTTTGTCTAGGTCGGTCAAACTAGGGGATCTCATTTATGCGTAGTATTTTCTAACTATGTCCGCTTTCAAAGGGTGTATAAAATCTTCATTGTCCGTGGTCGTAAGCATTGTAGCACTGCTGTAAAATATTTTCTTAACCATACATGGCCCTTTGTATGTGGGAGTTTATCTACCATTGGGATCAATATCCTAGTATACTTGACACTTGAAGTTACTGGTCAACCACCAGATTTAGAACTTCTGATAGTCTTGACCTTTTCAGGTAGTTTTATGAGGAATGATATGGGAGAGTGATACTGACACCAGCTAATACTAATGGCACAGAAGAATAATTGAATTGATTTTGCTAAAACTTATGATTAATGTAACATGCCCAAAGTGATTCAGATGTAAACATGCCCCTGGCTATTAAGCACTTTTGAGAGATTCTCTGAATCTTGACTTGACTTACTCCGATGGATTGGACAATAACATATCATGCCCCTTGACTGGAAGATAATGATCATGCCCCTGTATATATTGGCCTTTAGCTAACTGAGTCAGGTGCAGGAATTATTTATGCTTTTTGATGCACTTCTGAAGCAACTTTGTCTGTCGGGAAGTCTTTTAGTCATTAGTCGTTCCCTATGCAGATTCCTTTTGATGCCAAACATTTAAATGTATGCAGATGTAACACGGTGGGAGAACTGACTTATTTGTTTTGCTTTTTATCGCAAATGTTGCGGATAGCAAGAGTCGCCACCGAATTTTCTTTTATCCAATAAAGGGAAGGTGAAAAGAACAGGAAAAGACCTTCGTTAGATTCTGAGTACGGGAGGCAGTTCTGAAAAGGGAAGGTATTAGCACCCTTTCCATCCGTAGTTATCTACGGGCTCTTAGTTGCTTAGCTCACTTTGAAAAATTGCTTGTTGTGTTTGTGTAGTTTGAAAAGTATTTTGAAAAGACATTTCACTTTGACTTCGTAATAATTCTCATTAGAATGTATACAAAGTGTTCAGAAATGTTTGTTTGGAAAATGTTTAACTTTGTAATGATTCACGCTGGAATGTATACAAAGTGTTTGATTTTTTTTTGAAAAGTGTGATGTGTGAAAAGTATTTTGATTGAGCAAGCAACTAGGAGGCTTATTACCTACTCAGAATGGTCATTTCCATGTTATTTTCCTTCTCCTTTAGAATAAGGCTATCCATACCATTAGTTGGTAGGTAACTTTATTCGTTTGGATGTGAAGGGACAATTGAAGGGTCGTCGTTTGGTCATAGAAGGCAACATGTAGGGATACCTTGGCATATTCGTAGGGACGATCATCATTTTTCGTTGGAAACAATTGAGGGACGAGATCATATATTTGTAGGCAACATTGAGGGTCATCGAGGGACTATGATCTTTGTATCGAATGGACTATGATGATGTTATTCATAGGCAGCTTTGCTAATGGTATCCCTACGTTCGAGGGACATGACCATTGTTTATTCGTAAGGCAACAAGAGAGGATACCCTAAGGGGTGTGCAAGTGTGATGAGTGTGTTCGATTCAAATATTTATCTTGAGATTATAAGTGATCTAGGGTTGATTTTAGTCTTAGCATGCAAACCCTAATTACTAGCAGTTAGATATATGTACAGAAAAGTAAAGGTGTGGAAAGTAAAAGTGCTGAAATATAAATCCTAAACTATTACATGGCTTTGGGGCAGATACATAATAGGAGTGCAGAAAGTAAAGGCAGAAATGTAAATCCTACGTTATTACAGAATAAAAATTTTGCGACCTATACATCTTTTTCTAGAATTGTAAATGTGAAATAATGTAAATAGATAATCAGAATAGTAAGAAAAATGTTTTGAAAATTAGTAAAAATGTTTTTAGGTTAGAAACCCTATTTATATGAAAGAAAATATTTTTGGGATTTTTGTGAATTGATTTTAATGTGGAAAACCAAATTCCATGTTAATTAACATTTAATTAGAAAAATAATTGAAAATGTGAATAAAAAGAAAATGTTTTTGTGTCAAAAATTAAATAAAGGTTTTAGACACCTAAATCTGAAATTAAAACATTTTTTAGGATTTTAGAAAATAGTTTAAAAAATAATTGAAAAGAAAATAAATTAGTTAAGAAAATTGAAAAGAAAATAGAAAAATAAAGGAGATTAGTGTTAAAAAAGAAGGAATGACCTTGCTGAGGTTTGAACCCACTCCCTCGGGGTTGTGGATTCAAAAGTTTACCACTGGACCACACTGCACGTGGTGTTATAATGCTTGCCTTGGAAATACATATGTGTCACCTGCAGAAAATCAGAAGTTATAAAAATATAGAAAAGGTGGGATTCGAACCCGCACCCTTAAGGACAAAGTGACATAGCGCACGCATGGTGAACCACTGGGGTGGTGATACATCCATGTATTAAGTTACATGGATTAATAGATATGTGATTTTAGTTTCTGAAAATCAAGTTTCCAAACCAAACGCGCGCAGGTGGGGCCAGAGGATTTAAATGGGCAAATCATATTATGCCACGCCATGGTCAAAGGTTTAATGCCGGAGTCCCTCACCGAAACCAGGGCTCCGGTTGTCTTCCCCGGTTAGCTCCAGACCTAAAAACCTGCAAAATGCATCAAAAAATGAAAATAAAGAGCCCAGATCATATAATTTGACCCTTGCGATCACGATGGTGGTGGCCGTTTGGCCTGAAAGTGTCTGTGATTTGAGGCTCGAATCTTTTCCATTTCAAAGCCCTAGCAATTGTGTTTCATGATTAAGACATAAGAAGCTTGCTATGATCGATCTAACCTGCTCTAACGAACCTCAGGAACACGTTAGAATTATTAGTTTCAATTAAAACACCATAAAAAGTAGAATACAAATTCATGAAAAATATGCGAATGAAGGTGTATATATGGCATGATTCAACGTGTTATGGCCATGGTTCTGGGCATATACCTACCCTACAATACCTCAGGAACATGTTTATGTGCTTGGAATTGATTGAAAGAGGCTGGAACTTTGAAACCGAGTTTGCAAGTTTCTTGAGAATTTTGAGAAACTCTAGGGTTTGTTTGTGGAGGTACGGATCCGTCTTTTCTGTGGTCTGATCTTGTTGTATACTTATAGAAGAGTGGAATTAGGTCAACAAAAGAAGGAAATATATTGCCATAAATGCAAGAAATATTTGATTGGAAATTTCATCAAATCTTCCCAAAAATGATTCAATCTTGCCTTAAAGCTCCTTGCACGTTTTTGACAGCTTGCATGGGTTATCTTGGACCTCAAGACAAGTAGAAATCAGGCCCAACTCATCTTAACTCTTACCTTTGTATTTTATTTAATTCAAATTGAATTTAAATCATTAAATTCAAAAGTAAATCAAATAAATAAAAGATGGGCGTGCACTTGAGTTTTTAGGCCATGGATAATGTCAAGATTAAGTTTGGATCATAAAATCTTAGGCCCATTTGGAGAAAATTTGAATTTGTCAAGTATTTCTCTTCATGCACCTCTTCAAAAATGCTCATCTTGCACAACTTGTATCTTGCTCAATTTTCAATATATTTAGATGTTCTTGGACTTTTTGGAAAGCTCAAGATGTCCTCTAAACACTAATTTTTGTTTTATATTCATTGAAGTTTCCATGTTCATATACACTTCTTTGCAAAAAGATGACTTTTTGTTGACTTTTAGAAGGACCTCTAATGTTTTGATCCATAACTCTCAAATGATAAATTTTTGGCCAAATCTTGTGAGACATGAAGTTGTATAGAATTTAATTCTCTTCAAAATGAGCTTCAGTGGAAAAAATTCTGATGAAGTATGTGAAAGTTATGCCTGGTCAAAGTTCTGTTGACTTTTTGTCCAAAAACCCTAATTTGGAAACTTTGACTTTTGATCAAATCTTGACTTTTCTTGATGAATCATGATCAACCCTTGATCATATGATGAACGTGACTTCAAAATATTGATGTTGACCAAAAATGATGAAGTTTGACTGTATGTTGACCACATTTGAATTTTTGTCCAATACAATTAATTTTCAACCATCTAGGCAATTGACTGAGCAAACTTGAGCTGTAAGGCTTGAAACTTGACATAGTGATCCCTTGAGACATATGAGGAGGTATGATGACCACTTGAAGCACTATAACTTGATTTTGTCTTGAGAGAAGCAAAACCCTAGTTGTGGGTCGATTGCTTAGGAGAGGGTTCATCTGGTCAACCCTTGAGAAATTCTTGAATATGGAGATGTGGATTGTCTTGAGAAATATGAGGGAAAATTTTGGGGTATAACAGCAGACAAAGATTTTTTATAATGAAATTCCTAAAATGCGATGCATATATCTGTCTCGAAGTTTTAAAAATCATTTTTAATAAAACAAGATTTGTAAGAATGTGATATCAACTCAGGATTTATGGTAAACCTTAAAGGAGTCAGGATACCTTTTGGTAACAATATTCTTTCAAACTAACCAAGCTTAAGTTAGGACTTTTAAGGGTTATAACATGGCTTGGTTCACGGTTTGAGAAGAAAAGGATAGTGGCTCAAAATTTATTTATACCCAACCCAATCTCTGTGATGTTCTCCCGTCCTATGTTCAGTTAACTATGCATTTAAGCTCCAAAAGAATTTGGAATTGTAACACTGACATTTGCGATGGTTCAGAAACCAGAAGTTTATTTGAAAAGGCAGTCATCATTTTAGTAACATTTTTCTTTTGTTAAGGGTTTGTAGTGACCTCTTTTTAACTTTGTTATCCCTAACTTTTGCCTCAACTGTTTATTTTGAGATTACAGTCAGCGGGATGTCTCAATTTTTACTAAGTATCCTTCATATGTTTTGACTTATCGGGCTTTTCCTTTGATAGATATTGACTGCCTGACTTAATGATTACAGGGAACCATCATTAATTGTGTACAAAAGAACAACTGGCGTACTTGAGTTAACTAAGGAACTACCGTGCCCTAGGTTATGATTAAGGGTTTTAATTTGCATGAGAAAGAAAACTCCTACTTATTAGGCTCAAAGGTGTTGACTAGGGATTAACTTCCTTATATATCCACTTTTTATGAATTGAAGCAATGCTTGTACATCGTCAGCACAGTCTGTTCAAAAGCATACTGTATGAAATTATGTTATCGTCTTTGTCATCATCCCTATAAAGGCTCAGTGCTTTATGAAACTACCTGGCTAAAATCATCGGATAGAATATCAATGAAGTCGCCATCGACGGTTTTTTATCGCGCGAGAGGAAAGGAAAACATCGAGTAAACCTGAGAGGGATAAATCATGGTCTTACTACCAATAGATTGGGTAAGGGAATCTGTTACACGAGGGGAAGGTATTAGCACCCCACACGCCTGTAGTACTCTATGATATCCACTTCTATTTTCTATCTAAGGGGTGTGTTATATCCATCTATCACTTAATTGCTACATCTGCACCTATGCTATAAGCTAAGGGAAATGCATATGAAAGAAAGAAAATAATCAAAATACGGGGAAAAGAAGGAAATATTTACAAGGTTTTGCTCGATCGAGCCCTATGATAAGATACCTAAGTATTCCCTCGTGCAATGGGAAAGTCAAAGCGTCGTAGTTCGACTCACATTTTTTGGTGGGTTGTAATGTTTTTTATGGGAAGTTCGATTCCACATCATCGCAGTTGCAACTCGTGTTTGGCGTTGCAGCTATAAGAAGTGTGCTCGTCCGCTCGCACACTTAGCAACTTGTTTGGACTTGAAAGGGAACACCGTTTTTGAAAAGGTTTTTAAAGAAAAGAAGTCCGAAGACAAAAAATTTTGAGGTGAGGTTGGTTGCTTTTACCTTTGAAAAGGAGTCTGAAACATTATTAAATATTTTGATTTTCAAAAGAAAAGAAAACAAGTTTTAGTTTTATTACATGCAAGGATGCAAAAGAAAGAAGACAACTACCACGGGAAACTAACTAGCTCTACCCTTAATGTTATCATGCAAAGGTTGATCCTAAGGTCAAGGATAAAAAATCTAAGCTCAAAAAACTACCCTAGCCGAGCCATCCTAGGGAAACTATCCTAATATCTACCTTTGTTGAAGAACCAAGGGATACAAAGGGATGAGGCAAGCAAGTGCTTTAGAAGAAGAAGGAAGTCCAATAGCCTGCGACGGTAGCGAGCATCCCAGAATCAACCACGAGTCGACCTTCGACCCCTGGGAGAAAGGTATCACATCATGATATGAGTTATCAAGTGTGACGAGCATATGAGTGCGGGTATCAAAGCAATAAATGATAACCCCAAGAGAAAGTGGTCGCGACTTTATCGTCTATTAATCAGCAGACTGCAAGTGCACAGTCCTATCGCGTAGTTTTAAAAGATATCGAACCCACAGAGACTATAAATCGAACTATTGTTATCCTAAGTTACGGTATACAGCTAAGGCGAATAATTCTTTAAGGTTTTTGGTTAAGGAAAATATAATAAATAAATAGATATTAGTATGTAATTCGTCTAACCTAAGGGGATCTGAATTTCCACGGACTTATTACTTAAATTGATAAAAATCCTATTTCAGCAAACAATATTCATCTAAAGATCCTATCTCAAACTGTCGCTCTGTTGAATCGGATCATGCAATTAAATCCTAACGTATGCTCTCGCTATCCCGCCGAATTTAAAAACACTTTTTGAAAATAAATAAAGTTTAATCTCTTTTAAAACGCTGTCGCAGTCTTTAAAATTAATACCTTGTATCCGCTATCTGGTTCTAAACCTCAAACTCGCCGTTGGTTTCTAACCTTAGTCCATTTATTAACCTCAAACTTTCGCTCTGTTGGTTTCTAAACCTTTTAATAAATTAAAATAGATATCTAAGTCAGAAAGAATATTTTTAACAACGTAACATTATGCCAGTTTATTTTCAGATTCCTTTGGTTCGATTAATTTACATACCAATATCGAAAAGACTTAGCCAGACATATTAATTAATTTAGACATGCATAAATAATATGGTTTAATATATTTAAACATTTCCACAATCAAATAAATAATATCAGGCAACAGTAAATAAAATAAAATAAAATAATTAAATTAAACCTGGAAATAGGAATACTGGAAATAATCTTGTTCTTGACTTCTTGAATTGAAAAGGGAAAATAAAATACGACAAGGAATAAAAAGCACTGGATCTAACGTAAGGTTAGATCAGTGAAAACTGAAATAAAATAAATTCAAAATACAAAACTGGAAATAAAATTGCGAAATAAAAATAGCGGTTGTTCGGTAAAAATGCCGACCCTAATTCTGAAAGTTGAATTGGTATTTATAGACCATTTGGTAACTTCCCATTCCATAAATTTCGTATGCACAATGTGATCGTGGAGAGAAAATGGTGCCTTAAAAGTAGGAGGCGGACGTCTCCATGTATTTCCCAAAACCAAAACGTGGAAAAGTGGTGGGCCCCACTTTGCTAAGGAGGCGGGCGCCTCCAAGGGAAGTGGGAGGTTGAGGCGGCCGTCTCGGCCCACGTGGCAGGTGCGTGCTTGCTGGACTGCTGGGGACGCTTCGCTGGGCTTGGGCTTAGTCTTGGGCCTTTGCTCTAATTGTTTTCTTCTTCTTAACACCTCATTTTTGGTGTATCACCCCTTTTGCTTCATTTCTTTGACTTTTTAATACTATTTTTCCTCGATTTTACTTCTTTGCTCGATTTATCTTTATTTAATACAAAATACCTGAAACATAGAAAATACCAACGTAATATAGAAATAAAGTGAAATAATTAAATAAAAACAGTAACATTGTCTATGAAAATTACGTCAAATATGTTATATAAAATCGTGTTATCAAATTCCCCTATACTTAAACCTTTGCTTGTCCTCAAGCAAAAATTAAAAATAAAAAATCACTTGAGCATATGTCAAACGCAGATATACAACACAATTCAATTCGTACTAGGTTGCAAGTCACTTTTTTGTTGGATAACTCGAGTTTAGACTTTGACACCAAAATTACCGTAATAACACTAGATAACCCCATTTTTGCAGACCAATTTAAGTCATAAATTATAGCTCGACCTAATACTTTCGTTTTGTTTCACCCGTTTTCATTCTTGCGCAATCACATTAAGCCCTTTACCTTACGCGCACATAGTGGAGTAACCGGTTAGTGACTTTGATCTTTATAATCCAGCTAGGAGTCCTGGTAATTATATTTGGCACTCCTTTATCCAATTACAAATTGCGGGGGATCGGATCGTCATCCGCCCTACCAAGTTCAGCACCAGGGACCACTGAACCAATTCATAATGGATGTTTGCATAAATATTTTATAGTTTCCGCAACTGTTGAATTAAATGATCTGGTAAGGACCATCTAACTTAATAAGTGCATCTTCTAATAAAAAATTTCTTTAAAAAACTTGATCAATCACTTATATTCATTGATTCTCCACGTAGTTTGTCGTTTAAGGCGGTGCCGACTGCTTAATAAACTACTCGGGATTACTTTAAAACTAAGTCTTAAGGTGTTGGTACAATAAGTACTTAAATCAATCTAACACGTTGGGGGTTTTAAAGTGTTAGGACGATAACAATTTTGCTAAGTCGCGCTCGAATTCTTATTTAAAAAATAGGCAACCTTAGTATTATTTGAGTGTGTTAATATATGAGTTTTAATTTTTGTTAAAATTTTGTCGTTATGGCTCAAGAAAAAGGAGAAATTCGAATAAGCACGAAATTTAAACATAAAAGACTAAAACATGTATTTTATTGAATGGAAAGTTTGCAATACATAGAAAAAGGAAACTAAAAGGGAAAAACTAAATAGAGCAAAGAAAATAAAAATGAACAAAGAAATGTTCTGACTCCCCCAAACTTAAAATAAGCATTGTCCTCAATGCGATAAAACCAGGAGAAATCAGAAAGGAGAAAGGTGATCACTCGTTGCTTTGAGAATCTTGACCTCTTGTTCTTCTTCCTCTAGTACGAGGTCGTCGACGTTCGTCAGAATCAGAATCATTAAGGTTAAGCGCATCCGCTATGCGAGCTTGCAATGCTTCGAAGTTACGATCATTGCGAAAAGCATATTCTTGGTGTTCGCGTCGCATCTCTTGCTGGTTGCGTTGCAACTCTCATTGATCACGCTGTAACTCTTCTACGAGACGTAAAGTCTCAGCTTGGCTTTGTTGCATGGCGTGAAACAACTGATCTTGGCGATTCATATGAGCCTGCATAGCCGCGAAATTTGCAGCTGGATCTTCTTGTTGTTGTGCGGCAGGTGCATCGAGAGCAAAACGCCAATTAGCGCGGACTCGGACGTCGATACGATTCGGACAAGGTAACACAACACCAGGAATTTGACGACGATTAATCATTAATGTAAACCGGCCATCCTATCTTGGAGAGATTATATGGGAATCCCGGCAATAGATGACATCAAGTAGATTGGCTGGCATCATATATGGTAACAAAGAAAATAGCTCGGCGGAAAGGCCTAAAGCATAAGCTAAAGATGTGATGATGCCACCAAAAACAAAGGGATTAGTACCTGCTGCGTTCACGCATGTGTGGATGTGGTTGAGCAAGAAGGGTGCAGCGTTGACAGCATGACCATTGAGGGCACAGAAAATGAGAAACAACTCATTTTGGTTGACCTTGTGATTATTGGTCCGACCAAAAATAGTGTTACCAAGTATGCGATGGAAGTACCTCAATGCGGGATTATGGATGTGGGAAGCATAGAGATCGCGCCAACTTTCCGTCGGTTGATCGGTTAGATCATTCCATAGGGCAAAGCCGAGTTAATCCCAAGAAAAATCGCCGTCATCTTCGAACGGTTTGTAGTGAACATGCTCACCACGAGTAAAATGTAAAAGCTCAGCGACCCTTTCTTGATCAAGAGAATACTCTTGGTTGAACATGCGGAAGTTGGCGGTTCCGGTTGTGTATGGATCGTCGGTAGGTGTTGTGTAGGAAAAAGAACTAAGAAATTCAAGCACGAGTGGTTCATAGGTTGGACATGAGTTTGTGCAGAGACTAGTTAAACCGGTGTTATTGAGCATGAAGAGGATACTATCGGTCATGCCTAAAGTTTCCAAACACTCCGAACTTACATATTTTGTAGGGACGACGGAACGGGTATAAAATTTGAGATATTTGGCATGTTGTTGGCCGTCGTCGCTATCTCGGAAAATAATATTGGATAGGTCGGGTGGTGGTCGGTCTGGTTTGACTTGACGTTGATTGTTTCGTGGAGCCATAGATGGGTAAGGGTTGAAGAAGGGAAATGGTAGAAATATGAGTGTAGGAGAGAAAATGGTAGAGATGGTTAGAATTGTTGTGAAATGAGAAAGAATGATAATGGGTATTTATAGTGGTATGAGATTTAATTATAATAATATGATGTTGGAAAGTGAGAGGGTAAGTTTGAATTTGAATTGATGGTGGGAAATGGAATGGTTATTATTTTTAATGGTATAGTAAATAGTGTTCGAATGGAATTGAAGTGTGGGAAATGGAAAAAGTGCAACGGACAACCAACTAAAGACAAGGAGACCAGAATAGACAGGCACGCGTTAAGAATGGGCAAAACACGAGGCGGTCGCCTCGGAAAAACTGAGCACGTGGAGGCGCGCGTCTCCAAAAAGTCAATTGGGCAGAGTGAAAGATGAGGCGGGCGTCTCTTCAGTGCGTGGGGACTAGAGGCGTCCGTCCCAAGGCAGATGCATGGCACGAAAATTTCAGGCATGGAAGCTTAGCATGCGTGACAAGAAAGGATAAGGGACAAGCCACAGGGAATAGTATGCTACATATATTTATATATATATATATATATATATATATATATATATATATATATATATATATATATATATATATATATATAATACTAATATATATAATGTCTTTTAATATAATAAATATTAGGAAATATTGATTTGGTATATTAATAGGAGAAATGCGATAATTAGAATATTCAATTATTATATAAATATTAATGCAGATTATTTAATTGAATATAATTATCGGTATTTCAGGGAAGTAGTTCAAACGCTTCAGATTAAAGGGTGCAACCGATAAACGATTAAAATTAAAAATTTAACCTAAAATAGAAAAATTGAAAATACGGAAAAGAAAATTTAAAATTAGAAATTAGAATGACTAATCGTTAATTTTCCATGGCCACTTATCAAGCCATCTCACATATCCCTCACCTTTTCTTCTCTTACGTTTGTAGGGCGGTTTATTCTTTCGAAATTTAGGTGGCGGTCCTGGATTTATCCTAAGTATAGGTTTTTCAATTTTTGGCTTAGTGATTTCGTCCATCGCCTCATAAGTTAACCTTACCCTCTTAACAGTAATTATATCCCTAATTTTATGGTCCTCTAATTTTCGCTTTTTAGGTAAGACTTCAAATGGTGAATTAGTATGAATATTTTTCAATACCGCAACGTACGTTTTAGATTGGGAGTCTACCGGAGTTTCCATAAAAAATTTCGGGAAGGGAATCAGTGGGATGTAGTGATTCGGAATTACAACAGATGCTTCTTTTCCTACCTCTTCTACAACCTCCTCTTTGAACAGTGTTGGTTCATTTTTCTCAATCTCCACTATTTTCCCGTCAGAACTTTCCTCGGCCACAATATCATTCTCCTCAAACTCATCATCGCTTTCTAGATTTCCAAGTAGAATTTCCATAATGGTTGTTTCAACATCCACATCTTCCTCGGGTTGAGGTTCTAGAAGGTTTTGTTTGAGTTGGGAGATTTTAGTCTCTAAGCCAATGGTGTGAGACGCGAGGGATTCAACCATATTGGTTAGTTGGCTAGGGGTTTCATTATTTTTAAGACTTTGTTTTCTTGCTTCTTCAATTTGGATAGTTTGTGCCTCTATAAAGTGCTCAATCATAGACTCTAACCTAGAGTTAGTTATCCTCTCATCAGAATCCTCCATTGATGTTTCGAAATTAAAATCTTGCGATTCTTCAGAGTCTTGAAAGTAAGTTAAAGTCTCTTTTTGGGTTTCCCTATCATGTTCTATCATCCTACATGATTCGTTAAAATCTTCCATTAATATTTCGAGATCAGATTTATATGGTTTTGGTGATTCTTCAAAATATTGGGCGTGATAATTGTAGGAAGAGTTCGGTTGAGGAAAGGTTTGGTTGAAATTATAAAGTTCTTGTGGTTCTTCAAAATATGGGGATTGGTAGTTTTGAGGGTAGTTGGGGTAGGAGTAGGTTTGTGAAGCATTAAAGTTTTCCATCAGTATTTCAAGGTCGGATCTATGGGATTCTTGTGGTTCCTCATAATACTGATAATGGGCGTAGGAAAAATTTGGGTCATACATGGTAGTAAAAGTAAAAGGTGCCTTAGTCTATACGGTGTAACACCAGAGTTACAATATCGACTTAAATAGTCCCCGGCAACGGCGCCAAAAACTTGATCGCGACTTTATCGTCTATTAATCAGCAGACTGCAAGTGCACAGTCCTATCGCGTAGTTTTAAAAGATATCGAACCCACAGAGACTATAAATCGAACTATTGTTATCCTAAGTTACGGTATACAGCTAAGGCGAATAATTCTTTAAGGTTTTTGGTTAAGGAAAATATAATAAATAAATAGATATTAGTATGTAATTCGTCTAACCTAAGGGGATCTGAATTTCCACGGACTTATTACTTAAATTGATAAAAATCCTATTTCAACAAACAATATTCATCTAAAGATCCTATCTCAAACCGCCGCCTGTTGAATCGGATCATGCAATTAAATCTAACGTATGCTCTCGCTATCCCCCGAATTTAAAAACACTTTTGAAAATAAATAAAGTTTAATCTCTTTTAAAAGCTGTCAGATCTTTAAAATTAATACCTAGTATCCGCTTATCCGGTTCTAAACCTCAAACTGTCGCTCTGTTGGTTTCTAACCTTAGTCCAGTTTATTAACCTCAAACTTTCGCTCTGTTGGTTTCTAAACCTTTTAATAAATTAAAATAGATATCTAAGTCAGAAAGAATATTTTTAACAACGTAACATTATGCCAGTTTATTTTCAGATTCCTTTGGTTCGATTAATTTACATACCAATATCGAAAAGACTTAGCCAGACATATTAATTAATTTAGACATGCATAAATAATATGGTTTAATATATTTAAACATTTCCACAATCAAATAAATAATATCAGGCAACAGTAAATAAAATAAAATAAAATAATTAAATTAAACCTGGAAATAGGAATACTGGAAATAATCTTGTTCTTGACTTCTTGAATTGAAAAGGGAAAATAAAATACGACAAGGAATAAAAAGCACTGGATCTAACGTAAGGTTAGATCAGTGAAAACTGAAATAAAATAAATTCAAAATACAAAACTGGAAATAAAATTGCGAAATAAAAATAGCGGTTGTTCGGTAAAAATGCCGACCCTAATTCTGAAAGTTGAATTGGTATTTATAGACCATTTGGTAACTTCCCATTCCATAAATTTCGTATGCACAATGTGATCGTGGAGAGAAAATGGTGCCTTAAAACTAGGAGGCGGACGTCTCCATGTATTTCCCAAAACCTAACTGCCAAGTTGAGACGTGCGTCTCAAAACGTGGAAAAGTGGTGGGCCCCACTTTGCTAAGGAGGCGGGCGCCTCCAAGGGAAGTGGGAGGTTGAGGCGGCCGTCTCGGCCCACGTGGCAGGTGCGTGCTTGCTGGACTGCTGGGGACGCTTCGCTGGGCTTGGGCTTAGTCTTGGGCCTTTGCTCTAATTGTTTTCTTCTTCTTAACACCTCATTTTTGGTGTATCACCCCTTTTGCTTCATTTCTTTGACTTTTTAATACTATTTTTCCTCGATTTTACTTCTTTGCTCGATTTATCTTTATTTAATACAAAATACCTGAAACATAGAAAATACCAACGTAATATAGAAATAAAGTGAAATAATTAAATAAAAACAGTAACATTGTCTATGAAAATTACGTCAAATATGTTATATAAAATCGTGTTATCAGAAAGCATGGAGAGTCATAATAGGGGACTCTTGCCAATTTTATTATTAACTCGATAAAGGAAGCAACGCGATTCGCGTGTACTGAGCCGACACCGACTAGAATTATGCGGGGGTCGATTTAGAACCCTTTTCGCGTGCCCATCATATATATATATATATATATATATATATATATATATATATATATATATCACCTGTAGATCTCATCAAAGCGGGTCTTTGCTTGGTTGTGCCACTTAGTTGTTTGCCTAATCACTCTTGACATATGAACACACAAAAGTAAACACACGTCCGAAAGTACCTCCCTATGCACGGAAGAGGATTTTAAATAACCACACACAAGTAGCAAACAGAATTTCCATAAACGGGTCTTTAAATAAACCAGAGGGGTTCCTAAACATGCTCCAACTACGGAAGCCCCATCATGCATCTCTATTCCTACTTCTCATGGCAAAGGAAAGTGGTAAATCCCTACTTCTCATGCTCTACAGAAAAGCGGTAAAATAATGCGATAAAAATGTATAAAAAATACCAAACGCATAACAATTCGTAAGCAAAAGCAAGCTAAAAATACTTCAGAAAACTTCGCGTACTGCTGACAAGCAACAAGGAAAACCAGTGAGTAATACGAAGGCATCAAAAGCATGGTCAAAATATGCATTCGTACACATCCGAGGCAAATAAACCTACAAAATATTGCAATCCAGACAATACAGACAAAGGATGCGCATAACATATGCACATTCAGAATGTGTGTTCGTACACATCTGGGCTAAACCGATAAACCTCCGAGAAGGTGAAAACCAAGAAAAGAAGACAAATTGTATGCATATCATACGCAATATGAGAATGTGCGTCCGCACACATTCAAAATAATCCAATAACCTACAAGAAATCACAATCCAGACAATGCAGGCAAAGAGTGCGCATTCGTACGCAACTATCAGAATATGCGTTCGTACACATTTGACGCAAACACACATGCAATAAAATTGAAAACCAAAAAAGCAGACGAAGAGTGCACACATATGTGTGTGAGATTGGAATGTGCGTTCTTACACATTCAAATCAAATGAACCTGCAAGAAAGGTGGAAACTAAACAAGCAGACAAAGAGAATGCATACATTTGTATGCGAGCAACAAGATATGCATCCCGCATATCTAGATCAAATGTAAAAGGCTCAATGTACCTGTTATACCCCAAAATTTACCCTCCTATTTCTCAAGTCAATTCACATCTCCATACTCAAAGAATTTCTCAAGAGTTGACCATATGAACCTACTCCTAAGCAATCCACCCCACAACTAGGGTTTTGATTCTCTCAACTCAAAAATGAGTTATAATACCTCAAGTGATCATTATACCTCCTCATATGTCTCAAGGTATCACCATGTCAAGTTTCAAGCCTCACAGCTCAAGTTTGCTCAGTCAATTGCTCAGATGGTTGAAAATTAGTTGTATTGGACAAAAAGTCAATTGTGGTCAACATATAGTCAAACTTCATCATTTTTGGTCAACATAAAGATTTTGAAGTCACATCCATCATTTGATCTAGGGTTGATCATGATTTATCAAGAAAACTCAAGATTTGATCAAAAGTCAAAGTATCTAAGTTAGGGTTTCTTGATAAAAAGTCAACAGAACTTTGACCAGGCATAACTTTCACACACTTTATCAGAAATTTTTCCACCAAATCTCATTTTGAAGAGAATTCAATTCTCTACAACTTTGTGTCTCACAAGCTTTGGCCAAAAATGCTTCATTTCAGAGTTATGGATCAAGACATTGTAGGTCCTTCAAAAACTCAACAAAAAGTCATCTTTTTCAAAATAAGTGTACATGAACATGGAATCTTCAATGAAGATGAAACCAAAAGGAGTGTTTAGAAGACATCTTGAGCTTTCTAAAAAGTCAAAGAACACTTCACGATGTTTAAAATTGAGCAAGATACAACTCGTGCAAGTTTGGGAAATTTGAAGAAATGCATGAAATGTCAATTGAGCAATTTTAACTTTTTGAGTTAATGGACCTAATTTTTGAGATGTGAACGTGGATATAAAATGTTAGAGGACCTCTAAGCCCATTGGTGCATGGCCATGATTTTTATTTCATTTATTTTTTATTGTTATTCATTTAAATTGAAAATAAATCAAGTAAAATATCAAATAAATGATAAGAGGCGCATGGGATTTGATTTACAACCAGAAATCAATCAAATATTATCCTTGAATCTTAAGATATTTATTTAAACATGATTGGAAGAAGATTGATACCAAAATAGAAATATTTGATCAAATTTTCAATCAAGTTTCAATCATCATAATTAGCATATATTTGATGGCAATCACTTGACCTAATCCTTCCTCTATATAAACACAAGAGATTCAGATCACAAAGAAACGAATTCCTGCCTCCAAGAACACTAGCCAAGTCTCAAAAAACTGTGACATACAAGTAACTTGTAGCCAAAGTTTTAGACCGATTCAGGCCATTCCAAGGTCACCATTAGCTCCATCGGTGTCCTTTAATCCATCCCAGGCCCTTAAAAGCAATCAAAAGCTTCTGAAACGTGAAAACGCGATCACGGTTTACCAAACTTTTTTCAATTTCTAATTCATATATTCATGCATTGTTAATTGAATTTGATCATATATTTGTGTTTATATTGATGTTTTGATGCTTTCTGGATAGTTTGATCGGAGTTTAAGTGCAGGAATTGTGAGTTGCCATTGCTAGGGTTTAGAGCTCAGAATTAGGGCTTCACAAATCAGGCAAAATTGGACAAAACTGAGGGCATGGTTGTGTTCAGAGGATCAAACCCAGTCGATCCATGTCATCACAACTAATTTCTATTTCGTATTTTGAGTTTTGTGATTTGCAGGTTTTATAGCTACAGATAAAATCTGTAGGTAAAGCCTTTAGCAACGGACAACGTCCGTAGGTAAAAGTCTGGAATTCAAATGGGGATGATGACCCCCATGGAGTGCGTTTTGGTTTGATTAAATCTTTGGAAAATATTTTCTCTTATATGCTTATTGTTTCATTATTCAAACAACAAGTGCAAGTAGCTCAGATGGCAAGGCGTGTGACCTCTCACCCCAGGGTCAGGGGTTTGATCTCTGGCACCCCAACTTTTTTTTTGCCCTTTGTTTACTAACCCTATTTTTCTTTTTCTTTTTTTCAATTTTTTTTTTTCAATTTTCTTCAATTAATTTAATTCTTTTAAAATATTTTATAAAAATATAACAAAAATCACAAAAATAATTTTATTTTAGAATTAGGTTTTAAAAATGCTTATTTAATTTTTGACACAAAAAAATCTTTTTTTTCTTTATTTAGAGTAATTGTTTAATTAATCTTAAGTTCAACTTTTAATTTATTTCCTCAAATAAAATCAATCCAGAAAATTCATAAAAAATATTTTTATTGCTAGTAATTAGGTTTACTAATTTTAAAAATTCTTATTAACCTCGAAACATTTTTTCTTTCTTTATTTATTTATTTATTTATTTCTTTATGCCTTTTAAATTTTAGAAAACAATGTATAGGTCGCAAGGATATTTTTTGTAATAGCGTAGATTTATCTTTTCTCGCACCTTTTTTTTATATTTTTGTAACTGCTCATGAGATGTAATAGCTTAGGTTAATTTTACTTTTCCGTACCTCTATTATGTAACTGTCGCAAAGCCTTGTAATAGCGTAGGACCTTTATCTTTCCGCTTTTACTTTCTGCACTCTCTTATAAACTGTATATACACTGCCTAGATGTATGTTAATAGGATTTCATGACAAGACATAAAATCAAACCTAGATCATTCAAAATCAAAGATAAAATATCTGAATTGAACACACTTTTCACACTTGCACACCCTTAGGGTATCCTCTCTTGTTGCCTTTCGAATAAACATTGGTCATGTCCCTCGAACGTAGGGGTACCATTAGCAAAGTTTCCTACTAATAAAATCATCACAAAGATCATAGTCCCTTGATGACCCTCGATGTTGCCTACGATTATATGATCTTATCCCTCGGTTGTTGCATACGAATAAGTGATGATCATCCCTTCGAATTATTAAAGTATCCTTACGATGTTTTCTTCAATGACCATACGATGACCTGTCATACCCCAAAATTTTCCCTCCTACTTCTCAAGACATTTCTTACACCCATGCTCAAGGATTCCTCAAGGGTTGATCAGACAAACCCTCTCCTAGACAATCAACCCAAACTAGGGTTTGGCAATTCTCAGATCAAGATGGACTTCCAACACCTCCAATGTTCATCATGCATCCTCATATGCTTCAAAGACTCTCCATGTCAAGTTTCAAGCCTCATAAGTCAAGTTTCGCATAATTGCTCGATGGTTGAAAATCACAGATTGGACAAAAGTCAACTGTGGTCAACATACAGTCAAACTTCATGATTTTTGGTCAACATCCTCATTTTGAAGTTGCATTCATCATTTGATCAAGGGTTGATCATGATTCATCAAGAAAACTTAAGATTTGCTCAAAAGTCAAACTTTCCAAATTAGGGTTTTTCAGTGAAAAGTCAACCAAACTTTGACTGAGCATAACTTCTTCATACTTTCTCAGAAATTTTTCCACCACCTCTTGTTTTGAAGGAAATTCAATTCTCTACAAATTCATGTCTCACAAGAATGTTCAAAAAATGCTTCATTTGGAAGGTATGGATCAAAACATTACAGGTCCTTTTCAAAGTCAACAAAAAGTCAACTTTTTGTTTTGAAGATTTATTGAGCATGGAAACTCCAATTGAGATGGAACCAAAGAGTCTGGTTAGAGGACACCTAGAGCTTTCTAAAAAGTCCAAGAACACTCAAAAATGTGGAAAATTGAGCAAAATACACATTGTACAAGTTGGGCATTTTTGAACAATTGCACAAAAGGAGATATTTGTCAAAATCCAATTTTTTCCAAATGGGCCTATAATTTTATGATCCAAACTTGATCATAATATTATTTGTGACCTATTGATGCCTTGCCATGACCACATTTTATTTTATTGATTTATTTTTGAATTTAAAACCATTTAATTCAAAATTAAATTATATAAAATGTGAAAATAAGATATATTTTCAAGAGGAGTGGATTTTTATCAAGCTTGAGGTCCAAGATTACCCACAAAACATACCAAATTCGTGCTAGCTCTCACATGGAAGAGAAAATCAAATTTTCTCCAAAATTTGATTTTATTTGAAAAATTTATTGCACATTCAATATCCAATCTTTTTTCACTCTCTTTGCTCTCATATTTCACTCTATAAATACCAAGCAAGCTGCACAAGACAAGACACGAAACCCTAGCCCCATACACAACCCTTATTTTGCCAATTTTTTTCTCAAATTGTCAAAAATCGAATTTCAATTTCCAGCAGGTTTCAAGGCAAGCCAACCATCCAAACACCTTCCTGAGGTTTCCAGCAATCGAAACCATCCCTTACTTGAAGCCAAGACTGCCCAGAACTCGATCCCAAGCTTTCTCCGATTTGGTATATTTTTGAAATTCGAATTTCATTATTCAAGCATTGTTAAAGTTTTTTGTGTGTTTGTTTGAACTCAGGATGCATATTAGGTCATGTTTGAACCATCTCATGCAAGCTTAGACGTATAGAACTCGAATCACCATAACTAGGGCATCTTGAACTGTTTGAATCGAACCGGTTGATACAGGTGTTTTCAGGGCAAACTAATGGCACCATTGTGTTCGCAGCCCTCGATTTAGGGGGGTAGGGTACCTTAGAACTTTTTATTTCGCGTATTTTGCAAGTTTTGATTTCAGGTTGATCGGAGAAGACGACCGGAGCTAGGGCTCTGGTGTCGTTGGCTTGGCTGACTCCAGCGAGGGTTAGCGTGGCACAATGAAGCTGTCTGATTCGTCCACTCATGCCAACTGGGGTCCACGCGTGTTGACTAGGTTTTGATTTATAATCAGGACACGTATTCATATTTAAACCATTGATTTCAATTTCCAAACACAAAGTGCATGTTGGCCTAGTGGTTAAGGCGTTGGCATGTGGAAGATACTCTCCAAGGTCACAGGTTCAATCCCTGGCAAGACCAAAATTTTTTTCTCTTTTGCAAAACTAACATATTTTTTCATATTTTCTTATTTTTCTTTTAATATTTTCATGCATTTTAATTTATCTTCTAATATTTTTATCATGCATTTAAAAAACACCAAAAATATTTATTTTTTGCATACTCATCAGAAAAATGTTTATTTAATTTTTAATATAAAATTATTATTTTTGCATGCATATTTAATTTAATTGCTAATTAATCATTAAAATAGCTTTTAATTGTCTTTAAATTATCAAATCAACTCCAAAAATTCCCAAAAAATTATTTTATCATATTAATGTCATCACTAGCATAAAAACGTTTTCTCATTTAAAAATACTTATTTTTACTAACATTTTCCTCTTGTGCAATTTTCTTCCGTTTTTCGATTTTGCATCTTTTCACAGGTTATACCGTTTCGGACGTTTTTTATCGCTTTTCTTTTTCAATTATGTAATTGCCTATGGGATGTAATAGTTTAATTATGACTTTTATTTTCCGCACTTTCAATTATGTATCTGCCCCAAAGCCATGTAATAGCGTAGGATTTATCTTTCCGCACTTTACATTTCCGCAATTTAATTTCCGCACCCTATAAACTGCTAGTAATTAGGCGTGTATGGAAAGACTAAAATCAGACATAGATCACTCATAATTTCAAGATAAAAATATTCGAACCAACACACTCTTTTCACACATGCACCCCTTAGGGTAATTCTCTCTCGTTGCCTTTACGAATTCAAATGGTCATGTCCCTCGAACGTAGAGGTATTCTAGCACCGTTACCTACAAACAAATCATCATAGTCCCTTCGATACAAAGATCATAGACCCATGATGTCGCCTCCGAATACATGATCTTGACCCTCGATTGTCGCCTACGAAAAATGATGATAGTCCCTTCGAATGTGCTAGGATACTTCCTACAAGTTGCTTTCTATGACCATCCGATGTCCCTTCGAATGTCCCGCTCACATCCAACGAATGGAGTTACCTACCAAATAATGGTATGGATAGCGCTATTCTAAAGGAAAGTAAAATAACACGAAAACGACCAATTCTGAGTAGGTAATAAGACTTTTAGTTGCTTGCTCTATCAAAATACTTTTCACACCTCACACTTTTTTTCAAAGTTCAAACTCTTTTTCAAAACGAAACATTTCCGAACACTTTGTATACATTCCTACATGAATCATTACAAAGTCAAAGCGAAATGCCTTTTCAAAAACATTTTCAAACACACAGAAAGCACAAATTTTAAAGTGATCTAAGAGCAACTAAGAGCCCGTAGATAACTACGGATGGAAAGGGGTGCTAATACCTTCCCTTTTCATAACCTTCTCCCTTACTCAGAATCTAACGAAGGTCTTTTCCTGTTCTTTTCACCTTTCCTTAATTGGATAAAAGAAAAGTCGGTGGCGACTCTTGCTATCCGCACATTTGCGATACAAAATCTCAAAGTCAGTTCACCGTATTACATGACCCTATGTTTGTCCCTTCACATCCAACAAATAGAGTTACCTACCAACTAATGGTATGGATAGCGATGTCCTAAAGGAGAAGGAAAATAACAAGAAACGACCATTCTAAGTAGGTAATAAGACTCTATTGCTTTCTCCAATCAAAATCATTTTCACACCCCACATTTCTTTTCATAAATATTTTCAAACAAAACACTTTGTATACATTCCAACGAGAATCATTACAAAGTTAAACATTTTCCAAACAAATATTTCCGAACACTTCATATACATTCTTGAGGACTGATACAAGAATCACTACGAAGTCAAAGCGAAATACTTTTCAAATACTTTTTAAATCACACACACACACACACACAGAGAAAACAAGTTTAAAAAAGTGAGTTAAGCAATTAAGAGCCCGTAGAAAACTACGGATGAAATGGGTGTTAACACCTTCCTTTTTCATAATTACCTCCCATACTCAGAATCGATAAAAGGTCTTTCCTGTTATTTTCACCTTTCCTTTATTGGATAAAAGAAAACTCGGTGGAGAATCTTGCTATCCGCAACATTTGTGATAAAATACAAAACAAACAAGCCAGTTCTCCCACCGTGTTACAGAACTGGCGACTCTATTGGGGCGAACACCCAAAGAGAGGTTACCTTAAGGCTTTAGATCACTTTTACTAGCTTTCTGTTTGTTTTGTATGCTTTACTTTTAAAGGGTATGCTTGGGTATTATATTTGTGGGGGATCCTACACCCGGATCCAGGTTTCCCTAGGTAAGTAGCAATAGATCATCGTGACTGTTTGGCATAGACCGAAAAGGTTAAAATGATGGCTATGGTTAGTGTGACACTTTGGATGTCCTGATGTTCCATGTGCAGTTGAGTAAATATTTGGCATCTGCGTGGTGTCATCAAGTACTAACTAAACTTTTAGAACCCTAATTGACCCATCTTAGCCATTAGAAGGTAGTGAGACAGTTGGCTTCGGTGCAAACTGAGGTTGGTTGATATTCGATGCTACGCTCATTGAGATTCGACTTTCAGGATGTTTTAGAAGACCATTTAGTAGCCGTACTGGAATAAAGCCTACGAGAAAGATCTGTGATATGAGATTCCTAGAACCCGATTACTATTGTTAGTGTTTTAAGTTGGCATCAATTTTGGTAAAACTAGGCTTTAGCAATGTCATGATGGATGTCATGACATTCAGAGATTGAAGATAAATCCTACCTGCTAAGGATGTTAAAAGACATCTCGTAATGGAAGCTAAAGTCTTGAAATTTGAAAATGATCGATGTTATAACAAATGTTATGACATTCGGTGACATTCTGCTCAACTGCTTGTTCCGAGATTTTTCGAAGTTTGTTGAGTCGCTAAATATTGTTTTTCCGTTATTAGAAAGCATGCTCACGTGGTTGCTAGGTTAAACTTAATTAAACCTAAATTGGTTGTTGGAAAGACCATGTTTTTAGGAGTAAATTAAGTGAACCCTAGCTATCTTTATGGAAGCCCAAACCAAGTTTCGTGGATCGCTTCTATAAAAGGAAAAGAACCCTTACAACCTGCGCCTTGGAATGTATTGAAGAGATAGCTTATGTTTGTGTAATCGTTAGGTTTTGTAACATTGGTATTGTGTAATTCTAGTTTCTCTTGTGAGCCAAGCAACTATCAATTGATAAGTGCATTGGACCAGATTTGTAAGGGTAGTTTATCACTCAAAGCTTTAAAGCACGAGTGTTTGTCTCTTGATTAAAGCTTTGAAGCAAGATCAAGATATTTTATTGAAGTGTGTCTTCACAATTCAATTAGTCAATAGGTTGATATCATCGGTGATTGAGGGGAGTGAGTAGGAACTCATATCTAAGTAGGACTTAGGTAAAAGGGTCATTGGGTAGTGATTAAGTGAGAAGGTCAACCGTGTGTTGGCTGTAGGGTCTTCGAATTGATACGCTAATAGTGGACTTTCTCCTGGCTTGGTAGCCCCGGATGTAGGTTTGTTGAACCGAACTGGTGAACAACTTATTGTGTTATTTATCGTCAGATTTATTATGTGAATTGCTAACACAGTGTCGACATCGTGGTCATAACATTCTCTCGTGACATCAAGTATATGTTGCCAAGAATTTCAATTGGCATCGAGTGCACCGCTTGTTATTTCTGGGTGAGATCTAGGGATAATAGTTTCTGGCGTAATGGATAAAGAAGGATTTGGAGGAAGACCACCTATTCTGGATGGGTCTAATTATGATTACTGGAAGCCTCGTATGGTTGCCTTCTTAAGGTCAGTGGACATTAAAGCTTGGAGAGCCGATAAAGGATGGAAACATCCCACCAAGCTTGAGAAAGATGGCACTGCCTTGAAACCCGAGGAGGAATGGAGCAAAGAGGAAGAAGAGCTAGCTCTTGGGAACTCTAAAGCATTGAATGCTCTGCTCAATGGTATTGACAGAATATCTTCGATCGGTTCATCAATGTGAGCTGGCCAAGGATGTTTGGGACACTCTCAGAACTACTCATGAGGGAACATCCAAGGTGAAGATGTCAAGACTTCAGATGCTCACTACAAAATTTGAGAATTTGAAGATGAAGGAAGATGAGAATATTCATGAATTTCACATGAATATTTTGAAATTGCCAATGCCTCAGAGCACTTGGTGAAAAGATGTCCAAGAGAAGTTGGTGAGAAAGATTCTCAAATCCTTGCCTAAGAGATTTGCAATGAAAGTCACTGCAATAGAAGAGGCTCAAGACATCAGCACCTTGAAGGTTGAAGAACTTATTGGATCCCTTATGACTTTTGAGATGGGAATCATGAAACGCTGACAAGAAAACAAAAGCATAACACTTGTATCCAACATCAAGAAGGATGCAAGGTGGAAGATGAAGAGAAGATATCCAAGCTATTGCCATGCTTGGAAGACAGTTCAACAAACCGATCAGAGGATTGATCCAAAGTCAAGGTCAAATGTCAAGGACATTCCATCTGACATTAGCAGATCTTATGACTCCAGCAGAAGATCCAAGTCAGAGGAAAAAGGAAGTCAAGGTAGTAAAGTCCAATGTCATGAATGTGAAGGATTTGGACATATTAAAGCTGAATGTCCCACCTTTCTAAAGAAACAAAAGAAAGGAATGGCTGTCACTTGGTCTGATGGTGATTCAGGAAGTGAATCTGAGGAAGAAGGTGCCAAACTTGTCACTGCTCTCTCTGGAGTGTACAACTCTGATATGGATTCTAGCTGAGAATGTGAAGTTGAAGGCTGAGAAAGAGGAAAACACAGCCACTATAAATCACCTCAATAGTGATATTATTATGCTGAATTCCAAACTTGATCAGATGTCTAAGTCTGTCAAAATGTTGACATTTGGTACCGATAAGTTGGAAGAAATTCTTCACTTGGAAATGCGTAAAATAAGCATGGTCTAGGATATGTGGTGAAAAGCAACCTGTTGGTGACATTAAGAAGAAGAGACATAGGAAAACAATGTCAAAGCAGTGTCACAACCCAAAACAGAAATGTGTCCGCTCAGCTATGTGACCGCAAAGAGATTTGCAACAACCGTGAATGGAACAAACTGGAAGTCAATGACAAAGAAGATGTCATATCACAAGCCAAAGGAATGTGTCACTGTGGTATATAAAGACTAAGAAGTTTGTCTATAACAAAAGGAAGAATGACCTAATGAACCAATGTCAAAGCAGATGTCACAACATTGGATTCAACATCAAAATCATAGAAACCCGATCCAAAAGTTTCAAAGATGGAGATGTTATTATTGTGGAAGGTTTGGTCACATAAAGTCCACCTGCTATAGGCTACATGGGTATCCTAATCAAGTTCCTTATGTGAAACCCAAGTCCAACAAGGCATCACACTCTCACCAGTGGAAGAAGAAGAAGACTACAACTCGATAGACGCCTTCTCTTAGAGTACCTTCCAAGGAAGATTGGTACTTTGACAGTGGGTGTTCCAAGCATATGACTGGAGACAAATATCTTCTCAATGATGTTAAGCCTCATTCTACCAGCCTTGTTACCTTTGGGGATGGAGCTAAAGGAGAAATCAAAGGTGTTGGAAACTCAAACTGGTTTGGAGTTCCAAACCTGAATGGAGTACTGCTGGTAAAAGGTTTGACTGCAAATCTCATTAGCATAAGTCAGCTATGTGATATGGGATTCATAGTCAACTTTACTAAGACTGAATGTCTTGTGATTAATGATGAACAAGCAAGGATTATGAGAGGAGTCGATCAAAGGACAACCGCTACTGTGGGAATCGAGAACCCCACTCGCCATCTATGTGCTCAAGACAAAGATGAAGAGAAAGTGAAGTTGGGCAAAGAAACCGATCACCACACCTCGAGGAATGAGAAGGATCAGTTCCATAGAGGGAGTCAAGATTACCAAGAGTCCACATGGGAAAAGAGAAAACTGTGGTAATTGTAAGGTGGACAGAAATCGAATGTTTCACTCAATGTCCGACATTTGATCACCCCAAGTACTAAAGCAAAGTACTAGGTTCGGAATGAGAGGTTGACCAAGTGTCTTCATCACAATATTACAGAGAAAAGTCTTGGATGATATCCGGCGTAAGAGGAAATATCATGGTGACTTTCATCTATGGTAATAACTTAGTATCCAAGAAGTCTCGAAACAATGAAGAATGGTAGCCACACTAGGACTATTACCCTTCCACATTTGAAGGTGTCCAAAAGAACAAGTGGAAAAGGTGTTGATCAAAGCTTGTGGAAAAGGATTTCTGGATGTGTCCCTGAGAAGTAATGTCATTCCTTGATCAAGAAGCAAAACCATGTGGTCCTATACAATGTTGAAGCTGAACTCTCAACAGCTGATAGCAATTGTTCTAGGGTGGGCTGGATGAAGCAGACACAGATTGAGTATAATGTCGTACAGGATGTCATGACTTTGTACTGTGACATTGTTACAAAAGTTCTTGAGGTTAGTCAGCTTAAGACTTTAAGGGACAAATTGGGATTGTGTCAATATGAGGAGTTGTAGCAATTAACTGTGCTTACAACAAGGGATAAAATGGACTTGTTTTTTCAATTACTCATAAGTGGGTTATTTAAGTATTTTCATCCTCATTTTAAAAAGTCCAAGAATAGGAAGAGACCCACATAAAAGTTTCTCCTTCCAAAGTAGTATCACTCTTTCTTCATCTAAAAGAAACTCGAAATCCCTTGCCATTTTCGCCTCGCTCTCAACAACCAACAATAAAAATGTCTTCATCCTCGTCATCATCCCAAAAGACTCTCCATCTCCCTCCATGGTGAAGTCAGGAAAATGTTGAATCCATGCAAGTCAAGCATCAAGATTACTCCATTGCACGCAATAGCTACCGATCCGTAAAAGTTAAGAAATTGCGACAAGAAATGCAAGAAGATCACAAGCATCCCCTCTGTAAGACCTCTGCTCCATCATCTTCCGCTCCCCGTAAAGAGTGAACCCAGAGGAGTCTAGGTTCACGATGTAGCAATAGCTAGGATAGTGATGAGTATCCTAAATGAGAATCAATATGTACCCGAGTTTCCCTCTAATGAAAAGTCCGCTAGCCCTAGCTTAGCAAAGGATCCAGATGTCACAGAGGATGTCAAGACATCCGTGATCATAATACTTCTCCTATCAAGAATAATGAAGACCATTCTGTTAAAGAGACTGACGTAGGGATTGATGATGCTCATAACAACATCTCAGCTGATAAGGAAGATGAGACCTCTGACAGCATTCTTGAGAAGTCCCCAGCAAAATGTTGCTCTGATAAAGCCACCGGTTATATTTCGATAGTATTCTTGAAGAATCACCAGAAAATGTTCCTCCGTAAAGTCCCCGATGACTACATTTGACAAGATTTTGGAAGAGTCACCAGTTCAAGAATCTAACCACTTAACTGAACCTCCAGTCATTGATTTAGATGAGATGTTCTCAGACAATGATCTTATTGCCAATGTCAATCCAAGCATTGCAAAAAGAATGATGAAAAGAAAAGGAAAACAGGCAGTCACACAGAGCCCTGAAAAAGATACTGAAGATGTGTGCAAATCTGAGAAGTATCACAAGGCTGGATCCTCTACAAAGAAAAGTAGAGTGAAAACTGTTGGTGGTGACTCTAAACCAAAGAGAACACCAATTGTGAAAAAGAGGAAGGAACCTGAACCTGTGGAGTCTGATCATGACACTGAGTTTGATGTTGAGGAGAATGTCACTGACACACATTCAAGAAAGAAGCCAACACTTGTCAAACTTCCCAAAGTGCCTGAAGTGGCAATTGATAACATCTCATTCCATCATCCTGAAAGTGCTGGAAGATGGAAGTATGTTTGTTTAAAGAGGGTTGCACTAGAAAGAGAGTTGAACAAGAGTGCTTTAGGGTGCAAAGAGATCATTGACCTGATTAAGGAGGCAGGACTGATGAAAATAGTGGAGAAACTCTCAAACTGTTATGAAGCTTTGGTGAGAGAGTTTATTGTCAATCTCTCAAATGACTGTGGGGATAGGAATTCTGATGATTACCGATCATGATGTGAGGGGAGAAAAGTCAGGTTTTCTCCAAATGTGATCAATAGATTCCTAGGAAGATCTGCTAACACTCAGCCAGAGCTGGAGGAAACTGACAACAAGATTTGTCAAACCATCACTGCCAAACAAGTCAGACAATGGCCTCTAAAGGGAAAACTCTCAGCTAGCAAATTGAGTGTCAAATTTTCCATACTGCATAAGATTGGTGCAAACTGGTCCCAACCAATCACAAATCCACTATTTCTAATGGATTGGGAAGATTCATTTATGCAGAGGAACTCAAGCTACCTTTGACTATGGATCCTACATATTTGATCGACACTCAAGCATGCTAACGCTATGCTATCAAAGGACCAATATCCTTTCCCTCCCGCTGTGGAATTATAATTGATCAAGATCCGACATTCTTGGTGACAGAGATTCATGCAAGAGAGCCCCCGCTTGGCTTCCACTACAAACTGCTCCAAGGGAAGCATGTCCCGACATTGTCATGACATCGCCGAGACATCACCACAAAGAAAATTTCGAAGGCCAATGTCATTGCTGTGCTAAAAGAAACTTGCAAGGAGCTTGAAGCAAGAAAGCAAAGTCTGGAAGAGCTTATCTTACAACTAGAGCAGGACACAGAGGTTGAGGATGAAGAGAAAGCACTTGGTGCTGAAGAAGGTTCTGAAGATGCTTCCTTTCATAGTGCTTCTTCTGGAGAAGAAAGCACTTGATGCTGTTGTTGTCAATGAAGTTATCTTCCTGTCCTCTGCTGCTGTTTTTGTCAACTTTCTGTCAATTGTTTTATGTTTTGTTTCTTGTATTTTTCCAATTTTCTTTTGGATGTTTGTAAACATTATGCTGACAGATGTGTATCCCTGTATACCAATGTTGGTACTTAATTATTTGCTGGTATATTTGTTTTTGGTACTATTTGATTAAAAGTTTGGGGAACTTGTATTGTTTCCTTTGGCCCTTTATGGCTAAAAAGGGAGAAGAACCATCAGATAATGAGTATGGGACTTTGGGGAAATTGTATGGGGGAAATTGTATGCCTCCTGTTTGTGGGCAATTGTGGGAAATTGTGGGATTTTTGTATGGGTAGAATTTATCTTCTCTAAGTTCTAGTTACTTAAAGCTTAGGAAAACTTAGAACTAGGTTGTTAGTCTTCTGCTGCATTTTGTACTGATAGGTCTAGTAGTTTTAGCCAAAATGTGCCAAAGGGGAGTTTGTTAGTGTTTTAAGTTGGCATCAATTTTGGTAAAACTAGGTTTTAGCAATGTCATGATGGATGTCATGACATTCGAGATTGAAGATAAATCCCACCGCTAAGGATGTTAAAAGACACCAGAACCGAAGCTAAAGTCAGTGGAAATTTCGCAGAAAATGATCGATGTTATAATGTATGTTATGACATTCAGGTGACATTCGCTCGCAGAATCTGCTTGTTCCGAGATTTTCGTGAAGTTTGTTGAGTGCTAAATATTGTTTTTCCGTTATTAGAAAGCATGCTCACGTGGTTGCTAGGTTAAACTTAATTAAACCTAAATTGGTTGTTGGAAAGACCATGTTTTTAGGAGTAAATTAGTGAACCCTAGCTATCTTTATGGAAGCCCAAACCAAGTTTCAGGATCGCTTCTATAAAGGAAAAGAACCTTACAACCGTGCGCCCTTGGAATGTATTGAAGAGATAGCTTATGTTTGTGTAATCGTTAGGTTTTGTAATGTTGGTATTGTGTAATTCTAGTTTCTTGTGAGCCAAGCAACTATCAATTGATAAGTGCATTGGACTAGGATTTGTCTGTAAGGGTAGTTTATCACCAAAGCTTTAAAGCACGAGTGTTTGTCTCTTGATTAAAGCTTTGAAGCAAGATCAAGATATTTTATTGAAGTGTGTCTTCACAATTCAATTAGTCAATAGGTTGATATCACTGCGGTGATTGAGGGAAGTGATTAGGAACTCATATCTAAGTAGGACTTAGGTAAAAGGGTCATTGGGTAGTGATTAAGTGAGAACAACCGTGTGTTGTAGGGTCTTCGAATTGATATCGCTAATAGTGGACTTTCTCCCGCTTGGTAGCCCATGATGTAGGTTTGTTGAACCGAACCGGTGAACAACTTATTGTGTTATTTATCGTCAGATTTATCGTGTGAATTGCTAACACAGGTCGACATCGTGTCATAACATTCTCTGTGACATCAAGTATCTGCTGCCAGGAATTTCAACTATTGTAGGACAGGTTGAACCAACTTAAACTCCGGTGAATGGTAGACACGTATACCTCATGCAAGCCTTAAACCTAGGGCTATTGTGTGAGTTGTTTGTGCTTGCTATTTAAACATGACATCATATCATCATAACATTTATAACCATTTAAAGGACCTAGGGATTTATCTTTGCTCTATTTTGTAGGTTTATGGCTTCTAGGAAGACTATCTGAATCAACTTTATGGGTATACCCCTTCAACTCAAGGAGTTAGTCTTAAAAGTTCCCGATCACGCTCAGTTCATCAAAAGGCGTGGTTATCTACTCGACTTGGTTATCTCCGGTTTTGAAGAAGATATGATGAGCGTCGTATTCCAGTTCTTTGATCCGAAGCATCATTTCTTTACTTTCCTAGATTATCAGTTGGTACCTACAATGGAAGAGTTCTCTAAGCTACTTGGGATACCCATTGTTGATCATATACCTTTCATCGGTTTAGAAAAAGTTCTGAGGTTTGAAGACATCGCATCAATATTACATCTAAAGCGGTTAGAGATTGAAGTCAATTGGGAAACAAGAAGTGGAGTTAAGGGTTTGCTTGCTAAGTTTTAGATAAAGAAGGCTCGAGAATTCTTAAAGGCTATGAATTTCCATGCTTTTGAAGACATTTTGGCTTTGCTAATCTATGGTTTGGTGCTATTTCCTAATCCAGATCAATTCATAGACGTGAACACCATCAAGATATTCCTTACTCATAATCTTGTGCCTACTTTACTTGGAGACATTCTGCATTCTCTCCACACCTGTACAATGAAAACACAAGGAACTCACATGTGTTGCATAACGTTATTATCCAGGTGGTTTATTTCTCACCTTCCTCGATCAGCAAAGAAGAATGAACAAGGTGTGAAATGGTCTCAAAGGTTGATGTCACTCTCTCACTCAGATATTCGTCGGTGTCTCTACTCTCAAAAGGACTCCACTTTCATTGAGCGTTGTGGAGAATTCCCTAATGTACCACTCCTTGGCATAAGGGAAAGTATCACTTACAACCCTTCTCTAGCGCTACGTTAGTTTGGTTATGCTCAAAGAGATGGTCCTTATGATATGCTCATCCAAGGCATTGTGTTTGACTACGACAACAATCTCCATGGTTATCACCGAAGATTTGTGCATGCTTGGGGAACAGTGAAGAAAACTGATACCAAGACCTTGGGGCATAAAAACTCCATTCCTTGGGAACCTTACCTCTAATGGGTGCGGGCTCGCGCTCAAAATCTCATGATGCCATATGTTGCTACTCTACCAGTAATTATGGAACCTATTGGCGAAGGTGACGAACCTTATACCATTATTCATCTAGACATGCCTACTGGTTTCGAAGAAGTGAAGATATCATGGATTCAACTCAAAGAAGAAAGGGATGCCTTCTAAGCTCAGTGCTATGCAAGCAATAAAAGAGTATTTGAGTTGATGAAACTACTTCACAAAGAATAGAGCATTAACACCTATGTGAACACAAAGAGGAAGCGTCCATGGGAGGCCTAAGCCTTAGGAATTTTATTTTTGTACTTAAACTTTCATTTGTATTGCTAATCAGACTAATAAAAAGTTTGTCTGTGCTTTGTTTACCAAATTTAAATTTCTAAGGTCCTTGAAAACATTGCATTGCATAACATATCATAGCATATCATAGCATAACAGGTACTATGAAGACTAGTTTTCTCATTCTCTCGCTGTTTATTTCAGCAGAAATGGATGTCGAATAAACTGTCAAGGTTCTCCAGGCTCAGAACGCTCAATTCTAAGAGATGTTCAGCAACTTGGCCCAATGATAGAAAGATCTGAAAGAGCTCATCGTCAAGAAGAAAAAGAAGAAGATCATTGGTATTCTCAACATGGGGAAAATATACAGAGGTCTGGTCAAAGTAGTCAGACAACTTGAGTTCTCAGACAAGAGCGGCGAAATTGAAGGAAGCATCAAAGTCGATAAAGGAAGTCATCATGGGTCTCAAGAAGTTGAGGAAGAAGACTATATGAGCAAGAAACATCCTCCTGACAACGAGAAGTATAAGCAACTTGAAGATCGTTTGAATGCTGTGGAAAATCTGAAAATTTCAAGGTTGAATTTTGATGATTTAAGCCTGGTTCATGGAGTGGTCATTCCCCACAAGTTGAGAGTTCCTACTTTTGCCAAATATGATGGACTTTCCTGTCCAAAAATTCATTTGAAGTCCTATGTTCAGAAGATTCAACCCCACACTGCTGACAGGAAGTTGTGGATGCATTTCTTTCAAGAGAGTCTATCTGGAGCACAGTTAGAATGGTATTATCAGCTAGAGAATACTCACATTTGTACCCGGAATGAGTTGGCAGATGCTTTCTACAAATAGTACCAGTATGATAGTGAATTGGCACCAACCCGTATGCAACTACAGAGTATGTCTATAGGCCGTGACAAGAAATTCAAAGAGTACGCTCAAAAATGGAGAGATCTAGCGGGCAGAGTCAAGCCACCCTTGTCTAATAGGGAATTGGTTGACATGTTTATGGGAACAATGACAAGCCCATTCTTCAATCATCTGATTGGAAACTCATCAGCTGGATTCACCGAACCGATATTGACAGGAGAACATATCGAAGCTGGAATCAAGAGTGGAAAGATTCAAGTCGAAACATCTTTGAATGTTGCGAAGAGATCTTTTGGTGGAAAGAAATAAGTAAATGTTGTGTATGGTTAGAAGGGTCGTGATAAAATTGATCTCCATCAATCTGTAGGGACAGTCCTGATCTCTAATCCCACACCGGTGCAACCTCAACAAGACAACACACATAGACAAAATGCGCCAAGAAGATCTTTTACGAAGGTCAACATGCCATTGTCTCAAGCATTATAACACATGTTGAAAGCAGAGTTGATTACTTTGAGGGATCCTCCTCAGCATGTTAACACTTCTTCTCTGAAGTAAAATCCTAATGAAAGGTATGCATACCACTCCAATAGCCCAGGGCACGGCACCAACAACTGTTGGGCCCTGAAGAACAAGATACAAGACATGATTGAAGCCTGGGAAATTGAATTTGACCCTCCTGTCGAAACTCCAAATATGATCAATGCACCTATGCCCGATCATGGCAAGAGTACCAACGCCATTGATAATGACTCATATGTCTTTTCTATGAATGAGTTAACCACTCCCTTGATGACTGTCAAAAAGAATTTGTTACAAGCTAGCTTATTTCCAGGATGTTTTGACAACTGCCATTACTGCACATCCGAGCCCAATGGATGTGTCTGGTTGAAGAAAGGTGTTCAGCGCCCGATAGACAACCGAGAAAAGTTATTCTTGAAAAACTCCGTCTGTAGAGAGTTTGTGCGAAGATGTTTCCAGAAGCTTGAAAATCGAAGACGTAAGCGAAACCATACAAGAAACCTGGGATACTTTGGGGCATCCAAGTGGGAAGTTTGATTTCACGGTAAAGTATACCGCTCTTGAAAGCTACAAGATCGCAATCAAAGACATCAAGGCAACTGAATGGGGAGACGATGATTATCCCGAAGAATATACTGATGTGAACACAATAAGGATCATCTCTGTCGATCCTGCACCTAGAGTGGCACCTCTAATTATTACCTCTCCCAGATCAATTCCATATTCCTCTGACAAAGCTATACCTTGGAATTATGGAGCCGAAGTCTACTATTATGGCATCAAGCAAGAGCCATTAACCATTGAAGACAATATAGTTGAAGCTATATGTCCTGATGTTGACAATATCACCGAATCAAGCAAAGTAACCAGAACTAGAAGAGTGTTTTCCCCAGATATCTCTCCTCCAAAAGACACTACGACACCAGTTCGCATTCCTGCTATTGAACCAACTCCCGAGGCTCGAGGGAAAGAGAAAGTGACTCAACCTGCTCAGATGGAGGTACCAAAGGAAGTTGCTGAAGATACCTCTAAACAAGAAATGGAGGAAATTATGAATATCATTAAGAAGAGCGACTACAATATAGTGGAGCAGTTGGGACAAACCCCATCCAAGATTTCCATGCTAGCTCTATTGTTATGCTCCGAGGCTCATACTAAAGCCTTGGTGAAGTTTCTAAAGAATTCCCACAAACCACAAGACACTTCTGCTGACCAATTCGAAAGTTGTATTGCCAGCCTGACCGCAGATAATGGTTTGGGCTTTTCTGATGCTGATCTAACTCTTGCCAGAAGGAAACACAACAAAGCCTTACACATTTCTGTGGGGTGTAAGGGCACTACATTGTTTCATGTGTTGGTGGATATTTTCTCTGTTCTGAAAGTCCTACCAAAGAGTGCTCTCAACTGACTTGATGCTGAAGAAGTGGTCATGAAACCCAATGACATAATCGTAAGAGCTTTTTATGGTTTGAAGAGAACAATACTTGGAGAGCTTAACTTGTCGATCAAAGTGGGTTACCAGTCTTTTGATTCTACTATCTTTATGATGGATATTCATCCAGCTTATTCTTGTCTACTCAGACGCCCTTGGATACATGGGACAGGCATTGTTACCTTTACCCTACATCAGAAGTTGAAGTACCCAGTGAAGGGGAATATTGTTACAGTATGCGGAGAAGAAGAATATATGGTGAGCCATCTGCAATCATTCTAATACATTGAAATGGAAGGTGAGCTTATTGAGACTCCCTGTCAAGCTTTCGAAGTAGTTCCATGAGTCATGCCTGTCGACTCTCCTGTCACTCTAAAGTTACTAGATTTCCACCGAAGATGGTCTCACTAAAAGATGCCAGAGCTGTAGTTGAACAAGGAGGTTGTACGGTTTGGGGTCAGTTATCCAATTTTCCATTCAAATATGACAAGACTGGTTTGGGCTTTACTTCCAAAGGTCAGAATATGATACGCCACGAACGTGCCGACGGATCTCCATTCCGCATCAACAAGAATGGAGTTCATGTTATAGAAGATGATGATGGTGACTTCGACATCAATAATTGGATCTTCCCAACTCCCGATGATGGACTCAACAATTGGATGGTTAAGCATGTTATGCCAATCTCCTTTAGACAAGAGTAATTGTTTTTTTTTTGTTTTATGCTTTTACGCTTTATAATTTCGAACAATAAAACTTTAAGCCTAGTGCCTTGCCCGGGCACCACGGATCATTTGTGAGGGTTATTATTTGTCATTCCCATATTTTCATTCAATAAATCATTGGATTTTTGAATTAAAATATTATGCTCTTTATCTTTCTTTTTACTTTATCACCTTTTCAAAAGCTACGTGTTCTTACACACACCCACATAATAAACTGCCGATCCACATTCACTCTGGATCACGTCGAGAACGACTCTACTATTGCTAAATATGACTTTGATAATCTGATCTACCAAGCCGAAGACGAAGGTTAGGAAGATTATGAAGTGATAGGAGAATTTTCCAAACTACCACAGCAAGAGGAAAGGGCTATACAACCACATGAAGAACCGATCGAAGTTGTGTATCTAGGTACCGACAAAAATAGAAAAGAAATCAAGATAGGAGCGGGTCTTGAGAACAATGTTAAAGAAAGATTGATCCAGATGCTGCGAGATTACATCAAGATTTTTTCTTGATCCTACGAAGACATGCCAGGTTTAGATATCAACATTGTGGTACACGGACTACCCACGAAGGAAGGTTTCCTCCCTATGAAGCAGAAGGTTCGTTGTATGCGTCCTGAGATGTCTGCGAAAATTAAAGCCGAAGACATGAAACAATTCAATTCCGCTTTCTTAGCCGTTACTTCTTATCCACAGTGGGTTGCGAACATGGTCTCGTACCTAAGAAGGATGGCAAGGTGCATATGTGTGTGGACTACCGAGGTCTGAATAAGGCGAGCCCGAAAGATGATTTTCCGCTTCCACATATTGATGTCCTGGTTGAGAAAATCGCTCAGCATAAAGTTTTCTCTTTCATGGATGGTTTCTATGGTTACAATCAAATCAAGATGGCTCCCAAAGACATGGAAAAGACTACTTTCGTTACACAATGGGGCACTTTGTGTTACAAGGTTGTGCCGTTTGGGTTGAAGAATGTTGGCGCAACATATTAGCATGCTATGGTGGCTTTATTCCATAATATGATCCATCACGAGATAGAGGTTTACGTCGACAACATGATAGCTCGATCACAAACCCAACAAGAACATCTTGGTCATTTACATAAGTTGTTTGATAGACTGAAGAAATACAGATTGAGACTGAATCTGAGCAAATGCACCTTTGGAGTGAGATCCGGCAAACTCCTAGGATTCGTTGTCAGTGGAAAAGGTATCAAAGTTGACCCCTCTAAGGTTAAAGCTATTCAAGAAATTCCATCTCCCCGTACCAAGAAAGAAGTCAGAGGTTTCTTGGGACAACTGAATTACATTGCCAGATTCATTGCACATCTAATTGCTACTTGTGAGCCAATCTTCAAGTTACTGAAGAAATATCAAGTAGTTAAAATGGAACGAAGATTTCCAGAAAGCTTTTGACAAAATCAAGGAGTACCTATAGAAACCTCTTATCTTGATGCCACCCGTTAAGGGAAAACCTCTGATCATGTACTTAACAATATTAGAGAACTCAATGGGGGTGTATGTTGGGGCAACATGAGGAATCTGGTCGAAAAGAGTATGCAATATACTACCTTAGCAAAAAGTTTACCGACTGTAAAACAAGATACTCACAGCTCGAGAAAATTTGTTGCGCTTTGGCTTGGGCTGCTCGCTGACTAAGACAATATATGTTGACTCACTACCTTGTTGATCTTTAAGATGGATCCGATAAAATACATATTCGAGAAACTTGCAATCTCCGGAAGAATAGCAAGATGACAAATGATCTTGACGAAATACGACATCCAACATACTACTCAAAAGGCAATCAAAGGAAGTGTGGTAGTTGATCATTTGGCTCATCAAGCTGTAGATGACTATCAGTCCATGCATTTCGAGTTCCCAGACGAGGATATTATGTTAGTAACCGATTACGACGAGCCTGGACCGGATGAAGGACCTGAGTTGTAACACCCTAAATCTACCCCTCGAATATTATTCAAATCAGAGTGCGGAAAATATAATCATGCAAGGGTTGTCACAATTTCTTCGCAAAACAACATGCATTTATTCACAACTATACAGATACATAACACTTAGGTCAAGGATGAACTTATAACAATACTTTTCAATTAAATCAACTAATCAACTAAACATAGAATCATAATTCTTCAATAGCAACAACAATACATCTTTTATTCAACCTCAAAACATTTCACAATATTATTAATATTATTTAACTTCACTTAGCATAATTATTCAACTAAACCAACTTCAATAATCAACATGATCAAGTATTCACATTATTCATAAACTTCAATAATTTAAGCAACTACAACAAATTAAGCAATGTTCATCCCCCCGAGTGTTATGTATCAGAGCAATGACACCAATTCGAACTAACAGCAACTAACGAATTCATAATGCTACTTCGAACTTCCACGACTATCCTTGAGTACTTGCCCATTTCCCATGGTAGGGGAAATATCAACAGAAGGGGTGAGATATCCAACAATATAAACAAGTGTATGATAAATAATATGCTAGGATTAAATCATACAAAATTATCACATCGCAATTATAACATCACAACAACTTCCTAATTAACAATAACACAAACTACTTCACAGTTAACAACAACATTATCATCAACGTAACAACTTAAATCAACATAGTATAACAACAACAACTTAATAACAACACTGAATTATAACAACAACAACTTTAGCAACAACAACTTATAGCAACAAAATTTATAACGACAACAACTCATAACAATAGCTTATAACAACAACAACAACCCACAACAATAGCAATTTATAGCAACAATAGCTTATATCAACAACAACACAACGACAATCAATAAACAACAAAATAATACCAACAACTTTAATACGCGACTCAATATGTGACTCAACTATGCAAATGCATATGGTACCATTTGGAGCAGAACTCCCAACGTAAAATCATGCCAGGTTATCGAGGCATTCAACAAGGCATAAGCCTTCAACGTGGTGCCATCAAGGCCAACTTAATCATGAAATTTATGCTATGCGACCTCAACTTCAACAACAAATGCACAACAATGCAACAACACAACAACAACTTAAAATATGCATCAATGACATCAACTTAGATCAACACTGGTCGTTCGATCTACAACTTAAACATGTCCATAAATCGAGACGATTCAATTTAATCAACATTGGCCTTAGGCCTACAACTTCATCAACATATCAACAACAAGTTAGTAACCACAACAATTAAAGCAGACACTACGACAAATCCTACACAACTTAACTATTACGAATCTACGCTTAAAACGTCTTGTTTACCACTAACACTACTTATTTATTAAACGTCTTCTACTAAATTAATTAATTAGTCAACTACTTGATTTTCCATTAATAAGATGCCCACTATATTCGACATACGCGACACCATTCCAATTCTTCAACCAACTAATAGTAACTACACGCATATACGAGTTTCTCCAACAATTTCCAACTAATTCCGGTTAATTTCGGACAACTAATTTTACCGTTTAATTTTTACTAAACCGGTCAATTCGGTACTATTTTGTTCAATGCCATTACTACTGATTATTATATACAGCTTCTATTAATTTACTAAACTGCTACATTTAATTTCCTGCATTTTATTTCATGCTGTCATTAAAATTCAACCTTATCGCTACTTATATCAATATTTAATAAAACCTGTTATTTACTACTATCATATGCCCCTACCAAATGAGTACATACCAATTCTACAACCCATAGGTACATGTATTAGCACTATATTTTAATTATTCTGATACTTACAAGTTACTACCATTATATACTTGCTACTACTACTACTACTACTCTACATTGATCCCTATTGTTACTGTCACCAAAACCAATTGCTTTTTGGCTACTAATAATATGATTCCTATTATTATTATTATTCAATTTGCTACTCCAGACAGCAATGTTACTAAATTAGCTACTAACATTTTAGTTACTTAACTAATGTATTATAATTTTTCAACATAATTATCTTCATGCTAACCGAGGTAAACCAACTAAAATTAACAGAATCCAACTATTAGAAGAACTACAAGGACAATATAACACACAAAATGGAGGGGTGCCCCACATACCACTCCACACCACACATGCACAGGGACGCCCGCCCTGCCTGCTCATCTCCAAGGAGGCGTCCTCCTTGCCCCTTCACATTAACAAGGGCGCTCGCCTCACCTTCTATACCCACGGGGGCACCCGCCTCACCTCCTTTTGTGGTCCCCGCTTCGTCTTCTACTTGCTTCCCTGTGACATCCGTCTCAATTTTCTTTTCTTTCAGTTTTGTCCGCGTAAGGTCACATCAACGAATAATTCTCCAGCGATAACCAATTTTCACAGTCTCAATTAATTAACCGAATCAACACAATAATTAAATATACGACACCCATTATTCTTATATTTCGATTATCACTAATAACAGCAATATAAAATCAACAATTTAATCCACACAATCCACACAACCAAAGATAATTTCACACAATTCCATCCCACATACGATTCATCATAAACCCGTTTAGAGAGTTAGAACCCCACCTTACCTTGGATTGACGGTCTCTCTATAATTTCCGGTCGAATTCCGATTTGGCTTTCCGGTCTACAATTCCTATTCCGGCGACAGTTTCCTCCAAACCCTAGTTCCTTTTTTCTTTCTCTCACGTACAACTTTTTCCCAAAAATATTACTAAACCCTTATAATCCTCCTTTTATATCTCTTATAATTAAATCCAACTTATAATAATAATAATAATAATAATAATAATAATAATAATAATAATAATAATAATAATAATAATAATAATAATATATTGGATCTATTATTCACACCTCCACTAAATCCAATTTAATTAAATAATGATCCCATATAATAATATTATTTCTAATATTATTTTCTACATTTTCTCATCCATTGATTAAATAACACCAACTTGCAAATAATATTCTAATAGTAATTCTCCGATTAAACCAACTAATTAACTAATACCCATAATTCGGCTCTTCTCCGAATAATTCCAATTAAATCAATAATATTATCCTTAATGTTATTCTTTCGATTTATCCGACTAAAATCCGACTTAATAATTCAAATATGCCTCTTAAATAATAATACCGACAAATCCAATATATAATACCTTATATAATTTAATTAAATAATTAATTAAATTCAGGGCGTTACATGAGCCAGGATCTCGATGGACCATGGTCTTTGACGGAGCTTATAACGCACTTGGCAACGGTATTGGCGTTGTGATTATATCTCTTATGGGCGGCCATACACCTTTTACTGCCAGATTATGTTTCGATTGCACCAACAATATGGTTGAATGTGAAGCATGCATTATGGGTATCAAAGCTGCTATTGACTTGAGGATCAAATTCTTGCAAGTATATGGAGACTCAGCTTTGGTGATTAGTCAGGTTAGGGGCGAATAGGACACGAAGCATCTGAATCTCATTCCATATCAAGAACATGTGTTGAATCTGATCCCCTACTTCGAATAAATCACTTTCGAACACATTCCACGAGAAGAGAATCAGTTGGCAGACGCATTGGCTACCAAGACATCTATGTTCAAAGTCAGATGGAAAAACGAAGCTCCTCAGATTAATTGAAAGACTCGACGAACCAACATATTGTTGTGAACTTGATACTAAAGGAGTGGAAGAGAAACCTTGGTTCTACGAAGTGAAGAGGTACCTCGAGGGTCAAGAATACCCTGAAGGGGAATTTGTCAATGATAAGAAGTTCCTAAGAAGATTCGTCGCCAAGTTATTTCTTAGTAACAATATCTTATACAAATGCAACCATAACTTGGCCTTACTCTAATTTGTAGATCAGCAGACATCCAAACGAATTATCGAAGAGTTACATGAAGGCACCTTTGGTACTCATTCTGGTGTACATACGATGGATAAGAATATTTTGAGACCAGGTTACTATTGGTCCACTATGGAAGCTGATTGTTATCGCTATTCCCAATCTTGTCAAAAATGTCATATATACGCAGATAAAGTGCATGTGCCTCCAATTCCGTTGAATGTTCTGATCGATCCTTGGCCTTTCCTAATGTGGGGCATTGATATGATTGGATAAATCAAACCTACCGCTTCTAATGGACATTGTTGAAGGAAAATTGCGACATAAAATTGCAGCGGAAAACAATTTTCCTTTGTGATCCTTACGAATGACCATGGTCAGTGATAAAATATTTTACCTCTTGTGGCGATTTGGATTTCTGATGCTGTGATCACGAACGTTGATGAAGAACAACGTCTCTACTCAGTCCACACGAACAGGTCACTTTCGATCACAGTGCTAGCTGCTCACGAACGGAAGCTTTGAGTGAGAGAGTGAGCGAAATCACGGCTGGGATTCAGGACCGAATTTGCATCAAGTGAAAGCTTCATCATAAGGGTTCTATTTATAAGACCACAAGTGTGGGCTGCAAGCTAAAAGCCCAATAAAGGCTGTAAACTAAAAGCCCAATAAAGCACACGAATATCATACAATATGATGTATCGTATATCACTTAAGCATGTGGTACCTTACCACATTCCATATTCTACTTCCGTATTCCACTTAAGTACACCGTACCCTACGATGTTCCTTATTTACACTATCTCTCATTAATCTGTCCTTATGTGTGTGACCCTGTAAGTTTCCGCGACGTTGGCAATTATATTAAATCACATTTAACATAATAAACAGTGAGCAGTATCTAGCAACACATCACTGCTACCTAAGTCACGAAAATGTCATATGATTTGACAAAACCTTTCCGTGATAATACTTGTGTGCATAATTACCCTTTTTCCCTTATGTCTATATTGAACACAAGGCATAGACCGTGTCATCCTTGTCCAGTTCAATATTGGCCCCTCAGACATTTATCCCGTTACGCAGGATGGGCAAATTCCATCTAGGTCACTCATGTCCCTCAACATGCTTTATGAAGTACCCATCAACTGTCATTATGATCATCCAGTTACGGATAACGTTTAATCAGCAATAAAGCACTTGACTCTACATCTAGGGTCCATAGTGGTTTCAGGTCGAAGGGTGGTATGCACCACTTATCACCATGAGAATAACTTATGACACTTTGCATAACATTCTATGTAGTATTCTCAGAGCGGGTCAATCCAGTATAAATATTACTCCCAATATTTATACCTATGTCAAGACTTGACAACTCCTTATCCATGATCCATGAGATGTGATCATCAGTCTATCTTCATAATAATCTTAATGCTTTAATGTTATCCCACTTCACAATAAAGCTCGATTATGGATACTTTAAGAATAGTGTCCTTGTGTTTAATGGATCTCATGATTAAGTCACACTTAACATTTCATTAAACAGACTAACTATTCTAGGGACTTTATTATTTTTCAAAAAGAAAACATAATAAAGAAAAGCCTTTTATTATTAATAAATAATTCGATACAAGTACCAAAAGGTATTGGCCTCTAGGGCTTACACCAACAATTGTTTCATCCTTGTTGCTATCGACTACTTTACCAAGTGGGTAGAGGCAGCCTCGTTTGCATCTGTTACCAAGAATGTCGTGGCACAATTTATCAAACATAATCTCATTTGTCGGTACGGCGTCCCCGAAAGGATTATCACAGACAATGGTACCAATCTCAATAACAAGATGATCACCGAACTCTTCACGCAGTTCAAGATAAAGCATCACAACTCTTCTCCATACCGGCTGTGATACGGTGAACTGACTTTGTAGGATTTTTGTATCCAAATGTGCGGATAGCAAGAGTCGCCACCGACTTTTATTTTTATCCAATTAAGGGAAGGTAAAAGTAACGAAAAAGACCTTCGTTAGATTCTTGAGTTCGGGAGAATGGTTATGAAAAGGGAAGGTATTAGCACCCCTTTCCATCCGCAGTTTATTCTACGGGCTCTTAGTTGCTCTAGATCACTTTTTTAAAATTGCTTTCTGTGTGTTTGACAAAATGTTTTGAAAAAGGCATTTCGCTTTGACTTTGTAATGACTCATGTAGGAGTGTATACAAAGTGTTCGGAAATGTTTGTTTTGAAAAGAGTTTTGAACTTTGAAAAAGAGTGTGTGGTGTGAAAAGCATTTGATAGAGCGAGCAACTAAAAGACTTATTTACCCACTCAGAATTGGTCGTTTTATTGTACTTCTACATTCCTTTAGAATAGCGCTAGCCATACCATTAGTTAGTAGGTAGCTCCATTCGTTGGATGTAAACGGGACATTCGAAGGGACATCGGATGGTCATTGAAGGCAACTTGTAGGAAGTATCCTAGCACATTCGAAGGGACTATCATCATTTTTCGTAGGCGACAATCGAGGGTCAAGATCATGTATTCGGAGGCGACATCGTGGGTCTATGATCTTTGTATCGAAGGGACTATGATGATTTGTTTGGAAGGCAACGGTGCTAGACTACCTCTACGTTCGAGGGACATGACCATTTTGAATCGAAAGGCATCGAGAGAGAATTACCCTAAGGGGTGCGTGTGTGAAAGAAGTGTGTCAAATTCAGATATTTTATCTTGAAGATTAGTGTGAGCTATGTCCAATTATTATCTTGCCATACACGCCTAGTTACTAACAGTTTATAGGGTGCGGAAATTAAAATGCGGAATGTAAAGGTGCGGAAAGATAAATGTCCTACGCTATTACATGGCTTTGGGGCAGATACATAATTTAAAATGCGGAAAATAAAATCCTAAATTAACTATTACATCCCATGAGCAGTTACATAATTGGAAAAAATAATATGATAAAAGAAAAACGTCCGAATCGGAGCAACCTGTGAAAGGATAAGAAAATCGGAAAATGCAATATGAGTCGAACAAGAGAAAAAATGTTAGAAAAATGCAAATTTTAATATGAGAAAAATTAATATAGGCTGGAAATAAGATAAATATATTAAAATAATTTTTTGGGATTTTTTGGAAAAGATTTAATAATTAAAATGCAATTAAAAGTGATTTAAATGCAAAATTATGAATAAAAATAAATATGCATGCAAAAATATGTTTTTTAATTTTATAAATTAAATAAAGATTTTTAGAATATAAATGTAAAAAGAAAAAATGTTTTTGGTAATTTTTTAATGCAGAACAAAAAATATGAAAAGAATTAAAAATAATATGAAAATATTAAAATAAGAAAAGTATGAAAAATATGCAACTTTTGGAAAAAAGAATGAAAACCGGTGCCAGTGGGGATCGAACCCATGTCCTTTTGGAGCATCCTTGCACAGTGAGAGTCTTTACCACCACGCCATGTGTCATCTGGTGTTATGGAATGAAAATGTGAGATGATGAGCAACACGCGTCGCCGTCTGGTGAAGTCAAGGCCCAGTCAGCTGGTGGGGACCCAGTCACTTGTGAACGAACGAATCGGATCGCTTCCTCGCGCCACGCAAGCTGTCAACCGGAGTCAACAAGTCCCCGACGCCGGAGCCCTAGCTCCGGTCGTCTTCTCCGATGGCCTGAAATTAAAAGCAAGCAAAACACGCAAAATAAATGGGAAAGGAGGACCCTACCCCCCTAAATCGAGGGCTGCGAACACGATGGTGAGGTCCTCTTGCCCTGAATCGTCCTGGATAAACCGGTTCGAAGCTTTCCAGTTCGGAAACCCTAAGAATGGTATCTCATGTTTTGGACGTTCAAACTCGATGGCGATTGCCCAGATCAAACCCTTAGTGTCTCATGAGCACATTAAAAATGTTAGAATCAATTAAAACGAGCTGGTAATAAAAATACGAATTCAAGAAATATTTGAATATGTATGAACATGTATGCATCGATCCAGGCTGTTTTGATCTATAACAATGATGTGTACTTACTCATACTTACCCTCTGAAGACAATGGGATGGTTGAGAGAGGCTGAGAGTGGCTGCTTTTGAAATTCGAATTTCTCAAGAATCTTGAAAATTTTTGCAAGAGTTTGGGTTTGTTTTTAGGTTAGGGTTTCGTCCTTTGTGCTGGCTGCAATGCTAGGTATTTATAGAGAGGATTGGAGAGGAAAAAAGGAATGGAAAAGATTTGATTTGGAGCATTCAATATTTTTCAAATAAAAATCAAATTTTGAAAGAAATTTGATTTTCTCCTTCAATGCATGATCAAGCACGAATTTGGCAAGTATCTTGGGCTTTCTTGGACATCAAGGAACATATAAAATCAGCCCTTTTGGAAAAATATGATTTTCATATTTTATATAATTTAATTTTGAATTAAATGTTCTAAAATTCAAAATAAAATCAACAAAATAGAAAATTGCCATGGCCAAGCATTTATGGGTCAAAAATATTGTCATGAACAAGTTTGGATCAAAAGATTATAGGCCCATTTGGAAAGTTTTGCATTTTGACCAAAATGTCCTTTTGTGCAATTGTCCAAAATTGCCCAACTTCTGAATAGTGTATCTTGCTCAATTTTCCACATTTTTGAGTGTTCTTGGACTTTTTGGAAATATCTAAGAGTCCTCTAACCAATATCTTTGGTCTCATCTCAATTGGAGTTACCATGCTCAATATATCTTCAAAACAAAAAGTTGACTTTTTGTTGACTTTGAAAATGACCTGTAATGTTTTGAGCTATACCTCTCAAATGAAGCATTTTTGGACATTCTTGTGAGACATGAAGTTGTAGAGAATTGAATTTCCTTCAAAATGAGCTTTGGTGGAAAATTTCTGAGAAAGTATGAGAAAGTTATGATCAGTCAAAGTTTAGTTGACTTTTCACCTAGAAACCCTAATTTAGAAAGTTTGACTTTTGAGCAAATCTTGAGTTTTCTTGATGAATCATGATCAACCCTTGATCAAATGATGAATGTAACTTCAAAATGAGGATGTTGACCAAAAATCAAGTTTTGACTGTATGTTGACCACGATTGACTTTTGTCCAATACAACTGATTTTCAACCATCTGAGCAATTGTCTGAGGAAACTTGACTTGTGAGGCTTGAAACTTGACATGGAGAATCTTTGAAGCATATGGGGAGGCATGAATACCATTGGAGATGTTGGAAATCCATCTTGGCTTAAGAGATACCAAACCCTAGTTTGGGTTGATTGCCTAGGAGAGAATTTGTCTGATCAACTCTTGAGGGATCCTTGAGCAGGGATGTATGAAATATCTTTGAGAAGATGGAGGGCAAATTTTGGGGTATGACAGCTGCCCCTGTTCAATCTTCTTGTACTGGAAGGGTTAGATTGACATGCTTGTCTTTCGTGACCTGGAGGTAGAAGATGATTGAACACTCGAGTACACCTGCAAATTTGCACTCGCTATTGGCTGACGATGCGGGAATGGGCTTGCAGATGCCATTCGGAGAAGTTGGAGACTTCGCTGGGGAACGAGTCGTACGCTAGACTCGAGGTTGCCAGTAGGAGAGCTGACGGAGATGGGCTTAAGATGCCATCTGGAAAGGTCGATGCTGGGGAGTGAGTCGTATGTTAGACTCTGTAGATGTTCCTGGAACGGAGAGGAGATGGGCTTAAGATGCCATCCGAAGGGAGTCGTACGTTAGACTTCGTGTTCACTTTGAATGAAGTTATTGGTCTGTATTGATTTTTAACCATATATGCAGCATTCTGAAAGTGAAGAGATGTTGACAAATAGTCGGAGATGGGCTTAAGATGCCATCCAAGGTAACTGAGTCGTACGCTAGACTCTATAGTTGCTGTTGATAATCAGAATAAATCTTCGTGCTGATTACTCTGGGAGATTGTAGTTGGCAAGAATGTGGATAGCTTCCCTGTTGTGCATCAGGTGTTGATCCATTCCTGTTATCAGAGGATAACCAGAGGTGGTCTTTCGGATAGTTTTCCCGTCGGTTCGGGGCTTAATCCTGGACCAGTCGTCGGAGGCGGTCTTTCAGATAGTTTTCCCGTCGGCTCGGGGCTTAATCCTGGACCTGTTTGCGGCGCTTTCGATAGTTTTCCGTCGGCTCGGGGCTTAATCTGGACCTGTTTCGTAAGGATCACTGCTTTGGAGAAAACAAGAGAAACTTTGATAGAATATTTGTTAGTTTTATGCAAAGTATGATGCATGACAGTGTATATGAATGACATATGCATAAATTATGACTTTATGAGTAATGTATGAATGATGGATGTTGTGATATTTCAAAACATATCCATCTTGAAGAAGATGCGGATGCTCTGTTTGAAGATTTCTGACTTCTGCTTGGGGAATTGAGTAGGTGAGAACCCCGCTTTTGAAAGAGCAGAAAGATATCCTGGATTCCTCTGATGCACTATCTGACCAAGTCTTGGGCCTAGATACTGTTGAGGAAGGTAGAGATTTGAGCAGCTCGTTGTTGGAGATCTCATAGACCCTGCTGAGGAGAATCTGGAAGGCGATCTGTTGGGGACCTTGTACGTAGATCCTGCTGAGGAAATTTAAGAGGCGCTCTACTGGGGATTCCGAGTGTAGATCTCGCTGGAGAGCATTTGATGGTTGCTGAGAAACCGAGCTAGAAGGGTCTGGAGCCCGTTGTAATCTCTGGCTGGGGAATAAAAGGTGTATGTTTCCTCCGATGCACTATCTGACCAAGTCTTGGGTCTGGATACCGCTGCTGGGAGAAGGGGGAGGATTGAGAAATATCCGCTGGGGATGAGGTGTTACTGCTTGGAGACTGATGTAACGTTGCTCGGTTGAGTGGAATCACTGCTTGTGGATTAACATATACTCCGCTGGGGAAGGTGTGTTGTGAGTGACACCTTTGTGGGGATCATGCTCTGTGGGGAATGTTTTGGTGACTTTCGTCGTCGTCCCAATTCCTGGAGCCTGTGGTAAGTACTTTTGAATGTTCACTTCTCGTATGTTTGCAAAGAGATTTTTATTGTCAAATGCATATAATCATTCAAAGCAAACGTTGGACTTATTGCAGACGACAAACAACAGAAATTGTAAAGAGAAAGAATTTTGAGTTTATTTGAAAGGTGGCGTATGGCCAAGTAGTTTTGTACACAAGAAAGGTAAAAAGCTATGCGGGAACAATCTCGTTAAGTTCCAACTATGCTAGTACTCATATATTTCGACTATCTCATCTCCTTGCTGTCAGTAGAAAGTGAGTAGACTGATCTTCGCCATTTGAATCTTGAATGCTGATAGTAATCTGGAAGCAGATGATCTGGAAGAGACATAGTCGTACGCTTAAATCCCTAACTTTTGCCTAGACCGCCTTTCGGTTTTCGCACCGATACCTTTTGCCCAAGCCGCTTTTCGTGTTTTCGACTTGCGGGTGTACATGTTTTGTATATATCCTTAACTTTTGCCCGAACCTTTTGGTTCGCCAGATGCCCTTATTTTTGCCTAGGCCATCGACCTAGCGGGTCTCTTTATGCGTAGTATTTTTGACTATGTCTGCGTTCAGGTGTGGGAAGTCTTCACCATCCATGGTGCTAAGGATCATAGCTCCGCCGGAATAATGTCTTGACTACAAATGGTCCCTCATAGGTGGGAGTCCATTTGCCCTGGATCACCTTGTGGAAGAATGATGCGCTTGACTACTAGATCACCGACTTGGTAGACTCGGTGCTTGACTTTCTTGTTAAATGCTCGATCATTCGTTTTGATAAATCATCCATGGCGGATGGCGAGTCGTTCTCATCAATCAAATTATCTGGTCAAGGTAGTCTGGACCCAATCGTCTTCGCTAACTCGCCTCCGGAGGACTCGGTTGAGGGTATCCGAACCTCGATGGGTAAGACGGCTTCCATACCGTATACTAGAGAGAGAAGGAGTTGCCCTGTTGATGTTCGTGTAAAGCGATAACCATGAAGAGCAAATGGTAACATCTCATGCCAATCTTTGTAAGTCACCGTCATCTTCGTATAATCTTCTTAATGTTCTTATTGGCGGCTTCCATTGCGCCATTCATCTTAGGTCGATAAGGAGAAGAGTTGGTTTCTCAAATATGTATTTTATCGGATCCATCTTGAAATCAACAAGGTAGTGTGAGTCAACATATCTGTCTTAGTCGGCGAGCGCCAAAGCGTTGCAAGTTTTCTCAAGTGTGAGTATCTTGTTTCACATCGGTAAACTTTTGCTAAGGTAGTATATTGCATGCTCTTTTCGACCAGACTCGCCATGTTGCCCCAACACACACCCCATTGAGTTCTCTAACACAAGTACATGATAAGAGGTCTTCCAGCGGCATCGGGATAGGAGGATTCGTAGGTACTCCTTGATTTTGTCAAAAGCGATCGGCAATCGCGCTCCACTTTACTACTTGATCTTTCTTTAATAACTTGAAGATTGGCTCACAAGTAGCGATTAGGTGTGCAATGAATCGGCAATGTAGTTCAATCGGCCCAAGAAACCTCGACTTCCTTCTCGGTGCGGGAGTGGCATTTCTTGAATAGCTTTAACCTTGGTGGTCAACCTCAATACCTCTTCCATCGACTACAAACCCTAGGAGTTTTCCGGATCGACTCAAAGGTGCACTTGTTAGGATTAAGTCTCATGCTTCTTCAATCATCAAATAGTTTCGCAAATGATCTAGATGTTCTTCTTCACCGTGATCGAGCTATCATGTCGTCGACGTAGACCTCTATCTCGTGATGAATCATGTCATGAAATAATGTCACCATAGCACGCTGATAAGTGGCGCCTGCATTCTTCAATCCGAACGGCATGACCTTGTAGCAGAAAGTGCCCCACTGTGTAACGAAAGTAGTCTTCTCCATGTCTTCGGGAGCCATTTTGATCTGATTGTAATCGGAGAAACCATCCATGAAGGAGAAAACCTTGTGCTGAGCCGTGTTGTCAACCAGAACATCAATATGAGGAAGTGGGAAATCATCTTTCGGACTCGCTTTGTTCAGATCTCTGTAATCCACACACATTCGCACCTTACCATCCTTCTTAGGCACGGGTACCACATTAGCAACCCACTGGGGATAGGAAGTAACGGCTAGGAAACCAGCGTTGAACTGCTTCATAACTTCGGCTTTGATTTTCTCTGACATCTCAGGACGCATGCGACGAACCTTCTGTTTCACTGGGAGAAAACCTTCTTTTGTCGGCAATCGGTGTACCACAATATCAATGTCTAAACCAGGCATGTCTTCGTATGACCAAGCAAAAACCTCAATGTAGTCTCGTAGCATCTGAATCAACCTTTCTTTAACACTGTTCTCAAGACCCGCTCCTATCTTGATCTCTTTTCTGTCTTCGTCAGTACCCAAATTCACAACTTCAACTTGCTCTTCGTGTGGCTGTATAACTCGCTTCTTCTTTGTAGAGGGCAAGTTCTCCTGGCACTTCACAATCTTCCTCACTTTCGTCTTCGGCTTGGTAGATCGGATTATCGAAGTCATATTTAGCACTAGCATAGCTGTTATTAACGAGATTCGGAGTGATTCTGCAGTGTACCACGTGGGTGTGTGTAAGGACACATAGCTTTTTGAAGGGGTGATAAAGCAAAAGAAAGAAAACAAACAATTGAATGCAAAATTCCAATGATTTATTGAATGAAAATACGCAAACGACAGATAATAACCCTCGCAAACGAGCCATGACGCCCCGGGCAAGGCACCAGGCTTTCAAAGTTCATTGTTCAAAACGTAAAGAAATACGAAAAGCAAAACAAAACAAGAGCAATTACTCCTGGCTAAAGGAGATTGGTATGACGTCTTCAGTCTTCCAATTGCTGAGCCCATGATCTGGAGTTGGGAAGATCCACTTGCCGATGTCGAAGTCGTTGTCGCCGTCTTCTATAGCATGGATTCCACTGGCCGATGCGAAGGGAAGTTGGCCGCACGTCATGGCGTATCATCTTGACCCTTGATGGTGAAGCCTAAACCGTCTTGTCAAATTTGAAAGGAAGATCGGAGTGACCCCAAATAGTACTACCTTCTTCAACAGACTTGAGCATCTTTCAATGAGGCCATCCTAGGCGGAGCTTGTGTAACCTCAGGGGTGACAGGAGAGTCAACAGGCATGACTCTGGGAATTGTTTCAAAAGCTTGACAGGGAGTCTCGAAGAATTCACCCTCCATCTCGAGATAGCGGAATGATAGATGGTGACCATATACTCTTCTTCACCACATCCGTGACAACCTTCCCTTTCACCGGTACTTGTTTCGATGTAAGGTAGAGGTACGCCCCATGTATCCAAGGGCGTCCAGTAGCAAGAGTAAGGGACGAATGTCCATGACAAAGAAAGTAGAGTCAAAAGTGGGAACCGACTTTAACAGTGAGTGAGCTCTCCAAGTACTGTTCGTTTAGAACCATCAAAAGCCCTCACAATAATGTCACTGGGTCTCAGAACCAACCCTTCGACATCAAGTCGATCAAAAGCAGTCTTCGGTAGGATATTCAGAGCAGAACCGGTATCTACCAAAACATGAGACAATGTAGTACCCTTGCATTCAACAGAGATGTGCAAGGCTTTGTTATGTTTCTTTCCGGAAGGAGTCAAATCAGCATCAGAGAAGCCTAGGCCGTTGTTGGTAGCCAGGCTAGCAATACAAACTTCGAATTGATCAGTGGTAGTGTCTTGCGGCACATGAGCATTCTTCAGAAACTTCACCAAGGCATTAGCATGAGCCTCGGAGCACAAGAGCAGAGCAAGCATGGAGATCTTGGACGGAGTCTGTCCCAACTGTTCCACAACATTGTAGTCACTCTTCTTGATAATTTTCAGAATTTCCTCCATTTCTCGTTTGGAGGTGTCTTCAGCAACCTCCTTTGGCACTTCTGGTTGAGCGGGATGAGTCATGGTTCTTTCCTCTAGCTGGGATATTGATTGAGTAGTGGAATGCGGTGGAGCCATGTGTCTTTGGAGGAGAGATATCCGAGAGAATACCCTTCCGTTCGGTCACCTTATGGATCCGTGATGTTGTCAACGTCGGAATAGAAACTCGCAGAAGATCTTCAATAGTCGAGGGTCTTGCTTGACGCCATGATAGTAAACATCACTCCATAATTCCAAGGGATAGCTTTGTCGAGGAATATGGAACGGTCTTGGAGAAGTGATAATGAGAGGTGCCACTCTAGGCACAGGATCAACAGAGGAAATTCTTATTGTGTTAACATCGGATAGTCTTCGGGAAATCGTCACCCCATCCGGTTGCCTTAACATCTTCAATAGGAATCTTGTAACTATCGTGACATGTACTTCACCATGTAATCATACTTTCCACTTGGCTGCCCCAAGGTATCCCATAGATGGTACGGTTTCATTTGCATTGTCGATCTTCAACTTAGACATTTCTTCACACTTCGCAGTGGTTTCGAAATAGTATCTCACGGTTATCCATCATGCCGAACACGTCTTCTCAACCAAGCACAACCATCGGTGCGGATGGGCACCAACGACAATTCTCGGGCATCCGGTTGACACCGCTTGCAACAAATTCTTCTTAACATCATCGAGGAATGGTCAAGTCATCTATGTTGAAAACATAAGTATCGTCACCAACAAAGATTGGAACTCTTGTCATGGTTAGGCATAGGCGCGTTGATCACATTCGAGTCTCAACGGGAGGATCAAACTCAATCGCTTAGCTTCAATCATATCTTGAATTTTGTTCTTGAGCCCAACAATTGTCGTTGTCGTGCCTGGCTATTGGAATGGTAAGCACACTTAGCATTTGGATTGTACGGAGAGGAAGTGTTGACATTCGAGGAGGATCCTCAAGGTTATCAACTCTGCTCAACATGTGTTGCAAGGCTTGCGACAATGGCATGTTGATCTTCGAACCGCCTTCGTGGCGCTGCTCGTTACGCTTGTCTCACCGAGGTTGTGCTGATGTAGGATTGGAGATCACAACTGCCCCCACAGATTGAGCGCGGTCGGATTTGGCTCGGCTTTTCTGACCATACACAGCATTAGCTTCTTTCTTAGCACCAAAAGGTTTCTTCGCAGTATTCGAGGATGTCTCTACATGAATCTTCCCACTCTTGATACCAGCTTCAATGCGCTCTTTGTCAATATCAACTCGGTGAATCCAGATGAAGAATTTCCAATCGATGATTGAAGAATGGGCCTGTTAGTGTTCCCATAAACATATCAACCAACTCCCTATTGGACAAGGGTGGTTGAACTCTGCCTGCTAGATCTCTCCACTCCTGAGCATACTCCTTGAACTTCTCGTCACGACCCATAGACATGCTTTGTAGTTGCATGCGAGTGGGTGTCAATTCACATTGTACTCATACGCAGAAAGCATCACTAAGTCACCCAAGTACGGATACGGTCATTCTCTAGCGATAGTACCACTCCAACGGGTTCCGGACAAACTCTCTTGAAAATAGTGCATCCACAACTTTCTCATCGGTGTGGGATTGATCTTGAACATAGGACTTCAAATGCAGGCGGACATGCCATCATACTTGGAAAAGTTGGAACTTTGAACTTGGGAGGAATCACAACACCGGGACGAGACTCGGATCATCAAAATTCAGCCGGACATCTTGTGTTTTCCACAGATTCAGACGGTCTTCAAGTTGTTTGTACTTGTCATCTTCATCGAGTGTTGGCTATAATCGAATGATCCTCTCCTCCTTTCTTTGGCTCACCGATCACCTTCATCACCCTTGGTACTCCCTCGGTATGGACACTTCCTTGAGTGCTCAATCGGTGACCACTTTTGGACCACCTTTGAAACGTCTACCCATGTTGAGGAGACCAACAACCCTCTTCTTCTTGTTGATGAGCTTCTTCAGATCTTCTTGGCCTTGGACCAAGCTGGTGAACATCTCAAACCGAGCATTCGAGCACCGAGATCTTTGACACTGCTCAAGAGCCATTTCGCTAAAATAAATAGCGAGCAAATGAGAAAACCAATCCAATGTACCGTGATGCAATGTTATGCTATGATATGCAATGTTTATGCGAATGCAATGCAATGTTTTCAAGGACCTAAGAGATTTAAATTTGTTAAACAAGCAAAGAACAAACATTTATTAGTACTTCTCATTATTCTTTTTTTCTTTTTAAGTACAAGAGATAGTTCGAAATAATAAAAGAAAACAAAAACATCCTAAAGCTCTAAGTCTCCCATGGGCGCTTCCTCTTGGTGCCGATGTAGGCGTTGATGTTTCGCTCCTCGTGAAGTAGCTTGGTCAACTCTAGCACTTTCTTCTCACTTGCGTAACACTGAGCTTCAAAGGTATCCCTTTCTTCTTTAAGCTGAATCCAGGATCGCTTCAAGTCTTCAAAATCAGTAGGCATGTCAGGATGGAGAACAGCATAGGGTACGTCACCTACAGCAACAGGTTCCATAATTACGGGTAAAACAGGCGTGAATGGCATCATGAGGTTTTGAGCTCGAGCTCGCACCCATCTGAGGTAAGGTTCCCAAGGAATGGAGTTCGGGTGCCCCAAAGTCTTGGTATCGGTCTTCTTTACCATGCCCCAAGCATGTATGAACCTTCATCGGTAATTATGGAGATCGTGGTTGTAGTCGAACACAACATCTTGGAGAAGCATATCATGTGGACCATCTCTTCGGGCAAAACCAAACTGACGTAGAGCTAGAGAAGGGTTGTAAGTAATACCTCCCCTTACACCAAGGAGTGGTACATTAGGGAATTCTCCACAACGCTCAATGAATGTGAAGTCCTTTTGAGAGAAAAGGCTCCAACGGATATCTGAATGAGAGAGTGACATCAATCTTTGAGACCATCTCAACCTTTGTTCATTCTTCAAAACTGATGGAGGAAGGTGCGAAATAAACCACCTTGAAAGTAACGGGACACAACACATGAGAGTTCCTTGTCGCTTAGTAGTACGAGTGTGGAGAGAATGTAAGATGTCTCCAAGTAAGGTAGGCACAGGATTGCGGGTAAGAAATAATTTGATGGCGTTGACATCTATGAATTGATCCGAGTTAGGAAATAGAACCAAACCATAAATTAGCAAGGCCACAATGTCTTCAAATGCATGGAAACTCATAACTTTGAGGAATTCTCGGGCTTTCTTGATTAAGAACTTGGAAAGTAAACCCTTAACTCCACTTCTAGTTTCCCAATTGGCTTCAATGTCTGAGCGCTTAAGGTGTAAGGCTGATGCAATGTCTTCGTACTTAGGAACCTTTTCTAAACCGGTGAATGGCATTTGGTCAAGAATAGGTACCCCAAGTAGCTTAGAGAACTCTTCTAAGGTAGGAACCAACTGATAATCTGGAAATGTAAAGCAATGGTGCTTCGGATCAAAGAACTGGAATAGGACATGCATCATATCTTCTTCAAAACCGGAGATAACCAAATCAAGTAGATAACCATGTCTTTTGATGAACTGAACATGGTCGGGAATTTCTGAAACCAATTCTTTGAGTTGAGAAGGGATACCCATGAAGTTGATTCGGATAGTCTTTCTAGAAGCCATAATCCCTACAAAACAGAGCAAAGATAAATCCCTAGGTCCTTGAAATAGTTAGAAATGATATGCAATGCGAATGATGTCATGATGTCATGTTTAGCACACACAAACAATTCACACAATGAGCCTATGTTTAAGGCTTGCATGAGGTATAGGTGATTACCCCACCAAAAGTTTGAGTTGGTTCATCTGTCCTATAATAGTAACCGGTTCTAGGAATCTCATATCATAGATCTTTCTCGAGGCGCTTATTTCAATACGACGCCAAGTGGTCGATCGAAAATGTCCCAAAAGTCTAATCTCAATGAGCGTAGCATCGAGTATCAACCAACCTCGGTCTACACCAAAGCCGGCCATCTCACTACCTTCTAATGGCCAAGATGGGTCAATTAAGGTTCTAAAAGTTTAGTTAGCGCTTGATGACACCACGCAGAAGCCAAATACTATCTTCAACTTGGGAATGAAGAGTATCGGGACAACCAAAGTGTCACGCTAACGTAGCCATCATGTTGACCGCGTAGTTATACGTCTAACGATCGCAATGATCTAATGCTACTTACCTAAAAGGAAACCCGGATCCGGGTGTAGGATCCCCCAACAGTATAATACCCAAGCAACCCTTAAAGATAAAGCAAGCAAGTCAAACAGAAAGCGATAAAAGTTATCTAGAAATCCCTAAGGCAATTCTCTCTTTTAGGGTTTATCCCCAGCAGAGTCGCCAGTTCTGTGATACGGTGAACTGACTTTGTAGGATTTTTGTATCCAAATGTGCGGATAGCAAGAGTCGCCACCGACTTTTATTTTTATCCAATTAAGGGAAGGTAAAAGTAATGAAAAAGACCTTCGTTAGATTACGAGTTCGGGAGAATGGTTATGAAAAGGAAGGTATTAGCACCCTTTCCATCCGCAGTTATTCTACGGGCTCTTAGTTGCTCTAGATCACTTTTTTAAAATTGCTTTCTGTGTGTTTGACAAAATGTTTTGAAAAAGGCATTTCGCTTTGACTTTGTAATGACTCATGTAGGAGTGTATACAAAGTGTTCGGAAATGTTTGTTTTGAAAAGAGTTTTGAACTTTGAAAAAGAGTGTGTGGTGTGAAAAGCATTTGATAGAGCGAGCAACTAAAAGACTTATTTACCCACTCAGAATTGGTCGTTTTATTGTACTTCTACATTCCTTTAGAATAGCGCTAGCCATACCATTAGTTAGTAGGTAGCTCCATTCGTTGGATGTAAACGGGACATTCGAAGGGACATCGGATGGTCATTGAAGGCAACTTGTAGGAAGTATCCTAACACATTCGAAGGGACTATCATCATTTTTCGTAGGCGACAATCGAGGGTCAAGATCATGTATTCGGAGGCGACATCGTGGGTCTATGATCTTTGTATCGAAGGGACTATGATGATTTGTTTGGAAGGCAACGGTGCTAGACTACCTCTACGTTCGAGGGACATGACCATTTTGAATCGAAGGCATCGAGAGAATTACCCTAAGGTGCGTGTGTGAAAGAAGTGTGTCAAATTCAGATATTTTATCTTGAAGATTAGTGTGAGCTATGTCCAATTATTATCTTGCCACACGCCTAGTTACTAACTTTATAGGGTGCGGAAATTAAAATGCGGAATGTAAAGGTGCGGAAAGATAAATGTCACGCTATTACATGGCTTTGGGGCGATACATAATTTAAAATGCGGAAAATAAAATCCTAAATTAACTATTACATCCCATGAGCAGTTACATAATTGGAAAAAATAATATGATAAAAGAAAAACGTCCGAATCGGAGCAACCTGTGAAAGGATAAGAAAATCGGAAAATGCAATATGAGTCGAACAAGAGAAAAAATGTTAGAAAAATGCAAATTTTAATATGAGAAAAATTAATATAGGCTGGAAATAAGATAAATATATTAAAATAATTTTTTGGGATTTTTTGGAAAAGATTTAATAATTAAAATGCAATTAAAAGTGATTTAAATGCAAAATTATGAATAAAAATAAATATGCATGCAAAAATATGTTTTTTAATTTTATAAATTAAATAAAGATTTTTAGAATATAAATGTAAAAAGAAAAAATGTTTTTGGTAATTTTTTAATGCAGAACAAAAAATATGAAAAGAATTAAAAATAATATGAAAATATTAAAATAAGAAAAGTATGAAAAATATGCAACTTTTGGAAAAAAGAATGAAAACCGGTGCCAGTGGGGATCGAACCCATGTCCTTTTGGAGCATCCTTGCACAGTGAGAGTCTTTACCACCACGCCATGTGTCATCTGGTGTTATGGAATGAAAATGTGAGATGATGAGCAACACGCGTCGCCGTCTGGTGAAGTCAAGGCCCAGTCAGCTGGTGGGGACCCAGTCACTTGTGAACGAACGAATCGGATTGCTTCCTCGCGCCACACAAGCTGTCAACCGGAGTCAACAAGTCCCCGACGCCGGAGCCCTAGCTCCGGTCGTCTTCTCCGATGGCCTGAAATTAAAAGCAAGCAAAACACGCAAAATAAATGGGAAAGGAGGACCCTACCCCCCTAAATCGAGGGCTGCGAACACGATGGTGAGGTCCTCTTGCCCTGAATCGTCCTGGATAAACCGGTTCGAAGCTTTCCAGTTCGGAAACCCTAAGAATGGTATCTCATGTTTTGGACGTTCAAACTCGATGGCGATTGCCCAGATCAAACCCTTAGTGTCTCATGAGCACATTAAAAATGTTAGAATCAATTAAAACGAGCTGGTAATAAAAATACGAATTCAAGAAATATTTGAATATGTATGAACATGTATGCATCGATCCAGGCTGTTTTGATCTATAACAATGATGTGTACTTACTCATACTTACCATCTGAAGACAATGGGATGGTTGAGAGAGACTGAGAGTGGCTGCTTTTGAAATTCGAATTTCTCAAGAATCTTGAAAAATTTTGCAAGAGTTTGGGTTTGTTTTTAGGTTAGGGTTTCGTCCTTTGTGCTGGCTGCAATGCTAGGTATTTATAGAGAGGATTGGAGAGGAAAAAAGGAATGGAAAAGATTTGATTTGGAGCATTCAATATTTTTCAAATAAAAATCAAATTTTGAAAGAAATTTGATTTTCTCCTTCAATGCATGATCAAGCACGAATTTGGCAAGTATCTTGGGCTTTCTTGGACATCAAGGAACATATAAAATCAGCCCTTTTGGAAAAATATGATTTTCATATTTTATATAATTTAATTTTGAATTAAATGTTCTAAAATTCAAAATAAAATCAACAAAATAGAAAATTTCCATGGCCAAGCATTTATGGGTCAAAAATATTGTCATGAACAAGTTTGGATCAAAAGATTATAGGCCCATTTGGAAAGTTTTGCATTTTGACCAAAATGTCCTTTTGTGCAATTGTCCAAAATTGCCCAACTTCTGAATAGTGTATCTTGCTCAATTTTCCACATTTTTGAGTGTTCTTGGACTTTTTGGAAATATCTAAGAGTCCTCTAACCAATATCTTTGGTCTCATCTCAATTGGAGTTACCATGCTCAATATATCTTCAAAACAAAAAGTTGACTTTTTGTTGACTTTGAAAATGACCTGTAATGTTTTGAGCTATACCTCTCAAATGAAGCATTTTTTGGACATTCTTGTGAGACATGAAGTTGTAGAGAATTGAATTTCCTTCAAAATGAGCTTTGGTGGGAAAATTTCTGAGAAAGTATGAGAAAGTTATGATCAGTCAAAGTTTAGTTGACTTTTCACCTAGAAACCCTAATTTAGAAAGTTTGACTTTTGAGCAAATCTTGAGTTTTCTTGATGAATCATGATCAACCCTTGATCAAATGATGAATGTAACTTCAAAATGAGGATGTTGACCAAAAATCAGAAGTTTTGACTGTATGTTGACCACAGTTGACTTTTTGTCCAATACAACTGATTTTCAACCATCTGAGCAATTGTCTGAGGAAACTTGACTTGTGAGGCTTGAAACTTGACATGGAGAATCTTTGAAGCATATGGGGAGGCATGAATACCATTGGAGATGTTGGAAATCCATCTTGGCTTAAGAGATACCAAACCCTAGTTTGGGTTGATTGCCTAGGAGAGAATTTGTCTGATCAACTCTTGAGGGATCCTTGAGCAGGGATGTATGAAATATCTTTGAGAAGATGGAGGGCAAATTTTGGGGTATGACACCGGCCAAAGATGAATGGCTCAGTGGAAGCCACCAACAAGAATCTTAAGAAGATTATACAGAAGATGACAGTGAAGCCGCCTCACGAATTAATCTTTCACTTTTATATTTTATTTTATTTATTTAGCTTTTAATGGAATAAAAATCCCAATAAATATAAATAAAAATCACAAAAACATGGGCATGGATTTAGAGGTCCTATTTGTGCTTATGGACATGCTTGAACTTCAAAATTTAGGCCCATTGGTCCAAAACTTGAGGTTTTCTCAATATTTGACTCATGCACTTCTTCAAAATTTTCTAACTTGCTCAAACCATAACATGCTCATTTTTTATCATTTAAGAGTGATCTTGGACTTTTTAGAAAGCTTAAGATGTCATCTAAGAGCTCCTTTTGGTTTCATCTTCATTGAAGCTTCCATGCTCATGTACACTTCTTTGGAAAAAGATGACTTTTTGTTGACTTTTGAAAGAACCTATAATGTCTTGACCCATATCTCTCAAATGAAGCATTTTTGGACAAAACTTGTGAGATATAAAGTTGTATAGAATTGAATTCCCTTTAAAATGAGCTTTGGTGGAAAACTTTCTGATGAAGTTAGGGATGGCAAGCAGACCCAAACCCGCGGGCCCCACCCGCACCCGCACCCGAGTCAACGGGTGAAACCCGAATTGACTGGGTTTGGGTTCGGGTTCGGGTGCCACCCGATATTTCGGGTGTGGGTTTGGGATAGCTTAAACCCGCACCCGAAACCCGAAAACACACCCGCTTATATGTTAAATTACATAACTATCCATAAATATACATATATATATATATATATATATATATATATATATATATATATACACACACACATATATATATATATATATATTTCAATAAGTATTAAAAATAAAATGTAGGGTTTATTTTTCAAAGAATTAAGTTACATGTTTTATATGTTTTAAGTTTCACATGTTTGTTATTACAATTTAAAATTATGAAGATAATATCTATTAGTGTTTCTTAACATGTGAAATATATTTTATTTGTAATAGGTAAAATAGATCAAGTGAACACAACTCCGGAGCCGGAAGGAACATCTAATCTTACACAAGAAAGTTGTAATATATTATCTTCTTGTTGTTGAAAAGTTGTAATTTAATTGTAGAATTTAATTTTAATTGTAATGTTAAGATGTTGAAGACTATGTTAAGATAATTGTGATTGCATTTTCTTGAAGACAATGTAAAGAGAACTTATTTAATTATAATTTTTTTTTAATTTTTGATGCGGGTTTGGGTTTGGGTGAAAAAACCCGAACCCAACGGGTGCGGGCGTGGGTGTTATTTTGTCACCCGAATAGCCTTTGGGTTCGGGTTCGGGTTCGGGTGATGATTTCGGGTGCGGGTGTGGGTAGTGTGAAACCCGCACCCGACCCGACCCGTTGCCATCCCTAGATGAAGTATATGAAAGTTATGCTTGGTCAAAGTTTTGTTGACTTTCCCTTAAGAAACCCTAATTTAGAAACTTTTGATCATTCTTTGAATTTTCTTGATGGATCATTATCAACCCTTGAAAAATGATGAATGTGACCTCAAAATATTGATGTTGACCAAAAATGATGGATTTGGAGTATATGCTGATCATAGTTGACTTTTTGTCCAATACAACTAATTTTCATCCATCTGAGCAATTGATTGAGCAAACTTGGGCTATGAGGCTTGAAACTTGATATGATGATACTTTGATGCATATGAGGAGACATGACATTTACTTGAGCCATTAGAACTCCTCTTTGTCTTGAGAGAAGCAAAACCCTAGTTATGGGTTGATTGCTTAGGAGAGGGTTTGTCTGATCAACCCTTGAGTAGTTCTTGAGTATGGAGATGTATCTTGATCTCAAAAATAGGAGAGAAAATTTTGGGGTATAATGATTGGGATTATAGTTTTTCGACTGTCTGTGTTGAATTTGTGGTGTTTGATTCTGATAAACTTGTAGTTGCTATTGGTGAAATCGTGTTGAATGAAATTTGTGTGTGTTGCTTTGGGATTCAAATATTGGTATAATGCGTAACTGGGTTATTGAATCGAAACTTAGTGTTAGAAATCAAGTGATATGGGTAGTATGAATGAATACAGATGAAGAAGAAAAACTAGGACGGGGGCCTTGGCTTAAGGGACGGGCGCCCTGTGCTGAGAAGAAAAAAATACATATACATACATGTTAGGGGGAGGACGCCCCATAGGCAAGGGTGGGCATCCCATCATGCTTTCGTTCTCCTTTTTCACGTGTGTGTGTGTGTATTAGCCTGGGTATTGTTTTTTTCTAGTTCTGGCAAATTTTGAATCTTGTAACTTTAACTTAGATATATGCTACAGTAGAAAATATGGATGGCATTATTAATCTGTTGGAACATATAATGATACAGAGTATATAGTTGGCATAAGGATGTCATTAGAATTAGTCATAACAACAGATTTAACATAAGAGAAAACTGATTTATAGTAGCAGATTTAGCAGTTAGCAGAAAAATGACAGAGTGGTATAATTTATAACAGAACATAGTGAGTAACAGTAGGTAAGTCATTATTTTAGTATTAGGGAATTAATTATATCAGTATAATAAATTTGCAAAAGCTGAGTTAATAATTAGTAGTAATAGCAGTGAATAAAATAATGTCGATTAGCCGAATTAGTAAATTAAGCAGTAAAATTAGTTGTCCGAAATTGACCAAAATTTGACGGGGTAGTTTGCATATATTAGTAGGTAATCGTGGTTGGGTTATTTTGTTGAAATTATGTTGAATGCATGGGTCGGAAGGTACAGTTGAACAAGTTGTATTTGTTCGAATTATGGACAAATTTAAGTTGGAGGGTTGATAGCCAACGTTGAAAGTTATTGTGTTGTTTAGGTTGTTTTTTGTTGTTGTGTGTCTTTCATAATAGTCGCATACATTGAATTTTTCTAAGTTGGAGCGAATGCTCAACCACGTTGGCCTGGATTGGCAAAATATTAAGTTGAAGGTTTATGCCTTGTTGATGCCTCGATAAACTGGAAGATTTTAAGTTGGGATCCAATAGTGCCACATGTATGTGCATAGTTGAGTCACATTTTAGTTGCATCTTGAAGTTGTTATCGTGTTATGTTGCTTGTTGATTATGATTTTGTGGTTGCTATGAAGCGGTGGAAATTTGTATGATTCTTGTCTAATATATTGATTATCATATTTTTGTTTATATCATTCGATATCTCACCCCTTCTGTTGTGATGTTGCCTCTACGTGGATAACATGCAGGTAATTAGGAAGATTAGATGATGCTTAATAGCTGCTACAATTGTTAGTTCGAGTTGATGTCTTTTGCTCTGATACGTAGCACTCGGGGGGAATGAACATATATTTGATTTCGTTGTTATTTTGGATTTCAGTTGTTAATTGAGAAGTTTGTTTTGGTTTAAATTGTCAAGCAAGATGCTATGAGTTATATGAATTTTTAAAGTTGTGAATCTGTTGCATGGTTATTTATTAAAGTTAATTTATTTTGGAGACTAAATGGTTATTATGAGTTCTCCCTGATTATATGTGTTATGTACCTGTTATGATGAGTTTTATGTCGTTGGTTTTTAAGTTGAAAATGTTGAAATTCCTGGCAGCAGATACTTGATGTCACAGAGAATGTTATGACAAGATTCGACAATGTTAGCAATTCACAAGAAATACAAAAGCGATAAATAACACAATAAGTTGTTCACCCAGTTCGGTTCAACAAACCTACATCCGGGGCTACCAAGAGGAGAAAGTTCACTATTAGCGTATCAATTGAAGACCCTACAGCCAACACACCAGTTGACAACCTTCTCACTTAATCACTACCCAATGACCCTTTTACCTAAGTCCTACTTAGATATGAGTTCCTACTCACTCCCCCTCAATCACCGCAGTGATATCAACCTATTGACTAATTGAATTGTGAAGACACACTTCAATAAAATATCTTGATCTTGCTTCAAAGCTTTAATCAAGAGACAAACACTCGTGCTTTAAAGCTTTGAGTGATAAACTACCCTTACAGCAAATCCTAGTCCAATGCACTTATCAATTGATAGTTGCTTGGCTCACAAGAGAAACTAGAATTACACAATACCAACTGTTACAAATCCTAACAGTACACAAACATAAGCTGCTATCTCTTCAATACATTCCAAGGGCGTAGCACAGTTGTAAGGGTTCTTTTCCTTTTATAGAAGCAGTCCTGAAACTTCAGTTTTGGGCTTCCATAAAGATAGTTAGGGTTCACTTAATTTACTCCTAAAAACATGGTCTTTCCAACAACCAATTTAGGTTTAATTAAGTTTAACCTAGCAGCCACGTGAGCATGCTTTCTAATAACAGAAAAACAATATTAAGCAGCTCAACAAACTTCCTGAAAAATCTTAGGAACAAACAGATTCTGCAGAACAGAATGTCACACTGAATGTCATAACATCTGTTATAACATCAGTCTGTTTTCTGCAGAATTTCCAGCACAGCTTTAGCTTCCAGTTCTGAGCTGTCTTTTAACATCCTTAGCAGGTAGGATTTATCTTCAATCTCTGAATGTCATGACATCCATCATGACATTGCTAAAGCCTAGTTTTACCAAAATTGATGCCAACTTAAACCACTAACAAATGTGATATCCCATGTTTGGTTGAAATTTTATCACTCTGATTTTATTTATAATTACCGGGTAAAAATGGGATATTACCGTTGTTGTTTGTTTCACTGATCTCCATGAAATAGTTATACCATAATATGTAAATAAAAACTTATTTTTGATCTACCATTGTGAAAATTTGTAAAGTAACATGCATCTACATAACATGTTAATTTGAATTTAGATACTTTGGTATAAAGCAAACTCATGTCTATTGTACCTATAAGGTAACGAAGTATATGTTTGATTATGTTATGATGTCTTTGTGTAGGTGAAGAATTGTGTCTTACTGATAGATTAATAGAAATTGATATATCATGGTCTGTATAATTAGCAAGATAGATTAATTCTTGAATGACACTGAAATATGGTACTTCAAGATCAATTAATTTTTATCCTATTTTTGAGTTCTTATAGAATCTTCTACGCATTCAATGATCTAACATCATTGGGGTGCATGACATACGAGATTTATTCATATAAGAACATTTGAACGCCTTTGTCTTTTCTATTTTCCAAATGCTCAATTTATAAATCTAGATATAACTTTGTCTTTACTATGTCCTTTCTCTTAACATGTTTCTTTAAAAGATTTATAGCATTTGGAATCTCTTCAGGAGTTTCAATAATTTTATGTGATACACGTAGACAATTATTATAGAAAATTATTTATAGATCTTTTCATAAAAGTACAAGGACATTTAGACTTGTTTGTTTATCTTTCCCTTAACAAATATTCATTAAGACAATTATACCACATTATTCCATATTGTTTTAACCAATAGAGATACTTGTTCAATTTGATGGACTAACTTTCTCGAGATCCAAAATTATGTATCTATGATATATTAAACCCTTTAAGGAGTTTCTAAATGTCTCTATCAAGTGACTCATGCTAATAAGTTGTAATCATATCCACCATGTTCATACTAAGGATGGGCACATTATTAAAGAATGTCCAACTAGGCCACCAAAGCGAACTATAACAGCCTTCACAACTTCGGTTGATTCGTCTACTGTTGTCCAACAAAATGCGCCTACTACTGTCCAATAAATTGCGTCTACTGATGTCCAACAAAATGCGCCTACTCTCGTCCAGACTTTGACCCCTGAAATGGTTCAGCAAATGATCATTTCAGCATTCTCTGCTTTGGGATTCTTAGGTTAATCATCTTCACCTTGGTACTTTGATTCTGGGGCTTCGAACCACATGACCAACAAAGCTCAATTTCTTAATAATATCACCAAATATTCTGGAAATATCAAGATACATACTGCTGATGGAAATCAATTACCTATCACAGCAACTGGTGATATTTCTTCAACTTTAACCAATGTTTTTGTTTCTCCTGGTCTTACTAGTAACCTTATCTCTGTTGGTCAATTAGTTGACAATAATTGTCAAGTACAATTCTCAAAGTCTGGTTGTCTTGTGCAGGATCAACACTCAGGGACAATAATCAAAGGGGCCTAAAGTTGGACGTCTCTTTCCACTCAATTTATCTTTGTTTCCAAGTCTTTCTTTACCTTCTATTTTGTGCAATGTTGCCACCATTGATTATCAAATGTGGCATAGGCGTCTTGGGCATCCAAATTTTAATGTACTCCATGACATATTAAAATCTGGTTTTCTTGGAAATAAACACACCCCATCTCTTGATTCTATTCATTTTGATTGCATTCCTTGTAAGCTTGGCAAAAGTAAAATTCTTCCTTTTCCAACACATCAACGGAATGTAACACAACCTTTTGATATTGTCCATAGTGATGTTTGGGGAGTAGCACCGATTATATCTCATGCAAATTACAAATATTTGTAACTTTTATTGATGATTATAGTCGTTTTACATGGATCTATTTTCTGCGCTCAAAAGATGAAGTTTTTTCCACTTTTAAAGTTTTTAATGCTTATGTTCAAACCCAATTTTCAACCAAAATCAAAATACTTCGCTCTGACAATGGGGGCGAATACACATCAAACTCTTTTCAAAAATTCTTGCAATCTAATAGGATTGTATCTCAAAGATCATGTCCCTCAACTCCCCAACAAAATGGGGTAGCTGAAAGAAAAAATTGTCATTTGCTTGATGTTGTCCGCACCCTTTTAATTGAGTCTCATGTGCCACCACGATTTTGGCGTGAAACCCTGATAGTTCATCTTATAAACAACTTGCCATCCTCATCAATAAATAATGAGTCTCCATTCATTCCAATATTTGGTAACCCACTAGATTACTCCATTCTTCATGTTTTCTATGTGTTTGTTATGTCCATCTTCCTCCACAAGAACACACTAAACTCACGGCACAATCGGTTGAATGTGCTTTTCTTGGATATTCATCTCATAAAAAAGGATTTTTATGCTATGATCCTAATCTTCGTCGAATTCGGGTTTCTAGAAATGTTATTTTCTTTGAAAATAAATATTTCTTTTGCAACCGATCATGACCTTCCTTCTTCTACATTTTCTATTTTGCCACTGTTTTCTAACTCTTCTGCAGGCCAGCCATCCTTTAAGCCCTTATTAACCTACCAAATATGTCGTGTTGTCATCCAAAATCAACCACTTGACTCCCACGAGCCCCTTTGAGAAAGTTCCTCGACTACTGATCCATCACAAGCACCAGAACCAGGACCTGTACGACACAGTACGCGCATCCGTAAGCCGCCAAAAAAGTATGGTTTCTCTAATCCCTTATCCTTGACAGCAGCATTATCTTGTGTTCCTATTCCCTCTTCTTATAAACATGCAATGAAGCATGGCTGTTGGCAGACAACTATTGAAAACGAACTTCTGGCCTTAGAAGAAAATCAAACATGGGACATTGTACCTTGTCCTCCAACTGTTAAACCTTTAGGCAGCAAATTTGTGTTTTCTATTAAGTTGCGTTCAGATGGATCAATAGATCGTTACAAGGCTCGTCTAGTAGTTCTTGGAATTAAGCAAGAGTATGGACTAGACTATGACGAGACTTTTGCCCCGATCGCCAAGATGACTACCGTCCGCACCATTCTTGCTCTTGCTGCATCACAATCTTGGCCACTACATTAAATTGATGTGAAAAATGAATTCCTACATGGTGATCTTAAGAAAGAAGTTTACATCAAACTTCCCAATGGTATGCCCACTTATTCCTCAAATATTGTTTGCAAACTAAAACAATCGCTATATGGTTTAAAACAGGCTCCTAGAGTATGGTTTGAAAAGTTCTGATCTACCTTACTTGGTTTTTCATTTATTAAAAGTCAATATGATCCATCACTTTTTTTTACTAAGGACTCCTAAAATTTTTGTGGTGCTTCTTGTTTATGTGGATGATTTGTGGTGACTAGTTCTGATCAAGAAGGTATTTCTAAAATACAACACATGTTGCATTCATCTTTTCACATGAAAGAATTGGGACGTCTTACTTACTTCTTGGGGCTAGAGGTACATTATCAACCGGAAGGAACTTTTTTAGAATTGACAAAAAAAACATTAAAGATCTAGTCCAACTTGTTGAACTCACAAGCGGAAATCCTGTTGACACTCCCTTGGAAGTTAATGTTAAACATCGGCGAGACGAAGGTGACCTTCTTGAGGATCCAACTCTTTATCGCAAACTGGTTGGTAGTCTTATCTATGTAACTATCACTTGCCTAGATATTTCTTTTGTTGTGCACATGGTTAGCAGGTTCATGCAAGCACCACAACATTTCCATCTTTCAGCCGTGCGACGAATCATTAGATACCTCATCGGAACCTCAAAACGGGGTTTATTTTTTCCTACTGATACAACACTCCAACTTCAAGCATATAGTGACGCTGATTGGCCACTGGCTGGTGTATGTTCTTAGAAAATACTCCTATTTCTTGGAAGTGTAAGAAACAAGATTCAGTTTCAAAGTCATCCACCGAAGCAGAATACCGTGCAATGTCTGTCACTTGTTCTGAAATAATATGGTTGCATGGTCTTCTTACAGAATTTGGATTCACTCAAGCATAACCTACTTAGTTATATGTTGACAACACTAGTGCTATTCAAATTGCAGCAAATCTAGTTTACCATGAATGAACAAAGCACATCGGGGTTTATTGTCACTCTATTCGGGAAGCCTATGATCGCAGAGTTATCAATCTACCTCATGTTTCCACATCTGTTCAGACAGCTGATATCTTCACTAAATCATTGACACGTCAGCGACACAACTTTTTAGTTAGCAAATTGATGCTTGTTAATTTACCAGCATCAATTTGAGGGGGATGTCAATAGGTTTAATGACTGCAATTATGATAATTACTAATCAGAATAATTGTGCATAAATGTATATTATACTGCACTATTTGATTTATTTGGAATATAATTAGTAGTATTAATTAGCATAATAAACTGCATAAATGTACATATGGCAGTTTCTGACTTATTAGATTAAATCAGCCCATTTCTTGTAATTTGACATGTATTTATATGAGAATTATCCCAAGGGAGAACCACAGCTTTCCAGTCATAGAATCTGAGTTTGACAGGGTATAGTAGGAAGGAAATTTTGTGATCTAACGCACCACTTGTGGCAGAATCCGGGTGGTATAATGATATTAACCAAACACATATATGTCTTATCCCTAAGGTGAAGCAACCACAATTTGTTTATCAATTTCGGCCTATTTTACTGTGCAACATGGTGTATAAAGTGTTGAGTAAGATTATCGTTAATCATTTCAAAAATTGCATTCTGCAATGGATTTCTCCATTTCAAACTGGTTTCATCCCAGAGAGAGAAATTCAAGAGAATATCATTACTGCAAAAGAAGTTATGCACGCAATGCATCGTATGAAAGGGAAGAAAGGATACTTTATGATTAAAGTAGATTTATCCAAAGCATATGATAAGATTAGATGTGTGTTTATTTAGAGAGTTCTTGTAGAAATCAAGTTTCCTGAGAAGATAATTGATATAATAATGCATGTTGTGGCAAGTGTGGAGACCAATGTAAAGTGGAATGAAGCAAGGAGTAATTATTTCAGACCTCAACGTGATATTCGTCAGGGGGAACCTATTTCTCCTTATCTCTTTGTTTTATGTGTGGAGAAGTTATCTCATCTCATTTTGGAATCCATTCACTTGAAGGAGTGGAAACCACTTCGATTTGGCAAGAAGGGTCCATTGATGTACCACTTAATGTTTGTTGACTATCTTTTTTTAATCGGGGAAGCCACTGAAGATCAATAGGAGTTTGTGATGAAGACTTTAAGCAAGTTTAGTAGTATGTGGGTCCAGGAGGTAAACAGGGATAAAACATGCATTATGTTCTATAAAAATGTTCAACGAGGGATGCGTAGTAAGTTGGTTCAGATATCAGAGTTTCGTGAAAAACCTGAAATGGGGAAGTATCTTGGTGTTCCTATTAAAGGTACAAGACTATGTCGACAAGGCTATCATTATATGGTAGAGAAGATTTCGGCTAAGATCTCTAATTAGAAAGCAAGTAACTTGTCCTTTGTAGGAATATTGGCGCTAGTGAAAAATGTGATGGAAATCGTGCCCATCTATCCCATAATGATTGATATTTTTCCTAAAGCTTGTGTGGAAGATATTCTTTGCTTGTTGAGGAATTTTTCATGGGGTGGTACCATAGACAAGGAAAAAAATGCATGCGATTAACTAGGATATCATCACTAATATGAAGGAGGAGAGTGGTCTCAGATTAAGGAAGTTAGAGTCCTTCAATAGAGCGTGCCTTATGAAATAAATTGCATAACCAAAAGGAGGAGTTATGGTGCAATGTGCTGAGGAATAAATACAAAGTTTTAAATACTCACAACCCCAGTTTCAAGTGCACACATTCTAAAATGTGGAAGGATATTGTCTAAACTCAACATCTAATGAGTCTATTTGGTACTTAGAGTACAGGCAATGGTGTTGCAATTAGGGCCTAGATGGATTGTTGGATTGAGCCTGGAATTTTCATTGAGGAGTTGGACGTCGTGATTCCTCATTCTCTGTTGCAAGTGATATTGTGTGAGTTAGTTATGAATGAAGGTAACTAGAACTGGCACCTTCTCGTGCATTGGTTACCGACTGGTATTGTTTAGAAAATTATGGCAATTCTGCCACCGCGTATGGAGTATAGGGAAGATGAGTTGTTGATAGCAGGATTCAGTAAGAATTATTTTTTGATTAGTACGCGCTATCATCATATTACTAAGCACAATGGTAATGGTATGAGTATCTGTTGGAAAATATCTAGTCCCTGAAAGTTCAAGAATGCGTTCGTGGTTTTATTTGGATGCTCGCACATGATCACATTGCGTCCAATTTTCTTCTGAGTGCTAAAGGCCTTGGTAGTGATAGCTGTCACTTGTGTGGTTGTGTACAGGAGACTACATTGCATGCCTTGAGGGATTGTAGCGTAGCAATGCAAATTTGGGTGAATAAGGTTCCTAGCAGTATTATTAATGTTTTCTATGTTGCAGATCTACATGAGTGGATTAATTGCAATCTTAATGCCAACACAAATTGGGCTAGCTATTGGGCCATTGAGTGCCATGACCTATGGACTTTGAGGAATAAAGAATGTCATGAGGTTGAGTATAATAGACCACAGGTGCCAAACTTGTATATTCAATAAAGAGTTCATGATTGTATGAATGCTTCGAAGATGGATAAGGTAATGGCCTCTCGTGAGAGAAACATGATTATAGTGGGTTGGAAACCACTAGATCTAGGATGGGTTAAGCTTAATACTGACGGTGTGCGGGTAAACTACCTAATTGCTGGTTGTGACGGTATTATTAGGAACATTAACGGTGATTTCTTGGGAGGTTTCTCTAAATATTTGAGTCTTTGCACTGTTATAAAGGCAGGGTTGTGGGTGTCTTCGAAGGTCTTAAGATCATCCATGAGTTAGGCTTAACGAAAGTTGTTGTTAATGTGGATTCTAGTATTGTTGCTGATATGATCAACACGGGTAGAGTAACAAATATGGATAGTGTCTTAATGGTTAGGCAAATCACGAATTTAATGCAGAGCATTGGAGAGGTGAGAATTTCACATTACTATGGTGAAGTCAATTTTTGTGCAGATGCGTTAGCTAAGTTTGAAGCTACTAATAGTGGTGTTATTTTATTTACGGAAGATTTTCCGATGTTTATTGTCCAGTGACACATTAAGTAAAAGGAAAGTATTTAAAATCACAATTATACTTAGCCACCACCTCTAACAGTAGTATATAATGTGAGAATAATTAATATGAATAGTTTCGGAAAGTTTTACATTTGTTAAAAATATAATATTTATAATCGAAAGAATACACACATATGACTTTCAAATTTTTTATGTGCATGTGGTATCTTATCTCTTATCAAAGAAAAAAGCCTAAAAAAAACAAACTCTTCTTTAAATACTTGTCTAAATTGTCATACACGTGTTGTATGATTGTCAAACATGTGTCGGATACCAATTAAAAGAGTATTAGAATAAGAAAAGTAAATCATTTATTTGATGACACTTATATGACATTTCCCACACATTTCCAACACTAACACGTGTCGGACACTCACGCATGTCGACACCTATTCTTAGAGGTGTCCATGGTTCATAGATTTCTTTTGACTTCACTAAAAGAGTTCGAACCTAGTTCTGGACACTAAGTATTGTTAAATTCTCAAGAGAGAGCTTTGACATCCATTATGGTTCTCACCGGCTCGGGAGATTAGCATTTGCAGTTGCACGGACCAAATACCTGGTTTCTACTAAAACAATCAAACCATGCTTATCTCTAATTGATTTTAACTCATATCTTCTTAATTGAACTGTTTTTGAAGTATATAAAGACAAACTCTAGATAAAGGCTCAATTACTTGCTTTCTAACATTGCAATGCATAGCTTATAAAACATACCACTCTACTTATTCTAATACAAGTTTGTTTCAAACAGGTCATTAAGTCATCAAAAAATTTAGCTTTATAACCTGCTTTGTTAACTTGCATTTTTTCTTGTCGTGATATGATATTTGTTTTTAAAAAATAAGTGTCTTTGTTAAACACAAAATTATTGAGCTTTCAAACCGATTGTTTATATCACATTTAACATATGTTTGGTTCTGCTGCGCATTCACCCAAATCAAGTGAAAAACTACGCCAATATAGGAGCTTAGTTATGGAGCTTCAATAAACTGTCCTAACACGGAAGACTCAAACAGGAAACCAGACATATGCCTAGTCAGTTGTGAAAAATGTTAATGGTCAAAACTGTGTGATGCCTATTACCGTGTTTACTTGATGTTCCACATCATAACTTCTAATGACAGAAGTTAATGGTTCATAAAACAATTTCCAAACTCTATTTTCCTATTCATTCATTTTACTTTTATAATTTATAAAACAATTGATTTTTTTTATGATTGAATTGGTTGAAAAATTTGATATTAAACCAGACGAGGTTGTTTTTTATGTAAAAAATGAATGATTCAAAGTTATAATCTTGGAAAGCATTAGTCAACTGATACTATTTTATCAGTTTTGCGCGGAATTCGCCTAAGACTAATTTGAATACAGATAGAAGTAGTTCTCATAGATGTGAAAACATACATGTTGATTTGATGTAATACAAAAAGAGAGACAAGGAAGAAAAAGTTAGAAGTGAGAATTGACAAACTTTGTTATTTAAAATGGTGGTAATCTTCATAAGTCTTACTTGTGGTTTCGTGAAACGGTTTATCATAATCTGTTTATCATAATGAGTTTCAGCAAGTGTGCATATTTGTTTTCTGTTTTGTTCATTTTGTGTTTGTATTTGCTACTACATGTTAGTACTGGTATAGACACGATCACATCATCTTCATTTATCAAGGACCCTGAAACTCTAGTCTCCAAAGATGGTAACTTCACTTTCGGGTTCTTTAGTCCTGAGAACTCTACAAAACGATACGTTGGTATTTGGTGGAAGTCTCAATCTACAATCATATGGGTGGCAAACAGAAACCAGCCACTAAATGATTCTAATGGGATTGTCACAATATCTGAAGATGGCAATCTTGTGATATTAAACGGACAACGCGTCTATTGGTCATCGAATGTTTCCAGCATAGTAACCAATACAACTTCCCAGTTTTCAGAGTTTGGTAACCTTGTCCTTTTGGAGAGCACGACAAGAAACAACTTATGGCAGAGTATTCAGCAACCTTCAGATACATTACTGCCTAGCATGAAGCTTTCGGTCAACAAAAGAACAGGTAAGAGTGTAAAACTCAAATCATGGAAAAGCCCTTCTGATCCATCCGTCGGTGTTTTCTCTTCTAGTACTGTCAAACGCCAAGATATACTTGAAGTGTTCGTTTGGAAAGAAACCCGACCGTACTGGCGCAGCGGTCCCTGGAACGGGGGAGTCTTCACAGGGATACAGGCAATGACAGTTGCATATTTTTTTGGTTTTCAAGGTGGAGATGATGGAGAAGGGAATATTAGTGTATATTACACAATACAAAACGAGGGGGAATTTGTGATCTATCGCCTTAATTCGGAAGGAATATTAGAAGAAACACAGTGGGATGATGAAAAGAAAGAAGTTCATGTTACATGGACAAGCCGAGACTCAGCGTGTGATGTTTATAGTATATGTGGAGCATTTTCAAGCTGCAATTCATTGAGTTTGCCAATATGCAGCTGTTTGAGAGGATTTGAACCGAAAAACATACTTGATTGGAATCGAAACGACTGGACTGGCGGGTGCGTTAGGAGGACCCCTTTGCAGTGTGAAAGGGTCAACAATAAAACCGCGACTAGAAAGGAAGATGGGTTTTTGAAACTACAGATGATTAAAGTTCCAGATTTTGCTGAAGGTTCAACTGTTACACCAGATATATGCAGAAGCCTATGCTTGCAGAATTGCTCTTGCCTTGCATATTCTCATGATGATGGGATTGGCTGTATGTCTTGGACGGGGAACCTACTCGACTTACAACAACTCCAAACTGGAGGACTTGATCTGTATGTTCGTGTAGCCTATGCAGAACTCGGTATGCTCTAGGCAACATAGGTCATTAACATCATTCTATCTCTTATGAGTTAGGACTTCAAATATAACTTTTTTTTTATTTACAGATCGAGGAAGAAACAGGACAGTTATAATTATAAGCACGTCGATAATTGGAACTCTCATAATTTTCATTTGTGCCTGTATCATATGGAGAAGAAGATCTGACCACCCAGGTAATATATCAATATACCATCTTTATTGGTTCAACTTGGGTCATAAGACTTATTGTTAATTGATGAGGAACTAAGCTCAAATTGTGTGTTTTCCCTGCAGCTAAACTGTGGCACTTTATTAATTTAGTAAGGGAAAATAACAGCAAAGCTTTTCAACTATCTAATAAATGTGGCTCACCAGAAAGTTATACTAGTGACAACCGAATTGGAGAAATGCCTCAAGCTAAACTACAAGAGCTATTACTATTTGATTTTGAAAAGCTTGCAACTGCCACAAACAGCTTTCACTTGTCCAACAAACTTGGACATGGTGGTTTTGGCACAGTATACAAGGTATCTTAAATGCAACCGTTGTAAATATTTTAAGACCATTGTCCATAGAAGTTGTCACATAATATTTTCTTCTAGGGGAAACTGCAAGACGGTCAGGAAATAGCAGTTAAAAGACTTTCTAGTGCATCTAGACAAGGTCTGGAGGAATTCATGAATGAAGTAGAGGTGATTTGTAAGCTTCAACACCGCAATCTTGTTAGACTTCTTGGCTGTTGTATTGAAGGCGATGAGAAGATGTTGATGTATGAGTACATGCCAAACAAAAGTTTGGATGCATTCATCTTTGGTTAGTTCTTTGGAACTCCTTTTAGCCCTTTTAAGAGGTGGCTTGAGAAGCTCCCTATTTTAATATTATGCTCTAAAATAGTATTAATGCTGCCCTTATTTTTTAGATCCAACCAAAAATAAACTCCTAAGTTGGAGGACACGGTATAGCATAATAGAAGGAATAGCTCGAGGATTGCTATATCTTCATAGAGATTCTAGACTAAGAATTATTCATAGAGATTTGAAGGCAAGTAATGTCTTGTTAGATGAGGAGCTGAATCCAAAAATATCAGATTTTGGTATAGCTAGAATCTTTGGAGGGGGAGAAGACCAGGTCAATACTTGCAGGATTGTTGGAACTTAGTAAGTGCGCCTTCTTTATCCAATATTTTAGTAGCATTAATTAAGAGAGTAAACTTTTACATGTTTTTGCAGTGGCTATATGTCTCCTGAATATGCAATGCAAGGATTGTTTTCTGAGAAATCAGATGTTTTTAGTTTTGGCGTCTTGTTACTAGAGATTGTTACCGGAAGAAGAAACTCAAATTTCTATGATGATGAGCTTGGTCTGAGCCTTTTAGGATTTGTAAGGCTCAACAAACTTTTTTTTCTTCTGATTAAGGCCTTTTTTGTTGTCATAACATTAAAATGTCTGATCATTTGTTTTATTTTTCTGGTCTGATTTAGATTTGGATGCAATGGATGGAAAACAATATTTCATCTCTAATAGATCCAGGAATATATGATTCTAGTCATCATAATTACATTTTAAGGTACATACATATAGGACTTTTGTGTGTACAAGAACTTGCTGCAGATAGGCCTACTATGGCTGCAGTGATTTATATGCTCAACAGTGAAGCTGCATTACTTCCTCCTTCTAGTAAACCTGCATTCATCCTGATGAAGAATCTGTTGAATTCAAAAGAATGTCAAAGTGTTTCTTCCATAAATAATGTCAGTATTACAGATGTATGTGGCAGATAGCACACTAAGAGCCATATGAAATGTTTTTAATGTCAATCAATATGTGGCCAATGCTAGAAAAAGAAAACTCGATATAATAAAGAGTTAAAAGATAACGCACTCACATTGTAAAATAGTTTATATTGTCATCTAATTAAAATTTATCATTTAATCATGTCATATAACTTAATTAAAATTAATAGTATGATTTGACACTCATGATTATGATTGATTGACGGTGTAAAATTATTTTACACCATCACTGCATATCATAATTTTACACCGTCACTGCATATCATTTTTCCTCTATAATAAAAGATGCAAAATGTCTTACAACTTGAATCTGCTCACTTCTTTGTCCGATCTCTAAATAAATTTGAAGAGACTTAGATATTTTCATCCAAACATTATAAAACAATTAATCAGCTAAGATTATTTGCGAACAAACAAATATTACTAGTTAATTAATAATTATTAGTATAGTCACGACACTTCTTTTTTTTTTTTCTTTCATATAAATACAATGCTAAACCATTCCATGATAAAAATTATGTATGAGCCCACTTCAAAACTATCATATATCTTCTACATTAATAATTTTTTATTTTTTTTAAAAAGCTTGAGGGAACTACTAGTACTATGCTAAAATTCAAAGAAACAAAACTGCGAAACAACAATCTCATTAAAAACCTTAGTGGGAAATTTAAAAAGACATGTCAAGAATAAATCATGTAAATAAGGACAAAACACCATGTTGTTAAGAGTAGAATATCACGCAATCATACCTGCTATTATTTGCACAAATAATGTCAAGCCTATATAAAGAGAGTAAGTATAAAGAGAGTAAATAATGTCAAGCCTATATAAAGAGAGTAAGTACTGTACTTGGAACACAAATATTTCTGTTACGCACCACTTTCTAAAATATTTCTTAACTGAACTCATTGTTTTTTAAAGTACACTTGAAAAATACTAAAATGTCTTTGGAAATCAAAAATATGTTTTCGAGACACACGTAGATGTGATAAAAATATATAAGTGAATTTTTTAACACACCTCATGACCTTTTTATCCATCTCTGCGAAATTCCCAAATTGTCCTTGGAAATCGAAAATATACTTCTGGTTAGCACTTTATATCATGCAAATCACGTTGAAAAGGGTTGAGTGTAAATCGGAAGTATATTTTTGATTTTAAACTGTATGTAATTTTTAAATAAAGCGTGTATGTGAGACCAAATTTGAAATAAATTCTTAATATTACATTATTTAGTATGGAACCGGAAATGTATTTCCGGTTTTCACCCAAATATTTCAAAAAATGGGACATACTGGAAGTATATTTCTGATTCCACTCAAATATTTCAGAAAGTGGTGCGTACCGGAAATATATTTCCGGTTTTCTAAAGGATATTTTGGGGTTTTCATGGGGTGTCACACCCTTATGGGGTGGGTTAAAAAATCCACAACATATAATATTTTCAGAGTTATATTTCTGTTTAGTACAGCAGTTGCATTTCTGAAATTTTGCTACACAGAAACAAAAAAAAAAAAATTGAAATACACCAAATTCACAAACTCAAAATACAATAATTCAAACAAAAAAAATTCTTCACATATCGCGCAAATCAACACTCGTCTTTATCTCATGGTTGATGAACTCAAACTTCCCTTCGTCGTTAATGGATAGCAAGTGGTACTCGATTTTCACATTTTTCTAATTGTCGCCATATGGTAAAAGTTCCTGCAATGTGTATTGCAGATATTCAAGAGGGATGTACTCGGTGATCTTAAATTCTCGTGACGGTGTGTTGCCGGTAATTAAGTGAACATTTCTAACATGCCAAATGATGTTCTTTCTAATAGTTTATGATTGATAACCAATACCTTATAAATTAATTTGAGTGTTTGGTAAATTAGTTGTTACACTAGTTAATAGATACAAAATGCCATAAAAGTAATTTTAATGAAAAATAGTTTATTAGCTAATTATATTATTAAATTAATTTATATTCGATATAAATAAATGTATTAATAAAAACATGCAAAACATTTTTAATTTATATTTAAATAAGACAAAATATTATTTTTGGTCCTTTAAATTTACCTCAAATTCATTCTGATCCCTTTTTAAAAAAAAATCTAAAATAGTTTTTTAATTATTAAAAAAACTCACGTTTATCCTTCCTGCCTATCCCGTTAGTCAAAGTCAATAGAAGTGCATATGTGACGCACACTTGTATAATTTTTTGTCATCTGAACTATAATTTTAAAAAAATTCAACAAAACTCCAAAAAAAGTTGGTCACTATACACCATATTTTATCACTTGAGCAATATCCTTTTTATTATTATTCTATGAAAACAATTAAAATTAGCAAATTCATGAAAGCATTATCTATTTTCTCCATTAAGGAAGTAACATCAAAAAAAAAAAAAAAAAAAATTCCCCTAACTTTTGCTTTTTGAAGTCTATCATCCTCACTCAAAATAATAACGTCGTTTTCCTCATCCTTTTTCTTTAATATCTTTGTTATCTCCATCTTCCAAATTCAAAAACCATAGTTTTTTATAAAGATTTCGAAATTGGTTGTTGAGAAGATCATGAGCGGGAAATAGATAAAATGGTTCTTTTTTTCGCTAACCCAGTTGCTCTGAAATACAAATCTAGACCATTGAATTACGAATTCAAGTGGATTGATGACATGGATATGAATATGAGTTTCTTAGTGAAAGAGTTAGAGACGATGAATTAGGGTTTGGGTTTGGAAAATTTCAAGGTATTATCCAATTATAAAGGATATAGATAAGAGATAGAGACATTATCCAATCAAAAAAGAGATAGAGACTATGAATTACGAAGTCTAGGTTCTTATTGCCTGAGATTTATTTGATGTCTGAGATTTCTAGTAATTAGAAAGGAAATATGAAGAAGAGAGAAGATTTGATGGAGGAGCGAGAGTTTCAATTGATTTGTTTTTTAATGAAGAGAGTTTTCACACACATACACACACACACACATATATATATATATATATATATATATATATATATATATATATATATATATATATATATATATATATATATATATATATATATATATATATATATATATATATATATATATATATATATATATATATATATATATATATATATATATATGAATTGTAAAATAACAAGACAAATATAATGTAGCCCAGTGGATATTATCTTTTTCGAACAACTATTGTGTCCATGGTTCGAAAAATATATTAAATTTGTATATAAATTTTATAATGAAATTTAACTGAAATATATGAAACTATATATTATAATTTTGAATTCAGTTATACTAATTTAAAATAATAATAAAAATAAATTTATTGGCTAATATTTTACATTAAATTTACAATAATATCCTGTTACCAAGTGATATACAACCTATCTAACATATTGTTGTCTTATTTGGTTTACTAAAATTAATTTCAATCCTAATCATAGAGAACTTACAAATTGGATAAAAAAATGAGTGAAAGCGTGTGAAGGTCGAACGCATAAAATGTGTGACTTGCAAACCATCAAAACTCGTTCCTCTCTTGTGTTTTGAGTGTTAAACAACTCATGAAAGGTTGCTAAATATGTTTAGAAGAAAAAATGCATGCTAATTTGGCTTGTAATTGGAGTTTAAATGATATAATCATTATAAGAAACTTCAGGTCCAAGCAATCATCTTCAAGTTCATGGGGCATCATGTACAAGAGGCTTTAAGATCTTCCCACAAGCTTTACAATATGCTAAAAAAGTATTGTTTTGGAAACTTGAGATAAACATTGCGATGCTTCAAAGTTGGCTGAAAATACGCACATTTAACTTAGTAAAATTTCAGCCCATAAGGACTAAAAATGGACTATAATGTCTCCTTAAATTCAATTACCTTACAAGCATTTCCAGGCCTTGCTTATTGAATCAAAGTTTTAGAGAACATCCTCTACATTATGGTTGAAAAAGAATTAGTTTCAAATTATGAAAATTGATCAACTTATGATCCTTGAAAGTTTGCAAAAAAATATATTTGGAACTTGTCAAAATTTCCCTTAGTCCCCAAATGACCTATAATGTTATCAAACTTTTGATGATCCTCTAAGAATAATTGGCTCTTGTCGTGTAATGAGAAGTTGTCGGGGATGACGAGAAGTGTTCATAGCAAAAATAATCTCTTTAAAATATTGAAAATTGAGAGTTACACATTTGTGATCATGAAATCAAGAACTTTCCCAATTAGGTCAAATAATTTTAATCAACTTTAAATCCTTTGGAATTGGCTTGCAATCTAAGGCATGATGAAGCACAACTTCGAAATGATGTTATCTTTAAAAACACGTGATGATGAGGCTCATATCTTGATGAAAATTGTTGAATAAGGCGTGGAAATAAATACATAAACCTACGAAGTTTCTTGATGAATCAAACCACAATACTTTGAGATAAACTTGACCACATGAAGTTGAGAGATGCTCAAGAAATGGAACATTGATGGTAGAAGCATAGCTTTTAAGTTTAAGATTTTGAGGTTTAATTAATGATCAATTGATTGAGGGTTGATTCTCAAAACCCTAGCTTAGGAAGTGAGATAAATGTATTTGGCTCAACACCTACAATGTACAAGACACAAAGCAAAACATCTTTTGGGATTTTTAGTTAAAGACCAGTAAAGATAAAATATGTATATACAAGAGACACAAATGGGTGTTTGATGGTCCCTCAAAGGAAAATTTAAAGAGATGAGAGAGAGAGAGAGAGAGAGAGAGAGAGAGAGAGAGAGAGAGAGAGAGAGAGAGAGCAGGTTAAGAGGCAACTCAATATTGTGATTTTGATGGGTTGCAAAGATGCAAAGTAGTGAGAGATCAAGTGGGTAAAAATTAGGGTACAACATTAATTATGTCACTGAAGCAAACATAATTTATGAAAAAAATATTAGTAATATCATTTATATTCCAAGAATGTCTTTGTCCCCCTCACAAGAACCACAACCTTTTAAATTGATGAGAAGATAATTCTCAATTATTGTTTCCTTTACTATCACAATTAACAAGTCTCAAGGACAATCTTTAGACAATATTGATTTATATTTGCCAAAAGATATCTTCACTCATGACCATTTCTATGTGGGAATATCTAGGGTTAAGAAAAAAATAAAGTTTTAAAATTTTGATTCAAGACAAAGATAAACTTCCTATGATTACTACATTAAATGTTGTATACAAGCAAGTTTTTCACAATATTTAATATATAATTATTTCTATCATACTAAACACAATGGTCTCTTTTGAGTTGTTATCTAATAAGACTATTTTCTCATTTTATAGGTCAAAACATTGCGTTAATCGTGAAGATTCATGTTTTAAATGTCATCAGTTGGAACATGATAACAAGTTGTTACAACATATGTTATATTTTGCTATATCCGTTTTTTCTTATAATGATCATTGCCAAGTATACATTTATTTAGTGTCAACAATTTACAATTCATGAATTCACTTATTGTATCATGATTAATTTTCAGTCAAACATCTTTTTTAACAATTAATTTTTTATAAACATATTTGTAAAAGTGGGTACTACAATATCAAGACTATGTTTGATAAAATTAGCGGGCAGCTAATAATTGGTAGTTTATGATGGATAATCAATAGTTGATAGTTTATAACTGATAAATTATTTTTAGTGTTTGATAAATTAGTTGTTACACTAACTGATAGATACAAAATGACATAAACAATATTTTTAATAAAAAATGGTTTATTAGCAAATTATATTATTAAATTAATTTTGATTTGATAAAAATAAATGTATAAACAAATACATGCAAACCAGTTTTAATATATATAAAAAAAAGAAGGCAAAATACCCTTTTTGATCCTTTAAGTTTACCTGGGGTTCATTTGTGTCTATTATCTTTAAAAAATTCCAAAATAGTATCCTTTAATTGTTCAAAAAAGTTTACGTTTGTCTCGTTAGTTAAAGTCAATAGAAGTGCATATGTGACAGACACATGTTTAATTTTTTTTTCATTCTGAACTATAGTTATTGAGAAATTCAACAAAACTCCAAAAAATTCTCTCGAATAAGGCACATGTTGGTCACTATACACCATATTTTACCACTGGAGCAATATCCCATTTTTGATTATTCAATGAAAACAATAAAAATTACTACATTTATGGTTAAGACTAAATAAAGTCTTAAAATTTTGATTCAAGACAAAGACAAAATTCCTATGATTACTACATTTATGTTGTATACAAACAAGTTATTCACAATATTTACTACATAGTTATTTCTATCATATTTCGCTGAACACAATGGTCTCATCTGAGTTGTTATTTAATAAGACTATTTTCTTATTTTACAGGTCAAAACATTGCGTTAATTGTGAAGATTCTAGTTTTAATTGTCAACTGTTGGAACATGATAACAAATTGTTACAACATATGTTATTGTTTACTGGAAAATCTGGTAAACAACCGCTAGTCTTCCAAATTAAATACTTGGATAACTTATAAGATCAACTAGATTGATCCTAGGACATGTGTCGAAGTTTTTATGATTGAACTTTTAATGGAATTCATGTTTTTAACAAGATTATTGCGTTGAGAAATATGTTAAAATTATTATGAATGCGAATTAAAGTAAATTCGATTGAAATATTTAAATGACTGGAATAAAGGCTTCGACTGGGAATTAAAGAAATGTAAAACACATGTAAATGACTTTAAAAGTAAAGATTTCGACTGAAAAATAAAAGAAATATTGAAAGTGTTTAAAGGATTTTGTATTTATAAAGTAATTGATTCTAAAAGTAATCAATAGTGTTTCTCATGCGTACGGTACTTTTAGTATATTGAGTAATTTTAACAAAGTGAACACACTGGATCCTACTAATAAGAATTTTATTTATACTAATTCGACCCTAATGGTCCTTTCCTAAGAAAATGCCATGTTCGAAGATTGCATGTCCTTCGAAATCTCAGACTTCCACGCATCCTCCATGGATAAAACGTTTCAATTCGAATTTAAATTTCTCCCTCTTGTGAGCGCCAAATCTTCAATGTATTCGAATTCAAATCTTCCAACAAATAACTTTTCAATTGAAACCTTTTGTCTTTCAAACGAATTAAACAACTTGAGCTTTTGCTTAATTTCATTCGAATGAGGCCCAAAGTACCGAAATAACTTCAATTTTCTTCGATCCAGCTAATGCCGAAATTACCAGCCAACAAATTGCTCCTAAAAATGTGTATTTTGTTATGCATAGAAATATTCATTTTTGAATAATACATTGAATTTCGACAATCCCAAAGCTCATAATGATCATTTATTGTTATGATGTCACAAGTAGTAATCACTTTTTCAAAACTTCTATTCAAACGTGCATGCAGCAGCTCCATTATTACCATCTAAAAATCAGTTTTCAAAAATTAGATAACCTCCTTTTCACCTTATAGTAAACAAACACGTGTCCCACTAACTCTTTGAGGTATAAACTTTTCAAATGCTACAAATTCTCTATAAATACTTCATCTTTTTAATCTTCATATGTTTGTTTCTACAACTTTTATTCTCCAACAAATTTCTAGAGCAAACCCATTTTTCTCCTCTACAAAACTTAAATCAAACACACATCTCTTTAATAATGTCGCCACTCAAGGAACAACAATCGTCTAAGAACAAGAAGGAAACAGGAACTTCAAAATATTATGTTCCTCAAACTGAACTCACTAGTCACCTCATGACTTCTGGAAATCAAGAATTCATATAAACTCCAAAGTTTACTCTAGAAAAAAAAGTCATTTATGCTTCCCAGGTACTCATTTCTTCTTCCCTTTATGGTAAAAACCCTAGGTTTTGTGGGTCCTTTGATTCCTACTGGGAATTTAGAGAAGTTTGTAGAATTCTTTCCAGTTTATAGTGAAACTAAACCTATAGCTAACAAAACCAAGCCTCCTAAGAAAAATGATGAAGATTCTGCTAGGAAACCAACAAAAACTTCTAAGGAGAAAGTCTCTGAAGAAACTTCTGCAATCTCTGAGGCTAAAAGGGAATTTTTCCAGTTTGATTATATAATTGAGAATTTCAAACCTTTTCGATCACGCTCTTTGTTAGACAAACCTTACTTTGCTTGGTTTACTAAAATTGAAAAGAAGAAATCTTAAGTCTGGAAAGATTTAGGTATTTTTGACTTAATCCAAATGCCAAAGTTAGGCTTTAGCTATTTCCAACCTTTATTGTTAACATCTTTGTACTTCTGGGATAGTACCTATAATAATTTCCACCTTCCTTGTGGGATACTAACTCCCACTCTTTTCAATATCGCTGCAATCATTGGACTACCTCCTATTGGAGAAGCATTCGATCCTTACTTGCAATCAGACAATACCATTGACTTTCAAGTCAAGAATTATAGCTTTAGTGCTTACATAAATCTCTATCATGTTCAAGGAGATAAAGTGTCTAAAGTCGAACATATAGCTTTTCTTGCTTTATGGTTATTCAAGTATATTTTCTGCTATAAATCCCTACAAGTAGCTAGGAGATTTTTGAATTTAGCAAACAAACTACATTCTGGTCGAAAGGTTTGTTTAAGTGAATTAATTTTAGCTGGACTGTACGAAAGTTTAGGATCTTCCACTTCCAAACTAAAAGGATATGAAGTTGGTACCAATTTGCTCCTTATTGGCCCATATTGGCTTCTTCAGTTATGGCTCAATGAAACCTTCGAACCATCCCTTCATACCTTTGAAATAGTGAATAAGGAAGACCCTTACATCTTGAATCAAACCATTGAAGGGACTAGGCTTCTACAGTTAACTCCAAATGATGATGCATAAAATCTTCAGAGTTGTTTTACCAACTATATGATGATGTTTTCGAAGCGTCATAAATTCCTTCCTTCTAAGGCTCCTTTCGCTAGTCGAACCCATAATCATGTTTGGTTCACTTTGTCAATCGATTATGTTTTAAAGGATGAAAACCCAGAAATTGAAGACATATGGCATGCATTTATCTTCCCTAAACTTCTAGTTTCTAGGATTATGCCAGTAAAGAGCCATGTTTGCTTGATAGCTTATCAACCCAACTTTGTGTCTCGTCAATTTGGATTATGTCAACTCATTCCTAAGCCTCTCTTCGATCGAAAATGAGAGCTTTGCGTTGTAGGAGAAGACTGCACTTTTGAGGACATTGCAATGTATCGAAGCTATCATGCCAACTTCGTTGAATTCAGACTTATCCCATTGCAACCGGCTTTCTATATGACGAAAGGCTTTCATTCTTGGTGGATTGACTTTTATACGAACAACATGTTTGATACTATTCAAATGAGCAAACATCAAACAAAAACTTTTTGACTCGTGCAGGAACATATACAGAAAGGTAAGCTAACACACATAAAGGAAATCCATGCGTTCCACAAATACTTTGGAATTATCTATGATACAACTAACCTTAGTCAAACTGTTACTTATGCACCGAAAAACTTTGGAAGAGAAATTCACTAAGAAACTTCCAAGCCTGAAAATTTCATCTTCTATAAAACCAGAAAATAGATATAGTTTGGGTTTTCAATTACAACCACCAAAGTTTCCAAAATTACCCAATGTTGACCTTGGTCTAGCAGTTTTTCCACCTTATCCAAACTAGTTTACTTGTGGAAATATTTTTAACAAACTAAAATATGATTCTCAAAAACCTGCTCGAAGGGTAACCTCGACTAAGTACACTCTGGACAGTTTCAAAGGTTCCCTTCACTATGACTTATCAGTTGTCTCTATTACATCTCAAACACGTGAAGGTGTGGAACCAAAGGATTCCTTGATCCTTTCAATTATCCTTTCATATTTCTTCAATATTGAATATTTTAACTAACCTCACCATATATATCCTTCTAGCTGTTGAAAATATAGTAGCTAAGAAAGAAAAAACTACAGGTGAATAAAGCCTCCGACCCAACCGGTGAAAACTAAAGGTGCCCCAAAAAAGATGAAAACCTCACAAGCCGACAGTACAACCAAACATACTTCTTCTTATCACAAAGTCATCGATGAATTATTCCCGGATTCTCCAACCCCAAAAACCAAGACAATTGCTAAAAAAGGAGTCCGGATTTCAAAACCACCTTGGACACCGACACCGACACCGACACCACCACCACCACCATGATAATATACATTAATGAGATTCCTTTATTTATGCACAAACACATTGAAAAAATTGTGGATGTGGGAAGCGATGGTAATTGTGGGTATTGGGCCGTATCCACTTTCCTTGGCCAAGGAGAGGAGCAACACATTCTTGTTCGGAAAAAAATTATCTCAAAATTGACCTCGCATAGTGAACTTTATACGCGTCTATACGTGACAAAGGAAAAGTTTAATAAAATTCACCATGCTCTAGCTCCAAGTAATACCCGGGCACACACCGGTTGAAAAATGGATGTGCTTCCCCGAAATGGGACATCTTATAGCAAGCACTTATAACGTGGTTGCGTCGACTTGACAAAATATGGTTTTTTGGAAACAGAAGCAACTCGATTTTCAAAAATCTTTTAATTCTCGAAAACTAGTGAAATTGCCACCTAATTTTATTTGTTCTAAAAAGAAAGGGAAAATATAGATAAAACCCCAAACAAGCGGATAAGGCGGTCTACGTGACCAAAAAGTGGGATCGGGAGTCGGTTATGTAAGGGGAAGGTATTAGCACCCCTTACATCCATCGTACTCGATGGGACCCATTTAATTCTACGCATTTGTGTGTGTGTTTACTAAGTTATGGATGCTAAAAGAAAACAGAATTTGTTATTTATTATTTTGAGTTTGACATTTGTAACTGCTGCCTACATATTCCTCGCAATGGGAAAGTCAAAACTCGTAGTTCCTCTTAAAAAGGCTTTAATTGGTGGTATTGATTTTATCTGAAAAATCGTGCGTTTAGACATTTCAAATACTTTGAACTAGGACTTGTTTTGTTTGTTTGAAAAGCTTAAGTCCTCGTTCGTTTTTGAAACGACTATTGCACCCTCTTTATTTGAAAAGAGTTTTTTACGATCACATATGAGGGATAAAAGAATTTGAATGAGTTGAATTGTTTTTTATGTGGATGAAAAAGTACCGAACAACGAGGCTAGCGTCTCACGATTCAAATACTAGAAACCCGAGGAACGAATGCTCGCACGAGTCGCCTATCACCCAAAAGTTTTCTTGAGAAAAGTGAAGTGAAACGAGTTCACGTTATTTAGAGTCTTTAAGCCACGTGTCTAGCGTCCAACGACTTAAAGACTAAAGTTTATTTGGGGGACAAGTTTTTTAGCAACTGGTCTAACGTCCAACGACTAAAAAACTTGTACTTTATTATGAAAAAGATTTCGAAAATGCACTCGACGTTGGATCGAGGTTTGAAAGTTTATTATGAAAGTGTTTTGGAGACGAGTTATAGTTGATTAAGCATATGGACTAAGGTGTGATAATGGAAATGAACAAATAATTGTATACAAGCATTAAATAAAGCGAGTAAACAAATTAAAAGCCCATACAAGGTGGCTTGCACAAATAAATGAACGATTTATACTGTGTAGGTGCATGCACGAAATAAATTTAATCGACTAATTAAACGAAACTTAATCAAGTAATTAGTTTACTAAAAATTAATTAGGTAGAATAATTAATTTTAAATAACCTAATTAGATAATTAAACAATGTTTAACTAATCAATTAAAGTTTCATTGTAAGCCCAAGCGTGGTGTGTGCACGAATGTGTGGCTGCGCTTCAAAGCTTTGTCAACTCAAGGTAGTGAAAATGGCTCGCATTTAGTATTAGTTTGAAAAATATTTTGGTTTGTGCTTTGTGAATAATTAAATGATAAAGCAATAATATTTACTAACTATTACATCAGGTGGGGAATGGGGTACAAATTTACAAATAGGGATAATACAGGAAAAGAAAAAAAATGCTAAAATTTCCTAATGATAAAAATGTCTACTAATACTACTATTATTATTTTTTTGAGTTTTTTGGGGTATATTAAATATTTTACTAGTTAAAAAATATAATAATATTTGTTATGAATAATAATAGTGGTAAATAATAATGATAATAGTAATTAAGTAAAATAAAAAGGTAAACTAATAATATAGTATTTACTGAATAATAATATAATAGTAATGATAATAGTTATTAAAAATAACAATAATAATTAGTAAAAGAAAATGGTTAGTAAAAAGAATAATAATAGTTAGTATATAAAAAACTATAATCCTAAAAAGAACAAAACCCAAACTCTGCATGTTCTTCGTCCTCTCTCTCGATGGTTTCCGTGAAATCCAGAGAAAAAAACCCATCGCTTTTCCTCGCCGTTTCTCTCGCCGTTCACCTCTCTCTCACACCGTCTCTCATCGGAACTCTCACGATCGTCCCTATCCCTCTCTCGATCTCACTGTCGCGATTGCTCTGTCTCTCTCAATTTTTGTTGCATGTTGGTTCTGATTTCTGTTTCGATTTGTGACTGATGATGTTCGTTTTATGTGATTTGGTTTATAGGTTGTTGGAACAAACCGAAAAGGGTTCTGAAACCCTACCTTTCGCCTGCGATTCTGGCCTGACCGCGGAAGCTGGGCTTTGGAGACGTATGGCTGTGAGGAAGAGTTTCTGGGCTACACTCGGGTGAGATCCTTCCAAACTTTTTCCTCCTCTTCTTTCTCAGTACTCAGAACACAATTTCTGAGAACAAATTTCCTGAAGGGTTGGGTTGAGGGAAATGATGAACACCGGGGTTAGGTTTTTTGTTTGCTTTGCATTGGGTTTTCTGTTTACTTCGTGTTGTTATGGCATCTGTTGGTATCCTTTTAACTGGTTTTCTGGATTTTGTGTTTTTTTGAACTGATAGTTGCCTCCTTCATTTTTGGTGGTTCATTTGGGTTTATAAGAACATATACTATTAGTCTCGGTTAGTCTTGGTTTTGGTCCTTGGTCTTTGGTCTTTGATCACTGGTTTTTGGCTTTAACCGATCTCTCTTTTCCTGTTGACTGGTATTTTTGTGAAACATACCTTCCTTCCTCTTGCTCAGAATTGGCTTTTTATCATTTATGTGCAAATTCTAGCTGTCCCTCTTTAGAAACACAGTCTGTGGTATTATGTTGTTTGTAATCAATGTCCATTTTCCACTTCTGGCATAAGATGCCTGCTGTACTATTGCTGCTCTGTTCTCTCTTTATACATGATACTGTTGCTTGGGTAAAAATGTTGATAACCATGTGTTTGGGTGAAATAAGATTTCTCTCTTGGCTGCCTGTTATGCTTGCTGTTGTGCTGACCTTTACCTCTGCTACTGCTAGCTGATAACCAAACTTCTCTCCTCTCTTTTGTCCCTTGTCTCTGCTGCCTGTTGGATTTAAATATATTGCTGCCTGTTGGAACTTTTGTCTCTCTTGCATCATGAAACATAATTGTTTTGTTGGGCTGTTTTACTTGGAATATGATGTTTCTGATTTCCAAATTATACCTCCTTTGTGAACCAACAACGGAAGTTGTTGTGATTTGCAATGGAGGTAACGGTAACGGCCGATGAAGGAGCTTCGGTTCCAAGGCCTTGTCATCTGAAACAATTAACCTTCAATCCTGATTCCTCAACACAACTCTAATGATGAGCCAAAAACATAATTCTTGTTTTCGTACAAAATTTAATCTGTTGCTATTAATTATGTTCCTTTTGTTGTTTCAGGCGACAAACGGACAGCATGGTGTGAAAATGAAGAATGCTCGGATACGAAGAACAGTCCGGAGGAAGGCAAATAATTAGCCCGGACAAAACTTTAGAACTTGTAGGATCTGTACAACAAAAATTAGAATACTCTGTAATAACGAACAAAGTTCCGAATTTAATGAATTCCAATTATTCTTGCAAAAAATTTATTCCTTATAAAACTTAAATATTTTTATAATACCAATTTGATATATAAAGAATATTCAAACTTGAATTGCAATTCCGATTTCCTCTTGTCATGAACGAAATTCTCCGTAATGCTTCCCCGCTATAAAACGATTTCCAGGAACAATCCTTCATTGGGCTAAATTTCCACAAACCGTATTCTTCTTCTTTTGTATTTTGTGACTTCCCAACTTGAAATTATACCCGAATTCTAAAGAAATAATAGAACTTTTTTCAACATTGTACCTTGAAATTCTGATCTTTGTATTCTCATTCTTGCTTGAAATATCCAACAATCTCTTGTAGTTATATTGACTGAAAATTTAAACACCAAGAAATGGCATTTTCAATCACCGAATTCAAATAATCCGAGTAAAAAGAATTCCTTCTAAAAAAATCAAATTCTCAAATAACTAATTATTTTTTGAATTCAACTTCTAAACAAATAAACCCTTTTTCGGAAGAACGATTCCAAACAACCTTTTTGTACCCAAAAATTCGAAATCGTACGATGAAACGGAGGGGAAATTTTGGGGTGTGACAGTTGCCCCTATTCAATCATCTTAAACCTGGTAAGTGAGAAAATGCGACAGCTTTCGAACGTTCAAGGTGGAAGAGGATTGAATACCAGAGAACCCCAAAAATTTGCCCTACGCAGGAAACCAATGCCACAAAAGAAAACATATAACATATCTTGACTACGGAGCCAAGAAAAAACGCTTGAAGAGAAAACTTGCTAAGCATCAACGGAATGCTTTAACACAACAGTGCCCAATTATTAGGAGATTTTAACAACACTGGGGATAACCGTGTAACCGAAATGACTTTGACAACAATTTTAATGAAAATGCTATGAGAAGAGAACGAACTTCTCAAGCGAAAAGAAAAACAATATATTGAAAAATTGACATGATTGGGAACTTAACAAAGAGTTCCCTGATAACTAAGGAATACCTAGAGACCTTAAACAAAATTTGAAAAAATTGACATGATTGAGAACTTAACAAAGTGTTCCCTGATAATTAAGGAATACCTGGAGACCTTAAACAAAATTGAAAAAATGACATGATTGAGAACTTAACAAAGAGTTCCCTGATAACTAAGGAATACCTGGAGACCTTAAACAAAATTGAAAAATGACATGATTGAGAACTTAACAAAGAGTTCCCTGATAACTAAGGAATACCTGGAGACCTTAAACAAAAATTGAAAAATTGACATGATTGAGAACTTAACAAAGAGTTCCCTGATTGACATGATTGAGAACTTAACAAAGAGTTCCCTTATTGACATGATTGAGAACTTAACAAAGAGTTCCTTGACTGTTGATTGAGAACTTAACAAAGAGTTCTCTGACTGTTGATTGAGAACTTAACAAAGAGTTCCCTGATAACTAAGGAATACCTGGAGACCTTAAACAAAATATATGGCTAGAACAATATTGGAATTATTGGTGCACGAAAGTGCGAGGAGCCATGGCATGCTGAATGTCTTTGACCGTGTAACTTCTGAGTTACCCGCAGAACAAAATCAGTAGCGCACCCGAGAGCACAATTCTCTGGGGATAAACAAAACAATATCCAGCACACCAGCGTGATATAGATGTTTATGAAGTCGGTAAATCTTGTTTCCGACATTTCTGCTGATGAGAGATCTTTGAACATGTACGGACATGTTGAACAACTTCTGAGTTGACAAGATCTTCAATTTGTATGCAGATAGCTTTACCGTTGATAGAAGAATCAGATTCAGCGCCTGTGACTGAAAAACTTCTAGGGTAATGAGCTTCAATTTGCTGGCATTTGTATAGACAATGCGTTGTAGCAAGTGGATATGTGGATCAACATCTGATTTGGAGAAATATCCTGAGATTGAGTAAACATCCCACCGGGTGGACATTTATTTGTTGAGTAGTTGATAACTTACTGGGGAAATAAACGCACCAGAAGTTTGATGTAATTTTCTGAGAACAACTCAGAGGAGGAAACGCGAAGTTCGCTGCCAGTAGAATTTGCTGGGAAGATTCTTGTCTGAAAGGAATCTTGAAAATATCAAGAATAATGTTGTAGTAATCCTTTCTGAAGGAGATTCACTTGGGGAGAGAAATAAGCTTCGCTGGGGAAACTTCGTAAGAAAACCGTGTGGAAAATTCGCTGGGGATTCCCGGTTGAATAATTTTGCTGACATTAGAGTTCGTCTGAAAGAGACAACCGTTTCGCTGGGGAAGAAATCTCGATTGGAGAAACCATCAGCTGTTGAGATCCATACAAGCATATAACTTGTTCTTGTAGAAAAGAGGATACTTTTGTCGTCTGAGAATTAATCCTTCAATTTTGATCCTTACGAGGACAATTGCAGTTTCAGTTGAAAAACCTGCAAAACAAATAGTCGAAGCTAATGCATGGGTATGATATGCATGATATGATTTTTTTTATGCAAATAGTGTATGATTTCCTGATACTGTTGAGAGAAGGAAGACATCACTGGGGAATCCAAATGAATGATCTTGTTGTCATAAGAATTCACTGGGGAATGATCGATCATTTCTCTGGGGAAGAGACTTCACTGGAGAGTTGACACCACTGTCGATTGTCTTTCAAACAAGCATTCGACTTGCGCTGGGGAGAAGAACTAAGTTTCCATTTGAGAAATAGTCTTCTTGCTTGCACTTGATTTCATTCTCGAAAGATCCCGAGTCCTGACTGGGGTTTATGCATGAATATATTGTATATGATATGTCTGAGTAAAGCGACGTGATCGACACACGGCGATGATTTATGTAATGATTTATGAATGTATACATGCATGGACTATCTGATATGTACCAAATAAAACTCGGCCTTGAAGGGTGAATCATCGACGAACCGACTTTTAAGATAAACCACCGCAGAAACTAAAGTTTAATGATACATTAGACGAGAACCACTACCGACGTGAACGGATTTAAATGATAACAATCGACGAGAACCGACTACCGACGTGAAGATTTTAAAAATGACGAGAACCGACTACCGGAGAACTGGATTTTAATGATAACAGTCAGACGAGAACTGACTACCAGACGTGAACTAGATTTAAATGATAACAGTCAGACGAGAACTGACTACCAGACGAGAACTGGATAACAGTCAGACGAGAACTGACTACCAGACGAGAACTGGATTTAAATTAACAATCGACGAGCGCTACCGACGAGAACGGATTTAAATTATAACAATGACGAGAACGGCTACCAGACGAGAACTGGATTTTAATGAAACCCAACAAGGTCGAATTTTATTGCACAATATGAGATGCATGATTTGACGCATGATTTATGTTAGTGTATGCAATACGTTTTGACTGTATGATTGGTAATGCATGAAGATGTTTTGACTGTTTGACTGGTTAAGACCAAGAAAGATTCTTGAAACAAAATTCCCATCAAAAGGAAGTTGTTAGCATGATTCCCTGCCACTCAAATTGAACGCAACAACTGTTGACACTTGAGAGGAGAATTTCCGAGTAGCTTGAAGACACATAACGAAATTGTCCGTATATAGCAATCATTGCCCCAGCCTGTTGATTATCTGAAGAGATTTGCTTTGAGAGGATGCCGGAACAGCTTACAGTAATCTGATACTGGGATGGCTTGCCCCAAAATTTGTGTTCCAATGCAGGATGCCCCTGATTAACAAATCCTTTGAGAGATATTATCGTATCTCGATGTGACTGCCCCAGATTGACTGAATCTTGAAGGATTGACTTTGTTGTGCTAGAAAATCAATGTGCTCCTTGAAGTACTTCAATGTGTCAAGGTGACTCCTTCAGATTGACAGAATCTTAGAACGACATGCCCTAAGCTAACTTCTCTTTGAGAAAGTCCACATCACTTGTTGATTGTTCTTTAAGGACCTGCCCCCAGATTAGCAGAAATTCGAGAAGCTGAATTTCAGTTCGACTGCCCCCCAGTTAACAGAATCTTGAGAAAACAACTTGTGACGCACCACAAAGTCTTTAAACGTCCTGCCCCCTTGATACAAATAAATGATCAAGTCTTTCCTTTGGACAAAGTTAAACTCGTCACTGATGTTCATTATGAGAACTTATTTAATGTCACATAATTGTTCTACATGTAGAAGAGTGTTTATTGTGACAATTATAATGCAACATTTATGTGTCTTGAAGTTTTGTATGAAAAACATGACCTTTTTTGTGAGCGGAACACTTTTAGAGTGCAACACTGAAAACTTTCTTTTTGAAAGATAAGACGAGCATATGATACCAACACAGATGCTTAACACACACTGTAGGAGTCAGGTAAATGCGATCTCTTCGTTGTATGCTTTTGAATTAACCATGCTTCAATTAGGACTTTTGAGGGTTGTAACGTGGCTTGGTTCACGGTTTTTTTTAGAAAAAGGATTTTTAGGCTCAAAATATTTGGTGCCCGCCCATTCTCCATGATGTTCTTCAGTCCTAAGTTCAACTATCTTGATACGAGCACTCATCTCTCGAGAGGGGTTATGGTGGTTGAGGAACCAATATAGGGTTTCTTGGACACAACAGACACCCACCTTGTCTTTTGGTACTTGACCACACAACTTGTTCTTTGTTGAGAATTTCTTTGAAAATGCATTTCGGGATTTTTGCTTTCCCAAATCTTGCCTGACTTTTACCTAAGCGACTTATTACTAAGTTTCGTCTTAGTGGGCTTTTTGTCTTTTTCTGTTCATTTTTTTTGAACAAGTCGTGGATCTATACACAACCTTGATTTGTTAGAAGTGATGGTGACTATCTGAGTCTTTGGGTTGTTGAGGGATAACTGTTATGGTGTCGTCATCTATTGACCTTCTGATGTGGGAAAGACCCCACATGGTATCATGATGCACACTGTTGTTTAGATGAAAGTCGACTATTGTGGTTTTGACCTTTCTCAACCTCTTGAAGGATAGCCATTGTTGTATCCTTTGGTGCTTACTCTCTTGATGAGTTTTAAACGCTCGATCAGATTAACTGAACACTACCCGCCCACAGGGTTAAAAATGAGGTTTTTTTTTTGAAAGAAAAGAAACTCCTACTTCAAGGCTCGAGGGGGTTAACGATGGTTTATCTCCCTTATAACTCCGATGTTTGGGGATATGAAACAAGGCTTGTACATCATCATCAAGGTTTTTACTCGAAAGCATACGACTAGAGACCTGGCGTTTTTTTAATTATCGTCATCCTCCATCCAATCTTTGCCTAGGCAAAAGGATTGGTAACGTTGGTATCAAAATGCTCGCAAATAATTTAAAGAGTGATAACGGATGAATTGAGTGACAACAAATGGATTACTTCAAGACAAACATACTCATTGCATTAATATAAAAACAAACAAGTTTCTACATGCAAACAAAGTTTAAACAATTAAACAAGATACACATGAAAATGCAGTAAAGAAATAAAAGACTGTCGTTGTTGAGGAGACTTGAACTCTGTCTTGACTTGTTGATTCAGATGAATTTATGTGGTCTTGACGTTCACTTGGGTACGGGGTTGCCATTCACAAACAAATTTCCTCCTTGAAGAGTCAAGTACTTCTGGTCAATCAACTGTTGAACTTTGGCTTTGTAGGCGTTGCAGTCCTCTGTTGAGTGGCCTACTGTTCCATCATGGTATCCACATCGCGCGTTATGATCATAACCAAGCGGGAATACCTTTGGTGGGTTAAGAAATTTAGGAACCACCAATGAATTTTGAACCAGATATGGCAGAAGTTGACTGTAAGTCACTGGAATTGGATCAAGAGGAGCATTCCTTCTTTCCAAATTACTTCGACGTTTGCGTGGATTCTGACGTTGACTTTGATATCCACGGCCTTGAACTTGTTTCTTTGCATGTGGAGTGCCCCATGGTTTCTGGTACTGTGGACCGAGAAGCATCGGGTGCTGATACTGAACAACTGCTACAGACGGAGGTTGACCATAAGGTATAGGAGGTGGAGCATGCGGAGCTTCCCAAATTGCATTGGTTTCATAATCCTCTTCTTCCATTTGAGAACCACTGAATAATTTTTCCTCATCAGCTTGGCTACTCGAGGCATCTTGGAGTTTTCCACTTATGAGACCGCTCTCAATGCGTTCTCCCACCATCACCAAGTCAGAGAAACTTGAAGATGTACAACCTATCATTCTTTCAAAGTATGAATTAGGTAAGGTATTCAAAAACAAGTCAACCAACTCCCTATCAAGCATTGGTGGTTTAACTCGAGCAGCCAACTCTCTCCATCTTTGAGCATACTCCTTGAACGACTCGTTAATATTCAGAGAAAGATTCTATAATTGAATACGGGTTGGAGCCATGGAAAGGTTGAACTCGTATTGTTTTAGGAATGAGGAAGATAAATCTTTCCAATTGTGAACATCATTTTTCTCCAATTGCGTATACCAATCCAGAGATGCCCCACTAAGACTGTCTTGGAAACAATGGATGAGAAACTTTTCATCATGAGCGTATGCAGACATCTTGCGAACATACATCTTCAAATGAGTCTCTGGACAACTAACACCTTTGTACTTCTCGAAGTTTGGCATTTTAAAATTTGGTGGAATCACAACATCTGACACTAAGGTAGGTCGAGATCTAGACCAAGATCATTTCCATTCAATACCCTCAATTGTTCCTTCAGATCAAGACACATTCGTCTGGCTTCAGTATCTTGAGGAGCTCTGGTGTTGATCATTGAATTCGTTCCTTGAGGATTTTGCACGTAGCTGGCAAACCTAGGCTTCTTAGCAGCCTGAGGACGTGGGATACGACCTTCTTGAACAGTTGATTGTCTTTCGACCGTAGGGATTGCATTGGATAGAACATTGAGCCCCAATTGAGGTTGAATAGGATCATCCACATGCAGAGGAGAATCGTACATTGGATTAGACGTAACAGTGAATCCTGACATGGAATCTGTAGTAGCATCTTGGGCATTGTTCTCCGAAGAAGCTAGCATGGCTTCCCACATCTGATCTGCCTTGTCTTTCACACCTTCCAGGTCCTCTCTTATCACAACTTGATTATGTTCCAATTGGTTTATCGGACTTGCCATGAGTGCAGGAAATCAGCTAACTGATCAGGAACAAAAGGTGACATGAGCTTTTTGTAGTGGAGGAGAAAATGCATTCATGTTGATGAATGCAAATGCATTATTTTATGTCTATTTTTGAATGCAAATGATTTTTTATATTTGTGAATGCAATGCAATGCAATGGCAATGCATGTAAGAATGTAATGTGATGCGATACATATTGATGTTATGCATAAAATTACAGGTAAAGTTAAACAGACAAGGGTTTAAAAGGACGGTCGGCCATGGTTTCGACGTCTACCCAACAATTCCCCATACAAGGTGGTTCTAATGTTTTTTTTGCTAAATATTTCTCAGAGTCTCAGATCCCCTTTTGAAAATATTATTGCCAAGACAATAGTATTTTCAAAAGTATACTCCGAGAAACGGCTCTTAAAGGGATACTCAAAACCTTTGAGCGGTTGGTCTCAGTTTTGGACATCCTAATACTTAGAGTTGTAGGTCATTTGTCTAGAAATTGCTACCCCGCACTAGCATACGGTGCAACAATCCCCTTAAAACGACCAACTCTAAGTTGTGGTCTTCACGTCAATCCAAGGAACACGGATGTCCAATGGACCTAAGCTACTCAACCACTCTAAACTTATGTTTCCTAGAAGCCTTGGTATTGGGCTTATCTACGAATCATAACCAAAACGCCCCAAGATCAAAATATATCACAGGATAGTATAAAGAAATAATAATAAACATCAAAGAAATAAATAAACACACAAGCGAAGAATTAAATTAGGGTTAACTCGCTTTAAAAATATTCCCCAGTGAAGTCGCCAACTGAAGCAACTCGATTTTCAAAAATCTTTTAATTCTCGAAAACTAGTGAAATCGCCACGTAATTTTATTTGTTCTAAAAAGAACGGGAAAATATAGATAAAACCCCAAACAAGCGGATAAGGCTGTCTACGTGACCAAAAAGTGGGATCGGAGTCGGTTATGTAAGGGAAGGTATTAGCACTTACATCCATCGTACTCGATGGGACCCATTTAATTCTACGCATTTGTGTGTGTGTTTACTAAGTTATGGATGCTAAAAGAAAATGTAATTTGTTATTTATTATTTTGAGTTTGACACGTTTTAGAACCGCGTGCCTACCTATTCCCTCGTGCAATGGGAAAGTCAAAACTCTATAGTTCCTCTTAAAAAGGCTTTAATTGGTGGTATTGATTTTATCTGAAAAATCGTGCGTTTAGACATTTCAAATACTTTGAACTAGGACTTGTTTTGTTTGTTTGAAAAGCTTAAGTCCTCGTTCGTTTTTGAAACGACTATTGCACCCTCTTTATCCGAAAAGAGTTTTTTACGATTGCATATGAGCGATAAAAGAATTTGAATGAGTTGAATTGTTTTTTATGTGGATGAAAAAGTACCGAACAACGAGGCTAGCGTCTCACGATTCAAATACTAGAAACCCGAGGAACGAATGCTCGCGAGTCGCCTATCACCCAAAAAGTTTTCTTGAGAAAAAGTGAAGTGAAACGAGTTCACGTTATTTAGGAGTCTTTAAGCCACAGGTCTAGCGTCCAACGACTTAAAGACTAAAGTTTATTTGGGGGACAAGTTTTTTAGCAACTGGTCTAACGTCCAACGACTAAAAAACTTGTACTTTATTATGAAAAAGATTTCGAAAATGCACTCGACGTTGGATCGAGGTTTGAAAGTTTATTATGAAAGTGTTTTTGGAGATACGAGTTATAGTTGATTAAGCATATGGACTAAGGTGTGATAATGGAAATGAACAAATAATTGTATACAAGCATTAAATAAAGCGAGTAAACAAATTAAAAGCCCATACAAGGTGGCTTGCACAAATAAATGAACGATTTATACTGTGTAGGTGCATGCACGAAATAAATTTAATCGACTAATTAAACGAAACTTAATCAAGTAATTAGTTTACTAAAAATTAATTAGGTAGACTAATTAATTTTAAATAACCTAATTAGATAATTAAACAATGTTTAACTAATCAATTAAAGTTTCATTGTAAGCCCAAGAGCAAGCGTGGTGTGTGCACGAATGTGTGGCCGTTGTGACGCTTCAAAGCTTTGTCAACTCAAGGTAGTGAAAAATGGCTCGCACGAGTATTAGTTTGAAAAATGTTTTGGTTTGTGCTTTGTGAATAATTAAATGATAAAGCAATAATATTTACTAACTATTACATCAGGTGGGGAATGGGGGTACAAATTTACAAATAGGGATAATACAGGAAAAGAAAAAAAATGCTAAAATTTCCTAATGATAAAAATGTCTACTAATACTACTATTATTATTTTTTTGAGTTTTTTGGGGTATATTAAATATTTTACTAGTTAAAAAATATAATAATATTTGTTATGAATAATAATAGTGGTAAATAATAATGATAATAGTAATTAAGTAAAATAAAAGGTAAACTAATAATATAGTATTTCTTGAATAATAATATAATAGTGATGATAATATTTATTAAAAATAACAATAATAATTAGTAAAAGAAAATGGTTAGTAAAAGAATAATAATAATTAGTATATAAAAACTATAATCCTAAAAGAACAAAACCCAAACTCGCATGTTCTTCGTCTCTCTCGATGGTTTAGTGAAATCCAAGAAAAACCCATCGCCTCGCCGTTTCTCTGCTGCTCACCTCTCTCTCACCGCCTCTCATCGGAACTCTCACGATCGTCCCTATCCTCTCTCGATCTCACCGCCGCGATTGCTCTGCCTCTCAATTGCATGTTGGTTCCGATTGCTTCGATTTGTGACCGATGATTTTTTCGTGATTTGGTTTAAGGTTGTTGGAACAAACCGAAAAGGGTTCTGAAACCCTACCTTTCGCCTGCGATTCTGGCCTGACCGCGGAAGCTGGGCTTTGGAGACGTATGGCTGTGAGGAAGAGTTTCTGGGCTACACTCGGGTGAGATCCTTCCAAACTTTTTCCTCCTCTTCTTTCTCAGTACTCAGAACACAATTTCTGAGAACAAATTTCCTGAAGGGTTGGGTTGAGGGAAATGATGAACACTGGGGTTAGGTTTTTTGTTTGCTTTGCATTGGGTTTTCTGTTTACTTCGTGTTGTTATGGCATCTGTTGGTATCCTTTTAACTGGTTTTCTGGATTTTGTGTTTTTTTGAACTGATAGTTGCCTCCTTCATTTTTGGTGGTTCATTTGGGTTTATAAGAACATATACTATTAGTCTCGGTTAGTCTTGGTTTTGGTCCTTGGTCTTTGGTCTTTGATCACTGGTTTTTGGCTTTAACCGATCTCTCTTTTCCTGTTGACTGGTATTTTTGTGAAACATACCTTCCTTCCTCTTGCTCAGAATTGGCTTTTTATCATTTATGTGCAAATTCTAGCTGTCCCTCTTTAGAAACACAGTCTGTGGTATTATGTTGCTTGTAATCAATGTCCATTTTCCACTTCTGGCATAAGATGCCTTGTATTATTTCGCCTGTTCTCTTTATACATGATATCGTTGCTTGGGTAAAAATGTTGATAACCATGTGTTTGGGTGAAATAAGATTTCTCTTGGTCAGTTATGCTTTGTTGGTTGACCTTTACCTCTGCCATCGCTATGATAACCAAACTTTCTCTCTCTTTGTCCCTTGTCTCGCTGCTGTTGGATTTAAATATATTGTCTGTTGGAACTTTTGTCTCTCTTGCATTCAATGAAACATAATTGTTTTGTTTGTTTTACTTGGAATATGATGTTTCGATTTCCAAATTATACCTCCTTTGTGAACCAACAACGGAAGTTGTTGTGATTTGCAATGGAGGTAACGGTAACGGCCGATGAAGGAGCTTCGGTTCCGAGGCCTTGTCATCTGAAACAATTAACCTTCAATCCTGATTCCTCAACACAACTCTAATGATGAGCCAAAACATAATTCTTGTTTTCGTATAAAATTTAATTGTTATTAATTATGTTCCTTTGTTGTTTCAAAGACAAACGGAAGATGGTGTGAAAATGAAGAATGCTCGGATACGAAGAACAGTCCGGAGGAAGGCAAATAATTAGCCCGGACAAAACTTTAGAACTTGTAGGATCTGTACAACAAAAATTAGAATACTCTGTAATAACGAACAAAGTTCCGAATTTAATGAATTCCAATTATTCTTGCAAAAAATTTATTCCTTATAAAACTTAAATATTTTTATAATACCAATTTGATATATAAAGAATATTCAAACTTGAATTGCAATTCCGATTTCCTCTTGTCATGAACGAAATTCTCCGTAATGCTTCCCGCTATAAAACGATTTCCGGAACAATCCTTCATTGGGCTAAATTTCCACAAAACCGTATTCTTCTTCTTTTGTATTTTGTGACTTCCCAACTTGAAATTATACCCAATTCTAAAGAAATAATAGAACTTTTTCAACATTGTACCTTGAAATTCTGATCTTTGTATTCTCATTCTTGCTTGAAATATCCAACAATCTCTTGTAGTTATATTGACTGAAAATTTAAACACCAAGAAATGGCATTTTCAATCACCGAATTCAAATAATCCGAGTAAAAAGAATTCCTTCTAAAAAAATCAAATTCTCAAATAACTAATTATTTTTTGAATTCAACTTCTAAACAAATAAACCCTTTTTCGGAAGAACGATTCCAAACAACCTTTTTGTACCCAAAATTCGAAATCGTACGATGAAACGGAGGGGAAATTTTGGGGTGTGACAGTTGCCCCTATTCAATCATCTTAAACCTGGTAAGTGAGAAAATGCGACAGCTTTCGAACGTTCAAGGTGGAAGAGGATTGAATACCAGAGAACCCCAAAAATTTGCCCTACGCAGGAAACCAATGCCACAAAAGAAAACATATAACATATCTTGACTACGGAGCCAAGAAAAAACGCTTGAAGAGAAAACTTGCTAAGCATCAACGGAATGCTTTAACACAACAGTGCCCAATTATTAGGAGATTTTAACAACACTGGGGATAACCGTGTAACCGAAATGACTTTGACAACAATTTTAATGAAAATGCTATGAGAAGAGAACGAACTTCTCAAGCGAAAAGAAAAACAATATATTGAAAAATTGACATGATTGGGAACTTAACAAAGAGTTCCCTGATAACTAAGGAATACCTAGAGACCTTAAACAAAATTTGAAAAAATTGACATGATTGAGAACTTAACAAAGTGTTCCCTGATAATTAAGGAATACCTGGAGACCTTAAACAAAATTGAAAAAATGACATGATTGAGAACTTAACAAAGAGTTCCCTGATAACTAAGGAATACCTGGAGACCTTAAACAAAATTGAAAAATGACATGATTGAGAACTTAACAAAGAGTTCCCTGATAACTAAGGAATACCTGGAGACCTTAAACAAAAATTGAAAAATTGACATGATTGAGAACTTAACAAAGAGTTCCCTGATTGACATGATTGAGAACTTAACAAAGAGTTCCCTTATTGACATGATTGAGAACTTAACAAAGAGTTCCTTGACTGTTGATTGAGAACTTAACAAAGATTTCTCGATCGCTGATTGAGAACTTAACAAAGAGTTCCACGATAACTAAGGAATACCGAGACCTTAAACAAAATATATGGCTAGAACAATATTGAATTATTGGTGCACGAAGTGCGAGGAGCCATGGCATCGAATGTCTTTGACCGTAACCCGAGTTACCCGCAGAACAAAACCAGAGCACGAGAGCACAATTCTCGGGGATAAACAAAACAATATCCAGACACCATTGATATAGATGTTTATGAAGTCGGTAAATCTTGTTTGACATTTCACGATGAGAGATCTTTGAACATGTACGGACATGTTGAACAACTTCGAGTTGACAAGATCTTCAATTTGTATGCGATAGCTTTACCGTTGATAGAAGAATCGATTCTACCGTGGATGAAAAACTTCTAGGGTAATGAGCTTCAATTTGTCGGCATTTGTATAGACAATGCGTTGTAGCAAGTGGATATGTGGATCAACATCCGATTTGGAGAAATATCCCGAGATTGAGTAAACATCCCACGGGTGGACATTTATTTGTTGAGTAGTTGATAACTTCGGGAAATAAACGCACTTAAGTTTGATGTAATTTTCGAGAACAACTCGAGGAGGAAACGCCAAGTTCGAAGAGAATTTGGGAAGATTCTTGTCCGAAAGGAATCTTGAAAATATCAAGAATAATGTTGTAGTAATCCTTTTCAAGGAGATTCACTGGGAGAGAAATAAGCTCACTGGGAAACTTTAAGAAAACCGTGTGGAAAATTTAGGATTCCGGTTGAATAATTTTCTTGACATTAGAGTTCGTCGAAAGAGACAACCGTTTATTTGGGAAGAAATCTCGATTGGAGAAACCATCACCGTTGAGATCCATACAAGCATATAACTTGTTCTTGTAGAAAAGAGGATACTTTTGTCGTCGAGAATTAATCCTTCAATTTTGATCCTTACGAGGACAATTGCGCTTCATTGAAAACCCGCAAAACAAATAGTCAAGCTAATGCATGGGTATGATATGCATGATATTTTTTTTATGCAAATAGTGTATGATTTCACATCTTGTTGAGAGAAGGAAGACATCATGGGAATCAAATGAATGATCTTGTTGTCATAAGAATTCACCGGGAATGATCGATCATTTCTCTGGGGAAGAGACTTCACTGGAGAGTTGACACCACTGTCGATTGTCTTTCAAACAAGCATTCGACTTGCGCTGGGGAGAAGAACTAAGTTTCCATTTGAGAAATAGTCTTCTTGCTTGCACTTGATTTCATTCTCGAAAGATCCCGAGTCCTGACTGGGGTTTATGCATGAATATATTGTATATGATATGTCTGAGTAAAGCGACGTGATCGACACACGGCGATGATTTATGTAATGATTTATGAATGTATACATGCATGGACTATCTGATATGTACCAAATAAAACTCGGCCTTGAAGGGTGAATCATCAGACGAGAACTGACTTTTAAGATAAACCACCAGCAGGAAACTAAAGTTTAATGATAACAGTTAGACGAGAACTGACTACCAGACGTGAACTGGATTTAAATGATAACAGTCTGACGAGAACTGACTACCAGACGTGAACTGGATTTTAATTAACAGTCAGACGAGAACTGACTACCAGACGAGAACTGGATTTTAATGATAACAGTCAGACGAGAACTGACTACCAGACGTGAACTAGATTTAAATGATAACAGTCAGACGAGAACTGACTACCAGACGAGAATCGGATAATGATGACGAGAACCGACTACCGAAGAACTGGATTTAAATTAACAATCGACGAGAACCGCTACCGACGAACTGATTTAAATTATAACAATGACGAGAACTGCTACGACGAGAACTGGATTTTAATGAAACCCAACAAGGTCGAATTTTATTGCACAATATGAGATGCATGATTTGACGCATGATTTATGTTAGTGTATGCAATACGTTTTGACTGTATGATTGGTAATGCATGAAGATGTTTTGACTGTTTGACTGGTTAAGACCAAGAAAGATTCTTGAAACAAAATTCCCATCAAAAGGAAGTTGTTAGCATGATTCCCTGCCACTCAAATTGAACGCAACAGCTGTTGACACTTGAGAGGAGAATTTCCGAGCAGCTTGAAGACACATAACGAAATTGTCCGTATATAGCAATCATTGCCCCAGCCTGTTGATTATCTGAAGAGATTTGCTTTGAGAGGATGCCGGAACAGCTTACAGTAATCTGATACTGGGATGGCTTGCCCCAAAATTTGTGTTCCAATGCAGGATGCCCCTGATTAACAAATCCTTTGAGAGATATTATCGTATCTCGATGTGACTGCCCCAGATTGACTGAATCTTGAAGGATTGACTTTGTTGTGCTAGAAAAATCAATGTGCTCCTTGGAAGTACTTCAATGTGTCAAGGTGACTCCTTCAGATTGACAGAATCTTAGAACGACATGCCCTAAGCTAACTTCTCTTTGAGAAAGTCCACATCACTTGTTGATTGTTCTTTAAGGACTGCCTGATTAGCGTAAATTGAGAAGTGAATTTCGATTCATCGCTCCCGCTAACGTAATCTTGAGAAAACAACTTGTGACGCACCACAAAGTCTTTAAACGTCCTGCCCCTTGATACAAATAAATGATCAAGTCTTTCCTTTGGACAAAGTTAAACTCGTCACAGATGTTCATTATGAGAACTTATTTAATGTCACATAATTGTTCTACATGTAGAAGAGTGTTTATTGTGACAATTATAATGCAACATTTATGTGTCTTGAAGTTTTGTATGAAAAACATGACCTTTTTTGTGAGCGGAACACTTTTAGAGTGCAACACTGAAAACTTTCTTTTTGAAAGATAAGACGAGCATATGATACCAACACAGATGCTTAACACACACTGTAGGAGTCAGGTAAATGCGATCTCTTCGTTGTATGCTTTTGAATTAACCCATGCTTCAATTAGGACTTTTGAGGGTTGTAACGTGGCTTGGTTCACGGTTTTTTTTAGAAAAAGGATTTTTAGGCTCAAAATATTTGGTGCCCGCCCATTCTCCATGATGTTCTTCAGTCCTAAGTTCAACTATCTTGATCGAGCACTCATCTCTCGAGAGGGGTTATGGTGGTTGAGGAACCAATATAGGGTTTCTTGGACACAACAGACACCCACCTTGTCTTTTGGTACTTGACCACACAACTTGTTCTTTGTTGAGAATTTCTTTGAAAATGCATTTCGGGATTTTTGCTTTCCCAAATCTTGCCTGACTTTTACCTAAGCGACTTATTACTAAGTTTCGTCTTAGTGGGCTTTTTGTCTTTTTCTGTTCATTTTTTTTGAACAAGTCGTGGATCTATACACAACCTTGATTTGTTAGAAGTGATGGTGACTATCTGAGTCTTTGGGTTGTTGAGGGATAACTGTTATGGTGTCGTCATCTATTGACCTTCTGATGTGGGAAAGACCCCACATGGTATCATGATGCACACTGTTGTTTAGATGAAAGTCGACTATTGTGGTTTTGACCTTTCTCAACCTCTTGAAGGATAGCCATTGTTGTATCCTTTGGTGCTTACTCTCTTGATGAGTTTTAAACGCTCGATCAGATTAACTGAACACTACCCGCCCACAGGGTTAAAAATGAGGTTTTTTTTTGGAAAGAAAAGAAACTCCTACTTCAAGGCTCGAGGGGGTTAACGATGGTTTATCTCCCTTATAACTCCGATGTTTGGGGATATGAAACAAGGCTTGTACATCATCATCAAGGTTTTTACTCGAAAGCATACGACTAGAGACCTGGCGTTTTTTTAATTATCGTCATCCTCCATCCAATCTTTGCCTAGGCAAAAGGATTGGTAACGTTGGTATCAAAATGCTCGCAAATAATTTAAAGAGTGATAACGGATGAATTGAGTGACAACAAATGGATTACTTCAAGACAAACATACTCATTGCATTAATATAAAAACAAACAAGTTTCTACATGCAAACAAAGTTTAAACAATTAAACAAGATACACATGAAAATGCAGTAAAGAAATAAAAGACTGTCGTTGTTGAGGAGACTTGAACTCTGTCTTGACTTGTTGATTCAGATGAATTTATGTGGTCTTGACGTTCACTTGGGTACGGGGTTGCCATTCACAAACAAATTTCCTCCTTGAAGAGTCAAGTACTTCTGGTCAATCAACTGTTGAACTTTGGCTTTGTAGGCGTTGCAGTCCTCTGTTGAGTGGCCTACTGTTCCATCATGGTATCCACATCGCGCGTTATGATCATAACCAAGCGGGAATACCTTTGGTGGGTTAAGAAATTTAGGAACCACCAATGAATTTTGAACCAGATATGGCAGAAGTTGACTGTAAGTCACTGGAATTGGATCAAGAGGAGCATTCCTTCTTTCCAAATTACTTCGACGTTTGCGTGGATTCTGACGTTGACTTTGATATCCACGGCCTTGAACTTGTTTCTTTGCATGTGGAGTGCCCCATGGTTTCTGGTACTGTGGACCGAGAAGCATCGGGGTGCTGATACTGAACAACTGCTACAGACGGAGGTTGACCATAAGGTATAGGAGGTGGAGCATGCGGAGCTTCCCAAATTGCATTGGTTTCATAATCCTCTTCTTCCATTTGAGAACCACTGAATAATTCTTCCTCATCAGCTTGGCTACTCGAGGCATCTTGGAGTTTTCCACTTATGAGACCGCTCTCAATGCGTTCTCCCACCATCACCAAGTCAGAGAAACTTGAAGATGTACAACCTATCATTCTTTCGAAGTATGAATTAGGTAAGGTATTCAAAAACAAGTCAACCAACTCCCTATCAAGCATTGGTGGTTTAACTCGAGCAGCCAACTCTCTCCATCTTTGAGCATACTCCTTGAACGACTCGTTAATATTCAGAGAAAGATTCTGTAATTGAATACGGGTTGGAGCCATGGAAAGGTTGAACTCGTATTGTTTTAGGAATGAGGAAGATAAATCTTCCAATTGTGAACATCATTTTCTCCAATTCGTATACCAATCCGTAGATGCCCCACTAAGACATCTTGGAAACAATGGATGAGAAACTTTTCATCATGAGCGTATGCGACATCTTGCGAACATACATCTTCAAATGAGTCTCGGACAACTAACACCTTTGTACTTCTCAAGTTTGGCATTTTAAACTTTGGTGGAATCACAACATCGACACTAAGCGGTCGAGATCTAGACCAACAGTATCATTTCCATTCAATACCCTCAATTGTTCCTTCAGATCAAGACACATTCGTCTGGCTTCAGTATCTTGAGGAGCTCTGGTGTTGACCATTGAATTCGTTCCTTGAGGATTTTGCACGTAGCTGGCAAACCTAGGCTTCTTAGCAGCCTGAGGACGTGGGATACGACCTTCTTGAACAGTTGATTGTCTTTCGACCGTAGGGATTGCATTGGATAGAACATTGAGCCCCAATTGAGGTTGAATAGGATCATCCACATGCAGAGGAGAATCGTACATTGGATTAGACGTAACAGTGAATCCTGACATGGAATCTGTAGTAGCATCTTGGGCATTGTTCTCCGAAGAAGCTAGCATGGCTTCCCACATCTGATCTGCCTTGTCTTTCACACCTTCCAGGTCCTCTCTTATCACAACTTGATTATGTTCCAATTGGTTTATCGGACTTGCCATGAGTGCAGGAAATCAGCTAACTGATCAGGAACAAAAGGTGACATGAGCTTTTGTAGTGGAGGAGAAAATGCATTCATGTTGATGAATGCAAATGCATTATTTTATGTCTATTTTGAATGCAAATGATTTTTTATATTTGTGAATGCAATGCAATGCAATGGCAATGCATGTAAGAATGTAATGTGATGCGATACATATTGATGTTATGCATAAAATTACAGGTAAAGTTAAACAGACAAGGGTTTAAAAGGACGGTCGGCCATGGTTTCGACGCTACCCAACAATTCCCATACAAGGTGGTTCTAATGTTTTTTGCTAAATATTCTCGAGTTCAGATCCCTTTGAAAATATTATTGCCAAGACAATAGTATTTTCAAAAGTATACTCCGAGAAACGGCTCTTAAAGGATACTCAAAACCTTTGAGCGGTTGGTCTCATTTTGACATCCTAATACTTAGAGTTGTAGGTCATTTGTCTAGAAATTTCGCCCGCACTAGCATACGGTGCAACAATCCCTTAAAACGACCAACTCTAAGTTGTGGTCTTCACGTCAATCCAAGGAACACGGATGTCCAATGGACCTAAGCTACTCAACCACTCTAAACTTATGTTTCCTAGAAGCCTTGGTATTGGGCTTATCTACGAATCATAAAAACCCCAAGATCAAAATATATCACGGATAGTATAAAGAAATAATAATAAACATCAAAGAAATAAATAAACACACAAGCGAAGAATTAAATTAGGGTTAACTCGCTTTAAAAATATTCCCCAGTGAAGTCGCCAACTGAAGCAACTCGATTTTCAAAAATCTTTTAATTCTCGAAAACTAGTGAAATCGCCACCTAATTTTATTTGTTCTAAAAGAACGGGAAAATATAGATAAAACCCCAAACAAGCGGATAAGGCGGTCTACGTGACCAAAAAGTGGGATCGGGAGTCGGTTATGTAAGGGGAAGGTATTAGCACCCCTTACATCCATCGTACTCGATGGGACCCATTTAATTCTACGCATTTGTGTGTGTGTTTACTAAGTTATGGATGCTAAAAGAAAACAAAATTTGTTATTTATTATTTTGAGTTTGACACGGTTTTAGAACCGCGTGCCTACCTATTCCCTCGTGCAATGGGAAAGTCAAAACTCTATAGTTCCTCTTAAAAAGGCTTTAATTGGTGGTATTGATTTTATCTGAAAAATCGTGCGTTTAGACATTTCAAATACTTTGAACTAGGACTTGTTTTGTTTGTTTGAAAAGCTTAAGTCCTCGTTCGTTTTTGAAACGACTATTGCACCCTCTTTATCCGAAAAGAGTTTTTTACGATTGCATATGAGCGATAAAAGAATTTGAATGAGTTGAATTGTTTTTTATGTGGATGAAAAAGTACCGAACAACGAGGCTAGCGTCTCACGATTCAAATACTAGAAACCCGAGGAACGAATGCTCGCACGAGTCGTCTATCACCCAAAAAGTTTTCTTGAGAAAAAGTGAAGTGAAACGAGTTCACGTTATTTAGGAGTCTTTAAGCCACAGGTCTAGCGTCCAACGACTTAAAGACTAAAGTTTATTTGGGGGACAAGTTTTTTAGCAACTGGTCTAACGTCCAACGACTAAAAAACTTGTACTTTATTATGAAAAAGATTTCGAAAATGCACTCGACGTTGGATCGAGGTTTGAAAGTTTATTATGAAAGTGTTTTTGGAGATACGAGTTATAGTTGATTAAGCATATGGACTAAGGTGTGATAATGGAAATGAACAAATAATTGTATACAAGCATTAAATAAAGCGAGTAAACAAATTAAAAGCCCATACAAGGTGGCTTGCACAAATAAATGAACGATTTATCTGTGTGCATGCACGAAATAAATTTAATCGACTAATTAAACGAAACTTAATCAAGTAATTAGTTTACTAAAAATTAATTAGGTAGAATAATTAATTTTAAATAACCTAATTAGATAATTAAACAATGTTTAACTAATCAATTAAAGTTTCATTGTAAGCCCAAGAGCAAGCGTGGTGTGTGCACGAATGTGTGGCCGTTGTGACGCTTCAAAGCTTTGTCAACTCAAGGTAGTGAAAAATGGCTCGCACGAGTATTAGTTTGAAAAATGTTTTGGTTTGTGCTTTGTGAATAATTAAATGATAAAGCAATAATATTTACTAACTATTACATCAGGTGGGGAATGGGGTACAAATTTACAAATAGGGATAATACAGGAAAAGAAAAAAAATGCTAAAATTTCCTAATGATAAAAATGTCTACTAATACTACTATTATTATTTTTTTGAGTTTTTTGGGGTATATTAAATATTTTACTAGTTAAAAAATATAATAATATTTGTTATGAATAATAATAGTGGTAAATAATAATGATAATAGTAATTAAGTAAAATAAAAAGGTAAACTAATAATATAGTATTTACTGAATAATAATATAATAGTGATGATAATAGTTATTAAAAATAACAATAATAATTAGTAAAAGAAAATGGTTAGTAAAAAGAATAATAATAATTAGTATATAAAAAACTATAATCCTAAAAAGAACAAAACCCAAACTCTGCATGTTCTTCGTCCTCTCTCTCGATGGTTTCCGTGAAATCCAGAAGAAAAAAAACCCATCGCTTTTCCTCGCCGTTTCTCTCGCCGTTCACCTCTCTCTCTCACCGTCTCTCATCGGAACTCTCACGATCGTCCCTATCCCTCTCTCGATCTCACTGTCGCGATTGCTCTGTCTCTCTCAATTTCTGTTGCATGTTGGTTCTGATTTCTGTTTCGATTTGTGACTGATGATGTTCGTTTTCTGTGATTTGGTTTACAGGTTGTTGGAACAAACCGAAAAGGGTTCTGAAACCCTACCTTTCGCCTGCGATTCTGGCCTGACCGCGGAAGCTGGGCTTTGGAGACGTATGGCTGTGAGGAAGAGTTTCTGGGCTACACTCGGGTGAGATCCTTCCAAACTTTTTCCTCCTCTTCTTTCTTAGTACTCAGAACACAATTTCTGAGAACAAATTTCCTGAAGGGTTGGGTTGAGGGAAATGATGAACACTGGGGTTAGGTTTTCTGTTTGCTTTGCATTGGGTTTTCTGTTTACTTCGTGTTGTTATGGCATCTGTTGGTATCCTTTTAACTGGTTTTCTGGATTTTGTGTTTTTTTGAACTGATAGTTGCCTCCTTCATTTTTGGTGGTTCATTTGGGTTTATAAGAACATATACTATTAGTCTCGGTTAGTCTTGGTTTTGGTCCTTGGTCTTTGATCACTGGTTTTTGGCTTTAACCGATCTCTCTTTTCCTGTTGACTGGTATTTTTGTGAAACATACCTTCCTTCCTCTTGCTCAGAATTGGCTTTTTATCATTTATGTGCAAATTCTAGCTGTCCCTCTTTAGAAACACAGTCTGTGGTATTATGTTGCTTGTAATCAATGTCCATTTTCATCTTCTGGCATAAGATGCCTGTTGTACTATTGCTGCTCTGTTCTCTCTTTCTACATGATACTGCTGCTCGGGTAAAAATGCTGATAACCATGTGTTTGGGTGAAATAAGATTTCTCTCTTGGCTGCCTGTTATGCTTGCTGTTGTGCTGACCTTTACCTCTGCTACTGCTAGCTGATAACCAAACTTCTCTCCTCTCTTTTGTCCCTTGTCTCTGCTGCCTGTTGGATTTAAATATATTGCTGCCTGTTGGAACTTTTGTCTCTCTTGCATTGGGCTGAAACATAATTGTTTTGTTGGGCTGTTTTACTTGGAATATGATGTTTCTGATTTCCAAATTATACCTCCTTTGTGAACCAACAACGGAAGTTGTTGTGATTTGCAATGGAGGTAACGGTAACGGCCGATGAAGGAGCTTCGGTTCCGAGGCCTTGTCATCTGAAACAATTAACCTTCAATCCTGATTCCTCAACACAACTCTAATGATGAGCCAAAAACATAATTCTTGTTTTCGTACAAAATTTAATCTGTTGCTATTAATTATGTTCCTTTTGTTGTTTCAGGCGACAAACGGACAGCATGGTGTGAAAATGAAGAATGCTCGGATACGAAGAACAGTCCGGAGGAAGGCAAATAATTAGCCCGGACAAAACTTTAGAACTTGTAGGATCTGTACAACAAAAATTAGAATACTCTGTAATAACGAACAAAGTTCCGAATTTAATCAATTCCAATTATTCTTGTAAAAAATTTATTCCTTATAAAACTTAAATATTTTTGTAATACCAATTTGATATATAAAGAATATTCAAACTTGAATTGCAATTCCGATTTCCTCTTGTCATGAACGAAATTCTCCGTAATGCTTCCCCGCTATAAAACGATTTCCAGGAACAATCCTTCATTGGGCTAAATTTCCACAAAACCGTATTCTTCTTCTTTTTGTATTTTTGTGACTTCCCAACTTGAAATTATACCCGAATTCTAAAGAAATAATAGAACTTTTTTCAACATTGTACCTTGAAATTCTGATCTTTGTATTCTCATTCTTGCTTGAAATATCCAACAATCTCTTGTAGTTATATTGATGGAAAATTTAAACACCAAGAAATGGCATTTTCAATCACCGAATTCAAATAATCCGAGTAAAAAGAATTCCTTCTAAAAAAATCAAATTCTCAAATAACTAATTATTTTTTGAATTCAACTTCTAAACAAATAAACCCTTTTTCGGAAGAACGATTCCAAACAACCTTTTTGTACCCAAAAATTCGAAATCGTACGATGAAACGGAGGGGAAATTTTGGGGTGTGACAGAAACGTTTTTCATCTACAAGCTCCACCGCCTATTTATCCATCTAGACACATTTTGTGTGTTGGATATCTACGATCATATCATTTTGTTCAAGTATCTTTGAAGCTGGATTGTCCTATTCCAGCCACATCCGTGGAATGGATGGAACATCACAAAAAAGAAGCGAAAACTTGGCCGAATAATTTTTTGGAGAGAATGACGGAGTTCACCCATTTGATGGATCTTGAGACAGAATCCAATAGGGAGCAATCAAAGAAAGAACATGTTTTAGATTTAAGCGGAGACAATTTTTTTTGTTCATTTTAGAATGTAACCGAAACATTGTAAAATCTTAACGTTTCAATACACACACACACACACACACACACACACACATATATATATATATATATATATATTGTACATACATAAAATCCATCATCTAAGGTATGACTACACTCTGACACCTTAATCTAGGTTCGGGCCGATGACTAGCCCGACAGAAGGCAAGGGGTTTCCTCCGGGTTGACATCCCGAATCCAAAAGGACACGTACGGAGGCTGAAGACTATTGGGTCAGAGGACAAATAATCATTTGCCCAGGATATAACTCGGATGAGGGAGGCTATGAGCAACCCGCCAATTATGGGACCGTTATGCCCAGACTGGATCATTAAATATGTAACTGCCAAATTACACCTGATGGTGCATGTTATGGTTTTGGCCATCATTGGCAACAACGGACGTTTCTAGTCTCAAATAAATGACTTAGTTACACACTGGGAAGGTCACAAATGTTATGGAATAGTGATTAATGAGGTCTTAGGAACCTCTATAAATATGGCTCTCGACTAAGGGATAAGCAAGACATATAACTTGGAGCACGAGTAAACTAACTTGTAGCTCTAAATCCCTAAACATACTCACATACTTATTCTAAGCAAGAAAACACACACACACACACACACACACACACACACACACACACACACACACACACACACACACATATATATATATATATATATATATATATATATATATATATATATATATATATATATGTCTGTATATATCTATGAGCTTTATCTATATCCCATTTTATCTATGTCTAAAATATTTTGAATGTCGAAAAAATAAACTAACATAATTCTGCATGGTTTTGAACTGAGTTTTGGTCTGTTCCTGCACAATTCACAAGTACGGTTTTTTTAAAAAAAAAAACACAGGGAACATTTCGTAAGTGCACTTACAAATTGACCTGATTTAGTGCAATTCGTAAGTGTACTTGCGAAATGTGACCTGATAAGATTTCTTTGGTCCATATTACTCCTACTTGCCTATAAATTGAGTCTAGAACCCATTCCATTCTCCATCACAAACCAAAACTAGAAAAATTAACACAAACCTATACACACCTTGCGTTTGTCTACTTCAATGCTACGCGTGCGCCAGCTCAATTCAGGCTCTCGCAGGACACCCCGTACAATGAGCTCGTTACAACACTGCATTCTCTATTATATTATCTAGATAATCGTAAGGTGGTCAAGTTTGAGTACCCTTCACCTTCACTTGATGCTAAAGGAAAGTCAAGTTCACTTGGTTTCAGCTAAAGAACGACGACGACTTAGAAGTTATGTGGGAGACCTTTCAACAATACTCGACAAAGGGTCCGATTGAGATGGATGCGTCGCTTTGTAGATCGACAGAAGATGTTATCAAGATGTTGCAACGTCCACAACTTCCGGTTTATAATAATATGTAATTTAATTTTCTGCATCCACTATGTAATTTTCTGAATTAAGTTGAATGAATGGTATGAATTGTGTTAAATATTTCTGAATTCTACCCAGACAAAAATTCGTAAGTGTACTTGCGAATTCACCTTATTTTTAGAAATTCCTGGATTATTTCGTAAGTACACTTGCGAAGTCCACCTCCGAGGTAAATTCATAAGTGCACTTACGAAACTTGAAGATATTTTTTGTTTTTCACCAGGGGTGGGGAAGAAACCCACTAGCTGAGTGAAATTTTTTTCAAAAACTATAGTATCAAAATATATTAAATTTGTATAAAAATTTTATAATAAAATTTAACTAAAATATATGAACTAATATATTATAATTTTGAATTCAGTTATATTAATTTAAAATAAAAATAGAAACAAATTTATATGCTAATATTTTAGAATAAATTTACAATAATATTCTAAATTTTTAGTCATGTTGGAGGAATAAAGAAAGAAACATAGATATAAACTTATTTATTTAATGAACAAATTGATGATTTATTCTCTTTTTTTCCTTAAATTTATATTAACGGTAGGTACACACAAGTAAGTCTACACCTTACACACTGAATTATTCATTTCCATCTCATTTTGGTCACTTTGTCCCACACTAACAGTGAGTACTGAAACTCTTCCTTCCACGGCAGAGCGATCAAAATCACGACGATACTCAGACCGCGAACAAGATGTTGCAGTTTAAGGTATGTTCATTTCTTATTTTGTGGTTTGTGTGCCTACTTTTTCTAGAGTTTAGGGTTAGTTGCAATGTCATCATTATCAATATAGCAGTTTGTTTCTGCTACTTTCAAATTGGGATTGCAATCATTTTCCCGCCATTCCACCCGGTATGCGGCACCGTTATAGCGGATTATGTGGTATATTAAACTCATGCAAGGAGCTTAAAGGTAGTGCAATGTCGGTATAAACTAATTTTACACCGTCATCTAATAAAATTATAACATTCTGTGATGTAATATCGATATTTTAAAATTAAAAGTGTGATTTGTCCTGCCTGATACACGTCTGTGATTGGTTGACAGTGTAAAAATAATTTACAATGTTGGTGCATATTCTTTGGTTGACAGTGTAAAAATAATTTACAATGTTGGTGCATATTCTTTGGTTGACAGTGTAAAAATAATTTACAATGTTGGTGCATATTCTTTTTTATCCAACAGAAGTTATCTTATCTGATGGTCCGTTTTAACTGACGAGTAATGGTTCAAGAGATGTATTTGCCAATTTGAAAAATTCAGCTTCTATTTTGACTGATGCTCACAATTTTGAGGATCGGTTTACCTATTCACTCATCGTAGTTTTAATAGTTTATAATATCATTGACTTTTTATGATTAAATCAGTTAATCATTTTGTATTAAACTTGACGAGGTTGCCTGTGATGTAAAAAATGAATGATTCAAACTTCCAGTTTTGGAAGGCATTAGACAACTGGTATTATTTTATCAGTTATGTGAGGTACTTGCTTAAGGAAAATTTGAATAGATCAATGGATCTCATAGATGTGAGAGGATACTAGTTGATTTAAGGGAGGGAAGAAAACACATTAAAAGTGATAAGTGACAACCTTATTAAATATGGAGCGTGAGACTGAATCAAACAACCTTTGTCATTTGAAATATAGAAATCTTCTGTCGTTCGTGATACTGACTTTAAAATAGAAAGCATGTTTGTTTATCTATCATAGTGTTATTTTCCGTAATGGATTTCAGCTACTGTGCATATTTGTTCTCTGTTTTGTTCATTTTGTGTTGCTATTTGTTATATGTTAGTGTTGGCATAGACACTATCACATCATCTCAATATATGAAGATCAAGGACCATGAAACTCTAATCTCCAAAGATGGTAACTTCACCTTGGGAGTTTTTAGTCCTAAAAACTCTACAAAACGATACGTTGGAATTTGGTGGAAGTCTCAATCTACAATCATATGGGTGGCAAACAGAAACCAACCACTAAATGATTCTAATGGGATTATCACAATATCTGAAGATGGCAATCTTGTGGTGTTGAATGGACAAGAACAAGTCATTTGGTCATCAAATGTTTCCAACATAGCATCCAATACAAGATCTGAGTTTTTTGACTTTGGTAACCTCGTTCTTTTGGATAGCCGAACCAGGAACGTCTTATGGCAGAGTATTCAGCATCCTTCAGATACATTACTGCCTAGCATGAAACTTTCAACCAACAAAAGAACAGGTACGAGTATAAAAATCAATTCATGGAAAAGCCCTACTGATCCATCCTTCGGAAACTTCTTTTGTAGTACTGTTGAACACCTACATATAATTGAAGTGATTGTTTGGAATGGAACTCGGCCATATTGGCGCAGTGGACCCTGGAATGGCAAGGTCTTCACTGGAATACAAACAATGACAGTTGAATATTTTTTTGGTTTTCAAGGAGGAGATGATGGTGAAGGGAATATTAACATATATTTTACTATACCAGATGATGAGGATTTTTGGATCTATCGCCTGAATTCACAAGGAAAATTAGAAGAAACGGGGTGGGATGATAAAAAGAAAGAAATGCGAGTTACATGGACAAGCCAGGAATCCGAGTGTGATGTATACGGTATATGTGGGGCCTTTGCGAGCTGTAATTCATTGAGTTCCCCAATTTGTAGCTGTTTAAGAGGGTTTGAGCCCAGAAGAATAAAAGAATGGAATAGACATAACTGGGCTGGCGGGTGTGTTAGGAGGTCACCTTTGCAGTGCGAAAGGGTCACCAATAAAACCACAAGTACAGAGGAAGATGGGTTTTTGACATTGCAAAAGGTGAAAGTTCCAGATTTTGCAGAAGGTTTAGCTGTTCCACCAGAAGTGTGCATAAGCTCATGCTTGAGTAATTGCTCTTGCATTGCGTACTCTTTTTCTGAAGAGATTGGTTGTATGTCTTGGACCGGCAATCTACTTGACATACAGCAACTCCAAGATGGAGGACTTGATCTATATGTTCGCGCAGCCTATGGAGAACTTGGTATGCTCTTGTTATTGTTTGTTAAAGCATTTGAGACATAGATTATTAACTTGATTCTATCTCTAAGGAGTTATTATTGTATTGAATTTCTTATATTTTTAATTTTAATTTTTCATATATACAGATCAAGAGAGAAACAAGACAATTGATCAAGAAAAAGAGAGAAACAAGACAAATGGTCAACAGGAAGAGATAAACATGACAAGGGATCAAGAAAAAGAGAGAAAGAAGAAAATCATCATAAGTACAGTGATAACTGGAACTTTCATAATTGTCATTTGTGCATATATCATGTGGAGAAGGACATCAAACCAACCAGGTAACATACTATTTTTGTATATTCAACTTGAGTCATAAAATTTAGCTCAAATACATGTTGCGATCCTATAAGTTGAATGTTTGTAATAAGTTTTTTTTTGTTTTTGTTATTTTTGTAATAAAGTTATCCTTTTAGTCCGTAAAAAGGTACATCGTTAACCTTTTTGTTAAGTGTCTCACATTAGACAATATATGGCCTGATGTGCAACACTATAAATGGGGGCAATCTTCATCCTACAAGCCACATTTCTTAACACTTTTCAATTAATTATATTACAAAAAAAAGTGTCCGTTACTATATGGTTGTAACGATATGTTTAGCTCATCTTACATGTACAACTATCAAAGTTTATAATCGGTATACACGAAGAAAATCATGTGTGAGGCCTTAACTTGTTACCAAACTTTAAAAGGATTTATGTATCTTGATGAATGTGGACAGAGTTTCAGGACATGAAGATCAGACATAGTGCTTCATGTTTGTACACGTGGGATGAGATAAATACATCATTCCTGCCATGTAGTGTAAATAACAAACACATCTGTCTTTTCATAACAAATGTGTTTAAAAGGTTAACAGCGTAAACTCTTACAAACTAAAATAACTAATTTGTTACAAACATTTAACTCAAAGAACTGCAAAATGTATTTTGCATAGAACCTATTTTTAATTGATGAGGAACTAAGCTCTAAATCTAATTATTTGTTTTCACTGCAGCTAAACGGTGGCTCTTTACTAAATCGGCAAGGAAAAAGAACAACAAAGCTTTCCAACTATTTAATCAAGGTAGATCTCCAGAAGGTTATGCTAGTGACAACGTAGTTGGAGAAATGTCCCAAGTTAAACTACAAGAGCTATTAATGTTTGATTTTGAAAAGCTTGCATCTGCCACAGACAACTTCCACTTATCCAACAAGCTTGGACAAGGTGGTTTCGGTCCAGTATACAAGGTATCTTAAATGAAACATAGTTACACTATTTTGAAACCATAATCATTTGTCGTAAAAAGAACCATCATCTATAGCAGTTGTGACATATTTTCATATAGGGGAAACTGGAGGATGGTCGAGAAATAGCAGTTAAAAGACTTTCTAGAGCATCTGGACAAGGGCTGGAGGAATTCATGAATGAAGTAGTTTTGATTTGTAAGCTTCAACACCGCAATCTTGTAAGACTTATTGGTTGCTGTATTGAAGGTGATGAAAAGATGTTGATGTATGAGTACATGCCCAACAAAAGTTTGGATGCATTCATCTTTGGTTAGTTCTTTGAAGCTCCCTTTTACACTTTCTCATACACAATTCTATACTTTCATCTTTCACTTTATTTTTGCTTGTATAAACTAATTTGAAAAGCAAACAATGAGATGTATGAGTACAATGATTTTTTGACGACTTCACTTCATATTGTTACATTATGATTGAAATAATGTATTGCTACTTTTTTTAGATCCATCAAAAAATAATCTATTAAATTGGAGTACACGCTATAACATAATTGAAGGAATAGCTCGAGGATTGCTATATCTTCACAGAGATTCTAGACTAAGAATTATTCACAGAGATTTGAAGGCTAGTAATGTCTTGTTAGACGAGGAGCTAAATCCAAAAATATCAGACTTTGGTATGGCTAGAATATTTGGAGGGGGAGTCGATCAGGCCAATACTAGCAGGATAGTTGGAACCTAGTAAGTGCACTTTCCTTATCCAGTATTTTAGTAGTATTAATTTAAGAATAAATTTTTATATTTTATAACGCAGTGGCTACATGTCTCCTGAATATGCAATGCAAGGATTGTTTTCAGAGAAATCAGATGTTTTTAGCTTTGGTGTTTTGTTACTAGAGATTCTTACGGGGAGAAGGAACTCTAGTTTTTGTGACAATGAACACTCGCTGAGCCTTTTAGGATTTGTAAGCTTCAACAAGCTATTTTATGCTCAACTATGACCTTTTTTATTTTGTTGACTCAAGATTTCGACGTCTGATTAGTTTCATTCTTTTTTCTTTTTATCTCATTTAGGCCTGGATTCAATGGAGGGAAAACAATATTTTATCTCTAATAGATCGAGAATTGTATGATCCTGGTCATCACAATTACATTTTAAGGTACATACATATAGCACTTTTGTGCGTGCAAGAACTTGCTGTAGATAGGCCCACTATGGCTGCAGTAATTTCTATGCTTAGCAGTGAAGCTGCATTACATCCTCCTAGTAAACCTGCATTCATCCTGATGGAGAATATGTTGAACTCAAAGAGACCTGAAGAATGTCAAAGTGTTAGTTCCACTAATAATGTCAGTATTACAGAAATCTGTGGCAGATAGCACACTAAGGTCTCTAAGAAATGTTTTTGATGTCAATAGATTTTATGGTCAATGCTAGAAACTTTGTACATACTTGATATGTTTTGTGAGAGAGCTGTATAGTACTTTGGTTGTGGATAGTTGTATGTTGATAATTGAAGAATGTTCCTTATATAGGAGAGTACCTAAAACAACTCTATAAATTAAGGAGTGATTTAAGGAATTGAAGTAAAATAAAATAAAATGTTATAAATAATTACTATTATTATTTTGTTAATGTTATTATTAATTTAATTTTGGATTTTTAGGAAGGCCTATTAGATTACAACACTCCATTTAAAAAGATTAGTATTTGTATATTCAAAATAATATCATTGAATTATTTAGTTTTTATATGGTATGACGAGCTCTCATTCGAGAGGGTATCACGACCGCATAAAAAATGCTAGCCACCTTAACAGTGGGTTCATTTGGAAAAAAACTAGTCACTTTTCATTGTGGTTAATTATTGTTCGTCGTTACTATTTACGACACTATTTACAATCGTTCTCGTTACTGTTTGCAGCACTATTTACAGTCACTCTTCACGGAACTGTTCATTGTTATTGCTCACAGTAATGTTCATCGCCAATGTTTGAACAGACACACATATTTCCAGCGACTTCTCAACCTCACACTCACTTGTGGTTTTTTACTTGCACATGTGGATCTATGTGTTTGCAGTTGTCTCTGATGTTGCTCATCTTGAAGCTACCTTAAGCATCTTTAGAGACAAGGTTCAAGATTCCACGAAGTGCTAAAGTAAAAAATAATGTAGCAAGGATCTTGAAGTTTTAAAGTTATGAAAACTCGTTTGGTCGATCGTGCACTTAGCGGTGTCTTACTGACCAGATTATTGTAAAATGGTATAGTAATTCATAAGTTACTAAGGAAACTTTCACACATTCACAAAATGTTTTTGAGGTCCCTCTCTCTCTTTTATATAATCATCAAAAAATGTTTTTAGCATATAGCGGCGAATTGGTTACAAGTCCAAATAGTCAATTATAAGCGAAAATTACACTAGATAATCGATTATCCTTTATGCCTAATCGATTATATCACCTCACAATTGACTATTAGGGTTTGTAGTCGATTATTAACAACGTAATTGAAAGCTTTCCATTTTTGAAGTACATAATTGATTATTGGATACAAATAATCATGATTGTCAAACTCGCTGGAAGACTAGTAAACTCATACCAGTTTACGAGTCTAGGAAGCAAAAATTAGTAGAATCTCATATAGAATAATTTTTATAGACTCGAGTAAACTAGCTCAAACTCGTATAGACTCGTGAGTCTATGGTGAGTTTACAAGTCTATATATATTTTTTTTATTTTTTATTTTGTTTAAAACCCCCCAAAACGGGTCAAATTCCCAAAAAAAAAAACTCAAAAAACTTGCGGCTCCTTTGATGATGGACGAAACTCGAGTTCTTTTGAAATGATAACTGAATAATTATTTTTTATTTAGAAACATTGAATTGAATTATTATTTACTTTGTACAAAGAGAAAAATTAATTGCCTCAAAATAAGATGAATAACTTAATTTAGTTTATGTCATGTACAATTTAAAGTTAAAAATTAAAAGATGAAAAAAAGGTATTAGGGCAAAAGTCAGAAGCTAAAAAATTGAAAGAAAATAAGTGAAGTTCAAAATCTGTAGATCAAGTTTCATTGAAGACAATTCACAACACAACCTCCTTTGAAGACGATAACGACATTATTCACAACCTCCATTGAAGGCGCATTGCAGTTATCAAACCTTTGAAGAAGAACCCCTAAGGTACGAATACTCAACCTTAAGTTACTAAAAATGTAAACTTTTTTCTTTAGCCAACTTCCTTGGTACTTTTGCTATCGCTTTCGTGTATTCTTCATCATTTTGGTGAGCTTTTCAAGGAGTTTGCTAATTTTACAAAGTCAGGTTATGCAGGGTTAGAGTTAATTTGGGATGTTGATCTAGATTATTGGAGTTACTTTGAAATTTTGAGAAAATTAAAAGAGATAGGTTATCCCACTGTAGATAAGATTTGGAATTACAATGATATAGGTGTTAATGATATAGTTTTGTTGGAAAATGACAAGGTGACTAAGAGGATGAAAACAATTGGAGTGATGACTGAGACATGTCATTTATATGTTACTCATCCTCTTGACCAACATGATATTATTGATGAACCTATACTTTCACTAGAAGGACCTGAATTAGGTAATAATCTAGATGGGACCATTGTGTGTGAATATGTTGTGGGTGAAGGACTTGAGTTAGGTAATAATCTATATGGGACCACTATGGGTGAAGATGTTGTGGGTGAAATACCTGAATTAGGTAATAATCTAGATGGGACCACTGTGAGTGAAGATGTTGTGGGTGAAAGATCAGAATTAGATGTGGTCCCCACTATGTTTGAAAATATGGTGGAAGAGGAGACAAAAGTGGGGACCAACTGTGACATTGAAGAGAATGCAGAGACCAATTGTAACACTGAGGAAAATGTTTGTGTAGAGGAGATAAATTGTAACATTGAGGATAATGTTAGTGCATAGGAGACAAACTTTAACATTGAGGAAAATGCGAGGATCAACTGTAACATTGGGGATAATGTGGGTGAAGATGAGAATGTTAAAGTAGAGGGGAATAATGAAGGACCAAACTATAACTTGGAAGAAGATGAGGGATTTAATTAAAATCAAGTATATGTGGAAGTAGAGGGGAGTGAAGACAGTGCTTTGAATGTCAATTTTGAAGATTTAGAAAATGATATAGGAATTGATGGAGAAGATGGTGCTTTTTAATTTGAGTGATATTATGGAGAAGACACGTCAAAGTGGAATATAGGGATCAACAAGACACTTGCATATAAAGGAGAGACACTTGTTGTTGATATTGTGGGTGCTTTATTGAGGGAGCAACATAGAAGAATCCATGATTATGGCTATAAACTGTTAATGGAAAACCTAGATCAATTATTAAAATTACAAGTTAACCATTTCAAGGTGAAAGGGAAAGCAATGAATACCATGATAGGCGAGTGAATCCTCACTTCCAAAGTATGTATATATGCTTCAAAGCTTGCAAATAAAGTTTTTTCAAATGCAGACCTATTATAGGATTATATGGGTGTTTATTAAAGGATTATTATGGAAGACAAATACTAGTTTCCATTGGGAGAGACCCAAATGATCAAATGCTTCCAATTATATTTGTTGTTGTTAAGGGTGAAACTAAAGATTCATAGAGTTGGTTTTTAGAATTATTGACAACTTATTTGGGAGGATTAAAATATGCAAAATGTACACCTTTATAAGTGTGTTAACTGGATATTTCGAACTTGGTGTTAAGTTGATTATTGGATCACACTTGTGATGGAAAAAGATGTGATTCAAAGGAAGTCTTATAAAGACTTCGATGGGTAAGGCTATCGAAAGACTTATTTTTTCTAAGTGTTTAGTAAAATGGATCGAGTAAAGTTTGAAATTTAACTATTCGAAGCCGTTAATAGATTCTTAAAAATGTCACGTTGTGGCGCTTCAAAAGGATAAAAGGATTCGAAATTCAAATATTCAGTCTTATCCGATAGGACGCGTGGAGGCATATGTTTTGAAGGTGCATGCAGACTTCGAACGTGGCAATTCGTTGTTAAATTACAGTTTGGTTGAATTTAGTATAAATAGGAGTCTTAGTGTTAGGATTCTAGGTGTTCTCATTATTGTACAAATACTCTAAAAATCACTCAAAGTACCAAGTGTTAAGAGAAACGAGTCAAAATTGAGAAATGTACATATGATACACCAAGTTATGTTTATTGTCTTTTTTTACAATTTAATCGAAATACTTATAGTTTATTTTACATTTATGTTTAAAAGTTTCTTTACATTTATTATAATTTAAAAGCTCATTTACATTATCACTTTCGATAACGTGAAGTTATCATTGAGAAGTTCGAATACATAAACAAACAAAAAACTAAAACACATGTCCCTAGGATCAATCTGGTTGATCCTGCAAGTAACCAAATTATTTCTTCAATTTGGAGGATCAACGGTTGTTTATCAATTTTCTGAGTAAACAAATTGGCACGCCCAGTGAGACCAAGTGTCTTAGATTTTTGTTATTTAAAATCATTCTTTCAATTCCAGTCTTATTTGACTAACATTATTGCATGAGATTGAGGATTGGAAAATATCCAACAATAGCGAACCTATTCCAAAACGAAATCATAATAGAAGAATGGTTAATCCACCCAGTAACAATGAAGAGCAAGTTAATCATAATAGAAGAATGGTTAATCCACCCAGTAACAATGAAGAGCAAGTTTCCTCTCCAAATGGAGAAGGCACAACCATTTCAGGCACGACTGAATTGATACCACCAACACAAGGAATGACATTAGATCATGTGCGTACAAATTCAATACATATACCTTCAAATTCGAATAACATACCAGCCATAGGATATGTGGTTTGTCAGGGGAAACCCTTGACCCCAAGATATGTAGGAAGTAGCGAGCCTCGAACATATGTGCCTAGTTTTGCAATCCCTACTACAGACCCTATATATGGTATGCCTACATCATTCATGTCAGAATTACAAAATAGTGCATTCACTTATTCAAACCCATTAACATCAATTTTCTCACCATTACAAGCATCTGGTTCAGGTGCCAATAATGGAATTCGAACCGGTCCACCACCAGGATTTAATACCCAAATGCCTCCCCTTACTACAAATTCACAGGCAGTGTGGAGGCAACGACTGTATGATAGTAACCATGAGATGGTAGGGGTATTAGCACACAAAATGAGTACAATTTTAAATCCTCTAATTCAAAATGCTACCCAAACAAACCTATAAAATGCCCAAGCGAACCAACAAATGGCGGCACAAGTGGGACGAATAGTAGAATTTTTTGGGGCACCGAGAGAAATAGTTTGGCCGCATCATCGTGAATGTGTAAGAGAAAACCAAGGGTTAGTTCTTCAGGAAGAACCAACAATCAACTAGACCCAACCAATTGGGAAAACAATGATAGGATCCACCAAAACTTACGTGTCGAACAACCTAGGCTTCAACAAGCAATTCCCAGAGAAGAACCAAGAAGAGTGGTAATGGTGAACCGAAATCAAGACGCTGAGGAAGTCCTTCAAGTATTTCGACGCGATGAGATGGTGGGAAATGATAATCTGGCTGCTATGGTCGAAAGGTTCATGGAGCAAAATAGGGTTAACGTTGGCCTTCGAAGGCCAAATTATAATCCCCCTTTGTCAGAATATATCCTGCAAACTGAATTACCCAGGGGCTGGAAAGTTCCAAAATTCACAAAATTCTCTGGTTTTACCAGCGAATCAACTGTCGAACATATAGCCAGATACCTTATAGAGGCTGGGGATATTTCCAATAATGAAAATTTAAGGATAAAGTATTTCCCTAGTTCTTTAACAAAAAATGCTTTCACTTGGTTCACAACCCTTGCAGCAAATTCAATCCAGGATTGGACGCGTCTAGAGAGGTTATTGAATTAGAAGTTTTATGTAGGTCAATTGAAGATAAGCTTAAGAAAATTGGCAAATGTGAAACTCAAGTTTAATGAACCAGTGGATGATTATCTCAACAAAATTTTCTTGATAAAGGCAATATGTTTTACATAGATACCTGAACATGAACTTGTAGAAATGGAGGCAAGAGGCCTAGACTTCTCTATTAGAAAGAAACTTGATCCCTGTTATTTGGGGGATATGGCAGAACTGGAAGATAGAGTCAGGCAAATAGAAAGGTTAAAGATTGAAAAGGCCAGAGCAAATAAGAACCATAGAAAAGAAAGGGTGGAATATGTCGAAGCTAGGGAAAAAGAACAAGAGGATCATAATGATCTTTTATATTTCCAAGAATTCGAAATAGGTCTAATAGAACTAAAACAAGGGCCACCATATCCCTGTAAGGCTTAGAACATTCGAATGGAAAGAATCCTGTCGAACCATAAAAAAATGACAAATTTCCTAAGAAAACCTACACCTTCGATGTAACAAAGTGTGATGAAAATTTTGATTTATTATTAAAAGATGTCCAAATGATAGTGCCACCGGGTGAAAAAATACCTCCTTTGGATCAAAGAAAGAAAAGAGGTTTATGCAAATATCATAACTTTTTAGGCCATAAAACCTCACAATGCTTTGTTTTTAGGGATCTGATACAAAATGCTATTAAGGAGGGCAGGCTAAAATTCGGCGAAAAGGCAAAGGCACATATGAAAGTTGACGTTGATCCCCTCCATGTGGCTAAAACCAATTATGATGAGCCAGTGGATATCAACATGATAGAAGCGTTGATTTTGCTACAAAGGAGAATCTTGAAGAAGAAGAAGTTGCTGAAAATTCCATTGCAGGTATCGAAGAGGTTGTTGAAGACCTCATCGAACCAGAGAAGGAAACTGAAGGATTTACTAATGCAAAATAGGCTATTGAGGGCCTCATTAACAGCGTTGGCTGGGTTTTTGTTGCAGGTGTTGAGATGATAGGACCTGAAGCTGTTGTGATAGAAAATAAAGTCACCAAGGAGCAAATCTACCCAGAAGATGGTAATTCAAAGGCTTATGATGGCCTTTCAGCCCATTTCTAGAGGATGACGAATATTGATGGTCCCAGCCTCGACATTAACATGGTGAACTTGAACCAACCCGCTTCATAAATGGAAGAGGTGGAAAGGCGCCTGAGGAAAGAGGAAGAAAAAATGAAGAACTCTCATCCTAAGGTTGATGAAACCTTGCTGAACTACATGATCCACTGCCACAAACGAAATGCTAACATATTGATGTGCCTAAGATGCATCATGGTGCATGATTACAGGATCACAACAGCAAATGGCTCAAAATTCCCAAACAACAAGCAGTTAAAAGAAGAAAGACAAGCTAGAGGATGTTTATCCACAACCAGGAGAAAGCATGATGGGTTTCTTGGTGTGATTCCACAAGGAAAAGTTTGAGTGCCTAATGTGCCCCAGACGCAGCGCAAAATACGACAAGGGAAGTGTCCAACATTCAGAAAGAATCAAGTATGTCCATACGACATAAATCTGGAGGGATCTTAGGAATAACTTACCCTAAGGACAATCAAAGAGTGACTTTTAAACCACCAATAAACGTTCCAACGGACACCTGGATCCATCCTTCTGAGAAAAAAGAATCTAGAAAAGGAAAATGGCGTAGTTTCGAGGAAGGAGGAAGAACAAAAATGGCCTAGATAAAACAATTCCAAATGTCAAAACAACAAGAATTCAGGACTGGAAACTACAAAGGGAAAAATCCCATGACCAGGTCACATTGGCGAAAATATCAAAGACGAAGGAAGGCGCAAAGAGAGATAAAGTAGAAGGAAATGGGAGAATCTAGCAGCAGCCAAGTACCTTCGATAATGATAATTGAAGAAAAGAAATCAGTGGAAAGAATATTGTTTTCCCCAATAAAGAAGGAAAATAAAGTGTAATTTTGAGCAAATAAAATAGATGACAAAGACCAACTCACTGACGACTTCCAATCTGATGGCGAGTCTTCATTAAACATCATTTGCAATGTGGTGTTTGTATAACCACATAAGTATGATAGGGTAGTCGAATTGGAGGAATATGAGAAAATAGACGAAGCAAAAATAGATAAACGTAGGTCTGTTTGTTATTATGTCATTAACAATGGTGCGGTAGAAGAGCAAAATGCCTTCTTCGAGCGCCCAGACCATGCAATGAAGAATCACTTGAAACCTCTATTCATCAGAGGAAAAGTGGAAGGAGTAGAAGTTAATAAGATTCTAGTAGATGAGGGTAACAGTCAATCTGATGCCTCAGTATATGCTGAAGCAAATTGGGATGTTCGACACGGACATTAAGCCACATAACACGGTACTATCCAATTATGAAGGGAAAATTGGCCACACCATAAGTGTGTTGTAAGTGGACCTAACATTAGGTTCAATCACTAGCCCAACAATGTTTATGGTGATCAAAGAAAAACAAACTACAATATGATGTTGGGTAGGGAATGGATCCACAGGATTGGAGTAGTTCCATCTTCAATCCATTGGTTACCTCTGAAACCTACGTAACCTCCAGCTTTAAGTTCCAGACTTTGGAACATATGCTTTCTTCCCGTCATGTGTCGAGAGCATCCAGAGTCCAGGTACCAAGACTGGTTTTTCAACTTTGTTATCAAAGACATCTGCAACATATACTATTTTTCCCTTAGGCACCCCTATCTTTTCGGGTCCTTTTTGGTTAGAATTTCTAAAATTCTGTTTGAACTTAGGTTTAACATAAGATTTTGCATAATATAATTCACTAGTATATTTTATGTCATGTGGGTGTCCATAAGTGAAGTGAGATTTCAGAGGTGTGTATTTAATGACCATATCATCTACTTCAGAATATGGTTTCTCATCCTTAGGAGGCACATATCCTAAACCTTTTCTTCTGTTTCTACTGACTTTATAGATCATTGAAGCCATTTTGCTTCTGCCTATGCTTTTAGACTGGAACTCTTGAAAACCAATATCATATTCCTTTATAATATTATCATAATGATTTAGAACTTCTGAAATAGGTTTTTCTTGAGCTTTTTGTAAAATTTCTTTAAAAACAAATTTTTCAATTTTTAGTTTAGATTCTTTAAGCTCAGAGTTTTCTGTTTCTAGTTTCTTAGTTTCTTCAGAATCAGATGCAAGATTCCGTTTAAGATTCTTGTATTTGATTTGAAGTTTCTGATAGTTTTCAAGAATTTATGATATACTTTTTGCTAATTCAACTTTAGAGAAATTAACAGCAAAATTAGGAAATACCTCTTCAGTATTAGAATCAGATTTAGAGGAATCTGAGTTGTCAGCTATGTTGGCCATTAAAGCTATGTTGGCTCTTTCATCTTCTGAGTCTAACGAAGCTTCAAAAGTATATGAATCATCCCATGTTGCCACAAGACTTTTCTTCTTTTCTATGTCAAACCTCTTCTTCAGCTCCTCTTTCTGAAGTTTAGGATAATCACTTTTATAGTGACCAGGTTGCTTACATTCGTAGAATACAATCTCTTTGCTTCTTGTCTTTTTGTATCCAGAGGATGAATCAGAATGATTGTCAACTCTTCTTAGATTTCTGAACTTCCTCTATCTGTTCTTCCAGAGTTGCTGAACTCTTCTGGAGAGTAGAGATAGCTCATCTTCTTCTGATGATGATCCTCCAGAGTTTTCTTCTTCATCCTAAAAAGCTTTAGAGTCATATTTTTTGTTAGATTTAATAGCAATAGACTTACCTTTCTTCTGGGTCTCATCTTCTTCTAATTGTATCTCGTGACTTCTTAATAATCTGATGAGTTCTTCCAGAGAGATTTTGTTCAGATCTTTTGCAAGCTTGAGAGCTGTCACCATAGGTCTCCATTTCTTGGGAATACTTTTGATGACTTTCTTTACATGATCAGCAATAGAATATCCTTTGTCCAGAACTTTTAAACCAGCTACCAGAATTTGAAACCTTGAGAAAATTGCTTCAACAATTTCATCTTCTTCCATTTTGAACGCTTTGTACTTCTGAATGAGAGCAAGAGCTTTTGTTTCTTTGACTTGTGTATTGCTTTCATGCATCATTCTTATGGAGTCGAAAATGTTCTTAGCTGAGTCCCTATTTGTGATCTTCTCATACTCAGTGTATGAGATGGCGGTTAGGAGGATTGTTCAGGCTTCGTGATGATTTTTGAATTCTTTCTTTTGCTGATCTAACATTTTCTTTATTTCAATCTTCTGACCACTTGCAACAATAGGATAAATGTAGCCATCAGTTACCATATCCCAGAGATCAGCGTCATAGGCCAGAAATAAACTTTTGATTCTGTGTTTCCAATAGTCGAAATTTTCTCCATCACACATTGGGGGTCTACCCTTGATTTTGTCTTTGTCGTCATAGTGGTCATTGTTGTTCTGAACTAGTTCTGTCATTGTGTTTTTCAAGCTGGATCTTTTATCTGACACAGTTAAGTGTTAGCACCCAGAACCAGACGCTCTGATACCAATTGAAGGTTGAGAAACACAAGAAAGCGGGGTTTGAATTGGGTTTCTTTTAAATTAAAACAGTTTGACACATCTATTTTTATCCTAGTTCGTTTGAACTCAAACTACTCCAGTCCACCCGTCAAGGTGATTTTCCTCTCTCAACGAGGTCTTAATCCATTATTCAACAATGGATTACAATTCACAAAGACAACTGCCTTTGTCTTTTTGAGATAAACCACAACCTGGTTCTCAAGGAATTACAACTGATTGAACGATTACAATTGTGTACAAAAGATGCTTCTAATAAGCTATATCACTAATGTGATGTATTACACAATATATTTTGAGCTTAATTGAAACTAGAGAAATATGAATGCTTTCGTTGAAAATTTTCTCTGCAATAGCGTGTAAGAGTTGTTCTAAAATTCTTCATGATTTTGTCTTTATATAGGCGTGAGAATTTCAATCCGTTTGAGACATAGATTCCACAAATGGAAGAATGATATTTGTCATTAATTGTGCTTTCCATAAAAACGAGATCCTGTTGGAAATTGGTTGTTACTTCAAATATTCCTATTTGAGTCTTTGTAACACATCAGAACTAGGCAGCCAGCATATAGGAATCAGAGTTTGTAGTACAACATGGTGCTTTCAGAAGTTTGTCTTTTGAGTGTAGCAGAACTTCTTCTAACGAGTGTGATATCAGCATATAGGAATCAGAGTTTGTAGTGCAACATGGTGCTTTCAGAAGTTTGTCTTTTGATCATAGAAGAACTTCTTCTAACGAGCGTGATAGTCTTGAAGACTGCTTTTACATGTATCTTTTTAAGTTCTCTTATAATTTCTTTTACAAAATATTATATCTTCATAATTGTAACCTGTTCTCCTTTTCCATTTAGAATCAGAACATCATCTGCATTCTTCATTAAAAAATTAGGAGACAACAATGTTTCATACAAAATATTTATTTATCTGGGTCAGAACATAATTGTCATCATCTGTACTTATTATCATCAAAACTTCTAAGATAGGTGTAGAACTAAACCATGTTCTAACAGCCCCAAGCGTGCACAAATCTTCGACGGTAACCTTGGCGATCATTGTAGTAGTCAAACATAATGCCTTGGATAAGCATTTCATGAGGACCATCTCTTCGAGCATAAGCAAACTGTCGTAACGCCAAAGAAGGATTATAAGTGATACCTCCCTTTATGCCAAGGAATGGTACATTAGGGAATTCTCCACAACGCTCAATGAAAGTGAAGTATTTTTGAGAGTAGAGACATCAATGGATATCTGAATGAGAGAGTGGCATCAACCCTTGAGACCACTTCAGACCTTGTTCATTCTTCATCACTGATCGAGGAAGGTGTGAAATAAACCACCTGGATAATAACGGTATGCAACACATGAGAGTCCCTTGTCTTTTCATAGTACGAGTGTGGAGAGAATGCAGAATATCTCTGAGTAAGGTAGGCACAAGATTATGAGTGAGGAAAATCTTGATGGCGTTCACGTCTATGAATTGATCTGGATTAGGAAATAGCACCAAACCATAGATTAACAAAGCCAAAATATCTTCGAAAGCGTGGAAACTCATAGCCTTTAGGAATTCCCGAGCCTTCTTCATTAGAAATTTAGCAAGAAAAATCTTAACTCCACTTCTTGTTTTCCAATTAGCTTCAATGTCTGACCGCTTCAGGTTTAAAGCTGCCGCAATGTCTTCAAACCTCAGAACTCTTTCTAAACCGGTGAAAGGTGTCTGATCAAGAACGGGTATCCCAAGTAGCTTAGATAATTCTTCCATTGTAGGTACCAACTGATAATCTGGGAATGTAAAGCAGTGATGTTTCGGGTCAAAGAACTGGAATATGATGCTCATCATATCTTCCTCAAAATTGGAGGTAACCAAGTTGAGTAGATAACCATGCCTTTTGATGAACTGAGCATGATCAGGAACTTGTGAGACAAATTCCTTGAGTTAAGAAGATATACCCACAAATTTGATTCGGATAGTCTTCCTGGAAGCCATAACCCTTGATCGGTGGTTTCTACACAAATATTTAGCATTGAACTTTGTTATCGTTTCTTGTAATTGTTTAGTGTTATATGTCATTTTACGACATTTTATGCTTTGGTTGTGTGCTTAAGTGCTTTCAGGGTCAGGAGAATAAAACATGACAAATCGGGGCAAAATAAGTGCAAAAAAATCAGAGTTTTTGAGGCTACAGAGGTCATGACACGGCCTCCCGTGTCATGGGACACGGCCCGTGTCAGAAATAACGCAAAAAGGGAGCTTTTGAGAAGAAAGGAGCGACACGGTGCCGGTCACCGACACGCCCGTGTCAGAAAGCTTGGGCAAAGTGTGCATAAACAGAGGCCGACACAGGTGCCCGTGTCATCGGACACGGCCCGTGTCAGCAATGATGTTGAGAATTATAATTTTTGCTATTTTTTAGTGTTTTTGGTCATTAAGGATGGTTTGGACATTTGATATTGCTTGGGAATGCCTAACACTATATAAACCTTATTTTGAGAAGGAGAAGAGAACTTTTTGCCACCGAAGAGAATAATTCATGATAGAAGAGCAGAGATTCAACAGATTTGGGAACGGAGAACTCTTCATGCGCGAGAGCAATTGAAGATCGAAGACCCAATCTATTGTAATGTCTTTATCTAATATTTTTATTATGCTACTTTTGAATTCTATGAGAGACTAAACCCACCAATTCTAGGGGGTGTCCCTAATTTGTTATGTTAAGAATACTGATCTCTCTGTTTTAGTCAACATTTTAGTTCATTATGCATCAATTTCATTATTTAGATTAATTCGTAGTTTGACCCTATGGGACCATAGGATTTCACTATTTTAACACAGTTGAGCCGGATGGTCGTGTTAAGGTTTTCTAAATAATGATATTATTAAGGATTTCACCTAGGACTAGGGTAATCCTATTCTAACCAGAATAGTTCTTGGTAATTGCATGCTTAACCTCTCTACTAATTTAAATGGAAATTGAAATTAGGAAAGAAGGTTAAAGGTTTTGTCACTAAGGAATTAGGATAAAATAATATTGAGAATCGGTAATTGAGGATGATGAACTTGTTGAATAAATCAAAGAGTGAAGGTTATTACATGACAAATTATACACTCACCCTAGCATACTTTAATCAAACGAAAAGTCAGTTTTTACTTTCTGCAAGAATTTATTCCACCGAACCTTAAAACTATTATTTTTGTTCAATTGAATAAATCATCTAACTCAGTATTTCCTGCGTAATCCTCGAGATCGATACTTGGGGTAAATGTCATTATTTCTACATCGGTAAAAATAGTACACTTGTTATTTTTCCGATAAACCCTACAACACAAAGCAATAGTAAATCCCTAGGTCCTTGAAATGGTTTGAAGTGTTATGATTTTATGATGTTATGATGTAATGTTTAAATAGCAAGCACAAGCAATTCACACAATAGCCCTAGGTTTAAGGCTTTCATGAGGTATATGTGTCTACCCTACTAGAGTTTAAGCTGGTTCAACCTGTCCTACAATAGTAACTGGGTTCTAGGAATCTCATATCACAAATCTTTCTCGCATGCTTTATTTCACTACGGCTACCAAATGGTCGACCGAAACATCCCAAAAGTCGAATCTCAATGAGTGTAGAATCGAGTATAACCTCAGTCTGCACCAAAGTTGGCTATCTCACTACCTTCTAATGGCCAACATGGGTCAATTAGGTTCTAAAAGTTTATCTAGTGCTTGATGACACCACGCATACGCCATATATTTCCTCAACTGAACATGAGGAACAGTAGGACATCCAAAGTGTCACACTAACCATAGCCATCATTTTAACCGTTTCGGTCTACGCTGGACAATCACAATGATCTATTGCTACTTACCTAAGAAACCTGGATCCGAGTGTAGGATCCCCAACAAATATAATACCCAAGCAACCCTTAAAAATAAAGAATACAAAGCAAACGGAAAGTGATTAAAAGTGATCTATCGCCCTAAGGTAACCTCTCTTTGGGTGTTGTCCCCAACAAAGTCGCAAGTTCTATAACACGGTGGGAGAATTGACTTGTTTGTTTTGCATTTTATCGCAAATGTTGCGGATAGCAAGAGTCGCCACTGACTTTTCTTTTATCCAATAAAGGAAAGATGAAAAGAACAGGAAAGACCTTTTTATCAATTATGAGTACGGGAGGTAATTATGAAAAGGGAAGGTATTAACACCCTTTCCATTTGTAGTTATCTATGGACTCTTAATTGCTTATCTCACTTTTTTTTTGAAAACTTGCTTTCTGTGTGTGTGTGATTTGAAAATTATTTTGAAAAGTATTTCGCTTTGACTTCGTAATGATTCTTGTATCAGTCCTCAAGAATGTATACGAAGTGTTTGGAAATGTTTCTTTGAAAAGGTAAAGCTTTGTAATGATTCTCGTTGGAATGTATACAAAGTGTTTGTTTGAAAAGTATTTTTGAAAAGAATTGTGAGGTGTGAAAAGTATTTTTTGATTGGAGCAAGCAATTAAAAGTCTTATTACCTACTTAGAAAGGAGTCGTTCTTGTTATTTTCCTTCTCCTTTAGGACAACGCTATCCATACCATTAGTTGGTAGGTAACTCTATCTGTTGGATGTGAAGGGACAAACGTGGGGTCATTGTATGGTCATTGAAGGAAACATTGTACGGATACCTTAGCAAATTCGTAGGGACGATCATCACTTATTTGTAGGCAATAACCGAGGGACGAGATCATATATTCGTAGACAACAACGAGGGTCATCGAGGGACCATGATCTTTGTGATGATTATAAATCGAGGGACTTTTGCTAATGGTACCCCTCCGTTCGAGGGACATGACCATTTTTATTCAAAGTCAACAAGAGAGTACCCTAGGGGTGTGAGTGTGCAAAGTGTGTTGTTTTCAAATATTTTATCTTGAGTGTTAAGGTGGTGTAAGATTGATTGATTAGTCTTGTCATGCAATCCTATCAGCCATACATCTAAGCATTGTATATACAGTTTATAAGAGGTGCAGCAAGTAAAGGTCCTACGCTATTACATGGCTTTGGGGCAGTTACAGAATAAGAGGTGCGGAAAGTAAATTGCGAGAAATTAAATCTACGCTATTACAAAAATATCCTTGCGACCTATACATCAATTTCTAATATTTAAATGCAAAAACGATAAAATAAATAATGAGAAAAATGCTTTATTAATTATGAAAATATTCTAAACCCTAATTATTAAAGAAAACATTTTTTTGGTATTTCAGGAATTGATTTAAATTAAGAAAACCTAATTCTAAATTAATTATGAAAATAATTAAAAGTGAAAAGAAAAATAAAATATTTTTGTGTTAAAATTTAAATAAAAGTTTTTAAAACCTAAATCTAAAATTAAAATATTTTTTAGGGTTTTTTGTTATATTAAAAAAATATTTGAAAGAAATTAAAAAAAGAAAAAGAAAATTGCAAAATGTTAGAAAATTGGAAAAAAGAAAAGATTGAAAAAAGAATGGAAAAGGGGTGGTCACGCTGGGAATCGATCCCAGGACCCCCAGGTTACCACTATCAACGCCTTGCCATCTAAGCCAATGTATTTTGTTGTCATTGAATCACAACCATATGATCAAAAGTCTTTCACGCGTTCTGTTTTGAATTTTCAACAAACACACACGTGGGCCCCAGTATCATGAACGAGCCAATCAGATGAATGGATGATGCCACGCCTGCACGCGAAACCCTTGACCCAGGTCAGCGACGCCACAGATGGTGGTCTGATTGTCTTCTCTGATGAGACAAAATTCGAAAACCTGCAAAATCAATCAAACAATGAAAGAAGAGTGCCCACATCATATATTTAGGACACTACGAACACAATGGTATACTTTTCATGGTCTGAAACTGCCTGTAACCGTAGATCCGAAGCTTCATGATCTTGAAGCCCTAACAATGTCATATTACGATCTGGGCATTTTAAACCTCATGCGATCGTTCAAACCTGTTCTATGACATCTCAAGAACACATTAGTATGGTTAGTTCAAATTAAAACACGATAAAATTCAAAATTCAAAGTTCATGAATGTTATGCAATTGAAGCTCATGGTATGCACGATGCAGACGTGTTTGGCCATGGATTTAGATCCATACTTACCCTACGATACCTCAGGAACAAGAATGAATGCTTGAAACTGTTTGAAACTGGCTGCAAAAAGGAATTCGATGGTGCAAGTTTGCTTGAAATTTTTCAAGTCCAAACCCTAGTTCTTTGGCTGCTGAATCGTGGCCTTGTGCATCTGAAAGGCTTGTGTTTATATAGAGGAATAATTTAGGTCAAGAAAAATGGAGAAAATATATGGCATTCAATGTGAAAATATTTGATAGTCAATCTTTCAATTTTGCATGAAAAGCTTCCAATTTTGCTTCAATCACATGCCATGCATTTTTTCCAGCTTGCTTGGACTTCCTTGGACCTCAAGACATGCAAAGAGCAAGCCCAACATGTCTTACCTCTTGTCTTAGTATTTTATTTAATTTAAAATTGAATATTAATGATTTAATTCAAAAATAAATTAAATAAATAAAAGGAGGGCGTGTAATTGGACTTAGAGGTCATGGATCATGTTTGAAACAAGTTTAAACCATAAAAACTTAGGCCCACTTAGAAAATTTTCAAGTTTGATCAATATTTTCTTCATGCATTTCTTCAAAATTTTCCAATTTTTCCCAAGGCATAACTTGTTCAATTTTTATCATTTTGAGGTGTTCTTGGACTTTTTAGAAAGATTAAGATGTCCTCTAAATGCACCTTTTGGTTTCATCTTCATTTAAGCTTCCATGCTCATTTACACTTCTTTGGAAAAAGATGACATTTTGTTGACTTTTATGAGGCCCTATAATGTCTTGGCTCATATCTCTCAAATGAAGCATTTTTGGGCAAAGCTTGTGATACACAAAGTTGTAGAGAATTGAATTCCCTTCAAAATAAGCTTTGGTGGAAAAGTTTATGATGAAGTATGTGAAAGTTATGCCTAGTCAAAGTTTTGTTGACTTTTTATCAAAAAAACCCTAATTTAGAATCTTTGACTTTTGACCATTCCTTGAATTTTCTTGATGAATCATGATCAACCATTGATCAAATTATGAATGTGACTTCAAAATCTTGGTGTTGACCGAAAATGATGAAGTTTGACTGTATGTTGACCACAATTGACTTTTTGTCCAATACAACTGATTTTTAACCATCTGAGCAATTTTACTAAGCAAACTTGAGCTATGAGGCTTGAAACTAGACATGGTGATACCTTGAGACATATGAGGAGGCATGATTCTCACTTGAGGCATTATAACTTGATTTTGTCTTGAGAGAAGCAAAACCCTAGTTGTGGGTTGACTGCTTAAGAGAAGGTTCATCTGGTCACCCATGAGGAACTCTTGAGTACGGAGATGTATCTTGACTTGAAAAATAGGAGGGAAAATTTTGGGGTATAACACTGAAGATAAGAACCATAAGTTCAATGTTGTGGAAGATATCCATGAAATACTTCATGACTTGAAGGAGGTCCCACATGATGGGGAAAAATAACAACTTTTGTCGAGCAACAAGTGTAGAATCACTTTCTTTTGTCAACACTGTATTCAGGATTTTTATAACCAAACTCAACTGAGTCTTCAACTGATTGCTTTCTTCTTTCAAGAGTTTATGACCACGGGCCATGGCTGGCATAGCTTGCGTAAACAACCATATTTGAACTTCCTTCTTATTCAAATCCCCACAAAGGCGTTCCATAGTCGATCTCTAAACATAAAGTAGTAAGAAGTTAAGTCTGCAATTCTGAATATAATACCAGGTCTAAATTGGAATCTCTGTCTCTGAGTACCTGTTATGAATGCATGAATATGCATGAGGTGCATGAGTGGGTGAAATTCTATGTTCAATCATTTTCAAGGAACCCACATGCTCTTAAATTTTATTTTAAACCAGTAAGAGATGAAAAAGTGCAACACAAAGCTCACAAGTATGGTTCCTTGGAAATGGAAAGAACGTGTGTGTAAAATAGTGTCGACATAATATGTATGCAAGCACATGGGATCAAAGTTCCCATCATAACAGATAACGGATGCACTAGTTCTGAACCATCTAAAAGACCTAGAACCAAAATTTCGGCACAACTTCAGAACACACAAGAACCAGGTACAATGTAGATCAATAACTATACGAGATCAAGGCTTCCAGAACACTGGATAACTTCTAAATTGCCAAAATAAATGGCCATCACAAAGTGAGAAATCTGGAACAAAACCAGGAGATCTAAATCACCAACGAGAACAACATCACCATTATAAACAAAAGTCACCATCTGTACCAGTAAGAATGATTTTCCCACCCAACCTCACGGGTAAAATCTAGATAGAACAGGGTACCTAATGGTAAATAGAATTGACAATCCTTTATCAAGTACTTTTCTATCTACACCAAGGATGTAGGATAAAAGTACCGTCAATCGAACCTCATCTGTGTGTGGTACCTCATGGTTCCTCGCATGCAACACAGGCTACATGATTCCAGATGAGCATCCGTCTAGCCTATGGTGCACTGGCCGGGGTATTCAGCTTTTTACCTCTTTTAACTCCCACCCAAAGAAAACAAAATAACACAACATCAGAAAATATAATATAGCCAGATCCAGATGCAAATGCATGCAAACATATACTGGTATATATATATACATGTAAGGAAAAGAAGTAAAGGAATACATAAACACACAATGGAAAAGAAAACAAAATATAGGATCGACTTCGGGATGGACCATCATTTGGTCAACATGTCCCCAGTGTGTAATACGGTGAACTGACTTTGTAGGATTTTTGTATCCAAATGTGCGGATAGCAAGAGTCGCCACCGACTTTTATTTTTATCCAATTAAGGGAAGGTAAAAGTAACAGACAGAAAAAGACCTTCGTTAGATTCTGAGTTCGGGAGAATGGTTATGAAAAGGGAAGGTATTAGCACCCCTTTCCATCCGTAGTTATCTACGGGCTCTTAGTTGCTCTAGATCACTTTTTAAAATTGCTTTCTGTGTGTTTGACAAAAATGTTTTGAAAAGGCATTTCTCTTTGACTTTGTAATGACTCGTGTAGGAGTGTATACAAAGTGTTTGGAAATGTTTCTGTTTTGAAAAGAATTTGAACTTTGAAAAAAAGTGTGTGGTGTGAAAAGCATTTGATAGAGCAAGCAACTAAGAGACTTATTTACCCACTCAGAATTGGTCGTTTTGTTGTACTTCTACATTCCTTTAGAATAGCGCTAGCCATACCATTAGTTAGTAGGTAGCTCCATTCGTTGGATGTAAGCGGGACATTCGAATGGACATCGGATGGTCATAGAAGGCAACTTGTAGGAAGTATCCTAGCACATTCGAAGGGACTATCATCATTTTTCGTAGGCGACAATCGAGGGTCAAGATCATGTATTCGGAGGCGACATCGTGGGTCTTATGATCTTTGTATCGAAGGGACTATGATGATTTGTTTGGAGGCAACGGTGCTAGAATACCTCTACGTTCGAGGGACTTGACCATTTTGAATTCGAAAGGCATCGAGAGAGAATTACCCTAAGGGGTGCGTGTGTGAGAGAAGTGTGTTGAATTCAGAATATGTTATCCTGAAATTAGTGGGCTATGTTCAATTTTAGTCTTTCCATACACGCCTAATTACTAGCAATTTATAGGGTGTGGAAAGTAAAATGCGGAATGTAAAGTGCGGAAAGATAAATGTCCTACGCTATTACAAGGCTTTGGGGCAGATACATAATTTAAAATGCGGAAAATAAAGTCCTAAATTAAACTATTACATCCCATGAGCAATTACATTATTGGAAAAATAGAATGATAAAATGATAAAGAGAAAATCGTCTGAATCGGATCAACCTGTACAAAAAGAAGAAATCGGAAAATGCAATATGAATCGAACAAGGGAAAAAAATGTTAGAAAAAATGCAAATTTTAATATGGGAAAATTAATATATGCTGGAAATAAGATAAATAAGCTAAAATAATTTTTTAGGATTTTTTGGAAAAGATTTAATAATTAAAAGTGGATTAAATGCAAAATTATGAATAAAAATAAATATGCATGCAAAATTATGTTTTTTAATTTATTAAATTAAATAAAGATTTTTAGAATATAAATGCAAAAGGAAGTATTTTTTTGGTAATTTTTTTATGCAGAAATAAAATATGAAAAGAAATTAAAATTGAATAGAAATATTAAAATATATTGAAAAACATGAAAATATGCAAAAGTTGAGAAAAGAAGCGAAACTGGTGCCCATAGGGATCGAACTCAGGACATGGGAGAGTATCCAGGAATAGTGAGCGCCTTAACCAACTGAGCCACGTTGCGTTTGTGTTTTGAAACGGAACGAATGGAAAATAACACGCGTCGCTTTCCCATTGCCACGATCTCGCGCCATCCAGTCATCTTCTTCGTTTTGAATTTTCAAAATTCTGCGTCGGCCATGGCTCGACGCTAAGTCCCTGGCAAATGTCAAAAATGCAGCATACATAATATAAATAAATTCTAAGACCATGGATCGACTCCTTGAAGCATTCCGAATTCAATGGTATAGGTCCTGTTGGCCAATTTTTCCTATTAACGAAAACCCTAATTCGTTCACAGAAAACCTAACAATGGCAATACGAGTTCTAAGCCATGGAAACTCAATCAAATAACCCAGATCGCTTGCAATCTTCCTACTAATCACAAAAACAACAGCCAAATGTGTTAATAATGCATGAAAATTGAAAATCGATTTTGGAAAAAAGATGAACAAACCGAAATCGTATTTTCTGATTCTGGATGTTTTTTGGCAATGTAAGTATCTGGAATCACTCCTGGGGTATCAAGGAATGTGTTTGACACCTTAGAATTGATTGAAAACGGCTGGAATAAGGATTGCTATTTGCTTCAAGAACTCGATTTTTTCAGTTTGAGAATAGGGTTTCTGAGCCAATTTTTTCGTCCTCTTGTGATTGGTATGCATCAAGTATATATGCTGGATGGATTTGGGATTGATTTGGGAAAGAATTGATCAATAATCAATGATAATCAAATTTGATTTTTTGCAAAAAATCAAATCTTCAAAACTTGATCAATTTCAATCCAATCTTGCCATTTTGATCCAATTTCGAATTTGCTGGCTTTCAATGTATTAATTGGATCACAAAGAAGAAATAAAAATCAAATTTGCAATTAATTTGGATTTTATACTTTATTTTTCAATTTAATTTGTATTTAAATGAATAAATTCCAAATTAAATAGGAAAATAAAATAAAAATTCGTGGCATTGGGCTTGGATACTCCTAATTGCATGAGGAATAAGTTAGGATGAAGAAAAAGTAGGCCCATTTGCAAAAGATTTGATTTTTTGAAGTATCTCTCTTTGTGCATTCTTTCAAAATTGCCCAACTTGTGGATGGTGTAACTTGCTCAATTTTCCACATTTTTGAGTGTTCTTGGACTTTTTGGAAAGCTCTAAGAGTCCTCTAAACAATGTCTTTGGTTTCATCTCAATTGGAGTTACCATGCTCAATATATCTTCAAATCAAAAAGTTGACTTTTTGTTGACTTTGAAAATGACCTGTAATGTTTTGAGCTATACCTCTCAAATGAAGCATTTTTTGGACATTCTTGTGAGACATGAAGTTGTAGAGAATTGAATTTCCTTCAAAATGAGCTTTGGTGGGAAAATTTATGAGAAAGTATGAGAAAGTTATGATCAGTCAAAGTTCAGTTGACTTTTCACCTATAAACCCTAATTTAGAAAGTTTGACTTTTGAGCAAATCTTGAGTTTTCTTGATGAATCATGATCAACCCTTGATCAAATGATGAATGTAACTTCAAAATGAGGATGTTGACCAAAAATTATGAAGTTTGATGTATGTTGACCACATTGACTTTTGTCCAATAACCGATTTTCAACCATCTGAGCAATTGTCTGAGGAAACTTGACTTGTGAGGCTTGAAACTTGACATGGAGAATCTTTGAAGCATATGAGGAGGCATGAAGACCATTGGAGATGTTGGAAGCCCATCTTGGCCTGAGAGATACCAAACCCTAGTTTGGGTTGATTGTCTAGGAGAGAGTTTGTCCGATCAACTCTCGAGGAATCCTCGAGTATAGATGTATGAGATCTCTTGAGTAAATGGAGGGCAAATTTTGGGGTATGACAGCTGCCCCTGTTCAATCTTCTTGTACTGGAGGGTTAGATTGACACGCTTGTCTTTCGTGACCTGGAGGTAGAAGATGATTGAACACCGAGTACACCAAAATTTGCACTCGTTGGTGGATGATGCGGAATGGGCTTACGATGCCATTTGGATACTTCCGAGGATGAGTCGACGCTAGACTCGAGAATGTTGATAGGAGAATTGACGGAGATGGGCTTAAGATGCCATCCGGAAAGATCGATGCCGGGAGTGAGCCACGCCAGGCTCGAGACGCTTCGAAGGAGCATGGAGATGGGCTTGAGATGCCATCCGGAGGAGTCGACGTTAGACTTCGTGTTCATTTTTGAATGAAGTTATTGGTTTGTATTGATTTTTAACCATATATGCAGATTCGAAAGTGAAGCAATTGATAAGTAGTCGGAGATGGGCTTAAGATGCCATCCAAGGCAATCGAGTCGACGCTAGACTCTATAGTCGCCGTAATAAATCTTCGTGTCGATTACTCCGAGGGAGATTGTAGTTGGCAACAATGTGGATAGCTTCCCGTTATGCATCGGTGTTGATCCATTGCGTTATCGGAGGATAACCAGGCGGTCTTCGGATAGTTTTCCGCCGATTCGGGCTTAATCTCGACCATTCGTCGGAGGACAACCGGTGTGGTCTTTCGATAGTTTTCCGTCGGTTCGGGCTTAATCTGGACCAGTCGGAGGACAACCAAAGGCGGTCTTTCGATAGTTTTCCGCCGATTCGGGCTTAATCTCGACTGTTTGCGTAAGGATCACACTGCTTTTGGAGAAAACAAGAGAAACTTTGATAGAATATTTGTTAGTTTTATGCAAAGTATGATGCATGACAGTGTATATGAATGACGTATGCATGAATTATGACTTTATGAGAAATGTATGAATGATAGACGTTGTGATATTTCAAAACATATCCATCTTGAAGAAGATGCGGATGTTCTGCTTGAAGATTTCTGACTTCCGCTTGGGGAATTGAGTAGGTGGAAGTCCCTGCTTTTGAAGGAGAAGAAAGATACCCTGGATTCCTCCGATGTACTATCGGACCAAGTCTTGGGCCTAGATATTGTTGAGGAAGGTAGAGATTTGAGAAACCCGTTGTTGGAGATCTCATAGACCCTGCTGAGGAGAATCTGGGAGGTGATCCGTTGGGGACCTTGTATGTAGATCCTGCTGAGGAAATTTAGGAGGTGTTCATGGGAATTGAGTGTAGATCTTGGAGAGCAATTGATAGTTGGGGAGACCGGCTGGAAGAGTCGGATCCGTTGTAATCTCCGGCCGAGGAATGAAGATGTAGGTTCCTCCGATGCACTATCGACCAAGTCTCGAGTCCGACATTGCTGGGGAAAAGGGCGGATCGAGATACCACGGGATAAATACCTTGACTGGGGTGAGGTGTTACCGCTGAGACCGATGTAACTTTACTTAGTTGAGCGGCTCGTGGATTCCCTTTGCTCGCGGGAAGTTGTGTTGTGAGTGACACCTTTGCAGGGATCATGCTCTGTGGGGGAATACTTTGGTGACTTTCGCCGTCGTCCCAATTCCTGGAGCCTGTAGTAAGTACTTTTGTATGTTCACTTTTCGTATGTTTGTGATTAGATTCTTATTGTCAGATGCATATAATCATTCAAAGCAAACGTTGGACTTATTGCAAACGACAACAACAAGAAATTGTAAAGAGAAAGAAATTTGCGTTTATTTGAAAGGTGGCGTATGGCCAAGTAGTTTGTACACAAGAAAGGTAAAAAGCTATGCGGAAACAATCTCGTTAAGTTCCAACTATGCTAGTACTCATATATTTCGACTATCTCATCTCCTTGTCGAGAAAGTGAGTAGATCGATCTCGCCATTTGAACCTTGAATGCGATAGTAGTCAGGAAGGTGTGATCCGAAGAGACATAGTCGTACGCTTAAATCCCTAACTTTTGCCTAGACCGCCTTTCGGTTTTCACCACCGATATTTTTGCCCAAGCCGCCTTTTCGTGTTTTCGACTGCGGGTGTACATGTTTTGTATATATCCTTTACTTTTGCCCGAACCTTTTGGTTCGCCAGGATGCCCTTATTTTTGCCTAGGTTCGTCGACCTAGCGGGTCTCTTTCATGCGTAGTATTTTTTGACTATGTCTGCGCTCACGTGGTGTGGGAATTCTTCACCATCCATGGTGCTAAGTATCATAGCTCCGCCGGAAAATACCGTCTTGACTACAAACGGTCCCTCATAAGTGGGAGTCCATTTGCCCTTGGGATCACCTTGTGGAAGAATGATGCGCTTGACTACTAGATCATCGACTTGGTAGACTCGGTGCTTGACCTTCTTGTTAAATGCTCGATCATTCGCTCGTAATCATCCATGGCGATGGACGCGAGTCGTTTCATCAATCAAGTTAATCCGGTCAAGGCGAGTGGACCCAATCGTCTTCGCCTAACTCGCCTCCGGAGGACTCGGTTGAGGGTATCCGAACCTCGATGGGTAAGACGGCTTCCATACCGTATACAAGAGAGAAGGGGTTCCCTGTTGATGTTCGTTGTAAAGCGATAACCATGAAGAGCAAATGGTAACATCTCGTGCCAATCCTTGTAAGTCACGTCATCTTCAGATAATCTTCTTAATGTTTTGTTGGCGGCTTCCATCGCGCCATTCATTTTAGGCCGATATGGAGAAGAATTATGATGCTTGATCTTGAACTGCGAGTTCGGTGATCATCTTATTGTTGAGATTGGAACCGTTATCCGTGATAATCCTTTCGGGTGCCATACCGATGATAAGATTATGCTTGATGAGTCGAGCCACAACATTCTTAAATGATGCATACGAGGTCGCTTCTACCCACTTGGTAAAGTAATTGATTGCTACAAGGATGAAACGATGTCCATTGGAAGCCGTGGGCTTAATTTCTCCAATCATGTCAATGCCCCACATTGCAAAAGGCAAGGAGAAGTTAAAACATTCGAGGTACCGAGGTACGTGTACTTTGTCGGCATAACCGCACTTGTGACAAGATCGAGCATAGCGGTGACAATCGCTTCCATAGTGGACCAATAGTAACCCTCTCAAAATCTTCTTAGCCATGGTGTGTCCACCGGAGTGGGTACCAAATTCGTGTAACTCTTCCATGATACGCATTCTGTTTTCTCGTCTACACAAGAGTAAGCACAAGTCGTGGTTGCGCTTGTATAAGATGCCGTTGAGAAAGAATTTGGATGCAAATCTTCTCATGAACTTCTTATCATTAATGATGCCTCTGGATATTCCCGAGTCTCAAGATACCTCTTCACGTCATAGTACCAAGGTTTCTCTCGTCAAGCTCACAACAATGTTGGTTTGTCGAACTTCTCAATGATGATCTGGGGGGCCTCGTTGTCCCATCTAACCTTGAACATAGACGACATAGTAGCCAATGCGTCTGCCAACTGATTCTCTTCTCGTGGAATGTGGTTGAAAGTGATCTCTTCAAAGTAGGGCATCAAACTCAGAACATGCTCTCGGTACGGAATGAGGTTCGGATGCTTCGTATCCCACTCGCCTTTCATCTGACCGATCACTAAGGCTATGTCTCCATACACTTGCAAGAACTTGATTCTTAAGTTAATAGCAGCTTTAAGACCCATGATGCACGCTTCGTACTCGGCCATGTTGTTCGTGCAACTGAAACATAATCTGGCGGTGAAAGGCGTGTGTCCGCCTGCAGGGGATGTAATGATGGCGCCAATGCCATTGCCAAGTGCGTTTGAGGCTCCATCAAAGACCATGGTCCATCGGGATCCTTGTTCAGGTCCTTCGTCTGGGCCTGGTTCTTCACAATCGATGACTAGTAAAACATCTTCATCCGAAATTGAACCGCATAGACGATAGTCATCTACGGCTTGATGAGCCAAATGATCGGCTACTACACTTCCTTTGATCGCTTTCGAGAAGTGTATGGATGTCATATTCGGTCAAGATCATTTGCCATCTTGCTATTCTTCCGGAGAGCTGGTTTCTCAAAGATGTATTTTATCGGATCCATCTTGAAATCAATAAGGTAGTGTGAGTCAACATATATTGCCTTAGTCGGCGAAAGAGCCAAAGCTTTGCAAGTTTCTCGAGCTGTGAGTATCTTGTTTCACATCGGTAAACTTTTGCTAAGGTAGTATATTGCATGCTCTTTTCGACTGCACTCGTCATGTTGCCCCAACACACACCCCATTGAGTTCTCTAACACTGTCAAGTACATGATAAGAGGTCTTCCTTCGGCGGGCGGCATCAGGATAGGAGGATTTTGTAGGTACTCCTTGATTTTGTTGAAAGCGATCTGGCAATCGTCGTTCCATTCCACTACTTGATCTTTCTTTAGTAACTTGAAGATTGGCTCACAAGTAGCAGTTAAGTGTGCAATGAATCTGGCAATGTAGTTCAATCGGCCCAAGAAACCTCTGACCTCCTTCTCTGTGCGGGGAGCTGGCATCTCTTGAATAGCTTTAACCTTCGCAAGGTCAACCTCAATACCTCTTCCACTGACTACAAACCCTAGGAGTTTTCCGGATCTGACTCCAAAAGTGCACTTGTTGGGATTAAGTCTCAGTCTGTACTTCTTCAACCTATCAAACAATTTCTGTAGATGATCAAGATGTTCTTCTTCAGTCTGTGATCGAGCTATCATGTCGTCGACGTAGACCTCTATCTCGTGATGAATCATGTCATGAAACAATGTCACCATAGCACGCTGATAAGTGGCGCCTGCGTTCTTCCGTCCGAACGGCATAACCTTGTAGCAGAAAGTGCCCCACTGTGTAACAAAAGTAGTCTTCTCCATGTCTTCGGGAGCCATTTTAATCTGATTGTAACCGGAGAAACCATCCATGAAGGAGAACACCTTGTGCTGAGCGGTATTGTCAACTAGAACATCAATATGAGGAAGTGGGAAATCATCTTTCGGACTTGCCTTGTTCAGATCTCTGTAATCCACACACATTCGTACCTTACCATCCTTCTTGCACGGCACCACATTAGCAACCCGGGGATAAGAGGTGACACTAAGAAACCAGCGTTGAACTGCTTCATGACTTCTGCTTTGATTTTCTCAGACATCTCAGGACGCATGCGACAAACCTTCTGTTTCACTGGGAGAGAACCTTCTTTTGTCGGCAATCGGTGTACCACAATATCAATGTCTAAACCAGGCATGTCTTCGTATGACCAAGCAAAAACCTCAATGTAGTCTCGTAGCTGAACCAACCTTTCTTTAACACTTCTCAAGACCCGCTCCTATCTTGATCTCTTCTTCTTCGTCGACCAAATTCACAACCTCAACTTGCTCTTCGTGGTCAGATAACTCGCTCTTCTTGCAGTAGATCGGCAAGTTCTCCTGGCACTTCACAATCTTCCTCACTTTCATCTTCGGCTTGGTAGATCGGATTATCAAGTCATATTTAGCAATAGCATAGTGTTATTAACGAGATTCGGAGTGATTCTGTATCACGGGTGTGTGTAAGAAACACATAGCTTTTGAAGGGTGATAAAGTAAAGAAAGAAAACAAACAATTGAATGCAAAAGTCCAACGAATTTATTGAATGAAAATACGCAAACAAGATAATAACCCTCAAACGAGCCATGATGCCCGGCAAGGCACTAGGCTTTCAAAGTTTATTGTTCAAAACATAAAGAAATCGAAAAGCAAAACAAAACAAGATCAATTACTCGACTAAAGGAGATTTGTATGACGTCTTCAGTCTTCCAATTGCTGAGCCCATGATCTGGAGTTGGGAAGATCCACTTGCTGATGTCGAAGCCGTTGTCGTTGTCTTCTATAGCATGAATTCCACTCTGGCTGATGCGGAAAGGAAGTTGGCCGGCACGTTCGCGTATCATCTTGACCCTTGATGGTGAAGCCTAAACCGGTCTTGTCAAATTTGAACGGAAGATCAGGGAGCTGTCCCCAAATAGAACTACCTTCTTCAACAGCAGCTTGAGCATCTTTCAACGAGGCCATCCTAGGCGGAGCTTGTGTAGCTTCAGGAGTGGTGGGAGAGTCGACAGGCATGACTCGGGGTATTGTTTCAAAAGCTTGACAGGGAGTCTCGAAGAATTCACCCTCCATCTCGAGGTAACGGAATGACTGTAGATGACTGACCATATACTCTTCTTCACCACATGTGACAACCTTCCCTTTCACCGGTACTTGAGTTTGATGTAAGGTAGAGGTATGACCTGCCCCATGTATCAAGGGCCCAAGTAAGAATAAGTGGACGAATGTCCATGACAAAGAAAGTGGAGTCAAAAGTCGGGAACCGACTTTAATAGAGTGAGCTCTCCAAGCACTGCGCTTAGAACCATCAAAAGCTCTCACGATAATGTCACTGGGTCTCGTAACCAACCCTTCGACATCAAGCCGATCAAAAGTAGTCTTGGTAGGATATTCGAGCGAACCGGTATCCACTAAAAATGAGACAAGGTAGTGCCCTTGCATTCAACAGAGATGTGCAAGGCTTTGTTGTGTTTCTTTCCGAGAGTCAAATCAAGATCGAGAAGCCTAGGCCGTTGTTGGCAGCCAGGCTAGCAATACAAACTTTAATCGATCGGTGGTAGTGTCTTGCGGCACATGAGCATTCTTGAAACTTCACCAAGGCATTAGCATGAGCCTCGAGCACAAGAGCAAAGCGAGCATGGAAATCTTGGACGAGTCTGTCTAACTGCTCCACAACATTGTAATCACTCTTCTTGATGATCTTGAATTTCCTCCATTTCTTGTTTGGAGGTGTCTTGATAACTTCCTTTGGTACTTGGTTGAGCGGGATGAGCCACCGATTCTTTCCTCTAGGGATATTGGTGGAGTAGGCGGAATGCGAGCTGGAGTCGCAGTGTCTTTGGAGGAGATCTCTGAGAGAATACCCTTCCGGTTCGGTTACCTTACTGGATCCGGTGATGTTGTCGATGTCAGGAATAGAAGCTCCAACAGTAAGATCTTCAATGGTCAGAGGGTCTTGCTTGACGCCATGATAGTAAACATCAGCTCCATAGTTCTAAGGGATAGCTTTGTCAGAGGAATATGGCACTGGTCTTGGAGAAGTGATAATGAGAGGTGCCACCCTAGGCACAGAATCGGCAGAGGAAATTCTTATTGTGTTAACATCAGCATAGTCTTCTGGGAAATCGTCACCTCATCCGGTCGCCTTAACATCTTCAATAGGAATCTTGTAGCTCTCAGGAACAGTGTACTTCACCATGTAATCATATTTTCCACTTGGCTGCCCCAAGGTATCCCACACAGATGGCACAGTTTCGTTTGCATTGTCGATCTTCAACTTAGACATTTCTTCACACGCACGCAGGTGGTTTCGAAATAGTATCTCACGGTTGTCCATCATGCATGAACACGTCTTCTCAACGAAGCACAACCATCAGTGAGATGGGCACCAACGACAATCCTCGGGCATCTCGGATCGACACGGCTTGCACAAGTTCCTCTTAATACCATCGGAGGATGGTCAAGTCATCTATGTTGAAAACATAAGTATCGTCACCAACAACATTGGAACTCTTGTCATGGTTAGGCATAGGCGCGTTGATCACATTCGAGTCTCAAGGAGGATCAAACTCAATCTTAGATTCAATCATATCTTGAATTTTGTTCTTGAGCCCAACAATCATCGATCTTGTGTCTGGGCTATTGGAATGGTAAGCACACTTAGCATTAGGATTGTATCTCGGAGAGGAAGTGTTGACATTCGAGGAGGATCCCTCAAGGTAATCAGCTCGCTTTCAACATGTGTTGCAAGGCTTGCGACAAAGGCATGTTGATCTTAAACTGTCTTCGTGGCGCTCCGCTACGCGTTGTCTCACCGAGGTTGTCCGATGTAGGATGGAGATCACAAGCCCCACAGATTGAGCACGGTCGGTCTTGGCTCGGCTTTTCGACCATACACAGATTGGCTTCTTTCTTACCACCAAAAGATTTCTTCGCACATTTGAAGATGACTCTACATGAATCTTCCCACTCTTGATACCTTCAATGCGCCGTCAATATCATTTCGGTGAATCCGGATGAAGAATTTCCAATCGATGATTGAAGAACGGGCTGTCGGTGTTCCATAAACATATCAACCAACTCCCTATTGGACAAGGGTGGTTGAACTCGCTGCTAGATCTCTCCACTTGAGCATACTCCTTGAACTTCTCGTCACGACCCATAGACATGCTTTGTAGTTGCATGAGTGGGTGTCAACTCACATTGTACTCATACGTCTGTAGAAAGCATCGCTAAGTCACTCCAAGCACGGATACGGTCATTCTCTCGATAATACCATTCCAACTGGTTCGGACAAACTCTCTTGAAAATAGTGCATCCACAACTCGTCATCATGGGGATTGAGCTTACGGACATAGGACTTCAAATGCAGCTTTGGGCAAGACATGCCATCATACTTGGCAAAAGTTGGAACTTTGAACTTGGGAGGAATCACAACACGTGAACAAGACTCGGATCATCAAAGTTCACGGACATTTTCAAGTTTTCCACAACATTCAGACGGTCTTCAAGTTGTTTGTACTTGTCATCTTCATCGTGTTGGCTATAATCGAGTGGTCCTCTCCTCCTTTCTTTGGCTCACGATCACCTTCATCACCCTTGGTACTCCCTCGGTATGGACACTTCCTTGAGAGCTCGATCCGATGACCACTTTTGGACCCCTTTGAAACGTCTACCCATGTTGAGGAGACCAACAACCTTCTTCTTCTTGTTGATGAGCTTCTTCAAATCTTCTTGGCCTTGGACCAAGTGGTAAACATCTCTAAACCGCATTCGAGCACGGAGATATTTGATCTGTTCAAGAGCCATTTCGCTAAAATAAATAGCGAGCAAATGAGAAAACCAATCTCCAATGTACCTGTGATGCAATGTTATGCTATGCTATGCGATGTTTATGCGAATGCGATGCAATGTTTTCAAGGACCTAAGAGATTTAAATTTGTTAAACAAGCAATGAGCAAACATTTATTAGTACTTCTTTTATTATTCTTTTTCTTTTTAAGTACAAGAGATAATTCAAACAATAAAAGAAAACATAAACATCCTAAAGCTCTAAGTCTCCCATGGGCGCTTCCTCTTGGTGCCGATGTAGGCATTGATGCTTCGCTCCTCATGAAGTAGCTTTGTCAACTCTAACACTTTCTTCTCGCTTGCGTAACACTGAGCTTCAAAGGTATCCCTTTCTTCTTTTAGTTGAATCCAGGATCTCTTCAAGTCTTCAAAATTAGTAGGCATGTCAGGATGGAGAATGATAGGGTACGCCACCTATAGCAACAGTTCCATAATTACCGGTAAACAGAGTGAATGGTCATCATGAGGTTTTGAGCTCGAGCTCTCACCCATTTGAGGTAAGGTTCCCAAGGAATGGAGTTCGGGTGCCCCAAAGTCTTGGTATCAGTCTTCTTTACCATGCCCCAAGCATGTATAAACCTTCGTCGGTAATTCTGGAGATCATGATTATAATTGAACACAATATCTTGGAGCAGCATATCATGTGGACCATCTCTTCGAGCAAAACCAAACTGACGTAGAGCTAGAGAAGGGTTGTAAGTAATACCTCCCTTTATACCAAGTAGTGGTACATTAGGGAATTCTCCACAACGCTCAATGAATGTGAGGTCCTTTTGAGAGAAAAGATTCCAACGGATATCGGAATGAGAGAGTGACATCAATCTTTGAGACCATCTCAACCTTTGTTCATTCTTCAAAACTGATGGAGGAAGGTGCGAAATAAACCACCTGGAAAGTAACGGTATACAACACATGAGAGTTCCTTGTCGCTTAGTAGTACGAGTGTGGAGAGAATGTAGAATATCTCCAAGTAAAGTAGGCACTGGATTACGGGTAAGAAACAACTTGATGGCATTGACATCTATGAATTGATCCGAGTTAGGAAATAGAACCAAACCATAAATTAGCAAGGCCACAATGTTTTCAAATGCATGGAAACTCATAACTTTGAGGAATTCTCGGGTTTTCTTAATTAGGAACTTAGCAAGTAAACCCTTAACTCCACTTCTTGTTTCCCAATTGGCTTCAATGTCCGAGCGCTTAAGGTGTAATGCTGATGCAATGTCTTCGTACTTAGGAACCTTTTCTAAACCGGATAATGGCATTTGATCAAGAATAGGTATCCCAAGTAGCTTAGAGAACTCTTCCAAGGTAGGAACTAACTGATAATCTGGGAATGTAAAGCAATGGTGCTTCGGATCAAAGAACTGGAATAGGACATGCATCATATCTTCTTCAAAACCGGAGATAACCAAGTCGAGTAGATAACCATGTCTTTTGATGAACTGAGCATGGTCGGGAATTTCTGAAACCAATTCTTTGAGTTGAGAAGGGATACCCATGAAGTTGATTCGGATAGTCTTTCTAGAAGCCATAATCCCTACAAAACAGAGCAAAGATAAATCCCTAGGTCCTTGAAATAGTTAGAAATGATATGCAATGCGGATGATGTCATGTTTAGCACACACAAATAATTCACACAATGAGCCTATGTTTAAGGCTTGCATGAGGTATAGGTGATTACCCTACCAAAAGTTTGAGTTGGTTCATCCTGTCCTATAATAGTAACCGGTTCTAGGAATCTCACATCACGATCTTCTCGAGGCGCTTATTTCAATACGACGGCCAAGTGGTCGATCGAAAATGTCCCAAAAGTCTAATCTCAATGAGCGTAGCATCGAGTATCAACCAACCTCGGTCTACACCAAAGCCGGCCATCTCACTACCTTCTAATGGCCAAGATGGGTCAATTAAGGTTCTAAAAGTTTAGTTAGCGCTTGATGACACCACGCAGAAGCCAAATACTATCTTCAACTTGGGAATGAAGAGTATCGGGACAACCAAAGTGTCACGCTAACGTAGCCATCATGTTGACCGTTTAGTTATACGTCTAGCGGTCGCGATGATCTAATGCTACTTACCTAAAAGGAAACCCGGATCCGGGTGTAGGATCCCCCAACAATATAATACCCAAGCAACCCTTAGAGATAAAGCATACAAGTCAAACAAAAAGCAATAAAAGTTATCTAGAAATCCCTAAGGCATTCTCTCTTTAGGGAATGTCCCAGAGTCGCCGATTAATACGGTGAATGACTTTGTAGGATTTTGTATCCAAATGTGCGGATAGCAAGAGTCGCCACCGACTTTTATTTTTATCCAATTAAGGGAAGGTAAAAGTAAGAAAAAGACCTTCGTTAGATTCTGAGTTCGGAGAATGGTTATGAAAAGGGAAGGTATTAGCACCCCTTTCCATCCGTAGTTATCTACGGGCTCTTAGTTGCTCTAGATCACTTTTAAAATTGCTTTCTGTGTGTTTGACAAAAATGTTTTGAAAAGGCATTTCGCTTTGACTTTGTAATGACTCATGTAGGAGTGTATACAAAGTGTTTGGAAATGTTTCTGTTTTGAAAAGAATTTGAACTTTGAAAAAAAGTGTGTGGTGTGAAAAGCATTTGATAGAGCAAGCAACTAAGAGACTTATTTACCCACTCAGAATTGGTCGTTTTGTTGTACTTCTACATTCCTTTAGAATAGCGCTAGCCATACCATTAGTTAGTAGGTAGCTCCATTCGTTGGATGTAAGCGGGACATTCGAATGGACATCGGATGGTCATAGAAGGCAACTTGTAGGAAGTATCCTAGCACATTCGAAGGGACTATCATCATTTTTCGTAGGCGACAATCGAGGGTCAAGATCATGTATTCGGAGGCGACATCGTGGGTCTTATGATCTTTGTATCGAAGGGACTATGATGATTTGTTTGGAGGCAACGGTGCTAGAATACCTCTACGTTCGAGGGACTTGACCATTTTGAATTCGAAAGGCATCGAGAGAGAATTACCCTAAGGGGTGCGTGTGTGAGAGAAGTGTGTTGAATTCAGAATATGTTATCCTGAAATTAGTGGGCTATGTTCAATTTTAGTCTTTCCATACACGCCTAATTACTAGCAATTTATAGGGTGTGGAAAGTAAAATGCGGAATGTAAAGTGCGGAAAGATAAATGTCCTACGCTATTACAAGGCTTTGGGGCAGATACATAATTTAAAATTCGGAAAATAAAGTCCTAAATTAAACTATTACATCCCATGAGCAATTACATTATTGGAAAAATAGAATGATAAAATGATAAAGAGAAAATCGTCTGAATCGGATCAACCTGTACAAAAAGAAGAAATCGGAAAATGCAATATGAATCGAACAAGGGAAAAAAATGTTAGAAAAAATGCAAATTTTAATATGGGAAAATTAATATATGCTGGAAATAAGATAAATAAGCTAAAATAATTTTTTAGGATTTTTTGGAAAAGATTTAATAATTAAAAGTGGATTAAATGCAAAATTATGAATAAAAATAAATATGCATGCAAAATTATGTTTTTTAATTTATTAAATTAAATAAAGATTTTTAGAATATAAATGCAAAAGGAAGTATTTTTTTGGTAATTTTTTTATGCAGAAATAAAATATGAAAAGAAATTAAAATTGAATAGAAATATTAAAATATATTGAAAAACATGAAAATATGCAAAAGTTGAGAAAAGAAGCGAAACTGGTGCCCATAGGGATCGAACTCAGGACATGGGAGAGTATCCAGGAATAGTGAGCGCCTTAACCAACTGAGCCACGTTGCGTTTGTGTTTTGAAACGGAACGAATGGAAAATAACACGCGTCGCTTTCCCATTGCCACGATCTCGCGCCATCCAGTCATCTTCTTCGTTTTGAATTTTCAAAATTCTGCGTCGGCCATGGCTCGACGCTAAGTCCCTGGCAAATGTCAAAAATGCAGCATACATAATATAAATAAAATCCAAGGCCATGGTTCGATTCCTTGAAGCATTCCGAATTCAATGGTATAGGTCCTGTTGGCCAATTTTTCCTATTAACGAAAACCCTAATTCGTTCACAGAAAACCTAACAATGGCAATACGAGTTCTAAGCCATGGAAACTCAATCAAATAACCCAGATCGCTTGCAATCTTCCTACTAATCACAAAAACAACAGCCAAATGTGTTAATAATGCATGAAAATTGAAAATCGATTTTGGAAAAAAGATGAACAAACCGAAATCGTATTTTCTGATTCTGGATGTTTTTTGGCAATGTAAGTATCTGGAATCACTCCTGGGGTATCAAGGAATGTGTTTGACACCTTAGAATTGATTGAAAACGGCTGGAATAAGGATTGCTATTTGCTTCAAGAACTCGATTTTTTCAGTTTGAGAATAGGGTTTCTGAGCCAATTTTTTCGTCCTCTTGTGATTGGTATGCATCAAGTATATATGCTGGATGGATTTGGGATTGATTTGGGAAAGAATTGATCAATAATCAATGATAATCAAATTTGATTTTTTGCAAAAAATCAAATCTTCAAAACTTGATCAATTTCAATCCAATCTTGCCATTTTGATCCAATTTCGAATTTGCTGGCTTTCAATGTATTAATTGGATCACAAAGAAGAAATAAAAATCAAATTTGCAATTAATTTGGATTTTATACTTTATTTTTCAATTTAATTTGTATTTAAATGAATAAATTCCAAATTAAATAGGAAAATAAAATAAAAATTCGTGGCATTGGGCTTGGATACTCCTAATTGCATGAGGAATAAGTTAGGATGAAGAAAAAGTAGGCCCATTTGCAAAAGATTTGATTTTTTGAAGTATCTCTCTTTGTGCATTCTTTCAAAATTGCCCAACTTGTGGATGGTGTAACTTGCTCAATTTTCCACATTTTTGAGTGTTCTTGGACTTTTTGGAAAGCTCTAAGAGTCCTCTAAACAATGTCTTTGGTTTCATCTCAATTGGAGTTACCATGCTCAATATATCTTCAAATCAAAAAGTTGACTTTTTGTTGACTTTGAAAATGACCTGTAATGTTTTGAGCTATACCTCTCAAATGAAGCATTTTTTGGACATTCTTGTGAGACATGAAGTTGTAGAGAATTGAATTTCCTTCAAAATGAGCTTTGGTGGGAAAATTTCTGAGAAAGTATGAGAAAGTTATGATCAGTCAAAGTTCAGTTGACTTTTCACCTAGAAACCCTAATTTAGAAAGTTTGACTTTTGAGCAAATCTTGAGTTTTCTTGATGAATCATGATCAACCCTTGATCAAATGATGAATGTAACTTCAAAATGAGGATGTTGACCAAAAATTATGAAGTTTGACTGTATGTTGACCACAGTTGACTTTTTGTCCAATACAACTGATTTTCAACCATCTGAGCAATTGTCTGAGGAAACTTGACTTGTGAGGCTTGAAACTTGACATGGAGAATCTTTGAAGCATATGAGGAGGCATGAAGACCATTGGAGATGTTGGAAGCCCATCTTGGCCTGAGAGATACCAAACCCTAGTTTGGGTTGATTGTCTAGGAGAGAGTTTGTCTGATCAACTCTTGAGGAATCCTTGAGTATAGATGTATGAGATCTCTTGAGGAAATGGAGGGCAAATTTTGGGGTATGACACAGTGAAGTCGCCATATGAAACGACCGACCGAAAATCATCTGATACGGAAAATATCAGTGAAGTCGCCATCGAACATTTTTTATCCTGTCAAAGGGAAAGGTGAACATCGAGTAAACTTGAAAGGGAGAAATCACGGTCTTGCAACCGAGAGATCGAGTAAGGAAGTTTGTTACGCGAGGGGAATGTATTAGCACCCCACACCCGTAGTACTCTATGGTATCCACTTCTATTTTCTATCTAGAGGGTGTAAAATCTAACTATATCTGTATATGGGGGAGAATGCATGAAAAAGAAATAAAAAGAAAGAAACACAGGGAAAAGAAGGAAATTTTTACAAAGATTGCTTGATCAAGCCCCGCGACAGGATGCCTACGTATTCCCTCATGCAATGGGAAAGTCAGAGCTCCGTAGTTTGGCTCACATATTTTGGTTGGTTTGTATTTTTTAATTTAGAAGACGAAACAACAAATAAGATGGAAAAACATGGACAACAATGACAAAACATCAACAATGATGACAAAACATCCACAACAATGACAAAACATCAAATAAGACAACAAAATATCATGCAAGACGACAAGACCACAGATACGACCACAAAACATCATGTAACATGGCAGAGCAACAAATACGATGACAAAACATCACATACGACGACGAAACATTAGATACAAAGATAAATATCACATAACATGGTAAACAACATGCGAGACGACAAAACATCACATACAATGACAAAACATCAGATAACATGGTAGACAACCTGCGAGATGACAAAACATCACATAACACGACAAAACATCAAATAACATGGTAAATAGCATGCGAGATAACAAAACATCACATATGAAGACAAAACATCAGATAGCATGGCAAACAACATGTGAGATGACAATAAGTCACATACAGCGATAAAACATCAGATAACATGGCAAAGAACATGTGAGACGACAATACATCACATACGACGACAAAACATCAGATATCATGGTAAATAACATGGTAAAGGTGATATGACAACATGGCATGAATGACCAACTATAACAACAGATGACGGGACATTAACATGGATGACAAGACATCACATATGAGAAAACACCAGCATATGACCAAAGACTCGCCACAGATGACAAAACATCAAACAGATAACAACATATCAGATAAGATGACAAAACATGGTAGCAGGTAGCTATGCATGGCAATAAATGATGAAACATGGCACAATTGATGCAACATGGTGATGGACAATGCAACATGGCAATAGATGATGCAAAAAAGCGACATATGAAAAAAATTCATGATAAAACATCATAACAAATGATGAAACATCGACAAGACAAAAATATATCAGATAAGATAACAAAACATCATTGTAGTGGCAAAAACTGCGAGTATAAGCCATTGAATTGACTTAACTCAAAAAGTAATAAAAGAGTCGCCACCGCACTTTTATTTTATCCAAAGGAATAGGGAAAAGAGCGAATAAAATTCTAACAAAAATAAATCAGAGATCTGGGACCAGGGGGTGAGTTATGCAAAGGGAAGGTGTTAGGCACCCAAAGCATCTACGGTACTTCGTAGGAACCTTTTTAAAAATTTGTATATGTGTGCTAAAAAAAAGTATATGTACCAAATGGATGGTGGGGGGAGAAAAAAAGTATTTTTTTTATAATTTTTGGTTTGACAGAACTTCCAATGAGTTCCAGGCCTACATACCAAAAATGTGCAATATTGAAATCAAAACCCAGTAGTTCGGGTAAAAAAGACCGAAATTGTGTGTTGGTTGATTTCAAGAAAAATGGTAGTTTAGAAAATCCACAAAGAGCTCAAATTTTTTGAATGAGTTTAGGTGTTTTTTAGTCTTAACAAAAGAAAAGTCAAAGTATTATTAAATGGATTGAAAGTTTATTAAGAAAACAAGTTTGAAAATTCACGGACCTAAGTCCAAGTTTTTTTTTAATGAAAGCGGTTCGAGTTTTGAAAACAATAATCCTTTGAAAAAGAGGGAAGATTTTGAAAATTGAAAAATATGGGAAGAGATGAAGAGGCTAACCTAAGTGCATAAAGAAAATGGTAAGGGTAAAGAAAGATGTAACCAGGTGATAAAACTAGTACTTGACATCAAGATCCAATACCATATCCCATCCTTTGGATGACCACATAAACAACAAATAACCAGACAAAAAAACTAAGCTTCGGACCAATCAATGCCTTAGGTGAACTCTTGTCTCAATAAAAGAAATGGACAAAGTAACGGCTGAATTTGGAGGAAATCCACTTTTAATCGAGTATATCGGAATAACCTTCATACAAAGATAATAACCAAGCAAGACATGATAACACCAAGGGCACAAAATTCTCCAAGCTGAGGTAAGGGTCCTAATCCTAAGTCCAAAGATCAAACTTCGAGCATAAGGATAGTAACCAAGTCTAATTAAAAGTTTTTTTATGTTTAAGTTGAATTATTAGGTATCTTGGTAAAAAAGAAAAATAAAACTCAAGTGATCAAATTCAAAATAACAATAAAATAAAATGCTCAAATGAGCAAAGGAAAAATGACATGAAATGTAAATGCTAAAAGTAAAGCGCATAAAAGTAAAGAGCATAAAAATAAAAGCAAAAAGTAAAGAGCATAAAAAATAAAAGCGGAAAGTAAAGAACATAAAACAAAAGACAATTAATAAAGGTTAGCAAGATGACCATCTTGAAAATTTTCAAGTATATCATCAAATTGTTAATTGTTAGTCGCCAGCAAGGTGGCCATCTTGAAACTTGTGTAGGAAGACTTGCCAGAAGCTTGATAGAATCAACGTGACCACACGACAAGTTTCAATTGCTTTTTGTCAAGTATATCACCGGTTTTGGAATTATTACATCACTTGATCAAATATGATTGAGAATTTCAAATGGACAAGTGTTATACCCCAAAAAATTTCCTCCTACTTTTAAGGTCAAGATACATCTCCATACTCAAGAATTCCTCAAGGGTTGACTAGAAAAACCCTCTCCTAAGCAATCAACCCACAACTAGGGTTTTGCTTCTCTCAAGAAAAAATCAAGTTCTAATGATTCAAGTGGTCATCATACCTCTTCATCTGTCTCAAGGTATCACCATGTCAAGTTTCAAGCCTCATAGCTCAAGTTTGCTCAGTCAATTGCTCAGATGGTTGAAAATCAATTGTATTGGACAAAAATTCAACTGTGGTCAACACACAGTCAAACTTCACTATTGTTGGTCAACATCAATATTTTGAAGTCTCATTCATTATTTGATCAAGGGTTGATCATGATTCATCAAGAAAACTCAAGGTTTGATCAAAAGTCAAATTTTCTAAATTAGGATTTTTGGACAAAAAGTCAACAGAACTTTGATCAGACATAACTTTCACATGCTTTATCAGAAATTCCTCAACCAAAGCTCATTTTGAAGGAAATTCAGTTCCCTACAACTTTGTCTCTCTTAGAGAAAGAAAAAAATGCTTCATTTGAGAGATACGAGCCAAGACATTACAGGTCTTTTTGAAAGTCAACAAAAAGGGATTTTTGGTCAAAGCAATTTACAAGGAGATAAAAACTTCAAATCTAAAAATGTCCAAAAGGAGGTGGTATTAGACATCTTGGGGTTTCTAAAAAGCTCAAGATCACTCTTATGTGATGAAGATTAAGCAAGTTATGAATCACACAAGTTGGTCAAAATTGAGAAAACGCACAAAAGTCAAAATGAGCCAAATTTGAATTTTTGAGCATAGTGACCTATATTTTGGGTTTCAAACACTTCCATGACACCATAAGGGACCTCTAATTCCACTTTCACATTTTTGAGATTTTTATTTATATTTATTTAGATTTTGTCCAATTAAAAATCAAATAAATTAAATAAATAAGATAAATGTGTAAGGCCCATAGATCATTGATATGGAGCTTCTAGAAGACCCAATGACCATACCAAAATCGTGGGGAAACATAGAGGAGACAAAACCTTCTCATTTTGGAAATTTGGAAAACATGTTCCATGAGGTCTTGGAAAGCATTCAAAGGCTTGATATTTTCCTCTTTTATTTGACCTAATATCCTTCCCTATATAAACACAACAAGGCCAGGCCAAAAGTGGAGGCAGCAGGTGCACAAGAAATAGGGTTCCAAATCTCAAAATTTCCAAAGAAACTTGCATAATCAAATTCAAGGTTGGAGGTTGTTTCAATCCAGACCAAAGCCAACAATCACTCCCTAAGGATCACAGGAGTTGATCTCAATCATTATTCAAGCCTACAACATCCCAGAACTAGCTCCTGCGATCTCACCGGTTAAGTATTTTTTTCAATTGTCGAATTTTTATTATCATGCATATTTGATGCATTTTTCCTTTTTAGATGTGATGCCCATATGATTTAGAACATGCATGGACCACTAAACACGAGCTTGGACGTAAGAATTGGTTGGGACCTCCAGAGAAGATAACCGGAGCTAGGGCTCTGGTGGTCTTCCGATCCCTGGACTTATTGACCATTACATAGCTTTTTGATGCGTTTTTATTGGTCCATTCAAGATACGAGGGGCCCACGTTTGAATTATTTTGAAAAATTCAAATATCAACGCGTTTTTATTTTATAATATTGTGATTACTTTTCATTAGCAGATGGAAAGCGTGGCACATATGGCTAGGGAGTGTGATGGTCACTCATTGAGCCTATGTTCTAACCCTAGCGCTGCTATTTTTCAAACTTGTATTTTACAACTCTTTTTCCAATGTCTTTTTAACATTTTTTCTTTCTATTTTCCTTTGGCTTTATTTTTTTCAATTTAATTTCTTTTAAAACCAATAAAACCAATAAAAAAAATTAGTTTTAGATTTTTAACAATTAATTTAAACTTAGGATTTTTTTCATTTAATTTAATAATTAACTTAGAAATTAGGTTTTCTTAACTAAATCGATTTCAAAAAATACCAAAATTATTTTTTCTTTACAATTAGGGTTTAGACACTCTCTCTTATCCTTAGACATTTTTCTCCTATTTATTTACTTTATTTCGTATTTAAATTCTAGAAATCGATGTATAGGTCGCAAGGACATTTTTGTAATAGTGTAGATTTAAACTTTCTGCCTTTACTTTCTATGTATCTGCCCCAAAGCCATGTAATAGCGTAGGATTTTACTTTCCTCACTTTACATACTGCACTTTATTTTCCTGTACATATTAACTGTATAGTAACTAGGGTTTGTATGGCAAGATAAAATCAACCCTTAGATCACTCTAATTCAAGATTAATATATCTGAACTTAACACACTTTGCACACTTGCACCTCCTTAGGGTATCCTCTCTTGTTGCCTCTCGAATACAATGGTCATGTCCCTCGAACGTAGGGATACCATTAGCAAAGACGCTTACAAATAAAATTATCATAGTCCCTTCGATACAAAGATCATAGTCCCTCGATGACCCTCGATGTTGCCTACGAATATATGATCTCGTCCCTCGATTGTTGCCTACGAAAAGTGATGATCGTCCCTACGAAATTTCTAAAGTATCCTTACATGTTGCCTTCAATGACCATACGATGACCCTACGAATGTCCCTTTACATCCAAACAGATAAAGTTACCTACCAACTAATGGTATGGATAGCCTTATTCTAAAGGAGAAGGAAAATAACATGGAAATGACCATTCTGAGTAGGTAATAGACTCCTAATTTCTTGCTCCAATCAAAGTATTTTTCACACCTCACACTTTTCAAAACGATCTTTCAAAAACACTTTGTATACATTCCAGCTAGAATCATTACAAAGTTAAACATCTTCCAAAACAAAAATTTCCGAACACTTCGTATACATTCCTACGAGAATCATTATGAAGTCAAAGTGAAATGTCTTTCAAAATAATTTCAAAATCATACACACAAAGAAAGCAAATTTTCAAAAGTGAGCTAAGCAATTAAGAGCCCATAGATAACTACGGATGGAAAGGGTGCTAATACCTTCCCTTTTCATAATTGCCTCCCGTACTCAGAATCTAACGAAGGTCTTTTCCTATTCTTTGCACATTCCCTTTATTGGATAAAAGAAAAGTTGGTGGCGACTCTTGCTATCCGCAACATTTGCGATAAAACGCAAAACAAACAAGTCATTTCTCCCACCGTGTTACAGAACTGACGACTCTGCTGGGGAACACTACCTAAAGATAGCCTACCTTAGGGTTAGAAGATCACTTTATTGCTTTCTGTTTGCTTTGTCTGCTTTATTTTTAAGGGTTGCTTGGGTATTATATATGTGGGGGATCCTACACCTGGATCCATGTGTCCTTAGGTAAGTAGCAATAAATCATCGCGACTGTTAGGCGTAAACCGAGACGGTCAAAATGATGGCTATGGTTAGTGCGACACTTTGGATGTCCCGATGCTCCTCATGTTCAGTTGAGGAAGTATTTGGCGTCTGCGTGGTGTCATAAACACTAACTCAACTTTAGAATTCTAATTGATCCATCTTGGCTATTAGAAGGTCGTGAGATAGTCGGCTTCGGTGTAGACTGAGGTTGGTTGATACTCGATGCTACGCTCATTGAGATTCGACTTTTGGGATGTTTTGGTCGACTATTTGGTAGTCGTATTGAAATAAAGCCTGCGAGAAAGATTGACAATTTGAGATTCCTAGAACTCGGTTACTATTATAGGACAGGTTGAACCCACTCAAACTCCGGTAGGGTAGACACCTATACCTCATGCAAGCCTTAAACATAGGGCTATTGTGTGAATTGCTTATGCTTGCTATTTAAACATGATATCATAACATCATATCATTTCTAACCATTTCAAGGAGTTAGTCTCAGAAATTCCCGATCACTCTCAGTTCATCAAGAGGCATGGTTATCTACTTGACTTGGTTACCTCGGGTTTTGAAGAAGATATGATGAGCGTCGTATTCCAGTTCTTTGACCCGAAGCAACATTGCTTTACTTTCCCAGATTATCAGTTGGTACCTATAATGATAGAGTTCTCTAAGGTACTTGGGATACCCATCCTCAATCAAATAACTTTCACCGGTTCAGAAAAAGTTCTGAGGTTTGAATATATCACATCAACGTTACATCTAAAGCGGTCAGACATTGAAGACAATTGGGAAATAAGAAGTGGATTTAAGGGCTTGCTTGCTAAGTTTCTGATGAAGAAAGCTCGAGAATTTCTAAAGGCTATGAGTTTCCACGCATTTGAAGATATTTTGGCCTTGCTAATCTATGGTTTGGTGTTATTTCCTAATCCAGACCAATTCATAGACGTGAACGCTATCAAGATATTCCTCACTCATAATCCAGTGCCTACCTTACTTGGAGATATCCTGCATTCTCTCCACACCTGTACTATGAAAAGACAAGGAACTCTCATGTGTTGCATACCATTATTATCCAGGTGGTTTATTTCGCACCTTCCTCAATCAGTAATTAAGAACGAACAAAGGGTGAAATGGTCTCAAAGGCTTATGTCACTCTCTCATACAAATATCCGTTGGTGTCTTTACTCTCAAAAGGGCTTCACTTTTATTGAACTTTGTGGAGAATTCCCTAATGTACCACTCATTGGCATAAGGGGAGGTATCACCTACAACCCTTCTCTTGCATTACGACAGTTTGGTTATGCTCTAAGATACAGTCCTCATGATATACTCATTCAAGACATTGTATTTGACTACGGCAATGATCTCCATGGTTATCACCGAAGATTTGTGCACGCTTGGGCATGGTGAAGAAAACTGATACCAAAACCTTGGGGCACAAAAATTTCATTCCTTGGGAGCCTTACCTCAAATAGGTGTGAGCTCGCGCTCAAAGCCTCATGATGCCATATAATGTTATCCTGCTAGTAATTATGGAACCTGTTATTGTAGGTGACGAACCCTATACCATTCTTCATCTAGACACGCCTACTTATTTTGAAGAATTGAAGAGATCCTGGATTCAACTCAAAGAAGAAAGGGATACCTTAGAAGCTCAAATCTATGCAAGCAAGAAAAGAGTATTCAAGCTGATGAAGCTGCTTCACAAGGAGCAAGGCATCAACACCTACTTCAACACAAAGAGGAAGCGTCCATGGGAGACCTAAGCGCTAGGAATTTCATTTTTATTGTTGAACTTTCATTTGTACTTGCTAAGTCAATTAATATAAAATTTTGTTTCTTGCTTGTTTACCAAATTTAAATTCCTAAGGTCTTTGAAAACATTGGATTGCATAAACATTGCATATCATAGCATATCATTTCATAACAGGTACTCCGAAGACTGGTTTTCTCATTCTCTCGTTGTTTATTTTAGTAGAAATGGCTCTCGAACAAACTGTCAAAGATCTCCAAGATCAGAACGCTCAGTTCCATGAGATGTTCACCAATCTGGCCCAAGGTCAGAAAGATCTAAAGAAGCTCATCATCAAAAAGAAGAAGACCATTGGCATTCTCAATATGGGGAAAAGGTTCAGAGGTCCAATCAAGGTAGTCAGACAACTTGAGTTCTCAGACAAGAGCGGAGAAATTGAAGGAAGCGTCAAAAACAATGAAGGAAGCCATCATGAGTCTGAAAATGAAGAGGAATACTATATGAGCGAGCAGTATGCTAACGACATAAAGTACAAGCAACTTGAAGACTGTCTGAATATTGTGGGCAATCTGAAAATGTTAGGGTTAAACTTTGATGATTTGAGTCCGATTCCCGAAGTGGTAATTCCCCGCAAGTTCAAGGTCCATACCTTTGCTAAGTATGACGACATTTCTTGCCCGAAGATGCATCTGAAGTCCTATATTCAGAAGATTCATCCTCATACTGAAGACAGAAAGTTGTGGATACATTTCTTTCAAGAGAGTTTGTCTGGAACACATTTGAAGTGGTATTATCAGCTAGAGAATACTCACATTCATACCTGGAATGACTTGGCAGATGCTTTCTACAAATAGTATCAATACAATACTGAATTGGCACCAACCCGCATGCAACTGTAGAGCATGTCTATGGGTCGTGATGAGAAGTTCAAGGAGTATGCTCAGAAATGGAGAGATTTAGCAGGCAGAGTTCAACCACCCTTGTCTAATAGGGAATTGGTTGATATGTTCATGGGAATGCTGACAGGCCCATTCTTCAATCAACTGATTGGAAACTCTTCAACCGGATTCACCAAGCTGATATTGACAAGAGAGCAAACTGAAGCTGGAATCAAGAGCGGAAAAATACAAGTCGAAACATCTTCAAATGCTGCGAAGAGATCTTTTGGTGGAATGAAAGAAGCCAATATTGTAATGGTCAGAAGAGCCGTGACAAAGCTGACCGCAATCAATCTGTGGGGGCAGTCCTGATCTCCAATCCCACACCAGTGCAACATAAACAAGACAACGCGTGTAGGCAGAACACGCCAAGAATACAATTTACAAAGATCAACATGCTGTTATCTCAAGCACTACAACATATGCTGAAAGCAGAGCTGATTACTTTGAGGGATCCTCCTTAGCACGTCAACACCTCCTCTCCGAAGTACAATCCTAATGAAAGGTGTACATACCACTCCAACAGCCCAGGGCATGACACCAACAACTATTGGGCCCTGAAGAACAAGATTCAAGACATGATTGAAGCTCGGGAAATCGAAATTGACTCTCCTATCGAAACTCCGAATGTGATCAACGCACCAATGCCTGAACATGGTAAAAGTGCCAACGCCATTGACAATGACTCCTATGTCTTTGATGTGAACGAGCTGAACATTTCCCTGATGACTGTCAAGAAATATTTGTTGCAAGCCGATGTATTTCCGGGATTCCCTGACAACTGCCGTTGGTGCGCATCTGAATCCAATGGATGTGTTTGGTTTAAGAGACGTGTTCAACGCATGATGGACAACTGAGAAGTGCTATTCTTAAAAGCTCCGTCTTTAGAGAGTCTGTGCGAAGATGTTTCTAAAAGTCTGAAGATCAAAGACGTAAACGAAGTCGTACCAGAAGTCTGGGACACCTTGGGGCAGCCAAGTGGGAAGTTTGATTTCATGATGAAGTATACCGCTCCTGAAAGCTGCAAATTCCGATCGAACACATGAAGGCAACCAGATAGGGAGATGACGAAGAATATGGTGATGTGAACACAATAAGGATCACCTCTTCTGATCCTGCACCCAGAGTGCCACCTCTCATTATTACATCACCCAGATCAATTCCATATTCCCCTGACAAAGCTATACCTTGGAATTATGGAACCGAAGTCTACTATTATGGCGTCAAGCAAGAACCATTGACCATCGAAGACAGTACAGTTGAAGCTATCAGTCCTGATGTTGACAATATCACCAGATCAAGCAATGTAACAAAAACTAGAAGAGTGTTTTCTCCAGAGATCTCTTCTCCTAAAGACACCGTTGCACCAGTTCGCTTTCATGCTGTTGAGCCAACTCCCGAGGCTCGTGGGAAATAGAAACTGACTCAACCTGCTCAGACAGAAGTACCAAAGGAAGTCACTAAAGGTACCTCCAAACAAGAAATGGAGGAAATTTTAAAGATCATTAAGAAGAGCGATTACAATATTGTGGAGCAGTTGGGACAAACTTCGTCCAAGATATCCATGCTAGCTCTGTTGTTGTGCTCCGAGGCTCATGCTAAAGTCTTGGTGAAGTTTCTGAAGAATGCTCATATACCGCAAGACACTTCTGCTGACCAATTCGAAAGTTGTATTGCTAGCCTGACCGCAGACAATGGTTTGGTATTTTTTTGATGTTGATCTGACTCCTGCCGGAAGGAAACACAACAAAGCCTTGCACATGTCTATATAAGTTTCAATCCTTACAAGTCAAATTTGCTCATCCAATTGCTCAAATGGTTAAAAATCAACTATATTAGACATAAAGTCAAATGTGGTCAACATATAGTCAAACTTCATAATTTTTGGTCAACATCAATATTTTGAAGTAATATTCATCATTTGATCAAGGGTTGATCATGATTCCTCAAGAAAAGTCAAGATTTGATCAAAAGTAAAAGTTTCTAAATTAGGGTTTTTTAGACAAAAGTCAACAGAACTTTGACCAGGCATAAATTCCACATACTTTATCAGAAAGTTTTCCACCAAATCTCATTTTGAAGAGAATTCAGTTATCCACGACTTCATGTCTCACAAGCTTTGGCCAGAAATGCTTCATTTGGAAGTTATGGATCAAAACATTACAGGTCTTTTTAAAAGTCAACAAAAAGTCATCTTTTTTCAAAGAAGTGTTCATGAACATGGAAGCTTCAATGAAGGTGAAACCAAAAGGAGTGTTTAGAGGATATCTTGAGCTTTCTAAAAAGTCCAAGAACACCTAAAAATGTTAAAAATTGTGCAAGATACAAATTGTACAAGTTGAGCATTTTTGAGGAGGTGCATGAAGAGAAATACGTGAGAAAATCAATTTTTTTCTAAATGGGCCTAACTTTTCTTGGTTCAAACTTATTTCTTATATGAATTAGAACCTCCAAGCCCAAGGTCACGCCTTTTATCTTTTATTTTTATTTATTTTTGATTTTTATTCATTTAAAACCAATTTAATTAAAATAAAAGATATAAAATCAAAACATTAAGTGCTAGGCTGATTTTCTCTCATTCTTGAGGTCCAAGCAAGCCATACAAGCTGTCAATTTCTAAATTATTGAGATTGGCAAGAGATTTTATTGAAATTGGCTCAAAATAGGCAAAATAAAGTTTGATTCCAATCAAATATTTTCACATTGATGAGGATATATTTTCTCATTAATTCTTGACCTAATGCCATCCAGTATATATACACACTGATACTAGATGCACAAAGGACGGATCCTTGCCTCCACAAAGAACCCTAACTCTCCAAAACATTCTTACAAACTTGCAAATTCGATTTCACTTTTGCAGCCATTTTGCAAGCCATTCCAGCCATCCATTTATTCTCCTGAAGCTTCCAGGAGTCGATCCAAGCACTCATACGAGTTCAAAGCACCCAGAACCACCCTCACGAGGTTACACCGGTTTTGGTAAAGTTTGAAGTTGCTAAACTTTTATTTACATGATATAAACTGTTGTCATACATTCATTCATGATTATTAGGTTGTTTTAAAACGTTTTGATGCATCATTTGTGAGTTTACACGCAGGAACAAGGATTTTCCATTGTTAGGGAAAAACTGTTTGAGAGCTTCGAAGCTCATGATATAGGGATTTTCAAGACAAAAGAACACCACCAGTGTGTTTGTAGGATCCCAAATATACGATCTAGGCTTTTATTTTGCTTTGAATGATGCGTTTTTGCAGATTTTAACATGATTGCAAGTTAGAGAAGATGACCGGAGCCCTAGCTCCGGTGATGTCTTAGGCGAAGAAAAATCAGAAGATATGGAGCATGGACTCACTTATATATTTATGAGTGTACTATAATACATGGATGTATCACCGCCCCAGCGGTTCACCATGCGCGCACTAAGTCACACTCTCTCAAAGGCACGGGTTCGAACCTGCCTTTTGCCAAGATTTTCTAACATTTTTTCTGATTAACACAGATTCCAGAAGCTCTGAAAGGAATTGTCACACAAGGCTTCCAGAAGCTCTGGAAGGAACAATTTCCAGAAGCTCTGGAAGGAACAATAACACAGGTTTCCAGAAGCTCTGGAAGGAACAATCTCCAAAAGCTCTAGAAGGAAAAAAATTTAGAAGCTCTGGAAGAAAATTTTTCCATAAGCTCTGGAAGGAACAATTTCCAGAAGCTCTGGAAGGAACGGTAACACAGAAGTTCTGGCAAGGTGATTTCCAGAAGTTTTGGCAAGGTACGTTAGCGCGGTCCCTAGAAGTTCTGGCAAGGAACGATGACCTAATTTCCAGAAGTTCTGGAAAAGAGTGAGCCAGAAGTTATGACAAAAAACATAAAATTTGTAATTTTTTATAATTAAAACTAATTAATTAGAATTAGGCTTTTCCCTAAAATCAACCTCCAAAAAAACCAAAAATATATATTTTTCTATTATTTTCTGCATTTAAATTCTAGAAAAGATGTATAGATTGCAAGGTCTTTTTCCATGTTATAGCGTAGATTTACATTTCTGCCTTTACTTTCCGCACCTCCTATTATGTATCTACCCCAAAGCCATGTAATAACGTAGGATTTACATTTCCGCACTTTACTTTCTGCACTTTAATTTCTATACATATATTAACTGCTAGTAACTAGGCATGTATGGTAAGATTAAAAACAACATAGATCACTTCTAAATATCAAGATAAAATATCTGAATACAACACACTTTTCACACATGCACCCACCTTAGGGTATCCTCTCTTGTTGCCTTTTGAATACATGGTCATGTCCCTCGAACGTGGGGATATCTTAGTTAAGATGCTTACAAACATATCATCATAGTCCCTTCGATATAAAGATCATAGTCCCTCGATGACCCTCGATGTTGCCTACGAATACATGATCTCGTCCCTCGATTGTTGCCTACGAAAAGTGATGATCGTCCCTACGAATATGCTAAGGTATCCCTACAAATTTCCTTCTATGACCATCCGATGTCCCTTCGAATGTCCCTTTACATCCAACGGATAGAGTTACCTACCAACTAATGGTATGGATAGCCTTATTCTAAAGGAAAGAAAAATAACATGGAAACGACCATTCTGAGTAGGTAATAAGACTCTTTTGCTTGCTCAAAACTATCAAAATAATTTTTACACCTCACACTATTTTCTAAAATCTTTTCAAACACTTTGTATACATTCTAGAGTGTATCATTACAAAGTCTTTTCCAAAACAAAACATTTTCAAACACTTCGTATACATTCCAGCGAGAATCGTTACGAAGTCAAAGTGAAATGCCTTTTCAAAAACATCTTTTCAAACACACACACACACACAAACCAATTTGTAAAGTGAGCTAAGAAATTAAGAGCCCGTAGATAACTACGGATGAAAAGGGTGCTAATAGTTTCCCTTTTCATAACTGCCTCCCGTACTCAGAATCTAACAAAGGTCTTTTCCTGTTCTTTTTGCCTTCCCTTAATTGGATAAAAGAAAAGTCGGTGGAGACTCTTGCTATCCGCAACATTTGCGATCAAACACAAAACAAACAAGTCAGTTCTCCCGCCGTATTACACACATTTTTGATCAGGTTTGTCGAAGGACACTTGTTGATGGGACTATCAACACTCTTCATGTTGTCACCAACAATAACGGATTCGTATTCCTCTTGGGACTCATTGCCCTGATCAACATTAATTCCTCCAACTTCTACCATGTTGATTTCGACCGGCTCAACATAATTAGTCTCCGCTATCTATAGAGGATCAGTGTCAATCTTCATGGAATTCTTCGATTTGTCTGCAAACTTAAGCCTGCATAGAATTTTGAATTAGATCCCTGAAAAGAAAGCATTGTGAGGTTTTATGGCTTAGGAAGTTATGATATTTGCAAAAACCTCTCTTCTTCTTTTGTTCCAACAGAGGAATTTTAATATTGGGAGGCACTATCATTTGACCATCTTTTGCAAGTAAATCGAAAATTTCATCACATTTAGTTATATCAAATGTGTAGATTTTCTTGGGAAATTTATCATTTTTCTCATTCTCGATAGGATTCTTGTCATCCGATGGGACAAGGACCTTGCAAGAATAAGAGGGTTCTTACTTTAATTCTGCCAGATCCACTTCAAGTTGATCGAACCCATAAGGATTGTGGAAATCTTCTGGCTCTTTTTCTTCTGCCTCTATATAAGCTACCCTTTCTTTTTTATAATTTTTACTAGCCCTAGCCTTTTCAACCTTCAGGCGCTCCACTTGTAGAAGCCTATCTGCTAGTTGAGCCATGTCTCTCAAATATTGAGTATCTAACTTTTTTTGAATAATCCAGACCACCGGCAACCATTTCGACTAACTTGTGTTCAGGGACTACAGTGAAACATCTGGATTTCAAGAGACGGAACCTATTCAAATAGTCATCTATTGACTCTGTGAATTTCCTCTTGATACTGGCCAATTCTTTGAGGCTTATTTTGGATTGCCCCATATAGAATTGTTCATGGAATAATCTTTCCAAGTAAGGCCAAGTATCTATAGATCCTGGAGGGAGAGTAGTGAACCAAGTGAAAACATTTTTTGTTAAAGAACTTAGGAAATATTTTATTCTAAGGTTTTCGCTATTCGCCAAATCTCCTGCTTCGATCAAATACCTATGTGTTCTGCAGTTGATTCACTAGTATCCCCAGAAAATTTTGTGAACTTAGGGACTTTGCAACCCCTTGGCAATTCAGTTTGTAGAATGTATTCTATGAGGGGGGACGTATAGTTTGGCCTCATAAATCCTGAATTTAAACCATTTTGAGTCATGATCCTTTCTCTCATGGCGGTTAAGTTATTTTCCGCCATCATGTTATCATTTTGACCCTATGGATCACTTCGTCAGCGTTTTGGTCCCTATTCACCATCATCACTCTCCTAGATTATTCTTCTTGAACCTCTTGAACTCCTTGTTGTTCTACCCTTGACCCTATATTTCTCACTTCAACATTTTGTCTAGGGGCTCAAATTTGGTCAATAGTAGGTTCTTCGTCTTGAATCACTACTTGGTTCTGCCAGCGTCTCACAGGCGCATCAGGGGCACCAAAGAAGTATGCTATTCGTGTCATTTGTGATGACATTCGTTGGTTAGTTTGGGTATTATCATGGTTGGTTCTATTAATATTCTGGATTAAGGGTGTGAAAATTGTACTCATTTCGCAGGCTAGGACCCCTATCATATCATGGTTACTATCATCCATCTATTGCCTAAATGCTGCCTAATTATTTGTTGTAAGTGTAGGCATTTGGGTAAAAGATCCTAGATTTTGGGTATTTGGACCACATTATTCATCCTAGAACCAGGTCCTTGGATTGGGGAAGAGGTTCTTGTTGTAGTATTATGCAACTCTGTCATAAACGAAGTTGACATTCCGTATGGTGGATTTTCCCTTCAAGGCCTAGAAGTTTCGAAACCTGGAGGCCTAGGGGTTGAATATTGGGCTTGATTTCCTACATATGAAAAGATAGGCCATGTTGGCACATTTGTTGATATCTCCGTTGTGCCTGAAGGCACCGTATTCGAACTACCCGTGGCCGCAATGTTTGTGGACACTGGTATGGCCTGCAAATTTGGGATTACACTAGATGCATCAGCCGAACTAGAAACTACCGTGCCTGTCCCTTCTTCTGGGTATTGGTTGGTTATTGTTGGCTATCTTACCACTTCTAAGGTTCATATAACACAATGAATATATAGACTCAGAAGATCACAAAAAAAAATGCTAAAAACTAAATGACACAAGTATAAACAAACACAATACTTCGACACGGTTCCACTGGGTGTGCCAATTTGTTTGTAGTGATTTCTAGTAAACAACCGCTATTCTTCCAAATTGAAATAACTTTGGTAACTTACAGGATTAACTAGATTGATCCTAGTACATGTGTCTAAGTTTTTGGTATTAGATTCACGTTAAAACTTATGGTTATCATCTTTTCGACTATGACAATAAAAGTATTCGAGAGTGTAAACTTAAAATAACTTCGATTAAAAGGTAACAAAGAAATTGATCGAAAGGTAAAGAACTTGTAAAGAAAATGTAAGAAATATAAATGACTTCAAAAGATAAAGGTTCTGACCGGACAAGTAAATGAATATTGGAATTTAAATGACTTTAAAAGTAAAAAACTTTTGATTAATTCAAAAAAAGAATGGTGTTTCTATACGTACATTGCTCTGCAAACTCGTCTCACTAACACTTGGTATTTTGAGTATATTTGAGTTTCTGTACAAAATGAACACGCGACATCCTAATGTTAAGACTTCTATTTATACTAATTCGACCCTAACGATCTTATTCTAAGATGATGTCATGTTCGAAGATTGCATGTCTTCTGAATTCCCTGGCTTCCACGCGTCTTCTATGAATAACGCCTCAAATTCAAATTCTCACTTGCTGTAGACGTTAAACTTTCATTTCGAATTCGAATCTTCAACAGATATAGCCAATTCAAATTTTCCTTCTTTCCAAACGAAATATGCATTTGGACTTTATTTTTCTTCACTCGAATAAAAGCCCAAAGAGAATAAAGCTCACTATTTCAAACCATCTTATCCATCAAAATCACCAACCAACCGTTGATCATTGTCATTAACATCGAAAAACCTCCCGATATGGAATGCAATTTTGAAATCACTTCAAATCTTGTGTTTGATGTGACAAGAGGAGGTGAGGAGAAGCTAATATTTTTAGATTGTAGAAATGAAATAAAATGGCTTATTTTATTTTGCAAAAAATCAAATTACTTGGTTGACGTGGATATTAGTGTTAGTGATTGTGATACCGTATTCTCTGGGTGTGGATTCTCTCTTCTCTTCCCTTCTCCTCCTCAATCCTCGAACACAACCATCCAATGGCTTCACTCTCCAGCACCACCGCTTTCTCCCCTCCTCTTCCTCCACCCACAACCTCCCGTCTCCGAACCACTTCAATCCGTTCAAAATCCATCTCCCTCCCCGATTCTCCCTCACCTTCTTCAATCACGGGAGTAAATAAACTCCGGCAGACAACAACGGCGGTGACGGACGAACGGACCAAGAGAATAGCGAAGGAAGTGGAGAAGATGAAATCGAAGGAAGCGAAGGAGAGAAAGGAAATGACGAATAGGAAGGTGGCGTCGCAGAAAGCGGTGTCTGTTATACTTCGTAGAGAGGCTACGAAGGCTGTTATTGATAAGAGAAGGAGGAAAGGTCCTGTTAATCCTAAGAAGCTTTTGCCTAGAACTGTACTTGAAGCGTTGCATGAGAGGATTGCGGCTTTGCGTTGGGAGTCCGCTCTCAAGGTATATTTCTTTATTTTGTTTTACTTTTTGATGAATTGAAAGTGATTGGTTATTTGGAGTTTCAGCATGTCGGTTTTGAGGTATTTTGGAGAAATGGATTTATGGTTGTATTTTTGTTTATTGATTGTTGGATGTTGTACGGAGGAACATAATGTTGGGCCGCTAAAAATCAATACGAGAATAAAGTAAGTGTAACTGAAATGAAGATGTTGCGTTGGATGCGTGGTAAATTAGACAAGATAAAATTAGAAATGACAGGATTATATAGAGTATTGAGGTAACACCTATCATAGACTTATGTCGTTTGAGTATGTAGAGAGAAGACATGTAGATAATATGGTTAAGAGCGTGGAACAAATTGAGAGAAGTCAAACAACTATAAGAGAAGTTATTAAAAAAAATCTTGAGATTAACGATTTAGATAGAAGTATGGTCCTTGCTTCATGTAATTGCCCTACTTAGTGGAATAAAGTTTGGTTGCAGTTGGTTGTATGGTTGGTTTTGGTCTATGAAGAGCACACCTACAATGATACGAAGTTACTAGCGACCAGGGAATGGGATTGAGCCTAAGTGGTTAGTAATGAATTGCTCTTAAGAACTGGTCATTCTGAAAAGAACGGGTTTGAATATGGGTGGAACAATTGTTGGCTAGGCTGTACTTTCTTCCCGACCGATTCCATAATACCAAGGTCCATTTCCGTCAACACCAAACAAAACATAGGTACTAGCAATAATTTAAGAAAATATGAGTTTGTCAGACATTGAATACACCTTCGATGTATAGTGTCGATGTTACATAGGTTTCGGTTTGTTGTGTTTTATTTTATGGCAGTATATGAGTCTACTACGAGTTTTGATTTCTTTGTTTGTTTAAGTTATTAGTTGATTGTGGAATAGATTTCCATTGAGTTGGTTTTGGTTTCGAGTTAACCAATTGGTCTAATCCAATGCAAAACTGATAACAAAAACAATGGAAACAAATTATTTTTTTTCTCTCATTAAGTTGAATCGTCTTTCAGTTCCTATTCTTTGAATTTGGATTTAACCTAACTCAACATTTACGAAACAGACTTGTAAGATAAAGAGAGCTCGCACTTCTAAGTACACGTACAGTCGATATCTCATCCAATGAGAGACTCTTAACACTTAACATCTATGTTGAAAAACTGATCCAATCTAGACTGAACACACTATACATCTATTTACATGTATTGAATATCACTTGGATGCCTACTCACGGTCCTCTTTTTCTTCCTTATATTGAGGAAGAGAAAAAGTATGTGTTATGTATTTGTTTTTGAAAATTTTCAATGGTCATAAACTTAAAATTTGTATGTGAGTTATATTTATATGTTATGGTATTTCTGTATTTCAGTCTAGCCAAGAGAATGCAAATGGGACGGGGTGTTAAATTTGTTTGAATTGTGAGTCTTTGGGATCATTTGTGTTACCATGGAATTCTGTGCTTGTAACTTTTGTGGTTGACTTATTTTGTAGTTTTTTTCTGACAAACATAATTTACAGTTAAATTCAAATCCCACAGATTCTGTTGTAGGCTTTAGCTGTGGAAACTGGTAATATAAGTTTGCTGTTTGTTCTGCAGCATTAAATTGTACGATGTTAACTTTTTCTTGAGAAGGCGAAATTTAGAGTAAATGGATGAGTAGCTTTGACTATGATAATCTTTGATTTGATTGAATTTTGATTAACTTTTGGGAATATAATTCATTACATGGATAGGAGTGGAAATTAGTTAGCTAATTCACTAAAGAGAGAGAATCACAATTCAACTGTAGTTCGATCCGATTGACCTATAGACCCTTATAGTTAAACCTAACCTTTTATAGGTCCAATGTGCAATTGTAAATATTGGTTAGTTATTAAAGAAGCTCATCTATTTATTATAGTGTTATCTTAGTATGTATAGAGACGAGGAAAGGAAAAGTGGCCTAGAAAAAGTGAAGTGATGTGGTTCCAATGATAGATTTTAAGGAAGCATAACAAAAGATACAGGTTATAGAAATAAAATGGTAGGTGTAATTGAAAAATGTAGCAACAAAACGAAGACTCGAAGAGTTAAGTTGATCGAGAACGTTTTATCTTTCTTCTGTTTAACTTTAAGGATTTCTTGCACTGTGAAAGACGTCCAATTAGGATCCTGTTTGCATGTATTAAAACATAATTAAATTATTTTTAAAACTGTGGTTGAAATTTGAAGCTGCACTCTCTTTTTTTCTCTCACACACACTTGTAAAACTGTTTAGTTTACAAGAAGACTTGATATCATATGAAAGCATGCTCTCATGGTTTCAGGTTTTTGAACTACTGCGTGAACAGCTTTGGTACAGACCTTACGCTGGTGTATACGTCAGGTTAATAGTCATGCTTGGAAAATGTAAGCAACCTGATAAAGCTTTTGAACTCTTTCAAGCTATGGTTGAAGAAGGTTGTGTTTTGGACTGTGAATCATACACCGCATTGTTAGCTGCCTACGGTAGGAGTGGTCTCTTGGATAAAGCTTTTTCTCTTCTTGAGGAAATGAAGAGTACACCTGGTTGTCAGCCAGATGTCCAGACTTATTCAATCCTCATAAAGTCGTGCTTGCAGATTTCTGCCTTTGACAAAGTTCAGAGTCTTATATCTGACATGGCCACTCTTGGTATCAAACCAAATACAGTCACCTACAACACCCTTATTGATGCTTATGGGAAGGCAAAAAGGTAAAATGTTTGCCTTTCTTTCTTTACCTAGTGAAAATACTATACGCGCAGTCTGGTTGCTGACTGAAGTAGAAATAAGAATTTTTTCGTTTACCTACTATTCCAACATACTCTAGATACAGTCAAACGATTGGGAGACCAGTGAGGTTGTATCTTTTTTAAAACACAAGGCAAAGATAGGCAGATGAGTGGCAGCGTTAACCTTAATTGATTTCCATAAATGAGCTCTTTCAAAGGTGCATATTTATCACCAACATTGTGTGACCAGGGATTCGATCTCTGGCCAGTGCCAATGGTAAAACACATGTTCTCAGCTATCTCGAGGGGTTATTCTCCGCAGGTTGAGATACCTTAGTTTACTGATTAAAAGGAGCATACTTATTGCTATCGGCTACACCAACCCATCACAATCCAATCCTGAATTGTCACCGATAAAGTTGTCATGAATTTTTTTTCATTTTTTGTTGTTTGCTTGTATTTTAAGTCTTTTAGCAACCAGCTGCATCATAAGTTCATAACTCAATAGCATATTTGCATATCTGTAATATAATTTTATGCTCTTAAAAGGTTATCAGAAATGGAATCCACACTTTTGGACATGCTTTCTGAACAAGATTGTCAACCTGATGTATGGACCATGAATTCAACACTCAGGGCCTTTGGCAACCTAGGGCAGATAGAAACAATGGAGAGGTGTTATGAGAAGTTTCAGGCATCTGGAATCCAATCAAATGTCCAGACCTTCAACATTCTCTTGGATTCCTACGGCAAAGCCCACGATTACACAAAAATGAGTGCTGTAATGGAATACATGCAGAAATATCATTATTCTTGGACAATTGTCACCTACAATATTGTGATTGATGCTTTTGGGAAGGCTGGGGATCTCAAACAGATGGAGTATTTGTTTAGACTAATGCGGTCAGAGAGAATAAAACCTAGTTGTGTCACACTGTGTTCACTTGTGAAGGCTTATGCACATGCAGGTAAGCCTGAAAAAGTTGGCGGTGTCCTACGTTTTGTTGATAACTCAGATGTAACACTGGACACTGTATTCTTCAATTGCTTGGTGGATGCTTATATGAGATTAGATTGTTTGGATAAGATGAAAGGAATGCTTGAGATCATGGAACATAAAGGTTGTAAGCCCGATTTCTTAACTTATAAAACAATGATTAAAGCTTATTCTTCTAAGGGTATGCATAGTGATGTTCAGGTGCTTAAAGAGCTCCTCACAACAGTGAAGATGCCTCCTTTAGAAAGAAACAAACCTGACTTTTGATTAGAAGATCTACTGATATTTTTTCTTCAATATGTTTGGCTTTCTATGATCTGTATATTTGTGCATAAGTTGAATATATCTAGTGTAGTTGAGCTTATTCTTTTTCTTCCTTTTCTTAGGAAATAGGGGCTGGAAAAATGAGAATATAAGTGTAAAATCACTATATTGAGGGAGGGAGGTAAATAGAGAGAAAGTAAAAGGAATGATATAGGTTTAGGGTCAAATTTCTTTACTCTGGCCTTATAGGAAACATGGAATTCCAAATGTCAGATAATACTTTTTTATTTTTTTTTATTTCCATACTTGTCTCTTATTTGTTGTTGGGTTAGTTGATGGTCCTTTTAAATGTAGGGGCATTGTTTCTGATTCCTACTAATATTTTGTATGGACACAAGGATTATCTTTATTCTGGATGATTCAAAATTGTTTTAGTAGTTCATGGAAATGAAGATTCCAACTTCTTGAAGATTTATTTGATTCATAATTACAGTAGATTTTCGGACTCTTACACATGCTTTGTCGTATTCACATCATAGAGAACATCCCTACTAAAAAATGTACTCTTGACTCTTTGACATCTTTTATGTCAGATCTATGTGCAGCTTGCAACGATAGCAAGTTGAATTCAAACGGATCTAAGCATCACAATTGGAGAGTTTTATCACACTTAGAATGTTTTTGATTGGTGTGTAGTATAAGAAAGAGACATGTTATAATAAGGGGATTTAGTTATCCACTCTTATATCTTCTTATGGATCTATGACGAAATTTGTGTAGTACCTCCTTATTTTGGATATGTATAGGGGTATGTGCGGTGCGGTTTGGACGGTTTTGAAGTAAAAAATCATTTGAACCGTAAGAAAAAAACATGTGGTTCGGTTGTGGCTTTTAAAAATAAAACCAAACCAAACTAATGCGGTTTGGATTGATTCGATTTTATATAGAAACAATTTATTGACTCATACATACATATATAGAGAAAAATATAATTGTGTTTAATCGTTCATATATTATCATAAAAAAAATTATAATTGTCAAAATTAGTTTATAATTTGATACATAAAATTGCGTATTATAATTTTAAATAATGCTATTTCTATATCCAATTTCTACATCAATACTTACACTAAACAGTATTTACCGTATTTATAGGGTGAATAATAATTTTTAAATAAAATAATATATTTATGAATAGTGAAATATTATTATAATAATATTTTTTAAAATATTTTTTTATTTATTTTATTAAGAGGTACCACTAAAAAATTATATCATTAACTAACTTCATAATTTCACTAATCAATATTTTATATTTTATTGATCAACTTTATTTTAATACTATTAATGTTAAAACCTGAGCGTTATTAACCAATTTCATAATTTCATTAACTAATATTTTATACTTCATTAACCAACTTTATTTTATAACTAAAAATTATTTTTAATATTTAAGCGTTTATTAATCAACTTCATAACTTCGTTAACCAATATTTTACACTTCATTAATCAACTTTGTTTTACTACTTAAAATCATTTTTGATATTTAGACGTTGATTAACCAACTTCATAATTTTATTAACCAATTTTTTATATTTCATTAACCAACTTTATTTTACTACTAAAAAATATTGAAAAAATATTATTTTTTTTAAAATAATATTATAATAATATTTCATTGTTCATAAATATATTATTTTATTTAAAAATATTATTTACCGTATAAATACGGTGAATAGTGTTTTATGTAAGTATTGATGTAAAATTTTGGATGTATAAATAGCATTAATCTATAATTTTATATAAATCTAAAGAATGATATACATAAGATTGTATTTTTAAATAAATATTATACAAATAATAAGATAAAATATATTTTGTGAAAATAATATTTATAAATGAATATTATTTATTTCTTATGATTCGTAAATTAAAATAAATACTATATTAAAAATATGATAAAATATACACATAATACATGTTGATTTCTCTAAAGAATTAAAGAAATATATATTAGTTACTATGATTTTATAAGATAATGCGGTTTGGTTTGGTTTGCAAAATACAAATTGCAAACGAAATTGAACCGCGCGGTTCTGTTAGAAAATGACTCAAACACATCCAAATCAAATACATTTTTTTGCGGTTTCGTTTTGGTTTTGTGATTTTCTATTAGATTAGTTTGTTTCTGAACACCTCTAGATATGCATTTCTGAACGAATTCAACATTTTATTTTTAGAATTTTCGAATATGCATATTCGAACAAACTCTTATATTTTATTTTCAAGGAATTCTCGGATATACATATCCGAAATAACATAATATTTTATTTTAAGAGGGTTTTTGGATATGCATATCTGAAATAAACACCATATAAAATTAAAATCTCTAATTATTATTAACTTAAAATAATCATTTATCAAAATAATATACTAGAAATAAATTATAAATTACAATAGTAATTTCTATTTAAAATAAGTTATTTAGAATAACAACTTTATTGTATTCTTTTAAAGTTATCCCAAATTAAAATAGCAATTTATTTAAAATAGAATGAAATGAATGATATATCTTTTAAATAGAACGGAAGTTAAGACATACATTAACAACATTAATATGTAAAATAACTTTTTAAATATTTAGAAAAAATTTAAAACTATGAAATTTAACTTAATTTAAAACTATAATTATTTCTTTCTAAACACAGTAAAAACAAATCTGAAATAAATAAGAGCAAAACACTTGTATGTATTTAAAATAAATATTATTCAAATTTAGAATTGTGAGTGTAACTTGTCTTTAGATATGTTTTGCATGATATCAAAACTATAAGAACTTAATATTTTTGTATATTGGACGGTATTTCTGAGATATTGTGGCATCTCTTGCATTAGAGGTCTTAGGAAGTGAAATTTTGGTATAACAGACTCAGATGTCTTATAGAGATGTCGAGATATCTGATCTAACATTAACATACAGACAACGTATAATAGTGCAGGAAAACATAAATAACACATCAGAATTGTTCACCCAGTTCGGAGCAACTCTCCTACATCTGGGGGCATACAAAGCCAGGAATGAAGTTTATTATCAACAGTATTAATTTAGAGTTAAACTTGCTCGCTTACAACCTCTCACTAAATCCCTACCCAATGACCCTTCCACCTAGGTCCTCCCTAGATATGGAATATCCACATCCCACGTCCAATCATCGCAATGATGCCTAGCAGTCAACACCTCAGCCACTGCATCAATAGCTTGATTTCCTACAACTCTTCAAACATAGAAAAGTAGAAGACACACTTCTATCACAAACTACCTAAGAGTTAAAGCCTCTTGCTTCAAACTTAGGATACACCTTGGAGTTACTTCAAAGCTTCCTCCAAGAACATAACTCAACTCATTACTTCACAGCTTCTGAGTGAAAACAACACTCATCTTGTCTACAGGCTTCGAGGTAAACTTAGTGACCTTCCCACAACTTGGGAGGTTCACTCCACCAACTCTCCTAGAGAGTGGTTACAAACTCAACCCTAAAAATTACATCATGATAAATCACAGCTGGTGTCTAAACTAGGTTACAAAACTTCTATTCATAACCTATAACCAACTAGATTTGGGTCTTCAATCAAAGCTCATTAGCTGTTACAATTTTTCCGAAGATTCTTCTGCAAGATAGGTCTTCAATCAAATCTTCCTAAATAATCTCCTTCTTTAGAGGTTCATCATTCTCTTTGATTTCAGATTGAATCTTCTAGACCTTTAAATATGCCTTTAAATATGTGTCATATATGATGCATAATATTCTCTAAATATTCTACATAATTCAAATCAGAACCAAATCACATTATTCAGTTCAGCAGACGCGATGTCGAATGGCTCTGCATAGGACATCTTCTTCGACATGTTGTCCAGATGTTGAAACATTTCAACTCAACATGTTCCTTTGTCAAATAGAACTTCCACCTGTTTTCTCTTACAAGTTACAAATTCTATCTAACTAATTGCTACTATATTAGTTTTACCATAGAGAACTAACAATCTCCTCGTTTGGCTTATTTTGGCTAAAACTAATTTACACAACCTTTGCATTATAGAAGCTTAAAAAAATAATACAATGGTATTTAACAATATAATCTATCAGCAGCAATTTAGAAGTCTTCAGTAGTCTCTTTTTAAGATATTTCAAACTTTACAAGTGGCAGTCTTCTTTTATGATGTCGAAACATCATACTAGGACAACTTCCTGGTAGGTCCAACTCTAATGTTATCTCTCTTTTAAGGATCCCACGGATCACACAAAGTTTCTCCCCCTTAAAAGTTGCTCTTCAAAGATAACATAATATAACCACTTCTCCCCCTTTTAGCCATAATATGATAAAGGATTGTTGAAGGAGAGCTCACTATAGCACATGAAACATAACACCATAGACATTATCTTCACAAAGAAGGAGAAAAACTGAGGCCATGATGTGTAACACCCCATCTAAATACCCCGAATACATTAATTAAATTAACATCTAAATCATCTTTAATCAGAGTTTAACACGGTAATCACGGGATGTCACAGTTAATAAATAGAATAAACTTCATTCAAACAGTAGCCATGCTACACTGAGGATCATCATCCAACATGTCAATCATTGTAACCCATGTCTTACACAGCGGAAAATACCAAAACTAAAATTTAATAAGACATCAAGGTCATCAAGGAATTCAATCCGAATTAATTAAACAGTAATGATTCTCTTAACTAAGCGTTCCCCAGTGTTACAATCTAATCAGAGCATGACACTGACACACGGACTAAAAGATAAGCTCTAGAGCCATCCTCACCGACTCCTCAGCTGCTAATTTAATCTGAAATGGTAAAGTAAGGGTGAGACTTCTCATAATTAAAGCATATTATAAGTCTTTCAATCAATAATATATCACAAGCATATTATTTCACCCCCTTAACATAAATTCAGATTCACACACACAACCATATTCATCATGCTTAATCATAACAATCAACGAAGAGTAACACTGGAAGACATCCTAACATGTTACCACTTCATACAAATATAATGCGACTCAATGCATGCGGTACCGATTCGTGACAAGTCACCCAACACCGATCCATCATCTACCGGATACGACCATCGATTCGTCCATAACCACTCGGACACGAATCCACTAACCACCCATCCTCACTCGGATATCGGTTATCGGCAATCCAAGCCAAATTCGCACAATGGGAATTAACTTCACCAAAACAATGCATATGCACGCACATCAATAGCATGCAACATTAATCACCTATGTAATACATCAATTCAACATAATCGAAACAACCATCCAACATGATATCTCAACCAATCATGCATACAATCAACATCGGCATAAACATGCAAACCAATCAACATGATATATCAACCCATCATGCATACATCTAACATCAGCGTAAACATGCCAATACATCTATACATTATCGGACATCCATCAACACGGGATCTCCGCTACACACCATTAACTATCGTCAAAAGTCACTTATCTCGAAATTGGCTCATTTTCAAAATAACTTCAAGTTTTGGAAAATATTTTCAGTTCATAAAATAGAGCATTAAATTTAGAAAATAACGTCCAAAACGGCGCCAAAACGGACTTACGGTTTGAAAGTTATGAATTTTCAAAGTTTGGCATTTTCAAAATTTGAAGTGGAACCGGTTCCTACATATGGAACCGGTTCTGAAAAGTTCAAAACCTCGTTTCGGAAAATGTATGGGAACCGGTTCCTACCTACAGGAACCGGTTCCACGTGTATTTTCAGATTTTTACCAATTTTTCAAAGGGCAACCCGGTTCCTACCCATACAGGAACCGGTTCCCACGTGTTAAAATGTCATTTTCTGCACTTTTGACAGCATCCTTTCATTTTCAATCAAACCCATTTTTACTCATACGAACTCCAACATGGGAAACACTAAAACACATCATTTTGCATCATCTATCTCGTCAAACAACATGTTTCCATCATCTATTTTCATCTACTGACACTCTAATCATATACCATACACATTCTGACTCAATCAGACTCATTCTGACACCATCTGACACTATTAGGTATTCATCCATGGGAACCTAGAAATTCCTAAACATAGATTTCCTAACATGCTATGGTCTATAATATTAACATCAAAACCTATAATAAGCAATAACCAATCGAAATCACCCCTTACCTTGTGGGTTCTTCGATTTCTGACGCTCCTAGGTCTTTTTCCTTCTTTCCTTCTCTTCTCACTTCACGTATCTTGTTTTCTCCAAAATGATTCCTTTTTCCTCTTTTCTTATTTAATTCCTTTTATTCCTTTTAACATAAATTAAATAAATCAATTAATGTGAGTAGAGTCTTTTACTCCTCACACCCCACTTTACTCAACATACATCCAATAAATCCATAATTAATCTCAATAATTCCATATATTAAATGAATTATGTTCTCAATTAATTTAATAATTAAAATCATAATTATTTAATTACCGAATTATTTTCGGGTGTCACAACTCCCCAACTTAAAGAGTTTTCGTCCTCGAAAACATACCTCGACGAATAGTTCGGGATACGAGTCCTTCATCGACTCTCCGCTCCAAGTGACATTTCCATCACCGGTCCTCCCAAGCCACTCTTACCAATGCAATCTCTTTGCCTCGCAATCGCTTCAACTTCCGATCCTCAATCCTCGCACCGCTTCCACAGTCAAATTCTCTCGCACTGTATGTCATCTACCCGAATCTCATGAGACGGATCAAGAATGTACTTCCTCAATGAGACACATGAAAACATCATGCGATTCGCAAGTGACGGCGGCAAAGCAATCGATACGCAACTTTCCCAACTCTTTGGTAATCGAAAGGACCAATAAATCGTGGAGTCAACTTTGACTTCAAGGCTCGACCAATACCATCATCGAGTAACTCGCATAAACACATGCTCTCCTTCACCGAACTCAAGGTCTTTCCTCCTCTTATCATGGTAACTCTTCCGACGACTGAGAAGTCCTCATCTTCTCTGAATCATCTTAATCTTTTCCGAAGGTTGTTGAACAATTTCGGTCCAATCACGACTCTCTCCAGTTTCATACCAACACAATGGTGTCCGACACCTCCTACCATACAATGCCTCAAACGGAGCCATACCAATACTCGAGTGAAAGCTATTGTTGTAGGTAAACTCAATCAACGGCAGATAACTATCCCAAGCTCCGCTTCTTCTAACACACAAGCTCTCAAAGAAATCTTCCAACGATCGAATCGTTCTTTCCGTCTGACCATCTGTCTGTGGATGATAAGCGGAACTCAAACGCAACTTGGTACCCAAAGCTTCTTGCAATCCTGTCCAGAACTTAGATGTAAACCTCGGATCTCGATCCGACACAATGCTAGACGGAATACCATGCAAACTCACAACCTTTTCGACATACACGCTAATCTCTCCATCGGATAATCCATTCTTATCGGAATGAAGTGAGCGATTTTGTCAACCTATCCACAATAACCCGATAGAATCACAATTCTTAGCATCCTTGGCAAACCGGACACAAAATCCATTGAGATTCCATCCCACTTCCATTCTGGAACAAATAACGGCTCCATCAACCCGATGGTTTCGATGTTCGATTTTCGACTCGACAAACCAAACAAGCATACACAAACTCAGAATTTCCTTTTTCATTCCGCCACCAAAACAACTTCTTCAAATCATGATACATTTTAGTAGCACCGGGATGAATACTTAACCCTCTACGATGCCCTTCCTCTAAAATGCTCTTCCGAATCTCGCAACATCCGAACACACACCGATCACCAAATCTCATAACACCATTCTCAATTGAACTCGCCTCCTTGACCTTGGTTGATCATTGTCAACTTATCAACTAAACCAACATCAGATTTCTGTCCATTTCTGATCTCTTCCAGGATACCACTAGTCAGCTTCAACATACCCAATTTCACACTATCCGGAGTAGTTTCACAAACCAAACTTAGATCTCTGAACTGCTCAACCAAATCTAACTCACGAACCATTAACATCGACATGTGCAAAGACTTTCTACTCAAAGCATCTGCAACCACGTTTGCTTTACCAGGATGATAATTCAAACCGAAATCATAATCTTTTAAGAATTCCAACCATCTTCTCTGCCTCATGTTCAACTCCTTCTGATCAAAGAGATACCTCAGACTCTTATGATCACTGAATACCTCGAACCGAGAACCATATAAATAATGCCTCCATAACTTCAAAACAAACACAACAGCTGCCAACTCCAAATCATGGGTCGGATAATTCCTTTCATGCCCTTTCAACTATCGCGAAGCATAAGCCACAACCTGCTTATCTTGCATCAACACACCACCTAATCCCATTAATGATGCGTCACAATACACCACAAAAGACTTAGTCGGATCTGGCAAAATCAAGATCGGAGCACTTGTCAACCTCCTCTTCAACTCTTGAAATCCTCTCTCACATTCAACATCCCAAACAAATATCTGACCCTTCCTGGTCAACTTAGTCAACGGCAACGCCAGTTTGGAAAATCCTTCAATAAACTTCCGGTAGTAACCTGCAAGACCCAGGAAACTACGGATCTCAGAAGCATTCTTCGACGCTTCCCACTGAGACACCGCTTCTACTTTCGTAGGATCCACAGCAATTCCATTCTTGGAAATCACATGACCAAGAAAACTCACCTCCTCTAACGAATTCACACTTGGACAACCGCATAAAGTTTCTTTTCCTTCACAATTCCAACACAACTCGAGATGTTCGCATGCTCCTCATCGTCGAATAAATCGAATATCATCAATGAACACTACTACAAACTTGTCAAGATACGGATGAAATATCCTGCTCATATACTCCATGAAAACACGGTGCATTAGTAACTCCAAACGGCATAATGAATATTCATAATGTCCATACCTCGTTCGAATGCGGTCAATATCCTCGACTTCACACGAATGATGATATCCGGATCTCAAATCAATCTTACTAAACACACACGCTCCAACGGTGATCCATCAAATCATCAATCCTCGGCAAAGGATACCGATTCTTGATTGTAACTTTGTTCAACCGGTAGTCAACACATAACCTCATTGAACCTTCCTTCTTCTTAACCAATAACACCGAGCACCCCACGGCGAAACACTCGGACGAATAAACTTCTTCTCCAAGTTCCTCTAAGCGCTTCTTCGCTAGTTCGGATGCCGACATGCGATAGGCGCCATCGACACCGGACTAGTTCCGTGAATCAAATCTATAGTAAATTCTACCTCTCTCGTGTGGTTCACTAACGTCTTGGAAACACCTGAAATTCATTCACCACGGCAACCCATCACTCTTTGCCTTCCCTTCGCTCAATCGCGAATACAACATAAACACCACAGACCATCCTTCACGCTAGGTTCATCCGCTTAACGACATAATCTCATTTCGATCTTAACCTCTTCAGGGAAAATGACCGTCTTCTCAAAACAGTTGATATGAACCTGGTTGAATTCCAACCAGTTCATTCCAAGGATGATATCAAGTTGTTCTAGCGGTAGGCACACTAAATCCATACCGAAACCCCTATCAAAATCACAACAGACAATTCCTACAAACATAAAGTAGTCAGAACCCGACGCAGAGTATCAATAACCATACTTCCATCCATATTAGAAATTTCCAAATTCAATCTCTTAGCACAATCTAACGCAATAAAAGAATGCGTAGCTCCAGTATCAACAATCGCAATCAAAGGTATGCCATTAATAAAACATGTACCTTTAATCAGCCGATCATCTGGTTTAGTTTCTGATCCAGACAATGCAAACACTTTACCACCTTGCTCTTTCTTGGGTTTTGTGCGAGGACAGTATGGCCTCTTCGCCACAGTTGTAGCAAGTCACCACTTTCACTCTGCAGTCATTGGCCACATGGCCGAACTTTCCACACTTGAAACACTTCTTATCATTGCTCTTACAGTCCACCATACGATGTCCTATCTCACCACACTTATAGCACCTAGCAGAAGAACTAGAATCTCCTCCACCAGACTTCTTCCAACCTCCGGATCTCTGATTATTCTTATCATAAGGCTTACCACGATCCATCTGTTGCTTACCTTTCCTATCAACATACCCTCGAGCATTCGACTTAGTGCTAGCAAGATCCTCCTCAAGAATCCTACTACAATCAACCAGATCAAAAAATCTTCGGATACGCTGATACCGAATACCCTGCTTAATCTCGTCACGAAGACCATTTTCAAACTTGATACATTTGGAAAATTCTCCATCTGCATCGTTAGGGTAATGAGCATAATACTTTGCTAACTCAGAAAACTTTGAAGCATACTCACTGACAGTCTTGTTACCCGCTGAGTTCCAAAACTCAATCTCCTTCTTACTCGGCGTCCTCGGAAAGTACCTCGAAAAGCTCTCCGAACACCCAATTCAATGCAACACCATCTTCTTCTAGTTCGGGTAGCAACCCACCATCGCCTTCCTCACCAACATGTGAGTTCCATATCTCACCTTCCCTCTGCATCAATCACTCAAGATCCTCTCGATCTCCTTCAACCACTTCGAGCACCTTCGGATCATGCGTGCCCTTGAACAATGGAGGATTATTCCTCTGAAAATTCCCCAATTGTCTGTCAGCACCAATCGCAGCTCCCTGCTGGTTCCCTCCGAGCACTCCAGCCAACATTCCCAAAGCCTCAGCAATGGCATCATCATTCCTTCCGTTACCTCTTCCGGCCATTGTTCTGTAACATAACAAAACAATCTACATCAGCACACAAGTATCGACAGTGTCACTTCACACTAGTCGCATACTAAAGGGATAACGACACAGGACAAGACCGACTATGCTCTGATACCACTATTGTAACACCCCATCTAAATACCCCGAATACATTAATTAAATTAACATCTAAATCATCTTTAATCAGAGTTTAACACGGTAATCACGGGATGTCACAGTTAATAAATAGAATAAACTTCATTCAAACAAGAGCTATGCTACCGAGGATCATCATCCAACATGTCAATCATTGTAACCCATGTCTTACACAATGGAAAATACCAAAACTAAAATTTAATAAGACATCAAGGTCATCAAGGAATTCAATCCAATTAATTAAACAAGAATGATTCTCTTAACTAAGCTGTTCCCAGTGTTACAATCTAATCGAGCATGACACCGACACACGGACTAAAAGATAAGCTCTAGAGCCATCCTCACCGACTCCTCACCGCTAATTTAATCGAAATGGTAAAGTAAGGGTGAGACTTCTCATAATTAAAGCATATTATAAGTCTTTCAATCAATAATATATCACAAGCATATTATTTCACCCCTTAACATAAATTGATTCACACACACAACCATATTCATCATGCTTAATCATAACAATCAACGAAGAGTAACGGAAGACATCCTAACATGTTACCACTTCATACAAATATAATGCGACTCAATGCATGCGGTACCGACTCGTGACCAAGTCACCCAACACCGATCCATCGGATACGGTACCATCGATTCGTCCATAACCACTCGGACACGAATCCATTTAACCATCCATCCTCACTGTATCGGTTATCGGCAATCCAAGCCAAATTCCGCACAATGGGAATTAACTTCACCAAAACAATGCATATGCACGCACATCAATAGCATGCAACATTAATCAGTCTATGTAATACATCAATTCAACATAACTGAAACAACCATCCAACATGATATCTCAACCAATCATGCATACAATCAACATCAGCATAAACATGCAAACCAATCAACATGATATATCAACCCATCATACATACATCTAACATCAGCGTAAACATGCCAATACATCTATACATTATCAGTACATCCATCAACACAGGATCTCCGCTACACACCATTAACTATGCGTCAGTCAAAAGTCACTTATCTCATAAATTGGCTCATTTTCAAAATAACTTCAAGTTTTGGAAAATATTTTCAGTTCATAAAATAGAGCATTAAATTTAGAAAATAACGTCCAAAACGGCGCTCAAAACGGACTTACGGTTTGAAAGTTATGAATTTTCAAAGTTTGGCATTTTTCAAAAATTTGAAGTGGAACCCGGTTCCTACATATACAGGAACCGGTTCCTGAAAAGTTCCAAAACCTCGTTTCTGGAAAATGTATGGGAACCCGGTTCCTACCTATACAGGAACCGGTTCCCACGTGTATTTTTCAGATTTTTACCAATTTTTCAAAGGGCAAACCGGTTCCTACCCATACAGGAACCGGTTCCCACGTGTTAAAATGTCATTTTCTGCACTTTTGACAACATCCTTTCATTTTCAATCAAACCCATTTTTACCCATACAAACTCCAACATGGGAAACACTAAAACACATCATTTTGCATCATCTATCTCGTCAAACAACATGTTTCCATCATCTATTTTCATCTACTGACACTCTAATCATATACCATACACATTCTGACTCAATCAGACTCATTCTGACACCATCTGACACTATTAGGTATTCATCCATGGGAACCTAGAAATTCCTAAACATAGATTTCCTAACATGCTATGGTCTATAATATTAACATCAAAACCTATAATAAGCAATAACCAATCGAAATCACCCATTACCTTGTGGGTTCTTCGATTTCTGACGCTCCTAGGTCTTTTTCCTTCTTTCCTTCTCTTCTCACTTCACGTATCTTGTTTTCTCCAAAAATGATTCCTTTTTTCCTCTTTTCTTATTTAATTCCTTTTATTCCTTTAACATAAATTAAATAAATCAATTAATGTGAGTAGAGTCTTTTACTCCTCACACCCCACTTTACTCAACATACATCCAATAAATCCATAATTAATCTCAATAATTCCATATATTAAATGAATTATATTCTCAATTAATTTAATAATTAAAATCATAATTATTTAATTACCGAATTATTTTCGGGGTGTCACATGATGCACATGAAGAAGAAGATACTAAATACTCCCCCTCAAACTGAGACCAATGCTACGACACAAATAGACACAGCATCCTCTTTTAGAGCACAAGATGAAACAAAAGACCAAAAAAAACTTGAACTATCCATCTACAAGCATAGAGAACCATACCTCTATATTGGATAACTCAGAACACAAGACACAATTTGTGTTCATAACTTAAAACAAGACACAAAACAAAAACTTGCACAAACTGCAAGAACAAACAGACTCAGAATAGGACATCATATTCAACATCTTTACAAAAACAGCTGCAAAGATTGACCTCATACTTAGAACCGTTTGAACACTACCCTTTTCCCCATGTTTTCCATAAGTTGACAAACATAACCTTCACAGACTCTAAACTTACTCGTATTGAAACAAAGGACATGAGAGCACAACAAACAATGAAACACACAAAAGTGAAGGAAAGAAAAAGAACAAAAAGACACTCTAAATATCTGAGAAACTAAAGTAATGTACCTAGACTGTAAAAATTGTCTTGGTCAAGAAAAGCTACTTCAACAAAAACCACATCGGGTGAATTTGTGCACCGCCTGAAAGCAATGAATGCCTTTACTACACCCATTTTATTTGGGAAATGATAGTTTCCAAAACATGCACCAAGTCAGAACACGTGATACACATCATCAATACACGTCTTAAATGAAAAGTGTTAGTGTTTTTAAGTTGGCATTATGTTTGGTAAAACTAGGCTTTAGCAATGTCATGATGGATGTCATGACATTCAGAGATTGAAGATAAATCCTACCTGCTAAGGATGTTAAAAGACAGCTCAGAACTGGAAGCTAAAGTCAGGCTGGAAATTTCAGAAAATAATGATGTCATAAGATGTTATGACATTCTGACATTCTGCTCAGAACTGTTTGTTCTGAGATTTTCGAAGTTTGTTGAGCTGCTAAATATTGTTTTTCTGTTATTAGAAAGCATGCTCACGTGGCTGCTAGGTTAATCTTAATTAAACGTAAATTGGTTGTTGAAAAGACCATGTTTTTAGGATTAAATTAAGTGAACCCTAGCTATCTTTATGGAAGCCCAAAACCAAGTTTCGGATCGCTTCTATAAAAGGAAAAGAACCCTTACTCTGCTGCGGCGCCCTTTGAATGTATTGAAGAGATAGCAGCTTGTGTTTGTGTACTGTTAGGATTTGTAACAGTTGGTATTGTGTAATTCTAGTTTCTCTTGTAAGCCAAGCAACTATCAATTGATAAGTGCATTGGACTAGGATTTTTGTAAGGGTAGTTTATCACTTAAAGCTTTAAAGCACGAGTGTTTGTCTCTTGATTGAAGTGAAGCAAGATCAAGATATTTTATTGAAGTGTGTCTTCACAATTCAATTAGTCAATAGGTTGATATCACCGCTGTGATTGAGGGGAGTGAGTGGGTACTCGGATCTAAGTAGGACTTAGGTTGAAGTTGCATTGGGTGTTTTAAGTGAAGGAGATAAACCGTGGTTTATTCTGAATTAATTCTACTAATAGTGAATTTCCTCCTGGCTTGGTACCCCTGGATGTAGGTTTGTTGAACCGAATGGGTGAACAACTTATTGTGTTATTTATCGTCAGATTCTCGTGAATTGCTAACATAGTGTCAGATACTGTGTCATAACATTCTCTGTGACATCAAGTATCTGCTGCCAGGAATTTCAATTGGTATCAGAGCAAGCACCCTGCTTGTTATTTTTGGGTGAGATCTAGGGATAATAGTTTCTGGCGTAATGGATAAAGAAGGAGGATTTGGAGGAATACCACCTATTCTGGATGGGTCTAATTATGATTACTGGAAGCCTCGTATGGTTGCCTTCTTAAGATCAGTGGACATTAAAGCTTGGAGAGCTGCTGATAAAGGATGGAAACATCCCACCAAGCTTGAGAAAGATGGCACTACTGTCTTGAAACCTGAGGAGAAATGGAGCAAAGAGGAAGAAGAGCTAGCTCTAGGGAACTCTAAAGCATTGAATGCTCTGTTCAATGGTATTGACAGGAATATCTTGGTTCATCAATGTGAGTGGCCAAGGATGTTTGGGACACTCTTAACTACTCATGAGGAACATCCAAGGTGAAGATGTCAAGACTTCAGATGTTCACTACCAAATTTGAGAATTTGAAGATGAAGGAAGATGAGAATATTCATGAATTACACATGAATATTTTGAAATTGCCAATGCCTCGTGAGCACTTGGTGAAAAGATGTCAAGAGAAGTGAGAAAGATTCTTCTATCCTTGCCTAAGAGATTTGCAATGAAAGTCACTGCAATAGAGGAGGCTCAAGACATCACACCTTGAAGGTTGAAGAACTTATTGGATCCCTTATGACTTTTGAGATGGGAATCTGAAACTGTGACAAGAAAAACAAGAGCATAGCACTTGTATCCAACATCAAGAAGGATGCAAGGTGGAAGATGAAGAGAAGATATCAAGCTATTGCCATGCTTGAAAGACAGTTCAACAAACCGAAGGAGGATTGATCCAAAGTCAAGGTCAAATGTCAAGGACATTCCATCGACATTAGGATCTTATGACTCCAGTAAGATCCAAGTCGAGGAAAAAGGAAGTCAAGGCAAGAAAGTCCAATGTCATGAATGTGAAAGATTTGGACATATTAGATCCGAATGTCCCACCTTTCTAAAGAAACAAAAGAAAGGAATGGTCACTTGGTCCGATGGTGATTCGTGAAGTGAATCGAGGAAGAAGGTGCCAAACTTGTCACTCTCGGAGTGTACAACTCGATATGGATTCTAGTGATGAGGAAGTGACATTTGAAGAGCTTTTGAAAACTACGAAGTCGTGTATAAAAATGGTGAAGCATGTCACAGAATGAGGAAAAAGTCGATTGAGAAGTTGGAAGTCGAGAATGTGAAGTTGAAGGTCGAGAAAGAGGAAAACACACCACTATAAATCACCTCAATAGTGATATTGTTATGTGAATTCAAACTTGATCGATGTCTAAATTTGTCAAAATGTTGACATCCGTATCGATAAGTTAGAAGAAATTCTTCACTTGGACAAAATGAAATAAGCATGGTCTAGGATATGTGGTGAAAAGCAACCTATTGGTGACATTAAGAAGAAGAGACATAGGAAAACAATGTCAAAGCGGTGTCACAACCCAAAACAGAAATGTGTCCGCTCAGCTATGGATCGCAAAGAGATTTGCAAATAACGAATGGAACAAACTCGGGAAGTCAATGACAAAGAAGATGTCATACCACAAGAATGTGTCCTCGTGGTATATGAAGACTAAGAAGTTTGTCTATAACAAAAGGAAGAATGACCTAATAGACCAATGTCAAAGCAGATGTCACAACATTGGGTGCAACATCAAAATCATAGAAACATGAACAAACAGTTTCAAAGATGGAGATGTCATTATTGTGGAAGGTTTGGTCACATAAAATCTTTCACGCACTTCATGGATATCCTAATCAAGGGTCTTATGTGAAGCCTAAAACCAACAGGTATCATACTCTCAACAGTGGAAGAAGAAGACTGGTAGCTAACACTTCTCTTAGTGTGTCTACCAAGAAAGATTGGTACTTTGACAAGGTGTTCCAAGCACATGACCGGAGATGTAAATCTTCTTAAAGATGTTAAACCCCATTTTGTCGACTTTGTTACTTTTGGAGATGGAGCTAAAGGAGAAATCAAAGGCATTGGAAACACAAACCGGTCAGAGTTCCAAGCCTAAATGGAGTATTCTTGGTAAAAGGTTTGTTGCAAATCTCATTAGCATAAGTCACTATGTGATATGGGATTCACACCTTCACTAAGTCCGAGTATCTTGTAATCAATGGTGATCAAGTAGTGATTGAGAGGAGTCGATCAAAGGACAACTGCTACAAGTGGGAATCAGCACCACTGTCCTCTATGAGTCCCATGACAAAGATGAAGAGGAAGTAAAGTTGTGGCAGCAAGTATCTGGTCATCCACACCTCAGAAGCATGAAAAGGATCAGTTTCATAGGGGGAGTCAGAAGGATACCAAGATTGTTCATAGACAAAAGGAAAATCTGTGGTAAGTATAAGGTGAACAGGAAGTCAGAATGTCACTCAATGTCTAGACATCGACCACTTGTAAGGTCTTCAAGCAAAGTACTAGGATCCGCATGAAAGGATAACCAAGTGTCTTATTGTCAAAAGATACATGAGAGGAGTCCTGAATGAAACCCTTTCAGTCAGAGGGAAAAATATCATGGTGGCATCCATCTATGTTAATAACATAGTATCTGGAGGAATGTCAGACACATTGATGAAAGACTCAACAATTCCTTCACAAAGCAAATATGCAAGGAATTATGTCAAGAAGCTTGGATTGAATCATGGCAGCTACACTAGGACTCTCACCCTTCCACACTTGAAGTTGTCCAAGAAAATAAGTGGAGAAAGTGTTGATAAATGCTTGTGTGAAAGCTCTTTTGTAGGATGGTTCATCTTGAGAAACCATCCTGCTTTGGTCGCAAGAAGCAAACCGTATTCTGTACAATGTTGAGATCGATCACATAGCACCGGTAGCAATTGTTCTCGATGATCCGGATGAAGCGGATCTTGATCGAATACAATGTCACTGTGATGTCATGACATTGTCTCGTGACACTTTTACTAAAGTGCTTGAGACTAGCCATTTGAAATGTTAAGGGCAAGTTGGGTAATTGTCCAAATGAGGAATTGTAGCAATTAACCTTGCATACAACAAGGAATGGAAAGGATCTTTTCTTCAAGTATTTATAAGTAGGTTATTTAAGTATTTTCCTCTTATTTTAAAAGGTCCAAGAATAGGAAGAGACTCCTTCATATAATAGTTTCTTCTTTTGAAAGTATCATATTTCCTTCATCTAAAAGAAACTTTCAAAACCTCTCGCCATTCTCGCTCTCATTTCCTCAAAATCTTCCAAGAAAATATGTCTTCATCATCTTCATCTTCTCAAAAACGGTTCATCATCTCCGCCATGGATGAAGTTAGGGCAAATCGATGACATGCATGTTGAAGCTCGAGAATCACTCCTCTGCAAGAATGGCCATGAAAAAGGTCAAGAAATTGCGTACAAGGAATGCAAGAAGGACGCAAGCATCACCTTCGTAAGACTTTGCACCATCCTCTATTCCCTCGAAATGGTAAACACAGAGGAGTCTAGGGTCGTGCATATAGCCATTGCTAGATTGGTAACCGGGATCCTCAATGAAGACCAATCTCCTGGGTTTCCCTCTAAATGAAAAGTCCGCTAGTCCTAGCTTAGCGGTTGATCCAGATGTCACAGAGGATGTCAAGACATCCGTGACCATGTTGATTCTCTGTCAAGAATGTTGTTGATCCTTCATTAAAGAGTAGGTGTTGATGGTGCTTGTAATAAAATCTCACGATAAGGAAGATGAGATCTCGACAGATTCTTGAGAAGTCCCACAAAATGTTGCTCGATAAAGCCACCGATTATATTTCGATAATATTCTTGAAGAATCACCAGAAGTGTGCCTCTAGTAAAGTTCCGATGACTACATTTACAAAGATTTTGGAAGAGTCACCAGTTCAAGAATCTAATCACTTAACCGAACCTCCAGGTCATTGATTTAGATGAGATGTTCTCGACAATGATCGATTGCCAATGTCAATCCAAGCATTGCAAAAGAATGATGAAAAGGAAGGGAAAACAAAACCACAGCCGAGAAAGATATCAAGATGTGCAAACCTGAAGTATCACAAGGTGGATCCTCTACAAGGAGAAGTAGAGGAAACTGGTGGTGACTCTAAACCAAAGAGAACACCTATTGTGAAAAAGAGAAAGGAACTCGAACTGTGGAGTCCGATCATGACTCGAGTTTGATGTTGAGGAGAATGTCAGCGACATACATTCAAGAAAGAAGCCAACACTTGTAAAACTTCCCAAGGTGCACAAGTGGCAATTGATAATATCTCATTCCATCATCCGAAAGTGCCGGAAGATGGAAGTATGTTTGTTTAAAGAGGTTGCACTAGAAAGAGAATTGAACAAGAGTGCTTTAGAGTGCAAGGAGATCATTGACACGATGAAAACAAAGGAGAAACTCTCAAACTGTTATGAAGCTTTGGTGAGAGAGTTTATTGTCAATCTCTCAAATGGTGTGGGGATAGGAATTATGATGATTACCGATTTTATGTGAGGGGAGAAAAGTCGTTTTCTCAAATGTGATCAATAGATTCCTAGGTAGATCTGCTAATACTCACCAGAGCTGGAGGAAATCGACAACAAGATTTGTCAAACCATCAACGCCAAACAAGTCGACAATGGCCTCTAAAGGGAAAACTCTCACTAGCAAGTTGAGTGTCAAATTTGGCATCTTGCATAAGATTGGTGCTGCAATGGGTCCCAACCAATCACAAGTCAACTATCTCCATTGGATTGGGCGGTTATATATGCATGGGCACTCAGCCAAATTTGACTATGGTACCTACATATTTCAGAGACCTCTCAAGCCGAAAGCTATGCAATCAAGGGACCTATAGCCTTCCCTCCCTACTTGTGGAATCATCAACGACCAATTCCCGATATTCTAGCCGAAAGAGATGCATCAGAAAGAGCTTCGCCCTTGGCTTCCACTACAAACTGCTCCAAGGAAGCATGTCCAGACATTGTCATGACATCTGCCGAGACTTCAACCAAAGAAAATTCTCGAAGGCAAATGTCATTGATGTGCTAAGAGCAACTTGCAAGGAGCTTGAAGCAAGAAAGCAAAGTCTGAAGAGCTAATCTCTCAACTAGAGCAGGACAGAGGTTGAGGATGAAGAGAAACGATAATGATGTTGGTGATGTCAAGATGATGATATTCGATGGTGGTGTGAAGAAGGTTCTGAAGATGCTTCCTTCCACAGTGCTTCTTCTGGAGAAGAAAGCACTTGAGATGTTGCTCCTTGCCCCTGTTGCTGCTGTTTTGTCAATTCTCTTGTTATTTTTTTCTTGTTCTTGTGCTGTTTCCTTTTCCCAATTTTGTTTGGATGATTGTAACTTATTGTTGACAGCATTGTTCTCTTGACAATTGTTGGTACCTCCTTTAATTATTTGCTTGAATGTTTGGGGCAATTGTATGGTTTCCTTTGGCCCTTTATGGCTAAAAAGGGGGAGAAGAACTACTGTGTGAAAGTAGTATGGGACTTTGGGGAATTGTATGGACTGTTTTCAATTTTGTATATGGGGCAATAATTTTGTATATGGGGCAATTGTGGGAATTGTGGGATTTTTGTATGGGTAGAATTTATCTTCTCTAAGTTCTAGTTACTTGAAGCTTAAGAAAGCTTAGGAAAGCTTAGAACTAGTTTATTGTCTTCTGCTGCATAGGTTCTCTGATGTGTTAGGTAGTTTTAGCCAAAAATGTGCCAAAGGGGGAGTTTGTTAGTGTTTTTAAGTTGGCATTATGTTTGGTAAAACTAGGCTTTAGCAATGTCATGATGGATGTCATGACATTCAGAGATTGAAGATAAATCCTACCGCTAAGGATGTTAAAAGACAGCTCGAATGGAAGCTAAAGTCAGGAAATTTAGAATAATGATGTCATAATGATGTTATGACATTCGTGTGACATTCTGCTCGAGAATCTGTTTGTTCTGAGATTTTTCGGGAAGTTTGTTGACGCTAAATATTGTTTTTCTGTTATTAGAAAGCATGCTCACGTGGCTGCTAGGTTAATCTTAATTAAACCTAAATTGGTTGTTGAAAAGACCATGTTTTTATGATTAAATTAAGTGAACCCTAGCTATCTTTATGGAAGCGAAGTTTGAGGGCTTCTATAAAAGGAAAAGAACCCTTACTCTGCTGCCTTTGAATGTATTGAAGAGATAGCGACTTGTGTTTGTCTTGTTAGGATTTGTAACAGTTGGTATTGTGTAATTCTAGTTTCTCTTGTGAGCCAAGCAACTATCAATTGATAAGTGCATTGGACTAGGATTTCTTTGTAAGGGTAGTTTATCACTCAAAGCTTTAAAGCACAGTGTTTGTCTCTTGATTGAAGCGTGAAGCAAGATCAAGATATTTTATTGAAGTGTGTCTTCACAATTCAATTAGTCAATAGGTTGATATCACTGCTGTGATTGAGGGGAGTGTGGGTACTCGGATCTAAGTAGGACTTGGGTTGAAGTTGCATTGGGTAGGTTTTAAGTGAAGGAGATAAGCGGTGGTTTATTCACGAATTAATTCTACTAATAGTGAATTTCCTCCCTGGCTTGGTAGCCCCCAGATGTAGGTTTGTTGAACCGAACTGGGTGAACAACTTATTGTGTTATTTACTGCTTTCTATATTTACTGTGTGAATTGCTAACATAGTGTCAGATACTGTGTCATAACATTCTCTGTGACATCAAGTATCTGCTGCCAGGAATTTCAAAAAGTTTAAGAATTATCCCTGCTAGTCTTTAAGGATAAAACATGTCTTGAGATATGTCATGACTTCTTGTTCGACGTCATTCTTCTTGCTTGAAAATATTAGTCTTTAAAAGACTTTCCATATGATTAGAAGCAGAAGTACACTGTATTTGCTTATCTCAATATCCCTTCACAACTATGCTGATTAATTCCTCCTTATGCACATTACATTTACTAGTAGTTGTTGATACTAGTCAAGTCTTGCAACCAGAATAGTAATTATGCATTGCCTGAGCATACTACTCCAAACAAACTCAAAATATTATTATTCTAAACCAAAGATAGAACTTCCACTTCTGAATGAGGTGATAGAATATCAAGATCCATAGTCCCAAGTCTCTTCCACAAACTATCATCAACAATAATGTTACAACACCATTTGGGACATCATCAACTTTATAGAACCTACCAGATTTGGTTCTGGAATCCTCATCCAAGGGACTTATTTCCATCCATGCCCTTTAACAAAACTCCCAATTCTCACAAAAGGATATCACAAGATCTCATCTTCAGAGTAACCATACAACATAAATAAACTCTCACTATATTCTGTAGTAGGATGTTCATAAGTCATAAGTCATAATTTCATACACACATCAGACAAAGACTTAGCTCCCGTCAAAGTATTTGTAATCAATACTCATGCAGAACTCTAATAAATACTTAGTCTCCCGTCAAAGTACTTATCAGTTAGTTAGATAGGATTACCTACTCACACTAGGTAAAACTGACAGCTTTCTTCATCACACCTATGATACTTGTTGAATCTTCAACAAGATATCCAATGATGGCATCCAAAACATTCCAGGTTAGGTCAGTGGCTTGACCTTAAGCTCAATAAAAAAACACACACACTTTCATGGCTGAAGAAACTAAGATTATGTTCCAACATGTGATACGTCATCATCCATTCTTAGTATAATTTTGAGGGTAACATCCATAATAACTCATACTCAACTGTTGTGGGGGGTAACACAAGAAAATATACCAACAACAACTGATCAATCTTCAGGATCAGACTACTAATATATCTAGAGGATTACACGAGCCACATCTCAATAAGCTCTACTTCAGACCTTCTGTCTGATTTTGAGATGATGGATGCCATTGTCTGTACCTTCAGAGGAGAATCCCTCTCATAGGTTTCTAGAACAGACTTAACTAGGCATGACACAAAAATATACAGACTTTTCAATGAAGTTTGTTTCCCCTGATTCTTTAAAAACTAATACCCTTCCAAAAAAAATTCCAAAACATCATGTCTGACATCATATTAAGGGCAGTCACAACAATACTTAGGAGCATCAAACAAACATTATGGTTGGATCACAGTACTCCTCTTCAAACAAAATTTGTTCTATGGCCACAAACAGGACTCCATAAATCTAGTTCCTTTGATCAGAAGGATCTTACATAGGCTAGCTCACTCATATGCATAAAGGGTATGGTGGAGGAACCTTTATTAGTTCTTTTCAAAAACATGAAGCTCAACCTCTATACTCCTATAAGCCTTGGTCAGAAATAAAATGATACATGGAGTAGATAAGATGTTGATTGTGTCTTGATCAACATACACAAACCAGATGCATGCTCTTCCAGATCAGGAGTAGGTTCTAAACAAAAATATTCATAACATTTTTGTTCAGCACCCAAATCATCTTCTCTTCAACTAGTAGTTGCATACCTGCTGAAGTAATGTTCTAAAATCCCATAGAACATCGATTTCATCTTCTTAGAGCACACCATCCTTGACAGTCTTCAAGGTCTTCAAACAATATGTAGATGTATATGAGGATCATTGATCAATTGATTCTCATCAACCTTATAAATAAATGTCTTCATGAGTGGACTTGAGGAAGATCTCAAGTATCTTTGACACTTTTAATAATACAGTTGAAGACATATGACATATATTCTATTGAGGATAATAACCCTAGTATTCTTCCCATACTTTCAGGGTTAACCATATATAATGCATCCGAATATAACAAACTCCTCAACAATATTCAGACACAATACTTACACCACTATCCAAGTATAAGCATGGCAAACTAGGATTGAAAATAATCAACCATATGTATAGCAGCTTCCCACCGAGCTACAGGCCTGAAGGTAACAAACATGAACAATATCATTCCTTACACCTTTAAATAGATCCATATCTAAGCATGTCACAGATGGTCCATCCTCCACTTCAAGGGACCATAGAAACACAATATGAACCATCCTTGTTCTAAAAATTCTTCAGCACAAACCTTCTACATTGCACATAACCAGAAAGTATCCTCCATGGATCTCATCCAGAAATAGACAGGATGCCAACTCTGATACCAATTGAAATTCTGGTATAACAGACTCAAATGTCTTATAGAGACGTTGAGACATCTGATCTGACATTAACATACATGCAAGGTATAATAGTGCAGGAAAACATAAATAATACATCAAAATTGTTCACCCAGTTCGTAGAAACTCTCCTACATCTGGGGGCATACTAAGCCAGGAATGAAGTCCAGTATCAGCATTATTAATTTAGAGTTAAACTCGCCCGTTTACAACCCCTCACTTAATCCCTATCCAATGACCTTTCTACCTAGGTCCTCCCTAGATATGGAATATCCCCATCCCACTTCCAATCATCACAATGATGTCTAGCAGTCAACACCTCGTACTACATCGCTTGATTTCCTACAACTCTTCAAACACAGAAAATTAGAAGACACACTTCTATCACAAAGTACCTAAGAGTTAAATCCTCTTGCTTCTAACTTAGGACACACCTTGGAGTTACTTCAAATCTTCCTCTAAGAACATAACTCAACTCATTACTTCACAACTTCTGAGTGAAAACAACACTCCCCTTTCCTACAGGCTTCGGGCAAACTTAGTGACCTTCCAATAACTCGAGAGGTTCACTCTACCAACTCTCCTAGAGAGTGGTTACAAACTCAGCCCTAAAAACTACATCATGATAAATCACGACTGGTGCCTAAACTAGGTTACAAAGCTCCTATTTATAACCTATACCCAACTGGATTTGGGCCTTCATTCACTGCTCATTAGCTATTACAGTTCTGCAAAAGATTCTCCTGCAAGATAGGTCTTCAATCAAATCTTCATAAATAATCTCCTTATTTAGAGGTTCTTTATTCTCCTTGATTTCAGATTGAATCTTCTAGACCTTTAAATATGCCTTAAAATATGCGCCATATATGATGTATAATATTCTCTAAATATTCTGAATAATTCAAATTAGAACTAAATCTCATTATTCAGTTTAGCAGACGCGATGTCGAATGGCTCTACATAGGACATCTTCTTCGACATGTTGTCAAGATGTTGAAACATTTCAACTCAACATGTTCCTTTGTCAAATAGAACTTCCACATGCTTTCTCTTACAAGTTACAAATTCTATCTAACTAATTGCTACTATATTAGTTTTACCAAACATAATGCCAATTCAAATAATAAATAACTAACATGAAGCATTCAAAATAAATTTAAAAAATATTTGAATCATGAAAAATCATTTTCTACACAAAACACACTTGCATGTGCCTACACATGTTTCATGTTGGCTCATAGAGGTTGTAACATGGTGGGAGAACTAACTTGGTCGTTTTGTGTTTTATCGCAAATATTGCGGTTACAAGAGTCACCACCGACTTTTCTTTTATCCAATAAGGAAAGGTGAAAATAACAGGAAAGACCTTTTATCGATTCGAAGTTCGGGGGTAAGTTATGAAAAGGGAAGGTGTAAGCACCCTTTTCATCCATAGTTATCTATGGGGCCTTAATTGCTTAGCTCACTTTTTGAAAACTTGCTTTGTGTGTGTGTGATTTGTTTGAAAATATTTTAACTTTGACTTTGTAATGAATCTTGTATCAGCCCTCAAGAATGTATACGAAGTGTTTGAAAATATTTTGTTTGAAAATGTGAGGTGTGAAAAGTATTTGTTTTGAGCAAGCAATTAAGAGTTTACCCAATCAAAGGTCATTCTTGTTATTTTCATTCTCCTTTAGGATAGTACTATCCATACCGTTAGTTGGTAGGTAGCTCCATCCATTGGATGTGAACGGACAGACGTAGGGTCGTTGTATGGTCATTGAAGGCAACATTGTAAGGATACCTTAGCAATTCGAATGGATGATCATCATTTATTCGTAGGCAACAACCGAGGAACAAGATCATATAGTTGTAGGCAACATCGAGGGTCATCGAGGGACTATGATCTTTATACAGGAGGGACTATGATGAGGTTATTCGTAGGCAACTTTGCTAATGGTACCCCTGCGTTCGAGGGACATGACCATGTTTATTCGTAAGGCAACAAAAGAGGATACCCTAAGGGTGTAAGTCTGCAATTGATTTAATTTAGATATTTATCTTAATTAGGGTTATCTAAAGATTGATTTTAGATCTTGCCATACAAACCCTAATTAGCATACATCTAGCAGTTTAATATGTATAGAAAAATAAATTGCGGGAAGATAAAGGTCCTACACTATTACATGGCTTTGGGGCAGTTACATAATAGGAGGTGCGAAAAAGTAAATTAACCTAAGCTATGACATCCTATGGGCAGTTACAAAATAGAGAAAAATGTGCGAAAATAAAGATCTACGCTATTACTAGAATAACATTGCGACCTATACATCGATTTCTAATATTTATATGCAAAAAAGAATAAATAATGAAAGAGAAAATTATTTCAAACATTATGAGAACATTATAAACCCTAATTACTAAAAGAAACATATTTTTGGTGTTTTTTGGAATTGATTTTAAATGGTAAAACAAATTAAAAGTTAATTAACCATTAATTAAGAAAATAATTTTAATCAAATGAAAAATAAAATATTTTTTGTGTCAAAAATTAATTTAACGTTTTATTGACCTAAATCTAAAAAAAGAAAATATTTTTAAGGTTTTTTAAAGTAGTGAAAATAATTTTTTTAAAGAATTAAAAATAAGTTGAAAATCAAAAGAAATTAAAAAATGTTAAGAAAACAAGTAGTAAAAAAATTAGATTTAGCCCTCGAAGGTGTTGAACTCGTGACCTTGGGGTCATAGGTTCAAAAGTTAACCACTGAACCACATGTATGTGGTGATATAATCTCGCCTCCAATAGTATGTATGTGATAACCTGTAAAAATCGGAAAAATTGAACAAAAGTGCAAAAGGCAGGGATCGAACCCGTGCCTTAAGAGAGTGAGAGGACTAGCGCGCATGGTTAACCACTGGAGTGGTGATACATCCATGTATTTAGACATGATGATAAATATATGTTATTTTTTATTCAAAAAATATGATTTTTCAAACCAAATGCGTGTGGGTCCCAGTATTATTCAAATGGACGAATTATGGCATGCCACGCAAAGGTCAAAAGGTCAGAGGGTCAGAGGGACGCTGGAGCCCTAGCTTCGGCCATCTTCTCCGACAAGCTTGATTTTGAAATCTTCAAAATAAAAACGAATAAGTGATCAAGAGGGACCCTACCCCCCTAAATCGAGGGCGGCGAGTTTAGTGGTGATGTTGGTTTGATCTGAAACAACCTATAACTAGGGTTTTGAAGCTTTCAAACCGGTATGCCCTAATAATGACACTTTCTTATTCCTGCATAAACTTTGAAACCAATGCATCAAATCAGATCTAAGAACATTATGAACATGTATGAATGTATAAATACAATTTATATCATGTAAATCAAGAGTTTGAAATTCAAAACATTTACCAAACCGGTGTGACTTAGGGAAGTGAATTCTGGATGCTTTGAACTCGTGCAAGGAACATGATCAATTTTTGGACACCCCAGGAGAGTGAATAGGTGCTTGGTTTCAATTGAAAGTGACTGGAAAATCGACTTTGAGTTTGCCCTAAAAACTTAATTTTTAAGAATTTCATGTAGGGTTTCTTGTGCAGCAAAACTGTGTCCTTTGCTCATGGCTATGATCTTCTATTTATAATGAGTGTCTTAGGTCAAAAAATCTGAGGAAAATATATTGTCTTTGATGAGAAAATATTTGATTGAATATCAAATGTAAAATTTCCAAATTTGTCCAATCTTCATGAAAATCTTCCCTTGTGTGTTTTTGCCATCTTGCTTGGACCTCAAGACATCTAAATATCAATCCCACTACACCTTGAACCTTTTCTTTGCATTTTATTTAATTAAAATTGAATTTAAATGAATTAATTCAAAAATAAATGGAATAAATAATAATATGGCGTGTGGCTGGGCTTAGGGGTCATGGACAATGTTAGAAACAAGTTCAAATCATGAAAACATATGCCCATTTGGAGGATTTTCAAAATTGATCAATATTCTCTTCAACCACTTTCTCAAAATTGCCAAACTTGCACAAACTACATCTTGCTCAATTCTCATAATTTAAGGGTGGTCTTGAACTTTTTAAAAAGCTTAAGATGTCCTCTAATAGCTCTCTTTGGTTTCATCTTAATTGAAGCTTCCATGTTCATGTACACCTCTTTGAGAAAAGATGACTTTTTGTTGACTTTTGAAAGGACCTATAACATCTTGGCCCATATCTCTCAAATGAAGAATTTTTGGATTTAATCTAAGATAGAAAAAGTTGGAGAGGATTGAATTCCCTTTAAAATGAGCTTTAGTTGAGAAATTTCTGATGAAGTATGTGAAAGTTGTGCTTGGTCAAAGTTCTATTGACTTTCCATAAAGAAACCCCAATTTAGCAACTTTTGACTTTTAATCGATTCTTGAGTTTTCTTGATGAATCATGATCAACCCTTGATCAAATGATGAATGTGACCTCAAAATATTGATGTTGACCAAAAATGGTGAAGTTTGACTGCATGTTGACCACAATTGACTTTTGATCCAATACAACTAATTTTCAACCATCTGAGCAATTGACTGAGCAAACTTGGGCTATGAGGCTTGAAACTTGATATGGGGACACTTTGAAGCATATTAGGAGGCATGGTATCCACTTGAGGCCTTGTAAGTTCAATTTCTTTTGAGAGAAGCAAAGCCCTAATTAGAGACCCATTGCATAGGAGAGATTTATCTTGATCAATCTTGAGCATGGAGATGTATCTTTGTCTCAAAAAATGGGAGGGAAAATTTTAGGTACAATAGATGCCTCTGTTCAATCTTCTTGTACCTGAGGGGTTAGATTGGTATACACTTCATTCATGACCTGAAGGTAGAAGATGATTGAACACTCGAGTGCCCTGAAATTTGCACTCGTTGGTGCGTAGAATGACGATGTTGGTTGATAATATACTTGAATGGGCTTAAGGATGCCGTTTGGAGAGGAACAAATTATGTGCAGGTAGAGATGGACTTAAAGATGCCATCTGGAGAAACCGATACTGGAATGAGTTGTATGCTAGACTTCATTCGGAAAGATGCTCTTCAGGATAACTTTCTCGGAAGAGAAATGGGTTCCAAGATCATCCTTGAAGGAAAGTATTTGCAGTTATATGTTGATTTTTAACTAGATATGCAACAACTTGCAGACAGGGAATTTTGACCTGAAAAGGCATGTTTAGCTTTATGTATATCATGATGCTTGTGACGTGTAATGATGCTCTCAAAATAAACGAGGATTATATATGCATCTTGTATGCATATGTTATGAATTTTTATAAATGATGTATGAATGCTGATGTTGTTGTATTTCAAAACATATCCATCTTGAGGAGGATGATTCGTCATTTCCTATTAGAGATTCCTTGCTTTAGTTTGAGAATGTTTTGTTGGGGATCCTCGACTTCTACTTAGGGATAGAAAATGGACCATTAAAGATCCTAACTGGGGATAAAAGAGATGTAAATTCCTTCGATGCACTATCTGACTAAGTTTCGGGTATGGATACCGACTCTACCGGGGAATGATAAGCCTTGGGTAACATGTAGCTGGGGATGTCGAAATCCGGAATGAAATTTGGATGGGGGGTTAAATCCTGTGAATAGTATTGAGGAAGCAACCCTTTGCTGGGGAACAGTGTGATTTTGAATAACTTATTATTGCTCAGAGACTGATATAATAAGTTGGTAGTTGTCTTGTTACTGCTCGGGGACTGATGTAGATGATCATTGTCCGGGGACTAACGTGATAAGTTGAAAATTGACTTGTTACTGCTCGGGGACCAATGTAATAAGAAGAAATGTAGACGATCACTGCTCGGTGACTAACGTGATAAGTTGAAATTTGACTTTTTATTGCCTGGGGACCAATTTAACAAGAAGACATGTAGACGATCACTTCTCGGGGACTAACGTGATGAGTTGAATACATGTAGATGATCATTGTTCGGGGACTAACATGATGAGTTGAATAGATGTAGATAATCACTGCTCGGGGACTAAATAGATGAATGGAATAGATGTAGATAATCATTGCTCGATGACTAACATGATGAGTTGAATAGATGTAGATAATCACTGCTCGGGGACTAACGTGATGAGTTGAATATTTGAGATAATCACTGCTCGGGGACTAATGTGATAAGTTGAATATTTGACTTGCTACTACTTGGGGACCAATGTAGCAGGAAGAAATGTAGATATTGTAAACGAACAATCCTGCTGTGGGTAAGATGGTGTAGCAATCTCATTGGAGAGATCCGCCTCTGTCGAGGGTGTGATAATTCTGTGGAGATTGTAAAAGTCATTTTGTGGTAGTATTTTTGTGATACCGACTCTGTGAGGATATGTTGGTGACTTGGGTCGTTGTTCCAACTCCTAGAGCCTGTAGTAACTGTTATTTATGTTTACTTTGCATATATTTATAAGTAGTCATTATTGTCAAATGCATATGATCATTCAAATCAATCACTGGACTTGTGCAAACAAAAATAGAGAAACATAAAAATTTGGGAATTAAAAAAGGAATTGTATTGATTCAAGAAGGTGGCCTATGAATAGGCATTTGTATACAAAGAGACAGATATCCTAGTAAGAGGAAATCGTCAAAATATTGAAAAAACTATAAAGTGATAAAAAGCTATGCGGAAATAATCCCATCGAGTTTCAACTTTGCTATTGCTCATATACTTTCGAGTATCTCATCTCCTTGCTGCCAAAAGAAGGCGACTGGATTGATCTGTGCCATTAGATCTTGAATTTTATAGCAATGTAGTATTTTAATAGATGATCCGACGGGACATAGTTATACACTTAAATCCCTAATTTTTTCCTGGACCGTCCTTTCGGGTTTTCAGTCCACCGGGATACCCTTTTTTGCCAAAGCCGCCTTTAGAGGTTTTCGACTTGCCGGATGTAAAATTTTATATATATCCCTAATTTTTTCCCGAACCCTTTTAGTTCGAAGGGATGCCCTTATTTTTTCCTAGGCCAATAAACCTAGCTGGTCTCTTTTATGCGTAGTATTTTTTGACTATGTTCGCGTTCACAGGGTGCGAAATGTCCTCTCCGTCCATAGTGGTCAATATCATGGCTCCATGCACCAAAAAATATTGTTTTGACTAAAAATGTTCCCTCATAGGTGGGAGTCCATTTGCCCCCGGGATCACCTTGTGTTAGGATGATGTATTTGACTATCAAGTCACCATCTTGGTAGAATTGGCGCTTGACTTTCTTGTTAAAAGCTTTGATCATGCGCTTTTGATATATATGTCCATGGAATATGGCCGCAAACCTTTTCTCATCAATCAAATTTATCCGGTCAAGTCGAGTCTGGACCCACTCATCTTCATATAACTATGTATCCTTCATAACTCTCAACGAAGGAATCTGAACCTCGATAGGTAAGACAACTTCAATACCGTACACGAGAGAAAACGGGGTGGCCCCAGTTAATGTTCATACTGAGATTCGATAACCATGAAGAGCAAATGGTAACATCTCATGCCAATCCTTATATTTCACTGTCATCTTCTGTATGATCTTCTTAAGATTCTTGTTGGCAGCTTCCACTACGCCATTCATCTTTGGCCGATATGGAGAAGATTTATGGTACTTAATCTTGAACTGCATGCAGAGTTTAGTGACCATCTTGTTGTTGATATTGGTGTCGTTGTCTGTGATAATCCTTTCGGGGATGTCATACCGATAAATAATATTGTGTTTGATGAAACGAGCCACAACATTCTTGGTAACAGAAGCGAACGAAGTTGCCTCTACCCACTTCGTAAAGTAATCGATGGCGACGAGGATGAAGCAATTTCCATTGGAAGCGGTCGGCTTAATATCCCTAATCATATCAATGCCCCACATTGAAAAGGGCCAAGGAGAAGTCAGGATATTCAATGGAACCGGAGGTATATGTACTTTGTCGGCGTAGATCTGGAACTTGTGACAAGTTCAGGAATAATGATAGCAATCAGCTTCCATAGTGGACCAATAGTAACATGCTCTCATAATCGTTTTAGCCATTGTATACCCACTTGAATGAGTACCAAAAGCCCCTTCGTGTAGTTCTTCCATAATCCTCTCAGTTGCCCTCTTATCTACACACTGAAGTAAAGCCAAATCATGGTTGCATTTGTACAAAATCCTGTTACTTAGAAAGAACTTGGCGGAGAACCTCCTTAAAAATTTATTGTCGTTGACAGATGCCCCCTCAGGGTATTCCTGAGCCTCGAGATATCTCTTCACTTCATAAAACCAGGGCTTTTCTTCCACTCCTTCAGTATCAAGATCACAACAATATGCTAGTTCGTCTAGCCTTTCAATGATAATTTGAGGAGCCTCGTTATCCCATCTTACTTTGAACATGGATGACATGGTAGCTAGTACGTCTGACAACTGATTCTCTTCTCGTGAAATATGATCAAAAGTAATTTCTTCAAAATAAGGGATCAGACTTAACACATGTTCTCGGTACGAGATGAGATTTGGAAGTTTTGTGTTTCATTCGCCCTTAATCTGACTAACCACCAAAGCTGAATCTCTATATACTTGTAGGAACTTGATCCTCAAGTCAATAGAAGCTTCAATACCCATGATTCATGCCTCGTATTCGGCCATATTGTTGGTGTAGTCAAAACATAATCTGGCAGTAAAAGGTGCATGTCCACCTTTGGGAGAGATAATTATTGCGCCAATATTGTTTCCAAGTGCGTTAGAAGCTCCATCAAAAACCATAGTCCATCGGGATCCTGGCCCAGGTCCTTCATCCAGTCCAGGTTCTTCATAATTGATGACTAGCATGATATTCTCGTCCGAGAACTCGAAATGCATAGAATAGTAGTCGTCTACAGCTTGATGAGCCAAGTGATCTGCTACCACACTTCCTTTGATTGCTTTCTGAGTAGTGATTGAATGTCATATTCGGTTAATATCATTTTCCATCTTGCTATTCTTCCGGAGAGAGTAGGCTTCTCAAATATGTATTTTATCGGATCCATCTTAGAGATCAATAAAGTAGTATGAGTCAACATATATTGTCTTAGTCGGCGAGCAGCCCAAGCCAAAGTGAAACAAGTTTTCTCGAGCAGTGAATATCTTGTTTCACAGTCGGTAAACTCTTTGCTAAGATAGTATATTGCATGCTCTTTACGACGAGACTCGTCATGTTTCCCCAACGCACATCCCATTGAGTTCTCTAATACTGTTAAGTACATGATCAGAGGTCTTACTTCAACTGGTGGCATCAAAATAGGAGGTTCTTGGAGATATTCCTTAATTTTGTCGAAGGCTATCTAACAATCGTTGTTCCATTTTACTACTTGATCTTTCTTCAACAGTTTGAAGATTGGTTCACAAGTAGCAGTCAAGTGTGAGATAAATGTTGCAATGTAATTCAAACATCCTAAGAAACCTCTGACTTCTTCTTGGTGCGGGGAGGCGGCATTTCTCGAATGGATTTAACCTTGGCGGGATCAACTTCAATACCTTTACCACTGACGACGAAACATGTTTACCGAATCTTTTATGTTTATTCACACGCATCATTATCAATTAATTTACCAAATTCCAAAAATGGAAAAATAGTCAAAACATCAATAATCGTTGCGAAAGTCATTCTTAATAATCGACATTAATCAAAATCATCAACATCAAAATCGGATTGTCCATACGTGCCTCAAATCCACTAAAACACAATCCGATTCAATTTAACCGCAAATTGGCCTATTTCGGGTCATCTCGTAAAAACTCGTAATTTCTAAAAACTAACCTCACCACTACGTTCTACACGTCGAACTTAGCTAACACATCAATTTTTGTTGAATTCGGAGCAACTTGCTCTGTCGTCGAATTTACCGAAATCGGAAAATCGGAACATAATCGGGTTCTAAATTTAATCGGCTAACTTGTGTCATAATTATATTTTATTAATACCAACTAGTGGTATATGGATTTAGTGAAAACAGAAAGAACAGAAGCCAAACTGCATAATTATGCAGAAAACATAATTATGCAGTAAACAGACAAAATGCAGAAAACACGATTCAAACTACCATGTACAAGGAGGGGAGGGACGAACGTCCCATGGTGCTAAGGGCCTTGAGGCTCCCTCCAGGGAGGCTGGGACAGCCGCCCCTCCATGTGAGGTGGTCGCCTCCCAACTAGCACATCTTCATTCCACTTCTTCCCTGCACTTGCATTTTTACAGTTTCTTATTTTTTTTTTCTGGTTTTCTTATTCTACTGCTATGGTTTTCTTTCCCATTTCAATACTCTTAATTTCTACAAGCTAGCACCTAATGCACCCACAAACCATACTCTTAATCCAACTCTCCTAATCTATTTCAATCAAACAATCAACCAAAACCCTATAAATCAACTTATCAACTTTTCCCCCAAATCCAAAACATAAACATCAAAACCTAACAATATGAGATGGAGAATCAAACCCCTTACCTCTAGCTTGGTTCATTGCAAGATGTTCCAACAAAAACCCAAACTCATGCTTGCTCTTGTTCCTCCTCTTCTTCTCTTGCTCTTCTTCTACCAAAACCCCTTCTTTTCCTCCAAGTTTCTAAGTTTGGTTGGTGTAGGGAAAATGGGAAGAAAAGGAAAAGAAAATGGTTTTATAATCATGTTATCTTACTAGCTAGGGGTGTACACCCAATCCTCACTAATTGCTCCCCACACCCCTAACTTAATTATTAATTAACACCTAATAATATCTAATAATATTATTTACTCAATTAATTAGAATAATTTGGAATTAAATATCGGTTGAATAATATTTTACCGAACCGAACGAGCGTCGCCAAATATATTAATAGATATATCAATTAATATAAATATTCTTGTCGCAAGATAAATATCGATCGGTAATTCGAAAATATTAATATTATATAATATTAATTAAAAACGGGCGTTACAATTAATGTTGACCATACTTTGACCTTGATTAGATGAAAATCCTTGCTAAGGGAATTTGTCGGATCCAATTGGTTCCACTTGTTCTTGCAAAACAAACAAAGAGAAAGCAAGACATGTTTTTTTTAATATTTTGATTAGATGTTAGTAAAATATAAAGCACGCATGTACAAGATACACAAATGGGTGCTTGGTGATCCCTCAAAGGCAAAATTATAGAGAGAAGAAATAGCAAAGGTTAAGAAGCAACCCAAGGATTTGATCTAAAGTTGCAAAGATGGTGAGGAATCTTAGGGGTCAAAATTAGGATATAACAGTCGTGTTAGTTTAAACAAGAGTTATCCGGAATTTTTTACCAAAATATTTTATTGGTCAATAAATGGGTACTTATACTCAATCGATTTGGTTAGTTAAAAAATTATCCTTAAACATTTGTGAGAACACCATAAAGAAGGGTAATAACTATATATCTTTTATTTCCTTTTTAAACATCCTACACAATTAATTAAGGAGGTATAATTAAGAGTATGGGATATGAGAATCATTTAAGGAATCCATGTTGGCCCTTACTTCTTCAAAACACCCCTCTAAAATGGCATATTCTTCATGACCGATGTTGAAGAGCCCAATATATTGTCGAAAGGCATCAACCATCTCCTCCCTCGTGTACAAGGTTACAAAATATTTGACATTTAAGTACTTAATGTATGAAATCAACATCATTCATTGGGATTTTCATAGTATAGAATAGGAAGAAAAAAGTCACTATCAAAACTACTAATGATCTCATAAATCCCAAATACGCCTAAATGTAACAATTTGTAGTTAACAGATCTAGTCGCTCGTTCGATATTCCTCGTGCAGTGTAAGTACATGTTAGATAATTCTTTGATATTAGAGGGATTTTTCACCATGTCGTTCTCATCCAAGCTGAACTAAATCATGATAAAAATGAATAAACATATATAAGATGTTATGCAACACAAAAAGTTCTCAACAATATTCATCCTCCATATTTGAGAACCTACTGCATAATTTTATCAAACAATTGGTGGGCATACATGAAACATGAATGAATCAACAAAAACTAAAAGAGGAAGGAAATGAAATGAGATATTGTTGGAAAAGAAGCCGTAAATATATTTAGTTAGATTTCATGGTATTAAAGTCTCATTGTTCTATCTTTCCCTCACAACATCAGTAACAAATAAATAAAACCATGTTGTAAACATGATGTATGTAACTCTTTGATTTATTTAATTAATCTTTTGTAATTAAATTGTGTGATATTTGATGTTTTGGTGTTTTAAGGGGCCATTTGGTGTATGCTATAGCCCTAGAAATTATATATAGATGTGTTGGGTGTGTGTGAGCAAAAGTGTAGAACATGGGGTTGATGGGAGAATATCATTACTATTGTTATTTAAATTGTCTAGATAAAATAATATTAATAGTAATCAAATTAAATAAATAATTTGTTGGAATATTACTCATTTATTTAGTTGGGATTAATAATAATAATAATAATAGTAATAGTAATAATAATAATAGTAATAATAATAATAATAATAATAATAATAATAATAATAATAATAATAATAATAATAAAAGAGAAATAAGGAATTGGTGAGGTAGAAGTGTCCGTGCGTGAAAATGGAGAAAAAAAGATAAAAGCAAAGCTAGGGCTCAAAGGGAAAAACTCCATTGTAGAGGTAGAAGAACTCTTTGCTAGGAATACCAAGGTAAGGATGGGGTTCCAAATCTATAAGGGTTTGCTTAATGATTTGTGGGTTGTGGATTATGATTGCTATGTTGGCATGCTTTATCTCTACGCTTGTGTTCATCTATTTTTGATTTTAAATGGATTGATGTATGATAATATGTTGTTTGTATGTTGGACAAATTTGTATTTTGTGAATGTTTGCAATGTTGTGTGCTGATGGAACTAAACTTGTAGAATCTGAATACGCGATATTTCATGAAAATTGGGATGGGACTGTTTTTCATACACTAACATAGTAGAAATCTGCTATTGTTGCAGTGGTAATCAGTTATGGGGATTGGTGTAATCAGTTACAAATGTGACATGCTTTTAAAAATGGGATTTTTCGTGAGTGTAATCAGTTACCAAGCACGGTGTAACTGATTACACAGACAAAATTTATAAAAATTGGTTTTTGTGAAGGGCATAATCGGTTACCAGTTATGGCGTAACCGGTTACTATCGCAAAAAATCGAGTATTCAGGTTGTTATGAGTGTATGTAATCGGTTATAGGTATTGGTGTAACCAATTACCACTATTTTGACCAAAAAAAATTACAAAATTTTAAAAATTCACCTTGAGTTTTCGGGTGTCTAATTGGCGCGTCGTTTAAAGCTATAAAGAGCCAAGACAATGTACTTTCATTTAAAAATAGTTTCATGTTTCTGGAAATAATTTAAATGATGTGTAATGGTGTTGTATGGTGTGTAATTTTATGTTGTGGTATGATATCGATGTTTAGAATATAAGTGAATGCATTGTTGTTGCTTGTTATACTGTTAATTATTGTTGCATAATGTTTATGGCATGTGTTTGGTGTATGGTGGCTAGTATTGGCGTGGTAAGATTGATTAAGGTGAAGGTCAATGTACTTGTTATTGTTGCATGTATATTATGTATCATGCATTATTGGTGTTTGGACGGTGATCCATTTTGGCGAACCTCAATCATATGGTGGGGATTTGGTGCGAGTAATTGATTTTAAGTGGGAATTAGTGAAGTGTTACCTATGGTGATGGTAATGATTTTTGGTGTGCTCGGATCTTATGGTAGGGATCAAGAGCGAGTGAACTGAGTTCACATATTGGTACCACATATGTTAAGTCATGGTGTTGAGTCTCATTGCATTGCATACTTCTTATATTGTTGTGTGTCTGGATTATATGAAGTGTGATTGGTAGAATGGGTGATTATTCATGAAATAATCGGATGCTTACTTATTATTATGCATTGCTTTATATAATTGTGATATCTCATTCCTTCTGTTTGAATTTTGCCTCCACGTGGGTAACGTGCAGGTGATCCGTAGTGAAGGTGTAGATGTGAGTAGAAGAGAGTGCTATTTATTATGCTTTTCGAGTCGACGTCTGCTATGATATATAACACTGGGAGTCGAATGTTTGATTGTTTTGCTATGCTTGTTGGAGAATTTATGTTTTCTCTTATGTTGAAATTCTTTATAATTAATTTATACCATGTTTTGTTTTGGAATAAGTAATTGAATAATCTATTGATGCTTCCTGCCGCAATAAAATGAAGTTAGACATGATGATGTCATTATAGTTATTATTATTAATTTTAAAAAGTTGTATGTGTTACATGTCACATGAGATGAGCATGTTTATGTGGATGAAAGTAGCATCCTAATGTTAGGAATGATTTTAATATACTCTTATTTTTAATTAATTATGCGGGGTAAACTAAGGTGTTACAATGTATGTTACACTAAACATGAATAAACACAAAAAAATCAAGAACCAAGATTTACCTCTATTGTTCAAAAACTTTAAAGGTTTATGAACTTGAGTTGATTCATCTTCTAATGTTCGTTTTCTTTTTCCAGATGGGCCATAGTGGTGACTCTTTCTCTTAGTTCCCCGTTTTCTTGCTCGATGTTCTTCATCCTTCTCTTGTTATTACCATGAGTGTTGTATGGATGCGACATTTGGTTCTCGGTGACTCTTTCTCTTAGTTCCCCGTTTTCTTGCTCGATGTTCTTCATCCTTCTCTTGTTATTACCATGAGTGTTGTATGGATGCGACATTTTGACTGAACAAAGACCAAGAGAAATGAATAATACTCCTGAAAAAGTTGTGAAATGCAAAAGCAACAATGTTTTCCCGATTACTTGGTAAACAAATACTAAAGTCAAAGGGCCTCCACTGAGCGTGGAATCTCAAGTCAACTTTTTTAGGACTACTCCTTCAAAGTCAACATGACTATACCACCCTCATAAACTTAAGTTTGCACAAGTTCGGGTATAAGACTTCCAAGAGATCACCAAGCACCCTAAAAACCAGAAAATTATCAAACAAACAAGCAAATATATACAATAATAGCACAAACTAAGATCATAGAAAAATCATAAATGGTGCATAACATGTTTAGAACATTTTTCATAATTTTTGGAACTTAAAACCAATTTTAAACTAATTTAAGTCACTCAAACAAGTGAGAAATGATTTAAAATAGTTAAAATGAAAAGAAAAAAAAAACACACACACAAAGTAAAACATGATGAAAATAATTCTTGTGAATTTTTTCATATTTTTTAGAATTAAAGTGATAGAGAAATGAATTTTTAAAATTAATCAAATAAAACAAAAATATGAAAAACAAAATAAAATTGGAAAAAAATCCTACATGTTGGATGGAGGTCACTTAAATGACCCGGCTAATCAAGTGATCTAGAAGTAAGGACCTATGATCGAATTTAGTTTAAAAATAACACAAAATCAGATAAAAGCCCAACCAACAAAAACATTTCACGTGGAATGATCTCATTGGCTAAAGCATTTAAATCTAAACTCAGTCACATTTTCTTCCTCCGGTCATCTTCTCCGATGACCTTCACTGGAGGTTTTTGAAAATGGAAACTACACGTTGCAATATCTATGCCAAATGAAATGTTAAGTCCATAGAAAACTAACCATGGTCTCGCAAAAAATTTAGTAAGCTTGTACACAAAGAATTTTGAAGAAGAAGAAACAAAGTGCAAAACGGATTTTCAAAAAATATGAAAAGTAAATGCATCAGTAACAAAGTTGAACTTCCAAAAAGAATCGGTTCAATAATGAAGCAAGAAGATGCCTCCAATTACCTGAACAAAGTATGTTTGAGTTTCTCTGAAATTGGACTTGGATAGCTTGTTCAGTGCACGATTTGAATTGCTTTTTGATTTGGTTAGCTTTAAGGAAGATAAGTGATAATACAAATGAGAAAAGGGATTGAAAATGCTTTGAGAATAGAAAACAAAGTCACAATTGGAAAGGTTTAAGGTGAGTTTTGGCAGTGTAATTTTAGCTCTCAAGAGCTTGAGAAATTAGTGCAGAAAAGGAATTCAAAACTCATTGAGAAAAGAAAACGAAGTCATAATTTGAAAGGTTCAAGGTGAGTTCTGGCAATGTAATTTTGGCTCTCAAGAGCTTGAAAAATGAGTGAAGTGATCTTCTCTATTTTTAGGAGGAGTTAATGATCTCACGCATGTGAAGTTTTAAACCAAATTCGTGTGAATTTGCAAGCATGAGAAACATGACCAAGCTTGAATGAAAAAGTGATCAAAATGCGTGTAATTCCTTCCCATTTGAGGTTGTTTTGTATCTGACTACATCACTAATCATCATCATGAGCTTTTCACATGTTAATTTTGATCCCATTTAGAGTATTTTGTGAATTTGCAAAACTGGTCATGACATGATTTCAGTTTCATAAAGGCATGCTCACACCATTGGGGCTCAATGCACAAGAGGCTTTTTAACTCTGTTCTTTTTGCAACTTGGAGATTTCATCACAATCTTCACAATATGATAAGAAAATTTTCATTTGGAAACTTAGATGAAAAGTTATAGTGCGTGTAAGTTATGAAAAATCGTTACTTTTATACTTAGAAATACTTCTAAGTTAAAAGCCTTAAAATGCCATGTAATCTTTTGATGGATTTCATGAATTTCCAGGCAAAATAAAACTTGATCACTTAAGAGAACTTGTAAAAGGGTATCACAAAGAATATTGTGCAAATTTGTGATTCTTGAAAGTTGAGCAAAAATCACTTGGAATTATGTCAAATTTTCACTAAGTCCCCAAATGACCTATAATGTTTCAAACTTTTGATGACTTTCTTCACATAATTATATATTGTATTGTAAAGAGAAGTTGGAGATGATTCCAAGGAGAGTCATATGCAAAAGAACCATTCAAAATTGTTTAATAATGAATAATTTTTGGTCTTGTGAACTTTCACTAAAAAAGTTTCCAAATTAGGCCAAACCACTTTGCATAACTTTGATACTTTTGATCTTTTCTTGCAATCCAAGGCACGATGAAGCTCATATGAACTTAGAGTAAAGAATCCTTGATTTATATTTGATTAAAAATGGCCACACTTGAGGTTACTTAATGACAAAGGCATGAAAATAAACACATGAACCTTTAACCTATCATAAGAAATAAGCAACCCACCCTTGTGCATCTTTTGATCAATTGAGATTGAATGATACTTGAAAATAATATGACATAATATTATAGGTCAGTCCCTAATGCACAATTCCTTGAGGATCATTGTTGACCACACTTTGACATTTATCAGATGAAAATCCCAGCTGGGGGAATTTGTTTGATCAACTCGGTTCCACTTATTCTAGCAAAACAAAAAAAAAGAGAAAGCAAACCATTTTTTTGTATTTCTAGTCAAACATAAAACATGTATGTAAAAGATACACAAGTGGGTGTTTGGTGATCCTTCAAAGATAAACTTAAAGAGAAAAGAGAGAGTAAATGGTAAACGGCAACCCAAGGTTGTGATATAAAGATGCAAAGATGATGAAGGATCTTAGGGGTAAAAATTAGGGTATAACAGTCGTGTTAGTTTAATCAAGAGTTGTCAGAAAGTTTTTAACAAAAAAATCTATTGGTCAATAAATTGGCACTTATACTCAATCGATTTGGTTATTTCAAAAACTATCCTTAAACATTTGTGACAACATCATAAAGAAGGGTAACAACTATATATCTTTTCTTTCGTTTTTAAACATCCTACATGATTAATTAGGGAGGTATAATTGAGAGTATGGGATGAGCGGGCCATTTAAGGAAGTCATATTGGCCCTTTTTATTCAAAACACACCTCCAAAATGACATATTCTGCATGGCCGGTGTTGAAGAGCCCAATGTGTTGCCGAAATGCATCAACCATCTCTCAATCGTGTACAAGGTTAAAAAATATTTGACATTTGAATACTTATTGTATGAAACCACCATCATCAATTGGGATTTTCATAATAAAAAATAAGAAGAAAAAAGTCACTATCAAAACTACTAGTGATCCCATATCTCCCAAATACACCTAAATGTAATAATTTTTAGTTAATAGATATAGTCGCTCGTTCGACATTCCTCATGCAGTGTAAGTACATGTTAGACAATTCTCTAGTATTCGAGGGATTTATTACCATGTTGTTCTCATCCAATTCCCTAATAACCTCCATTAAAGGAGAAAAAAAGGAAGGAGAATGAAAAAGTATAACTTGCAAGTAGAAGAATGGAAGTTGAACTTGTTAAAATAGAGGAATGAGTCTATGTGCCTAGTGTACTATAGGAAAATCTCACGAAAGCTATAGACAAGAATATACATGAAAATATAAAATGGTGGTAGATCAACCCCCTAAGGGTTTTGAGGAGAAACCCTAGGGGTAATAAAACAATTATCCTAATGTTCTCCAACAATTCCAAAAAAATCCTCCACTTCTCTAAAACATGAGAGATTGGGTCAAGTTAATGGACACCCAAATAGACTCAAAGTCTCTTACCCACAACAAATACTTCAAATATATTATAACAAAGACACACAAAGTTTCAAACTAAAGATTGAGAAAAAAGAACATGCAAACATGACCTTATTAGGGTAAATCAAGAAAATTATATCTATACAAAATTGATCAACTCAACAACAATTGTCAACCCAACCAATTGCATAAAAAAATTGAAAATTAAAAAAAAAAACACTCCTAAAACAGAAAACTACCATCTGTCTGCATCAAAGGTATGTTTTCTTTTTCTAATGTTTTAGGGCTTATTTGATTGCATTTTCAAAAACAATTTTTGTGTTTTCTAAAACTTAAAAGTTAGTAAATTTGTTTGGTTTATATTTGTTACAAATTGTTTCTCAAAACTGTTTCAAATTTTTCTATTTTCAAAACAGAAAAATCAAATGAACTTTATAGTATTTTGCTTTTCAAAAAACACAGAAAACACGTATAGTTTTCATTAATGGTGTTATTGTAAATAAGTAGTTAAGTTAAAGTTGTTACATACATAATTAAATTCTATAATAATATAATACAATAATAATTTTATGTTAACTAATATAATACTAGTATCTCTTAAAAATTTGATTTAAGTTTCAAATATTTTTCTATTACAATATTACAATATTTTATTTTATTTTATTTTAAAAATTATTACTTTATTTTGATTTGAGTTTCAAATATTTTTCAATTACAATACTACAATATTTTATTTTATTTTAAAGTTTTGATATCTCTTAAAAGTTTGGTTTAAGTTTAAATCTTTTTCAGTTACAGCATTACAATATTTTATTTTATTTTAAAAATTATTACTCTATTTTTAACTAAATATAAATTAACATTTAAAAAGTAAATTAAATACTATTTTAATTTATTATATATGTATTAAAATTTTAAAATGTACTCTTACTAAGATTACTAAGAGTATATAAATCTAACATTGATTAGGTAAGTGGATTTCAGTACATGTTATTCATTTATAGTTTTTTTACTAGTAATATTTGTAAATATTCATCTCATTTATTATTAAATTAATTTATTAATAACTTTAGAGTTTAATGGACTTGTATTAACACGGTCATTTTATAAAAAAATCATCAATCTACTAAATTATTAAATTAATTTTAAATTGTGTGGCGTGATGCATATATTTTCTCACAACATCACCTATTTTCTCATACATCAATAATTCTATATTATTATAATTTCATATTTTACTATTAAGAAATAGGTGAATTATGTGACGTGAATGTGCCTACAATCATTTGATTCACTTCCCTTAATAAGTAACTAGTGTGATACTCGTGCGTCTGCACGGGTACCCGTTGGTATTTGGTTATTTTGTTCAGTATTGATGTTATGTAAAATTTATTATTATAAAGAAAGATGTTTAAAGTATATAAATTTAGTTAAAGATAAGTTTAAAAACGGTATTGAAAAACTTTTTGCTCCAATCCGTTTCATGTTTGTCTTAAAATATCCAAAATACAGGAGTTCACATTCATGACTTGAAGTTGAGTGGCTATTTGAATCACGCAACAAAACTTTTTAGATAAACAAACATTTATTTCAGACAACATCATCACTATCCTTAATCCAAATTAAACTTACCATGTGTTGTCTTTACTTCTTCCCCCAACTTGTCTCACATGGAGAACTCGATCTCCAGCGACGATGACTTCAACTACCAAACGTGTTTGTAAGTTTAATCTGCTTTGAATGAATTGCTTTGAGTCAAATTTTATAGGCATAATGTACTGTGTATTTATATAATGTAATTTGTTTCATTTGCAGCAATTTTCAAAATATATAATTAGGAGGTGTTTGAATAAGGGTCATAGATGCATTGACTTGGGTGATGCTGACACTGGGAAAGTATATGAGTGTGAATTTCATATTTCTAATAGGGAGTATTCAGTAGAAATGTATATCGGAAAGGGCTGGTATGAATTTGCAAAGAACATATGTCTTCAAAGTGGAGATAAAGATCGCTTTTGTATTTGTGAATATCCTTAAAGGAGTCTAGATCCTGCAATTTAAAGGGTTGTCATGACATTGAAGAACCGATGAAATATTAATTGGTGACTAAAAGATGGGATTTGGTGTTGGATGGTGAAGTGTTGGTTATTTGGGTAGTTTACTTGTGTTGTTTCAAACATAATCAGGATGTTCTTGTTAAAGTAGTGTTTTAATGATTCTATAAAAGTTTTAAGTGAATGTTATGTTTATTTAAAACCTTCAAATAATTTGTTTGTTTTTGTTATTGTATTCGTTTTATTTATTATTTTCAGTCTACATGTCTGAATAATAGTCCAATCATAAATATTACTATTGATCAAATTAAAAATTGTTAAGTAATACTTATATTAATAATATATCAATAAATAAAATAAATATATAAAAATAAGCAAAATTATAATAATATACTTTTGAATCACAAATATAAATTATATTAAATTATTATTATAACATAAAGTTATCATAATTATCTTAGTTTCTTTAAGTTCCATCAACTAATTATTGCATAAGAAAAGTGGGGTTTAAATACGTATAAGAAAAGCAATTGAAGTATGGTAGCAACTGTTCACTATAGGTAGTCCTTACGTTTGATCGGTAATTTTGTGTTCTCGTTAATATTCAATATATTGACCAATAACTTCGTATTCTCATTAATATTCAATATTTTGATAAATAACTTTGTGTCTCCATTAATATTGATCAGGAACTTCATGTTCCCATTAATATTCAATATTTTGATCAGTAACTTTATGTTCTCGTTAATATTCAAAATGTTGATCAGTAACTTCATGTTCTTAGTAATATTTAATATTTTGATCAGAAACTTGATGTTCCCTTTCAAATTCAAATTTTTTATTAGTAACTTAATGTTTCGATTAATATTCAAAAATCTTGATTTGTATCTTCGTGTTCTCGTTAATAATCAATTTTGATCAGTAACTTTGTGTTGCCATTAATATTCAATCGCGTGTTCCTGTTAATAATCAATTTTAATCAGTAACTTTGTGTTCCCGTTAATATTCAATATTTTGATCATTAACTTTGTGTTTTCGTTAATATTCAAAATTTGAATCAATAACTTCGTGTTTCCATTAATATTCAATATTTTTATCAGTAATTTCATGTTTCTATTATAATTATTTTAATTTGGTGTTTTAAAAAAAAATTAAATTATAATCTTAGTAAATAACTATTTACATCATCAAAATCATCATTTTTAAATATATGTAATTATAGGTAAACAAATTATTATTTCATATTCTCTTCATGATAATTTTTTTTTCCAGAAGTCTCATATTTTGTTTATGAAAAAATTAAAATAAATATAATTTTAAAAATGAAAAGTAAAAAATAATTGTATTAAACGAAATAGAGCTTAGATGATGTTAAACTAATTTATATTCTCTTAACTATGCACTATTCTAGTTAATTTTCACGATTAGTAGCATTCTTACATATTTGATCTCACATATAAATATATAAAATGCACAAATATAATTGAGATAACTAATAACAAACTAACAAATTGAAAAATTCAAAATTAAATAACAATTTCCTAACTAAAGGTCAATTAAGATACAATTGACATTCTCAGACTTCAGCTTGCCAAATTGCCAAAATAAACCAAAGATCCATCTAAGGCACACCAGATAGGAAACAGTCTGATAATTCCACAAACACTGACTACCATAAGATACTCAATTTTGTGTGATCAAAGAAACACCTTCTGCAATAGAGGAGAAATCAAAACTTAGGCAAAACAATCAAGCAACACATAGTTGATGAATGTGCATATGTATCTTCACATACACCTCTAAAATAGATTGAAACCAAAATAAAGAGAGCAAATACTATTATTTCCAATGTGTCGTTCCAAACCACCATACTTTTATTATTGTGACCATGTTCACACAAAGTGGGAAATTATGGACTGTCAATCACAGTTGATAAAATATTGAAGGTGGAGATTAATTTGGAGAAACATGTAAATTAAGCCATCTAAGTTGATATAAATTACTGCAACTATGCAACTATATGACCTCATGAAGTTTTGTATGTATCCATGCAATTTATAACCCTTAAACTATCACTATCAAACAACTATAAAATATATTAATTATGCACTTATAGAGTAGGTGTTTACATATAAAAATATAAGATATTCATAATTTATATCAATAAGATGAAAAACATATATAAACGAAACTCATTGAGAATTTTTCCAGATGACTCTCTCAAGGGCTTGAACTACCTCCCGGTCTGCCCGAATGAACTCGACCTCGTGAGGATCCCTGTTTAGTGTAGCTTCAAGAACTGATCCTGTTGTTGTTGTTGACATTATGGCTTCAATTATGGAATTTGTCAAGCAATACCTAAAAGAATGCAAGCATTTTTATCAAGTAAATAGCGCACATATAAGCATAAAGAAATTAAATCAAGAAAAGAAGAAATAAGACTTGAAATAAGCCATAAAAGTTTTTAATTAAAGTGATTTTGTAGCATTATTTTCCCATGTCAGTTAATATAGTAGCATGCGGAGATGGTAAACCTTTTACATATACAGACTCGTCCACCATAATTTTATCTTTGGAGGCCGACTTCCATCAGGTGAAAAGCAAACTATTATTGTGTTCCTCAAGCGAAGCTCATCTACATATTACGACTTCCCTTATTCCCTAAAGCATTCCTTTGATGCTTCTTACCGAATTTCCTGCAGATGGAGTAGAAAATCCTCGATGTCCCATCTTTCACATCGACATAGGCCCTTTGTAAGTGTTTGTACATTCCTCGCTATCTTTTAACAACCTTTTTCTTCCTTTTCACTTGTTGCGTCTAAGACATAACTTGAACATCATTAGAAAGCTGGGAAACCACCATTATCTGCATGCTCTCACAATTATCTTATGCAAAAGATTCCCACAACGACACACTAACCAGTGTTGTACTACCAACATTTCCATCAATAATTGAATAACTAAAGACCTTTTAAATTGAATCAATTGATGTTCAGGAACAATGAAACCTGCATGATTTAGACGGTTATCAGCCTATCTACATAGTTAAGAGACTCACTTCATATGATATAGCATATAGTCTGAGCTAAGCAATGTTATAAATATGTCCAACATTGAACAAAAACTATAGAAACACATGAAACTCAATCACTTCCCAGCATCCAGTAACACATAAAAGTATGAACCCGACATTATCAAAATATGTACATGTATATCAAGAAAGTTACTGGACATAGAGGACTTGAAGCAATCTATATATTAAGACTTCAATTCATAAAAAAGAGATAGTATATTTAGAGGACACATATTGAATAGCCTAATAACAAAAACTATAAGGAAGTAAAAAACAAACCTTCTTCACATCTATCATATTCCTCTTCATCATCTGTATCAACTGCAGCCTCCTCATAGAAGAAAATTGAAGCCGGAAATTTCCTACGGGCTTGCGGCTGGTTTTCCATAAAATTGTAATCACCATCCTCTTCTTTTCTCTATTCATCTACCTCATCATCGATAATGCTCGACCATATCCGGTTCTTTCTACTACCACCGACTTTATCCTCCTCCTCCTCCACTTCTTTGTCTTCAAGAATATCATCAATATATTCAACGTCCATATTCAACACAAAAGGTGCATTCTTAAGTACAACAGAAACTCGAAGTTGTGGAGGAAATGAAGTAGCTTTAGAATTCTGGATTTTCAAACACTACATTGCAGTAACTCCGGAAACTAAATTTTGATGTCTTCCATCAGATGACACCATTTTTCTCACCTGAAATGTCAAAATTGTGGATTTTGACAAAATAATCGGGAACTAACTGTTGTACCCCTAAATTCGCCCTCTTCTGTTCCATATTTCTGGCTTATATTTCGATTGCATAAACATACATATAGTCGTACATAGCATTGATCATAAGGTTATCTAGTTCAAGGTAGTCCGAGTAAAAACAGAAAAAAGAGAATCAAATTCTACATGTGTCAGCCATCTAGAAGTTGTGTTGAAGCTTCAGAAATTTATCCTGTCTCGGCTGGTCACCTGATCATGTCAAAAATTTGACTCTCGCAAGCAAGATCGCGTTCTGAACACTTTTCGTTTAGAGTCCGACTTCAAATTCTCGATGGATTTGATAGTTTTGGGTTAATTATGAAAATTATTCGGATAATCATAATTTGGGCTTGATTATGGATCCAAGGCTATAAATACGTTTTTGCCTTCACAAAAGAAGGATGAGATTCATTTGTAAAAATTCTCACCACCAATTACACTCTAATGCTCTCAACATTCAAAAAGCAAAAACTCAAATTTCAACTTTCCCTCCAATCAACCACCACAGGCCGCCACCGGACCTCCGTCTAACACCTATCTCGACCACGGATCGCTAAAGCGCCCGCAAGCGCCCTGTCTGGTTTTCTTTATCACAACATCTCTCTAATCAATCTAGATCTTCTCCTCTTTCTTCTACTCGAATTTGACATGGAAGGAACGACTTCATCTTGATTTCTCTTCAATTTCAAGATCCAAGGATTTCTCCATCATCTTCTTCAACCCTCCATTGAAGATCTCAAGTTTTCGTGAAGAATTCAAGGTTAATTCCGCAAATTATCATCGATTCACTGCGGATTTGGTATTTTCTTTGAAGAGCACAAGGAATTCCTCTTCAATTTGATTCAAACTTCAAGTTCAGGTAAGTGTTTAGGTCAATTAAGCACTTATTTTAAGTTGTTTCTGACTTTTAGCTTTTCTTGAAATTGAACACTGTCATTACTTGCAAATTTCATGTAGATTCTGATTCTTGAACCTTAATGCTTGAATTCTTTGTTTTGTATTGGATTTTGCAACGTTATTGGTGTCAGTGTGAGGATTTTTGCACATAGCATAAGTGTATTTGCATTCTCTTTGCATTCTAGCCACAAACTCATGCATCTTGCATCGTCTAACACATGCTCATGCATTGGAAGGCATTTATTTTGATTTGAGTTGCATTGACACATGATGAGTTAAAGTATAGCTTGCATTTGTAGTTTATCGACATGTAGTTTCTTGAGCATTTTGTTCATTAGGTACGTTGTGCATTGTACATAGTTCATGCATACGCATTCCAAGTGTTTGTGTTAATGTGCAATTAGACCTTGACACGATTATTCCTTATTTCTTTGAGGCATGTCTTGCTCGTGTCGATACTTTGCACACAGAATATTAGGTTGTTGACACAATTTGCATCATAAGCATATTCATGCACCGACTTGCATTATATACATTTGAGTGGTTGATTGCTTGCATCCTCTACATGTTTGTACTTAACATTGTACATGAGTATAGGAATTTTGTTTTCACATTATACTTTTAGCATGTTTGTGCATAACTATACATATGAGAATTTAAGGATTGTCCATTTGAATTCCATATATATTCATGCATTCATGAGCATCGGAGAATTTTAGCATCATCATTTGCATTCTATGTATGTTCATGCATTCATGAGCATCGGAGAATTTTAGCATCATCATTTACATTCCATGTATGTTCATGCATTCATGAGTATTGGAGCTATTTGTATCACCACTTGCATTCCTATATGTCCATGCATAACATCGCACACATGAGCATTGGAATAATTACCTGATAGTAGGGATCAATTCTTAGTATGAAAGCATCACGAACAGGTGATCCGGGCCAAAAACGACACTTTTTGCAGGTTGCAGACCGCGCTTAGCGTCACCAGGAGCGCGCTAAGCGCCAAACTTACTAACTTTTGTTTTGCAGGTCGCACTTAGCGCGGTCCAGGGCACGCTTAGCGCGTTGGCCTCTGTTTGGGGCGCGCTTAGCGCGGTATAACAGGCTTAGCGCGGTCTGTGCTGGTGTATTTTTATGTTCTTTCTTGATTCTAACCCAGAACAATGGACGCTTTAGCCATGCCTTGCTGCTGTTTGGACTTTGTTTCATGCAGGGGCCTGTGTTGCATACACCTACGGCACATTCCTCCGATGTTGGTATACCCGCGCATGCATTTTGTTTGTTTGTTTTGTGGGTCTAACTTATCTTCTGCAGGTTCATTGGATATACGTCGAATATGTATAGACACACATTCTCGACCGTGCATATCAATGCACATCCTTTATCCGTATCATCTGAACAGTTTCTTGCAGGTTTATTGGATATACGTCGAATGTGTATAAACACACATTCTTGACTGTGCATATTGATGCACGTCCTTTATCTGTATTGTCTAGATTATGATCTTGCACAGGTGTATTTGCTTAAGATATGTATGACACACATTCTGGTTATGCTATTTGTGCCTACGCATACTTCTCACCGGATTTCTTTATTGCATGGTCGCAGTACTTGAAGTTTTTCGGAGTATTTCTTTAGCTCGCGTTGCTCTTCGGATTCTATATCAGTTTGGTAGTTTCTACACTGTTTATCGCATTCTCTTACAGCTTTCCTAGATATCATGAAAAGTAGGGCTTTACCGCTTTCCTTGCCATGAGAAGTAGGAATAGAGATGCATGAAGGGGCTTCCGTAGTTGGAGCATGTTCAGGAACCCCTCTGGTTTATTTAAAGATCCGTTTAGGGCAATTCTACTTGTGGATTGTGCTTGTTTGATTGTTTTTCTCCAGGTTCTCTAGCCTAGATTTTAGGACTCACATCCTTTGTATGTCAACATAGGTAGAGATTCCCTCACTCTCAACCATAGGTCCAACCTTTGTTTTCTAGTTTCTTTTGCATCCATGCATGTAATAAAACTAAAACTTGCTTTCTTTTCTTTTGAATACAAAACACTTAATAATGGTTCAAAACCCTTTTTCAAAGGTAAAAGCAACCAACCAAGACTAATTATTTTCCCCTACGGGTTTTCTTTTTGTGTTTAAAACCTTTTTCATAAGTAAAAACATATAACCCACCAAAACATATGATCCGAACTACGGCGTTCTAACTTTCCCATTGCACGTGAGAATACGTAGGCGTCTTGTCACGGGGCTCGATCGAGCAAACTTTGTAAATACTTCCTTCTTTTTCCCGAGGTTTTCTTATTTTCTCTTTTCTTTTGCATGCATTGTAGCAATTAAGCATAGATATATAACACACCCTTTAGCTAGAAATAGAAAGTGGATACCGTAGAATACTACGGGCGGGTGGGAGGCTAATCCCTTCCCCTCGCGTAACTAACTCCCTTACCTAGATTCTCTCGATCTCTCGGTCATAGGACCGCGATTTCTCCCCTCAGGTTTACTCGATGTTTTCCTTTCTCCTTCGTGAGATAAAAGACGTTCAATGGCGACTCGATTGATACATCGTTATCAATCGAAGGTTCAGCCGGTTGTCTCAGCTGGCGACTCCACTAGGGATTGTACAGACCTCTTGCAGGTCCGATCAGGAGTTGATCCTAGCTTTCTTTTTCATGTCTATTGGGTGTTTATTTACTCGCTTTATCGCATCATCCTTTGTATGCTTTGCATTGCATTCTATGTGGCATACTTACTGCTTTCATACATCCTGTATCTGGATTGCTGTTGTACTGGTTATCCTCTTGATTGGGTGAGAGTTACATGAGGTAAAAGGCCCCCTACCCCGGCCAGTGACACATAGGCTAGATGGATGTTCATGTCGAATCTCGTATCCCGTGGTGCGTGTGAGGAGGCATGAAGTACCAAACTCAGACGAGATTCGATTGACGGTGCTTTCGCCCTACACCCTGTTGTGTAGTCAGCGAAGTACTTGATAAAGGATCATCGACTTTGTTTATCATTAGGGACCCCCGTTGAGTCTAGAATTTCCCTGTGAGTTGGGGCGAGTTATCATTACTACAGGTACTGTTGGTGACTTATTACTATCAGTGACCTTGTTATTGATGGTGACTTGGTATTTTCTGGTATTTTCTGGTATTTTCTATGGTATTCCAGTTTGATGTCTGACCTTTGAACATGTGACATGCTGATTTAGTTTCTACGTGATATCTTGATTGGGTGATAAGTTTCATACCTTGTGACATCTGTCCGAGATTTCAGTACAGCAGTTCTCTAACATACAGGAGATATGGTTTCAAAATATTGCATTCATAAAAACTTTTTAATTTGCATATTTTTAACATACATATTTGTTTATTTCCAGGGTTTTCTAACCTTTGAGTCTAGTTGTTGGGCTATTTTGGAAGATGGATACTGAAAAGAAAGACAATCAGAGACGCCATCCAGTGTATAAATTTCCTACGCTCTTGAGAATCTTATCCAGTTAGCTAATAAGTGTCCACCCGAGAATGTTAGCATCTTCACCAAAGACTATGAAAGAATTCTGACATGGTTAAAGTCTCCTCTCACCGAATATCAGAAGGATGGTCTTCAATCTCTATTCTAATTTTATGACCGTGAATTGAGATGTTTTGTATTCCCTGATTACTTATTAATGCCAACTCTAGACGAGTATTCCCACATCTTGGACATTCCTATACTTCAGCAAGTTCATTTCCATGCTTCCATGGAGAAACCGACCGATGATCAGATTGCCAATGCTCTTTGTATTGAGAAATCTATAGTGTCAAGTAACGGTGCTAGTAAGGGAGCGGTGAAGGGATTTCATTTGGGTTTCTTATTGCGAGAAGCCAATGCTAAAGCTGCTAAAAAGAATTGGAAAAGTTATAATGTTATTTTGGCTTGTTGCATTTCTGGGGTGGTTTTGTTTCCGAATGAGCCCAAATTCGTTGATGTGAACGCTATTTCCATTTTTATCCATCAGAATCTTATTCCAACTCTTTTGGGAGATGTCTATCATTCCATACATGCTAGGAGTTTCAAAGGAAAGGGTGGAATCGTTCATTATTGTGCACCTTTGTTGTACCATTGGTTCCAATGCTTTCTTCCTCGTAGTGGTGCCTTCATTGATACTCAGCACACTATGAGGTGGGTTCCAAGATTGATGGCTCTCACATCGCAGGATATTGGTTGATATCGATGTAATACGTCCAAAAACTAAAAATGAGAAGATTATCATCCGTTGTGGGGATTTTCCTAATGTGCCCCTTATCGGTATAAGAGGCGGTGTCAACTACAATCCGACTCTTGTTGTGCAGCAGTTGGGGTATGCTTTAATGGGACCTCTTGATGAGAGATTCGTGAGAGAAACTCTATATTATGATGTGCCTGATGTTACCGGATCAATGACCAAGGCAATTCAAGCCTGGAAGAGTATTCGTCTTGAAGGAGGGCAGTATTTTGGCAAGAAAGATCCTACAGCCTATGCTTCTTATATCCAGTGGATTAAAGAGAGAAATTGTGACTGTCAGTGGCCATCCATTACGGGAGTTGCATCCTTTTACCCTCAGAAGCTAGTTCTATATGTGGTCTCAAAAGGAGATTATGAGCGAGTACGGGCTCAAAATCGCCTCATACTCGAAGAGAAAGAAACACTAACAGTGAATTGTCTTGTTGCAACTCAAGAGAAGAATCAACTAATGCATGAACTCAAATACTTCAAAGGAGAAGCTTCCGATGCTACAAAGAAGAGATCAAGAGTTGAAGATTATCCTATTCCTGCTGTGGATCTCAAGAAAGTCGTTACCGAAGCTAAAGAGAAATACAAGCAAAAGAGCCGAGACTTTGAGGTCCTTAAAACTTCAAAAGATGAAATGGAAAGGAAGTACAGGGCTCAGATAGAGAAGTTAATGAGGAAGATACATAATCAAAAGTTAGCACACGAAGCCCAAATCAAGGAGAAAGATGTTGAATTGTCTCTCGCTATAGAGGAGTTGGAGCGTTTCAAAATTCAGATGGGGATTCAAGATGCAGAGGGATACCCTATGTCTGATGTTTAGATGTAGGCCTTGTTTGTGTTATTCGGAGGATCACCATCAGATTTGTTGATGGGATTACCCAATTTATTGTATGAATCAAAAAAACAATGCTTGGTTTATTTGCAGAACTCTTTATTTCGATTTAATGATGATCGTTGATTTCAGTATCCATTATCTTGTTTGCTTGGTGCGCCCAAAACTTGAATCAAAGTGTTAGAATCTTGGAAATATCTAAATATGTCATTGCATGCATTATCATATACTCATGCATCCATATACATACACTATGCATAACAGGTGGTTCATGTCGGTTTTTTCTTATCTCTACATCTGGTGTTTTTCAGAAATTGCTTCTTCAACTTCTTACCGATACAACACTAGGGGGAATTCAAAGAGACAGATGGAGCAGATACAGGCAGATATGGTGGATCTAAATACCCTGATGGATACTAGGGTTAACCAATTGATCGAGGTCATTCAGAACATGGTTGTTCAACAAGCTGAGTTGAGGGCTATAGTTTTGAGAAATGCTACTGAAACCAATGAAATGGCCCAAGCTGTGGTCAATCCTCCTACCAACAATGGCCCTGGCAACGGCCTGGTCGATAATCAAGTTGAAAATGGAGTTGTGAACCAGAACAATGGGATGAATGGAGGTCCTACCGGTGGTCCTACCCAGGGCCTGGCAAATCATGTGATGAATCGATCTGCTCATGTTGAGAATGGCAACGGAGTGGCGCCCTCACCCGTGATGAATCATCAGGTTGAACAAGTTGCGATACAGCCACAGGTTCGTAGAGACATTCTGATCCCTATTCCTCAACCAGAGGAAGACTATATGGAAGATTGGTATTCTAATGCTGATGAACAAACTGATTCTGACTGGAAATTGTGTATGCTCGAGGAGTTTATGCGCGCCTTTGAAAATCAAAGAGTTGTGGGTTTTGATATGACTGATCTGGGACTTGTGCCAGGAGTGAATATCCCTCCCAAATTCAAGGTGCCAAAGCTGACTAAATACAAGGGGAACACTTGTCCCAAAACTCACATACGATCTTACTATCGGAAGATGTCCGCGTACTCCAAGGATGAGAAGCTCCTTATGCACTTCTTTCAGGATAGCTTGGTTGGTGGTCCTCTGGATTGGTACATGAGTCTCGAGAGTTCTCACATTCAAACTTGGAGAGACTTGGTCCAAGCTTTTGTGTTGCAATACCAGTATAATAGAGACATGACTCCAACTAGAACTCAGTTACATAATTTATCCCAGAAGGCTAATGAATCATTCAAGGAGTATGCGCGCAGGTGGCGCAAGATAGCCGCAAAAGTCCAGCCTCCCATGGTGGAACGTGAAATTGTGGATTTGTTTGTTGGCACTCTACAGGGGCAATACTATGCAAGCTGCAGTATGTTTGGATCCTTCGCTGACATGGTAATGTTTGGTGAACGAATTGAAGTTGGAATCAAATTGGGAAAAATCCAAGACATTAGTGTTGACAGAGGCCAAAATAGTGGTGCCAAGAAAGCTTTTGGAGGTTATAAGAAGAAGGAGGGAGAATCTAGTGCTCTTTACTCCAAGAGAGGTAAGTGGAAACATCAAGAATATGACCACCAAGTTGCTGCCGTGACTATTCCCGCCACTGCCACTCCTCAGAGACAAACTTATGTACCTCGCCAAGGTAATCAGCAAAGGCCAAAGGGACCGCCAAAGAAATTTGATCAGCTACCCATATCTTATACTGATGTTTTCAACTATTTAATAAGCTTGAAATTGATTGAGCTACGTCCATGGAAGGTGGATCCTACAAAGCTGCCATACAATTTTGATGCAAATGCCCATTGTGCTTATCATTCTGATGGGCAGGGGCATACTACGGAAAACTGCATTGCTATGAAATATAAGGTGCAAGAGTTGCTCGTTACTGAAGCCATTAATTTCGGCCCGCCGCCAGTTCTGAATGCCATCCAACAACCGTTACCTAGTCATGGTGGTGCCACTGCTAATGCAATTTATGATTATGAAGGTCTCGACCTAGTTATGAATGTTGATCAGCTGACTGCTCCTCTGATGTGGGTGAAAGAACAATTGTTCGTACAGGGAGAACTCCTCGGGTGTGGCCATGATTGTAAAAATTGTCTAGTGCAGCATGATGGTTGTGAATCTTTGAGGAAGGAAATCCAAAGTCTGATTGAGAAGAAGACCTTGTAGTTTCAGCGAGTGGTTGTAAATGCCCAAAACGCTACAGAGGAGGTTGACGTTGTGACCATTCTGGTTCCACAAAGAAAGTTCCAATAACAATTCTGGTACCTGCTAAGAAGTCCCTTGTTACCATCACTTTGTCGGGTCCTATCCCATATTCTAACGAGAAAGCTATCTCGTGGCACTATGGTGCTCAATTTTACCATAATGGGAAGAAATTGAATGTCGATTCTCCATCTGATAGAGATAAAGACAAGCTTGAGGTTGACGATATTGTGGGTGAGAGTAGAATGACCCGTAGCGACCGAATTTATCCTTCCCCAGAAGCAAGTGCTAAGGCCCAGGCTAGGGCGAAGGCAAAAGGAAAAGGAGTTGTAACCGAGGGTAATGAGTCAGTGCCAAAAGCTCTCACACCTATTTTGAATCTAGATCTAGACAAAGACGTGACTGAACTCATGAGGTATATTCGGAAAAGTGATTATAAGATTATTGATCAGCTTGGTTAGACGTCTGCTAAGATTTCCATCTTGGCCCTATTGAGAGATTATGAGCCTCACAAGAACGCCTTGATGAATTTGTTAGGAACTTCTTTGGTGCCCCAAAAAATATTTGTTAATCAGTTCGAAGGTATTGTGAATAATTTCTTCGCAAGCAACGATTGGGCTTCACTGATTATGATTTGCCTCATGAAGGAAGAAACCAATAAAGCTCTTCACATCTCTATGGAAGTTATTCATAGAACTTTGTCTCGTGTGTTGGTTGACACGGGATCATCTCTCAATGTACTCCCGAAGTCTGCTTTGATGAAGCTCAATTATGATGGAGTACGCTTAGGCCAAGTGATTTGATTGTCAAGGCTTTTGTTTGTTCTAGAAGGTCTGTGTTTGGGGAAGTGGACTTACTAGTGAAAATAGGCCCGCAGACGTTCAAAGCGACTTTCTTTGTTGTGGAGATTAATCCATCTTACTATTGTCTGCTTGGTCGCCCTTGGATTCATGGGGCAGGTGCGGTCACCTCGACCTTGCACCAAAAGCTGAAGTTCCTAGTTAATGGGAAAGTGGTCACCATCTATGGAGAAAAGGAATGTGTGGTTAGTTGTTTGAGCTCTTTCCGCTACATGGAAGTTGAGGGAGAAATTTATGAGACTCATTTTCAGGCGTTTGAAATCGTTCAAGTTATCAAGACTCCTCGTGCTGAGGTTAGAACGCCAGAGGTATCTATGACATCCTATCGTGAAGCTCGTGCTATTGTTGAATCTGGACACCCCAAAGGTTGGGGTAGAGTTCTGGAGCTCCCAACTCAGAAGGACAATAAGGGTTTGGGTTATGTGCCTGGAAAAGCGTCGTTGGTTATTCCTGCGCGTCCAAAGATTCCTCTGCCGATCCAGTTTGTTAAAGGAGATATTCAGTTTGAAGATGTTGATGCCATTGGGGATGAGACCGACAGTGAATGCTATATGGATTAGTGGATTCATCCTACTACTCCGGGGCAAGAGCCAACCAACTAGTTTACTGAAGATATCGCTGTCATCACTCGTCTTCAAGAGTAATTTCCTTTTGTTTGCATCATGTAATAATTCCTACACTCTGCCCAAGGTGTAGTGAATCATGTTGTAGGGCCATCAATATTTTGAATTTTTAAAGTTTATCATCAATAAAGGGCGTTTTTTGCATTCAAATATTTTGCTCATTGTCTTTCTTTTGCGTTTTTACAAATTTAACATTGGCAATGTGATCTTTATTTTTCTCTTTTAATTAAAAACTAAAATAAGAAAATAAAATCAATTGTGCAGATCTAGTTCCCCATTATCCCGAGATTTCAATGGTAATGACTTTGCTATGGCTACTTATGACTTCGAAAATCCGATCTATCAAGCTGATGAAGAAGCTGAAGAAGATTATGAAGTTCCTGAAGAGTTAGCCAGATTGTTGAGGCAAGAAGAGAAATCTATTCAACCGTATGAAGAGACTTTAGAAGTGATCAATTTGGGTACTGAGGAGGTCAAGAGAGAAGTCAAGATTGGGGCTGCCTTAGAAAAGAGTGTCAAACAGAGATTGATTGAGATGCTCCGAGAGTATGCTAATGTCTTTGCTTGGTCTTATGAAGACATGCCTGGGCTGGATACTGACATTGTTATGCATGAGCTGTCCTTGAAAGCAGATTGTCCGCCTGTGAAATAGAAGCTTCGTCGAACTCATCCTAAGATGTCGAAGAAGATTAAAGAGGAAGTTCAGAAGCAGTTTGATTGTTTTATGAAAGTTGTTTCTTACCCTCCATGGGTTGTGAATATTGTACCAGTACCAAAGAAAGACGGAAAAGTGAGGATGTGTGTCGATTACAGGGACTTGAACAGAGCAAGCCCTAAAGACGATTTCCCGCTCCCGCATATCGACATATTGGTTGACAACACTGCTCAGGCTAAAGTGTTTTCTTTCATGGATGGTTTTTTGGGCTACAATCAAATCAAGATGTCGCCAGATGATATGGAGAAAACTACTTTCATTACACCTTGGGGAATATTCTATTATAAAGTGATGCCTTTTGGTTTTAAGAATGTCGGGGCAACATATCAACGGGCGATGGTCACTCTTTTTCATGATATGTTGCACAAAAATATTGAAGTTTATATTGAATATATGATTGCAAAATCCCAAACGGAAGAGGAACACCTTGTTCATCTTCTGAAGTTGTTTAAAAGATTACGGAAATTCAGGCTGAGGTTGAATCCTAATAAATGCACCTTCGGAGTGAGGTCTGAAAAATTGTTGGGTTTCATTGTAAGTGAAAAGGGAGTCGAGGTTGATCCTGCCAAAGTGAAATCCATACAAGAAATGCCTGTGCCGAGAACTGAAAAAAAAGGTTCGTGGTTTCTTAGGGAGGTTGAACTACATTGCTAGATTCATCTCTCATCTTACAGCCACGTGTGAGCCTATATTCAAACTGTTAAGAAAAGATCAGACAAACAGGTGGAATGATAATTGTCAATTGGCTTTTGACAAAATCAAAGAGTACTTGCAGGAACCTCCGATCCTTTTGCCTTCAGTTGAAGGTAGACCTTTGATCATGTATCTGACAATGCTTGAAAGCTCAATGGGGTGCGTCCTGGGGCAACAGGACGAGTCTGGTCGAAAAGACTATGTCATATACTACCTTAGCAAAAAGTTTACCGACTGTGAAACAAAATACTCACTGCTCGAGAAAACTTGTTGTGCTTTAGCTTGGGTTGTTCTCCGACTGAGGCAGTATATGTTGACCCATACCACTTTGTTGATATCCAAAATGGACCTGATTAAGTACATCTTTGAGAAGCCAGCTCTCACGGGAAGAGTGGCCCGTTGGCAAATGATTCTCACAGAATACGATATTCAGCATACTACTCAAAAAGCTCTCAAGGGTAGTGTATTGGCGGATTACTTGGCTCATCAGCCTATGGATAATGATTATCAACCGACGAAGTTCGAATTTCCGAACGAGGATATTATGTTTATCAGGGATTGTAATATTTCAGGTCCAGATGAAGGACCTGAACCAGGATCGTGATGGACAATGGTGTTCGATGGTGCCTCTAATGCCTTGGGTAATGGAGTGGGTGAGTGATTACTTCGCCAACAGGGTTTCATATCCCTTTCACTGCCATGATTTGTTTTGAGTGTACAAACAATATGGCTGAGTACGAAGCTTGTATCTTTAGGGTCGAAGCAGCCATTGATTTGAGAATCAAAATATTGGAAGTGTATGGAGATTCAGCTATAGTAATCAACCAAATCAACAGAGATTGGGAGACTCGTCACCCTAATCTGATTCCGTATAGAGAGCATGTCTTGAAACTGATCCCGTATTTTGATGAGATTACTTTCAATCACATTCCAAGAGAAGAGAACAACTTGGCAGATGCTTTGGCTACCTTGTCGTCCATGTTTAAAGTTAAATGGGCTAATGAAGCCCCCTCTATCACAATCATAAGGTTGGATGAGCCAGCATTTTGTTATGAGATGGAAGAGGAAGTTGACGAAAAGCCTTGGTTTTATGATATCAAAAGGTATCTTGAGACTAAAGAATATCCAGAGGATGCTTCGATCACTGATAAAAAGACTCTATGGAAATACTCCGCTAAGTTTTTCCTGAACAATGGCGTGTTGTATAAGAGAAACTATAATTCTGTTTTGCCCAAATGCATGGATAAACACGAGGCAAGCAAAATTATAGAGGAAATTCATGAAGGTTCCTTCGGGACACATTGATAAGTGCCAAAATGTAGTTATTTTGTATATATGTTTTGTGGCACTTATCCGTTCTTTTGTTGATATTCTTCGAATAAATCCCCCGTTTTTTGTATAAATGTGTACATAATAGAATAATTGATTTTTTGTGTAAATATTTTATCATTTGATAGTTTTTCATCTCTTTTATAGGTATTCATTCATAATTGGAGCATTGAGTAATAAAGTGTCGAAGACACGACTTCAAATGCGCGATTTGGGCAACTCATCAACGAATAAAGCTCAAATTCAAAGAATAAAAATAATCAATTTGGTTTATATTTTATCATGGTTAGATAGAGCATTGATATGGCAAAAACAAGATGCTGGACATCACAGACCGCGCTTAGCGCGCCGTGCGACTTCAGAATTCTTTAAAAGGGGCTAAAAATACATTTTTAGGTTATGGGTTGGGTATTTTTGAGTCCCAACACCATCAACATCATTTTTTGGTCTAGATTAGCTTAGAAAACAACATTAGGGCTTGCTCATGGATGATTAGAGGCGGATTGCTCTTCGATTGGCTTTGACAACCAGTGTAGATTTGTGGTTTATCTCTTCTAATCTTTGTGTATTTCTATTTTATTGGGTTTGTATGTATTTCTACTCATAGCTCCTGTATATTCATCGTCATTGGTGTTATATAAAGCTTGTTTTACGAATTTGTGTTGGTAGTTATCTTGGGTTTTTACTCTATGTTAGGGGTTTGAGCTTTACTAGAGATAGATTGCTTAGATTCTTACCTAGGATGATTATTTGTTAGTTTCTGAATACTAGAAATGAGTTTAGATCTAACATTCACTATAGAGTATCCGAACTTAATGCCTCTGCGTTGGTGAAGTATGCTAGAGATGGTTATGGAGGTGACGCAGTTGACTTCTGTGTTGTTGAGATATGCTAAACATGGCTATTGAGATGATTTAGGAGGATTCTCAATTTGGGTTAGAAATAACCAAGGTTGTGAGAGATATATGATGACACGGACGAGTAACGTAGGTCGAGTATGACATGGGTTGTAGATTTAAGTCTATTACGGGTAGTTTACATTCGTTCTGGACAAGTTGTCTATCCTTTATACTTTTTGTTCATTTAATTTTTGTCTTTTATTTTCATTTCTTTTAATCTCAAACTCATTAACGGTAGAATTGTCGAACGACGAATCAATAACCAATCTCTGTGGACACGATACGATATAACCTAACCGGTATATATCACTGGTAAAATAATACCAACTCTTTGCTTGCCGCTATACATGACAACAAAATGGCGCCGTTGCCGGGGATTGGTTTTATTGGTTTTGTATTGCGATAATTCTGTTGTTTTTGAGTTTTGTAATTAATGTATATGTTGTATAGACTTTGTATATGAACTTGCATATTATTACTTGTACATGTTGTGTTTACTTTCCATACTTGTACATATTTGTGATTTTCTTAGTTTTCATGTGATGTTGTGAATTGTCTCGTACTCGTAACGTTTGTTGTGTGGTTGTTAGGACACTTTCTTTAGGTTTGCGTGGTGTGGCAATACCATGGCATGACGAGAGGAGGTTACTAGTGCTCACACAATAAAGGCGTCGAGCTTACGACGTAAAACAAGCATATTTTTGTTTGTTTTTGTTTATGTTTGTTTATGTTGTTTGGTGGCTTGTGTTTTAACAAGTTGAAATAGGACTTGTTCTTAATTTTAAATCTTCACTTTTCAACTTGTTAATTCGTTTTCACCATGTTTTCGTATCGTAATTTGCTTTTGTTTTGTTACGTGTATTTTCGCAAGCTTGTAGTGTTTAGCTTGAGGAGTTTTGTTGGTTGTAAATATTGTAAATATTGTACATTTTATTTTTCTAATTCTTTTGTTGTTGTTTGGACTCAAATTTTGGTCCGGTAACTTGAAGACTTTTGAGGTGATTTTCCGAGTTTGATCGTTTCAACTCGCAGATGTATGGTAATGATAGTTTCAAAGTTGGTACACGTCAGGTACTCGTTTATCGCTTTCTATAGCATAACATGTTTAGGAAATTTATCATTTGTATAATTACCATGCTATTCATTCTTTTTGCATTACTTGCTCATGAATTGAATCACTTTAGCCATTTTTTACCCATAAATGTGAGGAAGCTTTCCATTGTTTACATATGTTGAGAGTCCACATTCTTGTTTTAACTGGATTTTATTATGCTTAATCTTTTGTTCTGTGTTGATTGTATGATTGCAAGAAAATGATCAAGGCATTTTGTTGATTTTGAGCATAACTACCTTGGCCAAATATTCAATTCACCTTGTGAGTGTGTGAACCTTTGTTAGCCCCTTTGAACTTTTATCAACATCCATTTTTTATTTGACCTTGATGTTTGTCTATGAGTATCTATTCACTTTTTTTGAATGGATGTTGATTTCTTTGTTTCTTGAACCCTCAACTCTATGTTGTTGTATGGATTTTTACCTTGCCTTAGAAAGTAGGGAGTATTCACACATTAATGTTGGTTGAATTCAAGTTTAGGAGAGAAATATTTATATACTTATATTGTGGTTTGTATGAGGTTAAGAGAAAAGAAAAAGAAAAAAAATGGAAAAGAAAGATTAGAAAAAGAAATAAAAAAGAGAAAAGCTTTGAAAAAGAAAAAGAAAAAGAGTAGGAATAATGTTATGTTAATAAGTGAAGTGTGTTTGGTGTGAAATTTGTGATGAAGAATAAGTTTGATTGAAATTATATTGTTTGGAACTTTGTGAGTTGATCACTCCCTTAGGTTTAGGCAAGTTTTTGTTTCGATTAGCTTTAGGAATTATCACTTGTTTGTTAACCAAGCCACATTACAACCTTGAAAAGCCCTTGTGATTCTTGCATTTGTATTTTCAATACGTTTTTGGGATGAATGCATAATTTAGTCTATTGTTTGCAAGATTGTGGAGGAGTGTTTTTTATCCCTCACCTTTGTGTGTTCTTCATCTACCGATGAATTTTTGCTAGGTGTGATTCATGATTGAGCTTGTTTTGTTTTAGAATTTTTTGCATGATTTTTGTACTTAGGATTTGTTTCGTTTATATGTTATTGTTGTAGTATAGTGGTAAGTTTGTATTTATCGTATACATTTTTCGTTTGAACCATACATTTGTTTTCCGTTTTCAAAACTTGTTTATTCGTGATTATTTGATTATCATTCTTTGTTTCTTTGAGTTATTTGACTTTGTTTGAGGACAAACAATGTGTCAAGTTGGGGAGAGTTGATAAATGCCAAAATGTCGTTATTTTATATATATGTTTTGTGGCACTTATCCGTTCTTTTGTTGATATTCTTTGAATAAATCCCCCGCTTTTTGTATAAATGTGTACATAATAGAATAATTGATTTTTTGTGTAAATATTTTATCATTTGATAGTTTTTCATCTCTTTTATAGGTATTCATTCATAATTGGAGCATTGAGTAATAAAGTGTCGAAGACACGGCTTCAAATGCGCGATTTGGGCAACTCATCAACGAATAAAGCTCAAATTCAAAGAATAAAAATAATCAATTTGGTTTATATTTTATCATGGTTAGATAGAGCATTGATATGGCAAAAACAAGATGCTGGACATCACAGACCGCGCTTAGCGCGCCGTGCGACTTCAGAATTCTTTAAAAGGGGCTAAAAATACATTTTTAGGTTATGGGTTGGGTATTTTTGAGTCCCAACACCATCAACATCATTTTTTGGTCTAGATTAGCTTAGAAAACAACATTAGGGCTTGCTCATGGATGATTAGAGGCGGATTGCTCTTCGATTGGCTTTGACAACCAGTGTAGATTTGTGGTTTATCTCTTCTCCTCTTTGTGTATTTCTCTTTTGTTGGATTTGTATGTATTTCTACTCATAACTCCTATATATTTATCATCATTGGTGTTATATAAAGCTTGTTTTACGAATTTGTGTAGGTAGTTATCTTGGGTTTTTACTCTATGTTAGGGGTTTGAGCTTTACTAGAGATAGATTGCTTAGATTCTTACCTAGGATGATTATCTGTTAGTTTCTGAATACTAGAAATGAGTTTAGATCTAACATTCACTATAGAGTATCCGAACTTAATGCCTCTGCGTTGGTGAAGTATGCTAGAGATGGTTATGGAGGTGACGCAGTTGACTTCTGTGTTGTTGAGATAGGCTAAACATGGTTATTGAGATGATTTAGGAGGATTCTCAATTTGGGTTAGAAATAACCAAGGTTGTGAGAGGTATGTGATGACACGGACGAGTAACATAGGCCGAGTATGACATGGGTGGTAGATTTAAGTCTATTACGGGTAGTTTACATTCGTTCCGGACAAGTTGTCTATCCTTTATACTTTTTGTTCATTTAATTTTTGTCTTTTATTTTCATTTCTTTTAATCTCAAACTCATTAACGGTAGAATTATCGAACGACGAATCAATAACCAATCTCTGTGGACACAATACGATATAACCTAACCGGTATATATCACCCGGTAAAAATAATACCAACTCTTTGCTTGCCGCTATACCGCAGCAACACACATTCTAGTGGACATACCATGACCAAGAAAATTTTGAGAGCAGGTTACTATTGGTCAACGATGAAAACAGATTGTTATAATCATTCCAGGGTATGCTACAAGTGCCAGATCTATGCAGATAAGATGCATGTGGCTCCTTCTCCTTTGAATGTCTTGACTTCTCCTTGGCCATTCGCAATGTGGGGCATTGATATGATTGGAAGGATAGAACCGACCGCTTCCAATGGCCATCGTTTCATTTTGGTCGCCATTGATTACTTCACTAAGTGGGTTGAAGCAGCGTCTTATGCCAACGTGACCAAGCAAGTGGTTACGCGTTTCATTAAGAATAATATTATCTGTCGGTGAGTTCCTGAGAAGATCATCACGGCCAACGGTTCCAACCTCAATAACAAGATGATGAAGGAACTATGTGATAGTTTCAAGATTAAGCATCATAACTCTTCTCCTTATCGCCCAAAGATGAATGGGGTCATGGAGGCAGCAAATAAAAACATTAAGAAGATCGTGCAGAAGATGGTTGTCATTTATAGAGATTGGCACAAAATGTTACCCTTCGCTCTGCATGGTTATCGCACTTTGGTGCGTACGTCAATTGGGGAAACCCCCTTTTCTTTGGTATACACGTGGAGGTTGAAATCCCTTCTTTGAGAATTATGACAGATGTTTAGTTAGATGAAGCGGAATGGGTCCAGAATCGTTTAGATCAGTTGAATCTCATTGACGAGAAGAGGCTGGCGGCAATTTCCCATGGACAAGTGTACCAGAGGAGCATGAAAGCTTCTTTCGATAAGAAAATACGTCCTCGGAATTTTCAGCCTGGCGATCTCGTGTTGAAGAGAATCTTGCCTCCAAGAACCACAGATGCCCGGGGAAAATGGGCTCCGAATTATGAAGGACCATATGTTGTAAAGAAGGTTTTCTCCGGAGGAGCCATGATGCTTACAACTATGGATGGAAAGGATTTTCCTCACCCCGTCAATGTAGACGTAGTCGAAAAATACTTCGCATAAAATAGACCCGCTGAGTCGACTGGCTCAGGCAGAAAAGGGCAGTCTCGACGAGCCTAGTGAGAGGTTCGGGCAAAATTTAGGGACAAGAAAGGGTGGCAGAGTGAAAAATAAGTACACCCGCTAAGTTGAGCCCGTCAAGGGGCAATTCAGGCAAAAAAGGGATTTAAAGCGAATGCCTATGATCTGTATTGTGTAACACCCCATCTAAGTACCCCGAATATTTTAATTAAATTAATATCAAAATCAACTGTAATCAGAGTTAACACGGTATAATGTGGGATGTCACAATTAATAAATAAATAAACCTTCATTCAAACAGTAGCCATGCTACACTGAGGATCAACATTTTCAGATAATTCAATCAAGTTAAGACCATGTCTTACACAGCGGAAAACATCATAACTAAAAACGGAATAATTCAATCAAGTTAAGACCATGTCTTACACAGCGGAAAACATCATAACCAAAAACGGAATAATTCAATCATTATTATTCCCAACAAAGTTTTAAATAATAATAAACCAATGTCTAATTCCTCATCTAACGTTCCCCAGTGTTACAATCTAATCAGAGCATGACACTGACACGCGGACTAAACGATAAGCTCTAGAGCCATCCTCACCGACTCTTCAGCTGCTAACCTTAATCTGAAATGGTAAAGTAAGGGTGAGACTTCTCATAATTAAAGCATATTATAAGTCTTTCAATCAATAATATATCACAAGCATATTATTTCACCCACTTAACATAAATTGATTCACACACAACCACATTCATCATGCATAATCATAACAATCAAAGAAGAGTAACACGGAAGGCATCCTAACATGTTACCACTTCATACAAATACAATGCGACTCAAATGTCCGGATACGGATCGATCGATAACCACCGGACACGAATCCTAACCACCCATCCTCACTCGGGTATCGGTTATCGGCAATCCAAGTCAAATTCCGCACAATGGGAATTAACTTCACCAAACAATGCAAATGCACGCACATCACTAGCATGCAACATCAATCAGTCTATGTATACATTCATTAACATAACTAAATCACAACAATCAACATGATATATCAACCAAATCATGCATACATCTATCATCATCATAAACATGCAAACCAATCAACATGATATATCAACCAATCATGCATGCATCTCACATCAGCATAAACATGCTATTACACCTACACATTACCAGTATCCTCATCACCAAGGTTCCTCTACTACACATACATCATTATGTGTCAGTTAATAATCATTTATTTCGAAATTAGACCCCTTTTCAAAATAATTTCAAGTTTTCTAAAATATTTTCATTTCATAAGGTAGAGCATTAAATTTAAGAAATAACGTCCAAAACGGCGCTCAAAACGGACTTACGGTTTGAAAGTTATGAATTTTTGAAGTTTTGAAATTTTCAAAAATATTTCAGTGGAACCCGGTTCCTCCCTGGGAGTAACCGGTTCCCACAGTTCAGAAAAACAGCGCCCCTGGAAAAATGTATGGGGAACCCGGTTCCTCCAGGTAGGGAATCGGTTCCCAGAAATAAAAATTCCATTTTCTGGAAAAATTCACGTGGAACCCGGTTCCTCCCACACAGGAACCGGTTCCTGAGTACAAATTTTCAGTTTTTCAAAAGTTTTCAAAGTGGAACCCGGTTCCTCCCCACTGGGAATCGGTTCCCACGTACCAAAAAGTCATTTTCTACATTTTTGACAGCATTCTTCCATTCTAACTCAATCCACACATACCCATACGAATTCCATCATTGGAAACACCAAAATACATCAATTTGCATCATTTATCACATCAATTATCATCTTCCTATCAGTCATAATTGGTATCTGACACCCTAATCAATTCAGACCTACCATCTGATACAATCTGACACCCATAGGGATACATCCACGAAAACCTAGAAATTACAAACTAAGATTTCCTAACATGCCATGATCTATAATATCAAAATCAAAATCTATAATAAGCAATAATCAATCGAAATCACCCCTTACCTTGTGGGTTCTTCGAATTCTGACGCTTCTAGGTTTTCTTCCTTCTTTTCTCCTCTTCCCACTTCACGTATCTTGTTTTCTCCAAAAATGATTCTATTTTTCCTTCTTTCCTTATTTTATTCCTTTTTATTCCTTATAACATAAATAAAATAAATATTACTTCTCACACCTCAATTAATTCCATCATTAATCCTAATAATTCAATATATTAAATAAATTATGTTCTCAATTAATTTAATAATTAAAAATCATAATTATTTAATTACCGAATTATTTTGGGGTGTCACAACTCCCCCCAACTTAAAAGAGTTTTCATCCTCGAAAACATACCTCAGACGAATAGTTCGGGATACGAGTCCTTCATCTGACTCTCCAGTTCCCAAGTGACATTTCCATCAGCTGGTCCTCCCCAAGCCACTCTCACCACTGCAATCTCTTTGCCTCGCAACTGTTTCAACTTCCGATCCTCAATTCTCACAGGCATCGCTTCCACAGTCAAATTCTCTCGTACCTGTATATCATCTACCCGAATCTCATGAGACGGATCAGTAATGTACTTCCTCAGCTGGGACACATGAAAAACATCATGCAAATTCGCAAGTGACAGCGGCAAAGCAATCTGATATGCAACCTTCCCAACTTTCTTGGTAATCTGAAAAGGACCAATAAATCATGGAGTCAACTTCTTTGACTTCAAAACTCGACCAATACCAGTCATCGGAGTAACTCGCATAAAAACATGTTCTCCTTCACTAAACTCAAGGTCTTTCCTCCTCTTATCATGATAACTTTTCTGACGACTCTGAGAAGTCCTCATCTTCTCCTGAATCATCTTAATCTTTTCAAGTTTGTTGAACAATTTCGGTCCAATCACACTCTCTCGGTTTCATACCAACACAATGGTGTCAGACACCTCCTACCATACAATGCCTCAAACGGAGCCATACCAATACTTGAGTGAAAGCTATTGTTGTAGGTAAACTCAATCAATGGCAGATAGCTATCCCAAGCTCCACCCTTCTCTAACACACAAGCTCTCAGCAAGTCCTCTAACGACTGAATCGTCCTTTCCGTCGACCATCATGCATGGATGATAAGCGGAACTCAAGCGCAACTTGGTACCCAAGGCTTCTTGTAATCTGTCCGAACTTAGATGTAAACCTCGGATCCCGATCCGACACAATACTAGACGGAATACCATGCAAACTTACAACCTTTTCGACATACAATTCTGCTAATCTCTCCATCGGATAATCCATTCTTATCGGAATAAAATGAGCAGATTTTGTCAACTATCCACAATCACCGGATAGAATCACAATTCTTAGCTGTCCTCGGCAAACCAGACACAAAATCCATAGAGATTCCATCCCACTTCCATTCCGGAACAAACAACGGCTCCATCAATCCTGACGGCTTCTGATGCTCGATTTTTGACTTCTGACAAACCAAACAAGCATACACAAACTCGGCGATTTCCTTTTCATCCCGACCAAAACAACTTCTTCAAATCATGGTACATTTTAGTAGCACGGGTGAATACTCAACCCGCTCGATGCCCTTCTTCTAAAATACTCTTAGAATCTCCACAACATCGGACACACACCCGATCACCAAATCTCATAACACCATTCTCGTCAATTCGAACTCGCCTCCTTGACCTTGGTTGATCAATGTCGACTTATCAACTAAACCAACATCGGTTTCGTCCATTTCTAATCTCTTCCGAATACCCTCGTCAACATACCCAATTTCACACTATTCGGAGTAGTTTCACAAACCAAACTCGGATCTGCTGCTCAACCAAATCTAACTCACGGACCATCAACATCGACATATGCAAGGACTTTCTACTTAAAGCATCCGAACAACGTTTGCCTTACCGGGATGGTAATTCAACCGAAATCGTAATCCTTTAAGAATTCCAACCATCTTCTCTGCCTCATGTTCAACTCTTTCTAATCAAAGAGATACCTCAGACTCTTGTGATCACTGAATACCTCGAACCGAGAACCATATAAATAATGTCTCCACAACTTCAAAACAAATCGACGCTAACTCCAAATCAGGAGTCGGATAGTTCCTTTCATGCACTTTCAATTGTCGAGAAGCATAAGCCACAACCTGTTTATCTTGCATCAACACACCACCTAATCCCATTAATGATGCGTCACAATACACCACAAAAGACTTAGTCGGATCTGGCAAAATCAAGATCGGAGCACTTGTCAACCTCCTCTTCAACTCTTGAAATCCTTTCTCACATTCAACATCCCAAACAAATATCTGACCCTTCCTTGTCAACTTAGTCAATGGCAACGCCAGTTTGGAAAATCCTTCCATAAACTTCCGGTAATAACCTGCAAGCCCCAGAAAACTACGGATCTCAGAAGCATTCTTCGGCGCTTCCCACTGAGATACCGCTTCTACCTTCGTAGGATCCACAGCAATTCCATTCTTGGAAATTACATGGCCAAGAAAACTCACCTCCTCTAACCAGAATTCACACTTGGACAACTTCGCATAAAGCTTCTTTTCTTTCAACAATTCCAACACAACTCTGAGATTTTCTGCATGCTCCTCATCGCTTTTCGAATAAATCAGAATATCATCGATGAATACTACTACAAACTTGTCAAGATACGGATAAAATATCCTGTTCATATACTCCATGAAAACACCAGGTGCATTAGTAACTCCAAACGGCATAACGGAATATTCATAATGTCCATACCTCGTTCTAAATGCAGCTTTCTGAATATCCTCTAACTTCACACGAATCTGATGATACCCAGATCTCAGATCAATCTTACTAAACACACACGCTCCAACGAGCTGATCCATCAAATCATCAATCCTCGGCAAAGGATACCGATTCTTGATTGTAACTTTATTCAATTATCGATAGTCAACACATAATCTCATTGAACCTTCCTTCTTCTTAACCAATAACACCGGAGCACCCCACGGCGACACACTCGGACGAATAAACTTCTTCTCAAGCAATTCCTCTAGCGCTTCTTGATTCGGCTAATTCAGATGCCGACATGCGATAAGGCGCCATCGACCGGACTAGTTCCGGAATCAAATCTATAGTAAATTCTACCTCTCTCGGTGGTAATTCACTAACGAACACCTCGGAAATTCATTCACCATGGATCCATCACCTCTTGCTTTTCCCCGCTTCATTGCGAATACAACATAAACACCACAACGCCATCCTTCACCTAGGTTCATCCGCTTAACGACATAATCTCACTTTCGACTTTAACCTCTTCGGGAAAAATGATCTTCTCAAAGCAGTTGATATGAACTGGTTGAATTCCAACGATTCATTCCACGGATGATATCAAGTTGTTCTAGCGGTAGGCACACTAAATCCATACGAAACCCCTATCAAAATCACAACAGACAATTCCTACAAACATATGAAGTGGTCCGAACCCGGCAGGAGTATCAATAACCATACTTCCATCCATATTAGAAATTTCCAAATTCAATCTCTTAGCACAATCTACGCAATAAAGAATCGTAGCTCGGTATCAATAATCGCAATCAAAGGTATGCCATTAATAAAACATGTACCTTTAATCACCGATCATCGGTTTAGTCTACGATCCGGACAATGCAAACACTTTACCACCGACTTGCTCTTTCTTGGGTTTTGTGCGAGGACGAGTATGACCTCTTCACCACGGTTGTAGCAAGTCACCACTTTCACTCTGCGGTCATTGGCCACATGGCGAACTTTCCACACTTGAAACACTTCTTATCATTGCTCTTACAGTCCACCATACGATGTCTGTCTCACCACACTTATAACACCTAGCGGAAGAACTAGAATCTCCTCACGTTTCTTCCACCCAGGATCTCGATTACTCTATCATAAGGCTTACCACGATCCATCGCACCTTTCTGTCAACATACCTCGAGCATTCGACTTAGTGTTAGCAAGATCCTCCTCTAGAATCCTACTACAATCAACTAGATCGGAAAATCTTCGGATCGCGATCCGAATACCGCTTAATCTCATCACGAAGACCATTCTCAAACTTGATACATTTGGAAAATTCTCCATGCATCGTTAGGGTAATGAGCATAATACTTCTTCGGCAAACTTGAAGCATACTCCAGTCTTGTTACCTGCAGCTCGAAACTCTCTCCTTCTTACCTCGATATCCTCGGAAAATACCTCCTCGAAAAGCTCTCCGAACACGGCCCAAGTCGGTAACGCCATCTTCTTCATTCGATTCGGTAGCCACCCACGGTCATCGACTTCCTCGGCTAACATGTGAGTTCCATATCTCACCTTTAGCCCCTCTGCCGATCAATCACTCACGAAGATCCTTTCGATCTCCCACCACAGCACCTTCGGGATCATGTGCACCCTTGAACAATGGAGGATTATTCCTCGAAAATTCCCCAATTGTCGGTCGGCAATCGCGACTCCTGTTGGTTCCCTCCAGTACTCCAACATTCCCAAAGCCTCAGCAATGGCATCGTCATTCCTTCCGTTACCTCTTCCGGCCATTGTTCTGTAACAAGACAAAACAATCTACATCAGCACACAAGTATCGATAGTGTCACTTCACACTAGTCACATACTAAAGGGATAACGACACAAGACAAGACCGACTATGCTCTGATACCACTATTGTAACACCCCATCTAAATACCCCGAATATTTTAATTAAATTAATATCAAAATCAACTGTAATCAGAGTTAACACGGTATAATGTGGGATGTCACAATTAATAAATAAATAAACCTTCATTCAAACAGTAGCCATGCTACACTGAGGATCAACATTTTCAGATAATTCAATCAAGTTAAGACCATGTCTTACACAGCGGAAAACATCATAACCAAAAACGGAATAATTCAATCAAGTTAAGACCATGTCTTACACAGCGGAAAACATCATAACCAAAAATGGAATAATTCAATCATTATTATTCCCAACAAAGTTTTAAATAATAATAAACCAATGTTTAATTCCTCATCTAACGTTCCCCAGTGTTACAATCTAATCAGAGCATGACACTGACACGCGGACTAAACGATAAGCTCTAGAGCCATCCTCACCGACTCTTCAGCTGCTAACCTTAATCTGAAATGGTAAAGTAAGGGTGAGACTTCTCATAATTAAAGCATATTATAATTCTTTCAATCAATAATATATCACAAGCATATTATTTCACCCACTTAACATAAATTCAGATTCACACACACAACCACATTCATCATGCATAATCATAACAATCAAAGAAGAGTAACACTGGAAGGCATCCTAACATGTTACCACTTCATACAAATACAATGCAGACTCAATGCATGCGGTACCGACTCGTGACCAAGTCACCCAACACTGATCCATCATCAAACCGGATACAGTAACCATCGATTCGTCCATAACCACCCGGACACGAATCCAGCCTAACCACCCATCCTCACTCGGGTATCGGTTATCGGCAATCCAAGTCAAATTCCGCACAATGGGAATTAACTTCACCAAACAATGCAAATGCACGCACATCACTAGCATGCAACATCAATCAGTCTATGTATACATTCATTAACATAACTAAATCACAACAATCAACATGATATATCAACCAAATCATGCATACATCTATCATCATCATAAACATGCAAACCAATCAACATGATATATCAACCAATCATGCATGCATCTCACATCAGCATAAACATGCTATTACACCTACACATTACCAGTATCCTCATCACCAAGGTTCCTCTACTACACATACATCATTATGTGTCAGTTAATAATCATTTATTTCGAAATTAGACCCCTTTTCAAAATAATTTCAAGTTTTCTAAAATATTTTCATTTCATAAGGTAGAGCATTAAATTTAAGAAATAACGTCCAAAACGGCGCTCAAAACGGACTTACGGTTTGAAAGTTATGAATTTTTGAAGTTTTGAAATTTTCAAAAATATTTCAGTGGAACCCGGTTCCTCCCTGGGAGTAACCGGTTCCCACAGTTCAGAAAAACAGCGCCCCTGGAAAAATGTATGGGGAACCCGGTTCCTCCAGGTAGGGAATCGGTTCCCAGAAATAAAAATTCCATTTTCTGGAAAAATTCACGTGGAACCCGGTTCCTCCCACACAGGAACCGGTTCCTGAGTACAAATTTTCAGTTTTTCAAAAGTTTTCAAAGTGGAACCCGGTTCCTCCCCACTGGGAATCGGTTCCCACGTACCAAAAAGTCATTTTCTACATTTTTGACAGCATTCTTCCATTCTAACTCAATCCACACATACCCATACGAATTCCATCATTGGAAACACCAAAATACATCAATTTGCATCATTTATCACATCAATTATCATCTTCCTATCAGTCATAATTGGTATCTGACACCCTAATCAATTCAGACCTACCATCTGATACAATCTGACACCCATAGGGATACATCCACGAAAACCTAGAAATTACAAACTAAGATTTCCTAACATGCCATGATCTATAATATCAAAATCAAAATCTATAATAAGCAATAATCAATCGAAATCACCCCTTACCTTGTGGGTTCTTCGAATTCTGACGCTTCTAGGTTTTCTTCCTTCTTTTCTCCTCTTCCCACTTCACGTATCTTGTTTTCTCCAAAAATGATTCTATTTTTCCTTCTTTCCTTATTTTATTCCTTTTTATTCCTTATAACATAAATAAAATAAATATTACTTCTCACACCTCAATTAATTCCATCATTAATCCTAATAATTCAATATATTAAATAAATTATGTTCTCAATTAATTTAATAATTAAAAATCATAATTATTTAATTACCGAATTATTTTGGGGTGTCACATATTGCATTTGTATCGCTTCACTCCATTATAGATGGTTAACCCAGAAAGAATATGGAAACAGTCCAATCAGTTTGTCCAAAAAGCAAGATGGCTAAGGTGCTTCGAAGACATGGAGGGTTATAGCGAAGTCAGATCCGTTGAAATCTGTCGTTACATTGCCATTTATGTTTCTCCATTACTTTGTAGTGTATGCAATTACCTTTTTTTAGGAATTGCTTCTTGATGTAAACGCCTATTCATAGGCCATGAAATCAATAAAATTTCAACCTTTTGTCCAAATTACGTTTCTCGTGTGTTTTATTTCTATTTTTATTTTTTGCTGGTTTGTTTGCAAAAAAATATGTCCAATATTTTTGATAAATTTTGCATTTCTAAAAACATTGATGTTGCTGCAATGCATGATGTAAATTTTTGAAGTTGCTTAAGATTTTGGGTGTTAATGACGGTATCCAAAGTTCGCCACTCTGCGCTCAGAGACGTTGTTATGGCTTGCAACTTGCAGTGATTCGTGCTTCGACATATTGATATTGTCATGCTCCCCAGTATAAGTCTCAATGTTGTTTGAGGCTTATCCCCAGTGAGGTCGATTCTCAAGCTGAGTTTATCGCCAAAAGTGCCTAATAAGTTGATGGTTCCCCAGTGATACACACTCTGACATATCAACATTATCATAATCCCTAGTGCAAGTTATAGGTACCAATTTCAGGTAAACCCCCGGTGAGTTTGTTGATACCTATCTCCAGGATAAATTCCCCAGTGAATGACCGCCGAATTCTCAAATCGTATCCAACAGAAGGTTCTAGTCTTTATTCTCGTTAAAGATGTTGTTTGAACTGTTGACTTAGGGTGATATCCCCAGTGAGCATGCTTGACAGATGAATCGTTATTGTATTCTCCAGCGGGAAGTGCCTTGCCACATCAAAGTTCCCAGTGTACAAGGCGTGCCTCGGTCAATTGATTCTATTCCCCGGTGTAAGTCACACTCTTTCGATTGAAATTATTCTGAGCATCTTCAAGATTTTTGTTCTCAGATCAGCCATGTTGGGACAAGAATATTTGTTTCCCCAGTGGAGTTGGATATCTGAATGTATGCCCCAATAGAGATTTCTATCCGAACCAGATTTCTCGTCCCCAATGAAGATTAATCGTTCGTCTATTCCGGTATTTTTGCACTGATGTGCATTTCCCAGTCGAAGTCTCCCCATTGTGGTCTTGCTATTGAGATCTTTGTTTTTGGAGACAAAATTTGTTATGTTATCTCCGGTGGATTCTTGGTTTGAAAGGTTCATATCCCTACGGAAGAATTGATCCCCCGATGAAGTCTAATGCCATTTGATTTATTCAAGATGCTAATGGCTACTCGCAGATGTTTGCGAGTTTCCCCATGAAGTTGTGTTCCCCAACGAAGTTTCTTTCGGAATTCCCCATGAAGTCTTCCAGATTCCCTAACGAAAGTAGGAGAATTCTCTAGAGAAGTTTTCCGTATCCTTAGTGAAGAGTAATGACTCTCTCCCCAGGAAGTCAAGGTTTGGTTGAAGTCCAATTCGATTCTCCCCAAGTGAAGAACACCTCACATATTGGAATTGCGATTTATTTTTGCAAGTGTTCTCCAAAATCCATCCCCTGTGATACCTCTCTCTTAGACGTTAATGGCTTCTCAGCAGCCGATCACCGATATTATTACTTCTCATTTAATCATTCAAGCATGCATTCATTACATTGCATCTACCTTAAATGCGTAGCATTCCATTGATTGGGAGCATTACGCCAAAAAAATTCAAACATGCATTTTAAGTGTTTGCCAATTATGTATATCCGAAAGAAATAAAAAATCTATGTGGTCTACCCTCAAGATGTTTTCTCAACGGATTTCTGCTTCCCTAATCGTCACTTCAAACTAAGTGTCTTATGGGAATTAATTCCTTCTCCAGTGGAGCCTTATGTGACTTTCTTTATCTCAGTCACGTCGGGTTGTGTTACCCTTTCCCCAGTAAGTCATAGACTTTCTTTGCGTAGCAAGCCTTCGGTTATGTTACTGGTACCTGTATCACCGTTAGAGTGTGAGTAAGAGTCGGTATTCAACCTGTCTTGCTTTTTAAGTATTTGAGTATCCATACTTGGTGTGTGGTAATTCAGATAATTGCCACTCTTGAACAATTATACCCCGTCTTTGGCCTGAGGGATATTATAGTTCTTGTGCCATTGTATGCACCTTTTTAAAGCCCGACATGGTGGCAATCTTTGTTAGAGTCCTCCCGATCGGTCTCTTTCCCTTGTGAGTTCATCTTTGTACAGATGCTTCTCTTACCCTATTAGGTCCATCTTCACCCGATGGCCTCTTTGTTGTTTGTATTCGCCTTCTCCTGGCGTTATCCATATTATTAATCTCATCTTCACCCGATGTCCCCTTTTGTTGTTAGGGTTTGCCTTCTCTTGGCATTTTTCCTATGATTTAGTTCATCTTCACCCGATGTTCTCTTTGTTGCTAGGGTTCGCTTTCACCCAGCTTTCTTCCCATTTCATGAGTTCACCTTCTCCCAGTGCTCTCTTTGGAAAGTCTTGCCTTCTCCCAACACTCTTTCTATGGTTGGCTCGTCTTCTCTCGATGTCTTACCCCTCTGTCGAGTTCACTTTCACCCGGTGCTCGTTTTCGAGAGTCTTGTCTTCTTCCGAGGTCTCTCTTTGGTGTGGATTTCACCTTCTCCTGGTGGTTTCTTCTCTAGTTAGTTCACCTTCACCCGGTGCTCTCCCCTTTTGAGTCTTGTCTTTTCCGATATTCTCTTGGGTAAAGTATCACCTTCTCCCGATGGTATTTTCTAGATAGGTTCGTCTTCTCCCGACATTCCTTCTAGTTTGTCAGGTAATCATCGTCCCCCGATGTTTATATCCTTGATAGTAGAGTTCGCCTTCTCCCAACGTTCTCTTTGAGAATTTCGTCTTCTCCCGACATCTCTCTTTGGTGTAGATTTCACCTTCTCCCGGTGGTTTCTTCTCCAGTTAGTTCACCTTCACCCGGTGCTTCCTTTTTGAGTCTTGTCTTCTCCGACATTCTCTTGGGTAAAGTATCACCTTCTCCCGGTGGTATTTTCTAGATAGGTTTGTCTTCTCCCGATATTTCTTCTAGTTTGTCAGGTAATCATCATCTCCTGATGTTTATCCTTGACAGTTGAGTTCGCCTTCTCCCGGTGTTCTCTTTGAGAATTCCGTCTTCTCCCGACGTTTCTCTTAGGTTGGATTTCACCTTCTCCTGGTGACTTCATCCTTAATAAACTCGCTTTCTCCTGGCGATCTTTTCTTTCGTCTTGTTTACCTTCACCCAGTTTGCTTTTTGGCAGATATAATGTAAAACTCAAAAATATAATAACGTCCGCTCGTCTCCAGAGCCCGGATTTTACGGTTCATTTAAGTATTCAATCCTCTTCCATCATGAGTGTTCAAAAGGCTTGCGCCAATCTCACCCTCTGGTCGAAGAAGATTGAACAGGGGCAACTGTTGTACCCCAAAATTCGCCCTCTTCCGTTCCGTATTTCTGGCTTATATTTCGATTGCATAAACATACATAACATTGATCATAAGGTTATATAGTTCAAGGTAGTCTGAGTAAAAACAAAAGAAAAAAAAGAGAATTAAATTCTACATGTGTCAGCCGTCTAGAAGTTGTGTTGAAGCTTAAAAAATTTATCCTGTCTCAGGCGGTCACCTGATCATGTCAAAAATTTGACTCACGCAAGCAAGATCGCGTTCCGGACACTTTTCGTTTAGAGTCTGACTTCAAATTCTTGATGGATTTGATAGTTTTGGGTTAATTATGAAAATTATTCGGATAATCATAATTTGGGCTTGATTATGGATCCAAGGCTATAAATACGTTTTTGCCTTCACAAAAGAAGGAGGAGATTCATTTGTAAAAATTCTCACCACCAATTACACTCTAATGCTCTCAACAATCAAAAAGCAAAAACTCAAATTTCAGCTTTCCCTCCAAGCAACCACCACAGGCCGCCACCGGACCTCCGTCTAACACCTATCTCAGCCACAGACCGCGCTAAGCGCGCCCCCCGTGCTAAGCGCGCCTTGTGAATTCTGGTTTTTCTTCATTGCAACATCTCTCTAATCAATCTAGATCTTCTCCTCTTTCTTCTGCTCGAATTTGACATGGAAGGAACGACTTCATCTTGATTTCACTTCAATTTCAAGATCCAAGGATTTCTCCCTCATCTTCTTTAATCCTCCATTGAAGATCTCAAGTTTTCGTGAAGAATTCAAGGTTAATTCCGCAAATTATCATCGATTCGATGCGGATTTGGTATTTTCTTTGAAGAGCACAAGGAATTCCTCTTCAATTTGATTCAAACTTCAAGTTCAGGTAAGTGTTTAGGTCAATTAAGCACTTATTTTAAGTTGTTTCTGACTTTGAGCTTTTCTTGAAATTAAACACTATCATTACTTGCAAATTCCATGTAGATTTTGATTCTTGAACCTTCATGCTTGAATTCTTTGTTTTGAATTGGATTTTGCAACGTTATTGGTGTCCGCGTGAGGATTTTTGCACATAGCATAAGTGTATTTGCATTCTCTTTGCATTCTAGCCACAAACTCATGCATCTTGCATCGTCTAACACGTGCTCATGCATTGGAAGGAATTTATTTTGATTTGAGTTGCATTGACACATGATGAGTTAAAGTATAGCTTGCATTTGTAGTTTGTCAACATGTAGTTTCTTGAGCATTTTGTTCATTAGGTACGTTGTGCATTGTACATAGTTCATGCATACGCATTCCAAGTGTTTGTGTTAATGTGCAATTAGACCTTGACACGATTATTCCTTATTTCTTTGAGGCATGTCTTGCTCGTGTCGATACTTTGCACACAGAATATTAGGTTGTTGACACAATTTGCATCATAAGCATATTCATGCACCGACTTGCATTATATACATTTGAGTGGTTGATTGCTTGCATCCTCTACATGTTTGTACTTAACATTGTACATGAGTATAGGAATTTTGTTTTCACATTATACTTTTAGCATGTTTGTGCATAACTATACATATGAGAATTTAAGGATTGTCCATTTGAATTCCATATATATTCATGCATTCATGAGCATCGGAGAATTTTAGCATCATTATTTGCATTCCATGTATGTTCATGCATTCATGAGCATCGGAGAATTTTAGCATCATCATTTACATTCCATGTATGTTCATGCATTCATGAGTATTGGAGCTATTTGTATCACCACTTGCATTCCTATATGTCCATGCATAACATCGCACACATGAGCATTGGAATAATTACCTGATAGTAGGGATCAATTCTTAGTATGAAAGCATCACGAACAGGTGATCCGGGCCAAAAACGACACTTTTTGCAGGTTGCAGACCGCGCTTAGCGTCACCAGGAGCGCGCTAAGCGCCAAACTTACTAACTTTTGTTTTGCAGGTCGCACTTAGCGCGGTCCAGGGCACGCTTAGCGCGTTGGCCTCTGTTTGGGGCGCGCTTAGCGCGGTATAATTAGCGCGGTATAACAGGCTTAGCGCGGTCTGTGCTGGTGTATTTTTATGTTCTTTCTTGATTCTAACCCAGAACAATGGACGCTTTAGCCATGCCTTGCTGCTGTTTGGACTTTGTTTCATGCAGGGGCCTGTGTTGCATACACCTACGGCACATTCCTCCGATGTTGGTATACCCACGCATGCATTTTGTTTGTTTATTTTGTGGGTCTATTTGTGCCTCCGCATACTTCTCACCGAATTTCTTTATTGCATGGCTGCAGTTCTTGAAGTTTTCCGGAGTATTTCTTTAACTCGCGTTGCTCTTCAGATTCTATATCTGTTTGGTAGTTTCTACACTGTTTATCGCATTCTCATACAACTTTCCTATATATTATGAGAAGAAGGGCTTTACCGTTTTCCTTGCCATGAGAAGTAGGAATAGAGATGCATGAAGGGGCTTCCGTAGTTGGAGCATGTTTAGGAACCCCTCTAGTTTATTTAAAGACCCGTTTAGGGCAATTCTACTTGTCGATTGTGCTTGTTTGATTGTTTTTCTCCAGGTTCTCTACCCTAGATTTTAGGACTCACATCTCTTGTATGTCAACATAGGTAGAGATTCCCTCACCCTCAACCATAGGTCAAACCTTTGTTTTCTAGTTTCTTTTGCATCCATGCATGTAATAAGACTAAAACTTGCTTTCTTTTCTTTTGAAAACAAAACACTTAATAATGGTTCAAAACCCTTTTTCAAAGGTAAAAGCAACCAACCAAGACTAATTATTTTCCCCTATGGGTTTTCTTTTTGTGTTTAAAACCTTTTTCATAAGTAAAAACACATAACCCACCAAAAGATATGAGCCGAACTACGACGCTCTGACTTTTCCATTGCACGCGGGAATACGTAGGCATCTTGTCACGGGGCTCGATTGAGCAAACTTTGTAAATGCTTCCTTCTTTTCCTCGTGGTTTCCTTATTTTCTCTTTTCTTTTGCATGCATTGTAGCGATTAAGCGTAGATATATAACACACCCTTTAGCTAGAAATAGAAATTGGATACCGTAGAGTACTACGGGCGTGTGGGGTGCTAATCCCTTCCCCTCGCGTAACTAACTCCCTTACCTAGATTCTCTCGATCTCTCGGTCATAGGACCACGATTTCTCCCCTCAGGTTTACTCGATGTTTTCCTTTCTCCTTTGTGAGATAAAAGACGTTCGATGGCGACTCTATTGATACATCGTTATCAGTCGGAGGTTCAGCCAGTTGTCTCACTAACAACCTCTAGGTTATACAAATATGTCAATTCTATTTTAAATATTATATAGAAGCAAAGACAATGGCGTAACTTACAACACTTTATCACTTATTTAAATTCCCTGTGTTGTGTCTATGTTACTTTCACCAGTGCTGTTAAGTTGTGCTCGGAGAATTTCAAGTTATTGCTCAAGTTTGGGAATATATCTCCTCCCAGCTCAGAGGCCATCCCTATACTTTGACTTATCTAATGCCTGCATTAAGATGAGAGTAATTTAAGTTCAGACAGTGAGAGTTAGATGTAACATTTTATTCAAAACAGTTTTTATTCATAAAAGTAGCCATAATTTAGTAGCGTATGTTATGAATAGCTAACACAAACTTTAGTCTTAAATTCTATTTGTGAAAGTACCGTCTTGGAGAGGTTAGACACAAAAGCGAACATGTCTGTAAACAATATGGATTCTAGTTGTATTCACATGTTTGGTGGCTTACGTAATACAAAATAATTTTTTTATATTATTCCAAACCTTGGACTGGCTATTGGTAGCAATACATTTGTCAGCTACCAAGCCCAATCTCAACGGGGAAGATACGACATTTGTATATCTGTGTATCAAAATCATGCCCAAGACAAACATGTCAGTCAATATACAATTACTTACGTTCTATTCCGTTGAATTTTAGTAACACCAAATATAGAAAAGAACAAGTGTTCCATTGTTCTAACCTATTTATTAAAATGCTACCTTTAGCTTTAGATAGTGCACAAAGATACATTATGCTTCATAAATAACCATAAGAATGTACATCGTCTTAACTTTTATAGTACTTACTTCTCAAGTTTTATACAAACATTGGTTACAGCGCGCTATAGATCGAAGGCCATCTGTAGAATAAAATTCATCTTTTACAAACCTGAAATAAATGGTCCCCAGCTGCACTTAAAAAATGGTCCCCAACATCAAAAAGACTTTGGCGATAAAAATATACTTGAATCTACTCACTTCTTGCAGACCACCATATGCCATCAATACGCCAAACTAACTGCCATAGAGGATGATGTAAAAAAAGGTGCAACAAATTTATTAATAAGAATACCAACTAAACTAAAATATGCATGTATAAGGCACTGCTAATAACACGATGAAACTGACATTAGGTACAAAAGGAAACATGATTGAATAACGAAAAAATGAAAAGGAAATAAGTTCTACAAAGAGTAATGAAACATACACGGCAAAAACTTGCCCCCTTCGATAAAAGGAATTATCGTTACTACATATAATATATTAAAGTTAGTCGAAACGCACCAGCCAGGAAGAAACACCAGGCCACTCGATAGCTGAAGTAAGTTACCTCCACCACTTCCAAAGACAACTCTTACTCTCACCTCAGGAGCCAATACAAACGAATATAAAAGTGCTTTTCCATCTAAAGTCGGTGTTAAGATAAGCTGCAAAATCAATATGAATTGTATAAAAATCAAACCAACTTATTTTTTTTCAATAATCTCATACATTATATAACTTTTGTAATGGTAGCAATTTTTTTTTGTCCTTGTCAAAATCGTTGAACTTAACATTGAGATAGACATAAGCATTAAGATAATTTGTTGCCTTAGAGATTGAATTTGGAGAAGAATGCTCTACACTAACATTAGGATGATTTGTTGCCATATAGATTGAATTTGGAGAAAAATGCTCAGAAGTTTCACCCATCTGCTTTGATCCACCCACATATTCTTTTCCATTTGCCCAATTTCTTCCCTTATTTCTATTCAGCGAGCTCTCTTTTGAATGACAATCTTGTTTCTGCTTTACTTTTTCATGTTCAACTTTTGGATCAACTGCAGAACCATTTTAATAATTTGTTTTAGTGGCCCCATTATGACTTTCACCATTAACACAAGGTGCTCCATTCTTCTCACCCTTTTTTGAAGGTCTTAATTAGTTATTATCGCTCATATTATCATTGTAGGAAATATTAGGCTTCTGTTGCACATATTTGCTAGGTTGCCCAGTTGAATGGTTTTTTACACCTGGAAAGCCATTAACACCAGCAGATATTTCACTATCAGAATCAGAATCAGAATCACTACTGCTTGAAGAATTAGAGGTTAGATTGAGTTCTTTCATTGTAGTCCATTTTCTCTCCACACTTGGCTTTCCCGAGACATAAACAAGTTCTTTATTGTTAAAAGGCCTTATATTGGACTTCTCAGTATGCGTGTTGCTTTGAGATCCGACATTTTCCTTCCGATTACCATTATTCAAACCATTTTTCTGCTTGCTAAATGCTAAATGCTTGCTGACTTGAGTTACATGCAATCATAAAGTGATCATCTGGTGTAAAAAGAAAGTTGAAATTAGTATTTACATATTACTACAGTATCAAAGAAACTTACTTGATGTTTTGATGCCTTCAAATTCTTCATTAGCTCAGTAACCTCAACTTGTTTCATCAATGTATCACGTAGCACCTACTTCATATCAAATTATCAATAATTAAACATCATGTCGTCCAAAAAGTAAGGTTAGATGTGTGAAGAAAGTTTAGAGATGTAATCTAAATATCATGTCAGCAGAACAATCAATGTAGAGAAAGATCTCATACATAATAGATGTCCAAGTCAGATTCTTCGTATCGAAATCGAAACACATCTGAAACAAAAAAATTGTAACTTTTCGCAGAACCTATCAACCTCGTTTTCACTGATTCGATATGCGTCACTTTCAACAACTTCTTCACATCACCGACGCTAACATAAACCATTTTTGTCCTCTCTGGTAGAGACTTTAAATTGATGGAAGAAAGAAAAAAACAAAAGCAGAGAAAAAGAATGAAATTGATGAAAGCTCTGCCTTGTATTCCTTCACCCAAGCTGCAAGGTGATATGGTTCCATCCACCTTCAAACATCTTCTCTAAAACTATCAAATACAAGGGCGAAACAGTTGCAAATGGAATATGGAATACAAAGTTTGTGAGAACCGTCAGCTTGTTACTTGTTGTAACCGTACAGATTAAAATGAAATGAATGGGAAAGGTTTAGAAAAATGATTGCTGGGTGTAACCGTCGATAATGGGAATGTTGGAAGATGGAAAAATCATGCACACGTATTGAATGTCTTATGTAACTGCCCAATAATGAAGTGATGAGAATGGAAATTAGTAAGAATCAAAATTTGTAAAATTGTAAGGCAATACTCAATTCTCATGAGGCTAAGTGTGAGCAGCTCAAACTTTGTTGAAAATTGTTGTACTTTCTTATATCGTAGATTCTTTTAATTAATATTAGAAGTGTTGTTATCAAGACTTATAACATTAGTTTATGGTTAATGCAATATTATATAAATGACGAATTTTAGACATAAATTATAAACTTAAATTTTATTTAGTTAATGAATTAGTTAATTGTTTGATTACAAATATCAAAAAATTTAATTATTACTTTTAGTAAAAGCATTTTCTTTGTACTTAAATATATATTATTTTCAAGCAAATGAATAGTTTTGACATCTCATTAAAAAAAAGTTAAATTACAATTTTGGTTATTCTATTTTGTTTGATTCACTAAATTAATTCTCTATTTTAAATTTAAATAGTGTTGGTCTCCCTATTTAAATTGCACATATTTTTAGTCTCTCTCTTTCTCTCTCATGTTTTTTCATAAAAAATCGATGAGATTTTTTGTTTTTAAACATTTATTTTTATCTACAAAGTTCAATAATATATTTATATACGATGATTTGTTATATTTTACGAGTAATTTATCGTTTAAAAAGTGTAAACATCATTAATTTTAAGTGCAAAAGTATGAAAGGAAAATCAAAATTGTTAAAATTTAAAATAAGGGAGTTTTTTGTGTTATTTTGTATAAACAATTCATGATAGATTGGAGAAATAATTAAAAAGGGTAATTGAAGGGTAAAAATAATAAAATGATAAGAATTAGTTAAACGTTAAGTTTGTTAATCGCAATAAAATATAATCGACGGACAAGAAATTCTTAGAAGAAAGAGGATGAAACAAGATAAAAATTGGAAATGATTTCTTGTAATGATTGAGTTGCTGACTAATTTAAATATTTTTTAATATTTTAATATTTTGATTTAATATTTTATTATTTTTATTCTTTTTAGTTTGAATAAATTAATATTAAAAAATTTGATTCAATAATTTATCTTTATTAAAAAATATAAGAAAAAGGACATGTAAAATGAGATGATGCAATTAGAAGTGTACATGTCACTCAAAATGTTCAACCAATTAGAAAAAAAATACACAACTACATTGTTTTTACTAGAAACGATACCGTCAATATGAATATAAAGATGATTAATATAAATAAAATAGAATGGCTTTTAATATGATTATTTGAATATCCATGCCACATATATAAATATAAATAATTCAAAAATATTAAAAAATAATCTAAAAATATATCATAAATTATACATTTAAATTTAATATAATAAATATTATATTATAAATACTTTGAACTATATATATTAAAATAAAAAATATTGAAAATTTATTATAAAAATTGAAATACAAATAATACAAGTTTCATTTTTAATTTTTTTGAAAAAAATATATATTCTAAAAGCACATCTACCAAACAAGTTTTTTCATTTTCTCATCTCCAAAACAATTTTCAAAAACAAGATTACCAACCATGTTTTATTTTATTTTATTCTTCAAAACAGTTTTTTTTAAATTGATTTATAAAATAATTTTTAAAAACTAAAAACAAAAAATCATTCAAACATGCCCTTATTCTCTTCATTTGAATAAATTTTAATAAATACATTGCTATTAGATGTGGTTTGAAGAAATTATTTATGCCTGATATAATTAATAGATAAATAATAATTATGAATGTAATTATATTTAGGATAAATAATAATTATGAATGTGTAATTATATTTAGGATTATGAAATAAAGTCTTCAAATTAGTTTAGTTAGAATAATTAGATAACTATATTAGTAATTTACTTTGTTATATTGAAAGTATATAATTGAATACATTATTAAATATAGCTATCAAATATAGTTATCCTTAATAATATCAATATTTTAATATTAATAATTTAACTACGAAATTTAACATTTAATTTTAATATTCCTTTATCAAATCAATAAACACTTTAACTTATCAGAGTATATCATATTTGGTAAGAAAAAATCAATATAACTAAATTACATATATTTACTTCTAATTAAACACTATCAACACCAACAAACACTTACCTATTAATGCATATTTTACTTTTTAAATTTAAAATTTAATCTTTATTTCTATTTACACACCACACCAACTTCTATATTTGTAACTTTATCTCAATCCATATCAAATAAAAAATCAAATAAAAACAATCAACAAATCATAACATACTATTTGCATAATTTTGAAATTAAATATATAACAAAAATTAATTTTTTTTTAAATTTAACAATTATGATTAACTGCCTAAGTAACTGGATAAATTAAATAATCCTAAGATGAAAACAAGTAAAACTCATTACCACCTAAACCAAATCTAAATCTAAGAAGAAAAAAAACTAATAAAAGCCCAAAGCCCAGTTGTCTGTGCGTCATCGTCTTCATTTCCAAAGCCCACACCACTCTCTCTCTCTCTCTAGCAGAGTTTCTCTTTCTCTTTCTCTTTCTCTTTCTCTCACCTCGAACACCAACAAAAACAACATCAAATAACAAAATCACCCTTCCTCTTCGTTCAACTTCTAGAGAGAGAAACACATAGCCCCAATTTTCCACAAGCTACGCTTCCACCATGACTCACTCCTACCAATTCCATCCCTTGCATTTCCTGCACAACGTTGCTTTCTAGTTCTAGGGCTAATTCCAGAGATTTCCCTCTTTTTTCCAAAACCCTAGAAAGGGATTACGGGTTGGGAGTTTGTTCAATTGTGCCCTAGTTTCCAATTTCAGCGAGTTTTTGTATGTTCAGGTGTTTTCCCTTGGCTCAATTGCTGTTTTATTGACATTTTCTCGAAACCCTAGGATTGTACGAATTGGGGAAATTCCGCGGGAATGGGTGCGATTAGGGTTTTGAATTTTTTTTGGGGAATTTTTTGCAGCCTTGTTTCTAGTTCATAGTTTGATACTGTGGTACGCATTGTTCGTGACTTGTTGTAGCGTAGTGTGTGCGTGTTTATGGCATTGATGTGTTATTTAATGTTTGTGTTTTTTTTCGGGAAACTATATTTGGATGCGAATCTTTTAGTTGGGAGAGAGCTAGTGATTTGAAGTGGAAACATGTGGTTTGGGTTTGTGGGTTTGAATGTTTGAAGGGAATCCTTGGCGGCAAGCTTTTCATGCTTTTGCTATAGTTGCCAAATATGCATGTTAATATGTATGGTGACTAGTACTTTACGTATTAACTGCACCGTGGGTTTACTCTTTTGTGATTAGTTTAGTTGGTAGCTTTCAGAATTGCATGAGTGTGCTGGAAGTATGATGATGTTTCACTCTGGTTGAGGATTTTTTTTCTTTGCTTATTTTTTAAATGATGTATGCTTTTCCTCTAGTATGTAAGAGACTACGACTGTATGTATGGTTTTCAAAAACGGCTCGTTACCGTGGCACGACAAAACGATATCGGAAGGTGATAAAGATCAAATTATGGTTAATTCACCCGCCATGAGTGTCACAACACCTGTACCGACCAAAATCGCGAAAGCCTTTACGCGATCCCGACTGTTATTTAAAACATCTATGGTATCCTTATCTTTTAAATCATGGAAATAATCCGTTGACTTATGTAGGACTATTAGTATGATCTTTGGTGTTGTTGTACTTCAAAATTTGCTATCATGTTTTATGAAATACTTCGGGGGATTTGGTGAATAAGATGAAGCTTATGCTTGTTAAGTGTTTGAGATCACTTGTTTTTCTACCTAGGTTGCACCACCTTTAATAGTCATATTAACTCGCGATTGGTACAGTGTTTTTCTCATCTTCTGCTGTTTTTTTTTTTTATATATTAAGTGTGTAGAATTATTGACATGTTAATTTTTTATGCTGAATGCTTGGAAAATACGGCACCAATATATTCATCCATGACATTTAATAATAGGTTAAGTCAGTTTATTTTATGATTAGAAATGATCTGAAACTCAATTTAAAAATTCAAGATGTCCAAATACAAACTGCTTAACAAATATTTTGCATTTGGACTTTAGGACATCCAAAATCTCAACCCCCTAATTTAACAGCCTGGGTTAGATATTTGAATTGTCTTTTCAATCTCTGTGTTGTATGATTTGATTTTCAAATGATGTTAACATTTCTAATGTTTGGCTGTTGTGAAATCCAAAATCTCTACCTCCTAATTTAACTGCCTGGCATAAAAAATTGAATTGTCTTTTCAATTAGGGGAAACATGTTGAATTGAATTATTGATATGTTTGTGAAGTTGATATGTGTTGTGTGGTTTTGTTTTCAAATGATGTCAACATTTCTAATGTCTGGCTGTTGAAAAAGTCTGTGTCCTTGGAACTGCTATATTATTGGATTCATGCCTTATTCACCTTTTTTTCCTTTCAAAATTAGCAGATTCTGTATTAAATGGGAAGTGAAGCTCTTAGATATTAAGGGCGGGAATGCATGAATGTAACTCTGGATCTGCTCATGTTGTAAATGCTGAGGTTGATTCCATGGGAGGTGTTGTGGATGGCGGAGTTGGAATAGGTTTGAAAACCTCTCCGCGCCGAGCAGCAATTGAGAAGGCTCAAGCAGAGCTCAGGTGATGGGAAGCGGAAAACCTTTGTGTACTTGCACCTTTTTTTATTGTTTGTTTAAGGCATCAGTATACTCTTGTGCATTAAGAATAACTCATGCTCTTTGTTAGCAGACAGGAGTACGGCGTTCGTGAGGAAAGAAGAAAGGAGCTAGAATTTCTTGAAAAAGTATGGAAGTTTTGATCTTTTGCACTTTATTAAAACAATACTTCATTGCAAATGCTGATCATCCGTGTCTTTAAATTGCAGGGTGGGAATCCTCTTGACTTTAAGTTAGGGAATGCTGCTTCTGTTAGTGTTCAGTCTACTTCACTTACTGATCAACATCAAGAACAGTTTGTTACCAGGTTTGCTATTTTTTGCCCTTTCTTATTTTTACTTCCCTAATCTTTATGTATATCTGATTTGTATGTTAATTTTCTGAATGGTGTTATATTTCTTCTTTCTTTTGCCACATCTTCAGTGAAGCTAAAGGTAGTTTTGTATTGACTGCCTCCCCTCACGGTGACTCAGTAGACAGTAGTGCTAGACCGGGTGCTCCTTCTATTAGTGAGCCAAATACTGCTGATAACCTCTTACTTTTTGATGGTGAGAATGAGTTGGCCGAAGGAGAAAAGCGATCTTTACATTCATATAAAAGACATAATATTACTCCTTCAGAACAGTCTTCTCAAATTGGTGGGAGCCAAAATGCTAAAGAGACTGAAGACTCTGCTATATTCCGCCCATACGCAAGAAGAAACAGATCCAGACCAAATCATGGTTCCCGGGGGGGCTCGAGGGACGGAAAGGGTTTGTTATTAGATACAAACAATCAAAAGGATCCCAATGTGCTTTCTGTTTCCAAGCCAAAGCCTACTAGTCTAAATGGCGAGAAACTTGTTAAAGATCCAACAACAAATGATCTGTTGGATAATGAATTTGTGGGTCCTCGAGCTCATCAAAAAAATAATATTAGTGCTAGTGTTGCTGCAGACAAATTAATTATTACATTGAATAGAGACTTCAAAGAAGATCAACGTATTGAACCTGCTCAAGATGATACTGTACAGAACCCACTTGTCTTATCTTCTGGCAAAGCTAGTGCAGGTGGTGAATTGAACCCAGGAGCTTCAGGTGAACTTGAGCTTTCAACCTGCGTAGCTGCTGGACAACTGGGAGATGATTCTTGTCCTGGTCAGACAAATGGTTTTGACAACATAGAAGTGGACAGGAAAGGTGCACCCACTGAAGACCAAAATTGCAGTGTTGCATTAGGCCTGAAGAGTTTTGATCCTGAATCCTGTAATGCTCAAACTAGTTTAGCTAGAGATGTAAATAATGATACCAATATGTGTACTAATACAGAAAATGCTGATGCAAATGGAATTTCTTTGGAACAAACTTTGTTTGAGAAGAAACTAAGTTCAACTGGTTATGAAGCTGTAAAAGAAAGGAGTAAGACTAACATTGGTGAAAGTGCTGCTACTGTTGACAATGAACACACAACTGGTTATGTAAACCATTCTGGTAGTGGTATTATCATAAAAAATGAAGAAGACATCCAAATGAATAGTTCTTGCTTGCAAAACAAATTGAAGGACTCATCCAATATTAGAGGACTGCATAACAATGACATCACTATATTGAAGGCTGATAAAAAGGAAAGTGTTGTCATGGTTGATCGTTCCAATTCTAGCAAGGATGAAGGCTGTGAAAGGCTTAGAGTTTCTATGGATTTGTCAGTTTCTGCAAATCCTCAAAGTACTCTGGCTGAAAAGTTTACTACTTCTGTGTCTGATTGTCAACCATGTTCACCGCACCACTTGAAGTTAGCTGACAAGGCTCATGAAGATTCTATTTTGGAAGAGGCTCGAATTATCGAGGTATTTAATTTTCTCTTCCTATTTCTAGTGACAGACATACTTGTAGATTATTTGTATTTGTTCTGTTAACTATAAATTTCGGACATCATGTGCTAAACAGGTCAAGCGGAAGAGAATTATGGAGTTATCTGCTCACACATTACCCTCACCTGTCCTCCGAAAGTCTCACTGGGGTTTTGTCCTAGAGGAAATGGCATGGTTGGCAAATGATTTTGCACAGGTTTTATTTTCTAGAACTTCCAGTGATTTCTTGTTGTAATCTAAGCCTTGTTTGTCTTTCTCATTTAACGTCTTGAAGAATACCACCTCAATTAAATTTACTTGATATCTGAGTTTCAGTAAATAATTTCTCCACCAAAATGTGATTTGTAGGAGCGTCTTTGGAAGACAACTGCTGCTGCACAACTCTGTCACCAGGCTTCTTTTACTTCTCGGCTAAGATTTGACACGCAAAACAAGAATCTGGAGATGAAAATGTTGTCTCACACCATGGCTAAGGCTGTCATGCAGTTTTGGCATTCGGTTGAACTGCTACTAGACAAGGATGTTCCTGACTATAACTGTGTTGGCGGTTCAGTTGAATCTAAAAAAGTTGATTCAAATGAAGCTTCTAGGGACAGGCGAAAAAATTCCGAAATGGTGCAGGTATTTTCTTTGACCTATTATTCTATCCACTCAAAAAGTGATCCCGCTTTATTGGCCAATGGCTGCCACTATGATTGATGTGGTGATCTGGTTGAACTATTATATGGATTTGATAACTTAGTTGAGATAATGTCTTCTGTGGTCCAATTATTTTACAGCATAGTGTTCACTTGCTATAATATATACGCCTTTAGATATGTACTTGTTAACATTTAAACTTGAACAAGATACTTAGATGTAATGCTCCGTGGTATCTTAAATTTAGTGATTATATGGTACAAATATCTGTTGATGTCTTGGCTGTTGGGTTCTGGTTTATTATTGAATGTCCAAAAAGGATGAACTTTACCATGGTCGAAGTTGAGATTTTCTGCAGCAGTAGTTTAAGCTATAGGTTTTTCTTTTGGTTGGAATTTCAAGATGTTTGTTATAAATGCTTAATGTTGGTGATTTTTACCAGGAAACAAACAACTACTTGAAGGGACAAAATCCCAGAAAAAATGTGAAACTCAAAATACATTCCTATGCTTCGAGGTATTTGATAGATAGTAGGTCGCATGGAATTTCCTCTCATGCCGAAGCACCGACAACTCCTGATAAGATATTTGATTCAGGCACTGTTGACAGGTCATGGGAGGAACATCTTACAGAAGTATGAACTAAGTTATTTAATATTTATATTTATAATATATTAATATTAATAGCTTATTAGTTTTGTAGATTATTAACCCATCTCTCTCGTCTTAATTTTTGCTACCTTAGTTAAATTAAATTGTTCTTTTCGAAGTCTATAGTATATGGCTATTATAATAAAATATTCTCAATACTTGCTGTTATTCTTTCTTGCTTACATTCTAGAATATTCTGCTATGTGGCAGCTTTTAGCAGTTACATCTGCTCAAACAGTTTATTACGGGGTGTGGGTCCCCCCTCCCCCCCTCCCCCAGATTGGCGTAGGATATAAACATCCTTGTAATCAGTTTTACTCAACACAAATATAATTTCCAATTTTAGATGAGATGAATTCACATCTCATTCTATTATGGTATCGGAGCTTAGGTTACAATCATGGTTTAATTGATGATTTTGTGGTATATTTTTGGTATTAGTTTGTCATAAACAAGTTTCACTTTACCTGAAATAGCTTGTTTACATGTCGTTTATTTAATTTTCAGGAAAGTCTTTTCTATACAGTTCCTCACACTGCCATGGAAACTTACAGAAAATCCATTGAATCTCATTTCCTACAGTGTGAGGTAAAGTTATGATCATATATGCTCAAGTTTTATAACCTTATGAGTTTGCAGATAGTGTGGTGCTTCTTGATTGGTGTTTAAGTTTTATTTGTTTACTAAAATTTTGGCACCACCATATTCTTTTATATGAAATTTTATCAAACATTTTGTTGTTCATTATTTATTTTAGAAAACTGGTAGTAGCATTCAAGAAGAAGTTGAAACATCCATATATGATGCTGGAGCAGGTACTATTGGGACTATATATATAATTTCAATTATAATTTGCTTTTCGATCAGTTTGGAATCAATCACAATTTCCCCCCCTTGAAATTTGTGTAGAGTTTGGGTTTGAAGAGGTTGCATACGATGAAGATGAAGGAGAAACAAGCACTTATTATTTGCCTGGTACCTATGAGAGTAGAAGATCATTGAAGTCACTTCAGAAGAAGCACAAAAACAGGATGAAGGCTTACCCTCAAAGGTCCAGTGAAATTGGAACTGATTTGCCTTATGCACATTATTCAACTGGAGCTCATCCGTCCACACTATCTGGAAGTAGGTCTGTTAATTTAAATGTTGGTACGGTTCCAACGAGACGGTTGCGTACAGCTTCTCGACAAAGAGTTGTGAGTCCTTTTGCAGTGGTCACTGGGACAGTACAGGCTCTAGCTAAGACAGATGCTGCTTCAAGTGGAGATACCAATTCCTTTCAGGATGACCAGTGTACTTTGCATGTTGGATCGCAGCTCCAGAAAAGTATGGAGGTGGAGTCGGTTGGAGATTTTGAAAAGCAGTTACCTTATGATTGCGGTGAAACATCGGTTAAAATAAAGAAAAAGAAGCCCAAGAATCTGGTAAATGAAATCTATATTGATATAACTAAGTCTATAGACTTCATTTCAAGAGGTGGCTCCTTTTTATTAGTTTAATGTTGGAAACTATTTTATTTTGTGGTTGCTTAACAATAACGATTGTGTCTACAGGGTTCTGGATATGATCAGGGATGGCAGTTGGATTCTGTTGTTCTAAGTGAACAGGTGATTTTTTTCCTTCCAAATTTCTGACAATGCTAGTAACATTACATAATATAAATCTTGTTACCTTTTTTGGTACAATAGAACGTTCCCTGTTTTCATCTTGTTGACAAATTCCAAATCATATGTCAGTAATAATGCTATTTGGAGAAACAATGAAATATTTTACATTTTGCTCTCCTTTGTATTTTTTGCCCTCTTTTGTGTCTTAATGTGTTTGCAATGCAGAGGGATCATTCCAAGAAGAGATTGGATAGTCATCACTTTGAATCTAATGGAAATAGTGGTAAATTGCCTTATTAAATATTTATTCTTTTGAAGTTTGTTTTGTTTACAATGAAACAAATATTCAATTTTTCTTCATGCTTTATGTACTAACTGTCCTGTTATTAAGGTTTGTACGGGCAACACAATGTGAAGAAGCAGAAGATGACAAAACAATCGCTTGAAACTTTTGACAATATTTCTCCAATAAATAATTCTATTCCCTCCCCAGTTGCTTCACAAATGAGTAACATGTCCAATCCAAATAAGTTTATTAGAATCATTAATGGACGGGATAGGGGAAGAAAAGGCAAATCGCTAAAGGTACTTATGGTGCGAATTTAGGGATTTACATTCTTATTGTACAAATTTATCCTTCTGATTTTATAATTCTTATAGAATTCTGCTGGAGGACAGCCTGGTTCTGGAAGTTCTTGGACACTATTTGAAGATCAGGTTTTTTAAGTTCATTAGAGATTAAAGATCTCAAGTTCTGTTTTATGTCCTTTCTAGATTAAATGAATTTCTATCACCACGACTCAGTAAAACCATCCTTTTTCAAATTTTGCAGGCTCTTGTTGTGCTGGTTCATGATATGGGTCCTAATTGGGAGTTTGTCAGTGATGCTGTCAACAGTACTTTACAATTCAAGGTAATAATAATACACAAATATGTTATGGACATGCAACATCTTTTGGAACTGTGTTATCTTATTTATTATGTAGTTTTAAATATTGATATTCTTTTTTAGTGAAAAAATTATTTAGGTAAACATTGATATTAGGATAGAAAAACAGAGAAAAAGAGACAAAGTAGCTAAAATTGTTTAATGTTGGCCAGAGTAGTTAATAGCGGCCAATATTGGCGCTATCCCACTATAGCAGAGTAGATGCCGGCCGCTATGGGAAGAGCCTTAGCGGTGCAGTACATTATAGTGGCCGCTATAGGGTAAATTGCGGGTAGCAGGGGTGGAGAGGTTCCTGGCCTGGAGACTGTCCTGCTATCCTTTTCCCCTCTGTAAAACCGAAATTACCCCTTAAATGTAAAGTGTTTTAGGGATAATTTTGGGTTTTTCTATCAAATTTGAGTTGAGACTCAACCCTAACCTTCCTTTACCCAATGATTCCACTCTTCAGTCTTTCCAAAGAAAAATTACAAGTTCCTCCCTCACCCTTCTCTTTGTTCTTCCCTCTGCACTTCATATATGTATAATTATTATTCATGTAATTTGTCTAAAAAAGGATCAAATAGCGACCAATGCCGCTATCCCATTTTTGGTGTCGGCCGCTCCGCGCTGCTATCCCGGATTGACTACTCAGGGCTTAACATAATAGTAGGAGAGGGCCCGGAGAGGATCCATTCCGATTCATTTGTATTTGAAAACCTAGTAGCGGCTAGTTGTAAAAGGGAAACCCTCTGTTATGCTTCTCTCAATTCTCCCCCTCTTTCTCTTTTCTCAAACTCTACTTCTAACAATTTCATTTCCTTTTCTGTTTGTTTTCGATCAACCATCGCAAAAATTGTTCTCTCTTTCTCCCCTCTTCTTTATCACGTAGTTCTCATTTTCTTGGGTTTGTAACCGAAGGTACACTTTTTTGCAATATTTCCAGTGTATTTTTCGGAAACCAAAAGAATGCAAGGAGCGTCACAAGATTTTAATGGACAAAAGTGCCGGTGATGGTGCTGATAGTGCTGAAGATTCAGGGTCTTCTCAGTCATACCCTTCTACACTACCTGGAATTCCAAAGGCATGAATATTTGTTTAATCTTTTTCTGTATTATAGCTACTCACATTACTAGATCCTCATGGTTGACCTCAGCTTTGCAGCTTTTAATGGTTAGTTTTTTTTTGTATATTTAGCAGGGTAGTGCCAGGCAGTTGTTTCAACGTTTGCAAGGGCCAATGGAGGAGGAGACTTTGAAGACTCATTTTGATAAAATCATCTCAATTGGGCAGAAGCAACGTTACCACAGAAATCAGGTTTGATAGAAAAGCTTTTATGTTAAGTGGATTCTAATATGCAGCGGCATTTAATAGTAGTTTTTATTAACTCGCCTTTTCTACAACTGGTCAAGTCAGATGATTAGTAGTAAGTTTAAATGACTGGTAGTTAACCTAAATAATAGACAGTTGAATTTTAGTATGGAAATGAGTAGTCGGATAATTCATCTTGAGAGTGGTGTTTGCAGTTGTATGAATATCACTTTAAGATCCTACTGTATTTTAGCACTAGCTGAGTATTCTTTTGCAAGAACTAACTAGTTGCCATGATGTTTGAAATCTCTACGCGCTGTGTCTTTCCAACTTTTGACTTATTTACCGAAGTTTGTATTTAATAGTGCTTCCTTTCATGAATGTTTATTCAAATATTTGTATCCTTATTGTGTAACTTCATTTCCTTTTTGGAATTGGAACTCATATCTGGTTCAACTCCTGAATAGTTCAATAATACGGCTAGTTAAGAAGTTGGGCATTTGATCATTTTTTCCATTTTTTATTATGTATGTCGGCGATTGCCTAGAAAACCGCACACATTGCTTTGTTAACATCATTCACTCTAAGTATTTGATTATTTTTGTCATTTTTATTCTGTATTTGTAGCATGTTTGTCTAGCAAACCACACACCTTGCTTGTTGACATTTATTATGTAACTTTACTTTGATTTTGTATGGTTTGATATGGTACATGCACTACTGATTGATGTGATTATATAGAACGAATATTATGAACTATGTGCAGGATGGTAGTTGTAGAATTAAAAATATGAAAAATGTTCTAGAAAAATGAATTTGAAAGAAACTATGTTGTCCTCCTCTTCTGTATTAGTATATGTAGCATAGCTAATTTGAAAATCTATTCTTTTAATGTAGAATGATAACCAGGATCTAAAACAAATAGCAACTGTCCATAATTCTCATGTTATTGCTCTTTCCCAAGTTTGCCCAAACAACTTGAATGGAGGACTTTTGACGTAAGTTATGTTTGATTTTGTACATATATATATATATATATATTTATTTATTGCACATTCATTTAGCCTTACATTTACATAGCAATTTTAATTTGTTTGGAACAAGAGTTATAATAATGTCTGAATTCTGGTTGAAGGCCCCTTGATCTATGTGATACAAACGTAACTAGCCCAGATGTGCTATCACTTGGGTATCAAGGTTCTCATGCTGGGGGTTTAGCATTACCAAATCACAGTTCTGTACCATCAGTGCTTCCTTCGACTGGGTTAAGCTCTTCTAACCCCCCGCCTTCTGGTATGAGTCTTGGCAATAACTTGTCGTCACCATCTGGTTCAATGGCAGCCTCTGTTAGGTTTGTAAATTTTATAATTGGATTTTATTGTGCTAGTACATGTGTGTGTGTACGCGCGCATGCATTACAATCTTAGTAATGCAACTTCTGGTGACTCCATTTTTTTCACAGGGATAGCAGATATGGAGTTCCGAGAGGCGTACCCTTATCTGTAGATGAACAGCAGAGATTACAACAATATAATCAGATGATATCTGGCAGAAACATGCAGCAGTCTAGCATGCCGGTTCCTGGATCTCATTCAGGAAGTGATCGTGGTGTTCGCATGCTCTCTGGTGCGAATGGTATGGGCATGATGGGTGGGATTAGCAGAAGCATTGCAATGGCAAGGCCAGGATTTCAAGGAATGACATCGTCATCTATGCTTAGTTCTGGGGGAATGCTTTCATCTAGTATGGTGGGGATGCCAAGCCCTGTAAATATGCACCCCGGAGTTAGTGCCGGACAAGGGAACTCAATGCTGAGACCCCGTGATCCTGTACATATGATGAGGGTAAGAAGTGTTCCGTTCTCTCAGGGTAGTTTTATTGAAATCATAGTAGAAATCATGCTGGAATTTCCACTATTGCTATGAAACTTAATATAGTCACATTTTTCGCATATTATTTGTCGCAATTGAACATTTGACACAGATTAAGAAACAGTAATAAATGAAAGAGAGAGAATAGTGACTTTACCAAATTGTCCTCATTAATTATTGGTGTATTCAAATTAGCATTAATGTTAAGTGAAAAACAAGAATTTATTGGGTATTAAATATAAAATTGCATTGGTTAGTAAAGTGAGAAGTATTTTGGGACAAATTTTTTCTCTAAATATGACATTTATTTTGGGATAGAGGGAGTATTCTTTTTTTTTTTTGTTATCTTTTACAAAGGTCCTATTTTTTTTCTTTCTTTTAATGATATTTTGGTTCACTTTTATTAGCCTGGCCATAATCAAGGACACCCGAGGCAAATGATGGTTCCGGAACATCCAATGCAGGTCACCCAAGGAAACAGCCAAGGCATTCCTGCTTTTAGTGGGATGAGTTCTGCTTTTAATAGTCAGACAACCCCCCCATCCGCTCAGCAATACCCAGGACATGGCCAGCAACAGTCTCATCTTAGCAATCCTCATCCTCATCTTCAAAGTTCGAATCACACAACAAATTCACCACAAGCCTATGCAATCCGATTGGCAAAGGAAAGGCAACTGCACCAGCAGCGTTATCTTCAACAGCAGCAACAGCAGCTTGCTGCAACAAATGCACCGATTCCTCATGTTCAAGCACAAAGTTCCCAAGCCCAACCACAGAGTTCATCTCAGCAAGTATCTGTTTCCCCTGCAACACCATCATCTCCTTTGACTCCAATGTCATCCCAGCACCAACAACAGAAACATCATATTCCACAACCTGGGTTCAGTAGAAATCCTGGTTCTAGTGTGACTAGTCAAGCAGTGAAGCAGCGACATCGGCAGGCACAACAGAGGCAGTATCAACAGCCTGCGAGGCAGCATCCTAATCAGCCACAGCATGCACAGCCTCAACCACAGGCTAAACTTTTGAAGGGAATAGGAAGGGGAAACATGTTGATCCATCAGAACAATTCTGTTGATCCTTCTCATATAAATGGATTATCTGTAGCTTCAGGAAGCCAACCTGTTGAGAAAGGTGATCAAATCACGCAAATGATTCAAGGTCAAACTTCATTTCCTGGATCTGGTTTAGATCCAAGTCAACCACCCAAGCCCCAAGGTTCTGCTCATCCTTCTAATAATTGCCAATTGCCGCAGAAGGTACATTCTGGATCAACCAGCTCTTCATCAAAGCAACATAAGCCATTGGCATCTCCTTCTGACAGTAACATACAAGTTCAGGTTTCACCAGTTATTTCAGGTCATATAGCTACACCAACACAGCCTGCCGCTGTTGCTCCCAACCATAATCAACTACAGGTGCAATCTAAGACACAGTCTAAGCAAATTAATCAAACACAACCAAATGTTCAGGTGACATTGCAACATAACTGCCAGGTTCATTCTGAGTCATTAAGCACGTCTCAACCTGATTCACTTAAAATTGATCAACAGCCTGGAAATAGTGCTTCTCAAGTCAGTACAAGCACCTCAATGTCCCAAGGTTCTATGGATTCAGCTAGTGTGTTGGCAGTTGCTCCTACCGCATCTTCTCAGTGGAAAACTTCAGAACCACCATTTGATTCCCCCATGCCCAATCCAGTTATTCAAGTGAGCTCTATGGAGGGCACATCTGTTGGAAATTCTGCTACAACTGAGTCATTGACTGTTAATCAAGGGCTGGGCCCACGACAGTCATCCGTTAACTTGCCTTCTCATGCACATACTTCCGGGGCACAGTGGCAGCATCATCAGCCTTTGCCTCTTAAACAACAGTCTTTGTTGCAACCAACTGCATCTCAACAGTCATGCCAACAACCAGAACAACATCAGCCACAGCAACAAGAGCAGGAGCAACATTTTCCCAAAGATGTGGCTTTGAAACATCAACCTCAACAAGCTCAAAATCTACAACCAGAGCAGAGCAGTTTGCTTATCCGTCCACCTAACTCTAATGTGGAATGATGTCTTTTGATGGACGGAGCAGCTGTGAGTGTGCTCGGTTCTGTCAGGACTAGAATCTATAGGCCCTTTTGTCAGCACTGTACAGGTATTTCTATTCTGCTTAGACTTGTATATGAAATTTTAATTCCATTAATACTGAATTGCACACATGCTTCCTTTTTTCACGTTTTTTTGTCAAGAAAATAATGCGACTATGTATTGCAGGTATATGAATAGTTCATATTTTTTCTATTATCCTAATTGATTGTGCATTAGATTTTGTCCTGAGTGTGACAAATTTATGCTTTTTTCCACTTTTTCCTGGTTGTATTTATATATTGTCGCATGGTAGAATAGAAGAAATATATTGTAGAAGAAAATAGGAGAAAACTTCAATTATTTTATGGGTTTTGTGCAGATGAAGCTGGTCATTCATGTGGGCTTTGGGATATGGAGACGGATATCCATTGTTCACTGCGGGTCCTGTTAAATGATTAACAAATTTATATTGGTAGGCAGCATTGCATGCTTTATTCTTCTTTCAAAAGTCTTGTATATTACCACTGTTCTTAGAGGGGGTTCTTCCATTTATTTTTTGGAAAGAGACGAAAATAGAGGTACATGTACAGGGTCGTCTCTTTTTTCCTTGTACTTTCACCCCTTTTTTATTTTTCTTGTTCTCCCTGCCGATGTGCAGAGGAACAATTTTTTGTTCTGTTAGATTAGATTATGTATTATTATACCCTGTTAGATGTTTGGGATAGCAATCATTTTTATGAGCAAAAGCCAATTCAAAGTTTTGTGAATACAGTATTTCTGATATATGGACCAATCGATAGTGTATTTACATAATACCCATCTGCACCTTGTGGATTTTTTAAAATTGTAAGGACTCATTTCAGTTTCTGAAATGTGACAACCAACAAGTCCAAGCTTATTTTCCTGTGTATCAAGAAACTGTATGTCCTTTAGTTCAAAATGCTGATGTAAACAAGTTGCTCTAATGGGAACCATTATTACAAGGTTTGAGATGTGATATTGGTTAATATATTTGCTTATTTGTTTGCTATTTTACAAAGCTGCTTGCTGCAACTTTTTCCCCTTTGTCCCCCCACCCCCAATCCTTGAATGGAGATGGCACTTTTGACTTCCTTCTAGCAGCTTTATATTTCAGACAATGATATTTGCTTCAGTTTTTCTTTTAGTAATTGATCGTGTTGTGCTACCATGCACGTTGGAGTATAATTTGTATTTTCAAAATGTAACTGAAGTTTTGCTTCAGTATCTGTAAAGAATAGCAGAATGGTGTTGCCGAGGGATGCCAAGACGTTCAGTATTGTCAGCATGGTAAGAATGAATTATTTGGTTTTTTGTTGTTGGGATCTATTAACATTAACACGATCTCTAACAATCAGACTAGATTTTCTTGCTATAGGATAAATGTTATTATTTTTAGTAGTTTATTAATGATTGAAATGACTATCTATGTTATGGTGTAATAATGTTCATTGTTACTTGGAAAACCTAATTCAATTTATTTGGAAGTGCTGGAAACTTATTTTCAACTCTATTTTATTCATAGACGTGCCTTTGGCAGCAAACATTAGTGCTTGATTATTAACAATACTCAATTCTGTTAATGTTATCCTAGTAGAATTTGCAATCTAGTTTATAAGAAGTTGATGATTTGTATGAACCAAATTTCAAGGTTGCAAGAGCCTAAAGTAAATTATAAGGCAGCAATGTTACATCGTTTTATGCTCAATTTCTTTGGTGTGTATATTATCTATCAATTGCACGATGGCTTTGAATAGGAGCGCTCATAACAAATTCCCTTTTCAGCCTAAGATTTTGTTTCCCTTTTTTATAAAATTATAAAGCGCTCGTAAGAAATTCCCTTTTCACTCTAAGGTTGTTTCCCATTTTTTGATCTTCTCTGAATATAATATCAATTTAATTCCTGAAATATGTAAATATATCAAGTGGTCTCATAATTGCATTCAAGGTTAAATTATTTTTTTAAATTTTAAATACAGGTAGATATATGTATGAATTTAGCATATGTCAGTAAGATGATAGATATTAATTTGATCAATGTTCTAATATTTTAAAGATTAAATTGGCAAATTATATATATATTTTTGAGATTAAGGTGGTGAGAATATTTTAGGAACTCAATTGATATTTTATTAATATTGTGAATTATGCATTACATCCTCATCAATTACCCTCACTTAAGTGAAATTTCAAAAATACTTTGAATCCTGACTTTAAAATTTGGATGAATTAAATATAAAACTAACTCTTTGAAACACTTCAAAATAAATGTTAAAAAAGGCCTCGGATTTACCTTTGCAGTGGCCGAGTTACAAAAACTTGTTGAATAAATATGCATAACTAGTTTTACCGACACTAGGTTTGGCCATTTCATTGTCTTCACCCTTGACTTATTTGGTCCCTACCACTAACTTATGTCTTCAATTAGGTATTATGATTGATGACATGTTTTTTTGTCTTTCAATATAGTCCAACACACTTCCAAATTTTATATAACATTATCTTTTTATTATCTTTTTTCCCCTCACTTTTTATTTATTCTCTGTTTTTGGTATTGACATCATGTTTGGTAAAACTAACTTAGCTTAGACATGTTGAATAAATATATTCTATCAAGTTGAGTGCAACATGTCGAATGTGATGTTCCATTAAGGTTCATCCCACATTGTGTTTTGTACAACTTGAATATTTGATATGTTTGTTTATTTTAGGTGCAGAATATCCCGTGAATATTATGCAATCCTATGTGTCGCACACGTTGAAGATTGAAAAAGATCCAAACTGTTTTTTATGAAAATTTGGTAGTTTCTAATTATAGAGATAGTTGAGGAAATTAATATTTGATGTCTTGTATTTGTGTATATGATTTTGCAGCGCCTGAGTGTTATCCAAACGATGATATGAGTTAGTTATTGAAGACTATAAATAGAAGACTTCAGTCATAGTATCATGTAAAACTTACCGTGTGTTTATTAGAGTTTGTGTGCTTAATTGTGAGCCTCTCGATTATCATATTGATAAAAGAACATGACTATCTTTTGTGTTGTAAGTTCTGTCAATCGTTCCAAAGCTTTTAAGCAGTGAATGATTGTGTGTTTTTGAAGTGTGAACTTCGGTTATTTTCTAAGTGTTTAGAATTGATTCGATCGTTGGTTGTGATTGGAAGAGATTTGAGAAGGGTCTCATACTTAGGTGAGTCTTAGGTAAAAGTTAAGCAAGAGTAATGATTAAGTGAGAAGTTGTATACAAGGGAGTTTAGCTTTGAATTACAATTTTAGTTAACTTGATCCCTAGCTTGGGTTAACAATCCTGTGTTCTTTACTTTTCTGCACTATGAAAATCGTTTATCATGTTCATTGTGTGTTTTTTTAGAGAAAGGTGTCTCGACATCTTTTAGGACATCTGTGATATGAATACTAGAATTTTAATTGGTATCAAAGCATACATCCTGCTCTATCTCTGGGTGTGATTCAGGGAAGATACTTTCTGGTACGATCGACAAGGAAGGAGGATTTTTGAACAGACCGCCTGTTCTTGATGGCACCAATTACGACTATTGAAAAGTGCATATGATAACCTTTATTAAATTATGGACAACAAGGCTTGAAAGACTATGGTTAAAGGGTAGGATCCACCCATGGTTGTAGGTTCTGATTGGAAAGCGACTAATGTTGTGAAACCTGAGGTATATTGTGATGATAAAGATGAAGAATCATTTCGAGGAAACTCCAAAGCTTTGAATGCCCTATTCGATGGAGTGGACAAGAATATCTTCAGGCTAATATGTAAATGCACATTCGTCAAGGAAGCTTGGGAGATCCTAAAGACTGCTCATGAAGGAACCTTCAAGGTGAAGATGTCAAGACTTCAACTTCTTACCACTCAGTTTGAAAACTTAAGGATGTAAGAACATGAAATTATTAATGAGTTTCATATGAATGTCATTGAAATAGCCAATGCTTTAAGTGCCCTAGGAGAGAAAATGTCAGAATCCAAACTTGTTTGGAAAATCCTCAGATCTCTCTCAAAGAGGTTTGACATGAAAGTAACTGCCATTGAAGAAGCTCAAAATATAAACATCATAAAGGTTGATGAACTTATGGGATCCTCCTAAACTTTTGAGTTAGGACTCAATGAAAGATCATAAAGAAAGAAGAGCATTGATTTTGTCTCCAACACTGATAACCTAAAAGAAATATGTGACACAGAGAAATAAGCTTGGACGACAGATGCGATTGTGTTACTTGGGAGAAAATTCAACAAATGTTGAAAATAATTAACTGTAAGACAAAAAAATGTCAAAAATAAGTCATCCATTATTAACAGGAACCAAGACCCTGACAGAAAAACTAGAATTGATGACAACTCTAACCAAGAAAAAAGAGTCTAGTGTCATGAATGTGAAAGGTTCGGTCACATTCGAGCTGAGTGCTTCACCTATCTTAAAAGACACAAAAAGGCTTGTTGCATCATGGTCATAGGAAGATTCTGAAAGTGATCATGAAGAGAAAAATGGGAAACATGTCACAACCCTATCTGGAGTATGTATTGGAGATTATCTTGAAGGACATACTAGTCAATTTGGAAAGAATGCTGGTGATAGGATTGAATATAAAAACCAAGTCCCAAGGAATAAAGCGGTTGAGTTTGTTCGCAGAGAAAGAACTGAAATGAAAGATGTCGTATGACATGTTTCAACATCAACACAAACAATAGATAAGTCACTCTACAAATGATACTCAACAACCTAGATGCTGTTTTTATGGATAGACTTGTCATATAAGATTCTTCTGCCTAGATATGAAGGACAACTCAATATGTCTATCCTAAATATGAAGCACAACTCATTAGAGAAAGGAATTGGATATCAAGAAAGGGTATATATGGTCCAAGAACTCACACTTCTCTGAAAGCCTCCCCAAGAGAGGGTTGATATTTTGACAGTGGCTAGTCCAGACACATGACATGCATTCAAAAATTTCTGGCAAACATCAAACCTCACTCTACTAGCTATGTCACATTTGGAGACGGGTCAAAAGGTGACATAAAAGGCGTTGAAAAGTTGGAATATAAAGGATAACCTACTCTCAATAATGTGTTATTTGTGAAAGGATCAACTGCCAATTTAATTAGTAATAGCCAACTATGCGATCAAAGTCTCAAAGTCAACTTCACTGAATCAGAATGCTTAGTGACAAATAAGAAAAATGATCTTGTCATGAAAAGAGCTAGGTCCAGAGATAATTGCTATCTATGGAACTCTCTAGAAACAAATTTCCTTTCTACTTTTCTGATAACTCAAGAAGATGAAGCTAAAATATGGCACCAAAGATTTAGTCACTTACATCTGAAAGGTATGAAGAAGATCTTGTCAAAAGAAACAGTTAAAGGTATTCCAAAGCTGAAGATTGATGATGGAAAAACCTGTGGAGAATGTCAGATTAGGAAGCAAACAAGTATGTCTCACAAGAAGGTCCAACATCTGACCACCTCAAGAGTGCTAGAGCTGCTGCATATGAATTTGATGGGACCCATGCAGGTAAAAAATCTCGGAGGAAAAAGGTACACATATGTTGTGGTTGATGATTTCTCAAGATTCACGTGGATGAAGTTTATCAAAGAGAAGTCTGAAGTCTTTGAGGTCTTTAAACAATTGTGCCAAAAGCTTCAAAGAGAGAAAGATTGTAGCATAGTCGAAATTCGAAGTGATCATGGGAGAGAGTTTGAGTACAGAAAGTTGTAAGAATTTTGTGCCTCTGAAGGAATCAACCATGAGTTCTCATCACCTATCACTCCTCAACATAATGGTGTGGTAGAACGCAATAATAGATCTATTCAAGAATGTGCCAAGGTCATGCTTCTCACAAAGAAACTTCCATACCATTTTTGGGCTGAAGCAATGAACACTGCTTGTTATATTCATAATAGAGTAACTACCAGATCAAGAACATATGTTACCCCTTATGAATTATGGAAAGGAAGGAAGCCTACATTGAAATACTTCTATGTTTTTAGCAGTAAGTGCTACATCCTGACAGATCGTGAGCAAAGAAGGAAATGGATCCCAAGAGTGATGAAAGAATCTTTCTTGGATACTCTACAAAAAATTGAGCCTATATAGTATTCAACTCCAGAACTAAAGTGATGATGAAGTCCATAAATTTGGTGTTCAATGACTCGATCAAAGAAGCAGATGTCCCTGATGATGTTGGAGCATTATTTCCCATGAAAAATGATGTTTCTGAAGATGTTACTAATTTAATTGTCAACACTGAACTTGAAGAAACCAAAAGATCTAATAAAGGACCCTCTACGAGGATTCAAAAATAACATCCGCATGAGCTGATAATAGGAAGTCTGAATGAAGGAGTCAAAACTAGATCGAGGGAAATTGTATCAAACTCTTGCTTTGTGTCAAAAGTTGAACCAACGAACGTCAAATAGGCATTAAATGATGAAGTATGGATTCTGGATATGCAAGATGAGTTTTGTCAGTTAAAGAGAAATGAAGTTTGGGATTTAGTATCGTGACCTAAAGGAGTGAATGTGATTGGTACCAAATGGGTGTATAAGAACAAGCAGATGATCAAGGGGTTACCACCAGAAACAAGGTCATACTTGTAGCTTAAGGATACACTCTGGTTGAAGGTGTGTACCTTGATGAAACATTTGCACTTGTAGCTCGCTTAGAGTCTATTAAAATACTACTTGGAGTAACCTGCCTCTTGAAGTTCAAATTATTCCATATGGATGTTAAAAGTGAATTTTAAATGGGTGTCCTAATGAGGAAGTATATGTTGAAAAACCAAAAGGATTTGTTGATCTTTCATTTATGAAGCATGTGTTCAAGTTAAAAAAGGCGTTGTATGGTTTAAAACAGGCTCCTAGAGCTTGGTACGATAGGATAACTGAATTTATCATTGACCATGGATATAGAAAGAGAGGGATTTCTAAGACTCTCTTTGTTAAGGAGAAATATGGAAAATTGATGATAGCTCAGATTTATGTGGATGATGTTGTGTTTGGAGGAATGTCAGATGAAATGGTCCAACAATTCGTCAAATAGATGCAATCTGAGTTTGAGATGAGTTTAGTGGGTGAATTGACCTTCTTTCTTGGGATGCAAGTCAAATAGATGGTAGACTTCATTTTCATATATCAAAGCAAATACGCCAAGAATATTGTTAAGAAGTTTGGATTAGAGAATGCCATTCATAAGCGAACTCCTGCTCACTTGAAGTTGTCTAAAGATGAAAAGAGAGTGAGTGTTGATCAGAGTTTGTATAGTAGCATGATTGTGAGTCTTATGTATCTTACTGCAAGTAGGCCAAATATAACTTTTGTTGTTGGAGTTTTTGCTAGATATTAAGTAGATCCAAAGTGAAGTCATATCGATCAAGTAAAAAGAATTTTGAAATTTGTGAATGGCACATGTGAATATGGTATGTTGCACTCTCATGATTCAAATTCATTAATTGTGGGATATTGTGATATGGATTAGGCTGGGAGTACTAATGATAGAAAGAGTACATCTGGTGGATGTTTCTTTCTGGGAAACAATTAAATCTCGTTGTTCAACAAGAAACAAAATTGTGTATCTCTATCTAATGCTGAACCTGAGTACATAGATGCAAGAAGTAGTTGTTCTCAACTTGTGTGGATGAAACAAATGTTATCTGAATATAATGTCACACAAGATATTATGACATTATTTTATAAAAATTTGAGTGCTATTAACATCTCCAAAAATCATATTCAACATAGTAGGACTGAGTATATTGACACCAAGCATCATTTCATTAGAGAGCTTGATGAAGACAAATTTGTAACGCTTGAGTACATTAGTACGAAAAGTTAGCATACTGATATTTTCACAAAAGCACTCGATGCAGTTCAATTTGAAAATTTTCAAAGGGCACTAGGAATCTATATCTATGATGATTTATAGCAATTACTGTTGTTGTGTGGCACAAATGGCTTAGCAGTTGCAGAGACATATATTCAAGCAAAAAATATGCTAACAGAAGCAATGGTGTTGTGGTTGGAAACAAGTTTGTGGTATTTGGTAACACTGGTGCTTAGGCTTATGCATAATTATAGCTTCGGGGACTCCTTTTGGTTTCTCTTTGTGTACTTGTTTTTACTACTATATGATTTTTTTTAATGGATCGGATACGTATATAACATATTCGGTGTTTATTAGTTACTTATCCTTGTCATATTATGGCTAAAAATGGGGAGTAATATGTTGAGGGGAGTAGCTTTTCAGCCATGGTTTGGACTCTGATGAAGTGTTGTTAGACATGATGTTCTGACATGTTGAGAATTTTGTGTGTTGAGTAGATGTTGTTCTAATGTGTGTGTGTGTGTGTGTGTTTGATTTATGTTCAAACACTGAAATGACTTTCGATGTTGTGTCTCTGACGGAATGAGTGTTTAAAGTGCTTCTCAAACCTGAGCTACGACTAACTTTATGTGGGAGATGTGCTAAGTTGTTTTAGCCAAAATAAGCCAAAGGGGGAAGATTGTTAATTCTCTATTTTTGGTATTGGAATTATGTTTGGTAAAACTAAATTATCTTAGACAAGTTGAATGAAGATTTTTTATCAAGCTGATTGCAACATGTCGAACGCGATGTCCTATAAAGGTTAATCAGACACCATGTTATGCACAACTAGATTATTGGATATGTTAGTTTATTTCAGGTGTAGAATATTCTGTGAATATTATGCAATCCTATGTGGTACACAGGTTGAAGATTGAAAAATATTCAAACTATTTTTTATGGAGATTTGTTAGTTTCTAATTATAGAGATAATTGAGGAAATTAATAATTTTGTCCTATATTTATGGAGATGATTCTGCAGCGCCTGGGTGTTATCCAACTAATGATGTGAAGCCCAAATCAAGTTATTGAAGACTATAAATAGAATGCTTCTGCCCTAATATCATGTAGAACTTACCGTGTATTTATTAGAGTTTGTGTGCTTAATTGTGAGCCTCTCTATTATCATGTTGATAAAAGAGTAGGACTATCTTTTGTATTGTACTAGTAGAAGACCCGTGTGGCCGCACGGGTAATTGAATTTTTAATGTGAGAAAGTAGTTGTAACACAATTAAAATAGATGACACATGTAGAATTAAAAAAATTGAGATAGGGTGTAGGAAATACTATAGATATTAAAAAATTCTTGATTTCATCCACAACTTCAATGGTTGAGGCTAAAATAGGTCCCACAAGGTAGATGTAAACTTTCTATACCACTTGATGCAACGTTCAAAATAATATCACGATTTGAACATAAAGCTTTTGACAATATATTCTACATGAATGTTTTTCCGGTACCACCGTAACCATACAAAAAAAATACACCCCCTTTTTGATCTTGGACAACTTGCATGACTTGGTTAAAAATTAACAATTGTTCATCTAAATAAATAATGAGATTAAAGTATTTTAGTAATGATCATAAGAATGACACTGTTAATAATATAAATAATAAAAAAGGAAAAATTAAATACTAAGGCCATGATTAAAAATTGTAAATGATAAAATAAGTGAAACGTGTAATATAGAGCATGTTACAGTGAAACGTGTAAATATAGAGGCTACATAAATTTAAACTAAAATACTAAGGCCATGATCTAAACTAAAATACTAAGGCTACATAAATTACTAAGGATACATAAATTAAAATACACAAGTAATATAGAGCACGTTACAGTGAAACGTGTAAGCATAATTGATGGCCACTTATTAGAAGGAAAAGTGTATATGAAGTAAAAAATTTGTTATCAGAACGTGTATATCAAGGAAAAAATATGTTTTTTTTGGAACGTGTTGAGCTAATAAAGGCGCTTATTTCGTGGAGTCTTTAGGGCTATTTAAAAGTGGCAAACATGTTATGAGTTTTCAGAACCACGAATTCTAAGTAGAATCTTTATGAGTTTTTAGAATGTCTCTGAAACAACCATCAACGCCTCACATTGAAGGGCCAACAAAATAATCATAGAGAAAGTTCTGAGGTCACTTACTCCTCAGTTTGATTACATTGTTGCTTCTATTGAACATTCTAAAAATCTGGAAACCATGAGAATAGAAGAGTTGCAAAGTAGTCTAGAAGCACAAGAGTTGCGTCTGACTGAGAGAACTTATGAGAGGGAAGTTGAACAAGCTCTGAAGGCTTATTTTATCAAGAAAGACCAGAAGCTAAAAAACATGGCAGGTCGCAGAAGTCAGAAGCCTTCTATTCTGATGAGAAACATCAGAAGGGAAAGGAGAAGTTTGACAAAAGAATGGTTCAATGTTACTGTTGTAAGCAGTTTGGCCACTTTGCTAGAGATTGTTGGTCAAACAAAGAAGAAGAAAAAATAGCCAGAGGAGATTCAGATGATGAACCTGTGCTATTGGTGGCTTATGAATCTGACGAGGAACCCGTGAGGATATCATTTTCTGAATCTGAAGGGGATGAAGATGACTTTGAATATTCTGATTCAGAAGGAGTGTTTCTTTATGAGTCAGAGTCAGAAAATGACATTGAAGAGTCAGAAGTTGAAACTTCTGAAGAAGAGTCAGAAGTTTAAACTTCTAAAGAAGAGTCAAAAGTTGAAACTTTTGAAGATGAGTCAGAACTTGAAATGACTCTGAATATTCAGATTCTGAAGAAGTGTTTCTTTATGAGTCAGAGTCAGAAAATGACATAGAAGATTCTGAAGATGAGTCAGAATATGAGGTTTGTGAAGAAGAGTCAGAAGTTGGAACTTCTGAAGAAGAGTCAGAAGTTGAAACTTCTAAAGATGAGTCAGAAGTTGAAACTTCTAAAGATGAGTCAGAAGTTGAAACTTTTGAAGAAGAGTCAGAAGTTGAAACTTCTAAAGATGAGTCAGAAGTTGAAACTTCTAAAGATGAGTCAGAACTTGAAGATGACTTTGAATATTTTGATTCTGAAGGAGTGTTTCTTTATGAGTTAGAGTTAGAAAATAACATAGAAGATTTCGAAGATGAGTAAGAATCTGAGGTTTGTGAAGAAGAGTCAGAAGTTGAAACTTCTGAAGAAGAGTCAGAAGTTGAAACTACTGAAGAAGAGTCAGAAGATGAGTTAGAATCTCAAACAGATTCTGCTTTTGAAGATGAGTCAGAATATGAAGGTTCTGAAGATGAGTCAGGACTTGAAATTTCTGAAGAAGAGTTAGAGTTAGAAGATGAAGAATCTTCTGGACACTCTAAGGATGAGTTAGATGGTGAATCTGATTCTGATCCAGATTTTGATGATGATCAAGAATCTGGTGCTGATCATGCTTCTGAAAGGGAAAACTCTGAAGACGTAGGTTCTGGAGGACAAGCTTCTGGATATGATCATGCTTTTTGTGGTAATCATGACTCTAGAGGTGGATCTTTTGAAGGAGGAGCTTCTAAAGGTATTCCAGCCTCTTATGATGCTCATGATTCTGAAGGAGGAACTTTTGAAGGTGATGGTTCTGGACACGGTCCAAAAGTTAACAAAGGTGGAACTTCTGGTGGAAGTAAAACTTCTGAAGAAAGTCCAGAAGGTGATACCGTTCCAGAATCAGAAGGAGATTATGAACAAATAGGTATTGGAGAAGTTCTCAAGAAGAAAGTGTGGCTGAATGCCATGAAAGAAGAACTTGAGGCTTCAGAAGAAAACAAGACTTGGAAGTTAACTGAGCTTCCAAGGGAGAAGAAAACCATCAGCGCCAGATCGGTTTTCAAGGAGAAATCTGCATTTCTGAATGGAGTATTGGAAGTGTCACAATGTAGCAACCAGAAGAAACTTGAAGAAGTAATGATGAAGGATGTTAAGACTGGACACGTTATCCGTTTGAGGGATGGAATTGGTGTTGTAGATTTTGGATAGCTGAATATATTCAAGCATGAATATATACGGACTAACACTTACAAGTGTGATTCAAACACACTATACTATGACTGCAACTACAAGTGTGTATATACCTATTCATACACCAAAACAAACTATACTAACTCAAAAACAGTACCAAATATTTACAAAATTCAGTTTAAAACATTATTGCTTTTAAAATAATACACTTTAAAAGTATACTAATATTTATCTTCAAGCATCAAAACTACCAAAGACATTTAAATGAAACAATACCTATTATTTACTAATTTAAATCATTATCTAACTTTAAAACAATAAAGCTTTTTCACGTAGTGTTTGAAAAACTTGTTTTCAATCCACTTTAGCATTTTTATACCTGGACTCAACTGATGAAGTTTTTCCACTTTACAACATATCTGATCACAGTTAATCTTCACATTCCATACGTCGTAGCAGCCAATAGGTATTGGCATCTGCTTCAACATTACAAAAACGCTACATGCGTGCGCGCACACACAAGATAATTAATAAGAAAAAAAATATCCCAAAACACAAACAATCTACCATGTTGATTATGTATAACCATCTTCATTCTTCTACAGAAAAACAAACCAACTATTATCACAAGAATTCAATCAAAATCAAAATTATCACAACAATTTATTATCATAATGAAAATTTGAAAATTACCGATTTTGTTTGAGTTGTCCAAAGCTGAACTGAACTCATCCAATTCATCTTATTATTAAAGTTTTCATTCAGCACAAGTGGATCTTGGAATTTTAATAGCCTAGATTTTTCTTTTTCATCCTTCAATCATGCTAGCGCTGCATAAACCACTTATCGAATGATATGTCATGCCGTTTAGGTACCATTTTTCTTGTATCTACTCTTCAATTAAACTCATCACTTTCTGTGTTTCATAAACTTTTATGCTAAGCTAGCTGGTTATCTTTTATCAAGTTTAACAAAACATGGTTAAAATGTTAAAACCAAACCAATTCACAAATAGTCACCCAACACCCAATACAACTACACATCCCAAGTTCATCAATCAAAGTAGGTACAACTTACTCAAGACAGAGTTGCTGCCACTTCAATTCATGCCAAAATAAGGTATAATGCAGGTTTCTTCGAACCAATTTTCATCGCTCTTGTTGGTTATGAAGTTGGCATAATATTTTAATGTGAAGCTTGTTTCACTTTTAAATCCATGTAACATGAAATTTAACAAAAGCAAATGCTACTTTTAGTGTTAATCCACAACAAAAAAGATATCTTAAATCTGAAACTCACAGAAATAAGAAAAACTGAGTCAAAATCACAATCTCAAAACTAAATCAAAATCACAAAAAATGAATCAAAATTACAAATCTTGCAACCTTGAATTTGTATCAAATTTCTTGAAATCACAAACCTTGCAAATGAAAATCACAAATGAAAGTGGATCTGGAAAAATGAGACAAGAGAACATCAAGTATTCAGTACACACATTAACAAAACCATATGACTCAATGAAAGACATTCACCAAAATACAATCTTTCATCATCATCATCATCATCACATAACCAAATCTGCACTCGTCACAAATAGTACATCATCAATATGTTCCAGCAGTATAAAACAGATCGTACATAAAAGTAATGCATCTCATTATTATCCAAAGGCATGTTCATGTACACAACAAATTGAAAGCTATCAAGACATAAATGAGATGAAAATTGTCATACCATAATGGTATTGCTTCTACAAGATCCGCTCATGCTCTTTGTGCTAAGAAGAGAAAACATTTCATCATCTTATTCAAAATCACCAGTTGACTTGATTAGCAGCGCAACCGGTGAATATATTTCACAAAATCTTGGTTCACCTTCTTCGGTTTCACTGTTGGAGGCCGCGTTTCTAGGGTTTGGAGAGAGACGAGAGAGATAGGATATGCTATAGGAGAGAGAAACAGATTCGTGAAATGAGATTTGAAAGGAATGGAAAACTTAATGCACAATATTTCAGATTTGAAAGGGTGGAGGGAAATAACCTAGGTCAGTACATATATTTCAGATTTGCAAATAGGTATTAGCAAACATTCAATGGATATAGTTGGTTTTGTCAAGCGGGTAATAGGATGTTACAACAAATTTTTGAATTTATTGTGCCACTTGGAGGAAAGGAAGAATATGATAGGTTTAGAATGGTTGATTTAGCAAATTACCAAAAAGGGCTTTTTGTAGTGTAAAATAATTTTGTTACAAAGGGTAAATTAGGGAGTTTGGTGGCATGTCGTAATCTTAGTTAGGTAGTTGAAGTTAGGTCAATTGTTCCAAAGCTTTTAAGCAGTGAATGATTATGTGTATTTGAATTGTGAACTTCAGTGATTTTTTAAGTGTTTAGAATTGATTCGACCACTGGTTGTGATTAGAAGGAATTTGAGAAGGGTCTCATACCTAGGTGAGTCTTAGATAGAATTTAAGCAAGGGTAGTGATTAAGTGAGAAGTTGTAAACAAAGAAGTTTACCTTTGAATTGATACAATTTTAGTTACCTTGATCTCTGACTTGCTAGCCCTTAGAGTAGGTGTTATTGTCACAGAACTGGGTTAACAATCATGAGTGTTCTTTACTTTTCTGCATTGTGAAAATCATTTATCTTGTTCATTGTGTGTTTATTCAGAGAAAGGTGTCTCGGTATCTTGTAGGACATCTGTGATATGAATACCAGAATTTCAATTGGTATCAGAGCATGCATCACACTCTATCTCTGAGTGTGATTCAGAGAAGATAATTTTTGGTACGATGGACAAGGAATGAGGGTTTTTGAACACACCGCCTGTTCTTGATGGGGGATTATACAAAACCAAACACACGAGGATACACGGTCCCCAATATAAGTAACATACTATTATAATCATAATTGAGTTATATATTATTTATCAGATGCACTGTACTATGCAATATGTCTCGTGTCGCGGCCTTAGTAGGGTCATTGGAGTGGTTGCATCTCTAGAAGAGATGGATGATGCTGACCATAACTTAAAGAGCATTTGGAGGACGTCGACAACAAAGTACAATGAACCACACATCAAGGAAACTTCACTGCAAGGTTCCTATGCCTGCTCAAAGAGATTTCACATTTGAACATACATGATTACACGTTATTAGGGTCATCGAAGAGGCTGTTATAGTCCGTTTGGGAGTTGGTTTTTGGAAGGTTTTGTAGAAAAAGACTTTGGAGAGTTCCGTCTATATCTTGAAATGTATTTGATATTTTTAAAAAGTTTAAAAAACAATATGATTTTATATGTTAATGTAATAAATTGCTTTTTACATTTTTTTAAAATATCACACACATTTCAAGATATAGACGCAACCCTCCAAACTCTTTCCCTCCAAAAACTAACTCCTAAACGCATCCATAGAATTTTCATGGGGATTTTGGACTATTAGAGGACAATATAGTAAGTAAATAGCAGAAGTATTTACTTATATGGTGTTGCTTATTGATGCACTCTCTTTTACACATTTTCTTTACTTAATATGATAAGTTGTTGTTTTTAGGTTACTAGCCAAAAAAGAAAAAACAATTCCCTAATTGACACTTGAAAATGTATAAAATGTATCCCAGAAGTTAAAACATGTTTTATAAGTTTCAGATTTTAACTTGTGGATTTCTTAATCCATCCCATAGGGGTGGACGCACCCCATGAAAACCCAAAAATGCCCTTCTCAAAACCAGAAATTTATTTCTGATTCGCACCCCATTTTGTTCAAACCAGTCAAAATGTGATGTGACCCCTAAATTGTATAAAATTGTACCGGAGATTAACTTCCAATATGGAACCGGAAGTATAACTCCGGCCATTGAAGCGGGAACGTTGAATTGTATGCCACCTGGATATTTTGTATGAAACCGAAAGTTTATTTCTGGTTTTGTCACGAAGCATATTGTTATAAGCAACAACTATGGTGATCACCACCATGACACACTTTCTCCTTAAAACCTCTCCAAAATCCTCTCCATTGCCAATCCATTTTCCACTCCAAATCCATATTTTTTTTGGTTCATCATATCAGAAAAAGCTCAACAAAGAAAAATTTCAAGTAAACATCATCCATTTTATCCCTTATTCCATGCATTAATCTGTAACTTTTTGTTGAAAAGAAGGTTACGTACAAATCGTAAGTTTATTTTCGGTTTTTGGTTGAACTAAGCCGAAAATTTATTTCTGATTTTGTCTCTGTTTTGAAATTATGCAGCAGATTTCACTGTGCTATGTGTATTTATAATTTTTATTATGTTACATAGTATGATACACCCCGATATCATTCTTAAACCCGATGTGACCGATGTTTTATCGCCGGTCGTAGTTCCGCCTCTCGTAATTAAGTCGGTCGATTTTCGTGAACATTTTGAAAATGTTCAAAAATTTGAATTTCGGGACGATATGTTGCAGTGGATTCGTTAGAGGAAACGAGGTTAGGATTTCTATTGTGATAGCAAGGTCCGATAACGACACTAGTAGAAGAAATGCCTTTGTTATTTTGACTTGCAAAAGGAGCGAAAAATATGTGGCTCGCATTCAAAATTTGAAACGCCAGGAAATTGACACAAGAAAATGTGAGTGTCCGTTTCGGTTGTGTGGTTATCTCATGACCAACAATAAGTGGAAGTTTAATGTGATTAACGGCGAACACAATCATGAGTTAACTCCAAAGTTGGCCGGTTATCCAATAGCATGTCGGCTACTCCCAGATGAGAAAATTTGTGTTTTCGACATGACTTTGAATTTGGTACCTCCCAAAAATATTCTTCCAACTTTTAAGCGCAAAAGACCGGAGAGCACCTCTAATATCAAACAAGTGTACAATAAGCGCTATCAAATAAAGTTAGCCCTTCGGGAGGATCGAACCGAAATGCCATACCTTTTGAAATTTCTTGATGAGAACAATTATGTATGTAGGCACTAACGGGGTGATGATGGAGTAACTGTTAGAGACATTTATTGGAATCATCCCGATTCCATTAAATTGGTCAACACTTTTCCTACCGTGCTCGTAATGGATTCTACGTACAAAACCAACAAGCACATGCTACCGTTGTTGGAAATTGTTGGTGTTACATCGATTGAGAAGACGTACTCAGTTGGTTTTGTATTTCTCGAGTGCGAAAAAGAAGATAACTTTCAATGGACTTTAGAGGTGTGTTGGTCAATGTTGAAGGACCAAGAGGATATGCCAAAGGTAATTGTTACCGACCGTGATACGACATTAATAAATGTCATTGCAACCGTATTTCCGACTTCTTCCGCATTACTTTATAGGTACCATATTACAAAAAATATGAGAAGTCAGGTTAAACCTGTTGTGGGGTCGAAACAGGTAGATGGTGAAGATGGTAAGTTGATAAAGTCCGGTATTATTGTGGATAAAATCACGGCTGCATGGAATGTTATTGTTAATGCATCTACAAAAGAGATGTATACTGATGTTGTTTTACAATTCCGAGTTGTTTGTGAGAAATATCTGAATCTGTTGAAATATGTGGAGAGCACAATACTTGATCAGGTGAAGGAGAAATTTGTTTGTGCATGGACTGATCAAGTTATGCACCTCAGACATACAACATCAAACCGAGTTGAATCTGCGCATGCTTGTCTCAAGAATTGGTTGGCAAATAGCAAGGGTGATTTGATTACGGGTTGGGAAATTGTGAACCATATGATCATGAACTAGAATAATGAGATACAAACGACATTTGGTCGCAGTATCACGGTGTTGGAACACAGGTTCAAGGAGAATATGCTATATTCTCAATTGGTTGGTAACATCTCTCGGGCGATGCTTAATTATATTTTTCATGAGGCCAAAGAGCTTTAAATGTGGGTGATGACACCTCAAAGTGTGGGTGCACTATTGTGAAAACATATGGTCTCCCTTGTGTTTGTGTCATAGCCAAGAAGATGAGTGGTAATGTTCCGATACGTATGGACGAGGTCTCTATTCATTGGAAGAGACTTAGTTTTGAGGATGACGGGAAAATGAAAAGTGATAAATCAAATATCTCTACCCTTACCGAATGGGAAGCAATACAAGCGAGATTTTTGAGAGCTGATGACGCCACCAAACTCCACATCAAAGAAGAGTTTAGAAGGATTGCGTTTCCGGAGACCACGAATTTGAAACCACTCTCCCAACCGGTAAAAACAAAAGGTGCACCGAAGAAGTTGAAACCTACATCGGGCGACAATTCTACCACGAGGAGTCCTTCTTATTATGAACATGTTGAAAAAGTATTTACCGACTCACCTACACCGAAATCTCAAAAATATGCTTCCAAAGGTGCCCGTATTAGCAAACCACCGCCTACACCGGCTCCATCAAAAATATTGTTCATTGATCAAATGTCGGTTTTCATGCACAAATACGTTGAAAGGATCGTCAATGTGGGTGGTGACGGTAATTGTGGATTTCGAGCTGTTTCTTGTTTGCTAGGTAGCCATGAATAGTATTACAATACTGTGCGAGATACTCTGATCACAAAGTTGACAGAACATAAAGAGATGTACACACATGTGTTCGGGAGTAAAGAGAAGGTTCAGGAAATACATCATGCACTAGTACCTATTAAGGTTGGATGTGCACAAGAGGACAAATGGATGCGGTTCCCTGAAATGAGTCATCTCATAGCAAGTGCGTATGACAGGGTGTGTATTAATCTAACAAGATACAGTTTTTCGGAGACTTATTTTCCTCTGCGCATTGCTCCTACACCAAATCCCAGTGATCGTATAATTTGTGTTGGATGGATTTCAAATCCATGACATTTTGTTCAAGTCTACTTAAAACCGAGATGCCCTATACCACGCACATCACTAGAATGGACGCTTCATTTCACAGAACCATCGGAGACATGGCCGGACGATTTCATGGAAATGATGCAAGAATACAACAAGTTGAGGGAAATAGATATAGAAATAAATAGGAAAAATTCGAAAGGGGTGCCATCGGTGGATTTATTCGGCGACACTTTTTTCGGCTCTTTCAAGTAGTATAGGTAGCATTGTATGTTAACTTCATTTTGATAATGTATTATGATGTGGAAATATACTCATTTTTGTAATTTGACCACTTGCAAATTTTTTGAATATATGAGATTGTGTTATACTTGTTGTTTCTGTTATGTTTTTGGTTTTTCAAACCCAGACCATTTAGCGGAATTTAACTTCTGGTTTTGGTATTAAGTAGGAAACCAAAATTTAGCTTCCGATTTTATCATTGATAGAAAGATATGATATCTATGGTCAATGTTTACATCCTTCTACTATAAAAATATCTCTCCTCTTATAATTCTTCCTACTACAACACATCAAACCAGATATGGACATGAAATTAGACATCATATGGGTTGTTGGAGTTGTTCATTTTCCCGATGGCATACCGTCTCGCGAATTCAAGATCGCGTTGTACACCCTAATTGAAGAGGTACGTGAAACTTTGCAGGAACTTGTTCCTTACGACGACGGTCGAAAGGTAGAGAAGATCGAGTACTGCTCGCCATCATTCGACAATGAAGGGAATTTGCAGTTCATGAACGGTGAACTGAAGAACGAGGATGATTTACGGGCTATGTGGTCGGCTTATCGATTTTTCAAGAGAAAGTTCCAATCAAGCTAGATGCGACTTTATCAAGAATCGTCAATGTCATTGTGAGGATGTTTCAACGTCGCCCAAATATTGATTTGTAGTGTTCGATTTATGTTTAACTTTCGGTTTGTATTTGCTAAGTTTATGTATCTCTATGTTAGACAATGAAATGAATTTTTCTGGTTTTATGTTATGAATGAAACCTGAAATATAGTTACAGTACAGAACCATAACTTAATTTCCAGTTTGGCTTAAATTTTATCAGATGGTGGTGCGCACCAGAAATATATTTCTGGTTTTCAAGGGTAATTTAGGAATTTCGCGTGAGTGAGTAAGAAGGTCATGAGGGTAGAATAAGAAATCCACTTTTAACTTCTTCGAGTTATAAACGATCTCACACTTAACTTTCAAAACTTCATATATATAAAAAATGAGCAATGATATATGAACACTAACACTATGTTTGGTTTGCATGAATGATAAATAAGAGAAAGTGTATGAGTGGAAGACACACTTATCAAAATATCTTCCTCTATTTGTTTCAATAGAATATGGAAAGAAAGATTTATGAGACCCACACGTAAAATTGCGAACTTTTTTTTGGAATAACCACTTTTTTTTAAAAAAAATACAAAAATAACCAACTTTTGAAAAAATTTACGCAAACAACCAAGTTTGGGACAAAATACAGCGAGCCATCTCGGATGGCTCACCTAAATCGGGAGCGAGCCATCCCAGATGGCGCCTCCCTTCTAAATTTGTCCTAAAAGCCATCTCAGATGGCGCCTTAGTGTAAAACACAAGGCAAAAGCCATCTGAGATGGCGCCTTAGTGTAAAACACAAGGCAAAAGCCATCTGAGATGGCGCCTTAGTGTTAATTTAAAAAAAAAAAAAATCAATTTTTTTTTTATAAATACACACCCATCCCTCCTTCATTTTTCACATTTGTTCAACTTCTCATCTCATATTCTCTCTGATATTCTCTCTTATTCTCTGTATCTCTGTCTTTTTTTCTACCATGACATCTCCATACATCCATACCAGAGATGGATACGTTGTTTTCTCGGCTACAAAACCTCCAATGAAAATGAAATTTTGGCACATATTTACCATGGCCAAACTGAAAAAAGAGTTGATGCGTTGGTTAGAGGGAGAAATTGAAGATGGTGATGAAATTAGAAGGACTCAGAGGAAGCGAACAACCATGAACTTCGCAACTGGTCAACCTCGAATTTGGTTGGAGGAAGTCAAAATAGACGTCGACGTTATTGCGATGATGTATGGTTCCGATGAGATTGTTCTGACGGTTGTAGTGTCTTAAATAAATTTTTGTGTTGTTGATGCGTCATAGTTCATGTTGTTGTTTCTTTTTCCCGTGTAGTTTTTAATTTTGTTGTCTCTGTATTGGTGTTTGTAATAAATGCGAATTAATTAATGGAAAGAAGAAGATTTGTTACAATATTAAAAGTGCGATAAATGAAATACAAATTTTAGGATGTTGAGGTTGTAGCACTGGGACAATTTTTTCGATTGTGTCGGATTGACGACATAGACCACACTTTCTTTCTAGTTTATCAACGTCGTCCATTTCGGTTGTTATACGTTTGCTCTTGGGACGACCCTTTTATTTCTCCGCATTTGTTATGCCAAACTACTTCCCTTTGCGCAGCCAATAATCGCTTTTGCTCTTGGTTCAAGACATTGTTGTATCGTTGAGCAAGGTGCGAGACTTGTAAATTGGAGAAAGAAGTACTAGTGCATCCCGATGAACATGTGCACACGCCCAATGACATGAGAGCGGGGCATTGAAATGCTGAAATTTTCCACGATCGCACCACCGAGATGGTAGTTTAACCTGTACTCTTGTCTAGGCAAACCCTCATTGTGGTCGATTATCTCTTTGACAATGAAGTTATGGTTATGTCGGTCGAATCTTGTAACAAGATGAGTGCTAGCTTTGACACTCGGCCTTAATAAATTTGACTTTCACTCCACACTTGTCGGATTATACCATCGTTCCACTTTTCCTCTCTCTGTAAACAAGGAGGCCATTCTAAAATATGTTGTACTAACCAACGATTATTGGGAGTGCTCTTATGCCTTTGAAGGCGTCGTTCATTGATTCGACTAGATTTGTTGTTGTACGCACTCCATTGTCGTATGACCGTGTCCACTTTTCCACTGCAGATTATCACGCATGCGGGTTTTCAATCGATCATTGCGATAATATGCAAAACACGGTTGTGTAAGCGCGTATCTGCATTCATACATTTTCGAAGACGGTTATCTTTGATCTCGCACATGAAGTTTTGAGCGATGTGTCTTGCGCAATAAACATGTGTAGCGTTGGGTCGCCAACCGTTGGATTGTTGTACGCTCTCAATTGAGGCAAATTAGACAAAGATCACGTTGTGGTGCTACGTGTGTTCGAAGATGCTTTAGGAAGAAACTCAAGCTGCTCGTCTGCCTCTACAAGAGCATAGGCGATTGGGAACACGTTATTGTTGCCATCCCACGGCCATCAGTAGGGTGCCCTTGTATTTTTATGTTAATGTTTGGTAGTTTTTTATTCCCGAAAGTCTGGGAATAATGTCAATTTTATGTATTTGAATTTACTTAGAGATGTCAATAAGATAGGAAGATATAGTTGGGGTTCTTGTTCTTGCCGACTATACTCCTCGTTGTGTAAAATTGTATGAAAGACACATCAACTTTCAATGGATGTGCTTTCTTACTTCAAACATGGGGTTGGTGGAGAATGCAATCACTCGGTCCGTCACGACCTACCGTTCACTTTTCCTACGCAACAAAGTAAGTACATTGTTTATTTATTAAATTTTATTTATATCTTTCACATATATAAAATCCTAATATATTAAATGTTAATTCATTTAGGTTTAGCGTAGTGGGCATGGATTACGGAAAGAATCCGAGACACAATGTTCTCTATACCGTAATCTAATAGACCACCTTGGACCAACCGATGTACGTCATTTCTATTAACTCCAAATTATTTTAAATTTAACGTATATTATTTTATCATTATTATTAATCTCTATTATTTTTTTCAACAGTTTACATGGAGACCGTACTTGGTTTGGACCATGTACCAAATGATGAAGATGCGAGAGGTTTGGACATGAGCAATTATACGGTTCAACATTGTGGAGATGCACCAGACCGTGTCAAGATGCAGTTTGGTATGTTCCAAGACATACCCCGCGATCCGATATGCTTGGATCCTTGGCATCTAAAAAGGGTCGATGCCCAATGGGGACTCAACAATTGGAGGAATTTTGCCAGGGAGTATTGTAGGATGTGGAAAAACCGAGCAGACCATATCTTACAATTTCCCGTTTATGAAGATGACGAGATTATGCAACACTCTCGTTACATTGCTTGGTACCGACGATCCACGGTTCGGATATGCATGTTTCCCAACCTCGCTATTTGGTCGACCCTCGCACCCAGTGGAGGCAACCTCAAGAGTCACAACAACAAGAAGCGCTACCGCCAACAACAACCTCAACAACAATCCCAACAACAACCAACACTACCAACAACAAGAACCACAACACTACCAACAACACTACCAACAACCACCCCAACACTACCAACAACCACAACAATACTACCAACAACCACCCCAACACTACCAACAACCATTCCAACAACACTACCAACAACCATCCCAACAACACTACCAACAACCATCAACTTCCGCCAATCAACCCGGACGTAGAACCACCACCACTCAATCAACCCCAACCCCAACAACAACCTCATCACCCACCCACCAATACTCACATATGCCACACACCCAAGTTCAATACACCGAACAAAGGGCATATGTCCAACCCCTATATGGGTCCATCTACATATCACCTCACCCGACCACGCTTCTCAAGAATATTCCCAACCAACCCAACATTCCACCAACCATCGTCGTACCAAACCCCGCCATTCATATGGGTGCGAGACTCCTAACACCAATTTCCTTTTACCCCACATTCACGGTCCACATATACGGATGAGGACTGCTATAGTCCTCAAATGGACCCTAACCCCAACCGCGACGACCAAGCTTGAGAACATGGGGACACGTTTATCTGGCCCGGTGCAACAAGCAATGTAAATCTTGAGGCATTCATGGATCCTGATCTCATTCACTACGGGCAGCCATCAACCCATGATCAGGTCCCATCGACCCAACAACAACCAGATCCAGAACCTCGCATCAGACGAGTTAGGAGAGGACGCGCATGTGGAACCGGTGGTCATCTACGAGTCCCGGGTCGCCATGAATGAACTTATGTAATCGCTTTTTGCTGTAATCAAAATTTATAATACAATATTTATTTCACAAAATTGTCGTGCACTTTAATTTAAATTGAAATTTTTTTATTTTTTATTTTAAAAAAAATACACTAAGGCGCCATCTCAGATGGCTTTTCCCTTGTGTTTTACACATAGGAGCCATCTGAGATGGCTTTTAGGACAAAAAATGAAGGGAGGCGCCATCTCCCTTGGCTCCTGCACCTGATTTTCAGTGCAGGAGCCATCCTAGATGGCTCCTGCTTGTATTTTTGTCCTGAAACTTGGTTATTTGGGTAAATTTTTTCAAAAATTGGTTATTTTTGTATTTTTTTTTTTAAAAGTTAGTTATTCCAAAAAAAAATTCTAAAATTGCTTCCTCTCAATAATGGACAGAAAGTGTTATTTTACTGGTATTCCATTTTTATCCTTATGCATACATAAAATATATATTATAAATAATTATAAAATAAATATTTTTTTTATTGAACATAATAGTGAAAAATATTTATATTTATATTTATATAATATATATACATATTAATACTTATGTTCATGTATTTAAGTTAATACATTAGTTAAGAATTTATTATTAAAAAATAAATAATAAATATACCATTCATTTTATCATAAGGATATTTATGTGATTTTATAAATATACCGCTTTCTTTCCTCTCACTTTCTATTCAATTTCACTTATACTAAACAACTAAAAAAATCATCTTATTTTCTTCTTCGATTCTATTCATTTTCACTCATTAAATAGATTTTTTTTGGCAATAACCATATTTTAAAAAAATCCCCGCAAATAACTATGTTTTGAAAATATTTACGCAGATAACCATATTTCAGAAAATATTTGCATGTAGTCTCCATCTGAGATGGCTTATGCACTAAGCAAATACACTTAAGCGCCACCCCAGATGGCTCCTCCTCTTACTTTAAGCCATATCAGATGGCCGTTCCACTTGTTTCTTAGGAGTATGAGCCACCTGAGATGACTGCTACTTGATTCATGTTTTTTTTTAAATACAATACCCATATCTCCTTCATTCTTCACACTTTCTCAACTTCTCTTCTCATTTTCTCTCTTTTTTTGTGTCATGACATCACCATAAATCCATACCAGAGATGAATATGTTATTTTCTCGGTCACCAAACCTCTGGTGAAAATGAAATTTTGACACATTTTTACCATGGTCAAACTGAAGAAAGAGTTGAAGTGATGGTAAGAGAGAGAAATCGAAGTTGGTGATGAAATTAGAAGGATCCAGAGGAAAAGAACGATCATGAACTTCACAACTGGACAACCTGAAATTTGGTTGGAGGAAGTCAAAATAGACGTAGACGTTATCGCAATGATGTATGGATTCGATGAAATTATTTTAACGGTTGTAGTATCTTAGATTTTTGTTTGTGTTGTTGATGTTTTATTTTCATGTTGTTTTAATCGTGATGTGTTTTATGTTGTTGTCTGCGGATTGATGGTTGTAAGAAATGATATTAATGAAAATTTTTTTTGTTATAATATTCAAAAGTGCAGATAATTTCCATACAATTTTCATGTTGTCGAGCTTGTAGCATGTGTAGGACAATTTTTCCGATTGTGTCCGACTTGACAACATATACTGCACTTTCTTTATAATTTGTTAAGGTCGTCCATTTCAGTTGTGATACGTTTTCTTTTAGGACGACCCTTTTTATTTCTTCGCATTTGATTGTTGTGCCAAATTACTTCCCCTTCGTACGCATGCCAATAATCTGGTTTCGCTACCAGTTGGAAGACATTGTTGTATACGTTGAGCAAGGTCTCGGACTTATAAATGGGAGAAAGAAGTAGCAGTGCATAGTGATGAACATGTGCACATGCTGCAATGACATGAGAGTAAGGCATTCGAAAGGCCTGAAACTTTCCACAGTTGCACCAACGAGATGTTAGTTTACCCCTATACTCTTGTCTAGCCAACCCCTCGTTGTGGTCGAGTGTCTCTTTGACAATGAAGTTATGGTTATGTCGGTCGAATCTTGTAACATGATGAGTGTTGGCTTTGACACTTTCGGCCTTAATAAATTTCATACAACTTCTACTCCATAGTTGTCCTGATTGTACCAATGCGCTCCACATTTCACCTCTTTGTGCAAACAACGAGGCCATCCTAAAATATGTTGAACTCACCAAAGCGGTTATTGGGAGATTTCTTATGCCTTTGAATACGACGTTCATTGATTCGATTAGATTTGTTGTCATGTGACCCCAACACACTCCAATGTCTTATCACCTTGTCCATCTTTCCACTGGCAGATTATCAACCCACGTACATGCATCTGGATTTGCCATTCTAATCTGGTTACGATAATATTTAAATCGTGGTTTTGTTAGTGCGTACCTTGCGTTCATAACTGTTTTCCGAAAACTCTTATCTTTGATCTCGTGCATGAAATTTTGAATGATATGTTGTGCAATACACATGTGTAGAAGGGGGGTGTGCCAACCATTAGCAGGATTGTTGTACGTACTCTCAATAGAAGCATGTCTGTCAGAAATTAGGAAAAAATCTGGCTGTGGAGCTACGTGTGTTCGAAGATTCTTTAGAAAGAAACTCTAAGCACCTCCAGTTTGTGCCTCGACAAGAGCATATGCGATTGGGAAAACATTACTATTGCCATCTTGTGTGATGGTCATCAGTAACGTTCCTCTGTATTTCCCGTACAACCACATTCCATCTATATGTATAATAGATTTGCAGTGTGCAAACCTAGTGATGCAAGGTTGAAAAGCCCATAAAAGTCGAATGAATATTCCATGCCCGCTGACACAGGTACCGTCTGGGCATACGCCGACAAAGTTTTGATAACATAAACTGTTCCGGGAGCATACGTTTGCAGTGCATTCAGGTAGCGAGGTAACTATTTGTATGAATCCTCCCAGTTACCGTATATTTGCTTAATAACCTTGGTTTTTGCTAACAAGCCTTTCTGTATGAGAGGGTATAGTTGTATGATGTAGTGATGTGCGAGATTATTATTTTCATCTTCAGTGACGGATCACAGTTGATGAGAGGTAAGGTTTCTTGACAGATTAGATCATAACTCAATTTACGGTGATCTTGTGATTGCGTGGAATTAACACAATTGTGTTCGGTCATAGAGCCAATTACCCAACAATCACCCTTGATCCTGTATGATGCAGTTAGAGTAAACATACACTCTGAGTGTGTACATTCGATTTTGTATCTGTCTGCATTTGTTCGATTCACCCAAAAGTCATAGTTGTTTATCATGTGGAACTTTTTTATTGCTCACACACAATCTTCTTTTGAACGAAATTTGTCTTTCACTTTTAAATTTGTATCTGACTGCACATGAGGATTATAAAAAATATCAGATGATGGGTCATCTAAGCCAATGTTGAGGGTAGTCATGTACAGAGGTGGTGTGTATATTTCTTGTTGAGGCAATTCACGTTCTTCATCGGCCTCTAAATCTTCGTTTACCATGTTGTCGAGCTCCATCTCTTCACCGTCCTCCTCTTCGTCAACAAGGTCCACCTCAGCTTGTTCCTCATCCATGGGATCAACCATTTATGCATCCTGGAACACGACGTACAACTCAATCGAGTCGTACCCTGAATAATCATGATTATAAAATATATTATGCAGGTCTTCGTTGTCTTCAACAACTACCTTGTAAAATGTTAGTTGGTTTTCATTAGTAAAAACAGGATGTTGGTAGAATGACGTCGAACCTCGCTGAAGTTTGGTCTCGAGTCTTTGTTTGAAATAGGAAAAATTCGCTTTGCTATTTAGACAAAATTGAATATTTTCGGTGTTTTTGAATAAAAAACCTAAGACCTCACTATTTAAAGTTTAATTTCACAACAGTGTCCCGTTCTTAAATTTGAATCGAATTTTTTTTTTTTACAAATACACTAAGGCACCATCTCAAACATTTTTTTTTTCTTTTCCTTTGCACTAAGGCGTCATCTGAGATGACTTTTAAGAAAAAGCTTGCACTTAGACGCCATCCCAGATGGCTCCTCCTTGTAAAAAAACAATGCAAGTGCCATTACATATATACTTTTTCTGATTATTTATGTATTTGTTTTTCATAAGCCAAAAAAAACATATGTATATATAAAAGCAGTCTTATTGTATTTAAGGGGAAAATAAAAAATATTATAAATATATTGTGTAGGACAACTTTTTAGATGTCAAATTAACATTCCTGGTAACAAATTAAAAATGGCTTTCCTTGGGGGCGTATTAGCAAATAACAGATGTGCTTATCAAAATGTCTCGAGAAAATAAAGACTAGCAAACGTAAAGATATATTCACCAAGTCCAAGGTAAAGTAAAAGACAAACTATGTAGCATGTATCACCTGAAAAAGTATCCTTTTTGTTCATAAATGCTACTGGTATATATTAAAATAAATACATCTGAATTTGAGTAGCAATTTTTGTAGCTATGTACTCTCTGTACAAGAAATGTAAGAAAATAATGTGGTTGACACAAAAATAACTATTGAGAGGAAGAACTCAAGAGTCCAAAGCCCTCATAAAAACTTCTTGCTGCCTTGAGTAAATTGGGGGTGTCTACCTCCATATCCCATTTCTCAAACCGGAGTGTGTATGTGTGTGTGAGAACAAAATTCTGTGGTTATATCACAGACGTAAAGTCACCTATGAGAGTAACTTCTTCATATTAGTCAAGAAAAATTTAGATCCCGTAGTAATTCAGCCGTAGAGTATCAAAAACAATATACTTGCCAAGCTTTACAAACTGATGCTGTAAGATGTATACTCATCTTCCAGAGGCATGATATTTACTATTTTTAGGCCAACATGAGTTTGTCCCCTGTATGTTTAGAAAGTTATCACTATCAGTATATACAAAACAAAGAGTGGAGTTCTGGAAAAAGTACTACAAATTTATTTAAGACTACAACATCTAAAAATATATATTGATCAATACCAGATGAGATGAAATAGGGTACACATTGCATCTGGAAACATATTTAAATAAAATCAAGTAAAACATTGAAATGTAACCAGGATTGCAGAAAGGTGCAGAATTCAAATATGATGAGTTTTCTCCTTAGCCCATGACAAATTTTGATATAAATTACAAAAAATATTCCAACAGAAATTCTATGTTCTGCATTAAATGAAAAGAAAGGTATGCACTATGCACCGGCAACATTTTAAAACAATCTATTTTGCTTAACAAGTTTTATACATCAATTTCTCAAACTGACAATGAGAGGCAATGGCGACTTACATCAAATTTATCATCCTTTAAGCTTTCCAGTGACTCGGCAAGCTCAGCTTGCTTTGAAGTAGTTGCAAGCAGTGCCTAAAATGAAGAAGCAAACTCAATCAATACAGTAATGTGAATTCTTTAAACAATATGTCCTCCAAAAGGATCAATTTTATCACAGGACACTGGCCCTACCTTCCTTGTCTTTTGTAAGTCATACTCTATTCCTTTTATCCGACTCAGCGACTCTTGAAGAATATCTTCTTTCTCAGGAGGAATTGTTCTAGGTTTATTAGCCATCTCGGTCACTACTGCCTCTAAATTTTGCAATCTCCGCCAAATCGGTTCCTTTACTTCCTGAGTGATTATTTGTTCTGAAGAGCTGGATTCCACTAGCTGGATTTTCTGATGGCTTCCTGGTTGCTTTTTTGCAGAGCAAACCATACAAAAACTCACCAATGCTGCAAATACTACATATATACAAGCTAACACTTTGACTATGATTTGATTCAAGGTACTAGTGACATAGGACATCAGCTTCTTTGGTTGTTTTCTTGAATGATTGTTGCTTAAACCACCTATCAGATGCATCATTTTTTAAAGTAAAGTTAGTGCGGGATATGGAACTCTTCTAATTGGAAAAGGGGACAAGTCAATGTGGTTCAAACAGTTAATAAAATTGTCAGATACAACATTTCATCAACAAAGAATACAACATTCCAGAGCATAAAAACTGAATTTCCAAAAAAGGTATCTGGCTCAAGGAAATATAAAAGCCATAATATTAATTCTGCTCTAAAACATGTATAGCCTTAGGAACATCTGTCACATGACTTAGTTAAGTCTAGACCAAGGGAAATGATTTTCTAAATAAATTTAAACTACATCAAATTCCTCCAACTAGGTTTTTACATTGAGCCTCTAATTCATCCTTACAAAATGGGCTTGTAAGGAGAGGATGGCCACTAGTTATAAACTCATTTTAGGCCTTATCACTATTCAATGCGGGACTTGGATTTTTCCAAACACCTCTTATCATTTTCGCCAAATTTGAGTCATGTAAGCCAAGATTAATCTGAGGTTATGTAGCATATTCTATTATTATCATATAAAGCAGTAAACATGAACATCATAGGACAGATATAAATAAATACACAAAGGATTATTTATCTTTTAGTCCTCCAAAATATGGTGAAGTTTAGTCTTAGTTTTTGAACTTTAAAATGTATCTTTTCCTCCTCCATTTCCTAAAATGTGTTATTCGTTGTTCTCATTGCAGGCTCCATCACATTAACTGTTAAGGTGTCAAACGGAGTAACACCTCTAACCTGTTTACTTAGGAAAATAATATGTGTTGATAGCTGATGAGTTTAAAACATCTCCCCTTTACCAAGCCACGTCATTTCCCCTATTTACCAAATTGAAAATGAAGCTCTACTCTTCATATGTTGTTTCTACTTCTTCATTGGTCTATCAAAATCTGTTCAGCGCTAAGGTGGGAATTACTTCCACGTTATTTTCCAATGATGGGAAGGACAGGAATTCTCACACCTTCCATCCCCAGAAGGAAAAAATGATGTGGTGTAGATCATGATGGATCTCTAGTGGCTGGAAGGGTCTCTATCGTGCCCAAGGCAGTTGATGGAGCATGCTCTCTAATCAAAGAGATTAGCCTCCTTTTTCCAACTATGGGTGATCAGATGGCACGTAATCTTGCCGGGGTATTTTCGGAGAGCGCGGCACATTGTAGAAGTACAACCTGAAACTCATTGGGGAGAAACTGAAAGCCATAAAGAAAGATGAGGACAAAGAGTTGTTCAAACAAGCCAAGAAGAATATTGGTATTAAGAAAGAAACCGCCTTCTGGTATCAGTACCTGTTACAGTTTTGAATCTGTAGAGAGCATAGAAAAATGGAGAAAATGGAAAACTGTATTGAATGAATGAGAGTTTGTTACAAGATATATATAGGTAGTTATATCCTAACAATCTAACTGTATCACATAGTGACAGCTGTTACACATAGTGACAACTCATCATTCTAACACTTAGGCTTATATCTCTAATATTCTCCCCTCAAGTTGAGGGTGGTTGACTGACTGTTGATTTGGCAACAACTCTCAACTTGCTCCTTAGCTCAATGAACCTGGAAGTAGAGAGAGGCTTAGTGAGGATGTCTGCCCACTGATCTTGAGCTGGGACATGAGAAACTGTGATGCATTTACTGAGCACTTTCTCCCTGACAAAGAAAATATCCAGCTCCATATGTTTGGTTCTAGCATGGAGTACTGGATTGTGAGCAAGGGCCACTGCACTTTGGTTATCACACAGGATTCTAGGCACTTTGTATTTAACCCTCAGCTCATGCAACAATGATTGAAGCCAGAGTATTTCAGCAGTGGCATGAGCCAAGCTCCTGGATCTAGCAACAAGGGTTTGCTTCTTTGCCCACCAGGAAACTATGTTAGGCCCAAGAAAAATGCAGGCACTAGAGGTGGACCTGCGATCATCTGGATCTGATGCCGAGTCTGCATCACAGAATCCATGATGGCTATAGGATTAGCAGTGGAGGCAGGAGCAAGCAACAGGCCATGATTTAGAGTGCCCTGCAGATACCTCAGAATCCTCTTGACAGCCCCTTCCAATGGTCTTCAAGAGGATTAGATAAAAACTGACAAACTTTGTTGACAGCATAGGAGATTTCTGGCCTTGTGATGGTTGCATATTGTAGAGCACCTACAATAGACCTGAATTTTGTGGGATCAATCACAGCAGCTGAACCAACTCTGGAGAGCTTGGTGCCAGAAGCCATTGGTGAGGCTATGCCTTTTGCAGAAGCCATATTAGACTTAAGGAGAAGATCCTTGAGATACTTAGTTTGAGATAGCAGCTGGGAACCATTAGATAGATGCTGGACTTCAATGCCTAAGAAGTAGTCCAGCTGGCCCAAATCTTTAAGGGAGAATGACATATTAAGTTTAGTAATTAATTGTTGAATAAATTCCTTGGAAGTTCCTGTGATGATAATATCATCAACATAAACCAGAACCAAAGTGCAGTTTGTGGAGGTGTGTAGCATGAAGAGAGAGGGATCACACTTGCTAGCAGTAAATTGCAGTGCTAGCAAGACACTCTTCAGCCTGTCAAACCATGCCCTAGGGGCTTGCTTAAGCCCATAAAGAGCCTTATGTAACTTGCAGACTAGGGAAGAATCAGAAGCAATGAAACCTGGGGGCTGCACCATGTAGACCTCCTCAGTGAGAATGCCATTGAGAAAGGCATTGTTGATGTCCAACTGCTGAATGGGCCAGCCATTAGTTATGGCCAGAGTAAGGACAGTTCTGATTGTGATAGGTTTCACAATTGGAGAAAAGGTTTCAGAAAAGTCAAAACCCTCCACTTGGTGAAAGCCCTTAGCAACTAATCTGGCCTTGAATTTGTTCACAGTGCCATCAGCATTTTCTTTGACACGAAATACCCACTTACAGCCAATTGGCTGTCTGTGTGCAGGGGGAGGAACCAAAGTCCAGGTGTTATTCTTGAGCAAAGCATCATATTCAGCCTGCATAGCCTTGAACCACTAAGGGTGATCCAAAGCTTGTTTGTAGGAAGTTGGCTCAGTATGAGTAAGGAGTAAAGTGGGTTGTAGTCTGGGTTGCACAATACCATTCTTTCCTCTGGTCCGCATAGAATGAGTATTGAGAGGATGAATTCTGGAAGGAGGAGGTGATGAAGATGAGGCACTGATTGGTGCCTGTGAGGGAGTAGCTTGAGTAGAAGAGCCAGAACTATGATTGGAAGCACCATGAGAGCCAGAATTTTGAGATTGATTGACTGCACTCTGAGATTGATTGGCTGCACTCTGAGATGGACTAGCCACCAGAGGAATAGCTGCAGATTGAGAAGATCCAGAAGCAGAAGGAAGATTGTGACCGTGCAGCGGGAGTGAGAGGCGAGCGGGCGCTTGCTTGAGAATCATGCCCAGGAGTGATGCCTGCAGAAGTTGAGGCAGTCAAATTATCATTGACAGCAGGAATTGGCACAGATGGGTAGTGAGAAGTATTGGAGGGCATAGGCTTAGGAGAAGAATTTATGCCTGGAATGGAGGAAGGAAATAGTGCACCATAAGGAAAACGAGCCTCATTAAACAGAACATCCTTTGAAACAAAAATCCTACCACTAGAATCAAGGCATTTGTAGCCTTTGTGAGAAGGAGAATAGCCAAGGAATACACACTCTTTGGAGTGCATATCCAGTTTGTGTCTATTGTAAGGTCTCAAAAGTGGAAAGCAAGCACAACCAAAGGACTTGAGGAACTTGTAATCAGGAAGTCTGTGGAACAAAGTTAGAGAAGGTGACTACTTGTTTTGCATTGGGGTAAGGAGTCTGTTTATGAGATATGTAGCTGTAAGAAAGGCATGGTCCTAAAATTGCAAGGGCAGGTTTGCTTGTGCCAGGAGAGTGAGTGAGTCCAGTTTCAACAATGTGCCTGTGTTTCCTCTCTACTGACCCATTTTGATAGTGAGTATGAGGACAGGCTAGCCTGTGTGTGATGCCAAGAGTGTTAAGGTAAGGGGTGAGAGGCTTAAACTCCCCTCCACCATCAGTTTGAATAGACTTAATCTTGTGATTAAGCTGAAGCTCCACTAAATTCTTAAACTGTTTGAAAGTGTCTGCAGTGTGAGACTTCAATTTTAAAGGAAACACCCAGGTATATCTGTTGTAGGCATCAACACAGGTCAGAAAATAAGTGTAGCCACAAGATGAGGTAACAGGGGCAGGACCCCACAGATCACAAAAAATTAATTCAAGAGGCAAAGTGTAAATTGCATAGACGCATGAGAAGGCAGCCTATGAGCTTTGCCCAAACAACAAGCTGAACAGAAATCAAGAGGAGTTTTATTATGAATTGAGATATTACAATTTGTGAGGACATGCCTAAGAATATCATGACTAGGGTGCCCTAACCTACAATGCCAAAATTGATATAAGCTAGGAAAAGTAGAAGACATAGTATTGTCTTTATTACAAGATAACAGCAAAGGTGCTTTAGCACTTAGACTAGAACTAGAGCCTTGAAAAGAGGAAACTGGAGCAACTGCTGACTGCAAATTATCAAACTTGTAGAGACCATCATGCCCAAGTGAGCCTTTTAACAGAACTTTAGAAGTAGCCTGGCATTTGACAAAGCAAGAATTAGCATGGAACTCAAAGAATACAGAGTTATCTCTAGCAAATTGACTGACACTGACAAGGTTTTTGGTGATGGCTGGAACAAGCAAGAGATTATTAAGTTCAAGGAAGTTTCAGGACAATATGGTGAAGAAAAAGTTAAAGAGCCAAGAGACTTGATTGACAGACCTTGACCATTGCCAACCTACACCTGTTCTGATCCTGAGAGAGACACATCATCAGTGAGATTAGCAGGGTCTGGAGTGACATGGTGAGTGGCTCCAGAGTCAGGGTACCAGGCTTGATTGTAGAAAGAACTGTTGATGTCTGTGCCTGCAACAAGAGCTTGTGGCCTAGCAGCACTGTATTGGTTGTTGTAGTGAGGAGCTTGTGGCCTAGCCGTCATGGTGTGAGGTGCAGCAGGACGATAGTTAGGGTGATTCCACACATGAGGCTGCTAAGGTCCATAGCCTCCATAGCCAGCATAAGGTGAGGGAACACCATAATTTGCATAAGGATATGTAGCATGACGATAATAGCAATAGCTAGCATCATGCCCTGGCTTGTAGCAAATCTGGCATTGAACATAGCCTCTGTTTCCAGGTCTACCACCACCACGTCCTTGAAATCTACCACCATGAAAGCCACCACGTCCTCCAGACTAAGGATTGAATTGCTCAGCAGTTTGAGAATCAGGGAAATTCTGTGGAGAATTACTAGCCTGAGTAGCTCCTTGAGTGAGATTCACAGCAACAGTATCCGTGACTTCCTTCTTCGTTTTGTCATTACGAGATTCTTGAGCAAGAAGGAAAGATTCAAGTTTATCAAGAGAAGTGAAGTCAGATTTGGTGTTGACGGCAGCAACAACAGGATCATACTCAGCAGGTAATGCTTCAAGAATCAGTTCAATCTGATCTCGAAGGAGAACGGGATCACCGATGGACATGAGAGTGCTGACGATGGTGCGAACACGTGCCATGAACCTAGAGATGGAGCACATACCCTTGGAGAGTGATCGGATCTCCGATCGTAACTGACGAGACCTAGTTTTCATCTGTGTATTGCAATACGCATGAATTTCGTCCCAAACTTGCCATGAGTGATGAAGGAGAACGAAGCGAGGAAGAAGAGAATCAGAGATCGTGGAAAGAAGCCACGTGCATAGCAGCGCATCTTGTTCTTCCCAGGATACGAACGCTAGATTCTCAGTTTGCGATTCACGATCTGCAACCGTCAAGAATCGCTCCGGGATGAGGGGCGAAACAACGAACTTCACCATTCGCGTGCCTCGAAGAACTCCTTCGACTTGTTGGAGCCATTGACGATAGGTTGATTCATCGAGTTTCACCGAAATTTTCTGCTTGAAAGTTGTAGTAGCGGTGGCGGCGGAAGTCGCGTCTGACGACGAAGAAGAAGGCGTCATGGAAGCAAAAAGCTGAACCACGCTTAGTGAGTTCAGAAAAAAACTCTAGATACCATGTTACAGTTTGGAATTTGTAGAGAGTATAGAAGAATGGAGAAAATGGAAAACTGTATTGAATGAATGAGAGTTTGTTACAATGATATATATATATATATATATATATATATATATATATATATATATATATATATATATATAGATAGACAGTTATATCCTAACAATCTAACTGTATCACATAGTGACAGCTCTCATCATTCTAACACTTAGGCTTATATCTCTAATAGTACCAACCTCAAAGAGTGCCTCCAAATGGACAACCATATCAAGTATCTGTTGTTTGTGAGGCCAATTTTCACTCTTGGCAGCACAGGAGATGGGATTGCACGTAATAGAGAAAGTTTGGTGGAAATTTGCTAGGCTAGTTCAGTGTTAGCTTCACCAATCAAGTTTTGATTGAAATCACTTCATTAAAAAAAATACGAGCTCAAGGTTATGAAGGATTGGGTTGACAGTGCTGTTGTTAATATTATTTGTTCCATTGAGAATATTGATCCAATGCGGGTCCACATTGGTGATTCTATCATTACTGTGCAAGTGCAAACTCTGATGGGTAAAGAATATCAGCATTAGGATTCTGTTATATTGACAAGGAAGAAGGACAAATGAGGAAGAGTACGGTTTCATTTTGAATTGGGCAGATTGCAAGAATGACCTATCCTGGTGAGGGGGAGACATTTTAAACACATTTGCAGCCAATATGGATTATTTGATTGTACAAAACTGAGGTGTCATTCCATTTGAAACATTGTCGATTAATAACACAATGTTCACAACAATGATCAGTGGACCACGAATAGCACATTTCAAGACCAAATTTTACCTTATTTTGTGGACGTAAATTATAATAAACCCAATAATAAACCACAAGATAAACCCTAATTATAATGCTTTTGAATGACGTACTTTGTAAACCAACATCACCAACTTCTTTGGCATCATTGTTTGGCTCATCTAGGTTGCAGATAGGTATGCTCATCCTTTTCTGCAATATAGTTCCATATCATACATGAGTTGCAGTTAGTAAATATTATAAATATACAAATTACTGAAAATTGACTTTTACTTCTATTTAATATTAAAGGTTACATAAATTTTCAGTTTTATTCCAAAACTTTTTCCTTCTTTAATGAAGTTTAATTATGTCCTGCAGTTTAAATTTTGGCACCTATGGTATTTCACTATCATATTTCCATCAACCTATATGTTAGTAGGAATTGGAATGGGGTCAAAGAAGGTCGCACATTCACTGTATTTATAATTATAAATTTAAGATAAGCACTAAATAAATATTATACTAACTTCCTTTTAAGTTTGAAATCTTTATCTTGGCTTTAGTTTTAGTTCCTCAAATTTGTGATTTGTCAACAAAAGCATGTCAGCCTTTATTTTCATAAGCAAAACTGACACACGTTAGCTAGTATAGAAACCAAGGAGTGTTTCACTAACTATCTACTTTATTTATAGAAATTCTAGATAAAAATAAGATGTAAAATCTCAATATTCCAAGATAAAGAGAAAATGTTTTTAATAACACTTTTGATGCTTCTAATTTGGAGTTTACTTTGGTCCTCAATTTTTTCGAGGGAATCAAATCCTCCAATTTTCAAAATTAAGCAAATATGATCTAATTGTCAAGTTTCTTTTATGCAAACTCCATGCATTATCAATTTTTCATGCTCCACAGATGTATGCATAGAGGGTGTATTAAGTGAGTATTTGAGAAGATAATCTTCACCATACAACAAGAGAATGGTTGTGAACTGTGATTAATTCTTTCATGATCACAGCCAATATGCTTCCTGTATGTAAACACAGAATTATATACAAGGAAAACCTTAATAGTAAAAATTCTAATCAATATCTCAGCAGTAGTATCAGTATAAATAAAAATTCTCCAATTTAATAATTCTTAGTATTCCTTTTCTTCTCTCTAAACCTAGACCTTCTACATGTATAAGATAACACAAAAAAAATGAAAATAGAAAGACAGCTTACATTCTCACTAGAAGAAACTGTTTGCATAAAAGTTGAAGGAATTAACGCTGCTTCTGACGTTGATCCGGGTTCCGATATTTCAGTGCTTGTAACCTGTGAAGAAATAATTGTGAGTGATGTTCCACATCATGCAAAAACATTATGAATGTGACTCGTAAATTGTGCAAAAAAGAAGAATACTGTACTCAAACTTAACCAATTTATGAGTGACCATGCTGGCATATGACTCAGCATCTAATCTATCAGCAACAGAAGAACTTCCAAATTTCATTGGCTTTGTTGCGTCTCTAGAATTTAACAACTGTACATAGCACAAGAGAGTATTAGCTGCAGATTTGAGCAGTAATTGTTGATGGAATTCAAACAAATACAACAATCCTAATCATGCCATACTCTCAAAATGTCAGGATCATTCCAAGGTCCCTTGTTAGATCTAAGACATCCTCCATCATTTGGGCATGAACAACTTCCACCCAGAAAATCAGGAAGTTGACTGTTCAAAAGCAAATGTTCGTATAATATTCATTATTACAGACATAGAAGCAGTTAATTAGCTGAGACAGTACAAAAACAACAGAAACCTTGCGTCTATGACCTCTAACAATCTGCTCTGGAACTTGTTGCCCAAAACCTGTAAATCCGGCATGAATCATTTAGACTCGTCATCCCTTTCTAAAGGTAAATCAAAGCAAAAAAAGAAAGATATATACATTTATTTTGGCTGTGGTCCTTGGATCAAGAAATCCTTTTGCTGTATTCCATATTAGCTTGAACCCACTACCAGCATTAACAATGAACATTTGGTTTAATGTCTGGAAAAAGAAGAGCATATTCAGAAATGCACGAGGTCCGTGTACCAAAATTACCAAAGGCAACTTTTGGTTTGCAGTAAGGGTACAGAGCATTGTAATTTTTGTATCCCTAATTCAGGTTCCTTTTTGACATGTATTTGAGTGCACATACATGCATGCCTCCATGTCAACATATGCATGACAACATGAATTGTATAATGACAAGAAACAAGAACACTGAACTCAGTAGGAAAATAAACACATATAAACGTAATCTGTCCGAAATTCCTTTTTTTTGTCATCATGAAAAGAAATAGTTTGCATACCTATTTTTTAAAATCTTTTAAAGAATCTCTGAATTGAACTAATGAGATTGCCACTTTAAAGATCACTACTATGATTTGCTTACAAAGTTAAATTCAACATCCTAGAACATTTAGTTACCTCAGGGTAGTTATCACCGTCAATTTTTTGCATGCGCATAACAAGTTCATTTGCAAGTTTGCTAAAGCTCAACCAGTTCTGCATAATATACGAAGTAGCAATAAACTATGGTTTCCATAGTATGTTATTTAGGCTAGTCTGTATGTCGTTATAAGCATAGAATTTACCACGCCGTGCACATCAATTATTGTTGTTGTTCTATGTATGATCCGCTTTGCTGCAATAGAACATGCTGGGAATTTCTCTTTAAACATTTTCTCAAATCCCTGGACATGATATCTTAAAAATCGATCTATTGTGGTGACATTCATCAAATTGTTGGGTTCAACTTTTCCAAGTCTCTCGATATAAACTGGTCGCCCCTCTTTGTCCACACCATGCATACCATGAGGGTAAAAACGCTGAACGTCTTCATACTCCTTATATATGAAATCCTACACATTATGGATCGTTTAATGTTCCTTCAGATGAAAAGATTAAAATAATTCCAGATCAAACAAATAATATTGGGGAAAATCTTTTATAGGAATACTACACAGGATTTTTCATTGCTACAACTAGATGCTTTGAGTGGCTGTTTTGAGTTGAAAACTCCGATAAGCTCTTTCAATCTTTGTGTACAAATAATCAAGAAAGACTAGCTTCCCTATTAAGTAAAAGGAAAACCGACTAGTACCAAACTATACCTGTATAATAGAATCTACTCCATTCTCCTTTCTCCAATGGAGCATATCTGCCCACATCTGGACTGTTTTATCAATGTCAAACTTTCTGGCCTTCAGAAACCTGCAGCATTAAAACAGTAGCAGCCTGTAACACAGCATGTGTAGAACATTTCTTTTTGAACAAAAACTTGTATAGGAAAATAATCTTCATCCACTCTCCTTGACTTTTCAAAAAAAAATCTATTCTCCTTGATAGAAGTTTCTGGAAAGTTTTTAAAACATTAATGGACGGCAATCTGGATAAATAATTCATAAAATGAAACTTGTGATTCAACCCTGTTTCAAAAGGGGATGAATACTCCAAACTGATAGCAAGAACATATTGTTTGACTTTCCGCCTTAATTGCGGTCCACCCCAAGTCGCCTTAATTGCGGCACTTTGGCTTGCCTCATTGCAGCCTCCAACACCTTCATTGTGTTGGTTTTGAAAGGGTGGATTTAGTCCCACATTGCTTAGAGATATGACATGTGTTGTGTTTATAACTGGGGGCAATCCTCACTTTACAAACCCGTTTTGTATGGATGAGTTAGACCCAACCCAAATTCTAAGACATATTAAAGAGGAAAAACCTACAATGTCTCTCCAGAAATGTGCTTCAAGTTGCACCTTTGTGCGATTAATTTTCCTTGATCAGCAGTAAAGTTAACTTCAGTCAGACAAATTACCTCAGCATTGTGTGATAATTGTCATGGGAATCTGGAAGCAGATCTCTTGTTTGTAGTGCCAATCGAAACAAATTCACAGTTTCTTCCTCTTTGGCATCACGGATATCTTCAATGAAAACTGAATCAAATTGATAATCGGCTACACGCTTATTACGCTTCCTAAGACTATATGTAAGTCTTGTTGAGGCAGTCATTGCTCTTCTCCTAAGAGATCTAGCTCGAGACTTCCCCCACTCATCCTCAGAGGTTTCAGGCTCCAAACTTCTAATCCTCTCATCTTCTTGAACTAACAACCCTTCCCCTAAAACGACAGAGCCATCAGTCACGAAAACAATCCCAAAACACAACCAAATCTATCTTAATACCAAATGAGTTTTGTTTTGTACCTTGCATTCTATTCAAGACTCAAATAATCCGCGCCTAGACTACCTCTGCACCACAAGAAATAAAGAAAAACATTTAACGATGGCTCGAATATACTCTAAAGAAAAACACAATATTTCATTTATACCAGTTATTCAATTCAATTGTAACACAGCAGCATATTCAGCTGGATTAAATTAAATCCCTTAAGAACAAATGCAAACTTTAGAGAAACTATAACCTATGAAGCATAGACACTCCGAAAACGATTTCGACACTGAAACAACAACATTGATGATAATTTGAAAAATAATAAATTAAACGTAACTACAAGTGTCAGTGCAAGTGTCCGACACCGAGACACACCTTTTTCAGAGGGATCGGTGCTACATAGACTAGAACATTCCACAAAGCAGTTAATACTTAAAATTGAAGAACTCCACAGTGTAACACAAAGTAAACAAATCCCTAGATGAACAAAAATCCAAAACAATAGATCAACCATAGATGCTAACACGATGCCACGATCGGTTAAAAATTCAAAGTTCGTTCAAATCTAGATTGATGCAACACAAAATTCATTGAGATTGAAACGATCTACATAACAACACCAGAAACAAAAATTGAAATAGGAAAAGCATAATTGAGCTGGACTAAAGTAAAAATTCAGATCATCAATATAGTTCAAAATAATGCATCAACCGAAAATCGTAGATCAATCAATAAAATCATCCATTAACGAATGATCGGAAAATGCATCACAGCGTCGCTTTTATATATACCTGTAGCGAGTTGAAAAATTGAGAAGAAGAAATCAAAATGTATATCGCTTTGTGAGATCCAAATGCGCACTTCACTTTCTGGGAGTATCGAATTCCGTACGGAGTCGATGAGAGAGAGAGGTGCGTCAGCGTCGCTATCAGGAGCGTCGTTGGTGGCAGTGGCGTGCAACGGCCGGTTGAGGTAGGCGATAGCGGCGGCTGTTTGGTTGGTTGGTAAGTTTCGGGCACTTGTTTACAGACGTTTGTTTGTTAACGGGATGTGGGGGCGGTGATCGAGTGTGACTGATTCTATGCTAAAAAGCGTGGGAATAGTCGAGTTTTGTGAAGTTTTGTTCTTCAGTCACGCTTCCGAATATCTTTAATGATTTTTTTCTAAGTGAAAATTACTGCGCGTAATTGTAATAGTATATACAACGGTTTTATTATTCTAACATTTAATTTTTTTTTCTTTCGTAACATTTTTTTTCCATCTAACTAATAATTCAACACTCATTCAATTTTCACTTATTACAATAATTTTATTTAATAAATTTTAACACCATATCACACTATCATTCACAATACACTAAAAATATAAATTATCACAACAACTAATAAAATTTTGCAAAATATGTTATGTGACCTCTACTCATTCTCTTTCAACATATTAAATCTTTTCAACACCAATTAATCCACCTTATATTCAACTCACCATTATAAAAATTCAATTATTGAATAAATTATTCAATACTTCTATTATACATCGTCTAAACATTGATATGTTAAATTAATAAAAGTAGTGGTAACAAAATTATTAAACTTTGTTAAATTAAAAGTAGTTACAATATTTTCTTTTATCTGAAAAATACAATAGAATATAACTTTTTAAATGAGATGAGTTAAAATGTAGTGTATTAACAAATGTAAAATAATTTTATAATATTAGTTAATAAAAAATAAATATGAAATTAAAGGTAATACATTGTTAATGTAAACTAATTTTACACAAATTATAAGATTCTATGTTATATTAATATTTTTAAAATTAAAAATATGATTCATCTTAATATATGTATGTGATTGATTGACAATGAAAAATATTTTACACTGTTGATATATAATGTTTTTTCTCAATAAATATTTTGCGTTATCATTAATTTTTTTTAGATATATAATTGTGATTGATAAAAAGTGTAAAATTAGATTACAATGTCAATGCATCAATCATTTTCTATTTTTAAATATATTTTCTCTTTTAAAATATGCAAACTTTTGAATATAAAATAAAGAAATAAATCAGACGTGTCTTTTCAATATAAAATATTTTTATTTTATATTTTTATAATGATAATTATAATTGATTTGTATTCTTTCATATCACAAAAATATTTTAAAATGAAATTAGAGACAGTGCATTTTTAATGTAAACAGTTGTTTTATATACTTTGCTATATCAAATAAATATTTTTAAATTAGAAATATAACTTAGTTAGATATATTTTTTTGATTGATAATATAAAAATATTTTATATTGTCAACATGTACTGTTTTTTTTAAATTATTTATAATATATGACATGTTAATAATTTTTTATTATAAAACTATTTTACACTTTTAAATAAATAAAGCAATAGAACATATATAATTGGTTTTTTTCCTAGTCAATATCTCTCTCTACATCTACCTGATATGGGACTAATTAATTTTATTTCTATATTTAATATTTAATTAAAATGATTTTAAGGATGCATTAAAAAATATTGATTTAATGAGTTAAAATTAAGGCTTTAATTTAATTTTAAAGAAAAAAATATACGCGGAAAATTATAAAATATTTTTATATTATTAGCTAATAAAGAAAGTATATTAGATCGAATCACATTTTTAATTTTAAAATAATAATATAATATTATTGATTATTTGTATAACTCTAGGTTACACTTACTATACATTACTTTTATTCTCTTAATTTTATAACTAAAAACGTCAAACTTGTAATCTTAAAAAGATGAGAAATTTTACTTTTTGAAAGAAAAATATCAACATATTAATTGATCATCGATTCATTATTTATAGCATCGTGGATTTGATACAGCAAAGAATTGTTACAATTAAATATGGGTTTGATTCATGGAAGAAAACACAAGTTATCTTAATGTAATATCAATGTACTTGCTTCATTTTTTTAATAAGTGAATTTAGACTTTTCATACTAATTAAAAAATATTTATTATTTTTTATATTTATAAAAGTAATAATAAAAATAATAATATTGTTTTTATTAATTATATGAAAAAATTAAAAAAAAATTAAAAAATATAATAAAAGATAACATTAATAATTTTATAATATTGCAAAACAACTAATATTTTAGCATAACTTTTTTTTAAAACCACGTATAAAAAATATATGAGAGAATGTCTTTTTCCTAATAGTTAAAACAAATATTTTTCAAAAGTCAGATTTGAAATTTATGTCCTTTATAATGAAAGTAATAAAGATAAGAAAAACAACTATTTTTTTAAATGCTAAAAACAACTATTTCTATTTTATTTATAGAACAACTATACTTTTATTTTTATTTCAAAAATATATTGTTAATATAATGAAAGGAATAACTAAAACACCATTGAACTAATTGGACAAAGTTCACCTAAACGTTGCATCAAGGAAGGTACAACTAATTGTACCCAAATAGAAAAAACAAGATTCAATTAAAAGAGCTGTGATGTCCTAAATTTCGCCGACCAATTTGCACCACAACGTATACGCTCTTCGACAACAAAAACAAAAGAAGAAATCTTTTAAATTCCGTCAAAAGAAAAATGAGCAATTCTTACAAGATATTAACAATTCATATTTTCGTTGTTGTAAGCAAGTTTTAGATATAAATTCAATAACATTTTACTGTTGCTATATCTTTTTAATTGTTGAAAATTATATTAAAATGATAAATATGATTGTGGTCTGTTTGGAAATGTTAATATTTATTTATTTTGATGAGAGTTTTTATAGAAAAATAATAAAAATATCAAAAAATTATAAAGAATATTAAAATAGAATTTAACATGAAACACTTAAAAGTCTAAACAACAAATATGATTGATCTACCAATTATTGAAATCATTTAGGCTGATTTTAACTTTGATCTTTGATTTTGAAAAATATCACCCAAATAAATCTGCTAAAGTCATCAATCAAAGTAAGAAAATTTTATGTCCTAATATAGAGATAGTAGAAAAGGGTCCCGTAAATCAGCATGTAATATCTCAAAAGACATAGAAGTAGTAGTATACTACAAGGAAATGACAATCTCTTTTGTTTACTAAAATGACATGAGTCACGAGCAATTTTATTATTGTTATTAACAGAAGGAATAAAGAGATTTTTTTAAAAAAATTGTTGCAAACCAATATTAGATAAAAATGGCCTAATCTTAGGTGCCAAGGATTATAAGAATCTTGAGATCTAGAGTGATGAGCTTGAGAGTGAGGTGAGGCATCAATCACATAGAGTCTTCTCTGTAGGCTAGCTATACCAATCGTTTCCATTGAATGGTTATGCATAGTGGTGCAAGAGTTAGTGTAACACCCCAATATTACCTCAGGTTTAATATGCAAAAATCAGAGTAATTTAAAATTTCATAAATTCAATACTGAGGCATCACACCTTCAAAAACAAATCACTTTAAACAGTTTGTTTTAAAGTATGAATCTCGGATACATAGCATCGTCGGAAATCATAAATTGATTCTTAAAAATCAAAACATCTTCTTTATTAAACTTCCTCATAAAATCATATTTTCATAAAGTATGATTCTTATACATAAAGGAATAACAACAATAGAACAACAACAAGACAACATAAATATTTCCCCCGAGTGCTACGTATCAGAGCGACACCGACTCAACTAATAGCAGCTATAATCTCATCTTCATAACCTGCGTTACCAATATAAAGGTAACGAAACAAGTAAAGGGTGAGATAATCCAAAACATATAATTAAAGGCATGATAATATATATATATATATATATATATATATATATATATATATATATATATATATATATATATATATATATATATATATATATATATATATATATCGCTCGTAATTATAAAGGGTATAGATTAATAAGTGCAATTCCAACACATATCCAAAACTCACTTACTTTAGTCGTCATTCTAATGTGTATAATCTACAATTTATCTCTATAACCTCTTGACATAAACCGTCACAACAACACATAAACGTTCCTCACCACGAAATCGTCACAAGTTAATACGTCACTAATCAACACGACAATCATAAACAACAACATCAAACAACAACGTCAAACAATGCTAATAACATAAACAACATAAATAAAATCATCACCAATTGGCTAAAGCCCATCGTCGCTTGGCATAAAAGCCCATCGTCGCAAACATCATCACTTCATATTTGCATTAAGCATTTCATCAAAGTTAAATCATCGCAAAACTCATCATTTATTTTCATGAAATTATCAAGTCATATTCATTTCATGTTCATCATAAAGAATATCACCAAACAAAGCATCATATATCATCGCAATCCAACATCATCCATCAATTAGAACCCAACGCCAAACAACTCAAACATAAACATAACCGACTCCATGTGACACGACTATGTTATACATGTGGTACCCGTCGCTTTGTCCATAAATAGGAACACTTGGCATAAAAGCCTCGTCGCTTGGCATAAAAGCCCATCGTCGCTTGGCATAAAAGCCCATCGTCGCCAATGTAATGTATGTGACTCGACAATAAAACAACACAACAAAAACATCATCATCGCTCATCAAAATTGGCATAAAGCCCACATCGCCATAATTTATCCACATCAAGATAAATATATCATCGCATCATATTTGCATTATGCAAAACATCACCAAACAATTCATCATCGTCAAAAATCATGCATTCACAAATCGGAAGCATTTATTAACAACATCTATATAATCATCACATCATCATGTACAAATACATATATCATCGCATCGCATATCAACAAGTATTCATTAATTAATACGTCGTCGCAAACATTATGTTTAATCACCCCACATCATTATCGATTTATTCACTAAATTCCAAATACGGAAAAATAGTCAAACACCTATAATCTTCGCGAAAGTCATTCCTAACAACCAACATTAATTATAATCGTCAACATCGTAATCAGATTGTCCATACATGCCTTAAATTTACGAAAACGTAACCCGATTCAATTTAACCGTAAATTGGCCTATTTCGGGTCATCTCGTAAAAACTCATAATTTCCAAAAACTAACCTCACCACTACGTTCTACACGTCGAACTTAGCTAGCACGTCAATTTTCGTTGAATTCAGAGCAACTTGCTCCGTCGTCGAATTTACCGGAATCGGAAAATCGGAACATAATCGGGTTCCAAATTTAATCGGCTAACTTATGCTCTAGTTATATTTTATTAATATTAACTAGTAGTATATGGATTTTAGGCAATTGGAACAAACATAAACCACCAGCATAATTATGCAGAAACAATTATGCAGAAAAACAGAAGAAACAGCAAGCAGAAAAACAACAGAAAACCAAAAATCCGTTTTCCTCTTCCATGGTACAAGGGACGTGCGTCCCAAAAGTGATGAAGTCTAGGGGAGGACGCCTTGCTAGCTGGGACGGTCGCCCTCCAGGCTGGGGTGGGCGCCTCCCATGCTACAAGTGCCCCAGACATCTTCTTCTCCACGACTTATGTTTTACATTGCAGTTTTCTGGTTTTCTTTTCACAGTTTGAGTTTTCCATTTTCAATACTCCTAATTTCTACAAGCTAGAACCTAATACACCCACAATCCATACTCCTAATCCAACTCTTCTAATCTATTTCAATCAAACAATCCACCAAAACCCTATAAATCAACTTATCAACTTTACCCCCAAATCCAAAATATATCTATCAAAACCTAGCAATATGAGATGGAGAATCAAACCCCTTACCTCTAGTTTGGTTGATTGTAAGATGCTCCAACAAAACCCCAACCTTATGCTTATTCTTGCTCTTCTTCTTCTTCTTCTTCCCAAAACCCTCTCTTTTTCTCTCCAAGCTTCTATGTTCAAGTTTGGCTTTGGTGTGTTATGTTGGAAAGAAAAACAAGGAAAGTGTTTTATGAATGGAAAGAAAATGAGGAAAATTGGTTTTTATAATGTTGTGGTCATACTAGCCAAGGGTGAAAAACTCAATCCTAACAAAATGCTCCTCACACCCCTATCTAATTATATCATTAATTCAATTAATTCAAATAATTCTGGGGAACAAAACGTCGCCAGATAAATTAATAGATATATTAATTAACACAAATACTCTCGTCGCAAAATAAATATCGATCGGTAACCCGAAAATATTAATATAATATAATATTAATTAAAACGGGCGTTACAGTTAGCAGTGAGATTAACATGACAATAATTGCTTTTGACTAATTTGAATAAGGTTAATGCATTAAATATGGTAACACTTCCAAACATAGAAGCTACGGCTGGATAGCCATTGGTTAAACTAACATAGACAAGAATAATGGTTTTGCGTGAATAAAGAAGGATAAGTCAAAAGATATGTGATCAGTAGCTCCTGTATCTAAAATCCAAAGGTTAGGGTTCTTACCATTATCACTTGAAGAGTGAGAGTTGAGGACAAAGGGAGAAGTGGTTATGGAGTTGGCTTTTGGTGTGGTTTTTGATTGCTGAATCAATTCCATGATATTATTCCATGATATTACTGTACTGTTCTCGAGTAAAACCAAAATTGGGTTGTGATTCATCAGTACCTGCAAGAACTGAAGCAATAGATTGATATTGAGTGGTGTTGTTTTAAGATTTACCTTTCTCTTTAAAGCCAGGTGGATAACCGTGCTTGATGAAGCAGGTATCGACTGTATGATTAGTTCCACAGTAGTGAGTACAAACATGATTTTGACCTCGTGTTCCACCCCGTCCTTGAGCTTTGCCCTTGTAATTGTTATGACCACTCTTGCCATTCGAATTTCCTAAAGTTGTATGTAATTGGAAAGCAGTTTCCTCATCGCATAAATTTCCATTTGGAATCATAGAACCTGTACTGCTCATCTCCCGTTCTTGTTGTATAACAAGTGAAAACGCTTTGTCAACATCCGATAACAGATTCATCATCATAATTTGAGATTTGGAATGCGCAAACTTCTCATTCAAGCCTTTGAGGAAACATATAACTTAATCCTGCTCACGGTACTTCCTAATTGAAGCAATGGCTCCACATGAACATAAAATGGCACAACAACATGCATGAATCGGTCTATAATTTTCTAATTCATCCCATATTACTTTCAATTGCGTAAAATATTTGGAAACATCAAGTTTACCTTGACAAAATTTGTATAGATCTTCCTGGATATCTGAAATGCGGAATACACCACCTTGCGAGAATCTGAGCTACAATTTCTTCCAAACACTGGTTGCGCTTTCGATCCATAATACCGACTTTGCAATCAATTCTGAAATGGATATATGAATCCAAGCCAAGACCATGGTGTTGCAGCGAATCCACTGAGCATACAAGGGATCCGAAATAGGAGGTTTTACGAGTGTGGCATCAATAAATCAATCTTTGTTCTTGGAAATAAGGTAAATATGCATAGATCTCGCCCAAGTGTGATAATTCTTATCATCAAGCAATGGTGAAACAAGAACAAGTGAAGGATTCTCATTCAGATGCAGATAATATGGATTCGTTGAATTTGTCAAGAAATCAGTGATGAAGCACTGGTTAGCCACAGGTAGCAAAGAAGAAAAAGGAGAATTATTTATCGGAAAAAGCAAAGAAATGGTGTAGAAAAGAGAGAAACAATCGGAAGATTGAAGAACAACGATCGGAAAATAAAGAAAGGCACCAAGAATCGATCAATGATGTAGAAGGAATGGCTACCAGAGCTTGTATAGCTCTGATACCATGTGAATGTTCAGATAACCAAAGAGATTGAAGAAGACGAAGATGATAAGAATGGATAAAGAATCCATGGAAAGAGAGAAAAAGATAACAAGAGTTTGTTATGAATTCAGTTAGAATCTTTAACTGTAAATTTCCATTAATTGAACTAGCTATTACAAGGATATACATATATAGACAAGGTACACACGTGTGTGGCTACTAAGGCTAAATGATACACATGTAAGCAAGCTACATGTAGAAAACTAATATGTACAAAATCTACTATAAGACCATATAATCTAATAATACGTGTTTCATTCGGGAACCAGAAATACGAAGGGGTATATCAGACGATGATGGAGGATCATGACTTCCGATGCAATATAGTAAAGGGCTTATAAGGTTAGCACTCCAACACTCAAGTTAATATATATATAAAAAGAGTAAAATGAAATTAAACCTCATCACATAGGTTATGTTAGATTTGGTGATGGATTTAAAGGAGAAATCAAAGGAGTTATTAAGAGGATATGTACTGGTTGTCCCAGGTTACAACATGTGCTATTTGTGAAAGGATTAACTGCTAATCTTATTAACATTAGTCAATTATGTGACCAAGTTATGCTAGTCAACTTCTTAAAATCAGAATGTATGGTCAAATATGAGAAAGAAGTTGTTCTAATTAAAGGCATAAGGTCCAAAGACAACTGCTATTTGTGGGAATCTCAAATAATTGCTTACTCTTCCACATGCTCAACATTCAATGAGGATGAAATTGTTAATTGTCTAAATTTATGATTGGTAGTAATTTTGGTAAAACTAATTTGGAAAGCAAGATGTTTAAAAGGATTTTTTGAACTTGTAGCAAGAAGATGTCGAACATGATGTCCTATCAAGATCATTTGACATCTTGTCTGTTATTGATGTGTTACTTGGATTTATTATATTTTATCAGATTATGAATACTCTAGGAATATTAGGATATTATATGTGTCGTCCAAGATTGAAGAATCGATGTTTGTTACTATTTTTGGAAGATAAATTTGTTTCATTAAATGTTGAGACATTTTAAGAATCAAATCATTGAAGTCCCATTTTCATGTAGAAGTTTCTGTTGATTTTCTACAATAAATCAGTTGTGACTTTGAAGCCCAAATCCAGTCTTTCAAGGTTATAAAAAGAAGGCTTCTACCCTAGTTTCAGTGTGGAACTTACGTTGTATTTTTTAGGGTTTTGTGCATGTTTATCGTGAGCCTCTTCGATATCATCTTGATAAAAGAGTAGGATTGTTCTTTGAGTTGTAAGTTCTGTCAATCATTCTAAAGATTTTAAGTAACAAATGATTGTGTATCTTTTAAGTGTGTCTTTAAAAGTTATTCTAAGTTTTTAGAGTTGTTCAGTCACTGTCTGTGAATGAAAGGGATTTGAGAAAGGTCTCATACCTAGGTGAATCTTAGGTAGAAATTAAGCACGGGTAGTGATTAAGTGAGTAAATTGTAAACTAGTGAGAGTTTGTTGTGGGACTACAAATTAACACTATCTAGTTGATTTCATCCTTGTCTTGGTATCTCGCAGACGTATGTGTTGTTGTACACCGAGTTGGGTTAACAATTATGTGTTCTTTACTTTATGTATTATCAATTGTGGTTTGTATTGTTTATTGTGTTGTGTTCAAAGATTAATGTCTCAATATATCTTAGGACATCTGAGATCTAATTACCAGAATTTTAATTGGAATCAGATCAGGCATCATGCTCTGACTCTAGGTGAGATTCAGGGAAAATAATTTATGGTACAATGGACAAGGAAGGGGGATTTGTGAATATACCACTTGTTCTTGATGGAACCAATTATGATTATTGGAAAGCTCGTATGGTGGTTTTCATCAAGTCCACGAACAACAAGGCTTAAAATCTATAGTCAAAGGATGAGATCCACCAATAGTTGTAGGTTCGGATGGGAAGGTTAATGATGTTATGAAGGTTAAGGAAGACTAGAATGATAAATATGAAAAATCATCTCAGGGAAATTCCAAAGCACTGAATGCCATGTTCAATGGATTGGACAAAAACATCTTCAGACTAATATGTAATTGCACTATTACTAAAGAAGCTTGGGAGATCTTGAAGACTGCTCATGAAGGAACCTCGAAGGTGAAGATGTCGAGGCTCCAAATTCTTACCTCAAAGTTTGAGAACTTAAGAATGATGAAGGATGAAAGCATCCAGGACTTTCATATGAATATACTTGAGATAGCCAATGCCTCAAGTTCCCTTGGAGAAAAGATGTCTGAAGCTAAGTTGGTAAGAAAAATCTTCAGATCTCTTCCAAAGAGGTTTGATATGAAGGTGAGTGTCATTTAAGAATTCCAAGACATAAAAAACATGAAGGTTGATGAGCTTATGGGATCCCTGCAGACCTTTGAATTAGGAATCACTAAAAAGTCTGAAAAGAAGAAAGAGTTGATTTTGTCTCCAATTTTGAAGATTTAGAAGATCAATGTGACTTGAATACATAAGGGATACCTAATGATCTTGTGTTACTGGAAAGGAAATTTAACAAAGTGTTGAGAATGTCAGGATAAAATGTCAGGAAGATGTCATTTGACATCAACAAAAACCAAGATTTTGGTAGAAGAGGCAGAACAGATGAAAAACCGAGCCAAGGAAGAAGGCTTCAATGTTATAAAAATGTGGGGTTTAGACACATAAGAGATGAGTGTCCGAAATATCTCAAGAAGAAGAATAAAGGCTTATCTGCCTCATGGTCAGAGGAAGACTCTAAAAGTGATCGTGAAGAGGAATCTTCCAAGCAAGTGGTTGCCTTGATTGGAATTTGTGAATATGATGACGAATCAAATGGTGGAGAACTTACTTTTGAGGAACTTGAAGCATCTTGCAAGGAGTTACGTTTTAAAAGTGAGGAAGTGTATCAATTGGGAGAAGAGAAAAAGAGAGTTATTGCTCAACTACAAGCTGAGAAAGTAGATCGTTTATCCATCATTGCTAATCTGAAGGAGGAGGTTGTATTGTTCAATTCAAAAGTTGACAATATTACTAAATCTATAAGAGTTTTAAATAATGGCTCTACGATACTAAATGAGATTCCTCAAACTACAAATGCTAAAAATGTTAAAGGCATTGGTGATAATAATCAGTTTGTAAAGAACAAATGAGTAAGGTGTGAAGTGAAGGTTGTACCTTGTAAGAAGAAATAAGAGCAGAAGATGTTGAATCACATGTATCAACGTCGACAGAGACATCAGAAGAAGTACAATGGAGGCAGGGATCAGCAGTGGATATGTCATTATTATGGAAGGTTTGACCATTTAAAACCCTTTTGCTACAAGTTGTATGGCTATCCCAAACAAGAAAAAAAGTTGATGCTAATGCAAAGTCTAAGAGACTTCCCAAATATGACACTTGTGGACTCATAGTTCACACCTATCTAAGAGTTTCTACAAGAGAGGATTGGTATTTTGATAGTGGGTGTTCTAGACACATGACTGGTGTCAAGAAATGTCTTATGAACATCAAACCATGATCCTCTAGATATGTCACCTTTGGAGACGGGTCAAAAGGTGAAATAAAAGGTGTTAGAATGATGAGTTGTGCTGGATTACCAGATCTAGATAAAGTGTTATTTGTTAAAGGGTTGAATGCAAATATAATTTGCATTAGTAAATTATGTGACCAAGGTCTCCAAGTTAACTTCAATAAATCTGAATGTTTGGTAACAAATGGGAAAAATAAAGTTATCATGAGAGGCACTAGATCCAAAGACAACTGTTATTTGTGGACTACTCAAGAAACAAATTATCTCTCCATAAACATGATGACAAAGAATTTGAAGTGAACTTATGTCATAAAAAAATTATCCATTTACACTTGAAAGGTATGAAGCAAGTTTTGTCAAAGGAAGCAGTCAGAAGTATTCCCAAGCTGAAAAATTGAGGAAGGAAAAATATGTGGTTAATACCAAAGAGAAAAACAAGCCAAGATGTCACATCCAAAGTTGCATCATCAAATTAATTACAATGGGTTATAAACTCTACACATGGCATTAATGGAACCTATGTAGGTTGAAAGTGTTGGTAGAAAGAGATACGTTGGTAGAGTTGCTGATGATTGTTCAAAATCTGTCAAGATGAACTTCAACATATAAAAATCAAAGGCCATTGAAGTGGTTAAAGATTTATAGAAATTACAAATAAGGAGGAATGCATCAGATTCTCTATCCTTCCTCCATGTTGTTATGGTAAAAAGTGTCAAAGGTTGGAACAAAAGATCTCTACAAAGGGATGATTTGAAAGAGGTGGTGAAAAGGGAGGTCAAGGAGCGCAGAAGGTTATTTGACAGGGGAAAGAGATGGAAAACCACCTGAAGAAGATCAAGATTGTTGTGTTCCAAATGCTAAAGCATGCTTTTGTTGCTACTGATGGTGGTATGTGTGTCTGTGATGTCGTGCCAAATGTTATGACTTCTTTCTTGATGTGTGAACTTGATTACTTCATTGTGAGTTTATGCCTTGGTTTTTCTTGTGTCTTGGAAAAAATAATGCGTAAAACAAGGGAGAATGGATGGTCAGTAGTGTGAAGAAGACAAATGCTATATGTGGCTCATAATGATATGTTTTGATCAATTATGTGGGTAGTTCTCCAAGGTGTTACTCGACAAGACATGGAAAGATGGATTCCATGGGTTGGGAGTTTGCGGTTGGAATTCTCAAAAGTAAGTCAAGTGGTGTGGGCATTGAGAAAGGTTCATGATGAAGCGGTAAAGCGACAAGAAAAGTATGTATTTTTATAAATAGGTTATATCGTATCGTCTCAACAAAGATTAGTGCTATTGAATTTCCATTCGACAATTTCTCGCGTTTATGAGTTTGGGAATATAATGGGTTTGGTTGTAAGGTGCGAGAATCAAAAGTTATAAACATAAAAAGAATCTTCATTCTTCGAATATCAGAAACTTTCGAATTTCCATTTCGTCTACCTTATTAAATACTTAATCTTACTACCCAATTATACTCGACCTACACTACTCGTCAATATTATCACATACCACCCATGCAAAGTTTATCTCTAACGCAGAGTAAGAACTCAACTATATCATTCGCAAAGATGATTTCACGCGTAACTCAAACAAATTAGACACATTAAGAGTCGATACTCAAGTGATTACTAGTTCCTAATCTATTTCTAGAATCAAAACCCAATAGGTGTTCTTCCTAAACCCATATTTGAACCATACATGTCTACAACATCTCAAACCCAAATAAAGCAAGTAATCACCAACATAAACTCGTACAGAAAATCGCATACAACACCATGAGCAATAAATATAATATAATCAAGGTGAAGTTACATACAAAGACCAACAAATAATGGTTACAAAGAGAAGATAAAGAGAAAGAACCAAATTTCATGTGATGTCAAACACGATCCATCACGTTTTGGCTCTGAATCATCAAATTGCAAACCACAAATGTTGTTTCATAACCTTAATAATCAAAGAATGAAGTTGATGGAATTTGGGAACAAATACCCCAAAAATCATAACCTAGATAATAAAATAAATATATTTTATAAAACTCATATCAGCAGACCGCGCTAAGCAGGCGACTCTTATTTAACACATTAAACCGCGTAAAATCCCACTAAGGGGCCTGATCCCGCTAAGCGACACCCCGCTAAGCGGCAAGATCTAGCTCAACGGACCCATTAGCACAACCTCTGCCAAATCTATCAAAACACTCGTAGTGTGCTACAATTCCCGCTTAGCATGTCCGCTTGGACATGTCTTCCCAAAAATGGACTTTTATTCTGAAAAATGCATCTGGAGTCGTTCCTTCGACACCTTATTCCTCGATGCTTCAAATGTGCAACAATACCTACAAAAAGACATTAAAACTATTAAACAGTACATAAATGAATAAAAAACTCAATTATATACAAATTATACATATTTACATAAAAGTGGGGAATTATTCACAGAATATTAACACAAGAACCGATAAGTGCCACAAAATATATATACAAAATAACTGCATTTTGGCACTTAAAAAACTCTCCCCAACTTGAACTTGTTTATCCTGAAACAAGGCCAAACAACTAAAAGAACAAATAAAAAATAATCAAAGAATCACAAATCAACATGTTTTGAAAACAGAAAACAAATGTATGTTTTAAATAAAAAACGTACACACAAGGCAAAAACTTACCACTAAACTACAACGATAATATGAAAATGAAAAAACTCCTAAATACAAAGCACATGTCAAAAATTCTAAAACAATAAAATATTTGTGAGATATTGGGTCGAACTCTATTGTGTCGAAGGATGCTAGAATTGTTAGCATCGAATTGGGCATGTTTGTTATGTCCAATTGGTTAAGTTAGCTTGTACCTTAGGTTAGCTTGTTATGGGTATTTGTGATAAAAGCCCATTAGTTTAGTATGTTAGGTTTATTATAAATAGCATACTAGTCTCTCATCATTGTATACTGCAAATCCTAATTTAGGGTGAGAGGGTTATTTGTTATTCTTGTATACTTGTAATCTTGTTTTGAAGATAAAGGAAAGAATAGCAGTTAATAACCAATCCTTGTGTTCATCGTGTTCTTCATTCTTTTTTCCCTACCTTGAGCAACAAAGTTATATTTTGTTTCAAGGCATCCGATTCACAACAAATTGGTGCAGTGAGCGTGGATAAGATGCCTTCGACAAAGTATGATATTGAAAAGTTCACCGGAGTGAACGATTTCGGTCTGTGGCGCTTGAAGATGAAAGCCCTACTGGTTCAGCAGGGTTGTTTGGAAGCGTTGAAGGGAGAGTCAGCCATGAACGAAGAGTTGACGACAGCTGAGAAGAAGGCAATGATAGAGAAGGCCCACAACGCAATTTTGTTGAGCCTTGGTGATAAGGTTCTTCGACAGGTATCAAAGGAGACGACGGCGGTAGGGTTATGGGTGAAACTTGAAAGTTTGTACATGACTAAATCGTTGGTGAATCGACTCTACCTGAAGCAAGCTTTGTATTCATTCAAGATGATTGAAGACAAAGTGTTGGCTGAGCAGTTGGATATGTTCAACAAGCTGATTCTTGATCTTGAAAATATTGATGTGAAGATTGATGATGAAGATCAAGCGCTGTTGCTGTTGTGCGTGTTGCCCAGATCACATGCCCACTTCAAAGAAACTCTCTTGTATGGAAGGGAGTCCCTGACCTTTGAAGAGGTTCAATCAGCCTTGTATTCGAAGGACTTGAATAAACGAAAGGAGCATAAACCTTCGACGGTTGGTGAAGGTTTGGCCGTTAAAGGAAAATTCTTGCGAAAGGATAATAAGTTCGACAAGAAGAAAGGTAAAAGTCAGCAGAAGTTTTACAGTGGTGAAGCATCTGGTATTCGATGCTATCATTGTAAAGAAGGAGGGTCACACAAGAAAAGTGTGCCCTGAACGCGTGAAAGATCATGGAGGAAAGGATAATGGCAATGCAGCTATAGTTCAAGATGATTTCGACTCATCTGATGTTCTTGTGGTTTCAAGTAGCAACTCGTCGAAGGAATGGATTATGGATTCTGGGTGCACTTGGCACATGACTCCAAACAAAGACTTGTTCAAGGAATTATGTGATCAAGATGGTGGATCTGTATTGCTGGGAAACAACAAAGCTTGCAAGATTGCAGGTATTGGATCTGTGAGATTCAAACTCCATGATGAGTCAATAAGGTTATTGACTGAAGTCAGGTATGTACCTGATTTAAAGAGAAATTTGATTTCTCTTGGTGAATTTGACAAGAAAGGATATGTTTTTCAAGGAGAGAAAAGTATCCTAAGAGTCATGAAGGGGTCGAAGGAAGTCTTGAGAGGCGTGAAGAAACAAGGCTTGTATACCCTTGTGGCTGAAGTTGTAAGTGGTTCGACAAATGTTGCATCCACGAAACCTTTGTCGAAGACAGAAATCTGGCACATGAGATTAGGCCATGTCAGTGAAAGGGGTCTGGTCGAATTGGGAAAACAAAATTTGCTTGGTGGTGACAAAGTCGAAAAGTTAAAGTTTTGTGAACCCTGTGTACTTGGAAAATCTTGCAGAGTGAAGTTCAACAAAGGCAAACAAAGAACACATGGATCCCTTGATTACATCCATGCTGATCTTTGGGGGCCTGCAAGGTGTCCATCACATTCAGGAGCAAGGTATTTTCTATCCATAGTAGATGACTATTCTAGAAAGTTATGGGTATTCATTCATAAGACTAAGGATAAAACTTTTGAGAATTTCAAAGGTTGGAAGACTCTGGTCGAAAACCAAACTGGCAGAAAGGTCAAGAGGTTGAGAACAGACAATGGTCTTGAATTTTGCAATGAGGCATTCGATAGCTTTTGTGCTGCCTCTGGTATTGCAAGACACATAACTACTGCAGGCACTCCACAACAAAATGGTTTGGCTGAAAGGTTTAATCGAACCATCTTGGAGAGAGTTAGATGCATGTTGACTAGTGCTGGATTAAAGAAGGTGTTTTGGGCTGAGGCTGTTTCGACAACAACATATCTGATAAATAGATGTCCTTCGACTGCGTTAGATATGAAGACACCTGAAGAAGTTTGGTCGGGACATCCACCAAATCTCGACAAACTGAGAGTATTTAGCTGCATAGCCTATGCTCACATTAGGCAAGACAAGGTCGAACCTAGAGCTCTCAAATGCATGTTCCTGGGATACCCTGAGGGAGTCAAAGCTTATAGGCTATGGTTCCTAGAGTCAGGTCACAGAAGGATTATCACCAGTCGAGATGTTGTTTTCAATGAAGCTGAAATGGCTTTCAAGAAAACGGATGATGTTGGTCGAAGTGCTCGACGAAGAGCGGAGCAGTAGATTCTGTTGAGGTGGAGCATGTTGATGCCGAATTGCATATCCCAGATAAAGTCGAAGAAGCAGATGATGCTGATGAAGTTGAGGAAACTGTTGATGACTATCTATTGGCAAGAGATAGGACACGAAGAGTCATCAAACCACCTCAAAGGTTTGGGTCTGCAGATCTTATAGCTTATGCCTTAATCTCTGCAAGTGAGGTTCTGGACGAAGAACCAAGAGACCATAAGGAAGCTATGAGGAGTCGAAATAAGACTGAATGGCTGAAGGCCATGGATGATGAGATGAAGTCTCTTCATGATAACAACACTTGGAAATTGATCAAGAAACCTGCTGGAGCCAGGTTAGTCAGCTGTAAATGGATTTTCAAAGTTAAGGAAAGAATCGAAGGAGTGACGTCGAAAAGATACAAGGCAAGGTTGGTTGCAAGGGGTTTCACTCAGAAAGAAGGTATAGATTTCAATGATGTGTTTTCTCCTGTTGTGAAGCATAGGTCCATTCGAATGTTGCTTGCCATGGTGGCACAGTTCGATCTTGAACTGGAACAGATGGATGTGAAGACTGCGTTCTTGTATGGTGATCTAGATGAAACAATCCTGATGAGGCAACCTGAAGGGTATGTCGAAAAGGGAAAGGAAGATTATGTGTGCAAGTTGAATAGATCTTTATATGGGCTGAAACAATCTCCTCGACAGTGGAATAGGAGATTCGACAAATTCATGACACGCATAAGTTTCGTTAGAAGTCAGTTCGACCACTGTGTTTACTTCAGATTTCGTCCTGGTAATTCATTTGTTATTTTGTTACTTTATGTTGATGATATTCTCATAGCAAGTAACAATGTCGAAGAGGTAATGAGGGTGAAGGCAGAACTCAATAAGGAGTTCGAAATGAAGGATCTAGGAGCAGCTTCCAGGATTCTTGGAATTGACATTCGAAGAGATAGAAAGCAATCAAAATTATGCTTATCTCAAGAGGCATATTTACGAAAGATTCTCGAAAAGTTTGGTATGTCGATTCAAGCTGTTGTGACTCCAACAAACCCTCAATTCAAGTTGAGTATTGATCAATGTCCCAGTACTGAGGTCGAAAGGACTTATATGAATAGCATCCCATATGCTAATGTAGTAGGTTCTTTGATGTATGCTATGGTTTGTACTAGACCCGACATAGCATATGTAGTAAGTCTTATGGCGGTACATGGCGAATCCTGGAAAGGCTCACTGGCAAGCATTGAAGTGGATTCTAAGGTACATTAATGGGTCTCTGAACAGAGTCTTAATTTATAGTGGAGCCTTTGGTGAAGATAGTAAAGCAGCAATCGACGGATATGTCGACTCTGATTATGCAGGTTGTATGGATTCCAGAAAATCTATTTCTGGATATGTTTTCACTATGTTTGGTACAGCTATTAGTTGGAAAGCAACACTTCAGAAGGTTGTTGCATTATCAACCACTGAAGCGGAATATATTGCTTTAACTGAAGCTGTGAAAGAAGCATTGTGGCTTGAAGGTTTTGCTAAGGAGCTGAAAATTCAAGGGGAAGTTATCACTGTTAAATGTGATAGTCAAAGTGCAATACACCTGTCGAAGAATTCAGCCTATCATGAGCGAACCAAGCACATTGATGTGAGGTTGCATTTCGTCAGAGGGGTAATCGAGCATGGAGAAGTCCAAGTGCTGAAGGTTTCGACAGATCATAATGCTGCTGATATGATCACCAAGACATTGTCTAGTTGCAAGTTTTTCCACTGTATGCAGTTGATAAAGCTGCATGAAGAAAACTAATTCGTTAGTTGATAATAGAGTTTGTTCCAAGGTGGAGATTTGTGAGATATTGGGTCGAACTCTATTGTGTCGAAGGATGCTAGAATTGTTAACATCGAATTGGGCCTGTTTGTTTTGTCCAATTGGTTAAGTTAGCTTGTACCCTAAGTTAGCTTGTAATGGGTATTTGTGATAAAAGCCCATTAGTTTAGTATGTTAGGTTTATTATAAATAACATACTAGTCTCTCATCATTGTATACTGCAAATCCTAATTTAGGGTGAGAGGGTTATTTGTTATTCTTGTATACTTGTAATCTTGTTTTGAAGATAAAGGAAAGAATAGCAGTTAATAACCAATCCTTGTGTTCATCGTGTTCTTCATTCTTTTTTCCCTACCTTGAGCAACAAAGTTATATTTTGTTTCAAGGCATCCGATTCACAACAATATTCATAAGTGAATCACACCTAGAACACACTTCATTGGTAGATGAAAAACACAAACATGAAGTACTCAATTCTCACACAACAATCTTGCTAACAACAACTAAATTATGCATTCATAAAAGCAAACTCATATTGAAAAGCACAAAAGTAAGAATCACAAGGAATTTCAAGGGTTTTGATGTGGCATGGGTAACAAGTAGGGTTCAATATCTAAAGATAATTGAAAGAAACAACAATGTCTAATCCTATGAGAATGATCAATTCACGAAGTCAAGCACCACTCAATCAATTTTTTCAACTTTCCTAAATGTTACACCAACACAAAACTTTTTATTTGATACAATTTTTTCTTTCTTTTTCAATTTTTTTCCTCTTTTCTCTTTTTCTTTTCTTTTATTTTTCACACACTTTTATTTTCTTTTCATTTTTCTCTACCCGCACCATTTTATTTTCAACCTCTACCAACCAACTAAAAAACAAGCAAACAAACATTGTTTTCCCAACTTAAACACAATCATACAAAGTGAAATGAATGCGCACAAACTAGCTAGGAGAGGAAAAACCCAACCACGATACATGGTTAAGGGTCAAGTGCCAATAAAAAAAATTAGAATTCATTAGCGAATTCTAACTAAAAGGATCAAAGGGGTTCACAAATGATTTTTCACTCACAAGGTTAATTACTTTTAGTTAGGTGGTTTTTCTCGAAATCAACAAAATGCCTTGATAATTTCATGCTTACATACAAATCAACATAAATGCAAGATTAAAAATAATAAAATTAAGTTACGACAAAAATTATTGGTCTCCTGTGCATATAGTAATCAATGGAAAGCAACCTCATAAGGGATTTAGTCCTAAAGTGATTCAAAAGTGAACACAAATTGCAAAAGAATGAATTAAATGAATATCGTACAAAGGAAAAGTCTCCTAAACATTCTATGTTATAGAAAGCGATAAATGAGTTCCTGCTGTGTACCAACTTCAAAAGCTATCATTACGATACCTCCGCAAGTTAAAACGTTCAAACTTGGAAAATCACCTCAAAATTCCTCGAGATATCGTACCAAGATTTGAGTCCAAACAAAACAAAAGTACTAAAAAAAAGAATACTAATTTTAATTTTAGTTAATACTATAAATCCTTGGTGGAAGTGGGAAAAAGGAAGGCCAAGTGAAATAAAAAGAGTTCAATGGTGTATCTCAGCTAAGCGTGCTAAGTAGGCTAGATCGAGCTTAGCGATAGCATTAAAATGCAGAAAGACAAAAACAACAGCTGCATTTTTATGCCACCTCCACCATAGCCTACACAATTCAATTACAAATCATACAATATTTACAACATACAAACTTTCTCAAGCTAAACACGATAAGCTTTTGGAAAACACAAATTGACATAACAAAACAAATAGGTGAAAATGAATTAACAAGTTAAAAAGTGAAGATTTGAGAGATTTAAGAACTGATCCAATTTCAACTTGTTAAAACAATATCACACATACCCTAAAATAGTATAATTAAAAACAACAAAACAATTAAAAACAATAAAAACATGCTTGTTTTACGTCGTAAGCTCGACACCTGATATTTACAAACTAACATGTTGCTTCGTATGAGCCAAATGCTTTCACTCCCGCCTTTGCTCTCATCTCTTCGAGCTCTAATAGAAACTACACATCTTACCACACTTTTGGAAAATGTAACACCCTTCAAAAATCTCACGATTATCACCAATATTTTAAATAAATAAATAAACGTAAAACAACAACAAGGATGTCACATCTTCACATAAGCATCTTTTCACAAATAATCCTTCTTCGTAACACGGGTTGCAAACAAACACTTAAATATATTCTTTAGTATCACAACTAATTCATTTTGAACTTCGTAGAGAAATTAATGAGTCTTAAACGTCTTCAAAAAATAATCTCAATACCATGAAAGGTAGTTCAATTGTTACAAAAATCATCACACTTCATGTTTATAACATCATGATCTGAAACATGGAAAAAATCATGAAAGTAGTACACAATCTCAATATAACAAAATCATGCATGGTTAACAACCAATCGATCCCAACCCTGATGTCACATATAATATCAAGACTCCATTTATTCAACCAAAAATAAATAAACTCACCCTGTAGCTATCCTCTAAACTTCACCGCACTAATCCTAATCACCTACAAGTTACCCACGTATCGAGGCAACATTTCCAAGTAGAAATGGTGAGTAAATCATAATCATTATAAAAGACATAAGAAATAAATATAATAGTTATGTCATAACATCAATAACCACACATCATTAAATCCTCATGTTATACTCACACCGTCATATACCCACATCAAATACATCATTATTCTTCATATCAACACACATCATCAAACATCACAATTATCATCACATCATCATTATCATGTAATCAATCATTATGAAATGTCACATATAATGCAAATGCACTTCATTATACTCATGCATGTGGTACCAAAACGTCACTGATGACTCAGTCATCGTTATCTTGAAAGATCCACCAATAAGATCGATTACCGCTTGGAACTAGAGTACATCGCAATATTGCATTCAATCCACACAATGGTATTGATGCAATAACTAGACCATATAGTCCTATACACATCACTAGATCAATATCTTGCAAAACGTCATTGGACTAATGTCCTATTATATGCCATGAATGCATGATATGAAACATCTCAATAACAATATGACCACAACTAGTCAAAACGCATCATCGTTCATTTATTCACCACATATCATCACGCACATCATAAATATATATAGAGCATCATCACACACATCATAAATATATATAGAGCATTATCACAACATCATAAAATCGTCATAATAACCATATAGTATCGTCATAATATCAATAACTCACCACACAACACATATCATTATAATCTAACATAGGGAAACCTAAATTCATCATAGCTTAGGTATTGTAAATACAAGTTGTTGTACCCTAATTTTTGACCTAATATCCTACCGCATATGGATATTTACATCTCTAGCAATCTACAAAAAATAGCATGTGTTTGCTCATTGTGTCAAGCAGGTTTTGAATTAGGGAAAATTTCATTAGCACAAGCCTTGACCTAATTAGGGTTTTGATTGAAGAAAGTGGATCATTAAATTTTTGGATCAGTGAATAGCCTAATGACTTGAAGAATGTTTCAAGGAACTCAAATACAACATCTTGACCTAATTACATGGCGCAAGACATTTTTAGAGAAAACAATGGATTGATGGTGAAAATTGGATTGACTAATCAAAAGTCAACTGTCACACAAAAGTCAAACTTAGACTTTTTGGTCAGTTTTGAAGATCAAAGTCAATAATTATCAAGGCATTCAAATATTTCAACTTTGATCATCAAGAATCACAAAATTTAGAAAACTAAATAAAAGTCAAAGTGGATAATTTTTCAACACTTAGAAAAATTCAATTGTTTTTGCCCTTACATAGACCTAACTTCACGAATAAGTTACACCGTGATCAAGGCTAATTCAAAGAAAACTTCCAACATGAAAGTTGTAGAGAATGCAAAGTTCTACAACTATATCAACAAGGGTTGATCTCCAAAATATGCTTACAATAAGAGATATGGGCTCATGAAAGTATGACACTTTTTCAACACTTAGAAAAAATAATACCAAAACTGATTTTTGGACCTATAAAGTAGCCAACTTCATGGCCATTTTTCACTATGATCCAAGTTGATTCAATAAATGTGTTCAACATGAAAGTTGTAGATATGGTTGCAAGCTTTCCAAAATGTCTAAGATCGTGATTTTATCTCACTTAAGTTGAGAGTTTCAAATTTTTGAAGATGGATGATAATAGTTGGATTACAAGTCATTTTTGGCATAAAGTGTACACTTCCATTTTCATAAAGCAAGTTTTGCACAAAACTTGTTTAAAGCCCATGCTTCTACCTTAGTTATGATCACACTCTACATGAATCAAGGGAACAAAGTACCTTCACCAAGCCATGCCTTGTACCTTGCCTTGTGATGGGTAAAATAACAAGTGTACTATTTTGCCTTGTAGTAATAGTAGGGAAATTTCCCTAGATATCGATCTCGAGGACTACGTGTGGTACAAAGTATAATGTGTGGTTCAATTAAACAAAAACGTAACTTTGGGGTTTTGGTTTGTTATTGTCACTATAAAATTGGTAGAAATATAAATTGGCTTTTTACTAATATGAGGAGCATGCTAGGGTTAAATGTATAATTTGCCCTGTAACTACCTTGAATCCTGATTTGTTCAACAAGTTCATAAACTTAATTACCAGCCCTTTAGGTTGTTTTCTCCTAAGTCCTTAGTGGAAAACCTTTGAACATTCAATCCTAAATCCTAAGTCCTTAGAAATATATGATGAAATCAAGCCTTTGTTTTATCAAGGGTTAAATCCGGTAACTATAGGGAATCCTTAGTCCTAGGTGATATCTACTATAGTCTAATCGTACAAAAACCTTAACAACTGCGGTCCAGCTAATTGTTAACCATAAATTAATCCTAATCGGCCCAATCAGGAAAGCATAAGAACATTGCACGATTAAATTGAATAATAAAAACATGAAATTGATCACTCAGGAATTCAAGTCATTATAGAGTAAAATCAGGGACACCCCCTAGCATTGGGGGTTTAGCTACTCATATCATTTACAAGAACTTTAAAAACAATAAAGATAAACATTACAAATTGATGGTGAACTTTGATCTTCAATTGCTTCTGCTCATGAAAGGTCTTCGTTCTCCAAGAATTGCATAAGCTTCACTCTCCTGTTCTCTGGATTCTTCGTGTGGCCAAAAAGTCTCGGTCTCCTTCTCAAAATAAAGTTTATATAATGTTAGGTCATCCCTAAGCAACTCAAAATGTCCAAAGTACTCTTAATGATCCAAAACACTTAAAATTTCAAAACTTAAAAATCTCATTCACCTATGCTGACACGGGTCGTGTCAGGTGACACGGACGACCGTGTCAGCTCCTGCTCTTGACTTTTTCCATGCTTCCTTGCCAGCTGATTTGACACGGGCCGTGTGTTGTGACACAGGCGCCTGTGTCAGCTTCTGTCTTATGCTTCCAACTTCAACTTTTCCATCTTCTTCTGACACGACCCGTGTCAGGTGACACGGGTGGCCGTGTCAGGTGACACAGGTGGCTGTGTCAGGCCTCTTGTAGGTGAATATTTTTATTTCTTCTGAAACTATGCGTTTTGCACCGATTTGTCTCGATTTTTTCCTGTTTTGTTTCTGCGAACCTGAAAACACTAAAACACAAAACCAAAGAATAAAATGCATTAAAATGAAATAAAATGCTTGACACCGGTAAGAAACTCTAAGTAAAACAACTGAAAATAACCGTGTAAATTCCACCGATCAACTCCCCCAAACTTAAACTGCTGCTTGACCTCAAGTGACTTTTTACAAGAACTCATAAAAATCAAAGCATTTCGGTACTCATATGTGAGACTTCAGTTCACATTTCTCTACAAGTAGTGTGCCAGACATTCACATAACGCGAAGATACCTCTCCAACTATGCTTTGTACTTAAGTTTTATTTTTCCGATTTTCCTCCTCTTTCATTCGCACAATCAAATTAAGGCACTAAGAATTATGATAATCATCACATGCACATGACTAGCCAAGAACTTCACTTGTTCGGGCACCAAACGAGCAACATTTGCTACTTTTTATTACCGATTAAATTTTCAAACCTTGCCGTTATATATTGTCCTTCACTTGGACGATGTTTGGGGATCAACCCACTTTGGGATGAATAACCTGGTGAGGGCTACCCAACTTAGAGGGCCAGTTTCCTTTTACCGCCTTTTCGTCATTTGGTGCCATCTTTATTTGATTCTCAACCAATCACACATGCATGTGAATCTGAATTATGCCAGATTGTCTAGATAAACTACTCAAGGAGTGTTTTGCAGATTTCAAGCACTATGGTACAAATCTACACGTTGGACTCGTATCACTGTCACATTAGTTTGAACTTCCTACCCTCAAACAATCATCCCTGCATCTCACAATAATATTCTCGATTTCATTGAAATACAACCTCTTGCGCAAACAAAACAAAAATTTCGGTCAAAATTCGGAAAAATTCGGGAGAATTTCTACTGGTGGACTTACACAACAATTGACATTAACCTTACAAGTAAATAAACAAAAATAAAGCAAATAAACAAAAACAAAGCAGTAAAACCTCCCCCAAACTTGAGCTAGACATTGGCCTCAGTGTTTCAGACCAATCCCAAGAGAGGTAACTCACAGAGGGTAATGCAACACCAGCTGCTGCCTCCTAGCTTTCGCAAGTAAGACTACCTTTTTATCATCTGAAAGCTAAACAAAACAAAATAGAAACTAAGTTATTAAAAGTGTGGGTTACCTCCCACAAAGTGCTTCGTTTAACGTTGCATGGCTGGACGAGTCATCCCTTTATAAGGGTACTTTCTCTTCCACACCTTGTTGCTTGTACTTTATGTGACCCAAAACTCATCTAGATCAAAAGCACTAGCCACTGCGTGATTCCTGTTGTTTCCAACTTCCATATTCTCACCTTTGTATACTTGCTTCTTTCTCTTCTTGATAACTTGAGTAAACTTGGGAGTTGTTATGGATGCAACTTGAGAGATTATGCTTGAGACTCCTTCTGGGAGAGACGTTGCCATTTTGTTCTCTCCTTATACTTTTATCATCCCAACGGAAGATTTATTCTTTCCACCTGCACCTTGCTTCTTGATTTCTAAAACCTGCAAGGTTATCTCTTCATCAAAAAAATTTAATGTCAGATTACCTGTCTCGATGTCAAAATTGCACTGACTAGTCAGTAAGAATGGTCGACCAAGAATGATCAGAGTCTCTTCATCTTTAGGGATATCCATGATCTGGAAGTCAACTGGAAAGGAAAAATTTTCAATTTCCACCAATACATCTTCAACTATCCCGTATGATTTCTTGATGGTGTGATCAACAAATTTCAATTTTGTTCCTCCCCTACTTATCTTTTTAATACTGAGCTTCTTGAAGATTGATAATGGCATTAAGCTCACACTAGAGCCAGAATCAATTAGAACCCTTTTGAAAGTTATACCTTTTATGGTGCATGGGATTTCCACAAATCCAGGATCCTTCTGCTTGACAGGTATTCTTCTCTCAGGAGTGATTGCACACAACTTCTCATCAACGTGTACCTGTTCATCATTTGTTGGCCTCTTTTTGACAGAACCTCCTTCATGAATTTTTGGTATAGAGGCATTTTCTCGTGTGCTTCAAAGAAAAGTATGTTGATATCCAAATTTTTAAACAATTTGACAAATTTATCAAACTCTTTCTCTTTTGTGTCCTTCTTTTCCACTATAGAGGGATATGGCAGCCTGATCTCAGGCTTAATCTTTTCTTCAACTGGCTTCACAGGTATCACCAATTCCTCATGCTTTTTCTTGTTCTCTCTCACTTCTAAATACACTTCTATAAGATTATCATCAAATTTTACCTCTTATCTTTTTAGTAACTTTTGCACTCCTTGTTATGACAACATTCACATTCTCATGGTTCTTTTGATTGCCTTGTGCTTGCATAACTACTTGTTGTGCAATTTGCCCCATTTGAACCTCCAAATTTTTAATTGCAGTTGTGGTGTTCCTGTGATTGTTTCGTGTTTCTTATTGGAATTGGGAAGTGTGGGAAGCCATCTTTTTAATGGCCACCTCCCATCCTGCCTTATGAATAGCTTGTTGTTGCTGATCTTTCCAGGCAAAATTTGGATGATTCCTCCACCCAGGATTATAGGTGTTAGAATATGGATTATTCTTCTTCAAGAATTTTATCTCCTCAATTTTCTGTGGAGTTTCAAGATATTGCACAGTAATGTGTGGTCCACTACAAATGTCACAAACAACATTTTTAACCCGAGCTACCTATTGAGTACCCATGTCCATAACTTTGAGCTTTTTCTCCACTTATGCAGCAATTGCTTCTTCAATTTTGAGTTGCCTGTTCACTTCCAACTTCAAATCAATCATTCCCTCTGGTTTGCTTTTTACTCTATCGTACAATTCCAGATGTTCATTTGCAATAATGGCTTCAATGATCTTCTTAATACCAGTGGCTGTTGTAAAGTTGGATGAGCCACCGACAACTGCGTCAATAAGCTGTTTTGTCTTCATTCTGAGGTCATTCACAAACATTTTCATTTGCTCAGTTGGTCTATATTGTGAGTGGGGCAGGCTACCAATAATCTCTTGAACCTCTTATAGGCATCACCAAGTGGTTCTTCTTCTTACTGCTTAAAATTCACAATTTCATATATTTTGCGAATATAAACAGAAGCAGGGAAGTACTCATCAAGAAATTTTTTCTCAATCTCTTCCCAAGTAGAAATACTACCACAAGGTAGTGAGTAAAACCACTCCTCAGCATCTTCAAACAGGGTAAACAGAAACATTCTCAATTTATTTGCTTCATCCATATGCCCATCAATCTTGAATGTGGTACTCATGGTCAAAAACCTCTACAAGTGTTTGTTGGCATCTTCATTGACCTTTCCGGTGAAAGATCTTCTCTCAAGCTGAGTGATTGTGCTTAGACGCAGTTAAAAATTGGCACATTCGCCGGATGGTTTACAATTGTCAACCTGTCACCCGGTGCATTTGCCCCACCATAATCACCATGAAGTCACTCTGGTGGATCTTCAGCCATGATCTCTTCCTCTTCTAACTCTGACGTTGTATGAACTGAATGTTCTTCGTTAGAAGCCAGTATGGCTAACCGAGCTTGCCTGCGCCTTACGTGAAAAGTCCTTTCGATTTATGTGTCAAAAATAAATCCAGCTAAGGGCTTTCCTCACATACAAAGATTAGACACAAATCAGCAAGAATAAACAAAAATATATTAAAAATAACAGAAAAGAAAAATTTTAGTTGCAGTGCAACATAATTTTAATTGAACAAAAATTAAATTCTATACGTTTGCAGTCCCCGACAATGACGCCAAAAAGTTGATGGGTAAAATAACAAGTGTACTAATTTGCCTTGTAGTAATAGTAGGGAAATTTCCTCATATATCGATCTCGAGGACCGCGTGTGGTACAAAGTATAATATGTGGTTCAATTAAAAAAAAAAGTAACTTTGGGGTTTTGGTTTGTTATTGTAACGGTAAAATTGGCAGAAATATAAGTTGGTTTTTACTAATATGAGGAGCATGCTAGGGTAAAGTGTATAATTTGCCCTGTAACTACCTTGAATCCTGATATATTCAATAAGTTCATAAACTCAATTACCAGCCCTTTAGGTTGCTTTCTCCTAATTCCTTAGTGAGAAAACCTTTGAACATTCAATCCTAAATCCTAAGTCCTTATAACTTTATGATGAAATCAATCCTTTGTTTTATCAAGGGTTAAATTCGGTAACTATAGGGTATCCCTAGTCCTAGGTGATATCTACTATAGTCTAATCGTACAAAAACCTGTACAACTGCGGTCCAACTAATTGTTAACTGTAAATTAATCCTAATTGGTCCGATCAGGAAAGCATAAGAACATTGCATGATTAAATTGAATAATAAAAAAATGAAATGGATCACTCAGGAATTCAAGTCATTACAGAGTCAAATCAGGGACACCCCATAGAAGTGGGGGTTTAGCCACTCATATCGTTTACAAGAACTTCAAAAACAATAAAGATAAACATTACAAATTGATGGTGAACTTTGATCTTCAATTGCTTCCGCTCATGAAAGGTCTTCGTTCTCCAAGAATTACATAAGCTTCACTCTCCTGCTCTCTGGATTCTTCGTGTGGCCAAAAAGTCCTGGTCTCCTTCTCAAAATAAGGTTTATATAGTGTTAGGTCATCCTAAGAAATTCAAAATGTAAAAATTACCCTTAATGATCCAAAACACTTAAAATTTCAAAACTTAAAAATCTCATTCGCCTACGCTAACACGGGTCGTGCCGGGTGACACGGGCGACCGTGTCAGCTCCTGCTCTTGACTTTTTCCATGCTTTCTTGCCATCTGATTTAACACGGCCGCCCGTGTAAACTTCTGTCTTGTTATTCCATCTTCAACTTTTCCATCTTCTTCTAACACGACCCGTGTCAGGTGACACGGGTGACCCTGTCAGGCCTCCTGTAGGCGGATATTTGTATTTCTTCTGAAACTATAAGTTTTGCACCGATTTGTCCCGATTTATTCCTATTTTATCCTGTGAACCTGAAAACACAAAAACACAAAAACAAAGAATAAAATGAGATAAAATGAAATAAAATGCTTGACACTAGTAAGAAACTCTAAGTAAAACAACTGAAAATAACTGTGTAAATGCCACCGATCACCTTGTAACATGGATGTATAATTTTTCTTCACCAGAAAGTTTCAAAATTTTTGTTCAAGAAAGTGATCAGCCATAATTCTCATGGTTTCTATAAAAACAAAGACCATATTTCACTTTAAAAGGACCAATTCACATCTATCTAAACACCTCAAAACTCTCTCAACATCAGAATTGCATAAAAACTCCATAAAAGTTCAAAAATATCCATTTCTTTGAAATTCTTCAACCTTGCAAGTTTTGTGCAAAATAACCATCCTAATACCTCATATAAATCATTTATAACTCATCCAAACACAAGAGCAACTTCTGTAAACAATCCACCACCATACACCATTTTCACTTTTCACCATTGCAACTTGACTTGGCCAAGGTGATTCAACAACTTCCAGCACAATGTAAGAATTGGGATATGTTCCTGGAGGTGTAAGGAAGATTATTTGATCATCACATTGCATCTGTAACTTCTTGAATAGGCATTGGACTTTATCTAATAGGTAATTATTTCTTGAATTTCGAAATATCTATACATGCATCATTAGTGTTTGGTTTCAGAATATAAAATGTAGATATCATTGCCCTTTAGCTAACCATGTCCTTAATTTTCATTAATTTTGTCTGTGGAGTGAGACTCAAAAGCTCTGGGTTTTTTAGGTTAGATTTGGGATTTTAAAAATTCATGTTAATATTTGAGTGTTAGTTTAAATATGTTACATGGTTGAATTCATGGTGAAATTCTAAGCAAATTTGATGTTTAAAGTTTTAAAAATGGTTGAGATTTGAAGTTAGAGTTTTTTATCAAAATTTTCCAATTTTTTAGACCTATCGAAACAACTCATTTTGAGTTGATTTTTTTGCACACTACTTATTTATTTACCCTATTTTATGAATACAAGAAAAAAAATCCAAAAAAATAAAATTATCTAACCATTTTTAATTAAATCAAAACTGATACTTTTTAGTAAATTTTAAAAACCTTTTTTGATTTCTTTGTTAAATCTTTTCAACTAATTTTTTTTAGTAATTTCACCATATCTCTAATAATTCTTTAATGAACATAACCCTTGTTTATAATTACACCTTAAAACTTAGTTTCCCTTTTAGGGTTTGATTAGTCTTCAAGTAGGATTAGAAACTTACTTTTCACTTAAGCTTAAGACTTAACTCGTTAGATAAAAACCCTAATCCACAAAACCCTAGAAAAGAGTTCACACACCTTAGGTTCCATTTAGTTGTTCCCCATGTGTATTAAGATTAGTTTCCCTTAAGAATATATTTCTTTCATAAACTCTCACTAACCCTAAGTGATGCCATGTAAGTATTTACTTGTTTATTCTATCTTTTGTCACAACTTTTGTCTTAATAAGCATCTTAAACTTTTTGTTCAATACTTGTGATGTGTATACCATGTTTAGTAAATAAAATACTTTATTATACTTGTGCCCCCAAAAACTCCAAGGAAAAGGTTAGTATTATTGACTTTATATTCACATGCATATGCATTCCCCTTCTGTATAAAATCCTTGTGAATATCCACCCTATGTACCCTCATCATGTACTTTAGGAACCTTTGGTATTAAAACGCTAAAAATTATTTTTCAAACTATCACATATTTTATATAAAAGCCTTGACTTTGTGTCATTGCATTTTCAAACTCCCTTTTAATCAAAATGCTTCAATATACTTAAGCATATCAAAACAATTTCAAAAGACTAAAAGTGACTTAACCTCACCCAATTTTTTTTTCCACTTGGCTTTTCAATTATACAAATTTATCAAAGAGATTGGATGTTAAATAATCTTCATAGTTGAGATATGATTCTACTATCCCTATAGTAATTTTTGAAGTAAATGTGATTCTTTCCACATGAAGGCGTTAGTTGGCAACTTGTTGATCTTTATATCTAAGTTATTAGCCATTCCTTCATGATGATGTAAGATCCATACTCTCATATTTGTGGTGGTAATAGTTGATATTTTCTCTCTTAAATGTGATTAAATATATTTTTCTCCTAAAATCAACCACAACAAACCTTTTTGATATTTTTACCACGAACTACGAGGTTTTGATCCTTAATTGGTATGTATGTATACGACTTTGTCTTTCAAAACAAAAATATAAATAAAATATATTTTTATTTCCCCGTTTCCATAATCATTTCACTAGCATACAAAGTTTTTTTAAAAAACAAACAATATAAAAGGTTACTGTAGAGTACTACAGATACATATGGTGTTAATACCTTCCCTTTGTATAAACTGACCCTCATACCTTGAATCTCTTCCTTATTATTTGCTTTTAGTCTTTACTTCTTGCATTGCATATAAAATAATAGGGTTTCGATCTTTTCCATTTTCTTTGGAAACAATAAATTTCGGTGGTGACTTCTTAAGTCATTATGAGTTAAGTTTCTCAATAGCTTAGCATCCTTGATTTTTTCAACGCAATAGAAAAATGACGACTCTGTTAGGGAATATCCTCAAGAGGGTTAAAGCCTAATTTATATTGCTTGTTATTATTTGTTTGTTTGTGTATATGTGATATTTTGTGGATTTTTTTTTTGGGGGGGGGGGTGTTTGTTGATTTTACAAAGGACAAATCCTACGCCCAGAATTAAGTAGCACTTAAAAATTAGGAAGGTGGTATAACCAATAGTTACATGACTGAAGAAATTCTAACATAAGCAGCATATGATAACCCCACTAAGTGGAGCCTTCTTGGGGGTGATATTGCTAAAATAAGCCAGTTGTTAAAACATTACTACTTTCAATCTGAGAACCCATGAAGCTGGGAGATGAAGAACCCCTTTAACCTATCTTGGCCTTTAGGGAAGTAGTGCGGTGAAAATTCAAAAGTAGTATTGAATTAGCCGTTAAGCGATACTACTGTCAGACGAGTTTTTCTTAATAATATTATTGATGTTCACAAGTAGTTGTGTGAGTTAGTATATCTAAGAGAACGATCAAGACTCTGATTTTTCTTAGAACCTTGTCCTGCAGGTACAAATAAATCCATAGTACATACCTTGTGGGGGTGGTTTTTACCTTTAGCTTCATGCTCGTGATGTTAAACCTAAACCCATGCTTTTGATTATTGCATAACCATGCATTCATAAAAAAAATCCTTTTTACACTTGGTTTTCAAGGAACTTATAAAAACTATTTTGCAAATATAAATAGCATCATGAATATTGAAAAGAGGAGCATTAAGAAGTATGCTTTCAAAAGTCCTAATTTACGAGTGCTGAGGAAGCTAGTGTCTTTGGTGCCTGATCATGAAGATTTTAGGAAACAATATGGAAGACTTTTAAGTATTCTCCAATTTAAAGTTCCCGAGGTAATTCTTGAGACTCTTGTTCAGCTATATGATCCCCTTTACCGTTGCTCCACTTTCCCTGATTATTAGTTAGTTCCCACCTTAAAAGAGTATTCATTTTGGATCGACTTGCCAGTGACAGATATTTTTCCTTTTAGTGGTTTTGAAGAGGCCCCTAAATACCATGTTATTGCTAAAGTACTTCACTTAGAGATGTCCGAGATATAAGCAAAATTTACTCCCAGAAAAGGTTTCAAGGGTTTGACTTCCATGTTCTTGATGTAGAAGGATATTATCTTAGGAAAAGCAAAAAGTGTGGATGCTTTTGAGGTGGTATTTGCTTTGCTCATTTATGGTTTTGTGATCTTCCCAAATGTGGAGCATTTTGTTGATGTTAATGCTATTCAAATATTCTTGATTGGTAACATGGTGCCTACTTTGCTTGGAGATACTTACCATTCCATTCATCATAGAACTCAAAATGGATATCGAACTATTGCATGTAGTGCATATTTTCTATACAAATGGTTTGATTCACACTTACCTCGATCTCATATCTTCAAAGATAACTCAAACATGCTTAAGTGAGGAGTCAACTACAACCCTATTCTTTCTAGACGTTGGTTTAGATACCCGATGAAGGAAAAACCCAATAACATTCTATTACCCGGTTTCTTTTACCTTGATGATGAGGATAATTTAGATTTGAAGGAAGAAATTATGGATGTTTGGTAGAAGATTCAAAGTAAGGGTAAATATTGGTTAGGAAGAATACATTGTACTGCTTTTGAGCCAGTTACTCAGTGGGTCCATTCAAGGGTTTGCAAGCGCAAAATGCCTTATCTCCTTAAAAGTCCTTTTCAACCTACAGTCGTATAATCTACCATTCCTATCGAAAACATGAAGGAGTAACAAGAGACTTTGGCTAGGATGGATTTGGAGAGAGACACTTGGAAAGGAAAGTATCACATTTTAGAATACGAGAAGAGGTATTTGGAAAGACAGTTGAAGGACAAATAGGATATACTTTTTCTTCAAGATGGTTGGCTTGTGGAATAATATGGGAAGCTTCGAAAGAAGGATGTTTTTCTCAAAAGGTATGCTAAGGCAGGAAGAGGAAACAAAAAGTTATGATTAATGTTGGTCCCGCCCCCTACGAGTGGAGGAAGGTCATTAATTTAGTGGTCTGAGAGAAGGCAGAGATGGAGGATTTCTACAAAGAGAAGATCAAGAGGCTCGAGATGTGAGGAGGTTTTGGTCCTTCTGATAGGACTCCTTAGGACCCAAAAACTTAGCCATTTTCTTCTTGTATTTTTAAGATCTTTTGAAAGTATACTTCGAATGTAATTGTTCAATGATTTATGAAATGAGGTTTTTCAGCTATTTATTTTAAAAGTTTTGTTTGCTTTACAATGTTTGCAAATTTATAAATAAGTACCTTGAAAATCATCAAAAATAAATTAATCATTTTTTTGTGTGTCTCATGTCATTCATCATTTATCATCCCGTTGTTACATCCTAGAGTCTTACTCGTGCCCTCTTTTCCAATAGACTCAAGCTGCACTTGGGTTAATTGCTGAAAAGAATGGATATGACACTAGAGTAAGAGAACTATGAGCTTCGGGAAGAGGTGATTGTTGCGGCGGTATTAAGCGACAAGCAAAAAGTAAAGTATTTATTTTTACCGGGTGATATATGACGGTTAAGTTATATCGTATCGTGTCCACAAAGATTGGTTATTGATTCGTCGTTCAACAATTCTATCGTTAGTGAGTTTGGGATTAAATGAATTAAAAATAAAAGACAAAAAGTAAATGAACAAAAAGTATAAAGGATAGACAACTTGTCTGGAATGAATGGACACTACCCGTCACAGACTTAAATCTACCATCCATGTCATACTCAGCCTACGATACTCCTCCGCGTCATCACATACCTCTCACAACCTAAGCTATTTCTAACCCAAATTGAGAATCCTCCCTAATCACTTCGATAACAATGTCTGGCCTATCTCAACAACCAGAAGATAACCGCACCACTCGTAACGGCTATCTTTAGCTCGAAACAACCAACACAGAGGCATTAAGATCAGATACTCTAAGTAAATATCAGCTCTAAACCCATTTCTAGCATTCAAAAACTAATAGATAATCATCCTAGGTAAGAATCTAAGCAATCTATATCTAGCAAAGCTCAAATCCTTAACATAGAGTAAAAACCAAAGACAATCACCAACACAGATTTGTAAAGGAAACTTTATACAATGCCAAGGGCGACAAATATACATGAGTAAGAGTAGATATACATACATAACCAACAAATAGAGAAATACACAAAGAGGAGAAGAGATAAACCACTCATTTACACTGGTTTGTCAATGCCTATCGAAGAGCAATCCACTTCCAATCGTCCATGAGCAAGACCTAATGTTGTTTTCTAAGCTATACTACCAAAAATAAAGGTTGATGGAAATGAGGATCAAAATCCACCCCAAAACCATAACCTAAAAATATATTTTGAAATGAATTTATAAAACAAAATCCCGCAGATTGCGCTAGCCGCGCTAAGCGTGATCTACTTTATTACTTAAACTGCTTTACCGCGCTAAGCGCGAAAGTTGCTATTTTTCTGGCCAAAATTACGTCTTCGAAACCGTGTCTTCGACACTTTATTCCTCCATGATCCAAATATGCAAAAAATACCTACAAAAATACATTAAACTAATCAAACTGTACATTATGTACACAAAACACAATAAAACATATTTACAACAAAAAGTGGGGTTATTCAACGATTATTAACAAACAAGAACGAATAAGTGCCATAAAACATATATACAAAATAACTACATTTTGACACTTATCAGTGACTACCCTTTGAGATGGTATGGAAATATTGACAACTATGGTGGAGAATTTGGTGATTGTTTAGAATCAGTCACCAACTCCTGCATGTCCTCTTTCAACTCAAGCACAAGTTCAAACCACAGTGATCTCCGAAGTTGTTATTGCTCCTGTTTCTGTAGCTCCAGTCAGTGTTGTGTAATATCAAATTCCACATGGATATCCTTGGGGGAATGCCACTAAACTTTATGCCCGAGGGATACCATCCTGCTGTTAAAGTTCTCACAATGCAACATGTAATGTCTGCTCCCTCTCGTGGGATGGTTGTTCCTCCCCTATATTGAATCTTCCTCCTCCAATGGTGCATACTATCCCATTTGAAATGAACAAGTTTACCATGCTAAACGATCTGAATATCTAGGTATTGATGAAATGATGTATGATTTCCAAAATAAGTTTCAAGAAATGTAGAAAGAACTTAAAGCCCTTCGTGAGAAGGATTTGTTTAGAAAGAATGCTCATGACCTATGCCTGGTGCCAAATGTGAAGATACCAGCGAAGTTCAAAGTACATGTGTAAAACGGTGGGAGAACTGACTTGTTTGTTTTGCGTTTTATCATAAATGTTGCGGATAGCAAGAGTCATCACCGACTTTTCTTTTATCCAATAAAGGAAAGGTGAAAAGAACAGGAAAAACCTTTGATAGATTCTGAGTACGAGAGGTAACTATGAAAAGGGAAGGTATTACCACCCTTTCCATCCGTAGTTATCTACGGGCTCTTAATTGCTTTATCTTACTTTTTGAAAACTTACTTTCTGTGTGTGTGTGTGATTTGAAAAGTATTTTGGAAAGTATTTCGCTTTGACTTCGAAATGAATCTTGTATCAGTCCTCAAGAATGTATACTAAGTGTTTGAAAATGTTTGTTTGGAAAAATGTCAAGCTTTGTAATGATTCTCGTTGGAATGTTTACAAAGTGTTTGTAAATATTTGTGAAGAGAGTGTGAGGTGTGAAGAGTATTTTTTGACTGGAGCAAGCAATTAAAAGTCTTATTACCTACTCAAAAGGGTCGTTCTTGTTATTTTCCTTCTCCTTTAGGATAACGCTATCCATACCATTAGTTGGTAGGTAACTCTATCCATAGGATGTGAAGGGACATGCGTAGGGTCATTGTATGGTCATTGAAGGCAACATTGTAAGGATACCATAACATTTCGAAGGGACAATCATCAGTTATTTGTAGGCAACAACCGAAGGACGAGATCATATATTCGTAGGCAACATCGTGGGTCATCGAGGGACTATGATCTTTGTGATGATTTTGAATCGAGGGTCTTTGCTAATGGTACTCCTACGTTCAAGGGACATGATCATTTTCCAAAGGCAACAAGAGATATTACCCTAGAGGGTGCAAGTGTGATAAATGTGTTAATTTCAGATATATTAATCTTTGAATTTAGAGTTATCTAACGGTTGATTTTAGATATTTTCATGCAATTCTATTAGCCATACATCTAAGCAGTATATATGTACAGGAAATAAAGGTGCAAAAAGTAAATTACGAGAAATTAAATCTACGCTATTACAAAAACAACCTTGTAACCTATACATTGATTTCTAGAATTTAAATGCGAAAAAGCAATAAGTAAATAAAAGAAAAAATGTTTGAAGGAAGACGTAAGTGTAGTAAATCTTAATTAAAAGGAAAAAATTTTTTTTGGTATTTTTTTGTGGTTGATTTTAATTTAGAAAACCTAATTCTAAGTTAATTTGAATTTAATTAAGAAAATAATTTTAAATGAAAGTAAAAAAATATTTTTGTGTCAAAAATTAAATAAAGGTTTTTTAAACCTAAATATAAAATCAAAACATTTTTTGGGGTTTTTTATGAGTGAAAAATAAATCTGTGAAAAGAATTAAAATTGGCTAGAAAATTAAAAGAAATAAGAAAAAGTTAAGAAAATAAGTGGTACAAAATTGTTTTGGCCCTGGAAGGTGTTGAACCCAGGACCCTGTGGTTATTGAGCCAAAACATGACCACCACGCCATCTACTTGTGGTGTCCTAACCACGCTTCCAATTGTATATGTGTGAAACCTATGAAAAGTCAGAAAATATAGAAAAAAGTTGCAAAAGGCAAGTTCGAACCAGCGACCTGATAGGGGTAAGGGACTAGCGCACATGTCTTACCGCTGGGGCGACGATACATCCATTAATATTACTGAGATCATAAATATATAAGTGAAAATAACTTCTAGAAATCAGTTTTAAACCAAAACGCGCGCTGGTGGGGTCCATGTGTTTGAATGGACGTATCAAAATACGCCACGCCATGGTCAAAGGGTCAGAGGCTGGAGGGATGCCGGAGCCCTAACAAAGGTCATCTTCTCCGGCGAGCTTGTTTCTGAAACTTGCAAAATAAACAGAATCAAAGCAAGAGATTAAGGCTACCTCCCCTAAATCGAGCCCTGCGAATCGATTGGTGATCTTGGTTCGTCATGAATCGACCTATATCAATGGATTCGAAGGTCATAAACATTTATGCCCTAACAATGGCACATTACGATTTAAGCCCTAAAGCTTGCATCTAACACGTCAAACCTATTCTAAAAAACATCCTGAACATGAACAAACACATCCAATATTATTATTATGCATAAAAATTGAAATCGATTCAAGAGATTTTACCTAAATGGTGCAACTTCGTGAGGATGATTCTGGGCACGATTTTGCTTGCCTAAGGACTTAGATCGATTCATGGAAGGCTTAGGAGGTAAATGAATGCTTGGTTTGGCTTGAGAGCGGCTGGAAGTTGAGATTCGATCTTGTCTCAAAGTTGGAAAATTTGAGAGCTTTGGCTAGGGTTTTTTGAGCATGCAATTCGTGTCCTTTGCATTTGGATCTGATCATGTATTTATAGTGAATGCATTAGGTCAGAAACTTTGAGGAAAATATTATGTATTGATGGATAGAATATTTGATTTGGAAATCACATGAAAATTTTCCAATCTTAGCCAATCTCGCATTGATACCTCTTGGGATTTTTCGTACAACTTGCATGTGCTATCTTGGACCTCAAGACAAACAAAAATCAAGCCAGCACGCCCTTCCTTGTATTTTTAGCATTTTATTTAATTTAAATTGAATTTTAATGTTTTAATTCATAAATGAATTAAAAAAATATAAGAGAGGAATGCAAGTGGGCTTAGAAGTCATGGACTATCTTAGAAATAAGTCCAAACTATAAAAACCATGGCCCATTTGGAAAAAATTGAATTTGCTTAGTATTTCCCTTCATACACTTCTTCAAAAATGTCAAACTTGCACAAGTTGTATCTTCCTCAATTTTTATCATTTTTAAGTGTTCTTTTACTTTTTAGAAATCTTAAGACGTCCTCTTAACACTCCTTTCGGTTTCATCTTTATTGAAGCTTCCATGTTCATGTACACCTCTTTGGAAAAAGATAAATTTTTGTTGACTTTTAGAAGGACCTATGATGTCTTGGTCTATATCTCTCAAATGAAGCATTTTTGGGCAAAGCTAGTGAGACACAAAGTTGTAGAGAATTGAATTCTTTTCAAAATGAGCTTTTATGGAATTTTTTTTGATAAAGTACGTAAAAGTTATGCCTGGTCAAAGTTCTCTTGACTTTTGATCAAATAACCCTAATTTAGAAACTTTGACTTTTGATCAATTTTTTGACTTTCTTGATGAATCATGATCAACCCTTGATCAAATGATTAATGTGACTTCAAAATCTTGATGTTGATAAAAAATGATGAAGTTTGACTATATGTTGACAATAGTTGATGTTTTGTCCAATACAGCTGATTTTCAACCATCTGAGCAATTGACTGAGCACACTTGAGATGTGAGGCATGAAACTTGCTATGGTGATACCTTGATACATATGAGGAGGCATGATGCTCACTTGAGGCAATAGGAATCATCTTTGACTTAAGAGAATCAAAACCTAGTTATGGGTTGATTTCTTAGGTGTGGGTTCATCTGGTCAACCCTTGAGGAATTCTTGAGTATGGAGATGTGTATTGACTAGAAAAATAGGAGGTCAAAGTTTAGGGTATAACAGTTTCCCCTGTTCAATCTTCTTGTACCTGAGGGGTTAGATTGGTATGCTTGCCTTTCGTGACCAGAAGGTAGAAGATGATTGAACACTCGAGTTCCCCTGAAATTTGCACTCTCTGGTGTATAGAATGAAACCGTCAACTAACGATAAACAAGAATGGGCTTATAAATGCCATTTGGAGAAGTTGATGCTGGAGAGTGAGTCATACGTTAGAATCCATGCTTATCTCTGAATGAAGTTATTAGTATGCATCAATTTTTAATGACACCATCTAGAGATAGTTGATGATAAGAGAGAGTCAAAATAAACCTTCGTCTTAGCTTTATCTGAAATGAGTATTCGTCAGGATGTAGATAATTTTCCTGTCTTGTTTCGGGTATTAATCTGTACCCCGTTATATATTGGTAAATTCATCTAGTCGTTTAGATAGTTTTCCCGTCTTGTTTCGGGCATTAATCTTTGACCATCTGTCTGGAAATTTGTGAATAATTTTCACCTGCTTGAGAATTTAACCTGAAAAAATGAGGTTAGTTTTATGCACATTATGATGCATGCGAGTATGTAATAATGCTCGAGAATGATATATGCACATGTTATGATTTTTTTATGAATGATGTATTAATGTAGATGTTGTGGTATTTCAAAACATATCCATCTTGAAGAAGATAGGAATGTTCTGCTGGAGATCTTCGACTTCTTCTTGGGGATGTAGTTGTTGGAGACCCTCACTGGGGAATAAGAAAGATGTGAATTCCTCTGATGCACTATCTGACCAAGTTCTAAGTCAAGATATTGATGCTGTTGGGGAATGATAATCCTTGTGATACTCAGCTGGGGATGAATATCTTATGTTTAAACCTTGCTGGGGAATGATGTAGTTTTGAATAACCTATTACTGCTCAGAGACTGGCATAATAAGTCGATTAATGATTTGTTACTGCTCAGGGACCAATGTAACAAAGTTGACGTTCACTGCACGGGGACTGACGTGATAATGTAGATGATCCCTGCTCAGGGACTAACGTGATGAGTTGAGACGATCATTTCTCGGGACTAACATGATGAGTTGAGATGATCCCTGCTCGGGGACTAACGTGATGAGTTGAGACGATCACTACTCAGGGACTAACATGATGAGTTGAGACGATCACTGCTTGGGGACTAATGTGATGAGTTGAGACGATCACTGCTCGGGGACTAACATGATAAGTTGAGATGATCACTTCTCGGGGACTAATGTGATGAGTTGAGACGATTACTTCTCAGGGACTAACGTGATGAGTTGAGACAACCACTGCTTGGGGACTAACGTGATGAGTTAAGACGACCACTGCTCGGGGACTAACTTGATGAGTTGAGACGATCACTGCTTGAGGACTAACGTGATGAGTTGAGATGACCACTGCTTGGGGACTAACGTGATGATGTTGAGACGATCACTGCTCGGGGACTAACGTGATGAGTTGAGACGATCACTGCTCGGGGACCAATGTGATAAGTTTGAGAGATGATCTGTTACTGCTCGGGGACTAATGTAACAAGAAGAAATGTAGATATTGTAAACGAACAATCCTGTTGTGGATAATATGATGTAGTAATCTTGTTAGAGAGATCCATCATTGTTGAGGGAGTGATGGCTCTGTGGGGATTATAGACATTATTCTGTGGGAATATTTTTGTGAAACTTACTCTAAGGGGATGCGTTGGTGACTTAGGTTGTCATCTCAATTCCCAAAGCCTGTAGTAACTGCTGTTTTTGTTCGCCTTTTGTGTATTTGTGAATAGACATTTATTGTCAGATGTATATAATCATTCAAAGCAAACATTGGACTTTATGCAAACAAAACAGATAAAAGTAAAAATGTTTGGAACTGGAAAAGGGAAATTGTATTAATTTTGAAAAGTAAACCTATAGACAGGCAATTCGTGTACAGAGAGACAAATATCCTTGTAAGAGGAAATTGTCGGAAACATTTGGAAAATAGTAAAAGCTATGTGGAAACAATCTCGTTGAGTTTCAACTCTGCTATTGCTCATATATTTTCGACTATCTAATCTTCTTGTTGCTAGAAGAAGGTGATTGAACTGATCTGCGCCATTTGAAGCTGATAGTAGTGTAGTATGTAAGTAGATGATCTTGACGAGATATAGTCATACAGTTTAATCCATAACTTTTTCCTAGACTGCCTTTTGGGTTTTCAGTCTATCGAGATACCCTTTTTTGCGCAAGCCGCCTTTGTAGGTTTTCGACTTGCCGGGTGTACATTTTTTATACATGTCCCTAACTTTTTCCCGAACCCTTTTGGTTCGTCATGACGCCCTTATTTTTGCCTAGGCCAGTCGACCTAGCGGGTCTTGTTTATGCATAGTATTTTTTAACTATGTCTGCATTCACAGGGTGCGGGAAGTCTTCTCCATCCATAGTGCTCAGTATCATGGCTTCGTCGGAAAATATTGTCTTGACTAAAATGGTCCCTCATAGGTGGGAGTCCATTTTCCCTTGGGATCACCTTGTGGTAGTATGATGCGCTTGACTACTAGATTGCCAACTTGGTATACTCGTTGCTTGACATTCTTATTGAAGGCTTTGATCATTCATTTTTGACACATCTGTCCATGGCAGATAGCTGCGAGTCGTTTCTCATCGATCAAGTTTATCTGGTCAAGTTGAGTTTGGACCTATTCGTCTTTGTCTAACTCTCCATCCTTCAGTACTATGAGTGAGGGTATCTGAACCTCAATAGGTAAAACTTCTTCCATACCGTACAAGAGAGAGAATGGGGTTGCCCCTGTAGATGTTCGTACTGAAGTGCGATAGCTGCGGAGAGCAAATGGCAACATCTCATGCCAGTCCTTATATGTAATTGCATCTTTTGTATGATCTTCTTAATATTCTTATTGGCGGTTTCCACTGTGCCATTCATCTTCGGCCGATATGGAGAAGAGTTGTGATACTTTATCTTGATCTGCGTGCAGAGTTCGGTGATCATTTTGTTATTGAGATTGGTACCATTGTCTGTGATAATCCTTTCGGGGACACCGTATCGACAAATGAGATTATGTTTGATGAATCGAGCCACAACATTTTTGTTAAAAGGCTGCTTCTACCCACTTGGTAAAGTAATCTATAGCAACAAGGATGAAACAGTGTCCATTAGAAGTGGTCGACTTGATTTCTCCAATCATATCAATGCCCCACATTGCGAAAAGCCACAGAGCGGTCAGAATATTCAACGAAACTAGAGATACATGCACTTTATTTGCGTATAAATGACATTTGTGACAAGATCGGGAATAACGATAACAATCAGCTTCCATAGTGGACCAGTAGTATCCTGCTCTCAGAATCTTCTTAGCCAATGTATGTCCACAGAATGAGTTCCAAATGCGCCTTCATGTAACTCTTTTATAATTCGTTTAACCGTATTCTGATCTACACATCGGAGTAAGGAAAAGTCATGGTTGCGTTTGTATAGAATGTCGTTACATAGAAATAATTTGGCAGCGAATCTTCTTAGAAACTTCTTATCATTGACAAATGCCCCTTCAGGGTATTATTGAGTCTCGAGATACCTCTTCACTTCGTAGAACCAAGGTTTCTCCTCTACTCCTTCAGTATCAAGTTCACAACAGTATGTTGGTTCGTCTAGTATTTCAATAGTAATCTGAGGAGCCTTGTTGTCCCATCTGACTTTGAACATAGATGACATGGAAGCTAACGCGTCTGCCAGCTGATTCTCTTCTCGTGGGATGTGCTCGAAAGTGATTTCGTCAAAGTAGGGGATCAGATTCAACACATGTTCTCGATATGGAATGAGATTCGGATACTTCGTGTCCCATTCTCCCTTAATCTGACTAATCACTAAGGCCGAGTCTCCATATACTTGCAAGAACTTGATCCTTAAGTCAATAACAGCTTTGACACCCATAATGCACGCTACGTATTCAACCATGTTGTTGGTGCAGTCGAAACATAACCCGACGGTGAAAGGTGTATGGCTGCCCTTAGGAGATATAATCATAACACCAATACCATTACCAAGTGTGTTGGAAGCTCCATCAAAGATCATGGTCCATCAGGATCCTGACTCAGGTCCTTCATCCGGTCCAGGCTCTTCGTAATCGGTGACTAACATAATATCCTCGTCTGGGAACTCGAATTGCATAGACTGGTAGTCATCTACGACTTGATGAGCCAAATGATCCTCAACTACAATTCCTTTGATCGCTTTTTGAGTAGTGCACTGAATGTCATAATCGGTCAAGATCATTTTCCATCTTGCTATTCTTCTGGAGAGAACAGGTTTCTCGAATATGTATTTTATCGGATCCATTTTAGAGATCAATAAGGTAGTGTGAGTCAACATATACTATCTTAGTCGGCGAGCAGCCCAAGCCAAAGCGCTACAAGTTTTCTCGAGCTATGAGTATCTTGTTTCACAGTTAGTAAACTTTTTGCTAAGGTAGTATATTGCATACTCTTTTCGACCAAACTTGTCATGTTTCCCCAACACACACCCCATTGAATTCTCTAATACTGTTAAGTGCATGATCAGAGGTCTTCCTTCAACTGGTGGCATCAAGATAGAAGGTTTTTGTAGGTACTCCTTGATTTTGTCAAAAGCTGTCTAGCAATCTTCGTTCTATTCTACTACTTGATATTTCTTTAGCAGTTTGAAGATTGGCTCACAAGTAGCAGTTAGATGTGCAATGAATTTGGTAATGTAATTTAGCCGTCCTAAGAAACGTCTGACTTCCTTCTCGGTACGGGGAGCTGGCATTTCTTGAATAACTTTAACCTTAGCAGGGTCAACTTCGATACCTTTACCACTGACAACAAATCCCAAGAGTTTTCCGAATCTGATTCCAAAGGTGCATTTGCTCGGGTTTAGTCTCAATATGTATTTCTTCAATTTATCAAACAACTTATGCAAATGATCGAGATGTTCTTCTTCGGTTTGTGATCGAGCTATCATGTCATCGACATAGACCTCTATCTCGTGATGGATCATATCATGGAATAAAGCTACCATAGCATGCTGATACGTTGCACCAACATTTTTCAACCCAAACGGCATGACCTTGTAACAGAAAGTGCCCCACTGTGTAACAAAGTAGTATTTTCCTTGTCTTCGGGTGCCATCTTGATCTGATTGTAACTGGAGAAACCATCCATGAAAGATAAAACTTTGTGCTGAGCGGTATTGTCAACCAGAACATCAATATGTGGAAGCGGGAAATCATCTTTCGGGCTCGCCTTATTCTGATCTCGATAGTCCACATACATACGCACCTTGCAATCCTTCTTAGGAACGGGCACCACATTCACAACTCACCGTGGATAAGAAGTAACGGCTAAGAAACTGGCATTGAACTGCTTCATAACTCCGACTTTAAGTTCCTTGGAAATCTCAAGACGCAAGCGACGAACTTTCTCCTTCACAGGGAGAAAACCTTCTTTCGTTGGTAGTCGGTGTACCATAATGTCGATATCTAAACCTGACATGTCTTCGTAGGACCAAGCAAAAATCTCGATGTATTCTCTTAGCATCTGGATCAATCATTTCTTAACACTGTTCTCGAGACCCGCTCCTATCTTGATTTCTTTTTTGTCTTCGTCGGTACCTAGATTCACAACCTCGATCGGTTCTTCGTGTGGATGTATAGCGCTTTCCTCTTGCTGTATTAGTCAGGAAAGCTCTTCTGGAACTTCACAATCTTCTTCACCTTCGTCTTTGGCTTGGTAGATCAGATTATCAAAGTCATATTTAGCAATAGCAGAGTCGTTATCGACGGGATCCGAAGTGAATGTGGATCTGCAGTTTATTACGTGGGTCTGTGTAAGAACACATAGATTTTGAAAAGGTGATAAAGTAAAAATAAAAACAGAGAACATAATATTTTAATGCAAAATTCCAATGATTTATTGAATGAAAATATGCGAATGACAAATAACAACCCTCACAAATGAGCCGTTGTGCCCCAGGAAAGGCAATGGGCTTAGAGTTTTATTGTTCGAAACTATAAAGCAATAAAAGCATAAAACAGAAAAACAATTACTCTTGTCTAAAGGAGATTGGCATAACATACTTAGCCGTCCAATTGTTGATTCCATCGCCAGAAGTTGGGAAGATCAATTGTTGATGTCGAAGTCACCATCATCGTCTTCTATAACATGAACTCCATTCTTGTTGATGCGGAACGGAGGTCCACCAGCATGTTCATGGCATATCATCTTCTGACCTTTGGAAGTGAAGCCTAAACTAGTCTTTTCAGATTTGAATGGAAACTCGGGTAGTTGACCCCAAACGGTATAACCTCCTTCTTCAACTACAACTCTGGCGTCCTTCAACGAGGCCATCTTTGGTGGAACTCTAATATTCTTAGGACTGATAAGAGAGTCGACAGGCATGACTTATGGAACCACTCCAAAAGCTTGATAGGGAGTCTCGATAAATTCGCCTTCCATTTCAATGTGTCGGAATAAATGCAGATGGCTTACCATATATTCTTCTTCTCCGTATACTATAACGATCTTCCCCTTCACTGGCTACTTCAACTTCTGATGCAAGGTAGAGATAACAGCGCCTGCCCCATGTATCCAAGGGCGTCCGAGCAGGCAAGAATAATCTGGATGAATATCCATCACAAATAAATTAGAATCAAAAGTCTTGGAACCTACTTTGATCGGAAGGTTGAGCTATCCAAGTACTGTTCTCTTCGAACCATCAAAAGCTCTTACGATTATGTCACTAGGTTTCATGACCACTTCTTTAGCATCGAGTGTATCGAAAGCACTCTTCGGTAGGATATTCAGAGTAGAGCCAGTATCCACTAACACATGAGACAACACAGTGTCCTTACACTCTATAGAGACGTGCAAGTCTTTGTTGTGTTTCCTTCCGGCAAGAGTCAAATCAACATCAGAAAATCCCAAACCATTGTCTGTGGTCAGGCTAGCAACACAACTTTCGAATTGGTCAGTAGAAGTGTCTTGCGGTATGTGAGCATTCTTTAGAAACTTCACCAAGGCTTTAGCAAGAGCCTCAGAGCACAACAAAAGTGCTAGCATGGAAATCTTTGATGGGGTTTGTCCCAACTGCTCCACAACATTGTAATCTCTTTTCTTAATAATCTTCAAAATTTCCTCCATCTCTTGCTTGGAGGAATCTTTAGCAACTCCCTTTGGTACTTATGTCTGAGTAGGTTAAGTCACTTTCTCTTTTCCTCGTTCCTTGGGAGTTGGCTCAACAGCAGGAATGCGGACTGGTGCAGTAGTGTCCTTTGGAGGAGAGATATCTAGAGAAAATACATTTCCAGTTCTGGTTACCTTGCTTGATCCAGTGATATTGTCGACATCAGGATTAACAGCTTCAACTGTGTTGTCTTCGATGGCCAATGGTTCTTGCTTGACGCCACAGTAGTAAACTTCGACTCTATAATTCCAAGGTATAGCTTTGTTAGAGGAATACGGAATTAGTCTGAGCGAGGTAATAATTATAGGTGTCACTCTAGGTGTAAGATCGAAAAAGGTGATCCTTATTCTGTTCATATCAGCGTATTCTTTGGGATACTCATCATCTCCCCATCCGGTTGCCTTGATACTTTCGATTGCAATCTTGTAGCTTTCAGGGGAAGTATATTTCACCATGAAATCGAACTTCCCACTTGGTTGCCCCAAGGTATCCCAGAATTCTGGTAGGGGTTCGGTTACGTCTTCGATCTTCAAGCTTTTGGAAACATCTTCCTTAAATTCTCTACAGACGAAGTTTTAATGAATAGCACTTCTCGGTCGTCTATCAGGCGTTGGACACCTCTCTTCAACTAGGCACATCCATTGGGCTCGGACGCGCAATAACGACAATGGTCAAAACATCCTTGAAACAAACCGGCTTGTAGCAGATTCTATTTAACAGTCATCAAGGAAGTGGTTAACTCATTCACAGCAAAGACATAAGAGTCGTTATCAATGGCGTTGATACTCTTGCCATGATCGAGAATAGGTGCATTGATCATATTCGGGGTTTCGACAGGAGGGTCGAATTCAATTTCCTGAGCTTCAATCATGTCTTGGATCTTGTTCTTTAGGGTCCAACAGTTGTTGGTGTCGTGCCCAGGGCTATTGGAGTGGTAAGCACACCTTTTATTGGGATTGTACTTTAGATAAGAAGTGTTGACATGCTGAGGAGGATCTCTCAAAGTAATCAGCTCTGCTTTCCACATGTGTTGTAATGCTTGAGACAATGGCATGTTGATCTTTGTAAACTTTCTTCTTGGTGCATTCTGCCTACGCATATTGTCTTGTTGAGGTTGCATTGGTGTGGGATTGGAGATCAGGATTGCCCCCACAAATTGTTTGCGAGCAGCTTTATCACGACTCTTCTGACCATACACAACATTGGATTCTTTCTTCCCACCAAAAGATCTCTTTGCAGTATTTGCAGATGTTTCGACTTGAATCTTTCCACTCTTGATTCCAGCTTCAATATGCTCTCTTGTCAATATCAGCTCGATGAATCCGACTGAAGAGTTTTTAATCAGATGATTGAAGAATGGGCATGTCAGCGTTCCCATGAACATGTCAACCAATTCCCTATTAGACAAGGGTGGCTGGACTCTGCCTGCTAGATCCCTCCATTTCTGGGCGTACTTTTTGAACTTCTCATCACGACCCATAGACATACTCTGCAGTTGCATGTGGGTTGGTGCCAATTCAGAGTTATTTTGGCACTGTTTGTAGAAAGCATCTGCCAAATCATTCCAAGTATGAATGTGAGTATTCTCTAGCTGACAATACCATTCTAACTGTGCTCCAGACAGACTCTCTTGAAAGAAATGCATCCATAATTTCTTGTCAGCAGTGTGTAGTTGAATCTTCTGAACATAGGACTTCAGATGAAGCTTCGGGGAATCACCATTCCAGGAATTTCTTGGCAAAAGTAGGAACTTTGAACTTTGAACTTTGAACTTGCGGGGAATCACCATTCCAGGAATCAAACTTAAGTCATCGAAGTTCAATCCTGACATTTTTCAGATTTTCCACAGCATTCAGACGGTCTTCAAGTTGCTTATACTTCTCATTGTCAGGAGGATACTGCTCACTCATATAGTCTTCTCCTTCTTCCTCTTGAGACTCATGATGACTTCCTTCATTGGCCTTGACGCTTCCTTCAGTTTCGCCGCTCTTTTTTGAGAATTCAAGCTATTTGACTACCTTGACTGGACCTTTGAACCTTCTTCTCATGTTGAGAACTCCATGTACTTTCTTCTTCCTCTTGGTGATGAGATCTTTCAGATCTTTCTGTCCTTGGGCCAAGTTGGTGAACATCTCTTGGAACTGAGCGTTCTGAGCCTTGAGATCTTTGACAGTTTGTTCGAGAGCCATTTCAGCTGAAATAAACACCGAGAGAATGAGAAAATCGATCTTCGGAGTACCTGCTATGAAATGATATGCTATGATATGCAATGTTTTCAAGGACCTTAGGAATTTAAATTTGGTAAACAAGTACGAACAAACTTTTTATTAGTCTGATTAGTAAATACAAAAGAAAGTTCAAGTACAAAATAAAACTTCTAGTGTTTACGCTTCCCATGGACGCTTCCTCTTTGTGTTGACATAGGTGTTAATACCCTATTCCTCGTGAAGTAGCTTCGTCAACTCCAACACTTTTTTATCGCTTGCATAGCACTAGGCTTCAAATGTATCCCTTTCTTCTTTAAGCTAAATCCAGGATCTCTTCAATTCTTTGAAATCAGTAGGAATATATGGATGAAGAATGGTGTACGGTTCATCGCCTTCGACAACAGGTTCCATAATTATTGGTAGGATAACAACATATGGAATCATGAGGTTTTGAGCGCGAGCCCGCACCCATTTAAGGTAAGGTTCCCAAAGAATGGAATTTTTATGCCCCAAGGTCTTGGTATCAGTTTTCTTCGCCATGCCCCAAGCATGCACAAATCTTCAGCGATAACCATGGAGATTGTTGTCATAGTCAAATATAATGCATTGGATAAGTATATCATGAGGACCATCTCTTCGAGGATAACCAAACTGTCGTAGAACTAGAGAAGGATTGCAAGTGATACCTCTCCTTATACTAAGGAGTGGAACATTAGGGAATTCTCCACATCGCTCAATGAAAGTGAAGTCCTTTTGAGAGTAGAGACACCAATGAATATCTGAATGAGAGAGTGACATCAACCTTTTAGACCACTTCAGACCTTGTTCATTATTCATCACTGATCGAGGAAGGTGCAAAATAAACCACCTGGATAATAACGGTATGCAACACATGAGAGTTCCTTGTCTTTTCATAGTACGAGTGTGAAGAGAATGCATAATGTCTCCTAGTAAGGTAGGCACATGATTATGAGTGAGGAATATCTTGATGGTGTTCACGTCTATGAATTGATATGGATTAGGAAATAACACCAAGCCATAGATTAGCAAGGCCAAAATGTCTTCGAAAGCGTGGAAACTCAGAGCCTTCAAGAATTATAGAGCTTTCTTTATCAGAAATTTAGCAAGCAAACCCTTGACTCTATTTCTTGTTTCCCAATTAACTTCAATGTCTGACTGCTTTAGATGTAGAGTTGTTGCAATGTCTTCAAACCTCGGAACTTTTTATGAACTGGTGAAAGGTATCTGATCAAGGATAGGTGTTCCAAGTAGCTTAGAGAACTCTTCCATTATAGGTACCAACTGAAAGTCTGGGAAAGTGAAACAATGATGCTTTGGATCAAAGAACTGGAATACGAAGCTCATCATATCTTCTTCAAAAGCTGTGGTAACCGAGTTGAGTAGATAGCCATGCCTCTTGATAAATTGAGAGTGATCGGGAACTTTTGAAACTAACTCCTTGAGTTGGGAAGGTATACCCACAAAGTTGATTCAGATAGTCTTCCTGGAAGCCATAATCCTACAACACAAAGCAAAAGTAAATCCCTAGGTCCTTGAAATGGTTTGAAATGTTATGATGTTATGATGTCATGTTTAAATATCAAGCATAAGCAATTCACACAATAGCCCTAGGATTAAGGCTTGCATGAGGTATAGGTGTCTACCCTACCAGAGTTTAAGTCGGTTCAACTTGTCCTACAATAGTAATTGGGTTCTAGGAATCTCATATCACAGATCTTTCTCGTAGGCTTTATTTCAGTACAACTACCAAATGGTCGACCAAAACATCCTGAAAGTCGACTCTCAATGAGCGTAGCATCGAGTATCAACCAACCTCATTCTGCACCGAAGCCGGCTATCTCACTACCTTATAATGGCTAAGATGGGTCAATTAGGGTTCTAAAAGTTTAGTTAATGCTTGATGACACCACACATATGCCAAATATTTCATCAATTAAACATGAGGAAAATCAGGACATCCAAAGTGTCGCACTAACTGTAGCCATCATTTTAACCATTTCGGTCTACACCAGACAATCGCGATGATCTATTGCTACTTACCTAAGGAAACCTGGATCCGGATATAGGATCCCCCACAAATATAACACCTAAGAAACCCTTAAAAATAAAGCATACAAAGCAAACAAAAAGCGATAAAGTGATATATAGCCCTAAGGTAACCTCTCTTTGGAAGTTCTCCCCAGCAGAGTCGCGAGTTCTGTAACACGGTGGGAGAATTGACTTGTTTATTTTGCGTTTTATTGCAAATGTTGCGAATAGAAAGAGTCGCCACTAACTTTTCTTTTATCCAATAAAAGAAAGGTGAAAATAACAGGAAAGACCTTTGATAGATTCTGAGTACGGGAGATAATTATGAAAAGGGAAGGTATTAGCACCCTTTCTATCCGTAGTTATCTACGGGCTCTTAATTGCTTTAGCTAACTTTTTAAACACTTGCTTTCTGTGTGTGTGTGATTTAAAAAGTATTTTGGAAAGTATTTGAAAAGTATTTCGCTTTGACTTCGTAATGATTCTTGTATTAGTCCTCAAGAATGTATACGAAGTGTTTGGAAATGTTTGTTTGGAAAAATTTCAAGCTTTGTAATGATTCTCATTGGAATGTTTACAAAGTGTTTGTAAATATTTTTGAAGAGAGTGTGAGGTGTGAAGAGTATTTTTTGACTGGAGCAAGCAATTAAAAGTCTTATTACCTACTTAGAAGGGTCGTTCTTGTTATTTTCCTTCTCCTTTAGGATATCACTATCCATACCATTAGTTGGTAGGTAACTCTATCCGTTGGATGTGAAGGAACAAGCGTAGGGTCATCATATGGTCATTGAAGGCAACATTGTAAGGATACCTTAGCATTTCGAAGGGACGATCATCACTTATTCGTAGGCAACAACCGAGGGACGAGATCATATATTTGTAGGCAACATCGAGGATCATCGAGGGACTATGATCTTTGTGATGATTTTGAATTGAGGGTCTTTGCTAATGGCACCCCTACGTTCAAGGGACATGACCATTTTCCGAAGGCAACAAGAGAGATTACCCTAGAGGGTGCAAGTGTGATAAGTGTGTTAATTTCAGATATATTAATCTTTGAATTTAGAGTTATCTAACAGTTGATTTTAGATTTTTTCATGCAATCGTATTAGCCATATATCTAAGCAGTCTATATGTACAGGAAATAAAGGTGCGGAAAGTAAATTACGAGAAATTAAATCTACGCTATTACAAAAACAACCTTGCAACCTATACATTGATTTTTAGAATTTAAATGCGAAAAAGCAATAAATAAATAAAATAAAATATATTTGAAGGAAGACATAAGTGTACTAAACCCTAATTAAAAGGAAAAAAATATTTTTGGTATTTTTTTTGTGGTTGATTTTAATTTAGAAAACCTAATTCTAAGTTAATTTGAATTTAATTAAGAAAATAATTTTAAATAAAAGGAAAAAAAATATTTTTTTGTGTCAAAAATTAAATAAAGGTTTTTTAAACCTAAATCTAAAATCAAAATATTTTTAGGGTTTTATATGTGTGAAAATTAAATCTGTGAAAAGAATTAAAATTGGTTAGAAAATTAAAAGAAATAAGAAAAGTTAAGAAAATAAGTGGTAAAAAATTGGTTTGGCCCTGGAAGGTGTTGAACCCAGGACCCTGTGGTTATTGAGCCAAAACATGACCACCACACCATCTGCTTGTGGTGTTTGAACCACGCTTCCAATTGTATATGTGAGAAACCTATGAAAAGTCAGAAAATATAGAAAAAAGTTGCAAAAGGCAGGTTCGAACCAGCGACCTGTAGGGGTAAGGGACTACGCGCGCATGTCTTACCGCTGGGGCGGCCATACATCCATTAATATTTCTAAGATCATAAATATATAAGTGAAAATAACTTCTAGAAATCAGTTTTAAACCAAAACACGTGCTGGTGGGGTCCCTGTGTTTGAATGGACGAATCAAAATACGCCACGCCATGGTCAAAGGGTCAGAGGCTGGAGGTACGTCGGAGCCCTAGCCTCGATCGTCTTCTCCAGCGAGCTCATTTCTAAAACCTGCAAAATAAAGAGAATCGAAGCAAGAGATTAAGGCTACCCCCTTAAATCGACCCCTGCGAATCGATAGGTGATCTTGGTTCGCCCTGAATCGGCCTGTATCAATGGATTCAAAGGTTGATGTGCGATAAACCTAATGTGTCTAACGGTATCTTAACTGCAAGCGCACAGCCTATCGCGGTAGTAATAAAAGATTGTCGAATTCACAGGGACTTTGTAATGACTCTAGTGCGGGAAAGTAATGTTAGTTTAGCTAAGGCGGAAATTGTCACGTTTGGTTTTAGGAAGGTTAAGGAAGGTAAATTAATTGATTTTAAAGTAATTATAAAATGAAATGGTCGGTATGCAATAGAATCGACCTAAAGGATCTAATCGGACCTAGGCAGATAAGGATGGTCAACTTGGTTTATCTGTAGAATTAATCAGTTTAAAAACCCTCAACTCACACTTTCATGGTCTTATCTCGGATTATACGTCTAAAGCCCTATACCTGCTTTCGCTAGCCTATAAGTGTTTAGAAGTATTTTTTGGAAACTTAATTAAATCTAATTTGGTTTAAAGCGCTTTCACTGTATTTAAATCAAATGCCTAACTTTAGCTATCCGGTTAAAAACCTCACACTTTCATGGTCTCGATCTAACCTATTTACTCTTTTTACTTTCGTAACAAAGGTTTTATTTTTAAGCATAAAAAGTTATAACCAGAGTCAAGTTGATTAAAGTTTTAGCCTAAGTTTGATCAGATGCCTAATGTCTCTTACTATCCCACACCGACGCTAAAGGTTTAGCTAGCCATGGAAATTGAAATGAACGTACAGGAAGTATAAGCAAACAAATATAAATTGGACATTATAAATAATAAATTAAACATGCATTAATTAATTAAAAGGTATGTAATACAATTGCAAAATAAAAACCTGAAGTAAAGCAGTATCCTATATCCTTCTTCCACAGGTCGGAAATTCAGATTCGGAAATTAGAATGTAAGAAAAATTCTGAGGCTTGAATAATAAATCCTAAACTATAATAATAATTTCATGATGTTGGAAATTATTATTTGGGCAATGAAAATAAAAGGGAATAATTGAATGCAGAGGAAATTAGAAACTGAAATATTGTTGGGTTCGAAAATCGGCAGAGCTTCCGCACAAGTAAATTATCAAAAACTCTGTACCGCTAACACTGAAATGTTGAGGTATTTATAGAGGAATGAATATGGCAGTTGGTTTCTAAGCTTGTCACGAAGTGTTCCTAAAAGATCTCCATGAATATAGGGACGTGGGCAGTTGAGGAAGAATTGGAGAACGTGGCTGTGAGGTGTGAGAAAAAACAGGAGTTTGAAAACTCCTTCAGTTGGACTTCACCACGTTCTGCACTTTTAGTTAACGATATATGCGCGTTCGCCACCGCCGTGTTACGAGCAACTTTATGGTTTTTTCCGTGTTACGGTCGTGGTGGATGTGTTACGACCGTCACAGCTACAAAATATGCATTTCTTGACAGATTTATCTTTTTCCTCTGTTCTTTGATGGTTTCTTGCATTGTTTCATATTTTCTTCTGTTTTGAGCTGAGTTATGAATACCTGCAAAAAGTAATGACAATCTCGAAATATTCGGAGTTAATCGGTCGAATAATACAAAGCGGGTTAATTTCATGTAAAATAAACGATATGATTTCGTGTTATCAAATTCCCCCATACTTAAACCTTTGCTTGTCCTCAAGCAAAATAATCAATTTAGAAATATCGGACAAGTTTTTATAAACGCACATAACTAGTATACCTTTCGTTTTCAAATAATTACAAAAAAAAATCCTAAGTTAGTTCGGCCAAGGAAATCGAATGAAACAACAACGATACGCTAATGACACAAGCAACAAGCTAGTCGACGACTATCCGTTTTAAACGAAACGTCCAATTATACCATTATAATTCAACTCAATGTTTCTCGTTCCTATTTCACCCGGTTTCGTTCTTGCGCAATCACATTAAGCCCATTATCTTTACACGTACGTAGTGGAATAGCCGGTTAGTGGTTCTGATCAAAACACAACGGTTTCTGGCACAATTATGTGGCAACCTCTTTTTATCCAATTGCAAGATGCGGGGGATCAAACCGTAGTCTGCCCTACCCAGTTCAGTACCAGATGCTTCTGAACCACCTAAACAATGGATTCTTATGTTACTTAGTAAAAGCTTTTGCATCCGTTGGATTAAACGATCGGGTGAGGATCGCCCAATTTAATTGGTGCATTACCTGTTTCCTTAAATCATGTAACATTTTTCTAAATAATTAACTGAGATCATCCACTTATATTCATCGGCTTTCCACGTGGTTTGTGCTAAGACTGGTGCCGACTGCTAATATAAACTACTAGGGGCTAATTTAAGACTTAAAACTCAAAGTATCGGTATAACGGAAATGGAGACGATTCGCGTAAGTAGGGAGTCGAAGGTGTCATAATCGTATAGTTCTCATTGGATCGCCCTCGACCTTCTAACTAAGATTTCAGTTAAAGTAGGTAACTAACGATTATGCGAATATAAAAGGAGAAAATTTTTTGGTATGGCTAAATAAAACAGGGAGAAAATGAAATAACAAAATATAACTGAAATTACTCGTTCTGGAATTTAGAATGCAGTACTCCTCCCACACTATATCAAACATTGTCTCAATGTTATGATATAACGGCGAGGTTAAATTAAAAATACATCGAAAAAACAAGGGAAACAACAAGAAAAGAAAAACTACTGGCGACCACGGCGGCTTCGGGTTCGTGACCTTCTGGAAGGAGTAGCTTCAGAGTCAGTGCTCTGGGGTCCAAGAGATGTTACGTCCATCCTTAAGGCATTAAGCTCGCTAAGCACTTCATCAAGCCTTTCATTCGTCGAGCGGTGACCACTTAAGATTTGGGCGTTCTGCGCGAGCAAGGCGTCGAAGCGCTCCTGATGCACCCTCTCGGCTCTGGAAGATATAAGATTCTGATGATGAATGGCTCGGAGGATCTCGTCAAGAGACGGAGGTGGTGGAGCAGAGGATGACTCAGGTATGTTAGGGACGGGAACAGCTCGATCTAGTTCTTCCTGCATCTCATCAGCGGGGCCGACATGAGGTTCTTCTTGAGCAGCAGCAGGGCCTTCAGGGTCTTCAAGGTTAAATAGCCAGTTGGCTCGATTCTGAGGGTCGATTCGGTCCCTGCAAGGCAAAACAATGTTAGTGTAAACTCGGTTCTGAATCACTGGATGGAACTTTCCGTCGTCCCGCTCGTGGATGAGGTGGGCTGATTTGCAATGATCTAAAGTGAGCAGGACCGGTGGTCGGGATGGCAGATGAGCAAGGGTGTCACCATGGTTTAGTGCTAAAGCAAGAGAAGTGACAAGCCCTCCAAAATAGAAAGGTTTGCCTCCTCTGGTGCAGATGGAGTGAATATGGGCCAGGAGGAAAGGTGCGGCATTAATTTTCTGACCCGAGAATGCACAATGCATGAAAAACAGCTCCTTGGAGTTTAGCTTGTGGTTACTATCTCTTGCGAAGATTATGTTACCCAGGATACGGTGGAAGTAGCGTATGGCTGGATTGTGGATTTGAGTGGCGTTGAGATGATCATAAGAGTGTGTTCGGTTGTTGGTGAGGCTATGCCAAAGGTTGAAAGACTCTTCTCCAAAGTTGTCGGGTACACGGAGGTGGGAACCTTCCTCGGTGCAGAAATCAAGCAATTGCCCGAACGCGTTCTGAGTGAACTTGTATTCGGTGCCGAATATGCGAAATGTCGCAACACCAGAAAGTTGGTTTGTTGAACCAGGTGGAGTGATGTAGCAAAAGGAACTGAGGAACTCGAGAGTGAGTGTCTCGTACGTGGGCTGGGGCTGGCTACATAGAGTCCACAGGTTGACACTCTGAAGAAGGCGTTGAACACCTTCAAGCAAACCAAGTTCTCTGAGGCAGTCAGTGTCAACATACCTAGTGGGGTGTAGACCACGACGTTGGAATTTCAAAAACTTAATGCGTTGAGTCTCACCTTGCTCACCATTACGTAGGATAACGCCAGGAATAGGCTGGAGACTGTTCGCCATTTGCATGCAAAAGTGTTTGAGTGAGAATGGGTGTGGTTGGTGAATGAGAGAATGAGAAAGTGATACGGGTAATGGGTGTATAAATAATGGAAGGAGATAGTGGGAAGTTTGAAAATTGAGAGGGATTGATGGTGGGTTGAACGGGGTTAATGGGTGGTTAATGGAGGAAGTGGGATGGTTGGGGAGTTATGGAAGAAGAAGAGAGAAAGGTAGAGGGAAGAAGAAAAGGAACGTTCTGCTAACAGGGTTACTGATGTAGCCCGCGTTACGGTCGTAACGCCAAGCTGACGAGCGTAACACGCTGAAAGGCGTGTGACGGTCGTGGGGGGTGGATTACGATCGTGGCAGCTACAAAGTTTGCAATTTTTTTACAGAACAGAACACAATTACACAGAGTATATATTTTTATAGCAAGCAGAACATCTCAGGCATTCCAACATAAACACAACATTAATTTATTCAACATATAATCCAGTATATATAATTCGCAATAGAGTAGAAAACCATAAAACATTGTAAGCAGAATAATGAATGTAAGTTTAAAATTTGAAAACAAACAATTGCATTAATTCAAATTGAGTAACTTGTTCTTTTTGACAGAAAGTAAATGACTTGTAAATTGAAATGCAGTAATTTAATAAAGAATTGAAACTACCTAGAAACAAAATAGAATGGGAAAATTCTAAAAACTAAGAATTGAAAAACTGAAAACTGAAAAACTAATAAACTAAAAACTGCTTCATCCAATCTTTGCTTTTAAAATCTCTAAAGCTTGGGTGATGTTATAGAATTGCTCCACTGTGATGTCAGTTAAACCAATAAGATCCAAACACATAGTCTTCAGTTCATTCTTTATTCCATCAATGTAAGTTTTATAAGAATCCAAAGTGGTCAGAATGGTGTTTAATTGTGTAGTATAATCTCCTTGGTTTACATCAGGTGCTACTTGTGCTTCAGCCATATTTGTAAAGTCATGGTAACCAGGAGGAGTTTCAGGATCTGTTTCGTTTTCAGACATGAAATTATCAGCAACAAAATATGATTGTGGTGTTTCTGGTGTCTCTGGGTGGTCAGGTGGATTCAATTCGTACAACCAATTATCACGGTTATGGACACTAACTCGGGCATGGTTCAGAAGGGTAAAAAGAGTAACAACTTCGTTTCTTATCAGGTAATCATAAGGTGCGGGGCCTAAATTTGCTATTATCATGTTGTTGAAACAGAAATCAGTATTCATAGGCCTAATTCATCCAAATGGTGCACAGTTATTAAGTTGGTAACGAAGTCCAAGAGCATTTGCAATCATTGTAACCAATCCTCCCACACTGACAGGAACATTAGGGTCCTCACTAATGCGGGTAAAGGTCTTCATCAGGAGTGGGACAGCATTAACAGGGCGTCCTGTGTTTATACAATAAAGCAGAGATAATTCATCCTTGGATACAACATTTTGGTTTTGTTCTTTTCCAAACAAAGTGTGGGCAAGAATCCTATGGAAATAACGGATGGCTGGGTTATGTATCTCATTGTTATCCATACTTTCTGGGTCAGGGTGATAGTTTCCGGTTAAAGTACCCCAGAAGTAATCTAGCTCAAAATCCAATAAATCCGCCTCAGGGGTAGTAAAAGCTAAGGGTCCACTGGGGAATCCTAATAAAGCAGCTAAGTCCCTATGGTTATAGGTGAACTCAATACCAAAAAGTCTGAAGGCAATGATTCCTTTGCGGGCTCCGACACCATGTTCAGGGATGTAAACTAATGAACTCAAAAACTCAAGGGTGAGCTCTCGGTAAGTGATAAACCTATTTTTCAGGTGTTCTCTCTCCCATCCCAATTGGTTAAACATGTAGTAAACACTGTCAGTTATGCCTAAAGTGTCCATAGTGGGTTCATCATAATACAGGGTTAAACTGATGTCTCTTTGAGAAAAAGCCTCAAATCTTCTCCTTTGGTTTCTACCTCTAAAGGTGGTTTCCATAAAGTTCTGTGGGGGATCCATAGCAAAAGTAAAGCGGGGAAACGGAGTAGAGGAGAAAGTAAAGAGAAAAAGACTTTTCAGAAATCCGGTAGCAAGTAAAATTGTTTTGAAATCAGCAGCAGTTTTATAAAAGTTTTTAAAAGATGAAAAATACGTATATAGCAAGCAAAAACAATTAAAACAAACAAAATAGCAAGCAGAAACAAATAAAATGTGTTGCCTCCCATGAAGCGCTGTTTTTAACGTCATAAGCCTGACGAAATGCCTAGTGAAAGATTAGTCGGGAGAAATAGGTGGCAGTTCTACGAGTTTAAGCTTATTCGTATAATCTCTGTTATCTATACGATGATATTGTTTTAACCGCTGCCCGTTTACGATAAACGGGGCACTATTTCTATCCTTAATTTCTACCGCTCCGCTGGGAAATACTTTTGTAATTTCGAAAGGACCGGACCATCTAGATTTAAGTTTTCCAGGGAAGAGTCTAAGTCTAGAATTAAATAAAAGTACGACATCTCCCACACTAAATTCTTTCCGAGATAAACGCTGATCGTGCCATTTTTTAGTTCGTTCTTTGTATATTTTAGCGTTTTCGTAAGCGTCTAGTCTTAATTCTTCCAGTTCATGTAAATCGAGGATTCGTTTCTCGCCAGCAGCAGTGTAGTTAATATTGAGTGTCTTTATCGCCCAATAAGCTTTATGCTCTAATTCTACTGGGAGATGACAGGATTTTCCGTAAACAAGTTTGAAAGGTGTAGTTCCGATAGGAGTCTTGTAAGCTGTCCTATAAGCCCTTAAAGCTTCATTAAGCTTGGATGACCAATCTTTTCGAGAAATAGCGACAGTTTTTTCTAATATTTGTTTAATCTCCCTGTTCGAAACTTCGACTTGTCCGCTAGTTTGCGGATGATAAGGTGTTGCTACGCGGTGTTTCACTCCATATTTAGATAATAATTTATCAAATATCTTTGAAATAAAATGAGATCCACCGTCACTGATAACAAGTCGAGGAACACCAAAACACGGAAAAATTATATTCTTGAAAAGCTTTATTACCACTCGTGTGTTATTTGTAGGAGAAGCTATTGCCTCGATCCATTTTGAAACATAATCGACAGCTACGAGTATAAACTTGTTTCCAAAAGAAGATGGGGAAAGGTCCCATGAAATCTATTCCCCAAACATCAAAGACTTCAACTTCAAGTATTCCTTTCTGAGGCATTTCATCGCGTCTGGAGATATTACCGGTGCGTTGGCAGCGATCACAGTTTTTTACGGCGATGTGGACATCCTTCCACAGGTTAGGCCAGAAAAGGCCGGCTTGGAGAATTTTGGCACACGTTTTAGAGGTGCTAGCATGTCCGCCATAAGGAGATGAATGACAATGGGAAATGACGTCTTCTATTTCTTCGTCGGGTATACAACGGCGGAAAATTCCATCAGGTCCTCGTTTAAATAAAAGTGGTTCGTCCCAATAATAACTCTTGAGATCATGGAAGAATTTCTTTTTCTGTTGTTAAGTTAAGTCAGGTGGAAGCGCACCGGCAGCTAAATAATTAACGATGTCAGCATACCAAGGCAATCCTATGGTCATGTCAATGGTTTCCATGACTTCCTTAGCTTCTGGTTTATGTAAATCCAATTGAGCTAGGTCGCTTATCATATTTTCTATCAGATGTTCATACGGAAAATCGTCGTTAATTGGCACTTGTTCGGGTTTTATACCTTCTAAACGGGATAAATGATCCGCTACGACGTTTTCGGTTCCCTTCTTGTCCTTAATTTCCAAGTCAAATTCTTGTAAAAGTAAGATCCATCGGAGGAGTCTAGGTTTTGCATCTTTCTTGGCAAGTAAATATCTGATAGCAGCGTGGTCCGTATAAATGATAATTTTTGCTCCTACAAGGTAAGAACGAAATTTGTCAAGTGCGAAGACCACGGCTAAGAGTTCTTTTTCAGTTGTGGCGTAGTTCATCTGAGCTGAGTCTAGCGTTCTGCTGGCGTAGTAAATTGCGTGAAGTTTCTTATCTTTCCTTTGTCCAAGAACTGCGCCTACAACATAATCACTTGCATCGCACATGATTTCGAAAGGTAACCTCCAATCGGGCGGTTGCATGATTGGTGCAGAAATAAGCGCGGCTTTAAGGGTTTCAAAAGCTTTGAGACAATCGTCATCGAATATGAACTCAGCATCCTTCATTAATAGACCGGTAAGTGGTTTTGTAATTTTCGAGAAATCTTTAATAAAGCGTCGGTAAAAACCGGCGTGTCCTAGAAAACTTCGTATCTCTTGAACGGTCTTAGGTGGTTGGAGTTCTTTAATCACTTCTATCTTAGCTTTATCGACTTCAATTCCTTTATTGGAAATAACATGTCCAAGTACGATTCCTTCTCTGACCATGAAATGGCATTTTTCCCAGTTGAGCACAAGGTTTACTTTCACACATCGTTCTAAAACACTCTCTAAATTAGATAGACATCCTTCAAAGCTTTGTCCACACACAGAGAAGTCATCCATAAACACTTCCATGATGTTGTCAATGAAATCTGCGAAGATGGCCATCATACATCGTTGGAAAGTAGCGGGAGCATTACATAATCCAAATGGCATTCGTCTGTACGCGAACGTTCCATAGGGACACGTGAATGTAGTCTTCTCTTGATCGTCAGGGTGAATTGGAATTTGGAAAAATCCAGAATAACCGTCTAAATAGCAGAAATAGGAGTGTTTGGCTAATCGTTCTAACATTTGATCAATAAAGGGTAAAGGAAAATGGTCTTTCCGAGTAGCTTTGTTCAGTTTTCTATAATCAATGCACACTCTGTGTCCACTAACTACTCTTTGTGTTATCGATTCGCCCTTGTGCGTTTTTCACGACAGTGACACCTCCTTTCTTAGGTACGACATGTACTGGGCTAACCCATTTACTGTCGGAGATCGGGTATATAATTCCAGCTTCCATTAGCTTTTTGATTTCATCTCTGACTACAGTACTGAGGATCGGATTGATTCTTCTTTGAGGTTCTCGAGAGGTTTTGCAATCCTCTTCTAATAGAATACGGTGCATACAAATTGAAGGACAAATTCCTTTTAAGTCTGATATGTTGTAACCTAACGCAGTAGGGTATTTCCTTAGAACGTCTAAAAGTTTTTCAGTTTCAAGCGTTCCTAAACTGGAATTCACTATTACAGGTCGAGTTTGTTCAGTATCAAGGAATTCGTATCGTAGATTTTTAGGTAAAACTTTTAATTCTAGTTTTGGTTTCTTGGGACATGGCATATGATTAGGTGTAAGTGCTAGACTTTCGCTTAGACTGTCATCTTTATATGGTTCTCGCCAATTGTCGTCTTCGAATATCAGAGGGGTTTCAATTTTCATTATTTCGGTATATGTGGTTTGCTCAGCTTCCATCTCTCTTACGCACTTGTCTATAATATCGAGTAAATAACATGTGTCATTCATGGCGGGTGCTTGTAGAAATTGAGTGAGGATGAATTCCACTTTATCCTCTCCGACTTCGAATGTTAATCTGCCCTTCTTTACATCAATTATAGCTCCAGCTGTAGCTAGGAATGGTCTTCCTAATATGATAGGGGTGACTGAATCTTCGGTAATGTCCATGATTATAAAATCGGTCGGGATATAGAATTGACCTATTCTAACTGGAACATTTTCCAATATACCTACAGGATACTTAACTGATCGGTCAGCTAATTGAACAGACATTTTTGTAGGTGTAAGTTCTCCCATTTCCAGCTTTTTGCAAATAGATAGGGGCATGACACTGATACTTTCTCCTAAGTCGCATAGAGCTTTGTCTATGACGAATTTTCCAATATTACAGGGTATAGAGAAACTACCTGGGTCTTTTAGCTTAGGAGGCATGTTATTCTGAATGATAGCACTACACTCAGCAGTGAGGGTAACTGTTCCGTTATCTTCCAACTTTTTCTTGTTGGATAGGATTTCCTTAAGAAATTTAGCATACGATGGCATCTGGGTTATGGCTTCTGTGAATGGTATTGTGATATTTAGTTGTTTCAGAAGTTCCACGAATTTCTTAAATTGGCTCATCGATTTAGAATTGGTTAATCTCTGAGGATACGGAATCTGTGGTTTATAGGGCGGTGGAGGCACATAAGGTTTCTCTTTTTCTACAGCCTCTTGAGTTTCGTTTTCCTTTTCTTTCGGGTCGCTCTCGTTTTCACTCGGCTTGTCTTGCTTCTGATACATAGCTGGGTTTTCTAGTCTTGGATCAACAGGTCCGTCAAGTTCTTTTCCACTCCTTAGTATCACTGCATTAGCGTGTCCTTTCGGGTTAGGTTGTGGTTGACCAGGAAATATTCCAGCAGGAGCAGCAGAGGTGCTGCTGTTGAGCTACTGTGAAATCGAGTTTCAAGCATCTTGTTATGGGTAGCTAAAGCATCGACCTTGCTAGATAATTGCTTAATTTTCTCATTGGTATGTAAGTTCTGATTTAAAACATCCTTATTGGTCTGGGATTGAGAAGCAATGAAGTGCTCTATCATAATTTCAAGGTTTGATTTCCTAGGAACGTTGGAAGTATTAGGTCCGTTATTAGGATGATTCGGGATAGCTTTTGGATAACCAGGTGGTGTAGCAGGATCTTGTCCAGGAGCATACAACGCATTGTTGCTTTTGTACGAGAAATTTGGATGATTCTTCCAACCTGGGTTATACGTATTACTGTAGGGATTTCCTTGTACGTAGTTAGCTTGTTCGGCTGGTACTCCGGTCAAAAGGGGACATTCTGGAGCAAGATGTGATTGAATACCACATAGATCGCAAGTTGGAATCACTGCAGCTACGGTAGCTGCGGGAGTGACGGAAAGGTTCTCTAATTTTTGGGTAAGAGCCTCCACTTTAGCATTAACTTGATCCAGGCTGTTCACTTCAACCTTGATACCTTTCGTTTGAGATTTCTCTACATTAGCTCTCTCGCTTCCCCATTGATAGTGATTCTGAGCCATACTTTCAATAAGTTGGTTTGCTTCGGCGTATGGTTTATCCATCAGTGCGCCACCAGCAGCAGCGTCTATGGTTAATCTTGTATTGTACAAGAGACCGTTATAGAATGTGTGAATAATCAACCATTCTTCTAAACCATGATGAGGGCAGAGTCTTAGCATATCCTTGTATCGTTCCCATGCTTCGAATAAAGATTCATTGTCTTTCTGTTTGAAACCATTGATGTTGGCTCTGAGCATAGCAGTTTTGCTAGGAGGAAAATATCTAGCTAAGAAGACTTTCTTCAACTCAGCCCAAGTGGTGATTGAGTTGGCAGGAAGAGATTGAAGCCAAGCACGAGCTCTGTCTCTTAAAGAAAAAGGAAATAGGCGCAATCGTATCGCCTCGGGTTTACTCCATTCGCTTTACGTGTCTGCGTCGCACAAACACGGATAGATGTAGATTGGGGTCGTCGTAGGAGCTCGAGAACCGGTTCTCTGAAGCGAAAGAAGCGAAGGTTTCACTCAAAATCGTTTGAGCAATAGCGAGAGCTGCAATCGTTATGAGGCTCCGCTTGAGAAGGATCTGCGTAATCCTTAAGAGGACGACGAGGAGGAGGTGGATCACCATTCTTCGTAACTCGTCGAGATCGGAAGAACAGACGGAGGAAGATTGTTGAGTGCGGTACTCTTGAATTCGTCTTCTTAATCGAAGATAACGCCGATATCGATATGGGTATATGCAAAGTACCTTGAGGCGCGTATTTGGCATACACAAAAGGGAAAATAATAGTTGCCTTAGCCTAGACAGTGCTACTTTAAGAGTGCACTAGTGACTAGATCAAAGTCCCCGGCAACGGCGCCAAAAACTTGATGTGCGATAAACCTAATGTGTCTAACGGTATCTTAACTGCAAGCGCACAGCCTATCGCGGTAGTAATAAAAGATTGTCGAATCCACAGGGACTTTGTAATCACTCTAGTGCGGGAAAGTAATGTTAGTTTAGCTAAGGCGGAAATTGTCACGTTTGGTTTTAGGAAGGTTAAGGAAGGTAAATTAATTGATTTTAAAGTAATTATAAAATGAAATGGTCGGTATGCAATAGAATCGACCTAAAGGATCTAATCGGACCTAGGCACATAAGGATGGTCAACTTGGTTTATCTGTAGAATTAATCAGTTTAAAAACCCTCAACTCACACTTTCATGGTCTTATCTCGGATTATACGTCTAAAGCCCTACATACCTGCTTTCGCTAGCCTATAGGTGTTTAGAAGTATTTTTTGGAAACTTAATTAAATCTAATTTGGTTTAAAGCGCTTTCACTGTATTTAAATCAAATGCCTAACTTTAGCTATCCGGTTAAAAACCTCACACTTTCATGGTCTCGATCTAACCTATTTACTCTTTTTACTTTCGTAACAAAGGTTTTATTTTTAAGCATAAAAAGTTATAACCAGAGTCAAGTTGATTAAAGTTTTAGCCTAAGTTTGATCAGATGCCTAATGTCTCTTACTATCCCATACCGACGCTAAAGGTTTAGCTAGCCATGGAAATTGAAATGAACGTACAGGAAGTATAAGCAAACAAATATAAATTGGACATTATAAATAATAAATTAAACATGCATTAATTAATTAAAAGGTATGTAATACAATTGCAAAATAAAAACCTGAAGTAAAGCAGTATCCTATATCCTTCTTCCACAAGTCGGAAATTTGGATTCGGAAATTAGAATGTAAGAAAAATTCTGAGGCTTGAATAATAAATCCTAAACTATAATAATAATTTCCTGATGTTGGAAATTATTATTTGGGCAATGAAAATAAAAGGGAATAATTGAATGCAGAGGAAATTAGAAACTGAAATATTGCTGGGTTCGAAAATCGGCAGAGCTTCCGCACAAGTAAATTATCAAAAACTCTATACCTCTAACACTGAAATGTTGAGGTATTTATAGAGGAATGAATATGGCAGTTGGTTTCTAAGCTTGTCACGAAGTGTTCCTAAAAGATCTCCATGAATATAGGGACGTGGGCAGTTGAGGAAGAATTGGAGAACGTGGCTGTGAGGCGTGAGAAAAAACAGGAGTTTGAAAACTCCTTCAGTTGGACTTCACCATATTCTGCACTTTTAGTTAACTGATATGCGCGTTACGCTCGTCACTGCTGTGTTACGAGAAACTTTATGGTTTCTTCCGTGTTACGGTCGTGGTGGATGTGTTACGACCGTCACAGCTACAAAATCTGCATTTCTTGACAGATTTATCTTTTTCCTCTGTTCTTTGATGGTTTCTTGCATTGTTTCATATTTTCTTCTGTTTTGAGCTGAGTTATGAATACCTGCAAAAAGTAATGACAATCTCGAAATATTCGGGAGTTAATCGGGTCAGAATAATACAAAACGGGTTAATTTCATGTAAAATAAACGATATGATTTCGTGTTATCAAAGGTCACTAACAGTTATGCCCTAACAATGGCACAATACGATTTAAGCCCTAAAGCTTGCATCTAACACGTCGAACCTGTTCAAAACAACATCCTGAACATGAACAAACACATCAAATATTATTACTATGCATAAAAATTGAAATCGATTCAAGAGATTTTACCCTAACAGTGCAACTTCGTGAGGATGATTCTGGGCACGTTTTTGCTTGCCTAAGGACTTGGGTCGATTCCTGGAAGGCTCAGGAGGATGAATGTATGTTTGGTTTGGCTTGAGAGCGGCGGGAAGTTGAGATTCGATCTTGTCTCAAAGTTGGAAAATTTGAGAGCTTTGGCTAGGGTTTTTTGAGAATGCAATCCTTGTCCTTTGCATTTGGACCTGATCTTGTATTTATAGTGAATGCTTTAGGTCAGAAACTTTGCTGAAAATATATTGTATTGATTGAGAGAATATTTGATTTGGAAATCACATGAAAAGTTTACAATCTTGGCCAATCTTGCATTGATACCTCTTGGGAGTTTTCTTATGGCTTGCATGAGCTATCTTGGACCTCAACACAAACAAAAATAAGGCCCACACACCCTTCCTTGTATTTTTTGCATTTTTATTTAATTTAAATTGAATTTTAATGTTTTAATTCAAATATAAATTAAATAAATAGAAGAAAGGCGTGAAAGTGGGCTTAGAAATCATGGACTATCTTAGAAATAATTTCAAACTATAAAAACCATGGCCCATTTGGAAAAAATTTCAATTTGCTTAGTATTTCCCTTCATGCACTTCTTCAAAAATGCCAAACTTTCACAAGTTGTATCTTACTCAATTTTTATCATTTTTAAGTGTTTTGGGACTTTTTAGAAAGCTTAAGATGTCCTATAAACAATCCATTTGGTTTCATCTTCATTGAATCTTCCATGTTCATGTAAACCTCTTTGGAAAAAGATGACTTTTTGTTGAGTTTTAGAAGGACCTATGATGTCTTGGTCTATATCTCTCAAATAAAGCATTTTTGGGCAAAGCTTGTGAGACACAAAGTTGTAGAGAATTGAATTATATTCAAAATGAGCATTGTTGGAAAAATTTCTGATAAAGTATGTGAAAGTTATGCCTGGTCAAAGTTCTATTGACTTTTGATCAAAAAACTCTAATTTAGAAACTTTGACTTTTGACCAATTTTTTTGACTTTCTTCATGAATCATGATCAACCCTTGATCAAATGATTAATGTGACCCATAGTTGACTTTTTGTTCAATACAACTAATTTTCAACCATCTAAGCAATTGATTGAGCGCACTTGAGATGTGAGGCTTGAAACTTGACATGGTGATACCTTGAGAAATTTGAGGAGGCATGATTCTCCCTTGAGGCAATAGGAACCATCTTTGACTTGAGGGAATCAAAACCCTAGTTATGGGTTGATTGCTTAGGAATGAGTTCATCTGGTTAACCCTTGAGGAATTCTCGAGTATGGAGATGTGTATTAACTTGAAAAATAAGAGGGAACATTTTGGCGTATAACAACATGACTTTGAAAAATACAAAGGGAATTCTTTCCCAGAGAGTAACTTGACTATGTATGCGGGAAAGATGTCAATGCAAATAAATAATAATTAGTTGTTGATCCACTAATTTCAAGATAGTTTTTCTGGTGCCGCTCTGAGTTGGTATAGGAGTTTGGGTAGTGCACATATCCATACTTTTAGAGACCTTGGTGAGGCTTTTGTTCACCAGTATAAGTTTAATGTTGGAATGGCTCCAGACAGATACAACTCCGAGTTATGTTCTTAAAAAATAGTGAAAGTTTCAAAGAATACACACAAAGATGGAGTGAGGTTTCTCTCTAGATTTGTCCTCCCTTAGAAAAGAAATAAATGACAAAACTCTTTTTGAATACTTTATGATAGTTTTACTATGAAGGGATGATTGCGAGTGCACCAAATGATTTCACTGAAATGGTGATTATAGGGATGCGACTCGATGAAGGTGTCCATGTGTTATACCCCAAAATTTGCCCTCCTACTTCTCAAGACAATTCCCATATCCATACTTAAGGATTTCACAAAGGTTGACCAGACAAACCTTCTTCTAAGCAATCAATCCAAACTAGGGTTCTGCTCCTCTCAAGTCAAGATGAATTTCCAGTGCTCTAAGTGGTCATCATACCTCATCATATGCTTCAAGGGATCACCATGTCAAGTTTCAAGCTTTATAAGTCAAATCTGCTCATCCAATTGCTCAGATGGTTGAAAATCAACTATATTGGACAAAAAGTCAACTGTGGTCAACATACAGTCAAATAATTTTTGGTCAACATCAATATTTTGAAATAATATTCATCATTTGATCAAGGGTTGATCATGATTCCTCAAGAAAAGTCAAGATTTGGTCAAAAGTCAAAGTTTCTAAATTAGGGGTTTTCAGACAAAAGTCAACAGAACTTTGACGAGGCATAATTTTCACATACTTTATCAGAAATTTTTCCATGAAAGCTTATTTTGAAGGGAATTCTGTAAGTGTTTTTATGTTGGCTTTAATTTTTGGTAAAACCAGATTTTGTCAATGTCTTGACTGATGTCATGACATCCTGGGTTGAAGATAAATTCTGGAGAAGAAATGTTCTACAGGTACAACTCAGTTTGGTGGGATAGCATAATAATCATGCTATGATCTGTTATGCTGGAAATCTGCAAGCAGAATGAATAATGTCATGACCAATGTTATGACATTCTGTGCAGAATATATTGTTAAGCAGATTTTCTTTTCCTGAGAGTTTTCAGGATTCTGTTGAGCTGTTCTGATGTGGATTAATATGTTGGATCATATGCTCACGTGGACTTGAGGTTAACTTGCTTTAACCCTAATTTGTTTGTTGAAAAGACCAAGTCCTTAGGTTAACTTTGGTTAACCCTAGCTATTTTTGTGGAAGCCCAAGTTGAAGACTTTACTGCTTCTATATTATCTAACAAACCCTTATGTGGTGAGCTGCGCTTTTTGAGAAGAAGAAGAAGCAGATTGTAATTTGTATTTTAGTAATTCTTGTGAGCCAAGAAATTATATTTGGATAAGTGTCCTGGAGTAGGATTTGGTTGTAAGGGTAGTTTATCACTCTAAGCTTTGAAGCACGAGTGTTTATCTCTCTTGATTAAAGCTTTGAAGCAAAATCAAGTATGTTTATTGAAGAATGTCTTCACAAGTCTATTATTCATTAGGTTAGTATCACTGCTGTGATTGAGGGGGAGTGAGTAGGAATTCAGGTCTAAGTAGGACTTAGATTGAAGTTGCATTGGGTAGGTCTTAAGTGAAGGAGATAAACTGGTTGGTTTATTCCTGAATTAATACTACTTATAGTGGATTTCCTCCCTGGCTTGGTATCCCCCAAATGTAGGTGTAGTTACACACTGAACTGGGTTAACAATTGACTGCGTTCTTTACTGCCTTTTTAATTATTGTTTGGATTGTTAACAGTTTGTCAGATACAGTGTCATAACATTCACTTTGACATTAAGTATCTGTTGCCAGAATTTCAAATTCCATTCTCTACAACTTCATGTCTCACAAGCTTTGGCTAGAAATGCTTCATTTGGAAGTTATGGATCAAAACATTACAGGTCCTTTTAAAAGTCAACAAAAAGTCATCTTTTTGCAAAGAAGTGTTCATGAGCATGGAAAATTCAATGAAGATGAAACCAAAAGGGTTGTTTAGAGGACATCTTGAGATTTCTAAACAATCCAAGAAAACCCAAAAATGTGAAAAATTGAGCAAGATTATAATTGTACAAGTTGAGCATTTTTGAGAAGGTGCATGAAGAGAAATACTTGGAAGAATCTAACTTTTTCTAAATGGGCTTAACTTTTCTTGGTTCAAACGTGCTTCTTATCTGAATTAGAACCTCCAAGCCCAAGGCCACGCCTTTTATCTTTTATTTTTATTTATTTTGGATTTTTATTCATTTAAAACCAATTTAATTAAAATAAAAGATATAAAATCAAAGCATTAAGTGCAAGGTTGATTTTCTGTCATTCTTGAGGTCCAAGCAAACCATACAAACTATCAATTTCGAAATTATGAAGATTGGCAAGAGATTTGATTGAAATTGGATCAAAAAAGGCAATATTTGGTTTTACTCCAAATCAAATATTTTCTCATTGATTGGCATATAATTCCTTCATAATTCTTAACCTAAATCCATCCTCTATATATTCAGAAGGTTTCTAAACCCTGAAGAACGGATTTTCTACAACCAAGAACCCTAACCTAAACCTCAAAAAACCGTGGCATTCAAGTTACCTAGCAGCCAAGGTTTTGCATCGTTTCAGGATATTCTAAGCCTTGCAACATATTCCTGGTGTTCCTCTGATCGATTCCAGATACTCACAAGCAAACAATACATCCAGAATCGTAAAATTACAGTCACGGTTTGCACTTATATATTTCAATTTCGATTTTGATTCATATTGGACCAATTGTAATACGGTAGGAGAACTGAATTTGAGATTTGTTTTGCTTTTTATCGCAAATGTTGCGGATAGCAAGAGTCTCCACCGACTTTTCTTTTATCTAATTAAGGGAAGGTGAAAAGAACAGAAAAAGACCTTCGTTAGATTCTGAGTAAGGGAGAAGGTTATGAAAAGGGAAGGTATTAGCACCCCTTTCCATCCATAGTTATCTACGGGCTCTTAGTTGCTTTTAGTTCATCTTTAAAAATTGCTTTCTGTGTGTTTGACAAAGTGTTTTGAAAAGGAATTTCGCTTTGACTTTGTAATGATTCATGTAGGAATGTATACAAAGTGTTCGAAAATGTTTCATTTTTGAAAAGCATTTGGACTTTGACAAAAGTGTGAGGTGTGAAAAGTATTTTGATAGAGCAAGCAACTAAAAGTCTTATTACCTACTAAGAATGGTCGTTTTCGGGTTATTTTACTTTCCTTTAGAATAGCGCTATCCGTACCATTAGTTGGTAGGTAACCCTATTCGTTGGATGTAGAAGGGACATTCGAAGGGACGATCATCCCTTTTCGTAGGCAACAATCGAGGTACGAGATCATGTATTCGTAGGCCACGTCGAGGGACTCATGATCTTTGATTCGGAGGGACTATGATGATATTTTTTGTAGGCAACGGTGCTAGGATACCTCTACGTTCAAGGGACTTGACCATTTATTTGAAAGGCAACGAGAGAGAATTACCCTAAGGGGTGCATGTGTGAAAAGAGTGTGTCAAATTCAGATATATTATCTTGGAATTAGAAGTGATCTACGTTCGTTTTTATCTTTCCATACACGCCTAGTTACTAGCAGTTTATAGGGTGCGGAAAGTAAATTGCGGAAAGTAAATGTCATACGCTATTACATGGCTTTGGGGCAGTTACATAATATAGGAGTGCGGTAAGTAAAATCCTAGTTAAACTATTACATCCCATAAGCAGTTACATAATATTGGAAAAGAATGCGAGAAAAAAAATCCTAACTATTACAACCTGTAAGCAGATACATAAGAATCGGAAAATATAAGAAATTCGCATAAGAGAAAAATACGTTAGTAAAAGAAAATTTTGAATGAAGAAAAATGTTTTTGGGTTAGCAATGATAATTAGATGATAGACTAATTTTTTGGGAATTTTCTGGATTGGTTTTGATGAGGAAAAGCAATTAAAAGTTAATTTAATGATTAATTAACAATTAATTAAAATATGCATGCAAAAATATTAATTTTAATGTCAAAAATTAAATAAGCATTTTTCTGATTAAAATGCAAAAAGAAAATATTTTTGGTGATTTTTAAATGCATGAGAAAATTGTTTAAAAAGAAATTAAATTAAATAGAAAAATAAGAAAACATATAGAAAAAGAGTTAGCTGTGAAAAGTGGTAAAAAAGAATTGCTGGAGACCAGGATCGAACCCAGGACCTCCTGGATAAACCAACAAACACGTTACCATCTGAGCTAGGCTGCCTTGGTGTTATTGGATTGCAAGCATTGGATTATAAGTGTTCCAATGTGTCGTTCTGAATTTTCAAAGCTAGTCAAACGCGGGCCCCAATTTATAGCATAAGAGCCAATCGGATCGTTCCATTACGCCACACATGCCTTGCCTGAGTCAGACAGGTCAACGACGCCGGAGCCCTAGCTCCGGTCGTCTTCTCCGGCGGCCTCCTCACCTAAAACCTGCAAAATAGCCAAAATAAAGAGCAAAGAGGGACCCTACCCCCATAATTCGAGGGCTGCGAACACGATGGTGATGTTCTTTCGTCTTGAATCGGCCTGGAAAATGTGTTTCGAAATAAACAGACCTAGAAGCCCTAACAATGGCAATTCATGGTTTATGCGTAAAACCTCACATGTTATGCATCAATCATGATCTAATGGATGTCCTGAGTTCATACAAACAATCAAAAGCAGTTGATAATGCATGAGATATGAAAATCGAATTCAAGAAAATACCAAACTGGTGTGACTTGTGTGGCACAATCTGGAACGGTTTAGCTTCGCGTAAGGGTTGGGATCGATTGATGGGATGCTCAGGAAGGCAGTGGAATGCTTGAATCACCTTGAAACCTGCTGAAAAATAGAATTCGAAAATTGCAACTTTGTAAGAATTTTGAGAAAATTAGGGTTGCTTCATGAGGCTAGGGTTTCGTCCTTTTGTCTTGTGAATGCATTAGGTATTTATAGAGCAAGAGATTGGAGCAAAAAGAATGAAAAAAGATATGGCTTTGAATGCAAAAATATTTTCTTGTTAATTTCCATCAAATCTTTCCAAAATTTGATTTTCTCTTCCTTGTATGAGTTTTCACGAAATTGGCATGTCTTGTGGGCTTCCTTGGTCCTCAAGGTTGATAGAAATCCAACCCAACTTGTTTTACACCTTGTTTTCATATTTAATTTAATTTAAAATTGAATTAAATGCTTTTAAATTAAAAGATAAATCAAGAAAATAAGAAAAGGTCGTGGAAAGGCATCAAGAGGTCATAAATAATATTATGATCAAGTTTGGATCATAAAGTTATAAGCCCATTTGGAAAAAATTGGATTTTGTCAAGTATTTTTCTTTGTGCACCTCTTCAAAAATGCTCAACTTGTGTAAGATGTATCTTGATCAATTTTTAACATTTTTGGGTTTTATTGGACTTTTTGGAAAGCTCTATATGTAATATAAACAACCTCTTTGGTTTCATCTCAATTGAAGTTTCCATGCTCAATAACACTTCTTTACAAAAAGATGACTTTTTGTTGACTTTGAAAAGGACCTGTAATGTTTTGATCCATATCTTCCAAATGAAGCATTTTCTGACCAAGCTTGTGAGACATGAAGTTGTATAGAATTGAATTTCCTTCAAAATGAGCTTTAGTGGGAAAATGTTTGATAAAGTATGAGAAAGTTATGCTCAGTCAAAGTTCTCTTGACTTTTCCTTCAAAAACCCTAATTTGGAAAGTTTGACTTTTGATCAAATCTTGAGTTTTCTTGATGAATCATGATCAACCCTTGATCAAATGATGAATGTCACTTCAAAATATGGATGTTGACCAAAAATCATGAAGTTTGACTGTATGTTGACCACAGTTGACTTTTTGTCCAATACTGATTTTCAACCATCTGAGCAATTGTCTGAGGAAACTTGACTTGTAAGGCTTGAAACTTGACATGGAGATTCTTTGAAGCATATGATGAGGTATGATGACCATTGGAGATGTTGGGAACCACCTTGATCTGAGAATTACCAAACCCTAGTTTGGGTTGATTGCTTAGGAGAGGGTTTGTCTGGTCAACCCTTGTGAAATCCTTGAGTATGGATGTATGAAATGTCTTGAGAAGTAAGAGGGCAAATTTTGGGGTATGACACCAATCCAAGGACATATTGATGTTCAGGGAACAATTTGCAATCGAACCATACCTTCCATATAAATTTATATTGTGAATTCTGGAAATTTGCAGGTTTTGTGGTGACGGACAAAACCGTCACTATAGGCTTTAGCAACGGAAGCGTCCGTAGGTAAAAGACTGGGAAATTCAAATGGGGATGATGATGTTCTTGGCGCGTGTTTTCATATCCAGAAAATAATTTCGCTTATAATCTTTTTGTTTCATATGCCTAACACAATTGTAGGCTGGCTCAGTTGGTCAAGGAAGCCCGCGTATGACCTCAGGGGCAAGGGTTCAATCCCCAGCGCCACCCCTTTCTTTCCCTCACTTTTTCTATCATATTTCTCATTTATGCAGGTAACATACACAACTTCCAGAAGTTCTGGAAAATAAGTTTCCAGAAGTTTTGGAAGGAACTTCCGTACAAGCCTCCAGAAGTTCTGGAAAACAGGTTTCCAGAAGTTCTAGAAGGAACTTCCGTACAGCCCCAAGAAGTTCGAAAACAGGTTTCCAGAAGTTCTGGAAGGAAATTCAAGATAGGGTCCCAGAAGTTTTGGCAAGGAACGATGACCCAACTTCCAGAAGTTCTGGAAAGAGTGAGCCAGAAGTTTTGGGACGAACTTAGTCAGAAGTTCTGACAAAAATCATTTTTTCTATTTTCTTTTTAACTAATTTATTTTCTTTTCAATTATATTTTAAATTATTTTCTAAAACTCTAAAAAATGTTTAATTTTAGATTTAGGTTTCAAAAACCTTTATTTAATTTTTGACACAAAAACATTTTCTTTTCATTTAAATCTTTCTAATTAAATACTAATTAACTAGAATTAGGTTTTTCTTTCATTAAAATCAATCACAAAAAACTCCAAAAATAATTCTTTTTTCTAGTAATTAGGATTACTAACTTAAAACCTTGTTTTACTAATTTCCAAAACGTTTTCACTAACATTTTCTTATTATTCTAATTTTTTATTTATTATTTTCCGCATTTAAATTCTAGAAAGGTTGTATAGGTTGCAAATTCTTTATCATGTAATAGCGTAGGATTTACTTCCGTACTTTACATTTCTGCCTTTATTTTCTGCACTCCTATATTATGCATCTTCCCCAAAGCCATGTAATAGCGTAGGACCTTTACTTTCTGCACTTTACTTTCTGCAATTTACTTTCTGCATATATTTAACTGCTAGTAACTAGGCGTGTATGGAAAGATTAAAATCAAGCGATATAGAACACATCTAACACAAGATAAATATCTGAATACAACACACTTTTCACACATGCACCCACCTTAGGGTATCCTATCTTGTTGCCTTATGAACAATGGTCATGTCCCTCGAACGTGGGGATATCTTAGCTATGACGCTTACAAACATATCATCATAGTCCCTTCGATACAAAGACCATTGTCCCTCGATGACCCTCGATGTTTCCTAGGATTACATGATCTCGTCCCTCGATTGTTGCCTACGAAAAGTGATGATCGTCCCTACGAATATGCTAAGGTATCCTTACATGTTGCCTTTTATGACCATCCGATGTCCCTTCGAATGTCCCTTTACATCCAACGAATAAGATTACCTACCAACTAATGGTATGGATAGCCTTATTCTAAGGGAAAGCAAAATAACACGGAAACGACCATTCTGAGTAGGTAATAAGTCTCTTTTGCTTGCTCTATCAAAATACTTTTTACACCTCACACTTTTCAAAATCTTTTCAAAACACTTTGTATACATTCCAGCGTGAATCATTACAAAGTCTTTTTCAAAACAAAACATTTCCAAACACTTCGTATACGTTCCAGCGAGAATCATTACGAAGTCAAAGTGAAATGCCTTTTCAAAACATTTTCAAACACACACACAAAAAGCAATTTATAAAGTGAGCTAAGCAATTAAGATCCCGTAGATAACTACGGATGGAAAGGGTGCTAACACCTTCCCTTTTCATAACTGCCTCCCGTACTCAGAATCTAATGAAGGTCTTTTCCTGCTCTTTTCACCTTCCCTTAATTGGATAAAAGAAAAGTCGGTGGTGACTCTTGCTATCCGCAACATTTAAAGCATAAAGCAAACAAGTCGATTCTTCCACGTATTCTGGCTGGCGACTCTGCTGGGGAGACACCCTAAAGAGAGGCTACCTTAGGGTTTTTAGATCAATTTACTGCTTTTTGTTTGACTTGTCTGCTTTACTTTTAAGGTTTGCTTGGGTATTATACTTGTGGGGGATCCTACACCCGGATCCAGGTTTCCTTAGGTAAGTAGCAATAAATCATCGCGATCGTTAGGCGTATACCGAAATGGTCAAAATGATGGCTACGTTAGTGCGAAATTTTGGATGTCCCGATGCTCCTCATTTTCAGTTGAGGAAAGTATTTGGCGTCTGCGTGGTGTCATAAGCACTAACTCAACTTGTAGAACCCTAATTGACCTATCTTGGCCATTAGAAGGTAGTGAGATGGCCGGCTTCGGTTCAGACTGAGGTTGGTTGATACTCGATGCTACGCTCATTAAGATTCGACTTTCGGGATGTTTCGATCGACCACTTGGTAGTCGTATTGAAATAAAGCCTACGAGAAAGATCAATGATATGAGATTTCTAGAACCTGGTTACTATTATAGGACAGGTTGAACCAACTTAAACTCTGGTAGGGTAGACACCTATACCTCATGCAAGCCTTAAACCTAGGGCTATTGTGTGAATTACTTGTGCTTGCTACTTGTTTTAAACATGACATCATGACATCATAACATCATAACATCATATCATTTCTAACTATTTCAAGGACCTAGGGATTTATCTTTGCTTTGTTTTGTAAGAGTTATGGCTTCTAGGAAAACTATCCGAATCAACTTCTTGGGAATACCTTCTCAACTCAAAGAATTAGTTTCAGAAATTCCTGATCATGCTCAGTTCATAAAAAGGCATGGTTATCTCCGGTCTTGAAGAAGATATGATGCATGTCGTATTCCAGTTCTTCGATCCAAAACATCACTGCTTTGCATTCCTAGATTATCAGTTGGTGCCTACATTGGAAGAGTTCTCTAAGCTACTTGGGATACCTATCCTTGATCAGATACCATTCACCGGTTTAGAAAAAGTTCCGAAATACGAAGACATCGCATCAACGTTACATCTAAAGCGATTAGACATTGAAGCTAATTGGGAAACAAGAAGCAGAGTTAAGGGCTTACTTGCCAAGTTTTTGATAAAGAAAGCTCGAGAATTCCTAAAGGCTATGAGTTTCCATGCATTCGAAGACATTTTGGCCTTTCTAATCTATGGCTATGTGCTATTTCCTAATCCAGATCAGTTCATAGACGTAAACACCATCAAGATATTCCTCACTTGTAACCCTGTGCCTACCTTACTTGGGGATATTCTGCATTCTCTCCACACTCGTACTATCAAAATATAAGGAACTCTCATGTGTTGCATACCGTTACTTTCCTGGTGGTTTATTTCAAACCTTCCTCAATTAGTAACGAAGAACGAGCAAATGTTGAAGTGGTCTCAAAGGCTGATGTCACTCTCTCATTCAAATATCCATTGGTGTCTTTTTTCTCAAAAGGACTTCACTTTCATTGAGCGTTGTGGGGAATTCCCTAATGTACCACTCCTTGGCATAAGGGGAGGTATCACTTGCAACCCTTCTCTAGCTCTACGTCAGTTTCGTTATGCTCAAAGAGATGGTCCTCATGATATGCTTCTTCAAGACATTGTGTTTGACTACAACAACGATCTCCAGAACTACCGTCGAAGATTGTTGCACGCTTGGGGCATGGTAAAAAAGACTGATACCAAGACCTTGGGACACAAAAATTCGATTCCTTGGGAACCTTACTTCAAATGGGTGTGAGCTCGAGCTCAAAACCTCATGATGCCATTTACAGCTGTTCTACCAGTGGTTATAGAGCCTGTTGCTAAAGGGAACGAACCCTATACCATTCTCCATCCAGACATGCCTACTAATTTTGAAGACTTGAAGAGATCCTGGATTCAACTCAGAGAAGAAAGGGATACATTCGAAGCTCAATGCTATGCAAGCAAGAATAAGGTATTAGAGTTGACGAAGCTACTTCACGAGGAGCAAAGCATCAATACCTACTTCAACACAAAGAGGAAGCTCCCACGGGAGGCCTAAGCGCTAGGAATTTCATTTTTGTATAAACTAATAAAAAGTTTGTTCGTGCTTTTTTAACAAATTTAAATTCCTAAGGTCCTTGAAAACATTGCATTGCATAACATCGCATATCATGGCATAACATTTCATAATAGGTACATTCAAGACCGAATTTCTTATTCTCTCGCTGTTTATTTCAATAGAAATGGCTCTCGAACAGACTGTCAAAGACCTCCAGGCTCAGAACACTCAATTCCAGGAAATGTTCACCAGCTTAGCCCAAGGTCAGAAAGATCTGAAAGAGCTCATCACTAAGAAGAATCTTGAAGACAATAAGGATGGCCGATTTGAACAAATGCAAGATGAGATAGCAGAGATGAGAATCTAGATGATTGGAAAATGAATCTTATCCAAAACTTAGCCCGGGGGCAAGAAGAATTGAGAGTCTTCACCAACGAGCTTCCCAAATTCGAAGACAACTGAATGGAACAAACCGCTAGAGTTGGGGATCCACACATTAACCAACCTCCAATGAGACAAAAGCTGACTGTTCACAAGAAAGAGACAAGTTCACATTGCTTTGCCAACAACAACAAAGTAATTGGCGTAAGAAAGATACACCCAGAAGACAATTTTCCAAGACCAACATGCCATTGTCTCAAGCATTACAACATATATTGAAAGCAGAGTTTAGTACTTTGAGGGATCCTCCTCAACATGTCAACACTTCTTCTCCAAAGTACAATCCCAATGCAAGGTGTGCATACCACTTCAACAGCCTGGGGAATGACACCAACAACTGTTGGGCCCTGAAGAACAAGATTCAGGACCTGATTGACGAAAGAGTTCTCAAGTTCATGCAAGATGGTCAGATTGAGTTTTTCTACCATCCATCAAATATCGAAACTACAAGGCATGCAATCTAAAGTGACGAGTTCGGGCGTAGAAGCTTTTATTCATTTGAATTTTTAGTTATAATTTCTTTTGTTTGCTTGAACGTTTATCCTTATGTCATACTTTGGCTTTTCACATTAATGCATTGCACATGTCTGTTTTAAAATAATCCATTTGTTTCACTATATTTAAATTGTGTTTCTTAATTTTTGTGATATTCAACTCTTGTTAAAGCGGTAAGCCTTTAGAGGGAGGATGACGAAGACTATACCATAACTTCTTACAGTATGCTTTTGAACAGACTGTGTTGACGATGTACAGGCCTTGTTTCACTTCCTAAACAGTGGAGATATAAGGAAGTTAATCCCTAGTCAACCCCTTTGAGCCTAAGAAGTAGAAGTTTTCTTTCTTTACACAAATTGAAACCCTTAATTATAACCTGGGGCAGGGTAGTTTCTCAGTTAATCTAAATGTACAGTCAATCACAACAAGTAATGTCGAAGATATCCTTCTAAGTAAAAAACCGGTGATGGTTCCCTGTAATCATTAGGTCAGGCAACCAATATCTATCAAAAGAAAAGCTCGCTAAGTCAAAAACCTATGAAGGAGAATTAAGGAAAAATGAGACATCCCGCTGACTGTAATCTCAAAATAAACAGTTCAGGCAAAAATTAGGGATAACAAAGTCAAAAAGAGGTCACTACAAACCCCCAACAAAATAAAAATGCTACAAAAAATGATGATTGTCTTTTCAAATAAACTTCCGATTTCTGTACCATCACGAATATAAGTGTGGCAATTCCAAAATTCCATTTGAACTTGAGGATGCACAATTAACTGAACATAGGACTGAAGAACATCACGGAGATTGGGTTGGGTACAAATAAATTTTAAGCCTTTATCCTTTGTTTCTTAAACCGTGAACCAAGCAACGTTATAACCCTTAAAAGTCCAGCATGGTTAGTTCGAAAGCGTACTGTCATAAAAAGGTATCCTGACTCCTGTAAGGCTTACTATAATTCCTGAGTTGATATCATCATTCTTACAAATTTTGTTTTACTAAAAAATACATTTTTTATAGACTTCAAGATAGACATGAGCTTTTCATTTTAATACCACTGTTTGCATAAGACTAAATGTTTGACAACAGAGGATTTCGCATGACGAATATTCAATGAATGAAGGTCCTCCCAATGGACAAAATCACTACAGATAAAGACATCTCTGGTAACAAGCCTTTCCAATCAAGGGGCATAACATGCTATCATCCCACTCATCTAGGGCAATCGGGTCAAGATTCAGATAATCTCTCAAAAGTGCTGAATAGCCAGGGGCATGCTATATTAATCACAAGTTTCAGCAAAAGCCATTGAGTTGCTTGCCTGGGCCAGTAGTATCAGATGATGTCAGTATCATTCTCCCATAACATTCCTCAGAAAACTACTTAAGAAGGTCAAGACTATCAGGATTTCTAAATCTAGCGGTTCACCAATAACTTCAAGCGTCAAGTACACCAGGATGTTGATCCCAGAGGTAGATAAACCCCCACATACAAAGGGGCATATTCCGACAAGTTCTACAACACTCACCACCATGGACGGCGAAGACTTCCCGCACCCTGTGAAAGCAAACATAGTCAAAAAAATACTATGCATATACGAGACCCGCTAGGTCGATTGACCTAGGCAAAAATAAGGGCGTCCTAACGAACCAAAAGGGTTCGGGCAAAAATTAAGGACATATACAAAAAATGTACACCCAACAAGTCGAAAACCTGAAAAAAGGCGGCTTGGGCAAAAAAAAAGGGTATCCCGGTAGACTAAAAACCTGAGAGGGCGGTCTAGGCAAAAATTAGGGATTTAAGCGTACGACTATGTCTCGTCCAGATCATCTATTTACATACCACATTGTTATCAACTTCAAGATTTGAATGATGCAAGTCAGTTCAATCACCTCCTTCTAACAGCAAGAAATAGCAGTTACTACAGGCTCTAGGAATTGAGATGACGACTAAAGTCACCAATATATCCCCACATAGTCACTTTTACAAGTACTCCCGTAGAATAATCTCTACAATCCCCACAGAGCCGTCGCTCTCCCTACAAAGACAAATATTCTCCAATGAAGTATTACATTATCATCACCTCCCAACAATGTTCCAACACTTCATCAACTTCATCACGTTAGTCCCCGAGCAGTGATCCTATCAACCTCATCACGTTAGCCCCTGAGCAGTGATCCTATCAATCTCATCATGTTAGTCCCCGAGCAGTGATCCTATCAACCTAATCACGTTAGTCCCCAAGCAGTGATCCTATCAGCTTTAATCAACTTCAACTTCATCACATTAGTCCCCGAGCAGTGATCCTATCAACATCATCATGTTAGTCCCCGAGTAGTGATCCTATCGGCTTTAATCAGCTTCAACTTCATCATGTTAGTCCCCGAGCAGTGATCCTATCAGCTTTATCAGCTTCATCTTCATCATGTTGGTCCCCGAGCAGTGATCCTATCAACTTCATTACGTTAGTCCCCGAGCAGTGATCCTATCAAACTTCATCTCGTTAGTCCCCGAGCAGTGATCCTTTCAACTTCATCACGTTAGTCCCCGAGAAATGATCCTATCATCTTCATCATGTTAGTCCCCGAGCAGTGATCCTATCAACATCTTCATCACGTTAGTCCCCGAGCAGTGATCCTATTAACTTTATCACGTTAGTCCCCGAGAAGTGATACTATCAGCTTCATCAGCTTCAAACTTCATCACGTTAGTCCCCGAGCAGTGATCCTATCAGCTTTATCAGCTTCATCTTCATCACGTTAGTCCTCGAGCAGTGATCCTATCAGCTTCAACTTCATCACGTTAGTCCCCGAGCAGTGATCCTATCAACTTCATCACGTTATTCCCCGAGCAGTGATCCTATCAACCTCATCACATTATTCCCCGAGCAGTGATCCTATCAGGTTTATCAGCTTCATCTTCATCACGTTAGTCCCCGAGCAGTGATCCTATCAACTTCATCACGTTAGTCCTTGAGCAGTGATCCTATCAACTTCATCACGTTAGTCCCCGAGCAGTGGTCCTATCAGCTTTATCAACTTCATCTTCATCACGTTAGTCCCCGAGCAATGATCCTATCAACTTCAACCTCATCACGTTAGTCCCCGAGAAGTGACCCTATAAGCTTTACCAGCTTCATCAAATTAGTCCCTGAGCAGTGATCCTATCAGACTTATCTACATTCTCAAGACATCATGTTACATTGGTCCCCGAGAAGTAACACATCAACCGATTACATCAGTCTCCAAGCAGTAACAGGTTATTCTATATCACATCGCCTCCATCAAGGTCTATACACAAGATATTCATCCTCAACTGAGTATCTCTCAATGATTATCATTCCCCCAACATCAGCAATATCCAGACTCGAAACTTGGTCAGATAGCGCATTGGAGGAATTTACATCCCTCTTATTCCCCAGTCAGGATTTTCAACAACTTCATCTCCAAGCAGAAATCAAAGATCTCCAGCAGAACATTCCTATCTTTTGCAAGATGGATATGTTTTGAAATATCACAACATCTACATTCATACATTATTCATAAAAATCATAACATGTGCATATATCATTACTCATAACATTGTCATACACTCGCATAATCTACATAGGGCTAACCATATCCTGTCAAGATCTATTTCCCCAGCAGGTAAAAGCTATTTTCCAAACGGAAGGTCAAAGATTAATACCTGAAACAAGACAAGAGAACTATCAGAATGACCATGCAAATTATTTCCAGACAACAGATCATGGATTAACACCCAAAACAAGACGGGAAAAATATCCTCACATTCTGACAACTATTCATCTCAGAAATAACCAAGAAAAAGGTTTATTCTGACTCTCTCTTATTATCAACCGCCCCGGATGGCATCTCAAACCCATCTCCAACTGCACATCTTCATCTCTCCGAATGGAATCTTTAAGCCCATCTCTGATATCTCACTCATCCAAAGGACAAACACAGAGTCTAGCGTACGAATCACTCTCCAGCATCAGCTTCTCCAAATGGCATCTATAATCCCATTCCAGCGCATCGTCAACTGACGATCCCATTCCAGACAACAATGAGTGCAAATTTTCAGGTGTACTCGAGTGTTCAATCATCTTCTACCTTCAGGTCACGAAAGGAAAGCATACCTATCTAACCCTTCCGGTACAAGAAGATTGAACAGGGGCAACTGTTATATCCCAAAATTTTCCCTCCTAATTCTCAAGACAATTCCCATATCCATACTTAAGGATTTCACAAAGGTTGACCAGACAAACCTTCTTCTAAGCAATCAATCCAAACTAGGATTCTGCTCCACTCTAGTAAAGATGAATTTCCAGTGTTTTAAGTGGTCATCATACCTCATCATATACTACAAGGGATCACCATGTCAAATTTCAAGCTTTATAAGTCAAATTTTCTCATCCAATTGCTCAGATGGTTGAAAATCAGCTGTATTGGACAAAAAGTCAATTGTCCTCAACATACAGTCAAACTTCATAATTTTTGGTCAACATCAATATTTTGAAGTAATATTCATCATTTGATCAAGGGTTGATCATGATTCCTCAAGAAAAGTCAAGATTTGGCTAGAAATGCTTCATTTAGAAGTTATGGATCAAAACATTAGAGGTCCTTTTAAAAGTCAACAAAAAGTTATCTTTTTGCAAAGAAGTGTTCATGAGTATGGAAAATTCAATGAAGGTGAAACCAAAAGGGTTGTTTATAGGACATCTTGAGCTTTCTAAAAAGTCAAAGAACACCCAAAAATGCGGAAAATTGAGCAAGATATGAATGGTACAAGTTGAGCCTTTTTTAGGAGGTGCATGAAGAGAAATACTTGGAAAAATCTAATCTTTTCTAAATGGGCCTAATGTTTCTTGGTTCAAAGTTGCTTCTTATCTGAATCAGAAACTCCAAGCCCAAGGCCACGCGTTTTATCTTTTATTTTTATTTATTTTGGATTTTTATTCATTTTAAACCAATTTAATTAAAATAAAAGATATAAAATCAAAATATTAAGTGCAAGGTTGATTTTCTCTCATTCTTGAGGTCCAAGCAATCCATACAAGCTGTCAATTTCGAAATTATGAAGATTGGCAAGAGATTTGATTGAAATTGGCTCAAAAAAGGAAATATTTGGTTTTACTCCAAATGAAATATTTTCTCATTGATTGGCATATAATTCCTTCATAATTCTTAACCTAAACCCATCCTCTATATGTTCAGAAGGTTTCTAAACCCTGAAGAACGAATTTTCTGCAGCCAAGAACCCTATCCTAAACCTCAAAAAACCGTGGCATTCAAGTTACCTAGAAGCCAAGGTTTTGCATCATTTCAGGCCATTTTAAGCCTTGCAACACATTCATGGTGTTCCTATGATCGATTCCAGATACTCACAAGCAAGCAATACATCCAGAATTGTAAAATTATAGTCACGGTTAGCACTTGTATATTTTAATTTCGATTTTGATCATACATGCATATTTAACCTGTTTCGATTATTTGTTCATGCTTAGAATGATGTTTGCAAGCTATCTGGGTGGTCCGATTTGAGTTTAGATGCAGGGATCGAGCTACACCATTGTTAGAGTTTCATGAGCTTGAATTAGGGATTTTCAAAATAGGAAAAATTGGACCAATCCAAGGACATATTCATGTTCAAGGGACAATTTGAAATCGTACCATGCCTTCCATATAAATTTATATTGTGTATTGTGAATTATGGAAATTTGCAGGTGTTGTGGTGACGGACAAAACCGTCACTATAGGCTTTAGCAACGGAAGCGTCCGTAGGTAAAAGACTGGGAAATTCAAATGGGGACGATGAAGTTCTTGGCGCGTGTTTTCATATCCAGAAAATAATTTCACTTATAATCTTTTTGTTTCATATGCCTAACACAATTGCAGGCTGGCTAAGTTGGTCAAGGCAGCGCACGTATGACCTCAGGGGTAGGGGTTCAATCCCCAACGCCACCCCTTTCTTTCCCTCACTTTTTCTAACATATTTCTCATTTATGCAGGTAACATACACAACTTTCAAAAGTTCTAGAAGACAGGAAGTTAAGGAACTTCCACAGCCCCCAGAAGTTAAGGAAAACAGGTTTCCAGAAATTCTGGAGGAACTTCCGTCCAGGTTCCAGAAGTTCTGGAAAACAGGTTTCCAGAAGTTCTAGAAGGAACTTCCATATAGGGTCCCAAAAGTTCTGGCAAGGAACGATGACCCAACTTTCAGAAGTTCTAGAAAGAGTGAGCCAAAAGTTCTGGGACGAACTTAGTCAGAAGTTATGACAAAAATCATTTTTTTCTATTTTCTTTTTAACTAATTTATTTTATTTTCAATTATCTTTTAAATTATTTTCTAAAACTCTAAAAAATGTTTAATTTTAGATTTAGGTTTCAAAAACCTTTATTTAATTTTTGACATAAAAACATTTTCTTTTCATTTAAATCATTTTTCTAATTAAATACTAATTAATTAGAATTAGGTTTTTCTTTCATTAAAATTGTTCATACATAAAATATATTGCCCAGACTAGGAGTGTTAAATAGAGACCGAGATGGGTCTGCTAGCTGATAATCGGGTAGCACCTCGGCGAGACCCCGAGGTCGGAGCCAGGCACTTAGGTCGGACGCGCTAGACGTATATCCTCAGCCGACTTGTGTTGGCCGAGTAGTACCAGACCAGGTTGGTTTATGTTACGAAACCTATTAGAGAGTGGTTATACACGTTACGTTACTTATGTGTCGGTTACAGACGTTACAAGTTATTAGTAATCAATTACGAGTATTAATGGACGGCTACGTCATCATGAACCTTAGTGATGGCCGTATTATATAAAGAGGTCTTGTGGCCATGAATTGAGGACATTCTCTCATTCCCTCTCTTAGCTACACGCTCAAGAGAGGTCTCTACACCATATCTAAAGGCTCCCATATACGGGGTAAGCTAGACCCCTATCTTGGAGGCCATGCATCTCTTGTATGAGCCTCCAAATCCCTTAAGATCATATATATAGTTTTTCCTGCAAGAACAAAAATCAATCACAAAAAACTCCAAAAATAATTATTTTTTCTAGTAATTAGGATTACTAACTTAAAACCTTTTTTACTAATTTCCAAAACATTTTCACTAACATTTTCTTATTATTCTAATTATTTATTTATTATTCCGCATTTAAATTCTAGAAAGGTTGTATAGGTTGCAAATTCTTTATCATGTAATAGCGTAGGATTTACTTTCTCACTTTACATTTCTGTCTTTACTTTCTGCACTCCTATATTATGTATCTGCCCCAAAGCCATGTAATAGCGTATGACCTTTATTTTCTGCACTTTACTTTCCGCAATTTACTTTTTGCACATATTTAACTACTAGTAATAGGTGTGTATGGCAAGATTAAAATCAAGCGATATAGAACACTTCTAACACAAGATAAATATCTGAATACAACACACTTTTCACACATGCAGCCACCTTACGGTATCCTCTCTTGTTGCCTTATAAACAATGGTCATGTCCCTTGAACGTGGGGATATCTTAACTAAGACGGTTACAAACATATCATCATAGTCCCTTCGATACAAAGATCATAGTCCCTCGATGACCCTCGATGTTGCCTACGAATACATGATCTCGTCCCTTGATTGTTGCCTACAAAAAGTGATGATCGTCCCTACGAATATGCTAAGGTATCCCTACATGTTGCCTTCTATGACCATCCTATGTCCCTTCGAATGTCCCTATACATCCAACGAATAAGATTACCTACCAACTAATGGTATGGATAGCCTTATTCTAAAGGAAAGAAAAATAACACGGAAACGACTGTTCTGAGTAGGTAATAAGTCTCTTTTGCTTGCTCTATCAAAATACTTTTTACACCTCACACTTTTCAAAACACTTTGTATACATTCCAGCGTGAATCATTACAAAGTCTTTTCCAAAACAAAACATTTCCAAACACTTCGTATACATTCAAGCGAGAATCATTACGAAGTCAAAGCGAAATGCCTTTTCAAAACATTTTCAAACACACACACAAAAAGCAATTTATAAAGTGACCTAAGCAATTAAGAGCCCGTAGATAACTACGGATGGAAAGGGTGCTAACACCTTCCCTTTTCATAACTGCCTCCCGTACTTAGAATCTAACGAAGGTCTTTTCCTGTTCTTTTCGCCTTCCCTTAATTGGATAAACGAAAAGTCGGTGGAGACTCTTGCTATCCGCAACATTTGCGATAAAACGCAAAACAAACAAGTCAGTTCTCCCACCGTATTACACCGTGTTGGAAGGATAACCAAAGAAGGTGGCTCATCAAGTGGGGTTAGAAAGTTTGGTGGTAGTTTCTCGAAGAAAAAAGAAAAAGATGTCACCACAATGTCATATGGAATAACAAGGAGAAGGTATCAACAACAACATATTACATCTATCACTTCTATCATTAATCCATCACATGTGGTGCCAGCTTATCAACCACAGTTCCCTCAACAAGTTCAGCAACCTCAACAACATGTTTACAACAATTAATAACATAGAGTGAGAAGTATGCCGCATTCTGATATGATCCCAATGACTTATGAAGATTTTCTACCTGGTTTATTGAAGAAGAATATTGTCCAAACAAGAGCACCACCCTCTGTCCCAAGAGATATCCCATATTAGTACAAGGCAGATGCTCATTGTGCTTTTCATCAAGGAGCGCCTGATCATAGTACTGAAAATTGTTTCCCCTTGAAGATTGAAGTCCAAAAATTGGTTAGAAGTGGTCTTTTATCATTTAGAGATTTTGGTCCAAATGTGCAAGATAATCCATTACCTAATCATGGAGAACATTTTGCGAATATGGTATATGGATGTCATGGTAGGTACCGTGTCTTTAATGTCAATTTTCTAAAAGGAGCTCTGGTGGAGATGTAGGTTACTTTTTGCAATATGAAAGGTCAAGAACAACACAACTATGACTCCTGTCTAATTTGTTGTAGAGATCCTCGTGGCTGTTCTATTGTAAAGAGAGGCAGGCCTCAAACGCCTACTAGATGAAGGCACCATTCAAGTTCTAAGATACAGAGATGACCATGAGGTGAATATGATTAGAGACAGTTATGGTGAATTTATCACTGTGAGTGATAACATGATGATTCTCACTAAAGCATATGTTAGATATCTTAAATGCCCCTGAAATTCTGGTGCAACAAACTCAAATGTCCTATTAGGATGTCGAGACATCTGATCCAACATTAAAATAAACAAACAAGGTAGAGTAATAAAACATTGCAGGAAAGATAAAGAAGACATCATGATTGTTAACCCAGTTCGCTTTAAACCAACCTACATCTGGGGGCTACCAAGCCAAGAAGAAGACTCCACTATCAGTATTATTATTTTATGTAAACAACCTCTAGTTTACAGATAAACAACCTTCGGTTTACCTAATCACTACCCAATGAAACCTTTATCTTAGAAGACCATCTAAGACAAGAGAACCTCTGCTCACTCCCTAGTGAAACCTAACTGTTGCAAACCCCTGCAACAATAACAACCTATTTGAAGAACACCTCTTAAAATAACAAAAATAGTCAAGAAATCTTGACACACATACTTGGAATTACTTCACAGCTTCTTCTAAGAACACAACTCAACTCATTTCTTCACAACTACTGAGTGAGTACAACTATCCTCTTGCCTACGGGCTTCGAGGTACAAATCAATGACCATCCCACAATCCGGGCGGTTCACACACGGCTAACCCTAATGATTACATCTTTCTATATTTGGCTAGATTCCTAAAACTAGGTTACAAATTCCTTATTTATAACCTATCACCCAACTAGATTTGGGCCTTCAAACAATAACATATCAGCTGTAACAAACTGTAAAAACAAACTATGCAGAAAACAAACAGTAGAAAACTTCTGCTACAATCAAGGTCTTCAATCTAATTTTTCTACTTAGCTTATAATTTAATATTCTAGACCTCCACATATTCCTTCACTAACACGCGACATAGGATGCATAATATTTCCATATTATTCTGCACAACTTAAAATAGAATTGTAACAACATTAACAGTTCTGTAGCGTGATGTCTGATGTTTGATGTCACGACATCGTCTTCGACATATTGTTCCAGTTGTTGATTTTACTCAACACAACATGTTCAGACATTCCAATAGGATTTATGAGTTCTTAAACAGTTTAAATGTCCTATTGTAACTTACATTATTGCAGCTATTATTTGTTTTACAAAATTAATGCCAATTCAAAAAAAAAAACAAGGAACTTACAATCTCCCCCATTGGAAAATGTTGGCCAATACAAATAAGTACAAAATATATAATCAACCATTACATTGGAGTAGCAACAATAATTTACAATTAAAAATTAAAATTTTCTTTATCATCTCATCCATAGTCTTCTACATACAGCTTGAGTTGGAGGCGAGCAAAAACTTCATCAATAGTTCTTCCAAGATCTGCACTGATGGCCTGTCAGTTGAAGACAATGTCTCAACATCCAGTTTGACAACTTCTTGTGTTTTTAATTTCCTCCATTGAACCAACAAGGTTAAAAAGAAAGAAAGTCCTGGTGTACACGAGGAAGAAGATAGCTTCCACTCTCCCTTAAGCCAAGAACTAATTCTTGACTGAAGTGGTGGAAAAAGAGGACCATGAGAGATAAAGTACCTCTTAAGGAGCATAAGAGGAAACTTAAGAGATGTTCCGAAATTCTCCCAGGAAACTCAGAACACAAGTCACAATTGTGTTCACAACTCAGCACAAGTCATAAAAGAAATTCCAAGCAGAAACCTATTGGATAGTTCAGTGTGGTTTGTCTTGTGACTTAGACATGGTTTCTCTCTCTCCTGCTTCACTTTCCGTGTGACATTATTTCTCTCCCCTTTTTAGCTAAAATATGACTATGAAAACCCTCACCAAACCAGATCCAGGCGCAGTTTGCCTATAATTTAGTGAAACTCATGGTGATGAAAATACTGGATGCTCACTTGTGGTTAGTGGGTAGCGAAGATCTCTTTTAAATAGGACATTAGGTTCTTAGGAATTATCAGAAAATTGATTGTTGGTCAAGGTGCGTTAATTTAGGCTGAAAACCTGTCACATGACTTGCTGTGCACCGTCCAGGCTATCTTTGAATGCCTTTAATAGCTCTTGACTGGTTCTTTTGAGACAAATAGTTACAATGCGTGCATAGATCACTTCACTTGTCATGTCCATGTAGAGACATGTTCTGTATAATGTCATGATATTCAATCAGTCACTATCTGAATACTTCATGTGACTAACTTTTCCAATCAGGGACTCTTTACCATGAGACACTTTTCACTTCTACTCCTAACTGTCCATATATTGTCATAACTCTCTTTTTAAGTGGCCATGAGATAGAATCTGAATTCACATACTTATTCAGATCATACTTCTTCTCCAACATAGACATATAAGATTTTAATATTCAGATTCACAAGTATATCTATGTTCCAACATCATGTGGGACATCCACAACACTACTCCTGAACTTATCTGCCTTGGTTATGTGATCACAATTTTCTCTCACATGCCCTTCCAAAATATAAGGTCTTATCTCCAGGACACTCCCATTTAAGAATAATACAAATATCCTTTCACACTAGCTACAAAATAATTACTCCCCCTTAGTTATAGCTTGACAGTCATATTTGCACAATATAATTAGCATCACAGAAAAAATAGATATTTAAACATCAGTTAGAGCATTCACAGATACATAGTCATAGTCATTTTCTCCCCTTATACACAACACCAGTAACATTTGGAAGCACCAATTAACACACAGATAGCTGCTCCCCCTCAACATTGGCACTTTGGAGCTTTCCAAAATTCCCTTTCTCCCATGATTTACACAAAATAAGGACACAATTGATTTTGGTCCTCACAATACTAGAAGCACTCTTTATTTGGAATTTGCCACAGTTTCCAAATTAGGAATCCTTAGTTTACTTGCTACACAAGGTTCAGATTTCCATACTCTGTTACTTGTAATAGAAGAAACCACATTACTAACCATGCATATGACCAGAGATACGTCTTCATAAGATAAGTCTGAATCTTATATGCCTTCTTCAATATCTGGTGTCTTCAATAGTTGTGATGTTACATCTCCATGTACAACACTCTTTTCTTTACATCATATACTCCATCACACTTGATTTTGAGTTCAAATTTCCACACAGCTATCATACAAATATCCAGCTCCCATCAAGATATTTGTCAATATATGTATGCACCTATTAACAAGGGATTAACCCTTCATATAATCACCAGATGATGTTGCTACACATCTTAAACTTGTGAAGATTAATATGGGCTCAATATTGATATTAAGCTCATAATTTTGCATGAATACAAACACTCAACTCCCGATAGAGTATATGTATTTGGTATTCAAGCTACATACTAATAAGTACTTAGCCTCTCGTCAAAGTACTTACCAGTTTGTCAGTTAGAATTATCTACTCACACTAGATGATCATGACTGATTACTTCTTCACACTCTACACTTACTTCCAAGAAACAATACATATTTTCATGACTGAAGACACTAAGATGATGTTCCAACATCTGATAAGACATCATCCATTATAGTATGGTTCTGAGGGTAACATCCATACTCACACTTATGGGGGCATAGGAAGCATAACTAACATCAACTGATCAAACTCCAGGGTCAGACAATCAACTTAATCAGGGGATAACATGAGCCACATCTCAATAAGCTTTTCTTTAGACTTCCATTATGACTTTGAGATGATGGATGCCATTGTCTGTACCTACAAAGGAGATTCCCTCTACTAGTTTTCTGGAATAGACTTACCTAGGCATGACACAAAAATTATGCAGAAAAAAATCTATCTCCCTTAATTCTTTAAGACAATACCCATCCAAGACAATATATCACAACAACCTGTTTGATATTTAGGTAAGTCAACACTCAGGACCATTAAACACTAGTTGGATCACAATATTCTACTCCAAACAGAATCTGTCCCACTGTCATGAACAATATTCCACAATTCTGGTTCCTTTCATCAGAAGGATCTTCGAGATACATGCTTATCTCGTGTACATAATGGGACTGTAGATGAAACCTTTATGATTCATTTTTAAGTGCATTGAGCTCAACTTCTATAATCCCATTAGCCTTGGTCAGAAATAAACTAACATCAGGAGTATACAACCTGTTGATCCTGTCCTGATCAACTAATACAAATCAAATGTCTCCTCTTCTAGATCAGGAGTAGGTTCCAAACATAAATGTTCAAGACATTCTTGTTTAGCACCCAAAGCATCTGTTCTTAAACTAGTAGTTGCATACCTACTGAAGTAATTTTCTAACATCCCATAGAACATTAGTTCCATCTTCTTGGAACACATCATCCTTGTGGACTTTAAATAATATGCAGATGTGCATGAGGATCATTGATCAATTGATTCTCATCAACTCCATTAATAAATGTCTTTATGAGTGGACTTGAGGAATATCTCAAGTATCTTTGACACTTTTAATATAGTTGGAAAAATCTCTGCCATATTTTCTGTTGAAACAAATAACCGTAGAATTCTTCTTGTACTTTAAGGATTACATCAAAAGCCATGCAGCGGAATATAGAAAAACTTCAACAGAATTTATACACAATGCTTACTTTCCATTTTAAGCATAAACATGATGACTAAGGATTGAAAATAAATCAAACCTATGTACACTAGCTTCTCACCAAGCAATAGACTAGATATCACCAATACCATAACTAGGAGGATCCTTAAACACAAATAAGCTTAAGAGTTACCTTATCAATATCTTCACTCCCGCATGAAGGTTTTGAAAATTTTGCTCTTTTGCTAAGTATAAGCAGAACATTGATCCTTATATTAATCCAAGGTATTCACTGCCGCATGAAACCTTTGACTTTAAACTTCTTCTGTTCAGGTTTCATCATCTTCTTTCATTAACAAGGTACAATAATTCTGGTCAAGTTTCTCTTCAATACACACTATTCTTCCACAAATAATTCCATCCTCCACTTCAAGAGACCATACAATATGAACTAGCCTTGTTCAAACAATTCTCCAGTATCAACTTTCTACCTTGTACAAAACCAAAAGTATCCTCCTTAAGATCTCATCCAGAAACAGACAAGATGCCTGCTCTGATATCAATTGAAATTCTGGTGCAACAGACTCAAATGTCCTATTAGGATATCGAGACATCTGATCTGACGTTAAAATAAACAGACAAGGTAGAGTAATAAAATTGAAATTCTGGTATTAGATATAAGATGTTGAATGTAATGTCACGACACTTAAATCTTCTATGAACATAAACACACAACACATAGTTGTAGAGTACAGAAAACAGTAAAAGACACAGAGAATTGGTAACCCAGTTTGACTCTCAATAACCTACGTCCGGGGGCTTCCAAGCCAGGGATGAAGTTCACTATTAGTAGTATTAATTCGGAGCTAAACCTTACCCATTTACCCCTCCTCACTTAATCAAACTACTCAGTGATCCTTCTACGTAAGATACCACACTTAGATATAAGAATCCTCCGCTCACTCCCTCAGTACCACTACCTGTTATACTAAAAACTAATAAATATTGAAGATACTCTTCAAAGACATACAATCACGCTTGCTTCAAAGCTTTTGGTGATTGAAAACTAACAGCCTAGAAACGTCCTTCTCAAGTAACTTACAAGAGAGACTCACAATTGACAACTTAAAACCAAAACAAAGCGCAACGAAAATAAAATCTAGAATCACTAAAATTGGAACGACCAACTGCAAAAGTAGGATTGCAACCCTTTAAATAGAGTGAAAGATACTAGGGTTGCTTGACTCACAAGTATTCACGCATCCTATCTTCTCTCCATGAAACCAGGATAATAAATCTCCAAAACAATTGTTGAGGACGTTTTTCCAGCTTCCTTAAATGAAGCACTCAATTAATAACAATCTGACATCCTAAAAATTCTGCACTTAAGTCAGTTGCACATGTCAGGACATCTGCTACTTCAGTAAACTTCAAGTCATTTCTTAGCAGAATGTTTTACCAAAATTACTGCCAATCAATAGAACCAGCAAAGTCCCCCTTTGGAAAATTTTGGCTAAAACATTATTTGGGTTGGAGACCATACAATCAAAACAATAACACAATTAACATAGGCATTAAAGCACACATTCATCAGAGCAGCACCAGCACAGTAAAAGCAGCATCACAATAAAAAAAGAGTTAGTAGCGGATAAAATATGTGTCACAACATCAGTTGGAACATTCAAAGATGCAGTCTTTTACTCCCCCTGCATAGATGTGAAGCAACTCGATTTTCAAAAATCTTTTAATTCTTGAAAATAGTGAAATCGCCACCTAATTTTATTTGTTCTAAAAAAGAACGGGAAAATATAGATAAAACCCCAAACAAGCGGATAAGGCGGTCTACGTGACCAAAAAAAGTGGAATCGGGAGTCGGTTATGTAAGGGGAAGGTATTAGCACCCCTTACATCCATCGTACTCGATGGGACCCATTTAATTCTACGCGTTTGTGTGTGTGTTCATTGCTAATTTCTAAGTTATGATCGGAAGATAAAAGAAACGGAAATTGTTTATTATTATTTTGAGTTTGGCACGGTTTCGGAACCGTGTGCCTACGTATTCCCTTGTGCAATGGGAAAGTCAAAACTCCGTAGTTCCTCTCAAAAAGGTTTTAAATTTGTTGTATTGATTTTATAAGAAAAATTGTGCGTTCTAGACATTTCAAATGCTTGAACTTGGACTTGTTTAGTTTGTTTGAAAATCTTTAAGTCCATGTTCGTGTTTGAGATGACTATTGCACACTCTTTGTCGAAAAAGAGTTTGATGATCGCATATGAGCGATGAAAGAGTTTGAATGAGTTGAATTGTTTTTTAAGTGGATGAAAAGTACCGAACAACAAGACTAACGTCTTACGATTCAAATACTAGAAACCCGAGGAACTAATGCTCACACGAGTCGTCTATCACCCGAAAAGTTTTCTTGAGAAAAAGTGAGGTGAAACGAGTTTCACGTTATTTAGAAGTCTTTAAGCAACTGGTCTAACGTCCAACGACTTAAAGACTAAAAGTTTATTTGGGGGAAAAGTTTTTAGCAATTGGTCTAGCGTCCAACGACTAAAAAACTTGTACTTTATTATGAAAAAGGTTTCGAAAATGCACTCGACGTTGGATCGAGGTTTGAAACTTTAATTGCGAAAGTGTTTTTTGAGATACGTGCTGAGATGAAATAGATGCGGGTTATGGTTAATTAAATATGCGGGCTAAAGCGCGATAATGGAAATGAGTGATTAATTGTATACAAGCATGAAATAAAGCGAGTAAATAAATTAAAAGCCCATACAAGGTGGCTCGCACAAATACAAGACAATTTATATTGTGTAGGTGCATGCACGAAATAAATTTAATCGACTAATTAAACGAAACTTAATCAAGTAATTAGTTTAATAAAATTAATTAGGTAGACTAATCAATTTTAAATAACCTAATTAGATAATTAAATAATGTTTAACTAATCAATCAAAGTTTCATTGTAAGCCCAAGAGCAAGCGTGGTGTGTGCACAAATGTGTGGCCGTTGTGACGCTTCAAAGCTTTGTCAACTCAAGGTAGTGAAAAATGGCTCGCACGAGTATTAGTTTGAAATGTTTGATTTGTGCATGCGATGAATAATTAAATGATAAAACGATAAAATATTTACTAGTTATTACATCATGTGGAGAATGGGGATACAAATTTACAAATGGAGATAATATAGGGAAAATAAAAACAATGCTAGAACTTTCATATAATATATAAAAAATGTCTAATAATATTAATATTATTTTTTTTGTATTTTTGGGTATACTAAATATTTTATGAGTTAAGTATAATAATAATAATAATTATTGGTTTAAAAATAATATTTGTTATTAGTAATAATAATAGTAAATAATAATAATAATAGTTGTTAATAGTTAACAAAAAGTAATAATAATAAATATTAGTAATAATATAAATGTAATAGCAATAATAATAATATAATAGTAATAATAGTATTAGTAATAATAATGGTATAATAGTTAACTAAGTAAGAATAATAATAATAATTCTTTAGTAATAATAATAGTAGTAATACTAATCACAGTTAGTAATAATAATAATTATTGAATAATAAGAATAATAATTAAGCTATAATAATAATGACAGGAATTAAAAAAACAATAATAGTTATTAAAAGAAAATAATAATGGTTAGTAAAAAGAAAAATAATAATAATTAGTATATAAGAAAAATATAATCCTAACTTTAAAAAAAAAACAAACAAAAGCCTAAAATCTCTTTTTCTTTCATACGCTGCATGTTCTTCTTCTCACTCTCTCTCTCGATTCCCTCTGTGAAATCCAGAAAATCCCATCGCTCTCCCTCGCCGTTTCTCTCGTTTCCGATGATTTGCCCAAAAACGGATGGTCCTCTCCCTCTCGATGGTTTCGATCGGAACCCTCATCCCTATCACCTCTCTTAATCGCTGTCTGAGGAAACCCTAACTCTACCAATCTGGGTTCTATTCGACCTATTTCTTACATTTTTTGGGATTAACTTGTTTTCTGATATCGAATGCCATGAACTCTTGCAGATACACACCTGATTTTGGCCGAAATTGGGAAGGCGAACGTAATCTCGACGCTGGATTCGGGTGAGATTGTTCTGGCTAAACTTCTTTTCCTCTCTTTTCTTTCTATTTCAGAACTAGCTTTCTGAAACTAGTTTTCTGAAGGGTTGAGTTAAGGGAAATGATGAATGTTGGGTTTTCTGGGTATTGGCTTTTTTTGAATCGATGCTTGTTTTTGCTGGTTTTGGTTTGGTGTTTCAACAGATTGTATTTTTTTGCTGGTTTTGTTTTGGTTGTAAGAACAGATACCCTCTTGATCAGTGTTTTTGGTTATGGAAGGTTGATTTATGCTTTTAGCTGGTATCATTATAGAACAGATACACATTTGGTCATGGTTTGGGTTTAAATAGCTATCGATGCTTGCTATTTTTTTTGGTTTGGGTTAAAACAGATTTCTCTCACTTTGTTTTGTTAAGAACAGATGATTCCTACCCTTGGTCTTTGTATTGTGTATATAAGAACAAATACTATATCCTTGCTGGCCTTGAATACTTGTTCTGTTCTTCTGATATCCCTTTTGCTGGTCTCTTGGGCTGATACACACTTGAGTATATTCCTGTTCTAGTGTATTTTCTGTAAACAGATACAATACTTGATTTTTTGGATACCATGCTTTTCTCTGATTAATTAGAACAGATTTGCTTTGGTCTTCCTTGGAACTCCTCTGTTGCAGTCTGTGTTACTTGTTACTAAACTCAAATTTCCTCTTTCGGCTAAACTTCCTGCTATGCCTTTACTGCTCTGTTTTCTCTTTATACATTATGCTGGCTGCCATATCAATATTTCCTTTGAGTGAAACTCTTTCACCTATGTTGATAACCATGAGGGTAAAAATCACCTATGCTGATAACCATGAGGGTAAAAATGTGGCTTCTGGTTTTGCTTGCTGAAACATAGTTCATTATATTTTTTTTGGCTGAATTGATTCTTTTTGGAACTTATTGACACTGTTGGGCTTTTTCTTTGGAAAAATGATGCTCCATGATTTCCAAATTACACCTCTTTTGTGAACCAACAACGAAAATTGTTGTGATTTGCAATGGAGGTAACGGTAACGGCCGATGAAGGAAATCCGATTCCGAGGCATTTGAAACAATTAACCTTACAAATCTGATTCCTTAACACAACCCTCGTGATGAGTCCAAAAAAAACATAATTCTTTTGTTTTTGTATGCAATTGCTTTGTTACTACTAACTATGTTTCTTTTTGTTGTTTCAGGCGACAATGGATGGCACAGCATAAAAGAAGAATGCTCGGATACGAAGAACAATTTGGAGGAAGACAAACTTTAGAACTTGTAGGATTAGAATCTCTTGTATTTTTTGTAACTTGTGACTCAAAATTGTAACCGAATTCTAATGCAATAATAAGAACTTTTTTTCAATTTTGAATCTTATAATTTCCAACCTTGCATTTTTGCTTGAAATGCCCAACATTCAATATAAACTGAATAATTTCTTGTAATTATTTCCTGCTAGCAACTTCATACACCAAGAAATGGCATTTTCAATCACCGAATTCAAATAACCCGAGTAAAAAGAAATTCCCCTTTTTTTTAATTTTTAAATTCTCAAATAACTAATCATTTTTGAATTCAAGTTCTAAACAAGTAATCCTTTTTTTTCGGAAGGATAACTCCAAACAAACTTCTCAAAATCGTTCGAAACCTCTTGAATATAAAACGAATCGGTTAAAACTTTCCCATGAAAAATTCTCAGTAAGAATTCCTCTGAAATCATAATAAACAAACACATTTTTTTGAAAATGATGGGATAAAACGGAGGGGAAATTTTGGGGTGCGACAGTTGCCCCTATTCAATCATCTTAAACCTGATGAGTGAGAAAAAGCGACAGCTTTCGAACGTTCAAGGTAGAAGAGGATTGAATATTAAAAGAACCCCAAAAATTTACCCTACGCGGGAAACCAATGCCACAAAAGGAAAGCAGATAAGATATCTTGACTACGGAGTCAAGGAAGAGACGCTTGAGGAGAATAAACTTGTTAAACATCAACAGAATGTCTTAACAATAACAGTACCAAATGAGAAATATCAGAGGATCTTAATAATACTGGGGATACCCGAACACCATAAATGAGCAGTAAACATCAAGTTTTTAACGAAAAATGCTTTGAGAAGAAAACCGAACTTCTCAAGCGACAAAGAAAAAACAAGAAAATGCTTTGAGAAGAAAACCGAACTTCTCAAGCGACAGGAAATAAAATAATTCTTTGAGAAGAAAACCGAACTTCTCAAGCGACAGGAAATAAAATAATGCCTTGAGAAGAAAACCGAACTTCTCAAGTGACAAGAAAATAATAAAATGTTATGAGAAGAAAACCGAACTTCTCAAGTGACAAGAAATAAGATAATGCTATGAGAAGAAAACCGAACTTCTCAAGCGACAAGAAATAAAATAATGCTATGAGAAGAAAACCGAACTTCTCAAGCGACGAGAAAATAATAAAATGTTATGAGAAGAAAACCGAACTTCTCAAGTGACAAGAAATAAGATAATGCTATGAGAAGAAAACCGAACTTCTCAAGCGACAAGAAATAAAATAACGCTATGAGAAGAAAACCGAACTTCTCAGGCGACAAGAAAATAAAGATTAAGAATTCGATGTGATTGAGAACTTATCAAAGAGTTCCCGATAATTAAGGAATACTAAATTCGATGTGATTGAGAACTTATAAAAGAGTTCCCGATAATTAAGAAATACCCGCAGACCTTAACGAAGATGAAGTTGAGAAACTGTTTGAAGATCCCAAAGAGTTAAAGAATACCCGCAAACTTTAACGAAGATATAATCGAGAATTTTGTTAGAAAATCCCGAAGAGTTAAGGAATACCCGCAGACCTTAACGAAGATATATGGCTAGAACAATATCAAAATTGTTGGTGCACGAAAGTGCGAGGAGCCATGGCATGCTGAATGTCTTTGACCATGTAACTTCCGAGTTACCAGCAGAACAAATTCAGTAGCGTACCCGAGAGTCCAATTCTCTGGGGATAAACAAAACAATATCCAGCACACCGGTGTGATATAGATGTTTAAGAAGTCGGTAAATCTTGTTTCCGACGTTTCTGCTGATGAGATCTCACTGAACATGTAAGGACATGTTGAACAACTTCCGAGTCGACAAGATCTTCAATTTGTATGCATATAGCTCTACCGGTGATAGAAGAATCAGATTCAGCGCCTGTGACTGAAAAACTTCTAGGGTAATGAGCTTCAATTTGCTGGCATTTGTATAGACAATGCGTTGTAGAAAGTGGATATGTGGATCAACGTCTGAGTCGGAGAAATATCCTGTGATTGAATAAACATCCCACCTGGTGGACATTTATTGTTGAGTAGTTGATAACTTACTGGGGAATAAACACACCAGAAGTTTGATGTAATTTTAAGAACATTTCGGAGGAGTAAATTGAAGCCACGCCAATAAGATTTGTTGTGAAGATTCTTGTCCGAAAGAAATCTTTGAAAATACCAAGAATAATGTTGTAATAATCCTTTCTGAAGGAGACTCACTTGCGAGTAAATTAAGCTTCGCTGGGGAAACTCTATAGAAAACCGTGTGGAAAATTCATTGGGGATTCCCGGTTGATAATTTTGCTGACGTGAGAGTCCATCTGAAAGAGACAACTGTCTCGCTGGGGAAGAAATCTCGATTGGAGAAACCATCAGTTGTTGAGATCCATGCAAGTATACCACTTGTGTCGGAGAATAGAGGATAATTATGTCATTTGAAAACTAATCCTTTAACTCGATCCTTACGAGGATATTTACAGTTTCAGTTGAAAAGTCCTGCAAAAGAAATAGCCGGAGCTAATGTATGAGTATGACATGCATGATATGATATGCATGATGATTTTTTTTATGTTTTAATGCAAATAGTATGTGATTTCCTGATACTGCTGAGAGAAAGAAGATATCACTGGGGAATCCAATTTGAACAATTCTGTTGTCACAAGAATTCGCTGGGGATGATCGATCATTTCTCTGGGGAACAGACTTTACTGGAGAATTGACACTACTGTCGATTGTCTGTCACCCAAGCCTTCACCTGGAACTGGGGAGAAGAACCAAGTTGTCGTTTGAGAAAAGTCTTCTGCTTGTAATGGGGTACTTTAAAAGAAACTCTATAAAGAAGGATCATTGGGGAAAACCCGAGTAAGAAGTTTCATTGATACAAGAGTTCGCTTGGGGAAACCCAATCACTCTAGAATGGATTCGATTCGAGAGTCATCATCGTTGTAGACCAATTATGGTCGAGCCTTCAAACTTGTGACCGGAAGAACTAAATTTGTCATTCAAAATAGTCTTCAAATTATGACTCTGCTGAGAAGAATCATTAGCAGATCTTGAAACATCCCAAGTCTTGGTTGGGGTTTATGAATGAATGTGCTATGTAGTATATGATATGAATGCATGAATGAATGAATGCATGAATATACTGGTTAATGCACTGGCTATCAAACTGAATCCTCGACACCGTTAGTCCAGAGGATAGAAGAACATGGCACAACAAGATGATTGACCAAGCTCCAAATGTCAAACTGCTGCTGGAAGGGCTGCAAGCTAATTCTTGTAAAAAGAAGAATAGCAAACTCCTGAATTGATTAGACAATGATGACTAGAGGCGTGCCCCATGCATGGGAATGTAGCTGAATTAGATTTTGCACTTAAGAGATATATCGACTTCAGAATCTCAACCTGCCCCGGTCGGTTAGACCTTCTAGAAATCTTTCTGGGAAAGCAGTGCCCCGGTATCCTGTATTCTAAAGCAATACTCTACTGATCGTCAGTATTTCAAAGGAACTGTATACTCTGATATGGGAATATCATACCTCGATAGGAGCTTTGGAGGTATTTCCGCATCTCAAAATAACCTCCTTAGATTTATTGAATCTCAGAGTGACGGACTTTGCGTAACTGGACGACATGCCCCTGCATGAGCATTGGAGAGACTCCAACGTCTCGAAGAGGTTGCTTTAGACTGATTGATTCTTGAAACGACACTTGCCCCAATTAAGAGAGCTTCACTGTCACGAGGTAACTGCTTCAGATCAATAACATGTGAGCAACTAACTTGATGGAATAAGAGCTCTCTTTTTTTTTTTGAAGGCTTCAATGTGTCGAAGTATTTGCTTCGAATTGATTGGAACAAAATGCCCCCATGTATCCAGCCTTAGAGAGACTTTCCCGTCTTGAAGTAATTTCTTCAAGTTGACGGAATCATGAAACGACGGTTGTCCCAGATTAACCGCTCTTTGAGAAGGACTAAATCACCTGCCGACTGCTTTGTAAGGACCTACCCCAGATTGGCAGAAAATTGAGAAGCTGAATTTTGACTTAATTGCCCCCAAGTTATCAGAACCTTGAGAAAACAACTTGTGATATGCTCGAAGGAGTCCTTAGACGTCTGCCCCTTGCTACAAGTAACTGCTGACTCAACAGAATAATCAAGTTTCTCTTCTTTGGACCAAGTTAAACTCTTCACTGATGTTCATTATGAGAACTTCTTCAATGTCAACTAATTGTTTTACATGTAGAAGAATGTTTATTGTGACAATTATAATGCAACATTTATGCGTCTTGAAGTTTTGTATGAAAAACATTATGATTTTTTTTTGTGAGCGAAGCACTTTTAGAGTGTACCACTAAAAACCTTTTTTTGCGAAAGATAAGACAAGCATATGATACCAACACAGATACTTAACACACACTGTAGGAGTCAGGTAAACGCGATCTCTACGTTGTATGCTTTTGAATCAACCCATGCTTCAATTAGGACTTTTGAGGGTTGTAACGTGGTCTGGTTCATGGTTTTTTTTAGAAAAAAGATTTTTAGGCTCAAAATATTTGGTGCCCGCCCATTCTCCATGATGTTCTTCAATCCTAAGTTCAACTAATCTGATACGAGCACCCATCTCTCGAGAGGCGTTATGATGGTTGAGAAACCAGTATGAGGTTTCTTGGACACGACAGTCACTAATCTTTTATCTTTTGACCACACAACTTGTTCTTTGTTGAGAATCCTTTGATAATGCATTTCGGGATTTTACTTGACTTTTGCCTAAGCGACTTATTACTAAGTTCCGACTTAGCGGGCTTTTTGTCTTTTTTTTTCTCTTCATTTTTTTAACAAGCCGTGGATCTATACACTGTCGTGGATTTATTGGAGGTGATGGTGACTGTCTGAGTCCTTGGGTAGATGAAAGGTAACAGTTGCGGTGTCGTCATCTGTTGACCTTTCTGATGTGCGAGAGATGCCCATGTGGTATCATGCTCTTATGATGCACACTGTCATTTAGATGAAAGTCGATTATTGTGGTTCTGACCTTTCTCAACTTTCTGAAGGATAACCATTGTTATATCCTTAAATGCACACTCTCTTGACGAGTTCTGAACGCTCGATCAAATTAACTAAACACTACCCGCCCCTGGGTTGAAAAAATGAGGGTTTTTTCGAAAAGAAAAGAAACTCCTACTTCAAGGCTCGAAGGGGGTTAACGAGGGTCTATCTTCCTTATAACTCCGGTGTTTAGGGATTTGAAACAAGGCCTGTACATTGTTAGCAGGTTTCTACTCAAAAGCACATGACTAGAGACCTGACATTTTTTTAATTATCGTCATCCTCCATCCGATCTTTGCCTAGGCGAAAGATTCGGTAACATTGGTACCAAAATGCTCGCAAATCATTTGAAGAGTGATAACGAATGGATTGAGTGACAACGAATGGATTACTTCAAGACAAATATACTCATTGCATTAAGATAAAAACAAACAAGTTTCTACATGCAAACAAAGTTTAAATAATTAAACAAGATACACATGAAAAGTAAAGAAATAAAAGACTGTCGTTGTTGAGGAGACTTGAGCTCTGTCTTGACTTGCTGATTCAGATGAATTCAGTAGGCTTGGAGTTTACTTGAGTACGGGATTGCCATTCACAAACAGATTTCCTCCTTGAAGAGTCAAATACTTCTGGTCGATCAACTGTTGAACTTTGGCTTTGTAGGCGTTGCAATCCTCTGTTGAGTGGCCTACTGTTCCATCATGGTATCCACATCGCGCATTATGATCATAACCAAGCGGAAATACCTTTGGTGGGTTAAGAAACTTGGGAACCACCAATGAACTTTGAACCAGGTATGGCAGAAGTTGACTGTAAGTCACTGGAATTGGATCAAGAGGAGCATTCTTTCTTTCCAAATTATTCCGAGGCATAGTTTGATCTTGAGAGTTCTGACTCTGAAGTTGAGGAAGATCAGACAAAAGTTGTTGATGCAAAGACTTGAAAGATGGTAATGGAGGATAATGAGTTGGTGTTGCAACCGACTTCCCTTTGCTAGAACTTGAGATATCTTTGCTGAAGGTTACCACCTTCTCGGAAGTGAACATCTGGTCTACTTCATCACTATTCTTCAAAGTCTCAACTCCCTCTTGGTAAGCAATTGTCCCAATGAGTTTTGGAAGTTCCTCAAAATTGCTATGATCAGAACTTGCAAGAAAAATGTCTAAGCTCGATCCATTATGTTTGAATGAGAAAATTTTGTCATCAATTAGCTCTTGAACTGTGCATTTGAAGGCCGAACAATTCTCAGTTTTGTGTCCTACAGAGTCAGCATGAAAAGCACATTTAGCTTTCTCATCAAACCAAGCTTTAGCAACCCCTGGTACTGGCTTCAACTCCCTTGGTATCACAACACCACTCTGAATCAAGCAAGGCAAAAGTCGAGAATATGATATCAGGATTGGCTGAATATCCTGTTGAGCATATCGACGGTAATGCAGATTAATATGCTGATTTGGTTCATTCTTCTTCGATCGGGGAGTAAGAAATTGCTGTTGTCTAGGAATCTTCGAAGGTGAAGGCTGAGGATGATGCTCAGTAGGATGATTTTGACTTGGAAAGTTCGCTAAGTGCGGATGTCCTTGACTCATAAGCACACCAGATGATAGAGCGGTAACCAAGTTTGCGGAAATTGGTGTGGTGTTGCACTCCCTTTTCAGCACAACTTGCAAGAGATCCATGACCAGACTCATCTGACTCTTTAAGTGCTTAACTTCTGCCTTCAATAGTTCATGACCATGCTGAAGCTCGCCTATAGCCCTCTGAGACATCCTTGGAGTTCTGAACGTGCTTCGAGTAGACAGTTTGATATTTCTGGACAGAAGAGATGAAATGAGCTTTTCTGGTGAAAATGAAATGCATGGTAATGCATTAAAGAATACAAATGTAATGCAATGGTAATGCATGTAAGAATGCAACATGACGGTAATACATATAAGAATTCCATATGATGGTGATGCATGTAAGAATGCAATATGATGGTAATGCATGTAAGAATGCAATGTGATGCGATACATATTGATGTTATGCGCAAAATCACATGTAAAGTTAAACGGCCATGGGTTTAAAAGGACGGTCGGCCATGGTTTCGACGCCTACCCGACAATTCCCCAAACAAGGTTGGTTCTAGTGTTTTTATGCTAAATGCTTCTCGGAGTCTCAGATCCCCTTTTTAGAAATATTATCCACACGCGAGCGGCCTACATGGGGATAATACTTCCAAAAGTATACTCCAAGAAACGGCTCTTAAAGGGATACTCAAAATCCTTTGAGCGGTCGGTTTTGTTTTGGACATCCTAATAATAATTAGTATATAAGAAAAAATATAATCCTAACTTTAAAAAAAAACAAACAAAAGCCTAAAATCTCTTTTTCTTTCATACGCTGCATGTTCTTCTTCTCACTCTCTCTCTCTCTCTCGATTCCCTCTGTGAAATCCAGAAAATCCCATCGCTCTCCCTCGCCGTTTCTCTCGTTTCCGATGATTTGTCCAAAAACGGATGGTCCTCTCCCTCTCGATGGTTTCGATCGGAACCCTCATCCCTATCACCTCTCTTAATCGCTGTCTGAGGAAACCCTAACTCTACCAATCTGGGTTCTATTCGACCTATTTCTTACATTTTTTGGGATTAACTTGTTTTCTGATATCGAATGCCATGAACTCTTGCAGATACACACACGATTTTGTCCGAATGGGAAGCGACGGAATCTCGTATTTGGATTCGGGTGAGATTGTTCAGCTAAACTTCTTTTCCTCTCTTTTCTTTCTATTTCAGAACTAGCTTTCTGAAACTAGTTTTCTGAAGGGTTGAGTTAAGGGAAATGATGAATGTTGGGTTTTCTGGGTATTGGCTTTTTTTGAATCGATGCTTGTTTTTGCTGGTTTTGGTTTGGTGTTTCAACAGATTGTATTTTTTTTGCTGGTTTTGTTTTGGTTGTAAGAACAGATACCCTCTTGATCAGTGTTTTTGGTTATGGAAGGTTGATTTATGCTTTTAGCTGGTATCATTATAGAACAGATACACATTTGGTCATGGTTTGGGTTTAAATGGCTATCGATGCTTGCTGTTTTTTTTTGGTTTGGGTTAAAACATATTTCTCTCACTTTGTTTTGTTAAGAACAGATGATTCCTACCCTTGGTCTTTGTATTGTGTATATAAGAACAGATACTATATCCTTGCTGGCCTTGAATACTTGTTCTGTTCTTTTGATATCCCTTTTGCTGGTCTCTTGGACTGATACACACTTGAGTATATTCCTGTTCTGGTGTATTTTCTGTAAACAGATACAATGCTTGATTTTCTAGATACCATGCTTTTCTCTGATTAATTAGAACATATTTTCTTTGGTCTTCCTTGGAACTCCTCTGTTGCAGTCTGTGTTGCTTGTTACTAAACTCAAATTTCCTCTTTCGGCTAAACTTCCTGCTATGCCTTTAACTGCTCTGTTTTCTCTTTATACATTATGCTGGCTGCCATATCAATATTTCCTTTGAGTGAAACTCTTTCACCTATGCTGATAACCATGAGGGTAAAAATCACCTATGCTGATAACCATGAGGGTAAAAATGTGGCTTCTGGTTTTGCTTGCTGAAACATAGTTCATTATATTTTTTTTGGCTGAATTGATTCTTTTTGGAACTTATTGACACTGTTGGGCTTTTTCTTTGGAAAAATGATGCTCCATGATTTCCAAATTACACCTCTTTTGTGAACCAACAACGAAAATTGTTGTGATTTGCAATGGAGGTAACGGTAACGGCCGATGAAGGAAATCCGATTCCGAGGCATTTGAAACAATTAACCTTACAAATCTGATTCCTTAACACAACCCTCGTGATGAGTCCAAAAAAAACATAATTCTTTTGTTTTTGTATGCAATTGCTTTGTTACTACTAACTATGTTTCTTTTTGTTGTTTCAGGCGACAATGGATGGCACAGCATAAAAGAAGAATGCTCGGATACGAAGAACAATTTGGAGGAAGACAAACTTTAGAACTTGTAGGATTAGAATCTCTTGTATTTTTTGTAACTTGTGACTCAAAATTGTAACCGAATTCTAATGCAATAATAAGAACTTTTTTTCAATTTTGAATCTTATAATTTCCAACCTTGCATTTTTGCTTGAAATGCCCAACATTCAATATAAACTGAATAATTTCTTGTAATTATTTCCTGCTAGCAACTTCATACACCAAGAAATGGCATTTTCAATCACCGAATTCAAATAACCCGAGTAAAAAGAAATTCCCCTTTTTTTTAATTTTTAAATTCTCAAATAACTAATCATTTTTGAATTCAAGTTCTAAACAAGTAATCCTTTTTTTTCGGACGGATAACTCCAAACAAACTTCTCAAAATCGTTCGAAACCTCTTGAATATAAAACGAATCGGTTAAAACTTTCCCACGAAAAATTCTCAGTAAGAATTCCTCTGAAATCATAATAAACAAACACATTTTTTTGAAAATGATGGGATAAAACGGAGGGGAAATTTTGGGGTGCGACAAGATGCACATAGATGCACAAATTTTTTGCTCCCCCAGCACAACAACTTCTCCTCTTGTGGAAACACATAGTATCTTCAATGATACACAAACAAAAACTTTAGCAGCACCTCCTTAGCACATTCATCTGCCGCTCACACATAATGGAAACACAAAACACATATGGGAATCTTCAATTTTATTTTGATCCACCCTAGTCATCTAGAGCACCAGGATATTTACTCCCCCTTTTTAGCCATAATATGCCAAAGATAAGGAGAGCAATATGTGATTGCTATGCATCTTCATGTATGCAGATGCCAAGTTTTCTTCTTAAGATCTCAAATTTATTTGCATCTAGTGCCTTGGTGAAGATATCTTCCAGTTTTTTTCCTGTAGTTACGTGTTCCAATGTAACTGTTTTGTCTTCTATTAGGTCTCTAATAAAGTGGTGGCATATATCAATGTGCTTGGTTCTGCTGTGCTGAATAGGATTCTTGGATATGTTGATGGAACTTAAGTTGTCACAATATAATGTCATGACATCTTGTTTGACATTGTATTTTGTTAGAATTTGTTTCATCCAAACTAGTTGAGAGCAGCTACTTCCAGCAACTATATATTCAGCTTCAGCTGTTGAAAGTGATACACAGTTTTGTTTCTTGCTAAACCATGAGATAAGATTGTTTCCCAAGAAGAAACATCCACCAGATGTGATTTTTCTATCATCAACACTTCCTTCCCAACCGACATCACAATATCCACTTAGAATGCAGCTTGATCCATGAGAGTACAACATGCCATAATCAGATGTTCCATTGACATATTTCAGTATCCTGTTTACATGATTGATATGACTTACTTTGGGTTTGGCTTGTAATCTAACATATACTCCAACAACAAATGCAATGTCTGGTCTGCTAGCTGTGAGATATAGTAGACTAACTATCATGCTTCGGTAGAGACTTTGATCAACACTGACGCCTGTTTCATCTTTAGATAACTTTAAGTGAGTAGGAGCAGGTGTCCTCTTGTGACTTGCATTCTCCATCCCAAACGTTTTGACAATATTTTTGGCATACTTGCTTTGAGATATGAATATGGACTCTTCCATTTGTTTAACTTGTAGTCCAAGGAAATAAGTTAGTTCCCCAACCAGACACATTTCAAATTCTGACTGCATTTGTTTTATAAACTGTTGAACCATTCTATCAGACATTCCACCAAAAAATATGTCATCAACATAGATTTGAGCAATTATGAGACTCCATTCTTCGTTTTTGACAAATAGAGTTTTGTCTATGCCTCCTTTCCTGAATCCATTTTCAACTAGAAACTCAGTCAACCTCTCATACCAAGCTCGGGGAGCTTGTTTTAAACCATAGAGTGCTTTCCTTAGTCCGTATACATGGTTTGGAGTTGTGGGATCAATTAATCCTTTAGGTTGTTCCATATATACTTCTTCATTTAAGTAGCCATTTAATAATGCACTCTTCACATCCATCTGAAACAGTTTGAACTTCAGTGTGCAGGAAACTCCTAGTAGTAGTCTGATTGATTCAAGATGGGCTACTGGGGAAAAGGTCTCATCAAAGTCTATGCCTTCTATTTGTGTGTATCCTTGAGCAACCAACCTGTTTTTGTTTCTGGTGATTATTCCTTCCTCATCAGATTTGTTCTTATAAACCTACTATGTGCCTATAACATTTATGCCTTCTGGTCTAGGGACTAGATCCCAGACTTCATTCCTCTTGAATTATTCTAGTTCTTCTTGCATAGCATTGATCTAGAATTCATCTTTCAGGGCTTCTTTGACATTTTTGGGCTCAATTTTTGAGACAAATCAAGAGTTGGTGATGACTTCTCTTGATATGGTGGTGACTCATTTGTTTGGATCTCCTATGATGAGCTCTTTGGGATGGTCTTTCTGAATTCTGGTGGAGGGTCCTTTGTTTGCTTGATTTTCTTGAGGTTCTTCATTATTGTGAGGAGGAGCCTCGGGTTATTCTGTGTTAGTAACTGGAGTGTCTTCTGGAGATGTTTCGACATCGTCTAAGACATCTATTTCTTCATTCCAACCATTGTCATCAATGACAACATTTATGGATTCCATCATGACTTTTGTTCCGTTTTTGAAGACTCTGTATGATCTGCTGTTAGTAGAGTATCTTAGGAATATGCCTTCATCACTCTTGGGATCCAGTTTTCTTCTTTGTTCACGATCAGCCAATATGTAACATTTACTTCCAAAGATGTGAAAGTATTTGACAGCAGGGTTTCTACCCTTCCATATTTCATAAATGGTAGTTGATGTACCTTTTCTTAGAGTTACCCTATTATGTATGTAGCATGTGGTGTTCATGGCCTCCTCCCAAAAGTGGTAAGGTAGCTTCTTTGCATGGATCACAGCTCTGGCAGATTCTTGCAATGTATGATTTTTGCGTTCTACAATCCCATTTTGTTGAGGAGTAATGGATGATGAGAATTCGTGACTGATTCCTTCAGAGTATCAGAACTCAGTGAATTTGGTGTTTTCAAATTCCTTTCCATGATCACTTCTGATTCTAATCACATAGTTATCCTTTTCTCTTTGAATTCTTTGGCAGCCGTTCTTGAAGACGTCAAATACTTCTGCTTTATCCATGATGAAGTTCACCCAGGTGTACCTGGAGTAATCGTCTACTACTACATAAGCATATTTCTTCCCACCAATACTTTCCACTTGCATTGGTCTCATTAGGTCCATGTGAAGTAGTTCTAGAACTTTTGTGGTTGTAAGATGTTGAACCTTCTGATGTGATGTCTTGGTTTGCTTTCCAACTTGGCATTCGCCACAGACTCTGCCTTCTTCAATATGCAATTTTGGGATTCCTCTCACTGCATCCATAGATATGATCCTTTTCATTCCTTTCATGTGTAGATGTCCCAACTTCTGATGCCACATATTAACTTCATCTTCCTTGGCTAAAGAGCAAGTTGAGGATACAGTTAAGTCTCCAGGTATCCACAAGTAGCAATTGTCTTTGGATCTCCCACCCTTCATTACAACTTCATCTTTCTCATTTGTATCAATGTATTTGGTTTTTGTGAAGTTTACTTTGAAACCTTGATCATAGAGTTGGCTGATGCTGATCAGATTTGCTGTTAACCCTTTGACAAGAAAAACATTCTCCATATTTAGGACTCCTGGATAATTTAGTTTTCCAACACCTTTGATTTCTCCTTTAGCTTAGTCTCTAAATGTCACATAGCTAGTGGTGTGTGATATGATGTCCACTAGTATGTTTTTAACTCTAGTCATGTGTCTTGAACATCCACTGTCAAAGTACCAGTCTTCTTTGGTCGATGCTCTAAGAGATGTTTGAGCTATGAGACAATTAGTGGCAACTTTGGGCATCCACTGTTTCTTGTTTCTCTCAGTCTGGTTTGTTTGATTGGGTTGAGAGTCAGATTTTGGATATCCATGTAGCTTGTAGCAGAATAACTTTATATGACCGAATTGCCCGCAGTGGTAACATCTCCAATGTCTGTGTCTTCTTTTGGAGTGTCCTAAATTTCTTATTTCAAGATGTTGAGACATGTGTGTCAACATTTGAGGTTTATACTGAAGGTTATTCATGTTCAAATTGTGTCTCTTCTCGGTTGTTTTAATATATCCCAAACCACTCACTTCCTTTGCATCTCTTCCAGTCACGAGTAAGTTATCCAATACATTTGACCCGTTATTCAGCATTCTGATAGATTTGGTTAGGCTTGTTAGATCAAACTTGATATGATTTACTTCTTCATCTAGTTTTGAAATGGTATTTAAGTTTTTCTTTTTTTCGGGTTGTAGTTGAGCTACCATTTTCTTTTGATCCTCCAGTTCTTTATGCATTTCGTCATAACCTTCATTTGATCTGCAGATCCCAGTTAGGGGAGTGACTTCCTTGGAAGAATCTTCTTCAACTTCACTCCCAGAGTCTTCGTCCGACCATGTTACTGCTAGTCCTTTTGTTTTTCTCTTTAGATATGTAGGACATTCAGCTATGATATGACCAGATCCTTCACAGCATTGACACTTTGATTCTTTGTCTTGGTTGGCTTTGTGTTTTAATCTAGTTCTTCTGCCGTAATATAATGACCTTCTGATGTCATGTGAGATGTTCCTAACATTTGGTCTTAAGTCTTCTTCCATTATTTTTAGAACCTTGTTGAGTTGTCTTCCAAGAAAGACAATGGTGTTAGAAAGTCATTCTTCAGTGTCCAGGTCAAATTCCTTGACTTCTTCAGTGTTGTTCTTAAAGGCTATACTCTTAGAATTTTTTTCTAACTTTTCATTCATGCCCAACTCAAAAGTATGGAGAGAACCAATTAATTCATCAACTTTCATGTTGTTGATTTCTTGAGCCTCTTCAATCGATGTAACCTTCATGTCAAATCTCTTAGGAAGAGATATGAAAATATTTCTTACCAACTTTTCTTCTGGTATCTTCTCTCCCAAGGCACTGCATGCGTTAGCAATCTCAAGAACAGTCATGTGAAACTCTTGAACGCTTTCTTCTTCCTTCATTCTTAAGTTTTCAAATTTGGTAGTGAGTAGTTGAAGTCTTGACATATTTACTTTGGAGGTACCTTCATGAGTTGTTCTAAGAATTTCCCAAGCATCTCTGACCACTTCACATGTACTGATTAGTATGAAGATTTTTCTATCAACTCCACCAAATATAGCATTCAAGGCCTTTGAATTTGCAAGAGCCAGTTCATCATCATCTTTTGACCAATTTTCTTCAGGTTTCAGCTCACCAGTAGGTTGGTTATCAGCTCCAATAATCATAGAGTGAGTCCATCCTTTCAGAATAGCCTTCCAAGCCCTACTGTGCAAGGACTTTATATAAGCTGCCATACGAGGCTTCCACAAATCATAGTTAGAACCATCCAGGATAGGTGGTCTATTCAAGAATACTTCCTCTTGGTCCATCTTACCAATAAGTGTCTTCCCTAGATCTCACCCAGAGACAGAGCAAGATGCCTGCTCTGATACCAATTGAAATTCTGGTATCAGATATAAGATGTCAAATGCAATGTCACGAAACTTAAATCTTCCATGAACACAAACACACAACACAGAGTTGCGACGTATAGAAAACAGTAAAAGACATAGAGAATTGATAACCCAGTTCGACTCTCAATAACCTACGTTTGGGGGCTTCCAAGCCAAGGATGAAGTTCACTATTAGTAGTATTAATTCGGAGCTAAACCTTACCCGTTTACCCCTCCTCACTTAATCAAACTACCCAATGTTCCTTCTACCTAAGATACCACACTTAGATATGAGAATCCTCTGCTCACTCCCTCAGTACCACTACCCGTGATACTAAAATCTAATAAAGATTGAAGATACTCTTCAAAGATCACACAATCACGCTTGCTTCAAAGCTTTTGGTGATTTAAAACTAACAGCCTAGAAACGTCCTTATCAAGTAACTTACAAGACAAGTTCACAATTGAAAACTTAAAACCAAAACAAAGCACAACGAAAATAAAATCTAGATTCACTAAAATTGGAACGGCCCACTACAAAAGTAGGATTGCATCCCTTTAAATAGACTGAAAGCAACTAGGGTTGCTTGACTCACAAGTCTTCACGTATCCTATATTCTCTCCATGAAACCAGGATAATAAATCTCCAAAACAATTGCTGAGGACATTTTTCCAGCTTCCTTAATTGAAACACACAATTAATAACAAACTGACTTCCTAAAAATTCTGCACTTAAGTCAGTTGCACATGTTAGGACATCTTCTACTTCAGTAAACTTCAAGTCATTTCTTAGCAGAATATTTTACCACAATTGTTGCCAATCAATAGAACCAATAAAAATAGTGCAGGAAACATAAAGAACACATCAGGATTATTAACCCAATTCGGTTTAAACCAACCTACATCTGGGGGCTACCAAGCCAGGAAGAAGACTCCCTTATCAGTAGTATTATTTTATGTAAACAACCTCTGGTTTACAAATAAATAACCTACGGTTTACCTAATCACTATCCAATGAAACCTTTATCTTATATGACCATCTAAGACAAGATAACCTCTGCTCACTCCCTAGTGAAACCTAACTGTTGCAAACCCCTGCAACAATAATAACCTATTTTAAGAACACCTCTTCAAATAACAAAAACAGCCAAGGAATATTGACGCACATACTTGGAATTACTTCACAGCTTCATCCAAGAACACAACTCAACTCATTGCTTCACAGCTTCTGAGTGAGTACAACTATCCTCTTGCCTACGGGCTTCGAGGTACAAATCAGTGACCATCCCATAATCTTGGTTGTTCACACACGGCTAACCCTAATGATTACATCTTTCTATATTTGGATAGCTTCCTAAAACTACGTTACAAAGTCCTTATTTATAACCTATCACCCAACTGGATTTGGGCCTTCAAACAACAACATATCATCTGTAACAAACTTTGTAGAAACAAACTCTACAAAAAACAAATAGTAGAAAACTTCTGCTACAATCAAGGTCTTCAATCTGATTTTTCTACTTAGCTTCTGATTGAATCTTCTAGACCTCCACATATGCCTTCACTAACACGCCACATAGGATGCATAATATTCCTAGAATATTCTACACAACTTAAAACAGAACTGTAACAACATTAATAATTCAGTACCGTGATATCTGATGTCTGATGTCACGACATCATCTTCGACATGTTGTTCCAGTTGTTGATTTTACTCAACACAACATGTTCAGGCATTCCAATATGATTTATGAGTTGTTAAACAGTTTAAATGTCCTATTGTAACTTACATTATTGTGCTATTAGTTTTACAAAATTAATGCCAATTCACAAAAACAAGGAACTTCAACCCCACTATCGGGGAACTCAACACAGTAACTCCTCGTGAAATACATGAAAAATGTGTTCAGAAAGGGATGATTGACTTTAGCTGCTATAGTTTCCCTGAATGCGCTAAGAAACCATGGGGATGCCCTACTCTAAGAGGGGATCTTGACATTTTGAAGAAATTAGGTCTATATACAGATGGGGAAGTTGTTGTCCTTGTTGATAGGAAGAAAAAGAAAGAGATGTCACTTGCTTCTTTGCCAAAGGAGGAAGAGTCAGTTGAACTCACATTGCCAAAAGAGGATTGTCTCAACGAAGATCTGGATATCATTGTTGACAAAAGAAAAGATGTGGAGGCGTAAGTAAACGTCATAATCCATTGCTTCAACATACCCGAGCCTTTGGAAATAACATATAGAAATTAGACAACTCCCATTTCTCCTATGATTATGTACTTGCCTGGACCTATTCCTAATGACTCTAACAGAGCAGTGTCGTACAAGTACAATGCTGTCATGAATGAAAATGGGAAGGAGGTTCATATTCCCTATCCTTCTTTTGTTGTTAACATAGCTGATGTTAGTGGCTTGATCCGCAGTGGATGTGTGTTCGCCGTTGTACCTCCAAAGAAAGTTGGAAGCACCCAAATGGAAGCACTTGTTATCCCTAGCTCTAGAGTATAGACTGGACAACATAGTGGGACAAATTTGAAAGATGACATTGATGAATTCTTGAAGTTAATTAAGAAGAGTGAGTATAAGGTGATAGATCAACTGTTGCAGACACCTTCCAAGATCTTCGTGCTTTCCATGTTCATCATTTTTGACACTCACCGGGAAGCAATCATGAAAGTGTTGGATCAAGCATATGCTGATCATGATGTAACCATTGACCAATTCAGCGCAATAGTGGGAAACATCACTGCCTGCAATACCTTGAGTTTTAGTGATGAGGACCTCCCTGAGGAAGAAAAGAATCATAATTTTTCGCTGCACATTTCCATGAATTATATGTGTGATGGTCTGTCCAATGTATTGGTAGACACTGGTTTGTCACTAAATGTCATGCCTTATTCCACTATGTCTAGGCTCTCATACCAAGGAACTCCTATGAGGAGTAGTAAATTTATTGTTAAAGCATTTGATGGCTTGAGAAAAAAATGGTGATTGGTGAAATAGACTTACCAATGAGGATTGACCCTCATTCATTTCAGATAACATTTCAAGTGATGGATATCCAAGTTTCTTACAATTGTTTTTTAGGAAGACCATGGATTCATGAGGGGGGACTGTCACCTCGATACTTCACCAAAATCTAAAATTTGTGGATAATGGAAAGTTAGTCATGGTGGGTGGAGAGCGAGCCTTAATATTAAGTCATCTCTCATCTTTCTCTTACAATGATGCTGATGAAGATGTTAGAACTCAGCTCGAAGCACTGTATATTGTTGATGAAAGTACTAAGAAGAGCGTGGCATCCATTTCGTCTTACAAAGATGGACAACAGGTGGTGTAGAGTGGTGATAATGCTGGTTAGGATGTTTTTTAAACCTACCCGAAAACCATGGTGAAGGTTTGGGTTTTGTTCCTACGGCCGCCAAGGTTAGAAAAAGAGATTATGTCATCCTTCATATTCAAGAGAATTTCCGTAGTGCAGGCATTATTTTCCCAACAACACCTGAGGTTGATGCTGTTATTGAAGATAATTCAGAAGAAATTCCACCAAGCTTTTTGACGCATGGAAGAATTAGCCAGAATTGGATCTCCGTTGATGTACCTTATGTTGTTCACATTTATGAGTAATACTCTTGTTGTTGTTGTAAGAAACCTTTTGCTCTGCCCAAGGCGAAAGAGTAGTTGCAGGGATTTGTTAAAATAACTCTTTCCGCTATACCTAAGGTGGAAAAGATATTGTATCGGCCATTTGTTTCAAATTTATTGTCACTAATAAAAGTCATGTTTGTCTCATATAATGTTCTCTTTTCTTTTAACTTTTCTGGAAAAAAAATGGTAATCCTAAAAAACCAGCAAAATAAAAAAATCACTTTCAAAAAAGAGTCTGCATAAAAACTCTTTTCCACTCTCTGTTTCTAAAGTCAAAATAAATCATGTGTGAAGATTAAATCATGAACCCATTGAAATACATGATCCTATGCCCTTTCCCAACTTTGAGTTCCCTGTATTTGTGGCCAAAGAGGAAGATATGGAAGATATTCCTGAGGATATTTCCCAATTGTTAAAGAGAGAAGATAAAGCCACTCAGCCTCATGAAGAACCAGTAAAAATGATCAATTTGGGAACTGAGGAAGATATGTTAAAGAAAGGATAATAAGGTTTCTTAAAGATTTTGTTGATATATTTGCTTGGTCCTATCGATATATGGAAGGGGTGGACACCAATACCCGTGGACCATTGTTTACCATCGAAGTAAGAATGTATGCTAGTGAAGCAAAAGCTTAAAAGAACTCACCCTGAGATGGCTAAAAATATTAAAGAGGAAGTTCAAAAATAGATTGATGTAGATTTTCTTGTTACTCTGGAGTATCCTCCTTGGTTGGCAAACATAGTTCATGTTCCTAAGAAAGATGGTAAATTCAGGATAGGAGTTGATTACTGAGATTTGAACAAGGCTAGCCCAAAAGATGATTTTCTGTTACCGTACATTGACATGTTGGTTGCTAGCAGTACAATGTTCAAAGTATTTTCCTTCATGGATGGTTTCTTCGGCTACAACCAAATAAAGATGGAACCCTAAGACATGGAGAGGACTGTTTTTATTACACTGTGGGGAACCTTCTGCTATAGAGTGATGCCTTTCAAACTGAAAAACTCTAGTGTGACGTATCAAAGAGCCACGACTTCTCTATTCCATGATATGATGCAGAAAGAGATTGAGGTCTATATGGATGACATGATTTCCAAATCATAAAATAAAGAAGACCATGTGGAAATTATGCTGAAGCTGTTCCAACGGCTGTGGAAGTATCAACTTTATCTGAACCCCAATAAATGCACTTTTGGTGTTCATTTCGGAAAGCTGCTAGGTTTTGTTGTCAGTCAGAAAGGTATTGAAGTTGATCCCAACAAAGTCAGAGCTATTCAAGAGAGGCCGACACCAAGAACATAAAAAAAGTGAGAGGGTTCCTTGGACGTTTGAACTATATATCCAGGTTTATATCACACATAACAACTACTTGTGGGCCAATTTTCAAACTTCTCAAAAAAGACCAAGGTTAGGTATGAACTGAAGAATTCCAAAAATCATTTGACAACATCAATGTATATCTACTTGAACCTCCCATCTTAACCCCTCCAATGGAAGAAAGATCGCTGATCATGTATCTTACTATTCTAGAAATTCTATGGGGTGTGTGTTGGGTCAACATGATGAAACTTGAAGAAAGGAACATGCCATTTACTAACTAAGTAAGAAATTCACAAATCGTGAGTCTCGTTACTCCATGCTTGAGAAAAATTGTTTTGCTTTGGCCTAGGTAGCTAAATGTCTCCTCCAATACATGATTAATCATACTACTTGGTTGATATCTAAAATGGATCCTATTAAGTACATCTTTGAGAAACCTGCTTTAACTGGAAGGATTTCTCGTTGGCAGATGTTGTTATCAGAATATAATATCAAGTATCGCACTCAAAAGGATATCAAATAAAGTGTTATGGTTGACAATTTGGATCACCAACCTATTTATGATTACCAATCTATCAAATATAACTTCCCAGAAAAAGATGTTACGTACAAAGGTCAAAGATTGTAATGAACCTGAGTTCAGAGAAGGACCTGGTCCGGAAGCTCAGTGGGGTTTAATTTTTGATGGAGCTGTTAATGCTTATGGAAGTGGAGTTGGGGCAGTTATTGTTACTCCTGAAGGTTCTCATATTGCTTTATCTAGAAGATTGATATTTGATTGTACCAACAATATAGCGGAATACAAAGCTCGCATCATGGGTCTCGAAGAAGCAACCAATCTCAGAATCAAAATCCTCAACATATATGGAGATTCAAATCTTGTGATTAACCAAATTAAAGGAGAGTGGGAGTGTAATACGGTGGGAGAACTGACTTTGTTTGTTTTGCGTTTAAATCGCAAAATGTTGCGAATAACAAGAGTCGCCACCGACTTTTCTTTTATCCATTTAAGGGAAGGTGAAAATAATAGGAAAAGACCTTCGTTAGATTCTGGGTAAGGGAGGTGATTATGAAAAGGGAAGGTATTAGCACCCTTTCCATCCGTAGTTATCTACGGGCTCTTAATTGCTTTAGTTCAATTTAAAATTTTCTTTCTGTGTATGTTTGAAAATGTTTTAAAAAGTCATTTCGCTTTGACTTCGTAATGATTCACGATGGAATGTATACGAAGTGTTTGGAAATGTTTCATTTTTTAGAAAAGGAACTTTGCAATGATTCACGCTGAATGTATACAAAGCGTTTTGAAAAGTTTTGAAAGTGTGAGGTGTGAAAAGTGTTTTAATAGAGCAAGCAATTAAGATTCTATTACCTACTCAGAAGGTCGTTTCCGTGTTATTTTACTTTCCTTTAGAATAGCGCTATCCATACCATTAGTTGGTAGGTAACCCTATTCGTTGGATGTAGAGGGACATTCGAAGGGACATCATATGGTCATAGAAGGCAACTTGTAGGAGTATCCTAGCACATTCGTAGGGACGATCATCACTTTTCGTAGGCAACAATCGAGGGACTAGATCATGTATTCGTAGGCAACATCGAGGGAATATGATCTTTTATTCGAAGGGACTATGATGATATGTTTATAGGAAACAGTGCTAAGATACCCCCACGTTCGAGGGGCTTGGCCATTTGTTCGAAAGGCAACGAGAGAGAATACCCTAGGGGTGCATGTGTGAAAAGAGTGTGTTAAATTCAGATATTTCATCTTATGATTAGAAGTGATCTACGTTGTTTTTAGTCTTGCCATACACGCCTAATTACTAGCAATTAATAGGGGTGCAGAAAGTAAATTGCAGAAATATAAAGTGCGGAAAGTAAATCCTACGCTATTACATGGCTTTGGGGCAGTTACATAATATAGGAGTGCGGAAAGTAAAACCTAATTAAACTATTAAATCCCATGAGCAGTTACATAATATTGGAAAAAGAACGCGAGAAAATAAATAACAGAAAAGAAAACTAGTCCTAATATTTTTTGATTTTTAAGATGTGAGAAATAATCCTAAGTCTAATTGATTTTAATTAATTTTAAGAAATATTAGTTAATACTAACCCTAAATTAATTAATTAAAATAAGAGAAAAAATTTAGTGGAAGTTGTCTAATTAATCCTAATTATTTTAGCCTAATTACTAATTAAATATTAATTATTTATGAAAATAGCAAAATAATAAAAATATGGAAAATAAAAAATATGCTGGAACGCTTCTGGAAGAAGTCATCCCATAAGCTGGAGCTTCTGGGAAATCCTTTGTTGGAGGCACCCAGAAGTTGGATCTTCTGGGGTTTCTGCGCTGGAGGCACCCAGAAGTAGGCATTTCTGGGGTTTTCTGCTGGAAGTGGATCCAGAAGCTGGAGCTTCTGGGCGTAACGTCTTAGGATGGGATCCGTGTCGGAGCTCGGACGTGTTGTTGCTGGGGTCCGAGCTAGGCTTCGGGCTGTGGCTTCTGGAACCTGAAATATCAAAAACATTAGAAATTCTGGGAAAAGGCAAGGTTCGAACCCGTGCCTTCTGGGATGAACGTGCGTTGCTTCTTCCATCTAAGCCAACCTGCTTTGGTGTTAGACATATAAAACAGAATAAATGTAAGGGAGATTTATTTCTGGGAATCAATTTAATCAAAAAATGCGCGCAGGGGTCTTCTTCCCCATTTGAATTTCCAGATCTATAGCTACGGTTTTTACCTACAGATTGCTTCTATAGCTAAATCCCTACAAGTTTCAAAAATTCAACACAAGCAATATAAATTCAAAGTAAAGCCATGATTCAATCCGGTTTGAACTCCTGAACATGAATATGTTCCTAGTTTTGGCCATTTTTTCCTAAATCGATGGATCCCAAATTGGAGCTTTAGAACCCTAACAATGGTGTCTCGGTATTCTTGTGTGTAAAATCCAATTGGACCACCCAGATAGCTTGCAAACATCACTCTAAACATACACAAACTATCAAAACAAGTTAAATATGCATGAATAATCAAAATCGATTTGGGAAAAGAAAGTGCAAACCGTGTTCTTGATTTCGTGATTCTGGATGTTTGGCTTGTTTGTGAGTATCTGGAATTTAACAGAGGACCTCCAGGAATCGATTGCAAGGCTTGGAATGGATTGAATTCAAGCAAAACTATGGCTTCTATGTTGCTTGAAGGCCACGGTTTTTTGAACTTGGTTTAGGGTTCTTGAGGCCAGAATTTCATCTCCTGTGCATTTGGAATCATTGTGTATTTATATTGTAATGAATTAGGTCAAGCATTGTTAGAAAATATCATCCAATTCAATGAAAGATAATTTGATTTGGAATCAAACCAAATATTGGCTTTTTGAGCCAATTTCAATCAAATTACTTGCCAATCTCAATTATTTCGAAATAATCAGACTTAATTGGCTTGCTTGGACCTCAAGGATGAGAGAAAATCCATCTTGCACTTAATTTTTGATTTTATATCTTTTATTTTAATTAAATTGGTTTTTAATGAATAAAAATCCAAAATAAATAAAAAATAAAAGATAAAAACGTGGCCTTGGGCTTGGAGGTTCCAATTCAGATAAGGAACAAGTTTGAATCAAGAAAGGTTTGGCCCATTTGGAAATTTTTTGGTTTTCTCAAGTATTTCTCTTTATGCACCTCCTCAAAAATGCTCAACTTGCACAAGGTGTATCTTGCTCATTTTTTAACATTTTTGGGTGTTCTTGGACTTTTTAGAAAGATCAAGATGTCTTCTAAACGGACCTTTTGGTTTCATCTTCATTGAAGTTTCCATGCTCATGAACACTTCCTTGCAAAAAGTTGACTTTTTGTTGACTTTTGAAAAGACCTGTAATGTTTTGATCCATAACTTCCAAAAGAAGCACTTTCTACCCAAGCTTGTGAGACATGAAGTTGTAGAGAATTGAATTCTCTTCAAAATGAGTTGTGATGGAATTTTTTTTGATAAAGTATGTGAAAGTTATGCCTGGTCAAAGTTCTGTTGACTTTTGTCTGAAAAGCCCTAATTTAGAAACTTTACCTTTTGATCAAATCATGATTTTTCTTGAGGAATCATGATCAATCCTTGATCAAATGATGAATATTACTTTAAAATATTGGTGTTGACCAAAAGTTATGAAGTTTGACTGTATGTTGACCACAGTTGACTTTTTGTCCAATATAATTGATTTTCAACCATCTGAGCAATTGTCTGAGCAAACTTGGCTTGTAAGGCTTGAAACTTGACATGGGGATTCTTTGAAGCATATGATAAGGCATGATGATCTCTTGAAGCATTGGAAGCCCACCCTGACTTGAGAATGGCCAAACCCTAGTTTGGGTTGGTTGCTTAGAAGAGGGTTTGTCTGGTCAATCCTTGTGAAATCCTTGAGTATGGATATGTGAATTGTTTTGAGAAGTGGGAGGGCAAATTTTGGGGTATAACAGGGAGACTCGTCACCTTGGCTTGATTCTTAACAAAGATTATGCAAAAAGATTACAGACTTTCTTCAACAAGGTTGAGTTGTACCATATTTCCCGTGAAGAGAATCAAATGGAAAGTGCCTTAGCTACTTTGTCTTCCATGTATCAAGTGAATCGATGTAATGATATGCCTACAATCAGAATTATGTGTTGTACCCCAAAATTTACCCTCCTCATTTTAGTGTTTATGGCTTATAATTGTGTTATCATAAAGATACATGTATACACATGCATAGCATCCATCACATGGTTCCCAGGTTCTAAATACCTCAAATGGTGGAAGAAACTGTGCGTTCCGACTATCTCAGATTATTTTAAACAAAAAATTGATATTTCTCGGTTCGTATGGCTATCACAAGATTTTCTGGTCAGAAAACTATTTTGGTTTGGTTCCCTAAGCAGTAGGATCATATCAATTTATTCTCCAGTTTATTTGTTCAGAGCGGAGGTAGTTTCGCCAAGAAAAAGAATTTATTTGCTTATTTCTCAATAAAGTGAATTTTGGGTTTTTGTGCGTTTCAGGCGCTCCAGAAGGCATATCTCTCAACTCGTCGGGTATTTTCTGATGATTTTTAATGGGAAAGTCCCTCTCATTATTATTTAGAACTTTAGTTGACGAGTCAGAAGCAAATTATATGAAGAAGGTCCCCAAAGAAATTAATTTCTCAAGTAGATTAAACTGAATTTTAGTGTTGTATCGTGCGCTCAGTGCACTAAAACCTTCGTAATTCCTAGTTGGAAAATAGAAACTGAGCGAGGCCGATGTCTAAAATTACGTATCGAAGTACTCTGTAACTTTCATTTGCAACTCTAGAGAAAATTCCTTACCATTTAAGAGTAGTTTTTATTCTTCGCAGTTATTTTCGAGTTGAGCCGAGCAATTTTCATTTGATACGCGAAGTTTGAAAAATCATATCTCGCTCGATTTTTATCGAAATTAGGTGGGACCAGTGCCAAAAGTAAAACATTTTATTGGCTTCATTTGTCTCAAAGATACTCAAGTTCAAATTTTGATCAGAAGACCCTCGTTCGAGGCAATTTCTCCGAAGTGCGCAAATAAAATTCTGCATGTGTCAGACGCTATAAAACTGTGCTGAAACTTCAAAAGTTCGTATCGCCTGGACCGTTCTCCCGATCAAGTCAAAAGTTTTACTCGGTCAAGCAAAATCACGTTCTGGACATTTTTCGTTTACATTCCGACTTCAAATTTCGCACGAATTTGGCTGTTTTGGACTAATTACGAAAATTATTTAGATAATCGCGATTTGAGCTTAATTGTGGATCCAAGGCACTCTAAGACCCAAATTTTCACACTAAATAAACTTTTGCCTTCATAATTCAAGAAGACACAATCATTTGGAAGATTTCATCACAAACACATTCTTCTGCTCTCTCTCAACTCTCAAGGATCAAAACAAGCTTTTTTCCCTCAAATTCTCTCAAGAGCATTGAAGAAACATTGAAGGTGTCGAAGTGAATTTTTCTTCTTCCTCTCACAATACTTGCGCCTCTCTCTCTCTCTCTCTTATTATCTCCTCTTTGATCTTCGATTTGACATCGACGATCTCTTCTCCTCGTTCTCCTCTTCGTTTTGACGTAAGAATTCTTGATTTAAGCACTTTTGCATAATTGATTCTTGAAATAAGCACTTTTCCAAAATTGAAAATTAATCAAGGTTTTGATTGAGTAATTGACTTTAGATCATGGATTAGGTTGAGAAATCTTGTTTTGGCATAACATCATGATGAAATCCGGAATTGGATGAAATAAGCACGTATTTGATTAATTGATTTTCTCAAGAAAAATGCTTATTCAAGCTATTGAATGTTGTTGCTATTGATTTTTAGATTCGAAACATTGAATTGCATGTGATTAGCCTTAGGTTTGAACCTTGATCCATGTGCCTAATACATGCATGAATTGATGCATTCTAGGTGTTTTTGCTAATGTTTGAATCAGAAATTTCATGTTCATGCATTCAATAACTCTCACATTGATTAATTGGATCGATTGCATATGCTAATGGTTAAATTGTTGAACTCGAAAAAACATGTCGAGATGTGAAATTGAATGTATATCCATGAGTCAATTCGCATGCATGCTAGGTGCTTGTGCTAATGGTTGAATTAGAGGCAACATGTTCATGCATTGATATTCATTGGTATTGAATTGAGTATTACATGTTTGTAGCTTGACTTTCAAACTTGAAATATGTTGTTGTGGATTCTTCACATGCTCATGAATCATCTTGCATTTCAATTGATTTGATGCCTTGTTATGCACTCTTCACATGTTCACGAATCATTTTTCATTTCAATTGATTTGATGCCTTGTTATGCACTATTTACATGTTCATGAATCCACTTGCATTTTAATTGATTTGATGCCTTGTTATGCACTCTTCACATGTTCACGAATAATTTTGCATTTCAATTGATTTGATGCCTTGTTATGCACTCTTCACATGTTCATGAATCCTCTTGCATTTCAATTGATTTGATGCCTTGTTATGCACTCTTCACATGCTCATGAATCCTCTTGCATTTTGATTTGATTTAATGCTTTGCTATACATTTTTCACATGTTCATGAATCACTTTGCATATTGACAATTAATTTGAAGTTTTTTTGTGCATTCTTCCCATTTTCATGGTATGATTCACATGTTTTGGATTGAATAGATGCATAAAGGTCCTGCTAAGCGCGAAACTCCCTGAATTTTAGTGTTTCGCTCAGAAACCGAGCTTAGCGCAGTCTACCAGGCTTAGCGCGGTATGGAACCAACAATTTATTTATTTTAATCATTCGACTTGAAATCTCATATGCTTCTATTTCATGGAGTACTGTATGAGAGGTATTTCGCGCAGGTGCTTGTATTAAGGAGGCGTGTGTTTACTCGGATTGACACCTTCTTGCAGGTTATCCGATTGTTTGAATGCGTACGAACGCACATTCTATAGCTTATGCACATACATGTACATTCTATTGTCTACTTGTTTGGTTTTACTCTATTCTTGTAGTTGTTTGAATGCGTACGAACGCGCATTCCACCGCTTATGCATGTAACACAGTGGGAGAACTAACTTGTTTGTTTTGCGTTTTTATCGCAAATGTTGTGGATAGCAAGAGTCGCCACCGAATTTTCTTTTATCCAATAAAGGGAAGGTGAAAAGAACAGGAAAAGACCTTCGTTAGTTTCTGAGTACGGGAGGCAGTTATGAAAAGGGAAGGTATTAGCACCCTTTTCATCCGTAGTTATCTACGGGATCTTAGTTGCTTAGCTCACTTTTGAGAAATTGCTTTCTGTGTTTGTTTAGTTTGAAAAGTATTTTGAAAAGACATTTTTCTTTGACTTCGTAATGATTCTCGTTGGAATGTATACAAAGTGTTCGGAAGTGTTTGTTTGAAAATGTTTAACTTTGTAATGATTCTCGCTGGAATGCATACAAAGTGTTTGAAAGGTTTTTGAAAATAGTGTGAGGTGTGAAAAGTATTTGGATTGAGCAAGCAACTAGGAGTCTATTAACTACTTAGAATGGTCGTTTCCATGTTATTTTCCTTCTCCTTTAGAATAAGGCTATCCATACCATTAGTTGGTAGGTAACTTTATTCGTTGGATGTGAAGGGACAATCGAAGGGTCATTGTTTGATCATAGAAGGCAACATGTAGGGATAACTTAGCAATTCGAAGGGACGATCATCACTTTTCATAGGCAACAATCGAGGGACGAGATCATATATTCGTAGGCAACAATCGAGGGTCATCATGGGACTATGATCATTGTATCAAAGGGACTATGATGATGTTATTCGTAGGCATCTTTGCTAATGGTAACTCTACGTTCGAGGGACATGACCATTGTATTCGAAAGGCAACAAGAGAGGATACCCTAAGGGGGAGTGCAAGTGTGAAGAGTGTGTTGTATTCAGATATATTAATCTTGAAAATTAGAGTGATCTAAGGTTGATTTTAGTCTTAGCATGCAAACCCTAGTTAGCTAGCAGTTAAATATATACAGGAATTAAAGTGCAGAAAGTAAAGTGCGGAAATGTAAATCTTGCGCTATTACATGGCTTTGGGGCAGATACATAATAGGAGTGCGGAAAGTAAAGGCAGAAATGTCAATCTACACTATTACAGAATAAAAACTTTGCGACCTATACATCTTTTCTAGAATTGTAAATACGAAATAGCAGATAAATAATCAGAATAACAAGAAAATGTTAGTGAAAATATTTTTTTAGAAAATTTGTAAAAAAATGTATTTTAGGTTAGTAACCCTAATTACTAGCAAAGAAATTATTTTTGGAATTTTAATGATTTAATTTTAATGTGGAAAAAGTAATTAAAAGCTAATTTATGATTAATTAACAATTAATTAAAATAAAAGTGAAAAAATGATTTTTTAATGTAAAAAATTAAATAAGTATTTTTCTGACCTAAATGAAAAAAGAAAATATTTTTTGTGTTTTTTGAAAAGGTTTGAATTAATTTTGTAAAGAAAATTAAATAAAATAAAGAAAAGAAAACCAACAACCTGGAAAATTTGAAAACCTGCAAAATCAAATCAATAGATTTAGTCGAAGTTGGATTTATCAGTAGAATTATAAAGAGCATCAATAGATTTATAAGTTGATTTAAGACGATTAAGTGAATTATTAGAATTTGGGAATAATTAGTGATGAATTAATTTTGTTGTAGAATATTATTGGGAATAATATTAGAAATAAGTGTGGAATTAATAGAGTTACTTAATTGGTGTTAGAAGCAGTAGAAAGGAGGTCTGAAAATTAAGCCAAGAAAAATAATAGCAATATTATTTTATTATTATTATTATTATTATTATTGGGTAAGTTGGATTAATATATATATATATATATATATATATATATATATATATATATATATATATATATATATAAAGAAAAGTAAGAAGGTTAGGGTTAGAACAAAAGAAGGCAAAAAGAGACACTACGTGAGAAGAGAAAAGGTTTTGGGAAACTAGCCGCTGGAGGAGAATTACGAACCGAAAAGCCAAATTGGAGCTCGATCAGAAATTAGGAGTTGATCTGGCATTGAATCCAGGTAAGGGGTGGGGTTCTTGCTTTATAATTGAGAATATGATGAACGATAGGTAGTTTGGGGTTTATGAAATTCTGATTTATGTCTTGTTGTTGATTTGAATTCAAATTGATGCTTGATAATCTGTTGGTTTGGTTGATGAAAGTGATAAATGTTGTTTTGATTTATTCCCCATGTCGGTAGAACCTTAAAGCTGAATCGTTCTGGTTTATAGATGTGTTGGATGTCAAAAAGTTATGAATTTAGGTTGAAGAAGAAGTTGTTCGCGCAGGAAAAACCCATTCTGTTCCGCTCAGTTCGCGGCGCCAACGGGTGGACACGACGCGAACTGAAACCTACTAAACTCACGACGGGAAGAGAGGACGCGGCGCGTACTATTAGAATTTTGACAATAAATTCTGATTTTGAATTCTGTCCAAATTAAGTAGTTAAAGTAGATAACTTTTAGTAGGATTTTATGAGTAAGATAAAGATAATAATTAATAGGTAATGATACCGGAATTGAGTAGAATTAGTATCGATTATAGAGTTAGTAATAGGAGCTATTTAAGAATTGGTAGTTCGTATATGTTAGTAGGTAAGTTGTAATTTGGTTGTTTTGGTGAATTATGTTGAATGTATTGTGTTGTTGATTTGTTTGTGATTTATAGGCGAGGAATATGTTACTGTATGTTGTTGTTATTCATGCGAAGTTGCAGGGTGTTTTAAGTGACGATAATTACCTCTATTTATCATAATATTAATTATATAGTTTGATATCTCACCCTTTCTATTTGTTCGCCGTTGCCTTTATACTGGTAACGTGCAGGTAACGAGGAGTAGAGAATTAGTAGCTTGCTAGTGTCGTCGCTCTGATACATAGCACTTGGGGGGATGAACGCTTATTTGAGTTTATGATATTTTCAGTTTAATCCAAGTTGTTATTTTAAGAAGTTGTTTTCTTTGAATTAAGTTGTTTAAAAGATGCTTTGTTTCTTTTGAAGTTTTTAAAGTTATGAATCCGCTGCGTAGTTATTAAATAAAGTTGAAGTATTTTGAAGACTGATAAATTGTTATGAGTTCTATGAATTATTAAGTGCTATGTATCTATTCTGTGAAGATATTATGTGGTTAGTTTTCAAGTTGATAATGTAATGCCTCATGTTTGTGAAATTTTTGGCACTCTGATTTTAATATAACTGTTGGGTAGATTTGGGGTGTTACAATAGTCATGTTAACTTTTAGGGAGTAATCCCGAAGAAGGAGACATGAGATTCCCAACTCAGTGGAGACCTCCTTGACTGTGGTATTTTTTTTTACCGAGCGATCGGGAGACATGACTGCTTTCGACCTGAGAGTCCTTGAAGCTGAGCAGCTGTAGAACCCTTAACCCATCCTGGCCTTTTTAGGGGTAGTGCAGTGACTATTACGGAGTTATCTGGAAGTAGTTTCTATGCGATACGACACTCAAACGAGTTTCACTAGAAGGTATTACTGATTACCGAGTACATCGAGAAGTTGGTAGTATTGGATTGAGGAATGAAAACTCTGGGGATTCCTTTAGAACCTTGATATACAGGTGAAAAAGCTTAGAATACCTCGTGGGTAGTACCTTTTGACTCCATGCTCGTGACGTCGAACCTATGGACCCTCATGTTTGTGATCTTTGTGTGTGATTTCTGCATAACCATGCATTCATGCATCCATGAAACCCCTTTTCAGTCGGTTTTCAAGGGACCTAGAGCTCTTTTTTATGTAAACCTCATAAGTTTCATCAAACTCAATGGATCTTGAGTGTTGATGGGGTGAAAGCTCTAATCCACCAAAATGGATGATTGATTTTGATGATAACATGATCATTACTTTGATCCAATTTGGGATTTACTTTCCATCTCGAGTTCCTTGAAAATTAAATGAATCCAGCATTTGCATATCATGCATCATTTTGCATTTCACGGCGTCTCCCAGGTGTCTTATCTGTTTATTTGCTTTGTTCAGTCTTCAAGTTGTTGCATCGGTATAACACTCTAGCCAACTCCGAGAAGAAGATGGAAAATCTAGAGCAAGAGAATCGCGAGCTACGCGAAGAGGTTACTTCCTTGAGAGCCGATATGGCCAACTTGACTGCTATGGTGGAACAGTTGGTGGCTACTCAAAATCAGCCATTACGTCCTCTGCCTTCTCCTCATATCATTCCACCTTAACAGACAACTGTTATCTCTAAGATTCAAGATGCTCATGTTTCTACTGTTCCAGTAGTTTCTATCGTCCAACACCGTATGTCTCCTATTTATCCTTGGGGAATGCTAGAGAATTTCATGCCTGAAGGTTACAACCCTGCTGCTCAAGTGATCTCTTTGGCCCAGCCTGCTGCTGTTTCCGCACCTCCCGTGGTGCATGCTACTCCTGTTTTCAACAAAGAGTTTGACAATAATCCACTTCCTCCTCCAAGTGACAGCTTGGACTTCTATGATTGAATGAATGGTTTCTAGGAACAGTTTGACAAAATGCAGAAAGAGATGAAAGCCCTCAAAGGGAAAGAGATTTTTGGCGACAATGTCAACGATCTGTGCTTAGTTCCTAATGTGAAAGTACCTGCTAAGTTCAAAGTTCCAGAGTTTGAGAAGTACAAGGGAAATTCGTGTCCTCGTGACCATTTGGTGATGTATTTGAGAAGGATGTCCACTCATACTGAAGACCAGCGTCTGCTCATTCACTTCTTTCAAGATAGTTTGACAGGTGCAACTTTGAGATGGTACATGAATCTAGATAGCAGTGACATCCATACTTTCAATGATTTGGGTGAAGCTTTTGTGAAGCATTACAATTACAATATGTACATGGCGCCCGACCGAGATCAGCTAAGGGCAATGGTTCAGAAATATAAATAAACCTTCAAAGAGTATGCTCAGCGATGACGTGATCTTGCTGCACAGGTTATACCTCCGCTGAGTGAGCAAGAAATGAACAAAGTTTTCCTGAAGACCTTGGGTCCCTTCTATTACAGGAAGATGGTGGCCAATGCACCTAATGATTTTGCGGAAATGGTGAGCATGGGAGTCCGTCTAGAAGAGGCTGTCCGAGAGGGACGATTGCCGAAAGAAGAAGGATCGAGTGGAGCTAAGAAGCCATCTTTTGGATTTTCCAAAAAGAAGGAAGAAGTTAATGTTGTTGTCTAGGAAAGGAGAATCGGACCTCCTAGTAGACATCCTCAGAACTAACAAGTTGCTGTTGTTACCCCTGTTGTTTCTACAACTCCAACTACTATCCCTTATAACAAAGCATCGCAGCAAGGGCAAGGCCCAGAAAGAGAACCGTTTGAGCCAATTCCAATGACTTATGCATATATGTATCCAGCATTGATTTAGAGGCACTTGGTGCAACCAAGGGCACCTCCAGTTGTTCCAAATCCTTTGTGGTGGTATTATAAGGCTGGTCAGACGTGTGCATACCACCAAGGAGCTCCAAGGCACAATATTGAAAATTGTTATTCATTGAAGTAAGAAGTGCAAAAGATGGTTAGATCCGGTTTGTTATCCTTCAAGGACATGGGTCCTAATGTGCAAGGGAATCCGTTGCCCAAACCTGGAAATGCTGTGAATATAATTGATGGAGAAATCATGGTTTATGATGTGAATTCGATCATTGGAGATCTCGTAAAGAGGCATATTTCTCTCTGTAAAGTTGGTTTTTTCACTCATGATCATGATACTTGTAATGTGTGCAATGAGGATACTCGTGGTTGTGATAAGATAAAGAGTGATCTTCAAGATATGATGGACAGGAACCTTATTCAGGTATCAGGTCGAAGGATGAACCTGAAGTTGAAATAAATGTTGTCTATGGTCCTCCTGTAGAAATTCAAATCCGTGATGTGAATGAGACTAATGCTAATTTGGTGAATTTCCACGCCGAGTTCAATTTCATTGAAGAGCAAGAGGTGCACCAATATAGTGAATGCTCAGTATGTAGCACATATGATCATGGTTGTGATGTTGTTAAAAGAGATGTTCAGCGTCTTTTAGACGAAGACATTATTCAGATTGTAGTAAGGAGGGTTGGTTTCAACAATGGAGTCAATATGATTGAAGGATCATTTGAGGAATCTGATGATAAATATGTTTCAGCTGATGAGTATTTCTCCGCTGATGAGTCTGGTGAAGAAGCAGATGCAAATGTCATTGTGCTGCATTTTGATATTCCAACTCCCGTGGAAGTGACCTATTACAGTAAGCCTCCAATTACTCCTTTGGTTATTAGCTTACCTAGACCTGTCCCATATAGTTCCAACAAGGCTTGGCCATACAAGTATAATACCACCATTCTAGAAGGAGATGTTGAAGTTCCGATTTAACCGTTATATCAAGTAGGAAATATTGTTGATGCTAGTTGAATGACCAGAAGTGGCGGTGTGTTTGCTCTAGTGTTTCCAAAGATGGCTGATGATGGTAAGAAGATTGTAGAAACTAGTGTTGAACCCAAGAAGGCCGAAGGGAAGACTAGTGGGGTAACCCAAGAGAAAAAAATGGATGATTTGTTGAAGATTATCAAGATGAGTGATTATAAAATCGTTGAGCAATTGCTACAGACACCATCAAAGATTTCAATCCTGGCATTGTTGATGAATTCTTCAGCTCACAAAGAGTCTTTGATGAAGGTTTTAGATAAGGAATTTGTTGATTATGATGTGCCTTTGGAAAAATTTTATAGTGTGTTTGGAAATATCACAACTTGTAATAACCTGAGTTTAGGTGATAAAGAGTTTCCCACTGAGGGAAGGAATCACAATATGGCGTTACACATTTCCATGAATTGCAAGAATGATGTATTGTCTAACGTACTTATTGATAACGGTTCCGCGCTGAATGTTATTCCCATAAGTACCCTTTCAAAGTTCAAATATCAAGGTCCGCCGATGCGTCCTAGTGGTATCATTGTAAAGGCGTTTGATGGTTCTCGTAAATCTATTATTGGGGAAGTGGATTTACCCATTCACATTGGCCTGCACTTGTTTCAAATTACCTTCCAAGTGATGGATATATTTCTTGATTATAATTGTTTGTTGGGACGACCTTGGATTCATGAGGTTGGTGTTGTGACTTCTACTCTTCATCAGAAATTAAAGTTTATTCGTGAAGGTGCAGTGACTATTGTGGAAGGAGAACAAGCTATGCTGGTTTCTCATTTATCCTCATTTTCCATAGTATAAGCTGATGAAGCCTCTGTTGGAGCGCAGTTCTATGATTTGTCTATTGATAGTGTTCAAAAGACTGAAGATTCTATTGCTTCATTGAAGGATGCTCGTAATGTGGTTCAGAAAGGTCCTAGCAATGCCTAGGGACAGGTTATTGAGCCAAAAGGGAATAAGAACGGTTTTGATTTAGGATTTTCCATGAAGATTAGAAGAGAAATGCTGAAGTCAGGACCTATTGCTGCCAAATATCTAGATGTTCTCCGAAGTGCTGGTTATCTTGATCCTACTGTTCCAGGAGTCAATGACATTGTTGAAGATGGACCAGAGCAGGAAATTCCCAACTTTGTGACGCATGGAACCAGAGTTTGTAATTGGACTGCTATTGACATCCCCACTTGCATTCATGTGTCTAAGTAATTCACTTTTTCCATTTAAATTTTTAAATAATGATCCTTTCACTCTGCCCAAGGTGAAAGTGATGTTGTATGGGCAAAATTTGTTTGTTTTGAAATTTAAGATCATTGATTAAAGGTTTTTTTTTCATTCCAAATTGTGTCTTTTATTTTCTGCTTTTTCTTGAAAAATGGTAATCAGAAAAAACCTTTCACAAAATTATAATAATTGAATTGAATCTGCATAATCACTTTTCGCATGTGTTAGTTTCTAAAATCAATCATAATCATATGTGCATATTAATTCATAAAACCGTTGAAAACAATGACCCTGCGCCATCTTCCAACTTTGAACATCCTGTATATGTAGCCGAAAAAGAGGAATTTGATGAGATCCTTGAAGAGGTTTCTCGGTTGCTTGAGCGCGAGGAAAACACCATTCATCCGTACAAAGAGCCGTTGGAACTCATTAATTTGGGTTCTAAGGAAGATGTGAAAGAAGTCAAGATTGGAGCATTGCTACATCCTGAGGTGAAGATTCGTTTGATTGAAATGCTGAAAAAATATGTGGATATCTTTGCTTGGTCATATCAAGATATACTAGAGTTAGATACTGATATTGTGGAGCATCATTTACCGTTAAAGCTTGAGTTCCCTCCAATCAAGCAGAAGTTAAGAAGAACTCATCCTGATATGGCGATAAAGATTAAAGGGGAAGTTTTAAAGCAGATTGACGCAAGTTTCCTTGTGACATCAGTCTATCCTCAGTGGATTTCCAATATTGTACCAGTACCAAAGAAAGATGGAAAAGTCCGCATGTGTGTTGATTATCGAGACCTGAACAAGGCTAGTCTGAAAGATGATTTTCCTTTGCCGCACATTGATATGTTGGTAGACAGTACTGCAAAATGCAAAGTGTTCTCGTTCATGGACGAATTTTCCAGATACAATCATATTAAGATGGCTTCTAAGGACATGGAAAAAAACAACGTTTATCACACCCTGGGGAACATTCTGTTACAGAGTGATGCCCTTCGGGTTGAGTAACACTGGTGCCACGTACCAGAGGGCCATGACGACCCTATTCCATGATCTGATGCATAAAGAAATTGAATTGCATGTTGATGATATGATTGCTAAGTCCCAAACTGAGGAAGGTCATTTCGAAGACTTGTTGAAACTATTTCAGCGTTTGAGGAAGTATCGTCTCCTCTTGAATCCTAGTAAATGTCATTTGGTGTCTGTAACACCCGTTTTTAATTAATATTATATTATATTAATACTTCCAAATTACCGATCGATATTTATCTTGCGACGAGAATATTCATATTAATTAATATATCTATTAATTTATCTGACGACGTTGTGTTCGGTCCGGGTTTTATTCCGTTCGGTTCGGTAAAATGTTATTCGGATCCGATGTTTAATTCCCCGAAATTGTTTTAATGGATTGAATAAATAATATTAGTAGATAATGTTAATATGTAGAATTATAAGAATTGGTTAGGGGTGTGAGGATTAATTGATGAGAGTTGGGTTTTCACCCTTGGTTTACTAGTAGAAATACCTTTATAAACTATTTTCTTTCCCTTTTCCTTCCATTCTCCTACACCAAGCAAACATAGAGAGGAAGCTAGTAAGGAAATACCATTATAAAAACCCTTTCCTTTGTTTTTCTTTCCATTTTCCAAGCACACCAAGAATAGAAACTTGGGAGAGAAAAGAGAGGGTTTTGGGGAAGAAGAAGAAGGAGAGGAAGGAGAGAGCAAGAACAAGCATGAGGTTGGGGCTTTGATGGAGCATCTTGCAATCAACCAAGCTAGAGGTAAGGGGTTTGATTCTCCATCTCATATTGTTAGGTTTTGATAGATATATTTTGGATTTGGGGGTGAAATTGATAGTTGATTTATAGGGTTTTGTTTGGTGATTGTTAGAATGGTTTAGAAGACTTGGATTAGGAGTATGGTTTGTGGGTGTATTAGGTGCTAGCTTGTAGAAATCAAGAGTATTGAAATGGGAAAGAAAACCATGGTAGAAGTATGAGAAAAACTCAAAAAGATGAAGTTTTCACGCAGGTCCATCAACACGGGCCGTGTTGATTAACACGACCGTGTTTCCCTCTTGTAGAGAACATTTGGGTGATGCAGGCCAATCAACACGGGCCGTGTTGATGCAAACGGGCACCCGTGTTGATTCACTGTCATGGTGTTTTTCTGTGTTTCTGATGGCTTTTCAACACGGGCCGTGTTGATGCACACGGGGCCCGTGTTGATGCTCCTGTAGCCTCCAAAATTCTGATTTTTCGCGTTTCCTTTGGAACCCGATGGTGTTCCGATTTCGGTAAATTCGACGACGGAGCAAGTTGCTCCGAATTCAAGGAAAATTGATGTGCTAGCTAAGTTTAACGTGTAGAACGTAGTGATGAGGTTAGCTTTTAGAAGTTGCGAGTTTTTGCGAGATGACCCGAAATAGGCTTAATTACGGTTTAATTGAATCGGATTTCGTTTCAGTGGATTTAAGACACGTATGGACGATCCGATTGCGATGTTGACGATTAGGAGTAATGTCGGTTACTAGGGATGGCTTTTGCGACGATGATAGGTGTTTAACTATCTTTCCGTATGTAGAATTTAGTGAGCAAATCAATAATGAGGTGGAGTGATTAAGCACAATCCTTACGACGACGTATTAGTTAGTGAATACTTGTTGATTATGCGATGCGAGGTTATATGTCTTTGTACATGATAATGTGATGATTATATCGATGTTATTAATAAATGCTTCCGAGTTGTGAATGCATGATTTTGGTGATGATGAATTATATGTGACGTTTTGCATAATGCAATTATAATGTGATGATATATTTATCTTGATTTGGATAAATTGTGGTGATGTGGGCTTTATGCCAATTTGGATGAGCGATGATGGTGTGTTTATGTTGTGTTGTTTTATTGTCGAGTCGCATACATTGCATAAGCGAAGAGGGCTTTTATGCCAAGCGAAGAGGCTTTTATGCCAAGTGAAGATCGGCTTTATGCCATGTGTCCCTAATTACAGACAAAGCGAAGGGTACCACATGCATAACATAGTCGTGTCTCATGGAGTCGGTTATGTTTATGTTGAGTTGTTTGGCGTTGAGTTTTTAATTGATGAATGATGTTGGATTGCGATGAATATAAATGATGATGTTTGTGATGATGGGCTTTTATGCCAAGGGATGGGCTTTTATGCCAAGCGATGGGCTTTTATGCCAAGCAATGGGCTTTTATGCCAAGAGATGGGCTTTTATGCCAAGCGATGATGAGCTTTAGCCAAATTGTGATGGTTGTTTATGTTGCTCATGTTGTTAGCAATGTTTAATGTTGTTGTTTGTGATTGTCGTGTTAACTAGCGATGTATTAGCTTGTGACGATTTCGTGGTGACGGAAGGGTATTGTTGTTGTGATGAATTGTGCCGATGAGGCTTAGGCGATTAAGTGTAGATTAAACACTTTAGAATAGCGATAAAAGTATGTGAGATTTAGATATGTGGTGGAATGAACCTGCTAATCCATATCGCTTATAATTCCAAACTATATATATATTTATCATGCGTTTAATTATATTTTTTGGAGTATCTCACCCTTTACTTGTTTCGCCGTTACCTATATATTGGTAACGTGCAGGTTATGAAGACGGAGTCTATGGCTGATGTTATTTGAGTCGGTGTCGCTCTGATACGTAGCACTCGGGGGGAAATTTATATGTCGTCTTGTTGTTGTTCTTTTGTTGTTTTCCTTTATGTATAGGAACCATACTTATGAAAACATGACTTATTAAAGAAGTTTAATAAAGAAAGTGTTTTAATGTTTTTGAATCAATTTATGATTCCGGCGATGCTATGTATCCGAGATTTATACTTTAAAACAAATTGTTTAAGGTGATTTGGTTTGATGATGTGACGCCTCAGTGTTTACTTTATGAAATTTTAAATTACTCTGATTTTTGTATATAAAACCTTGGGTAGAATTGGGGTGTTACATTAGTGGTATCAGAGCAGGTCGGTCTATCGACCAAGTTATTAGTGTGTTTAACCCTTTTGTATGCGACATGTGTGTGAAACACTGTCGGTACTTGCTTGTTTCAAATTGTTTGTCTGCAGAGATGAGTTTGAAACTAAGTGGGGGAGAAGTTTTACTTCTTGGTGGCGCTTGCGGCTTAGGTTGGGGCCTCAAGCAATGTTACGCTTGGTAACTTATGGAGTAGGTTTGAAGACATTGTTGTAGCTTGGTAGAGATGGTTTATGTCACCATCATGATTGTCGACTGTCTATTGACAAATTGAGGGACTGATCATCCTTAATCTCTTGTTGATAGTAGTCCGGGATTGTGTTGGTTGGGATGAATTTGTCTTGCCAGCTTAATAGTGTGTGAAGCAGATGTGTTTGCACAAGGAGGTGCATGGTTACTTGAGTTATGAGCGAATTTGGATTTTGGTGAGAAACAAGATTTTGGCAAGCGAGCTTCTTGTTGTGATTCTTCCGAAGCCTGTTATGGAGATGTGAGTGATTTACCGCCGTAGTGCGAAGTGAAGTTTTGATGGATCTAGTTTTTGGAATTAGTTGTGATTCAAAGTATCTTTAAGGGATGTTTGTTCTGAATTGGAGTTGAAGAGTCAACTTGAGGATTAGTTGGAGCAGAGTTTGTTTATTCGAGCGGGTCGCCGTGGAGTGCTTCTGTTGTGGTGTTCGAGAAGAGCAAAGGTTGCCCGAGTTGGTGTGTCGTTGGTAGTTAGGGAACGACGTGAATGTTGACGACGAGTGCCTACTCCCGAGGCTTAATATTTAAGTGAAGCAATCATTTGGAGTTTAGGTGTTTAGAGAGGTCGATGTGAAGTCTGGCTGTCTACGGGTTAGTGTGATGGGTGAATATGTTTAGACAATGCTTTACAAAGATAGTGTATGGTTCTGGCGAGTATTTGTTGATGTCATTAGTGTGACTAATGTGTCAGGTACGATTTTGGGATGTTCAGACAGTGCTCTCATGAGTAGCTGTAAGAGTTATTTCGTGTTCATGGATATTAGTTGGTTCACATAAAGTTAAGGAATCGTAGCAAGCATCCAAGCTTTGCATTGTTGGTAGTGAAGTTAGACCGGTGTATGTCGAGTAATCTAAAGATAGAATTTTGAACTGTTGGACGAGAGTGCCTTAAGTAAGCAACTTAGACAGTGATATTTTGGACAGTTCCGCGAAGATTTATTTTGTGTCTTGTAGAAGACTTTAAGGGGTTAATTCAGAGTTTAGAAGTTCTTTTGTTTTGGATGGTTAGCTTTGTGATTTAATGGAAGATCTTTTTGCGAGTTGGTATTGATCGTGAGTATTTTAGACTCGAGATGGTTGAGTCGCTATTTGGACTTCGTAATGAGAAGCGAATTTGTTTGAGCCGGTGAAAAGTTTAGCGAATGCTTCGAATTTGGTATTGTTTTGTACTAAAGAGCCTTGTGCGGTGTATTGTGATATTTCATTTTGGACTTAAGATGTATTTCGGCATAGAGTTGGACAAGTGTATTACTACCTTGGAACGATTTGATTTTCATAAGGAAGAATTGTCGGACTTGCGAGTTAGAGGTTGATGCTGTTGTGATCGTTTGGAACCTTATAGGTGCAGATGTTAACGACGAGTAGATTGGAATTGTTGAAGACAATTCAAGTTGGGTACGATCTATAAAGAGACTTCGTCTATTGTTGAGTTTAGTAAGTTGGTATCGCGGATAACCCAAGTATGTACGATTTGGGATTTGTTATTTTGAAGAATGTTGCATGGTTGTTTTGGGACGCTTGTTGAGACTAAGCTCAGAAGGTTATTAAGGATTTGTTCACCACTAACGTATGGATTTTGTCGGATACTAATGGTCGTGGTGGATTATTAGTTACGACTAAGATAAGCCTTGACGATGAAGAATTTTGAGATGGTTTAGTAGCTACAGGTACCTTAAGATGATTGATGTTTTATTAAGGAGAATGTTCTAATTGTGACTGAAGTCGGTCGCGACGGTATTCGTGTTGGATTCCATAAAGTTTATGTTATGGTTCTAAGTTCAACCTGTTTTCTAATTTCAGTAGTATGAGACGACGTTGATGGGTAGAAGTCATGAGAGAGTGTTTTGGTTTGAGTTACCACTTTGGAAGATTGAAAGTTGTGAAAGGTGTTTCGAATAAGAAGCCTGTGTATTGATCATTGTGACGGTGCGAGGATAGTGATTACTTATTTATACTTTGGGAATTGAATTGTTATAAGGGACGACTTCGTTGAAGTCAAGTGTATACGTCGAAGTTCCATAAGTGAATAGTTGGACAATATTTGAAAAGGTCAATCTATGTCGTATATTTAGAGGACCAATGGACGTTGATCAATCGAGAATAAAAGAATGATTTTTCGATTTGATGAGGTTGATGTTGCGAGGTGTCTTGATGGGTGTACGCTTTGAGCGTATCCATTCTGAGTAATTATGAAGTTGAGGTTTAACCAAGTTGTTTTACGGTTGGCATCTTATGCATAGAAGTGATGCAGCATGGTTTAGATATCGAGCATTGAGTTGTAGCGAGTATGCGGGATTATTGGATTTCGGCTAGTGAGTTATAGTCGCAAGTCGTCTGTATAAGCTCTAGAATGGGTGTTGTATCGCAGTTCTGTTACACTGTGTAACTTGTTATTGGTCAAGGGTTCTGCGTTGGTGTTTTACAAGGATGATGTTACCTTGTGATCTCCTAGAATGAGAGCGGTAACTGCAAGTGTAATTCTTGAGTTCGTATTTATGCGTGTATGAAGGCATCTTTTCGTGTTTGCGTAGCACGCGTGGTTCTATCCTATTCTGATTGTTTCTGTTTTGGTTTGTATAACCATTTTGTTGTTTTCGATTTAGCGATGGTGTCGGTGTTGTGTTGTAGGACTTTATGTTCCTATCTTTGGTGACTCATTTTCGAGGTGTCGGTTCGAGTGTGTGGCTAATTCTATGGTTGAGACGTTAGGATAGTATCGATCTTGTTTGTTTGGTTCTCGAGTGAACCGGTGTGTTTACGGCTTGTTTAGTTGTTGGGTGTTAGTTGGTTGTCGAGTGCATTGTATGGGCTTTGCATCTCGGCATGGTTGTTCTTGTTTGGACGTTGTAGTTAAGGATATTTCCTTGTGTTTGGTGTATTTTATATATTGTTTGATTGACGCGAGAATTGAGTGGATGGATGCGTAGGCATGTCCCGTATTGTTCGTTTTGGTTGAAATTTTCGAGGACGAAAAGTTATAAGTGGAGGAGAGTTGTAACACCCATTTTTAATTAATATTATATTATATTAATACTTCCAAATTACCGATCGATATTTATCTTGCGACGAGAATATTCATATTAATTGATATATCTATTAATTTATCTGACGACGTTGTGTTCGGTCCAGGTTTTATTCCGTTCGGTTCGGTAAAATGTTATTCGGATCCGATGTTTAATTCCCCGAAATTGTTTTAATGGATTGAATAAATAATATTAGTAGATAATGTTAATATGTAGAATTATAAGAATTGGTTAGGGGTGTGAGGATTAATTGATGAGAGTTGGGTTTTCACCCTTGGTTTACTAGTAGAAATACCTTTATAAACTATTTTCTTTCCCTTTTCCTTCCATTCTCCTACACCAAGCAAACATAGAGAGGAAGCTAGTAAGGAAATACCATTATAAAAACCCTTTCCTTTGTTTTTCTTTCCATTTTCCAAGCACACCAAGAATAGAAACTTGGGAGAGAAAAGAGAGGGTTTTGGGGAAGAAGAAGAAGGAGAGAGCAAGAACAAGCATGAGGTTGGGGCTTTGATGGAGCATCTTGCAATCAACCAAGCTAGAGGTAAGGGGTTTGATTCTCCATCTCATATTGTTAGGTTTTGATAGATATATTTTGGATTTGGGGGTGAAATTGATAGTTGATTTATAGGGTTTTGTTTGGTGATTGTTAGAATGGTTTAGAAGACTTGGATTAGGAGTATGGTTTGTGGGTGTATTAGGTGCTAGCTTGTAGAAATCAAGAGTATTGAAATGGGAAAGAAAACCATGGTAGAAGTATGAGAAAACTCAAAAGATGAAGTTTTCACGCAGTCCATCAACACGGGCCGTGTTGATTAACACGACCGTGTTTCCCTCTTGTAGAGAACATTTGGGTGATACAGGCCAATCAACACGGGCCGTGTTGATGCAAACGGGCACCCGTGTTGATTCACTGTCATGGTGTTTTTCTGTGTTTCTGATGGCTTTTCAACACGGGCCGTGTTGATGCACACGGGGCCCGTGTTGATGCTCGTAGCCTCCAAAATTCGATTTTCGCGTTTCCTTTGGAACCCGATGGTGTTCGATTTGTATTGACGACGGAGCAAGTTGTTCGAATTCAAGGAAAATTGATGTGCTAGCTAAGTTTAACGTAGAACGAGTGATGAGGTTAGCTTTTAGAAGTTGCGAAGTTTTTGCGAGATGACCGAAATAGGCTTAATTACGGTTTAATTGAATCGGATTTCGTTTCAGTGGATTTAAGACACGTGTGGACGATCCGATTGCGATGTTGACGATTAGGAGTAATGTCGGTTACTAGGGATGGCTTTTGCGACGATGATAGGTGTTTAACTATCTTTCCGTATGTAGAATTTAGTGAGCAAATCAATAATGAGGTGGAGTGATTAAGCACAATCCTTACGACGACGTATTAGTTAGTGAATACTTGTTGATTATGCGATGCGAGGTTATATGTCTTTGTACATGATAATGTGATGATTATATCGATGTTATTAATAAATGCTTCCGAGTTGTGAATGCATGATTTTGGTGATGATGAATTATATGTGACGTTTTGCATAATGCAATTATAATGCGATGATATATTTATCTTGATTTGGATAAATTGTGGTGATGTGGGCTTTATGCCAATTTGGATGAGCGATGATGGTGTGTTTATGTTGTGTTGTTTTATTGTCGAGTCGCATACATTGCATAAGCGAAGAGGGCTTTTATGCCAAGCGAAGAGGCTTTTATGCCAAGTGAAGATCGGCTTTATGCCATGTGTCCCTAATTACAGACAAAGCGAAGGGTACCACATGCATAACATAGTCGTGTCTCATGGAGTCGGTTATGTTTATGTTGAGTTGTTTGGCGTTGAGTTTTTAATTGATGAATGATGTTGGATTGCGATGAATATAAATGATGATGTTTGTGATGATGGGCTTTTATGCCAAGGGATGGGCTTTTATGCCAAGCGATGGGCTTTTATGCCAAGCGATGATGGGCTTTAGCCAAATTGTGATGGTTGTTTATGTTGCTCATGTTGTTAGCAATGTTTAATGTTGTTGTTTATGATTGTCGTGTTAACTAGCGATGTATTAGCTTGTGACGATTTCGTGGTGACGAAAGGGTATTGTTGTTGTGATGAATTGTGCCGATGAGGCTTAGGCGATTAAGTGTAGATTAAACACTTTAGAATAGCGATAAAAGTAGGTGAGATTTAGATATTTGGTGGAATGAACCTGCTAATCCATATCGCTTATAATTCCAAACTATATATATATTTATCATGCGTTTAATTATATTTTTTGGAGTATCTCACCCTTTACTTGTTTCGCCGTTACCTATATATTGGTAACGTGCAGGTTATGAAGACGGAGTCTATGGCTGATGTTATTTGAGTCGGTGTCGCTCTGATACGTAGCACTCGGGGGGAAATTTATATGTCGTCTTGTTGTTGTTCTTTTGTTGTTCTTTTGTTGTTCTTTTGTTGTTTTCCTTTATGTATAGGAACCATACTTATGAAAACATGACTTATTAAAGAAGTTTAATAAAGAAAGTGTTTTAATGTTTTTGAATCAATTTATGATTCCGGCGATGCTATGTATCCGAGATTTATACTTTAAAACAAACTGTTTAAGGTTATTTGGTTTGATGATGTGACGCCTCAGTGTTTACTTTATGAAATTTTAAATTACTCTGATTTTTGTATATAAAACCTTGGGTAGAATTGGGGTGTTACAGTGTCCAGTTTGGAAAACTGTTGGGTTTTGTTGTCAGCCAAAAAGGAATAGAAGTTGATCCTGATAAAGTTAGGGAAATTCAAGAGATGCCGGCACCAAGAACTGAAAAGCAAGTCAAAGGTTTCCTCGGACATTTGAATTACATTTCCAGATTCATTTCCCATATGACAACAACTTGTTAACCAATCTTCAAGTTGTTGATGAAATATCAAGGTTGCATAAGGACAGATGATTTCCAAAGGGCATTTGAGATTATCAAAGAGTATCTGCTTGAACCTCTTATCCTGCTCCCTTTCGTTGAAGGAAGACCATTGGTTCTATATCTAACTGTGTTGGAAAGCTCCATGGGTTGTATTTTGGGACAGCAAGATGAAACAGGAAGGAAAGAATATGCCAATTATTACTTGAGAAAAAATTTCACCGACTGTGAGTCCCGGTATTCTATGTTGGAAAAGACTTGTTGTGCTTTAGCCTGAGCTGCGAAGCGTCTATGATAATATATGTTGAATCATACTACTTGGTTGATCTCTCGAATGGATCTAATCAAGTATATCTTTTAAAAGCCTGCTCTTATGGGGAGAATTACTCGTTGGCAGATGTTGTTATCTGAATATGATATTGAATACCACACCCAGAAAGCTATTAAAAGAAGTGTACTGGCAGAATACCTAGCTCACCAGCCGGATGAGGATGATCAATCTGTTGAGTTTGATTTCCCTGATGAATATGTGATATATTTGAAAAGGAAAGATTGTGATGAACCGTTGCCTGAGGAAGGCCCAAATCCCGAGTCCTGATGGGGCATGGTGTTTGATGGAGCTGTGAATGCTTGTGGAAAAGGAATCAGTGTTGTGATCATCACTCCTCAAGGAGCTCGCATTCCTTTCACGACAAGGTTGATGTTTGATTGTACCAACAATATGGCAGAATATGAAGTTTGTATCATGGGTCTCGAAGAAGCCATCGAACTCAGAACCAAAATTCTTGATGTGTACCATGATTCAGCTTTATAATAAATCAGATTAAAGGATATTGGGAAACTCGTCACCCTGGTTTAATCTCTTACAAAAATTATGCAAGGAGTTTATTGACTTTCTTCAATAAAGTAGAGCTTCACCATATTCCTCGAGATGAAAATCAGATGGAAGATGCCTTGGTGACTTTGGCTTCTATGTACAAAGTGAACCATAGGAATGATGTACCTCATATCACCATTGAGCGTATTGAGAGGCCAACCTATATATTCGCCATGGAGGTGGCAAAGGATGATAAACCCTGGTATCATGACATCAAGTGTTTCCTGATGACTCGAGAGTATCCAGTTGATGCGACAAGCAAAGATAGAAAGACCTTGAGGAGATTGGCTGGTAGTTTCTTTCTTAATGAAGGTGTGTTATACAAAAGAAATCATGACATGGTCTTGCTCAGATGCGTGGATAAACACGAAGCAAACATGTTGATGCATGATATTCATGAGGGTTCTTTTGGTACCCATGCCAATGGGCACTCTATGGCTAAGAAGATGCTAAGAGCATGATACTATTGGCTAATAATGGAATCCGATTGTTACAAATTTGCGAAGAAGTGCCATAAGTGTCAGATTTATGCTGATAAGATTCATGTGCCTCCTACTTTTTTCAATGTTATTTCTTCCCCATGGCCTTTCTCTATGTGGGTTATTGACATGATTGGGATGATTGAACCCAAGGCTTCTAATGGACATCGTTTCATCTTGGTAGCAATTGATTACTTCACCAAATGGGTTGAAGCGGCTTCTTATGCCAATGTTACCAAGCAAGTGGTGGTCCGATTCATCAAGAACAATCTCATTTGTAGGTATGGTGTGCCTAGCAGGATCATCACTAACAATGAATCAAATTTGAATAATAAAATGATGGCGGAACTTTGTTAAGAATTCAAGATTGTTCATCACAATTCTTCTCCTTACAGACCCAAGATGAATGGGGAAGTTGAAGCTGCAAACAAGAATATCAAGAAGATCATCCAGAAGATGGTCGTCACCTACAAGGATTGACATGAAATGTTACCTTTTGCTTTACATGGATATCACACTTCGGTACACACTTCAACAAGGGCGACCCTTTTATCTTTGGTTAATGGGATGGAAGCAGTACTCCCTGTTGAAGTTGAGATTCCATTTTTGAGGGTGATTATGGAAGATGAGTTATCGGATGCTGAATGGGTTCAGAATCAGTTTTACCATTTGAATTTGATTGAAGAGAAGAGAATGACTACTTTATGTCATGTTCAGTTATATCAGAAAAGAATGAAGAAAGCATTTGATAAGAAGGTCAAACCTCGTGTATTCAGGGAACGCGACGTAGTGCTCAGAAAGATCATTTCTTTAAACTCTGATTCCAGAGGCAAGTAGACTCCCAATTATGAAGGCCTATATGTTGTCAAGAAATCCTTCTCTGGAGGTTCATTGATTCTTGAAACTATGGATGGCGAGGAGTCCCCACGTCCTCTAAATGCTGATGTAGTCAAGAAATACTTTGCCTAAATAAATAAAATAACAGCTCGCTAAGTTGAAAACCCGAAAGGGCGACTTAGGCAAAAAAGAGCGTCTCGGTAGGCTGAAAACTTGAAAGGGCAGTCTAGGTAAAAATTAGAGACATAAACATAATAAATCTCCCGGTAGGCTGAAAACCCGCAAGGGCGGTCTAGGCAAAAGTTAGGGATTTATATGGCAAGTAACTACATCATACAAGACTTGATCACAGAAGCAACAATCTGCATGGATTATCTTCATACCTCAACTGAAGACTATAATAAAGGAGTTCAAAGTTGTTAGGGAGAATAGTGTTCATTGTTCTTCGATGTACCTTTTCCATATATTTACCATCTATGGTGTCATGCTATTGGCAGACTACCATTTTATCAATAAAATTTGAGCCTTTATCTAATTCCTTTGCAATCTTATTTTTATTCGGTTTATAAAAATATTCTTTTATTATTGAAAATGCATTTCAAAATGAACAAATTTGTTAGAACATACTTGCGAAAATTTTAAAATTTAAGTGTGTTTACTTCGGGTGTGAAGAAAAGGGACAAGATGGCACTGTCTTAATGACAAACAAGATTGATAATGTTGAAGTTGGGTCCATCAGGACCTCTATAACATTCTTCGTTCGAATATGAGATATAAATGCAAAGCGGATTGTTCCCCACAGAATGTCCCATTTTCCCCTAGAAGAGTTGGTAAAGAGTAACACTCTGATGAGGTATGGTGTCCTGCCCTGAGATATGTCCATCAGAAGGAATCTGAGACTGTTTATGATATGCATGCAGCTTCTTTTGAAATTTGACGCGATAAAGAGCTACCCTTCGGTTGATGGTTTGTGAAGACTTCATTTTGACTGAGTGTTGTTATGCCTTAGTCAACCTTCCATGTTAATCCTTAATAAAATGTCCATGTGCACCACACATACATTCATTCATTCATACACAGCTAAACTTCAATTCATTCCTCATTTGCATATGTTAATAGTTAGAGTATGTTTCATCTTTCCAATATAGTGTCAGCTCCAAGCAGAAAGAGTTCATTTTCCCATTTTCCCCACAAAGTTATCCCTCGTGGAAGAATAGAGTCCCGACCCTCTTTGTGAGCCTCTATGATTGTTCAAATCACCCTTCCTCAGCTTGATCATGGTTCAAACTCTGGTCTCCAAGCGGTATTATTACCTTGTTCTTCTTAGACTATGAGTCCTAATGTCAGGAAAATCTCATTTCTCCAGCGGTGTTGTTACGATCTTTTCCTAACGGCAGGTGATGGTATCTTCCCGCAAGCAGTTGGTTTTTCCCAGCAAGTCTGTTAATGCCAGTTTGGCCTTCTTTCGGCAACCCAACAGGGAATCTCTCGTTATGGATTGAATGTATCTCTCAAGCAGGTTGAAGACTTGTTGTTGAAATCTCCGATGGGTGACTTACAAGCTCACCGTTTGGAAGTTCCTTTGGGTGATTTACAAGCTCATTGTTGAACGTTTCTTTTCAGTATTCCTTTGGGTAATTTAAAAGCTCATCGCTGAATAGCCGTTTATCTTCGATGGGTGATTTAAAAGCTCGTCGTTTGGAAGTTCCTTTGGGTGATTTACAAACTCACTGTTGAACATTTCTTTTCGGTATTCTTTTGCGTGATTTAAAAACTTATTGCTGATTAATTCTGATAGCTATTTGAAACAAGATTTGTTATTCCGATGAATGGAAGCCTTGCCTTATGGAAGGTAGTTTATCGAAGATTTGTTGTTCCGATGAATGGCAGTTGTTCACGGTAAAAAGTGACGAACGAGGGAATCGAATCAGAATTCGGATTTCAGGCTCAAAACGATTTACTCTTTTGATTTTTTTTTTGTTTTCAAAGATGCCGCGAGCACCAAGCTTTATTGTTTCCAAACAAGAAAAGAAGATGGAAACGGGGAAAGCTGAAATACCCTAAATAAATAATGATATGCGATGCAACTAGCGTGAACTAGACGCAACGCATTGGGGAGAGAACAGGGTAAGGGGGTTAGTTATATAAAGGGAAGGTATTAGCACCCTATATATCTATAGTTTTCTATAGGAACTTTTTTATGCATATTTTTGTATGTTTGTGTTTTTTATTTGCTACTTTATTTCGGGAAAGTTTCTCCTTTGAGTTTTAAGAAAGGTAGGTTAGGCAGGATCCTAAGTTTTGTTATTATTATGCTCGCAAAGATCATTGGGATCCTCTGCATACATATCCCCTAGTGGGAATCAGAGCATTTGTAGCTTGGATCTAAGGGACCTAAGGTTTGTTTGGTTTGAGGGAGAAATAAGTATGCTCGCCAAGGATGAGACCTTGTGCCTACGTATTATCAAAGGGAAGTTGAGAAAGTCAGAGCAATCGTAGTTCCCACTTATGCTAGTGGAAGCAAAGGGTGTTATTATTAAGAGATAGAGACAAATGTCATCTTAATGAAAAATGTATCTAATCTATTTCATCACATACATTTTTGAAAAGTTTATTGATTAAATCTTTCATTGTAAGTATTAAGTGTTTTGCTTGAGTGTAAAAGCGTTACCACTTACAAGTTAAGAAATATGTTTGAAAAATGTTTGAATCTTTCATTGTAAGCATTGGGTGTTTTGCTTGAGTGTACAAGCGTTGCCACTTACAAGGAAAAGATGTTTTATTTGAAAAAAGTGTTTGAAAAAGTGTTTGTTTTGAAGAAAAAGCTTGATTTGTATGTGATGTTATAGATACGATACTTCTTTCGTAGAGATGATACATGTCTAAATCTCTAGGAGAAATTTATTATTGATTAGGGGGATGCTTTTAGGAAGCCTGTGGGTCCTTGTATTGTAAGACAAAGAGGAGGAATTTCGAGGGACATCGAGGGTCCTTGTATGAAGCTCAAGAGGGTTAATTGTAAGCTAAATGACAATTGATTGAGGGTTAATGATCCTCACATGTACAGAAACATGATAGCCATTCAAAATTTCATTTACGATGCATGTATATATGAGTTTGAGATTCGAAGCTTACCTACTCCAAAGTGAAAATCGAATTCTGAAGTGGGGTGTTTCCAGATGTTGTTTAATGATCCTATGAGCTTCCTTGAGTGTCACTGAGTGTATTCCCACCCCTGACTTGCTTTGAAGCTTGCTAAAACTCCCTGACCAAGTCAAAGTGCAGTGTTCTAGTTTTTGAGCGAGGAAGCATGAATGGCACGATACCAGTTCCAATTTTCAAGTTTGGATGAGTTTTATATGAGTTATAGAAGCTTTGTGAATGATTAGAACTGAAAACGCACGAGTGGATTTCAAGTTGGCAAGTTAAAGCTCAAAACTTGCACAAATGAAGTTTTTGTGAGGAAGCTGACTTTTGGCTTATTTTGTGATGGTTTAAAGTGATGAACAACTTCTAAATCATGTTTAGAAGATGTTTGGATTACACCTTTGGTTAGAACTTTCAATATTTGGAAGTTTGAATGCTAACCTCTTTGAAAATGAGAAAACTTGCCAAATAAGAAAGAATGAGAAAACAATTTTATGGTTGTTTTGGTGTGATTTGAAATGAAGTAGAGACCTCTATTTATAGGTAAGGAATTCTGAATGGGAAGGCAAGATAATATTGGTGAGTTTGAAACTTGAAGCTTAAGGCTTAAGAAAGGAATATTCTTCATTAAATGCACATGGAATCTTTCTTAACCATGGTTAAAAGAACTCAAGTACTTCTATCCTTTTCCAATCATTTCCATCAGATTTTTATCTCTTAAATCCTATCTCATTTGGTGACAACGCTTCTAGAAGGAAAAAAGTTGCAAAAATGACTTATAATTTTGGAAAATGACTTGAAAATCATGGTTATGGACCATTATGTTTCAATTCCAAAACCCTAGCTACACAAAATGTTTTTCTAAGTTCTTGGACATTTTGGAAAGCTTGTAACAAGATCTGAAACTTTCATGTTTTGGTTTTTTCTTGAATCAAAATGGATCTAGGTCAAAAATGGCCATGAAAATGATGAAAAACCATGTTTTTAACATTTGAAAAAGTTGACCAAAAAGTCAAAGTTTGACTTTTCTGAACAGTTGAATTTTCATCAGATGATTCAGATTTTCTATGATGATCAATCATGATATTTGGAATGTTTTGAACTAATAAATTAGGTCAAGAGGTTGCATTGATGATTTTAAGATCAATCTCCAAGCAATTAGGTCATTCATTGAGAAAAAAGTCAATGATACACCATCCTCAATCAAATCCCTAATTGGTCAATTCAAGATAGATCTTGAGGAAATGATGGGTATTTGAAAATCAAATGTTGATGATTGATGAAGATAGATCATTTAAGGTGAGTGGAGACTCAAACCCTAATTGATCATATCTTGAACAGATGAAAATTTGATAAAACCCTAATTTGGCTTCAGGAGCACACACACGATCTAACTTGTTCTGAAATTGTTAGTGATGCATATGTGGTGATATGAAATGGTATCTTAGGTAAAAAATTAGGGTATGACAGCATCCTTGTCCTTATGGAACGTAGTTTATCGAAGATTTGTTATTCTGATGAATTGTTAGCCTTGTCCTTATGGAAGGTAGTTCGTTGAAGATCTATTATTCCGATGAATGGCAGCCTTATCCTTATGGAAGGTAGTTTATCAAAGATTTTTTATTCCGATGAATGGCAACCTTGTCCTTATGGAAGGTAGTTCTTCGAAGATTTGTTATTCCGATGAATGGCAGCCTTGTCCTTATGGAAGGTAGTTCGTCGAAGATCTGTTATTCCGATGAATGGAAGCCTTGTCCTTATAGAAGGTAGTTTATCGAAGATTTGTTATTCCGATGAATTGAAACCTTGTCCTTAGGGAAGGTAGTTTATCAAAGATTTGTTGTTCCGATGAATGGCAGCCTTGTCCTTATAGAAGGTAGTTTATCGATGATTTGTTATTCCGATGAATGACAACTTTGTCCTTATGGAAGGTAGTTATCGAGAATGTTATTCTGATGAACGGCAACCATGTCCTTATGGAAGGTAGTTTATCGAATATTTAATGTTCCAATAAATGGCAACCTTGTCTTTATGGAAGGTAGTTTATCGAAGATGTGTTATTCTGATGAATGGCAACCTTGTCTTTATAGAAGGTAGTTTATCGATGATTTGTTATTCCGATGAATGGCAGCCTTGTTCTTATGGAAGGTAGTTTATCGATGATTTGTTGTTCCGATGGATAACAATCTCGTCATTATGGGAGATAATTCGTTGTTGATTTGTTTAATGCTCCAATGGGCGGAATTTTAGCTCACTGATTGTATGATTGCTTTGTTACGTTTTCCAGATGAATTATCCTAGTTAAAGAAGGACTTCTAGCCCATCTTTGGTGAAGCTCTAGAGCATGTTGGAAAGTCAGTCTATTGTTGATGTTGTCTTCTTACCACGTTTTGGTCAAAAATAATCCTTGGTGTTTATTCGGGGATGATGGTTTACTATCTTTAGAAAGTTGGTGTCACTCCCTTGTTTTTTCTAACTCCTCTATGAGGAGATAGTTCACCTTCTATCTAGAGATTGTCCAATGGAGACATGTTCCTCTCTCTCTCCCATGAGATTGAGCTTCTTTCGCCAGTAGTTTGTCTTCTTGGATGAGCTGTCTTTCTTAACGTGTCTTCATTATCTTTGCTTCCCCCAACGGAATTAGAAAGTTGGTGTCACTCCCTTGTTTTTTATAACTCCTCTATGAGGAGATAGTTCACCTTCTATCTAGAGATTGTCCAATGGAGACATGTTCCTCTCTCTCTCTCCCATGAGATTGAGCTTCTTTCGCCAGTAGTTTGTCTTCTTGGATGAGTTGTCTTTCTTAACGTGTCTTCATTATCTTTGCTTCCCCCAACGGAATTCTGTTGCCCCTGTGAAGATCATTGTCATACCCCAAAATTTGCCCTCCATCTATTCAAGAGATTTCATACACCCCTACTCAAGGATTCCTCAAGAGTTGATCAAACAAACTCTCTCCTAGACAATCAACCCAAGCTAGGGTTTGGTATCTCTCAAGTCAAGATGGATTCCCAACATCTCCAATGGTCTTCATGCCTCCTCATATGCTTCAAAGATTCTCCATGTCAAGTTTCAAGCCTCACAAGTCAAGCCTCCTCAGACAATTGCTCAGATGGTTGAAAATCACAGATTGGACAAAAGTCAACTGTGGTCAACATACACCAAACTTCATAATTTTTGGTCAACATCCTCATTTTGAAGTTACATTCATCATTTGATCAAGGGTTGATCATGATTCATCAAGAAAACTCAAGATTTGCTCAAAAGTCAAACTTTCTAAATTAGTGGTTTCTAGGTGAAAAGTCAACTCGAACTTTGACGGTCATAACTTTCTCATACTTTCTCAGAAATTTTTCCACGACCTCTTGTTTTGAAGGAAATTCAATTCTCTACAACTTCATGTCTCACAAGAATGTCCAAAAAATGCTTCATTTGAGAGGTATAGCTCAAAACATTACAGGTCATTTTCAAAGTCAACAAAAAGTCAACTTTTTGATTTGAAGATATATTGAGCATGGTAACTCCAAATGAGATGAAACCAAAGACATTGTTTAGAGGACTCTTATAGCTTTCCAAAAAGTCCAAGAACACTCAAAAATGTGGAAGATTGAGCAAGTTACACCATTCACAAGTTAAGCAATTTTGAAAGAATGCACAAAGAGAGATACTTCAAAAAATCAAATCTTTTGCAAATGGGCCTACTTTTTCTTCATCCTAACTTATTCCTCATGCAATTAGGAATGTCCAAGCCCAATGCCACGATTTTCTATTTTATTTTCCTATTTAATTTGGAATTTATTCATTTAAATACAAATTAATTTGAAAAATAAAGTATAAAATCCAAATTAATTGAAAGATTGATTTTTATTGCTTACTTGTGATCCAATTAACCCATAAATGCCAAAGAATTTCGAAATTGGATCAAATTTGGCAAGATTGATTGAGAATTAATCAAATTTTGAAAATTTGTTTTGGACAAAATCAAAATTGATTTCCATTGAATATTGATCAATTCTTTCCCAAATCAATCCCAAATCCATCCAAAGATATATACTTGATGCATACCAATTGCAAAGGACGAAAAAATTGGCTCTAAACCCTATTCTCAAACCGAAAATCTAGTTCTTGAAGCAAATAGCAATCCTTATTCCAAATTGCCAATCAATTCTAAGGTGTCAAACACATTCCTTGATACCCTGTGAGTGATTCCAGATACTTACATTGCTAAAACATCAAGAATCAAGCAACCGTGTTTGGTTTGTTCTGAATTTTCAAATTTCGATTTCTCATATTCATGCATTATTAACTTGTTTTGATTGTTTGTTTGTGTTTAGAATCAAGCTTGCAAGCTTTCGGGCACTTTGATTGAGTTTCCATGGCCGTAAACACGACATGCCATGATTAGGGTTTCTATGCCGCTTTAGGTTTCTCTTATTAGGAAAATTGGACCATAAGACCCATACCATTGCATTCGAATGACCCGAGGAATCGATCCATGGTCTTAGAATTTATTTATATTATGTTTGCTGGATTTTTGAATTAGTTAGGACATAGCGTCAATAATGTACCGACGCTAGCTTCAAATATTCAAATCGGGACGATGAGGCTTTCACAGGAGGAAGCCGTGAAACGACATCCTTTGTTTCATTCGATCCGGATTTCAAACAAATGATGCACACATGGCGAGTGGTAAAGGCGCCATCTGCTTCCAGATGCCCTCAAGGGTCATGGGTTCAATCCGCCAGGCATGTTTTGCTTCTTTTTTCACAAACTTCATTATTTTCATATTTTCTAATTTCTAATATTTTGCATTATATTTTAATTTCCTTTCATATTTTTGTTCGCATTAAAAATTACCAAAATATTTTATTCTTTTGCATTATTGTCATAAAACCTTTATTTAATTTAATAAATTTAAAAATATCTTTTGCATGCATATTTATTTTATTTATATTTTTGCATTTAATTCACTTTTAATTGCATTTTAATTATTAAATCTTTTCCAAAAAATCCCAAAAAATTATTTTAGCTTATTTATCTTATTTCCAGCATGTAGTAATTTTCCCATATTAAAACTTGCATTTTTCTAACATTTTCTATCTTGTTCGATTCATATTGCATTTTCCGATTTCTTCTTTTTGTACAGGTTGATCCGATTCAGACGATTTTCTCTTTATCATTTTATCATTCTATTTTTCCAATAATGTAATTGCTCATGGGATGTAATAGTTTAATTTAGGACTTTATTTTCTGCATTTTAAATTATGTATCTGCCCCAAAGCCTTGTAATAGCGTAGGTTTGTCTTTCCGCACCTTTACATTTCCGCTTTTACATTCCGCACCCTATAAATTGCTAGTAACTAGGCGTGTATGGCAAGATAATAATTGGACATAGCCCACTAATTTTCAAGATAACATATTCTGAAATCAACACACTTCTTCACACACACACCCCTTAGGGTAATTCTCTCTCGATGCCTTTCGAATTCAAATGGTCATGTCCTCGAACGTAGAGGTATTCTAGCACCGCTGCCTTCCAAACAAATCATCATAGTCCCTTCGATACAAAGATCATAGACCCATGATGTCGCCCGAATACATGATCTTGACCTCGATTGTCGCCTAAGAAAAATGATGATAGTCCTTTCGAATGTGCTAGGATACTTCCTACAAGTTGCCTTCTATGACCATCCGATGTCCCTTCGAATGTCCCGCTTACATCCAACGAATGGAGCTACCTACTAACTAATGGTATGGCTAGCGCTATTCTAAAGGAACGAGAAGTACGAAACCACCAATTCGAGTGGGTAGATAAGTCTTTAGTTGCTCGCCTATCAAATGCTTTTCACACCACACTTTTTTCAAAGTTCAAATTTTCAAAACAAAATATTTCCTAACACTTTGTATACACTCCTACATGAGTCATTACAAAGTCAAAGTTAAATGCCTTTTTCAAAACATCTTTGTCAAACTCACACAAAGCAATTTTAAAAGTGATCTAGAGTAACTAAGAGCCCGAGATAACTACGGATGGAAAGGGTGCTAATACCTTCCTTTTCATAACCATTCTCCGAACTCGTAATCTAACGAAGGTCTTTTTTTCGTTACTTTTACCTTCCTTAATTGATAAAATAAAAGTCGGTGGCGACTTGCTATCCGCACATTTGGATACAAAATCCAAGTCGCTTCACCGTATTGAATCAAGACTGGGAGTACACCCTAAAAGAGAGAATTGCCTTAGGGATTTCTAGATAACTTTTATTGCTTTTGATTGACTTGTATGCTTTATCTTAAGGGTTGCTTGGGTATTATATTGTTGGGGATCCTACACCGGATCCGGTTTCCTTTAGGTAAGTAGCATTAGATCATCGCGACCGCTAGACGATGACTAAACGGTCAACATGATGGCTACGCGTGTGACACTTGGTTGTCCCGATACTCTTCATTCCCAAGTTGAAGATAGTATTTGGCTTCATGGTGTCATCAAGCGCTAACTAAACTTTTAGAACCTTAATTGACCCATCTTGGCCATTAGAAGGTAGTGAGATGGCCGGCTTTGGTGCACTAAGGTTGGTTGATACCGATGCTACGCCATCGAGATCGACTTTGGGACATTTTCGATCGACCACTGGCCGTCAGATGGAAATAAGTGCCTACGAGAAAGATCTATGATGTGAGATTCCTAGAACCCTACATTATTATAGGACAGATGAACCAACTCAAAATTTTGGTAGGGTAATCACCTATACCTCATGCAAGCCTTAACCTAGGCTCATTGTGTGAATTGTTTGTGTGCTAAACATGACATCATGACATCATTTGCATTGCATATCATTTCTAACTATTTCAAGGACCTAGGATTTATCTTTGCTGCTTTGTAGGGATTATGGCTTCTAGAAAGACTATCCGAATCAACTTCATGGGTATCCTTCTCAACTCAAAGAATTGGTTTCGTAAATTCCTACCATGCTCGCTCATCAAAAGACATGGTTATCTACTTGACTTGGTTATCTCCGTTTTGAAGAAGATATGATGCATGTCCTATTCCAGGTTCTTTGATCCGAAACACCATTGCTTTACATTTCCAGATTATCAGTTGGTTCCTACCTTGGAAGAATTCTCTAAGTTACTTGGGATACCTATTCTTGACCAAATGCCATTCACCGGTTTGGAAAAGGTTCCTAAGTTCCAACTTTTGCCAAGTATGATGGCATGTCTTGCCCAAAGCTGCATTTGAAGTCCTATGTCCGTAAGATAAACCCCACACCGATGATGTAAAGTGTGGATGCACTATTTTCAAGAGAGTTTGTCCGGAACCCGCTTGGAATGGTATTATCAACTAGAGAATGACCGTATCCGTACTTGGAGTGATTTGATGCTTTCTACGCATGTGATGAGTACAATGTTGAATTGACACCCACCGCATGCAACTACAAAGCATGTCTATGGGTCGTGACGAAGTTCAAGGAGTATGCTCGTATGGAGAGATCTAGCAGTGAGTTCAACCACCCTTGTCCAATAGGGAGTTGGTTGATATGTTCATGGAACACCGACAGTCTGCTCTTCAATCATCCGATTGGAAATTCTTCATCCGGATTCACCGAAATGATATTGACAAAGGAGCGCATTGAAGCGGTATCAAGAGTGGAAGATCCATGTAGAGTCATCTTCAAATGCCAAGAAATATTTTGGTGGTAAGAAAGAAGCCAATGCCGTATGGTCGAAAAGCCGAGCCAAGACCGACCGTGCTCAACTGGGGCCAGGATCTCCAATCCTACATCAAGACAACCTCACGAGACAACGCGTGTAGCTTAACGCGCCACGAAGATTACGAAGATCAACATGCCTTTGTCGCAAGCCTTGCAACACATGTTGAACGCAGATTACCTTGAGGGATCCTCCTCGAATGTCAACACTTCCTCTCCGAAATACAATCCTAATGCTAAGTGTGCTTACCATTCCAATAGCCTGTGGCACTACATCGACAATTGTTGGGCTCAAGAACAAAATTTAAGATATGATTGAAGCTAAGCGATTGAATTTGATCCTCCCGCTGAGACCAATGTGATCAACGCGCCTATGCCTAACCATGACAAGAGTTCCAATGTCGTTGGTGACGATACTTATGTTTTCAACATAGATGACTTGACCATTCCTTTGATGATTAAGAAGAATTTGTTGCAAGGTGTCAATCCAGATGCCCAGAGGATTGTCGTTGGTGCCCGCACCGATGGTTGTGCTTGGTTAAGAAGACGTGTTCAAAGGCATGATGGATAACCGTGAGATACTATTTCGAAACCACCGTGCGTAAGCCGTGTGAAGAAATGTCTAAGTTGAAGATTGACAATGCGAACGGTCACCATCCGTGGGACACCTTGGGGCGCCAAGTGGAAAGTATGATTACATGGTGAAGTACATTCCCGATAGTTACAAGATTCCTATTGAAGATGTTAAGGCGACCGGATGGGGTGACGATTTCCTGTAAGACTATGCTGATGTTAACACAATAAGGATTTCCTCACGATCCTGTGCCTAGGGTGGCACCTCTCATCATCACTTCTCCAAGACCGCCCATATTCCTCCGACAAAGCTATCCTTGGAACTATGGAGTCGATGTTTACTATCATGGTGTCAAGCAAGATCCTCCGACAATTGAAGATCTTACCATTAGAGCTTCTATTCCCGACATCGACAACATCACCGGATCCAAGAAGGTGACCGTAACCGAAGGGTATTCTCCAAAGATCTCTCCTCCAAAGACATCATGACTCCAACCGATTCCGCCTACTCCACCAATATCCCGCTAGAGGGAAAGAATCGTGGCTCATCCCGCCAACCAAGTACCAAAGGAAGTTATCAAGACACCTCCAAACAAGAAATGGAGGAAATTCAAGATCATCAAGAAGAGTGATTACAATGTTGTGGAACAGTTAGACAGACTCGTCCAAGATATCCATGCTTGCTCGCTCTTGTGCTCGAGGCTCATGCTAATGCCTTGGTGAAGTTTCGAAGAATGCTCATGTGCCGCAAGACACTACCACCCACCAGTTCGAAGTTTGTATTGCTAGCCGGCTGCCAACAACGGCCTAGGCTTCTCTCGATGTCGATTTGACTCTCACGAAAGAACACAACAAAGCCTTGCACATCTCTCGTGGAATGCAAGGGCACTACATTGTCTCATGTTTTGCTGACACCGGTTCTCGCCTCAATATCCCACCAAGACCGCTTTTGATCGGCTTGATGTCAAGGGTTAGTTTCGAGACCCTGACACTATTGTGAGGGCTTTTGATGGTTCTAAGCGCACTTGGAGAGCTCACTCTGTTAAAGTCGGTTCCTAGACTTTTGATTCCACTTTCTTTGTCATGGACATCCGTCCATTATTTTACTTGACGCCCTTGGATACATGGGGCGCCATACTCTTACATCGTTGAAATACCCGGTGAAAGGGAAGGTTGTTACAGATGTGGTGAAGAAGAATATATGGTCATCATCTACATCATTCCGCTATCTCGAGATGGAGGGTGAATTCTTCGAGACCCTGTCAAGCTTTTGAAACAATTCCTGAGCCATGCCCGCTGACTCTCCAATACCCCGAAGATGCTAAAGTTCCGCCTAGGATGGCCTCATTGAAAGATGCTCAAGTCTGCTGAACAAGGAGGTAGTGCTATTTGGGGACAGCCCGATCTTCCCTTCAAACCGACAAGACCGGTTTAGGCTTCACCATCAAGGGTCAAGATGATACGCGAACGTGCGGCCAACTTCCTTTCCGCATCGCCCGTGGAATCCATGCTATAGAAGACAACGACAATGACTTCGACATCGCCAGTGGATCTTCCCAACCTGCATCATGGGCTCAAGAATTGGAAGATCAAGACGCATACCAATCTCCTTTAGTCGAGTAATTGCTCTTGTTTTTGTTTTGCTTTTCGTATTTCTTTATGTTTTGAACAATAAACTTTGAAAGCCTAGTGCCTTGCCCGGGCATCATGGCTCGCTTGAGGGTTATTATCCGTCGCTTGCGTATTTTCATTCAATAAATTCGTTGGACTTTGCATTCAATTGTTTGTTTTCTTTCTTTACTTTATCACCCCTTCAAAAGCTATGTGTTTCTTACACACACCCACGTGATACACGCAGTAATCACTCCGAATCTCAATAATGCTATGCTAGTGCTAAATATGACTTCGATAATCCGATCTACCAAGCCAAGACGAAAGTGAGGAAGATTGTGAAGTGTGGAGAACTTGCCGATCACAAAGAAGAAGAGCGAGTTATACACCACGCCAAGAGCAAGTTGAGGTTGTGAATTTGTACCGACGAAGATGTAAAAGAGATCAAGATAGGAGCGGGTCTTGAGAATGTTAAAGAAAGGTTGGTTCGATGCTACGAGACTATGTTGAGGTTTTTGCTTGGTCATACGAAGACATGCCGGGTTTAGACATTGATATTATGGTTCACCGATTGCCGACAAAAGAGGGTTTTCTCCGTTGAAATGTAGGTTCCGACGTCCCCGAGATGTCGAGAAGATCAAAGCGGGTTATGAAGCTCAACGCTGGTTTCCTAGCCGTTACTTCCTATCCCCTGGTTGCTAATGTGGTACCCGTGCAAAGAAGGATGGCAAAGTACGAATGTGTGTGGATTACAGAGATCTAAACAAAGCAAGTCCGAAAGATGATTTCCCACTTCCTCATATTGATGTTCTGGTTGACAACACTGCTCAACACAATGTTTTCTCCTTCATGGATGGTTTCTCCGGTTACAATCAGATCAAAATGGCTCCCGAAGACATGGAGAAGACTACTTTCGTTACACAGTGGGGCACTTTCTGTTACAAGGTTATGCCGTTCGGACTGAAGAACGCAGGCGCCACTTATCAGCGTGCTATGGTGACATTATTTCATGACATGATTCATCACGAGATAGAGGTTTACATCGACGACATGATAGCTCGGTCACAAACTGAAGAAGAACATCTTGATCACTTGCAGAAACTGTTTGATAGGTTGAAGAGGTATAGACTGAGACTCAATCCTAACAAGTGCACCTTTGGAGTCAGATCCGGAAAACTCCTAGGGTTTGTAGTCAGTGGAAGAGGTATTGAGGTTGACCCCGCCAAGGTTAAAGCTATTCAAGAGATGCCAGCTCCCCGCACCGAGAAGGAAGTCAGAGGTTTCTTGGGCCGATTGAACTACATTGCCAGATTCATTGCACACTTAACTGCTACTTGTGAGCCAATCTTCAAGTTACTAAAGAAAGATCAAGTAGTGGAATGGAACGACGATTGCGATCGCTTTTGACAAAATCAAGGAGTACCTGTAATCCTCCTATCCCGATGTCGCCACCAAGGAAGACCTCTTATCATGTACTGACAGTGCTAGAGAACTCAATGGGGTGTGTGTTGGGGCAACATGACGAGTCTGGTCGAAAAGAGCATGCAATATACTACCTTAGCAAAAAGTTTACCGACTGTGAAACAAGATACTCACAACTCGAGAAAACTTGCAACGCTTTCATCGTCACGACTAAGACAAGATATGTTGACTCACACTACCTTATTGATTTCAAGATGGATCCGATAAAATACATCTTTGAGAAACCAGCTCTCTCCGAAGAATTGCAAGATGGAAAATGATCTTGACCGAATATGACATCCAAGACACTTCTCGTAAAGCGATCAAAGGGAGTGTAGTAGCGATCATTTGGCTCATCAAGCCGTAGATGACTATCAATCTATGCGCTCGAGTTTCCGATGAAGATGTTTTACTAGTTACAGATTAAGAACCAGGCCTGCATTTAAGGACCGAACAAGGATCCCGATGGACTATGGTCTTTGATGGAGCCTCAAACGCACTTGGCAATGGCATTGGCGCCATCATTACATCCTCAGGGACACACGCCTTTCACCGCCAGATTATGTTTTAGTTGCACTAACAACATGGCCGAGCAAGCGTGCATCATGGGTCTTAAAGTCGCTATTGACTTAAGAATCAAGTTCTTACGAGTGTATGGAGACTCCTTTAGTGATCACGATAAAGGCGAGTGGATACGAAGCATCCGAATCTCATTCCATATCGAGAGCATGTTCTCGAGTTTGATTCCCTACTTTGAAGAGATCACTTTCAATCATATTCCACGAGAAGAGAATCGGCGCACGATTAGCTACTATGTCGCCTATGTTCAAGGTCGATGGGACAACGAGGCTCCCCGCATCATCATTGAGAAGTTTGACGAACCAAAGATATTGTTATGAGCTTGATACGTAAGAGAAACCTTGGTACTACGACGTGAGGAGGTATCTTGAGACTCGTGAATATCCCAGGGCATCCATCAATGATAAGAAGTTCATGAGAAGATTTGCATCCAAATTCTTCCTCAAGAACGACATCTTATACAAGCGCAACCACGACTTGTGCTTACTCTACCTGTAGACCGAAAACCGAATGCGTATCATGGAAGAGTTACACGGCTAATTTGGTACCCACTCCAAAGGACACACTATGGCTAAGAAGATTTTGAGAACGGGTTACTATTGGTCCACCATGGAAGTCGATTGTCACCGCTATGCTCGATCTTGTCACAAGTGCCGATTTATGCCGACAAAGTACACGCACCTCCAAGACCTCGAATGTTTTAACTTCTCCGTGGCCTTTTGCAATGTGGGGCATTGACATGATTGGAGAAATCAAGCCCATGCCTTCCAATGGACATCGTTTCATCCTTGTGGCAATAGATTATTTCACCAAGTGGGTAGAAGCGCCTCGTATGCATCTCATTACCAAGAATGTAGTGGCTCGATTCATCAAGCATAATCTTATCTCGCGGTATGGCACTCCCGAAAGGATTATCACGTATAACGGTCCCAATCTCAACAATAAGATGATCACCGAACTCGCACGCAATTCAAGATCAAGCATCACAATTCATCTCCTTACCGACCTAAGATGAATGGCAATGGAAGCCGCCAACAAGAACACATCAACAGGGCAACCCCTCTCAGATACGGTATGGAAGCCGCTCTACCCATCGAGGTTCGGATACCCTCAACCGTAGTCCTCCAGACGCAGAGTTAGGCGAAGACGATGGATCCCACTCGCCTTGACCGATCAACTTGATTGATGAGAACGACGCGTCCATCCGCCACGGATGATTTATCGAAACGAATGATCGAGCATTTAATAAGAAGGTCAAGCACCGAGTCTACCAAGTCGGTGATCTAGTAGTCAAGCGCATCATTCTTCCACAAGGTGATCCAGGGCAAATGGACCCCACTTATGAGGGACCGTTTGTAGTCAAGACAAGATTTTTCGCGGAGCTATGATACTTAGCACCATGGATGGTGAAGACTTCCCACACCCGTGAACGCGGACATAGTCAAAAATACTACGATAAAGAGACCCGCTAGGTCGATCGCCTAGGCAAAAATAAGGGCATCCTGCGAACTAAAAAGGTTCGGGCAAAAGTTAAGGATATATACAAAACATGTACACCGGCAAGTCGAAAACTGAAAAGGCGCTTGGGCAAAAAGGGTATCCCTAGACCGAAACCCGAAAGGGCGGTCTAGGCAAAAGTTAGGATTTAAGCGCACGACTATGTCTCTTCCGATCATCCGCCTGCACTACTATCAAGATTCAAGGTTCAAATGGCGAAGATCACCTACTCAATTTCATCGACAAAGGAGATGAGATAGTCGAAATATATGAGTACTAGCATAGTTGGAACTTAACGAGATTGTTCCCGCATAGCTTTTTACCTTCCTTGTGTACAAACTACTTGGCCATACGCCATCTTTCAAATAAACGCAAGTTCTTTCTCTTTACAATTTCTGGTGTTGTTATTTGCAATAAGTCCAACGTTTGCCTTGAATGATTATATGCATTTGACAATAAGAATCTAATCACAAACGCATTTAAAAGTGAACATGCAAAAGTAATTACTACAGGTTCCAAGAATTGAGATGATGACGAAAGTCACCAAAGCATTCCCCCCACAGAGCATGATCCCCACGAAGGTGTCACTCACAACACACCTTCCCCAGCGGAGTATACATCAGTCTCCAAGCAGTAACACTTCACCCCCAGTCAAGGTATTCGTCCCCATGGATATTTCTCAATCCCCCTCCCCAAAGAAGTATCTAGACACAAGACTTGGTCAGATAATGCACCGGAGGAAACTACATCCTCATCCCCACCAGAGATTGCAACGGGCTCCGACTCTTCTAACCCGGTCTCTCAACAACCATCATATTCTCCAATGAGATCTACACTGAATCCCCAAGAGCGCCTCCTAAATTCCCTCAACAGATCTACATACAAGGTCCCCAACGGATCGCCTCCCGATTCTCCTCCAGGTCTATATATGAGATCTCCAACGACGAGCTTTCAAATCTCTACCTTCCTCAACAATATCTAGGCCCAAGACTTGGTCGATAGTGCATCGGAGGAATCCAGATATCTTTCTTCTCCTTCCAAAGCGGGTTCTCACCTACAAATCCTCAAGCAAGTCGAAATCTTCAAATGTAACATCCGCATCTTCTTCAAGATGGATATGTTTTGAAATATCACAACATTTATCATTCATACATTACTCATAAAGTCATAATTCATGCATATGTCATTCATATACACCGTCATGCATCATTCCTTGCATAAGACTAACAATATTCTATCAAAGTTTCTCTTGTTTTCTCCAGCGGTGAAAGTCATTTCGACGCAAACAGTCCAAGATTAAGCCCGAATCGACGGAAAACTATCTCGAAGACCGCTTTGGTTGTCCTCCGACGATCGGTCCGAGATTAAGCCCCAAATCGACGGAAAACTATCCGAAGACCGCCTGGTTATCCTCCGATAATGCAATGGATCAACACCGATGCACAACAGGAAGCTATCCGCATTCTTGCCAACTACATCTCTCCCTAGTAATCAAGACAAAGATTTATTCGATTCCTTATTATCAACAAAGAACACAGAGTCTAGCGTACGACTCAGTTGCCTTGGATGGCATCTTAAGCCCATCTCTGACTACTTGTCAACATTTCTTCACTTTCAGAATGCTGCATATATGGTTAAAAATCAATGCAAACCAATAACCTCATTCAAAGTGAACACAAAGTCTAACATACGACTCCCTTCGGATGGCATCTTAAGCCCATCTCCATACTCTTTCCAGAAACATCTACGGAGCCTAGCGTACGGCTCACTTTCCAGCACTCCTCCTATCAATAATCCCGAGCCTGGCGTACGGCTCACTCCCCAGCATCGATCTTTCCAGATGGCATCTTAAGCCCATCTCCGTCAATTCTCCTATCAACATTCTCGAGTCTAGCGTACGGCTCATCCTCCAGCAAAGTATCCAAATGGCATCTGTAAGCCCATTCCCGCATCGTCCACCAACAGCGAGTGCAAATTTCGGTGTACTCAGTGTTCAATCATCTTCTACCTCCGTGTCACGAAGACAAGCGTGTCAATCTAACCCTTCCAAGACAAGAAGATTGAACAGGGCACTGTCATACCCCAAAATTTGCCCTCCATCTATTCAAGAGATTTCATACACCTACTCAAGGATTCCTCAAGAGTTGATCGACAAACTCTCTCCTGACAATCAACCCAAGCTAGGGTTTGGTATCTCTCAAGTCAAGATGGATTCCCAACATCTCCAATGGTCTTCATGCCTCCTCATATGCTTCAAAGATTCTCCATGTCAAGTTTCAAGCCTCACAAGTCAAGCCTCCTTAATTGCTCGATGGTTGAAAATCAGTTGTATTGGACAAAAGTCAATCGTGGTCAACATACGTCAAACTTCATAATTTTTGGTCAACATCCTCATTTTGAAGTTACATTCATCATTTGATCAAGGGTTGATCATGATTCATCAAGAAAACTCAAGATTTGCTCAAAAGTCAAACTTTCTAAAATTGGGGGTTTCACTGTTTTGAAATTCTCTACAACTTCAACAAGAATGTCCAAAAATGCTTCATTATCTCTCCAATTTTCAAAGTCAACAAAAGTCAACTTTTGATTTGAAGATATATTGAGCATGGTAACTCCAAATGAGATGAAACCAAAGACATTGTTTAGAGGACTCTTAGAGCTTTCCAAAAGTCCAAGAACACTCAGCAATTTTGAAAGAATGCACAAAGAGAGATACTTCAAAAATCAAATCTTTTGCAAATGGGCCTACTTTTTCTTCATCCTAACTTATTCCTCATGCAATTAGGAATGTCCAAGCCCAATGCCACGATTTTCTATTTTATTTTCCTATTTAATTTGGAATTTATTCATTTAAATACAAATTAATTTGAAAAATAAAGTATAAAATCCAAATTAATTGAAAGATTGATTTTTATTGCTTACTTGTGATCCAATTAACCTATAAATGCCAGCAATTTCGAAATTGGATCAAATTTGGCAAGATTGGATTGAGAATTAATCAAATTTTGAAAATTTGATTTTGGACAAAAATCAAAATTGATTTCCATTGAATATTGATCAATTCTTTCCCAAATCAATCCCAAATCCATCCAAAGATATATACTTGATGCATACCAATTGCAAAGGGACGAAAAATTGGCTCGAAACCCTATTCTCAAACTGAAAAAATCGAGTTCTTGAAGCAAATAGCAATCCTTATTCCAGCCGTTTTCAATCAATTCTAAGGTGTCAAACACATTCCTTGATACCCCAGGAGTGATTCCAGATACTTACATTGCCAAAAAACATCAAGAATCAAGCAACCCGTGTTTGGTTTGTTCTTGAATTTTCAAATTTCGATTTCTCATATTCATGCATTATTAACTTGTTTTGATTGTTTGTTTGTGTTTAGAATCAAGCTTGCAAGCTTTCTGGGCACTTTGATTGAGTTTCCATGGCCAGAAACACGACATGCCATGATTAGGGTTTCCTATGCCGTTTTAGGGTTTCTCTTATTAGGAAAAATTGGACCATAAGACCCATACCATTGCATTCGGAATGACCTGAGGAATCGATCCATGGTCTTAGAATTTATTTATATTATGTTTGCTGGATTTTTTGAATTAGCCAGGGACATAGCGTCGAATAACAGCCGACGCTAGCTTCAAATATTCAAATCGGGGACGATGAGGCTTCGCGCGCAGTGGAGGAAGCCAGGAAACGACATCTGTCTTTGTTTCATTCGATCCGGATTTCAAACAGCGATGCACACATGGCGTAGTGGTAAAGGCGCTCACTGTTTCCAGATGCCCTCAAGGGTCATGGGTTCGAATCCGGCCAGGGCATGTTTTGCTTCTTTTTTTCACAAACTTCATTATTTTCATATTTTCTAATTTCTAATATTTTTGCATTATATTTTAATTTCCTTTCATATTTTTGTTCTGCATTAAAAAATTACCAAAATATTTTATTCTTTTTGCATTATTGTCATAAAAACCTTTATTTAATTTAATAAATTTAAAAATATCTTTTTGCATGCATATTTATTTTTATTTATATTTTTGCATTTAATTCACTTTTAATTGCATTTTAATTATTAAATCTTTTCCAAAAAATCCCAAAAAATTATTTTAGCTTATTTATCTTATTTCCAGCATGTAGTAATTTTCCCATATTAAAACTTGCATTTTTCTAACATTTTCTATCTTGTTCGATTCATATTGCATTTTCCGATTTCTTCTTTTTGTACAGGTTGATCCGATTCAGACGATTTTCTCTTTATCATTTTATCATTCTATTTTTCCAATAATGTAATTACTCATGGGATGTAATAGTTTAATTTAGGACTTTATTTTCCGCATTTTAAATTATGTATCTGCCCCAAAGCCTTGTAATAGCGTAGGTTTGTCTTTCCGCACCTTTACATTTCCGCTTTTACATTCCGCACCCTATAAATTGCTAGTAACTAGGCGTGTATGGCAAGATAATAATTGGACATAGCCCACTAATTTTCAAGATAACATATTCTGAAATCAACACACTTCTTCACACACACACCCCTTAGGGTAATTCTCTCTCGATGCCTTTCGAATTCAAAATGGTCATGTCCCTCGAACGTAGAGGTATTCTAGCACCGTTGCCTTCCAAACAAATCATCATAGTCCCTTCGATACAAAGATCATAGACCCACGATGTCGCTTCCGAATACATGATTTTGACCCTCGATTGTCGCCTACGAAAAAATGATGATAGTCCCTTCGAATGTGCTAGGATACTTCCTACAAGTTGCCTTCTATGACCATCCGATGTCCCTTCGAATGTCCCGCTTACATCCAACGAATGGAGCTACCTACTAACTAATGGTATGGCTAGCGCTATTCTAAAGGAACGTAGAAGTACGAAAACGACCAATTCTGAGTGGGTAGATAAGTCTTTTAGTTGCTCGCTCTATCAAATGCTTTTCACACCACAAACTTTTTTCAAAGTTCAAATTCTTTTCAAAACAAAAACATTTCCGAACACTTTGTATACACTCCTACATGAGTCATTACAAAGTCAAAGCGAAATGCCTTTTTTCAAAACATCTTTGTCAAACTCACACAAAGCAATTTTAAAAAGTGATCTAGAGCAACTAAGAGCCCGTAGATAACTACGGATGGAAAGGGGTGCTAATACCTTCCCTTTTCATAACCATTCTCCCGAACTCAGAATCTAACGAAGGTCTTTTTCTGTTACTTTTACCTTCCCTTAATTGGATAAAAATAAAAGTCGGTGGCGACTCTTGCTATCCGCACATTTGGATACAAAATCCTACAAAGTCGGTTCACCGACATGAGCTGGCGACTACTGGGAGTACACCCTAAGAGAGAATTGCCTTAGGGATTTCTAGATAACTTTTATTGCTTTTGATTGACTTGTATGCTTTATCTTTAAGGGTTGCTTGGGTATTATATTGTTGGGGATCCTACACCGGATCCGGGTTTCCTTTTAGGTAAGTAGCATTAGATCATCGTGACCGCTAGGCGTATGACTAAGCGGTCAACATGATGGCTACGTTAGCGTGACACTTTGGTTGTCCGATACTCTTCATTCCCAAGTTGAAGATAGTATTTGGCTTCGTGGTGTCATCAAGCGCTAACTAAACTTTTAGAACCTTAATTGACCCATCTTGGCCATTAGAAGGTAGTGAGATGGCGGCTTTGGTTGACTAAGGTTGGTTGATACTCGATGCTACGCTCATTGAGATCGACTTTTAGGACATTTTCGATCGACCACTTGCGTCGTATTGAAATAAGCGCCTACGAGAAAGATCTATGATGTGAGATTCCTAGAACCCGGTTACTATTATAGGACAGGATGAACCAACTCAAAATTTTGGTAGGGTAATCACCTATACCTCATGCAAGCCTTAACCTAGGCTCATTGTGTGAATTGTTTGTGTGTGCTAAACATGACATCATGACATCATTTGCATTGCATATCATTTCTAACTATTTCAAGGACCTAGGGATTTATCTTTGCTCTGTTTTGTAGGGATTATGGCTTCTAGAAAGACTATCCGAATCAACTTCATGGGTATCCCTTCTCAACTCAAAGAATTGGTTTCAGAAATTCCCGACCATGCTCAGTTCATCAAAAGACATGGTTATCTACTTGACTTGGTTATCTCCGGTTTTGAAGAAGATATGATGCATGTCCTATTCCAGTTCTTTGATCCGAAACACCATTGCTTTACATTTCCAGATTATCAGTTGGTTCCTACCTTGGAAGAATTCTCTAAGTTACTTGGGATACCTATTCTTGACCAAATGCCATTCACCGGTTTGGAAAAGGTTCCTAAGTTCGAAGACATCGCATCCGCCTTACACCTTAAGCGCTCAGACATTGAAGCCAATTGGGAAACTAGAAGTGGAGTTAAGGGTTGACTTTCCAAGTTCTTAATCAAGAAAGCCCGAGAATTCCTCAAAGTTATGAGTTTCCATGCATTTGAAAATATCGTGGCCTTGCTAATTTATGGTTTGGTTCTATTTCCTAATTCGGATCAGTTCATCGATATCAATGCCATCAAGTTGTTTCTTACCCGCAATCCTGTGCCTACTTTACTTGGGGATGTCCTACATTCTCTCCACACTCGTACTACTAAGAGACAATGAAATCTCATGTGTTGTGTACCGTTACTTTCAAGGTGGTTTATTTCGCACCTTCCTCCATCAGTTTTGAAGAATGAACAAAGGTTGAGATGGTCTCAAAGATTGATGTCACTCTCTCATTCAGATATCCGTTGGAATCTTTTCTCTCAAAAAGACTTCACCTTCATTGAGCGTTGTGGAGAATTCCCTAATGTACCACTCCTTGGTATAAGGGGAGGTATTACTTACAACCCTTCCTTAGCTCTACGTCAGTTTGGTTTTGCCCGAAGAGATGGTCCACATGATATACTTCTCCAAGATATTGTGTTCGATTACAATCACGATCTCGATTCGAAGGTTTATACATGCTTGGGGCATGGTAAAGAAGATCGATACCAAGACTTTGGGGCACCGAACTCCATTCCTTGGGAACCTTACCTCAAATGGGTGCGAGCTCGAGCTCAAAACCTCATGATGCCATTCACTGTTTTACCAGTAATTATGGAACTGCTATAGGTGACGTACCTATCTCTGTTCTCCATCCCGACATGCCTACTGATTTTGAAGACTTGAAGAGATCCTGGATTCAACTAAAAGAAGAAAGGGATACCTTTGAAGCTCAGTGCTATGCAAGTGAGAAGAAAGTGTTAGAGTTGACAAAGCTACTTCATGAGGAGTGAAGCATCAATGCCTACATCGGCACCAAGAGGAAGCGCCCGTGGGAGACTTAGAGCTTTAGGATTTTTATGCTTTTCTTTTATTATTTCGAATTATCTCTTGTACTTAAAAAGAAAAAAGAATAATAAAAAGAAGTACTAATAAATGTTTGCTCATTTCTTGTTTAACAAATTTAAATCTCTAAGGTCCTTGAAAACATTGCATTGCATTCGCATAAACATTGCATAGCATATCATAACATTGCATCACAGGTACATTGGAGATTGGTTTTCTCATTTGCTCGCTATTTATTTTAGCAGAAATGGCTCTTGAGCAGATCAAAGAACTCCGTGCTCGAATGCTCGGAGAGATGTTTACCACTTGGTCCAAGGCCAAGAAGATTTGAAGAAGCTCATCAACAAGAAGAAGAAGGTTGTTGGTCTCCTCAACATGGGTAGACGTTTCAAAGGGGTCCAAAAGTGGTCACGGATCGAGCTCTCAAGGAAGTGTCCATACCGAGGGAGTACCAAGGGTGATGAAGGTGATCGTGAGCCAAAGAAAGGAGAAGAGGACCACTCTAATTATAGCCAACACTCTGATGAAGATGACAAGTACAAACAACTTGAAGACCGTCTGAATGCTGTGGAAAACTTGAAAATGTCCGGGCTGAACTTTGATGATCTGAGTCTTGTTCCTGGTGTTGTGATTCCTCCCAAGTTCAAAGTTCCAACTTTTGCCAAGTATGATGGCATGTCTTGCCCAAAGCTGCATTTGAAGTCCTATGTCCAGAAGATCAATCCCCACACTGATGACAGAAAGTTGTGGATGCACTATTTTCAAGAGAGTTTGTCCGGAACCCAGTTGGAATGGTATTATCAACTAGAGAATGACCGTATCCGTACTTGGAGTGATTTGGTGATGCTTTCACGCAATATGAGTACAATCTTGAATTGACACCCACTCGCATGCAACTACAAAGCATGTCTATGGGTCGTGACGAGAAGTTCAAGGAGTATGCTCGAAGTGGAGAGATCTAGCGCGAGTTCAACCACCCTTGTCCAATAGGGAGTTGGTTGATATGTTCATGGAACACCGACAGCCCGTTCTTCAATCATCGATTGGAAATTCTTCATCCGGATTCACCGAGTGATATTGACAAAGCGCATTGAAGTGGTATCAAGAGTGGGAAGATCCATGTAGAGTCATCTTCAAATGTGCGAAGAAATATTTTGGTGGTAAGAAAGAAGCCAATCTGTGTATGGTCGAAAAGCCGAGCCAAGACCGACCGTGCTCAATCTGGGGGTTGTGATCTCAATCCTACATCGGACAACCTCGGTGAGACAACGCGTAGCGCAGCGCCACGAGGCGGTTCTGAAGATCAACATGCCTTTGTCGCAAGCCTTGCAACACATGTTGAGCGGTGATTACCTTGAGGGATCCTCCTCGAATGTCAACACTTCCTCCGAAATACAATCCTAATGCTAAGTGTGCTTACCATTCCAATAGCCCAGGCACGACACGACAATTGTTGGGCTCAAGAACAAAATTTAAGATATGATTGAAGCTAAGCGATTGAATTTGATCCTCTGTTGAGACTCGAATGTGATCAACGCGCCTATGCCTAACCATGACAAGAGTTCCAATCTTTGTTGGTGGCGATACTTATGTTTTCAACATAGATGACTTGACCATTCCTTTGATGATTAAGAAGAATTTGTTGCAAGCGGTGTCAATCCGGGATGCCCGGAGGATTGTCGTTGGTGCCCGTCGCACGATGGTTGTGCTTGGTTAAGAAGGCGTGTTCGATGCATGATGGATAACCGTGAGATACTATTTACGAAACCACTGCGTGCGTGTGAAGAAATGTCTAAGTTGAAGATTGACAATGCGAACGAAGTGTACCATCGTGTGGGACACCTTGGGGCATCAAGTGGAAAGTATGATTACATGGTGAAGTACATCACGATAGTTACAAGATTCCTATTGAAGATGTTAAGGCGACGGATGGGGTGACGATTTCCGAAGACTATGCCGATGTTAACACAATAAGGATTTCCTCTGCGATCCGTGCCTAGGGTGGCACCTCTCATCATCACTTCTCCAAGACCGGTTCCATATTCCTCGACAAAGCTATCCCTTGGAACTATGGGTGATGTTTACTATCATGGTGTCAAGCAAGATCCTCTGACAATTGAAGATCTTACCATTAGAGCTTCTATTCCTGACATCGACAACATCACCGGATCCAGTAAGGTGACCAGAACCGGAAGGGTATTCTCTCCAAAGATCTCTCCTCCAAAAGACACTGCGACTCCAGCTCGCATTCCGCCTACTCCACCAATATCCCGGCTAGAGGGAAAGAATCGGCTCATCCCGCTCAACCGTAAGTACCAAAGGAAGTTATCAAGACACCTCAAACAAGAAATGGAGGAAATTCAAGATCATCAAGAAGAGTGATTACAATGTTGTGGAACAGTTAGGACAGACTCCGTCCAAGATATCCATGCTTGCTCTGCTCTTGTGCTCTGAGGCTCATGCTAATTCCTTGGTGAAGTTTCAGAAGAATGCTCATGTGCCGCAAGACACTACCACCGACCATTCGAAGTTTGTATTGCTAGCCGGCTGCCAACAACGGCCTAGGCTTCTCGATCTTGATTTGACTCCACGAAAGAAACACAACAAAGCCTTGCACATCTCGTTGAATGCAAGGGCACTACATTGTCTCATGTTTTGGTTGACACGGTTACGCTCGAATATCCTACCAAGGCGCTTTTGATCGGCTTGATGTCGAAGGGTTGGTTACGAGACCAGTGACATTATTGTGAGGGCTTTTGATGGTTCTAAGCGCAGTGCTTGGAGAGCTCACTCTGTTAAAGTCGGTTCCCGGACTTTTGATTCCACTTTCTTTGTCATGGACATCCGTCCGCTTATTCTTGCCTACTTGACGCCCTTGGATACATGGGGCGGCATACTCTACCTTACATCGGTGAAATACCGGTGAAAGGGAAGGTTGTTACGATGTGGTGAAGAAGAATATATGGTCACCATCTACATCATTCCGCTATCTCGAGATGGAGGGTGAATTCTTGAGACTGTCAAGCTTTTGAAACAATTCCCGAGCCATGCACTGCTGACTCCTCCTCCTGAAGATGCTAAAGTTCCGCCTAGGATGGCCTCATTGAAAGATGCTCAAGTTGTTGAACAAGGAGGTAGTGCTATTTGGGGACAGCACGATCTTCCCTTCAATCGACAAGACCGGTTTAGGCTTCACCATCAAGGGTCGAAGATGATACGCCGCGAACGTGCCGCCAACTTCCTTTCCGCATCGGCAGTGGAATCCATGCTATAGAAGACAACGACAATGACTTCGACATCGCAAGTGGATCTTCCCAACTCGGATCATGGGCTCGAGAATTGGAAGGCAAGACGTCATACCAATCTCCTTTAGTCGGGAGTAATTGCTCTTGTTTTGTTTTGCTTTTCGTATTTCTTTATGTTTTGAACAATAAACTTTGAAAGCCTAGTGCCTTGCCCGGGCATCATGGCTCGTTAGGGTTATTATCGTCGTTTGCGTATTTTCATTCAATAAATTCGTTGGACTTTTGCATTCAATTGTTTGTTTTCTTTCTTTACTTTATCACCCTTCAAAAGCTATGTGTTTCTTACACACACCCACGTGATACAACTGCAGAATCACTCCGAATCTCGTTAATATGACTATGCTAGTGCTAAATATGACTTCGATAATCCGATCTACCAAGCCGAAGACGAAAGTGAGGAAGATTGTGAAGTGCCGGAGAACTTGCCGATCAACAAGAAGAGCGAGTTATCCCACGAAGAGCAAGTTGAGGTTGTGAATTTGGGTACTGACGAAGAGAAAAGAGATCAAGATAGGAGCGGGTCTTGAGAACAGTGTTAAAGAAAGGTTGGTTCAGATGCTACGAGACTATGTTGAGGTTTTTGCTTGGTCATACGAAGACATGTCGGGTTTAGACATTGATATTATGGTTCACCGATTGCCGACAAAAGAAGGTTTTCTCCCAGTGAAACAGAAGGTTCGTCGCATGCGTCCTGAGATGTCAGAGAAGATCAAAGCCGAAGTTATGAAGCAGTTCAACGCTGGTTTCCTAGCCGTTACTTCCTATCCCCAGTGGGTTGCTAATGTGGTACCCGTGCCTAAGAAGGATGGCAAAGTACGAATGTGTGTGGATTACAGAGATCTAAACAAAGCAAGTCCGAAAGATGATTTCCCACTTCCTCATATTGATGTTCTGGTTGACAACACTGCTCAACACAAGGTTTTCTCCTTCATGGATGGTTTCTCCGGTTACAATCAGATCAAAATGGCTCCCGAAGACATGGAGAAGACTACTTTGTTACGGTGGGGCACTTTCTGTTACAAGGTTATGCCGTTCGGACTGAAGAACGCAGGCGCCACTTATCAGCGTGCTATGGTGACATTATTTCATGACATGATTCATCACGACATAGAGGTTTACGTTGACGACATGATAGCTCGATCACAAACTGAAGAAGAACATCTTGATCACTTGCAGAAACTGTTTGATAGGTTGAAGAGGTATAGACTGAGACTCAATCCTAACAAGTGCACCTTTGGAGTCAGATCCGGAAAACTCCTAGGGTTTGTAGTCAGTGGAAGAGGTATTGAGGTTGACCCCGCCAAGGTTAAAGCTATTCAAGAGATGCCAGCTCCCCGCACCGAGAAGGAAGTCAGAGGTTTCTTGGGCCGATTGAACTACATTGCCAGATTCATTGCACACTTAACTGCTACTTGTGAGCCAATCTTCAAGTTACTAAAGAAAGATCAAGTAGTGGAATGGAACGACGATTGCAGATCGCTTTTGACAAAATCAAGGAGTACCTACAGAATCCTCCTATCCTGATGTCGCCCGCCGAAGGAAGACCTCTTATCATGTACTTGCGGCTAGAGAACTCAATGGGGTGTGTGTTGGGGCAACATGGCGAGTCAGTCGAAAAGAGCATGCAATATACTACCTTAGCAAAAGTTTACCGATGTGAAACAAGATACTCACAACTCGAGAAAACTTGCAACGCTTTGGCTGCTCACGACTAAGGCGGTATATGTTGACTCACACTACCTTATTGATTTCCAAGATGGATCCGATAAAATACATCTTTGAGAAACCAGCTCTCGGAAGAATTGCAAGATGGCAAATGATCTTGACCGAATATGACATCCGGTACACTTCTCGAGCGATCAAAGGAGTGTAGTAGCCGATCATTTGGCTCATCAAGCCGTAGATGACTATCAATCTATGCGATTCGAGTTTCGAGATGAAGATGTTTTACTAGTTACAGATTACGAAGAACCGGCCCGACGAAGGACTGAACAAGGATCCCGATGGACTATGGTCTTTGATGGAGCCTCAAACGCACTTGGCAATGGCATTGGCGCCATCATTACATCCCTAAGGACACACGCCTTTCACCGCCAGATTATGTTTGATTGCACGAACAACATGGCCGAGCAGGTGCATCATGGGTCTTAAAGTGCTATTGACTTAAGAATCAAGTTCTTACGAGTGTATGGAGACTCGACTTTAGTGATCATCGGATAAAGGCGAGTGGGATACGAAGCATCCGAATCTCATTCCGTATCGAGAGCATGTTCTGAGTTTGATCCCCTACTTCGAAGAGATCACTTTCAATCATATTCCACGAGAAGAGAATCAGTTGGCAGACGCATTAGCTACTATGTCGTCTATGTTCAAGGTCGGATGGGACAACGAGGCTCCCCAGATCATCATTGAGAAGTTTGACGAACCGGCATATTGTTGTGAGCTTGATACAGAAGAGAAACCTTGGTACTACGACGTGAGGAGGTATCTTGAGACTCGGGAATATCCGAGGGCATCATCAATGATAAGAAGTTCATGAGAAGATTTGCATCCAAATTCTTCCTCGAGAACGACATCTTATACAAGCGCAACCACGACTTGTGCTTACTCCGTGTAGACGAAAACCGCAATGCGTATCATGGAAGAGTTACAAGGCGAATTTGGTACCCTCCGGTGGACACACTATGGCTAAGAAGATTTTGAGAGCGGGTTACTATTGGTCCACCATGGAAGCGATTGTCACCGCTATGCTCGATCTTGTCACAAGTGCGGTTATGCCGACAAAGTACACGTACCTCCAGTACCTCGAATGTTTTAACTTCTCCGTGGCCTTTGCAATGTGGGGCATTGACATGATTGGAGAAATCAAGCCCTGACTTCCAATGGACATCGTTTCATCCTTGTGGCAATAGATTATTTCACCAAGTGGGTAGAAGCGGCCTCGTATGCATCTGTTACCAAGAATGTAGTGGCTCGATTCATCAAGCATAATCTTATCTGTCGGTATGGCACTCCTGAAAGGATTATCACAGATAACGGTCCCAATCTCAACAATAAGATGATCACCGAACTCTGCACGCAATTCAAGATCAAGCATCACAATTCATCTCCTTACCGACCTAAGATGAATGGCGCAGTGGAAGCCGCCAACAAGAACATTAAGAAGATTATACAGAAGATGACAGTGACTTACAAAGATTGGCATGAAATGTTACCATTTGCTCTTCATGGTTATCGCACCACAACGAACATCAGGGCAACCCCTTCTCTCGATACGGTATGGAAGCCGTTCTACCCATCGAGGTTCGGATACCCTCAACGAGTCCTCCGGGGCAGAGTTAAGCGAAGACGATTGGATCCGCCTTGACCGGATCAACTTGATTGATGAGAAGCGACTCGCGTCCATACGCCACGGACGATTTATCGAAGCGAATGATCGAGCATTTAATAAGAAGGTCAAGCACCGAGTCTACCAAGTCGGTGATCTAGTAGTCAAGCGCATCATTCTTCCACAAGGTGATCCCAGGGGCAAATGGACCCCCACTTATGAGGGACCGTTTGTAGTCAAGACAGTATTTTCGCGAGCTATGATACTTAGCACCATGGATGGTGAAGACTTCCCACACCTGAAGCGGACATAGTCAAAAATACTACGCATAAAAGAGACCCGCTAGGTCGGCTGGCCTAGGCAAAAATAAGGGCATCCTGGCGAACTAAAAAGGTTCGGGCAAAAGTTAAGGATATATACAAAACATGTACACCGCAAGTCGAAAACACGAAAAGGCGGCTTGGGCAAAAAGGGTATCGGTGGTGAAAACCGAAAGGGCGGTCTAGGCAAAAGTTAGGGATTTAAGCGTCGACTATGTCTCTTCGGATCATACGCTTGACTACTATCAGCATTCAAGGTTCAAATGGCGAAGATCAGTCTACTCAATTTCTACTGACAGCAAGGAGATGAGATAGTCGAAATATATGAGTACTAGCATAGTTGGAACTTAACGAGATTGTTCCCGCATAGCTTTTTACCTTCCTTGTGTACAAACTACTTGGCCATACGCCATCTTTCAAATAAACGCAAGTTCTTTCTCTTTACAATTTCTGGTGTTGTTATTTGCAATAAGTCCAACGTTTGCCTTGAATGATTATATGCATTTGACAATAAGAATCTAATCACAAACGTACGAAAAGTGAACATGCAAAAGTACTTACTACAGGTTCCAAGAATTGAGATGATGACGAAAGTCACCAAAGCATTCCCCCCACAGAGCATGATCCCCACGAAGGTGTCACTCACAACACACCTTCCCCAGCGGAGTATACATCAGTCTCCAAGCAGTAACACTTCACCCCCAGTCAAGGTATTCGTCCCCAGTGGATATTTCTCAATCCTTCCCCCTTCTCCCCAGCAGCGGTATCTAGACACAAGACTTGGTCAGATAATGCACCGGAGGAAACTACATCCTCATCCCCCAGCCAGAGATTGCAACGGGCTCCAGACTCTTCTAACCCGGTCTCTCAACAACCATCATATTCTCCAGCGAGATCTACACTCGGAATCCCCAGTAGAGCGCCTCCTAAATTCCCTCAGCAGGATCTACATACAAGGTCCCCAACGGATCGCCTCCCAGATTCTCCTCAGCAGGGTCTATATATGAGATCTCCAACGACGAGCTTCTCAAATCTCTACCTTCCTCAACAATATCTAGGCCCAAGACTTGGTCAGATAGTGCATCGGAGGAATCCAGGATATCTTTCTTCTCCTTCCAAAGCGGGGTTCTCACCTACACAAATCCCCAAGCGGAAGTCAGAAATCTTCAAACAGAACATCCGCATCTTCTTCAAGATGGATATGTTTTGAAATATCACAACATTTATCATTCATACATTACTCATAAAGTCATAATTCATGCATATGTCATTCATATACACTGTCATGCATCACTCCTTGCATAAGACTAACAATATTCTATCAAAGTTTCTCTTGTTTTCTCCAAAGCAGGTGAAAGTCATTTCTGACGCAAACAGGTCCAAGATTAAGCCCCGAATCGACGGGAAAACTATCTGAAAGACCGCCTTTGGTTGTCCTCCGACGACTGGTCCAGGATTAAGCCCCAAATCGACGGGAAAACTATCCGAAAGACCGCCTCTGGTTATCCTCCGATAACAGGCAATGGATCAACACCCGATGCACAACAGGGAAGCTATCCGCATTCTTGCCAACTACAATCTCCCTCAGAGTAATCAGCACAAAGATTTATTCTGATTCCTTATTATCAACAGCAACTACAGAGTCTAGCGTACGACTCAGTTGCCTTGGATGGCATCTTAAGCCCATCTCTGACTACTTGTCAACATTTCTTCACTTTCAGAATGCTGCATATATGGTTAAAAATCAATGCAAACCAATAACCTCATTCAAAGTGAACACGAAGTCTAACATACGACTCCCTTCGGATGGCATCTTAAGCCCATCTCCATACTCTTTCCAGAAACATCTACGGAGCCTAGCGTACGGCTCACTTTCCAGCACTCCTCCTATCAATAATCCCGAGCCTGGCGTACGGCTCACTCCCCAGCATCGATCTTTCCAGATGGCATCTTAAGCCCATCTCCGTCAATTCTCCTATCAACATTCTCGAGTCTAGCATACGACTCATCCTCCAGCGAAGTATCCAAATGGCATCTGTAAGCCCATTCCCGCATCGTCCACCAACAGCGAGTGCAAATTTTCAGGTGTACTCGAGTGTTCAATCATCTTCTACCTCCAGGTCACGAAAGACAAGCGTGTCAATCTAACCCTTCCAGTACAAGAAGATTGAACAGGGGCAGCTGTCATACCCCAAAATTTGCCCTCCATCTATTCAAGAGATTTCATACACCCCTACTCAAGGATTCCTCAAGAGTTGATCAGACAAACTCTCTCCTAGACAATCAACCCAAGCTAGGGTTTGGTATCTCTCAAGTCAAGATGGATTCCCAACATCTCTAATGGTCTTCATGCCTCCTCATATGCTTCAAAGATTCTCCATGTCAAGTTTCAAGCCTCACAAGTCAAGCCTCCTCAGACAATTGCTCAGATGGTTGAAAATCAGTTGTATTGGACAAAAAGTCAACTGTGGTCAACATACAGTCAAACTTCATAATTTTTGGTCAACATCCTCATTTTGAAGTTACATTCATCATTTGATCAAGGGTTGATCATGATTCATCAAGAAAACTCAAGATTTGCTCAAAAGTCAAACTTTCTAAATTAGGGTTTCTAGGTGAAAAGTCAACTGAACTTTGACTGGTCATAACTTTCTCATACTTTCTCAGAAATTTTTCCACCACCTCTTGTTTTGAAGGAAATTCAATTCTCTACAACTTCATGTCTCACAAGAATGTCCAAAAAATGCTTCATTTGAGAGGTATAGCTCAAAACATTACAGGTCATTTTCAAAGTCAACAAAAAGTCAACTTTTTGATTTGAAGATATATTGAGCATGGTAACTCCAAATGAGATGAAACCAAAGACATTGTTTAGAGGACTCTTAGAGCTTTCCAAAAAGTCCAAGAACACTCAAAAATATGGAAAATTGAGCAAGTTACACCATTCACAAGTTGGGCAATTTTGAAAGAATGCACAAAGAGAGATACTTCAAAAAATCAAATCTTTTGCAAATGGGCCTACTTTTTCTTCATCCTAACTTATTCCTCATGCAATTAGGAATGTCCAAGCCCAATGCCACGATTTTCTATTTTATTTTCCTATTTAATTTGGAATTTATTCATTTAAATACAAATTAATTTGAAAAATAAAGTATAAAATCCAAATTAATTGAAAGATTGATTTTTATTGCTTACTTGTGATCCAATTAACCCATAAATGCCAGCAATTTCGAAATTGGATCAAATTTGGCAAGATTGGATTGAGAATTAATCAAATTTTGAAAATTTGATTTTGGACAAAAATCAAAATTGATTTCCATTGAATATTGATCAATTCTTTCCCAAATCAATCCCAAATCCATCCAGCATATATACTTGATGCATACCAATTGCAAAGGGACGAAAAAATTGGCTCAGAAACCCTATTCTCAAACTGAAAAAATCGAGTTCTTGAAGCAAATAGCAATCCTTATTCCAGCCGTTTTCAATCAATTCTAAGGTGTCAAACACATTCCTTGATACCCCAGGAGTGATTCCAGATACTTACATTGCCAAAAAACATCAAGAATCAAGCAACCCGTGTTTGGTTTGTTCTTGAATTTTCAAATTTCGATTTCTCATATTCATGCATTATTAACTTGTTTTGATTGTTTGTTTGTGTTTAGAATCAAGCTTGCAAGCTTTCTGGGCACTTTGATTGAGTTTCCATGGCCAGAAACACGACATGCCATGATTAGGGTTTCCTATGCCGTTTTAGGGTTTCTCTTATTAGGAAAAATTGGACCATAAGACCCATACCATTGCATTCTGAATGACCTGAGGAATCGATCCATGGTCTTAGAATTTATTTATATTATGTTTGCTGGATTTTTTGAATTAGCCAGGGACATAGCGTCGAATAACAGCCGACGCTAGCTTCAAATATTCAAATCGGGGACGATGAGGCTTCGCGCGCAGTGGAGGAAGCCAGGAAACGACATCTGTCTTTGTTTCATTCGATCCGGATTTCAAACAGCGATGCACACATGGCGTAGTGGTAAAGGCGCTCACTGTTTCCAGATGCCCTCAAGGGTCATGGGTTCGAATCCGGCCAGGGCATGTTTTGCTTCTTTTTTTCACAAACTTCATTATTTTCATATTTTCTAATTTCTAATATTTTTGCATTATATTTTAATTTCCTTTCATATTTTTGTTCTGCATTAAAAAATTACCAAAATATTTTATTCTTTTTGCATTATTGTCATAAAAACCTTTATTTAATTTAATAAATTTAAAAATATCTTTTTGCATGCATATTTATTTTTATTTATATTTTTGCATTTAATTCACTTTTAATTGCATTTTAATTATTAAATCTTTTCCAAAAAATCCCAAAAAATTATTTTAGCTTATTTATCTTATTTCCAGCATGTAGTAATTTTCCCATATTAAAACTTGCATTTTTCTAACATTTTCTATCTTGTTCGATTCATATTGCATTTTCCGATTTCTTCTTTTTGTACAGGTTGATCCGATTCAGACGATTTTCTCTTTATCATTTTATCATTCTATTTTTCCAATAATGTAATTACTCATGGGATGTAATAGTTTAATTTAGGACTTTATTTTCCGCATTTTAAATTATGTATCTGCCCCAAAGCCTTGTAATAGCGTAGGTTTGTCTTTCCGCACCTTTACATTTCCGCTTTTACATTCCGCATTTTTACTTTCCGCACCCTATAAATTGCTAGTAACTAGGCGTGTATGGCAAGATAATAATTGGACATAGCCCACTAATTTTCAAGATAACATATTCTAAAATCAACACACTTCTTCACACACGCACCCCTTAGGGTAATTCTCTCTCGATGCCTTTCGAATTCAAAATGGTCATGTCCCTCGAACGTAGAGGTATTCTAGCACCGTTGCCTTCCAAAAAAATCATCATAGTCCCTTCGATACAAAGATCATAGACCCACGATGTCGCTTCCGAATACATGATTTTGACCCTCGATTGTCGCCTACGAAAAAATGATGATAGTCCCTTCGAATGTGCTAGGATACTTCCTACAAGTTGCCTTCTATGACCATCCGATGTCCCTTCGAATGTCCCGCTTACATCCAACGAATGGAGCTACCTACTAACTAATGGTATGGCTAGCGCTATTCTAAAGGAACGTAGAAGTACGAAAACGACCAATTCTGAGTGGGTAGATAAGTCTTTTAGTTGCTCGCTCTATCAAATGCTTTTCACACCACACACTTTTTTCAAAGTTCAAATTCTTTTCAAAACAAAAACATTTCCGAACACTTTGTATACACTCCTACATGAGTCATTACAAAGTCAAAGCGAAATGCCTTTTTTCAAAACATCTTTGTCAAACTCACAGAAAGCAATTTTAAAAAGTGATCTAGAGCAACTAAGAGCCCGTAGATAACTACGGATGGAAAGGGGTGCTAATACCTTCCCTTTTCATAACCATTCTCCCGAACTCAGAATCTAACGAAGGTCTTTTTCTGTTACTTTTACCTTCCCTTAATTGGATAAAAATAAAAGTCGGTGGCGACTCTTGCTATCCGCACATTTGGATACAAAAATCCTACGAAGTCAGTTCACCGTATTACAATCATCATATTACATTGCATAACCATTAAGAATTGCATAATATTTTAGGGCCAAAAATAGGGCTCATATTATATTTAAGTATCTTCTATCCCGTCGAGGCGAATGCTCCCTTCTTATCTCCAGATAGAGGATACTTAAATAAGGGCAGCTGTTGTACCCCAATTTTTTCTCCTAAGATCCCTCATCATCTCAGCATCAATGCATTAAGATCACAAACAAGGTTGGGCTCTTATGGTTGTCTTATTCCTAAGTTTTCTCTCAAGGAATCACCAAGCACCCTAATTGTGTTCTGCATGCATGATTGATTTGCATTTATTTCATCTGCTAACCTCTGACTAAAATACAAAAAAAAAATATTTGCTTTTGTCTTTGTATATTTGTGTTTTATAGGTATCAAGCCAAGATATCAGGAAAGTGTAAGTTTTTCCAGTGTTTTTCCCAAAACTTGATTTAAAACCAATTTTTCAAAAAAAAAAGAAGAAAAGAAACAGTGTGTAATTGATTTTCACATTGGAGCAATCGATTGCTCACTGACCAATTTTAGCAATTTTCAAAAATACACTTAATGTAATCAATTTGCACTAGAGTGCAATCGATTGCACTACGTAGAATGCTGAAAAATTGGGCAATTTTCAAGTTTGTCGGATTGGGCTCTAATTTATTTTTTTATTTTCTTTTAATTTCGAAATTAATTACTAATTGATTCAATTTTGGCTCCAAATTCATTTTCCAAGCCTAATTCTAATTTCCAAACCAAACTCTAAACCACCACTCATTCCCAAAACAAAACCTTATAAATAGAGGACTCCTCTCATTCAACTTTCAAGATTTTGATAGCCAAATACACCTTGTCAAAATTTCTCCTCATTATCTCATTTTCTCCAATTCTCCCAACTCACTCAAAGCTCTTTCTTCTTCATAAAGATTAGTGAATTCTTCATTGGAATTCTCTAATTCTTTGAGATAAACCTTCATCCACTCTCTTTTTCTTCTTCAATTCCTTAGATCTAGGCTTGTGATTCTGATTTTTGAAGTTGAAGTGAAGCAGTTTGAAGTGTTATTCTTGCAAATTTTCCTCAAGATCTACAAGTGGTGAGTGTTGAACTTCATCTTTTACAATGTGATCTCTTGATAATTTTTGTGGTTTGATTCATTGAGAAAACTTGTTTTTAGTTCCATTGATGTTAATTTCTCAAAAAGTTGGTGGAATTTTCGTGCTCAAATGAATCAAGACACACAAGGTGTTTGTGGAAAAGTTTGGACAAGAATTTGCCCTTTAGAAATGTGACTTTTCTGGTTTTTACAGTGTACAATCGATTTGCACTCTTTTACAATCGATTGCACGGGCCACGTTTTAAAAAAATTTGAAAAAATAACAGTGTGGAATCGATTTGCATCCTACTGCAATCGATTGCACAAAGTGTAAATTGTGATTTTCACTTGTTTTTTTGACTTGTTTTGGATCGTTACTCTTCTTCTACTTCATTCTTTTGATGATTGTCTTGGATTGTAGCCTTGTACATCTAATTCCTCTTTAATCTCAATGGAATTTGGGTGTTGATGAGGTTGGAGAAATGTATTGGTGATTCAAATCTATCAAAGGATTAACTATACAATTAATTCTTGGTGCTTTGAGTCAACAATATATTTTGCGCCTTAATCCACCAAGATGAGTGATTGAACTTAAAGATGGAAGAAATTAGAGAAGATAATCCAAGTTGATCTATTATTATTTTTTACTTTAAATGGATTGACAAACATTAGAAGATGATCTACATATCGTTCTTCTCGTTTGCTTTTTCAACACATACATCACTATTGACCGGCCTCGTTGTATGGTGGCTTCTACATAAGTCACTTGGCAATTGCTTAACATAGCGCTACATTGCTTTTTCTTCATCTTATTTTTCTTTTGCCCCAATTCGGAAAAAGTGATAAATTGGTGGCATGAACTTTAATGTTCAAAAAAGCCCCAAAAGATGACTTGAACTTTGATCTTGGTTCAACACTTGTGGCGCTCGTCGTGTGGTTATGTTGATTTCTAATCAAGCTTCTGGCAAGTTTCCACTAACCTTGTCTATTTGAAATTCTCAATCATCTTTGATCAAGTGATGTGATAACCAGTGATATAATTGACAAAAACAATTGAAACTTGTCGTGTGGTCGCGTTGATTCTATCAAGCTTCTGGAAAGTCTTCATGCGTAAGTTTCAAGATGGTCACCTTCCTGACGACTAACAATTAATAATTCGATGATATACTTGAGAAGTTTCAAGATGGTCATCTTGCTAACCTTTATTAATTGTTTTTTTACTTTTCACTCTTTACTTTCCACATTTATTTTTATGTTCTTTATTTTTATGCACCTTTAATTTTAACATTTACATTTTATGCCATTTTTTTATTTGCTCACTTGAGCATTTTATTTTATATGTCATTTTTTATTTGTTCATTTGAGCATTTTATTTTCTTGTTATTTTGAATTTGCTCACTTAAGCTTTATTTTTCTTTTCCAAAACACTTAATAATTCAACTTGAACATAAAACACTCTTACTTGGACTTGGTTACTATTCCTATGCTCGGAGTTTGACTTTGGACTTAGGATTAGGACCTCTACCTCATCTTGGAGATCTCTGTGTCCTCGGTGTTATTCTGTCTTGTCTGGTTATTATCCTTGTATGCAGGTTATTCCGTTATACTCGATTAAGAGTGGATTTCCTCTAAATACAGCCGTTACTCTGCCCATTTTTCTTAAGACAAGAGTTCACCTAAAAGCTTTGATTTATCTGAAGCTTGTGTTTTTTTTTGTCCGGTTATTTGTTTCTTATGTGGTAATCCAAAGGATGGGATGTGGTATTGGCTCTTAATGTCAACAACTAGTCTTCTCACCCGGTTAGATTTTTCTTTACTCTTACCTTTTACTTTATGTACATAGGTTAGCCTCTTTATCTCCTCCCCATTCTTTAATTTTCAAAATCTTTTAACTTTTTCAAAGGATTCTTGTTTTCAAAACTCGAACCGCTTTCATAAAAAACACTTGGACTTAGGTCCATAAATTTTTTCAAACTTCTTTTCCTAATAAACTTTCAATCCATTTAATAATACTTTGACTTTTCTTTTCATAATACTAAAAAACACCTAACCTCATTCAAACCTTTTTGAGCTCTTTGTGGCTTTTCTAAACTAACATTTTCTTAAAATCAACCAACACACAATTTTGGTCTTTTCTAGCTGAACTACTTGGTTTTTGATTTCAACATTGCACATTGTTGGTATGTAGGCCTAGAATTCATTGGAAGTTCTATAAAACCAAAAATTATAAAAAATACTTCTTTTCTCCCCCCACCATCCATTTTGTACATACACTTTTTACCACACATATACAAATTTTCAAAAAGGTTCTTGTGGAGTACCGTAGATGCTTTGGGTGCCTAACACCTTTCCTTTGCATAACTAACCCCCGGTCATAGATCTTTGATCTTTTTGTTAGGATTTTATTCTATCTTTTTTCTGTCCTTTGGATAAAATAAAAGCACGGTGGCGACTCATTTGTTTAATTTTTGAGTTAAGTCAATTCAATGGCTTATACTCGCAGTTTTTCCCGCTACCCTACCCAAGTCACGAAAATGTCAAGTGATCTGACAAAATGTTTTTGTGATAACACTTATATGTATAATTACCCTTTTCCCTTATGTCTATATTGAACTCAAGGCATAGACTGTGTTACCCTCGTCCAATTCAATATTAGGCCCTTAGACATTTATCTTGTTATACAGAATGGCCCAATTCCATCTAGGTCACTCGTGTCCCTCAGTATACATTATGAAGTACCCATCAATAGTCTTTATGGTCATCCATTTACGGATAACGTTTGATCAGCAATAAAGCACTTGGATCTATATCTAGGGTCCGTAGTGGTTTCAAGTCGAAGGGTGGTATACACCATTTATCACCATGAAAATAACTTATGACACTTTGCATAACATTCTTTGTAGTATTCTCATAATGGGTCAATCTGGTCTAAATATTAATCTTAATATTCATACCTATGTCAAGACTTGATAACTCCTTATCAATGATCCATGATATGTGATTATTTTTCTATCTACATAATAATCTCAATTCTTTAATGTTATCACACTTCACAATAAAGCTCGACTACAATACATTAGGAATAGTGTCCTTATGTTTAATGGGATCTCATGATTAAGTCACACTTAACATTTCATTAAACAGACCAACAATTCTAGGGAATTTATTATTTTTGAAGAAAACATTAATAAAGAAATGCCTTTTATTATTAAGAAATAATTCGATACATGTACCAAAAGTATTGGCCTCTAGGGCTTACACCAACAGATAAAGTATCTTAGAGGTGATGAATCATAATTCCCTATTGAATTTAATCAGCTGCCTTGAGAGGGGAAACTATGATTTTGTGTATTGCTGCCATTAAGGGGGAAGATATGTTAGACAAGATGTCCTGACATCCCTCTGAATAGTTGAGAATTTATTTTTCTCAATGTTGCTACAGTTTCCACTAACCTTTCCATTTCTGCTGCAATGACTCTGTGTGTTTATATTATTTTCAAACATTTTTTTGGAAACTGAACTGTGTTTGTTTAATTTGGTGAATATTAATTCTCTAAATTGATGATTGGCAGTAATTTTGGTAAAACTAATTTGACAAGCAAGATGTTTAAAAAGATGTCCTAAACTTGCAACAAGAAATTTTCAAACACGATGTCATTTCCAGCTCATTCGACATCTTGTCTGTTATAGCTGTGTTACTTGGATTTAATGTGTTTTATGAGATCCTGAATATTCTAGAAATATTAGGATATTATATGTATCGTCCAAGATTGAAGAATCAGTGTTTGTTGTTGTTTTTGGAAGATAAATTTGTTTCATTAAATGTTGAGACATTTTATGAAACAACTAATTGAAGTCTTATTTTCATGCAAATGTTTCTGCCAATTTTCTACAACAGATAAGTTGCAAATTTGAAGCCCAAATCCAGTCCTTTCAAGGTTTTAAAAATAAGTCTTCCACCCTATTTTTAGTGTGGAACTTACGTTGTATTTTGTTAGGGTTTTGTGCATATTTATTGTGAGCCTCTCCTATATCATCTTGATAAAGGAGTAGGACTGTTCTTTGAGTTGTAAGTTCTATCAATCATTCTAAAGCTTTTAAGTAGTGAATAATTATGTGTTTTTTAAGTGTGTCTTCAAAATTTATTCTAAGTTTTTAAGGTTATTCAGTCATTGTCTGTTATTGAAGTAGATTTGAGAAGGGTCACATACCTAGGTGAGTCTTAGGTAGAAATTAAGCACGAGTAGTGATTAAGTGAGTAGATTATAAACTAGTGAGAGTTTGATGTGTGCTACAAATTGATACCATCTAGTTGATTTCATCCATGGCTTGGTAGCCCTCTGTAACATGGTGGAAGAACTGACTAAGTTGTTTTGCGTTTTATCGCACATGTTACAGTTAGCAAGAATCGCCACCGACTTATATTTTATCCAATAAAGGAAAGGTGAAAAGAACAGGAAAAACCTTTTATCAATTCTGAGTTCGGGGGGTAATTATGAAAAGGGAAGGTGTTAGCACCCTTTTCATCCGTAGTTATCTACGGGATCTTAATTGCTTAACTCACTTTTTTAAACTTGCTTTTGCGTGTGCGTGATTTGTTTGAAAAATATTTTGACTTTGACTTTGTAATGATTCTTGTATCAGTCCTCAAGAATGTATACCAAGTGTTTGAAAAGATTTGTTTGAAAAGGTGAGGTGTGAAATGTATTTGTTTTGAGCAAGCAATTAAGAGTTGACCCACTTAAAGGTTGTTCGTTTTGTTTTCCTTCTCCTTTAGGGATAGTGCTATCCATACCATTAGTTGGTAGGTAGCCCCATCCATTGGATGTGAAGGGACATGCATAGGGTCATCGAATGGTCATCGAAGGCAACATTGTAAGGATACCTTATCAATTGTATCTAAGGGACAATCATCATTCATTCGTAGGCAACAACCGAGGGACTAGATCATATATTCGTAGGAAACATTGAGGGTCATCGAGGGATTGTGATGTTTATATTGAAGGGACTATGATGATGTTATTCGTAAGCTTCTTTGATAATGGTACCCCTATGTTTGAGGGACATGACCATTGTATAAGGATATAAGAGAGCATACCCTAAGGGTGCAAGTGTGAAGAGTGTGTTATTTTAAGATATTTTATCTTGAATTAGGGTTATCTAAGATGGATTTTAGTCTTGCCATACAAACCCTAATTAGCATACATCTAAGTAGATAATATGTTCAAAAAAGTAAAAGTGCAGAAAATAAAGGTCCTACGCAATTACATGGCTTTGGGTTAGTTACATAATAGGAGGTGCGGAAATTAAAATTAACCTAAGTTATTACATCCCATGAGCAGTTACAAAATAGAGAAAAATGCGAGAAAATAAAGATCTACGCTATTACAAAAATAACTTTGCGACCTATACATCGATTTCTAATATTTGAAATAGAAATAAAGCATAAATAAAAGGAAAATCATTTTAATGAATGTGACAATGTTCTAAAACCCTAATATTAGAAGAAAAATATTTTTGGTATTTTTTGGAATTGATTTTAAACGACAAAACAATTTAAAAGTTAACTATCCATTAATAAAGGAAATAATTTTAATCAAATGAAAAAGAAAATATTTTTGTGTCAAAATTAATTTAACATTTTATTAAACTAAATCTAAAAAAAATGTTTTTAGGAATTTTTACAATAGTGAAAACAATTTTTAAAAGAATTAAAAAGTAAGTTGAAAAATAAGAAATAAGAAAAAAATTTAAGGATTTTAGTGGCAAAAAATTAGGATGGTTCCTGGAGGTGTTGAAGTCGTGACCCTTAGGTCACTAGTTCAAAATTACGCCACTACACCACTTGCCTATGGTGTTAACACCACGCCTCTGAATGTATGTATGTGTTAACCTGTGAAACATCAGAAAATTGAAAAAAATTTCAAAAGGCAGGGATCGAACCCGTGCCTTGAGAGAGTGAGAAGACTAGCGCCCGTATGGCTAACCACTGGGGTGGTGATACATCCATGAATTAAACTAAACTCATAAATATATATGTTATTTTTAATTCAAGAAATCTGATTTTTCAAACCAAACACGCGTGGGTCCCAATATTATTCAAATGGACGAATCATGTCATGCCACACAGAGGTCAAAAGGTCAGAGGGTCGGAGAGACGCCAGAGCCCTAGCTCCATTCGTCTTCTCCGATGAGCTTGATTTTGAAACCTGGAAAATAAAAACGAATAAGTAATCAAGAGGGACCCTACCCCGCCAAAATCGAGGGTTACGAGTTCAGTGGTGGTGTTGGTTTATCCTGAAACGACCTGTAGCTAGGGTTTCGACGCTCATAGTTTTTTATGCCCTAACAATGGCATCCTCTTATTCCTACATCAAACCTTACAACCAACACATTAAATTGATTCTAAACAACATTATGAACATGTATGAATGCATAAAATCAATTTATATCATGTGAGTCAAGAGTTTGAAATCGATGAACTATACCAAGTCGGTGCAATCAAGTGAGGTGATTCTGGGATGCTTTGAACTCGTGTAACAACCTAGATCGATTCCTGAACACCTCAGTAGAGTGAATAGGTTCTTGGTTTGGATTTAAAGTGACTAGAAAATTGGTTTTGAATTTTCCCTAGAAACTTGAATTTTTGATAATTTTTCTATTGTTCTTAAGGCAACAATCCGTGTTTTTCTTGGCTGGTCTTAATCTTGTACTTATAAGGAGTGCCTTAAGTCCAAAAATATGAGGAAAATATATTTCCTTTGATGAGAAAATATTTGATTGAAAATCAAATGCAAAATTTCCAAATTTGGCAAATCTTCATACAAATATTTCCTTGTGCGTTTTTGCCAGCTTTCTTGGACTTGGTTGGACCTCAAGACATTTAAATATGAAGCCCACACCCCTTGCATCTCTTCTTGGCATTTTATTTTAATTAAAATTAAATTTAAATGAATTAATTTAAAAATAAATGAAATAAATAATAGTATGGCGGGTGGTTGGGCTTTGAGGTCATGGAAAATGTTAGAAACAAGTTCAAATCATGAAAACATAGGCCCATTTGGAAAAATTCAAAGATTGCTCAATATTTCCTTCATGCATTTTCTTAAAATTTCCAAACTTGCACAAACTACATCTTGCTCAATTCTCATCATTTGAGGATGATCTTGGAATTTTTAGAAAGCTTAAGATGTTCTCTAAGAGCTCTCTTTGGTTTCATCTCCATTGAATCTTCCATTTTTATGTACACTTCTTTGAGAAAAGATAAATTTTTGTTGACTTTTGAAAGGACCTATAATGTGTTGGCCCATATCTCTCAAATAAAGCATATTTGGACTTGAGCTAAGAGATACAAAGTTGTAGAGAATTGAACTCCATTTAAAATGAGATTTGGTTGAGAAATTTATGATGAATTTTGTGAAAGTTATCCTTGGTCAAAGTTCTGTTGACTTTCCCTTAAGAAACCCTAATTTAGCAAATTTTGACTTTTGATCATTTCTTGAGTTTTCTTGACGAATCATGATCAACCCTTGATCAAATGATGAATGTGACCTCAAAATCTTGATGTTGACCAAAAATGATGGAGTTTGACTGCATGTTGACCATAGTTGAATTTTTGTCCAATACATCTAACTTTCAACCATCTAAGCAATTGACTGAGCAATCTAGAGATATGAGGCTTGAAAATTGACATGGGGATACTTAGACGCATATGAGGAGGCATGAAATTCACTTGAGCCATTAAAAATCACTTTTTCTTTGAGAGAAACAAAACCCTAGTTTTGGGTTGATTACATAGGTGAGGGTTTGTCTGATCAACCCTTGAGCATGGAGATATATCTTGATATCAAAATAGGAGGGAAATTTTTGGGGTACAACAAATTCCCTTGTTCAATCTTCTTGTACCTGAGGGGTTAGATTGGTTTGTACGTCATTCGTGACCTAAAGGTAGAAGATGATTGAACACCCGAGTGCCCTGAAATTTGCACTCGTTGGTGCGTAGAATGAAACCGTTGGATGACGATATACTGAAATGGGATTAAAGATGCCATTTAGAGAGAAGCAACTGATGTGCAGGTGGAGATGAGCTTAAAGATGCCATCCATAGAAACTGATGTTGTGATTTGTACTGGAGCGAGTCATACGCTAGACTTCCTTTGGAAAGAAGCTCTTCAGGATAATTTTCGCGGAAGGGAACGACATTCCTAGATTGTCCTTGAAGGAAAGTATTTGAAGTCATATATTAATTTTTAACCAGATATGCAGCAACTTGCAGATGGAGAATTCTGACCTGAAAAGGCATGGTTAGCTTTATGTATATCATGATGCATGCCATGTGTAATTATGCTCTCGAAATAAATGAGGATGATGTATGCATCTTGTATGTATACATTATGACGTCTTATAAATGATGTATGAATGCAGATGTTGCTGCATTTCAAAACATATCCATCTCAAGGAGAATGATTCTCCACTTCCTATTGGAGAATTCCTGCTTTAGTCTGAGAATGTTTTACTGGGGATCTGCGACTTCTTCTTGGGGATAGAGAAGTGACCATTGGAGACCCTGATTGGGGATAAAAAAAATGTAAATTCCTCTGGTGCACTATCTGACCAAGTTTCGGGTATGGATACGCTTTGGGTAACATTTGCGTAACATTCAGCTGGGGATGACGAAATCCTGAATGAAATTTGGCCTGGGGGATTTTTGTTGAGGAAGTAACCCTCTGTTGGGGGACAATTTGATTTTGAATAACTTATTATTGCTCGGAGACTGACATAATAAGTTGGTAGCTGTCTTGTAGGTGATCACTGCTCGGGGACTAACGTGATAAGTTGAAAATTGGCTTGCTACTACCACTCGGGGACCAATATAGCAAGGAGAAATGTAGACGATCACTGCTCGAGGACTAACGTAATAAGTTTAAAGTAATCTGCTACCGCTCAGGGACTAATGTAACAATAAGAAATATAGGTAATCATTGATCAGGGACTAACGTGATAAGTTTGAAAGGTGATCTGTTACTTCTCGGGGACTAATGTAACAATAAGAAATGTAGACGATCACTGCTCAAGGACTAACGTGATAAATTTGAAAATTGATTTGCTACTACTCAGGGACCAATGTAGCAAGAAGGAATACCAGTGATCACTGCTCAGGGACTAACGTGAAAATTTTGGAAGTTGATTTGCTATTGCTCAGGGACCAATGTAGCAAGAAGAGATGTAGATAATCACTGCTCAGGGACTAACATGATGAGTTTGAAATTTGACTTGCTACTGCTCGGGGACTAATGTAGCAAGAAGAAATGTAGATATTGTAAACGAACAATCCTGTTGTGGATAAGATAGTGCAGTAATCTTGTTGGAGAGATTCGCCACTATCGCGGGCATGATAACTTTGCTGGGGTTGTAAGAGTTATCTTGTGAGAATATATTTGTGATACCAACTCTGTGGGAACGTGACAACTTGGGTCACTATCCCAACTTTTAGAGCCTGTAGTAACTGTTATTTCTGTTTATTTCGCATATGTTTATAAGTAGTAAGTATTGTCAGATATATATGATCATTCAAAGAAATCATTGGACTTGTGCAAACAAAACGGAGAAAATAAAAATTTGGAAATTGAAAGAGAAGTTGTATTGATTAAAATAAAGTGGCATGTGAATAGGAAGTTGTGTACAAAGAGACAAATATCCTAGTAAGAGGAAATCGTCAAAATATTGAAAACTATAAAGTGATAAAAAAATATGCGGAAATAATCCCATAGAGTTTCAACTCTGCTATTGCTCATTTACTTTCGAGTATCTCATCTCCTTGGTGCCAGAAGAAGGTGACTGGATTGATCTGTGCCATTCGATCTTGAACTTGATAACAATGTAGTATGTAAATAGATGATCCGACGGGACATAGTTATACTCTCAAATCCCTAATTTTTTCCTGGACCGCCCTTTCGGGTTTTCAGTCCACCGGGATACCTTTTTTTGCCCAAGTCGCCTTTGTAGGTTTTCGACTTACCGGGTGTAAATTTTTTTTTGTATATATCCCTAACTTTTGCTCGAACCCTTTTGGTTCGCCGGGATGCCCTTATTTTTTCCTAGGCCAGTCAACCTATCAGGTCTCTTTTATACGTAGTATTTTTTGACCATGTCCGCGTTCACAGGGTGTAGAAGGTCCTTTCCATCCATAGTGGTCAATATCGTGGCTCCACCAGAAAATATTGTCTTAACTAAAAATCCCCTGGGATCACCTTGCAGTAGGATGATGTGTTTGACTATTAGATCGCTGATCTAATATACTTGATGCTTGACTTTCTTGTTAAAAGCTTTGATCATGCACTTCTGATATATCTATCCATGGAAGATGGCCGCGAGCCTTTTCTCATCAATCAAATTTATCTGGTCAAGCCGAGTCTGGACCCACTCATCTTCGTCTAGCTTTGCATCCTTTATAACTCTTAACGAAGGAATCTGAACCTCGGTAGGTAAGACAACTTCTATACCATACACGAGAGAAAACAGGTTTCCCCGGTTGATGTTTGTACTGAGGTGCGATAAGCATGAAGAGAAAATGGTAACATCTCATGCCAATCTTTATATGTCACTGTCTTCTTCTATATGATTTTATTAAGGTTCTTGTTGGCGGCTTCCATAGTGCCATTCATCTTTGGCCGATATGGAGAAGAATTATGGTGCTTTATCTTGAACTGCGTGTAAAGTTCAGCGATCATCTAGTTGTTCAGATTGGTTCCATTGTCTGTGATAATCCTTTAGGGGATGCCATACCGGTAAATAAGATTATGCTTGATGAATCAAGCCACAACGTTCTTGGTAACAAACGCAAACAAGACTGCCTCTACCCACTTGGTAAAGTAATCGATGGAGACGAGGATGAAGCGATGTCCATTGGAAGCGGTAGGTTTGATCTCTCCAATCATATCAATGCCGCATTGCAAAAGGCCAACGAGCAGTCAGGACATTCAATGAAACTGGAGGTACATGTACTTTTCCAGCATATATCTCACACTTGTGACATGTCCGAGAATAACAATAGCAATCAGCTTTCATAGTGGACCAATAGTAACTTTCTCTTAAAATCTTTTTAGCCATTGTATGTCTACTGGAATGGGTATCAAAAGCGCCTTCGTGCAATTCTTCCATAATTCTTTCAGTTGGCCTCTTATCTACACACCAAAGTAGGGCAAAGTCATGGTTGCAATTGTATACAATGTCGTTGATTAAAAAGAATTTCACAGAGAACCTCCTCAGAAAATTTTTGTCGTTGACGGATGCCCCCTCAGGGTATTCTTGAGGCTCGAGATATCCCTTCACTTCGTAAAACCAGGGCTTTTCTTCTACTCCTTTTGTATCAAGCTCACAACAATATGTTGATTCGTCTAGCTTTTCAATGGTAATCTGAGGAGCCTCGTTGTCCCATCTGACTTTGAACATATACGACATGGTAGCCAATGCGTCCGCCAACTAATTATCTTCTCGTGGAATATGTTCAAAAGTAATTTCTTCGAAATAGGGGATCAAACTCAATACATGTTCTCGATAGGGAATGAGATTTGGATGTATAGTGTCCTATTCGCCCTTAATTTGACTAATCACTAAAGTTGATTCTCCATATACTTGCAGGAACATGATCCTCAAATCAACAACAAATTTGATACCCATGATGCACGCCTCGTATTTGGCCATATTGTTGGTGCAGTTGAAACATAATATGGAAGTAAAAGGTATATGGCCACCTTCTGGAGAGATAATTACTGAGCCAATATCGTTGCCAAGTGCGTTAGAAGCTCCATCAAAAACCATAGTCCATCAGGATCCTGGCTCAGGTACTTCATCCGGCCCAGGTTCTTCGTAATCGGTGACTAGCATCATATTCTCGTCTGGGAACTCGAAATGCATAGATTGGTAGTCGTCTACAGCTTGATGATCCAAATGATCTACTACCACACTTCCTTTGATTTCTTTATGAGTAGTGCATTGAATGTCATACTTGGTCAAGATCATTTTCCATCTTGCTATTCTTCCGGAGAGAGCAGGCTTTTCAAATATATACTTTATCGGATCCGTTTTAGAGATCAATAGATTAATATGGGTCAACATATACTGTCTTAGTCGGCGAGCATCCCAAGCCAAAGCACAACAAGTTTTCTCGAGCAGTGAATATCTTGTTTCATAGTCGGTAAACTTTTTTCTAAGGTAGTATATTGCATGCTCTTTTCGACCAAAATCGTCATGTTTCCCCAACACACATCCCATTGAATTCTAAAATACTGTTAAGTACATCATTAGAGGTCTTCCTTCAACTAGTGGAATCAAAATTGGAGGTTCTTGGAGGTATTCCTTGATTTTGTCAAAGGCTATTTAAAAATCTTCGTTCCATTCCACTACTTGATCTTTCTTCAATAATTTGAAGATTGGCTCACAAGTAACGGTTAAGTGTGAAATAAATCAGGCGATGTAATTCAATTGTCCTAGAAAACCTCTGACTTCTTTCTCGGTGCGGGGAGGCGGCATTTCTTGAATGGCTTTAACCTTGGCGGGGTCAACTTCGATACCTTTACCACTGACGACGAAACCTATGAGTTTACCTGATCTTACTCCAAAGGTACACTTGCTCGGGTTAAGCCTCAACTTGTACTTCTTCAATCTATCAAAAAGCTTGCGCAAGTCATCAAGATGTTCTTCATCCTGAGATCAGACTATCATGTCGTCAACATAGACCTCTATCTCGTGATGGAACATATCATGGAATAAATCTACCATAGCACGCTGATATGTTGCGCCAACATTTTTCAACCCGAATGGCATAACCTTGTAATATAAAGTTCCCACTGTGTGAGAAAATTAGTTTTCTCCATATATTTGGGAGCCATCCTGATTTGATTATAACCAGAGAAATCATCCATGAAGGAGAATACCTTATGCCGAGCGGTGATGTCAACCAGAACATCGATATGTGGAAGCAGAAAATCGTCTTTCGGACTTGCCCTATTCAGATCTCGATAGGCTACATACAAACGTATTTTTCCATCCTTCTTAGGCATTGTCACCACATTAACAACCTATTGCGGGTTCGAAGTAACTGCCAAGAAACCTGCGTAGAACTACTTCATGACTTCAGCTTTAATTTCTCGGACATCTCAGGATGCATAAGGCGAACCTTCTGCTTTATAGGATAAAAACCTTCTTTCATCGGTAACTTGTGTACCACAATATAAATATCCAGGCCTAGCATGTCTTCGTAGGACCAAGCAAAAATCTCAATGTAATCTTGCAACATTTTTATTAGCCTTTCTTTGACACTATTCTCAAGACCAGCTCCTATCTTGACTTTTTTTTTGTCCTCTTCGGTACCCAAGTTCACAACCACGACTAGTTCCTCATGTGGTTGTATAGCTCTTTCCTCTTGCTATAATAATCTAGCAAGTTGTCCTGGTACTTCACAATCTTCCTCACCTTCGTACTCGGCTTGGTAGATAGAATTTTCAAAGTCATATTTGACAATAGCATAATTGTTATTGATGGTATCTGGAGCAGATGTGGATCTACAGTTTATTATATGGGTGTGTGTAAGAACACATAGCTAATTTTGAAAAAGTAGTAAAGTAAAAGAAAAGAAAAGACAGGGAGCGCAAAATTTGAATGCAAAAGTTCAATGATTTATTGAATGAAAATATGTGAATAAAAGAGAATAACCCTAAAAAATGAGCCATCGTGCCACGGGTAAGGCACTAGGCTTAAATTCTTATTTTTCAGAATTACATAAAACATAAAAGCATAAAATAGAAAAAAGCAATTACTCTTGACTAAAGGAAATTGATACAACGTCCTTCGTCGTCCAATTGTTGAGTCCGCCGCTGATAGTAGGAAAGATCCAGTTGCTGACGTCATGATCACCATCATCATCTTTTAAAGCATGAATTCCATCTTTGTTGATGTGAAATGGAGGTCCACCAGCAAGTTCGTGACACCCCATCTTCTGGCCTTTGGAAGTGAAGCCTAAACCAAATTTATCGGATTTGAAAGGGAAATCGGGAAATTGACCCAAAACAGTACATCCTCCTTTTTCAACTACAGCTCTTGCATCCTTCAACGAGGCCATCTTCGGTGGAACTCTAGTAACCATGGGAGTGACAGGAGCATTGACAAGCATTACCCGAGGAACTACTTCAAAATATTGAGAAGGAGTTTCAATGAATTCGCCCTCCATTTAAACATACTAGAAGGAATGCAGGTGGCTCACTATATATTCTTCTTCTCCACAAACGGTAATAATCCTCCCTTTCACTAGGTACTTCAACTTCTAATGTAAGCTAGATGTAACAACGCCTACCCCATGTATCTAGGGGTGTTCAAGCAAGCAAGAATAATCTGGACGAATATCCATCACAAAGAAAATAGAGTCAAAAGTCTGGGAACCCACTTTGATTGGCAGGTCAAGCTCTCCAAGTGTTGTTCTTCTCGAACCATCAAAAGCTCTTACAATTACGTCACTGGGTTTCATCACCACCTCTTTAACATCGAGCCTATCTAGAGCACTTTTTGGCAAAACATTCAAACCAAAGCCAGTATCTACCAACACATGAGACAACGTAGTGCCCTTACACTCAATAGAGACGTGCAAAGCTTTGTCACGTTTCCTTCCTGAAGGAGTCAAATCAACATCAGAAAAACCCAAACCATTGTCTACAGTCAAGCTAGCGATACAGTTTTCAAATTGATCAACAGAAGTTTCTTGCGGCACGTGAACATTCTTCAGGAACTTCACCAAGGTTTGAGCATGGGCCTTAGAGCACAACAATAGAGCTAGCATAAATATTTTGGACAGGGTTTACTCCAACAGTTCAACAACATTATAATTTCTTTTCTTGATAATCCTCAAAATTTCCTCCATCTCTTGCTTGGAGACGTCTTCAACAACTTCTTTTGGTACTTCTGTCTGAGCAGGATGAGTCACTTTTTCTTTTCCTCAAGCCTCAGTGGTTAACACAATGGCAAGGATGCGTCTCTTCCAACTACGCATTGTTACAAATAATAAAATCATCAATTATAACACATTGAGAGAATTAATAAGATCGTAGAATTGAGATTTACTTACAATTTTTTCCTGTAAGCGTGCATATCCCAAACGCCCTTTTTTATATGGATATGCGGGTTTTGACGCTCTCACGCGATTTACGACACTCACTTTCTTGAAATTCTCGTCTCTTCTTTGGCCCACAAAAGCAACCCATTATTCGGGTGTAATGAAGCTCTCATATTTATTTGGACATTCAGGATCCTCTTCAACAAAATTTCCTTCATCTTCTTTAAGAAACTTATTTGTCAAAAAAGTTCTTCACCCTCTGTGTCTATTTCCGGCCAAGCCCGTTATATACTTTTTGCGGGCATCTTCAATGTTAAAGGACCTCTACAAAAAAACATACGCATAGAGGGTGTTAGTATATGTAATTTAAAAACATTATCGTCAATATAAAGCAAATAACAACAACCATATATGATACCTTTATCTCGGTCCAAATTTTTTCTTTAGCCTCGTCCAACTCTCCTTTTTTCCATTTAGGAGTGGTGATCGGAATGTGCATACGAACAAGCGTACCGATGTAACTTGTCAGCTTTGTAGAATTAGACCCAATTAGTTGGTCATCATTATTCCAATCTACATTATATGTAATACCTCTATCTCTATCACGGATGATTCCCCGCATGATAGTTATGCCCCGTGTGATATCCTTATCTGAAGTATCTTGTGGAACATCTCCTTGTGGAACATTTTCTGAATTATCTTGATTACTAGCCATTTGACCTGTAATAAAGAAAAATTAAATTAAATTAAATGACATGTATAAAATTCCATAATCATATATACTATCAAGAAAAAAAATGAAATGACATATATATAAATTTTATTGAATGATATTGTCTATAATTATATATACTATTACCTTTTTCACTAACATCTCTTTCTTTTCTTGGTAGGAATATGTTCTACTCGTCTCTTAACAACACGGACGGTTGGATTGATCCAAATACCCTCATTAGGATCATTTCTAATGCATGATTCATTCTCATTTTGATCATTTCTGGTAAAAGATTCAATGTCAACACCAATATCGCCTTGATCTCCAATCTTTTCATCAATTACTTTGTTAGAGAAAAGCACTATAGACCATTTCGTACTTGTCGGATCAGTGACATAGAACACTTGTTTAGCTTGAGAGGCTAGAATGAAAGGCTCATCTTTGTACCCCGCCCTGTTAAGATCCACTTGCAAAAATCCTGACTTATCCATCCGTATACCATTATTATTTTCAACCCACTGGCAACCGAATATAAGAATCTGAAATCTCTCGTAATCAAAGACCCAAATGCGCTCGATAACCCCAAAATACGACAGATTTCAAATTTCGGGTTTAAGTCCTTCACATTAGATATGTGCATTGCTTCAGCTAACAAGGTGACACCACTATTTTGCATAGTACTTTTATCATCTTGTTCTTTGGTATAAAATGTGTGTCCATTAATTGCGTATGCGCTATAAGAAAACACAGCCAAACTTGGACCATATGCTAAACATCTCAACCTTTACATCGAGGCGGGATCTGAACGATACTTTGAATAAATATGTTCCTTAAACCATGGTATGAAACTTCGGTTGTGCTCTCGTACAATCCAATTCTCATTTCTATTCGAATTTAAACCTCAAAGAACACCCTTGTGCATTTCAACATACGGCTCAACCTCAATCTCATTGTGCAGAACATACAAATGCACTTGATCCCGTTCGACCCTTGATACTGTCACAACTTTATTTCCAATTAGCTTCTTACCTTCTTTTTTTTCAACAACATGAGATTTAGGGAGTCCAATTGATTGAACATTTGACAAATATTCAGTACAAAACTCAACCGCTTCTTTAATAATGTATCTTTCGGCAATACAACCCTCTGGTCGACTCTGGTTTTTCACATACCCTTTTAATATTTTCATATAACGTTCAGCAGGGTACATTCATCTCATATAAGTTGGTCCGCACAATTGTGTCTCTTTCACAAGATGAAAGACAAGATGAACCATTATGTCAAAAAACGAGGGAGGAAAATACATTTCAAGCTCACACAAAGTAACAACTATTTCTTTTTGCAATGTTGGTAAGATCTCGGATCGATCACCTTCGCAAATTGACTTGAAGAAAAACACAATTTAGTTATTGCGCTTCTTACCTTTTCTCGCGAATAGAACGTATACCTATCGGTGAAAATGTTCCATTATAACATGGCAATCATGTCTTTAAACTCTTTAACTTGAGGTCTTTCATAGACACAAGTCTTCTAATATCTGATGAGTAGCCTTCTGGAACTTTAACTTCACTCAGAAACTTACACAATATTTTTTCTCCTTTCTAGATAGAGTGTAAACAGCAGGTGGTAGGTATGTCCGTCTTCCTTTCTTCACGGGTCCTAATTCAGTTCTTATTCCCATGTCTACCATGTCCTCCCTTTCTTTAAGGCCATCCTTAGACTTCCCTTTTATATTGAGTAACGTACCAATAACACTGTCAAATACATTTTTTCAATATGCATCACATCAAGAAAATGTCTTACGTACAAAGATTTCTAATTTGGAAATTCAAAAAAAATCGACCTCTTCTTCCACCCACCGTGACAACTTTATGTGCAAAAGGCTTGCCGAATATTCACATCTTTCACCTTTTCAAAATTTGATCACCTATCAATCCAGGAGCTCGTTGTTGGTATCTCCATTGAACACTTTTCTCCATCCACGATCTTGATGTTTAGAAGTTAAGAATCTCGATGACCGAGAAAGACATTCTTGACAAAGTTTCAATCGCATGGTATCGGTTCCGTCTTCACAAACAGGACACGCTTTTCACCTTTAATGCTATACCGGATAGATTTCCGTATCTTTGGAAAATCGTTAATTATTCCAAACAACATCGCCCTCAAGTTGAAACTTTCTTTCCTATAACCATCATAAACCTCTACACTGTTCTCCCACAAAATCTTCAAATCTTCGATTAATGGTTCCAAGTATATGTCTATATCATTTCCTGGTTGTTTAGGCCCAGAAATTAACATAGATAGCATCATGTACTTATGCTTCATACATAGCCATGGAGGTAGATTATAAATCATAAGAATCACAGGCCATGTGCTATGTGAGATACTTTGAATACCGTGTGGGTTCATTCCATCAGTAGACAATGCCAAGCGAAGGTTTCTTGCTTCTTTTCCTAATTCAGGATAATCATTATCAATTTTCATCCACTGTGGAGAATCCGCCGGATGTCGAAATTTTCCATCAATAATTCTTTCATCTGAATGTCAAGTCAAGTGTCTTGAATCGGTTTCACTATGATACATCCGTCTAAATCCCGGGATTATAGCAAAATACCATAAGACTTTTGCCGGAGACAACTTTTTCTTATATCGAGGGGCACCACATTTAGGACACTCATTTAACGATGCATACTCGTTTCGAAACAAAACGCAATCTTTTGGACACACATGTATCTTATCATAGCTCATGCCAATAGAGTACAACATCTTTTTGTCCTCATACGTTCGATTGGGAAGAACATTATCCTCTGGTAGCATATCTTTCATAAGGGCTAATAACGCTGTGAAACTTTTATCCGACCATTCATTGCCAGCTTTTAAGTTGTACAACTTTAACACGGCAGACAATCTTGTGAATTTTGTACAACCATTATACAACGGTTTCTCTGCTACCAACCTCTCGAACATTTTGGGACAATCGTTAAGATCTTCTTCAAGCATACGCAATTTCTTCGACTCGATCATAATCGTATGTATCTGTGCAATCGTCATTTGAAACATAGGTCCTCTTATCCCCTGACTCAACATTCCCGTTACTTTTCTCACCATGCATATTCAAACATGTATAACTTCTATCAATTCCATACCGAATTAAATGCGATGCTGTCATACCCCAAAATTTGCCCTCCATCTTCTCAAGACATTCCATACATCTATACTCAAGGATTCCTCAAGAGTTGATCAGACAAACTCTCTCCTAGACAATCAACCCAAACTAGGGTTTGGTGATTCTCAGATCTAGATGGACTTCCAACATCTCCAATGGTCTTCATGCCTCCTCATATGCTTCAAAGATTCTCCATGTCAAGTTTCAAGCCTTACAAGTCAGGTTTCCTCAAACAATTGCTCAGATGGTTGAAAATCAGTTGTATTGGACAAAAGTCAATGGTCAACATACATCAAACTTCATAATTTTGGTCAACATCCTCATTTTGAAGTTACATTCATCATTTGATCAAGGGTTGATCATGATTCATCAAGAAAACTCAAGATTTGCTCAAAAGTCAAACTTTCTAAATTAGGGTTTCTAGATGAAAAGTCAACTGAACTTTGACTGATCATAACTTCATCATACTTTCTCAGAAATTTTTCCACCACCTCTTTTTTTGAAGGAAATTCAATTCTCTACAACTTCATGTATCACAATAATGTCCAAAAAATGCTTCATTTGAGAGGTATGGCTCAAAACATTACAGGTCATTTTCAAAGTCAACAAAAAGTCAACATTTTGTTTTGAAGATATATTGAGCATGGAAACTCCAATTGAGATGAGACCAAAAAGGTTGGTTAGAGGACTCTTAGAGCTTTCCAAAAAGTCCAAGAACACTCAAAAATATGGAAACATGAGCAAGATACACCATTCACAAGTTGGGCAATTTTGGACAATTGCACAAAAGGACATTTTGGTCAAAATGCAAAATTTTCCAAATGGGCCTAAAATCTTTTGGTCCAAACTTGTTCATGACATTATTTGTGACTCATAAATGCTTGGCCATGGCAATTTTCTATTTTTATTGATTTAATTTTGGATTTTAAACCATTTAATTCCAAATTAAATTATATAAAATATGAAAATAAAGTATTTTTTCAAATGGGTTGGATTTATATCATGCTTGGAGTTCAAGAAAGCCCATAATCCATACCAAATTCGTGATAGCTTGCATATGGAAAGAAAAAATCAAATTTTTAAGGAAATTTGATTTTATTTAAAGAGAAAATATTGCACAATCAATGATCAATCTTTTTTCACTCTTTTTCCTCTCTCAAATTCCTCTATAAATACTCAGCAAGTACACAAGCCAAAAACACGAAACCCTAGCCCAAGAAAGAACCCTTATTTTGCCAAAAAATTTCATAAACTTTTGAAAATCGTGTTCCGATTTCCAGCAAGTTTCAGGCCAATTTGAGCATTCAATCTTGCTCAGGAGGTTTCCAGCAAGCAAAAGCATCACCTACTCGAGCCAGGCGCCGGATCGTGTTCTTGGACTCTCACCGGTTTGCAATCTTTCTCAATTTCGATTTCAATATTTCATGCATTGTTAATGTTTTTGGTATGTTTATTTGAACTCAGGATGATTGTTAGGTCGCATTAGATCCATTACATGCAAGCTTGAACGTCCAGAATGCTAATTGCCATTGTTAGGGTTTTAAGAACGGTTTGAATCGAACTGATCGCCACAGTCATTTTCAATTAAAACTAATGTCACCAATGGATTCATGAGGGTCGATTTAGGGGGATAGGGTCCTCATTTTCTGTTTATTTCACGTATTTTGCAGGATCCAAGAATCTCCTCGCCGGAGAAGACGACCGGAGCTAGGGCTCCGGCGTCGTGGACTTTCTTTGACCGGCAGCGAGCGTGCGTGGCGATTCCGCGTGTTCTGATTCGCCTGTGTAGTCAGCCTGGGGTCCACGCGTACTGACTCGTTTTCAAACCATTCCCCTGACGCGTCATCATTCAAATGCCATTGATTTCCAGCTTTCCAACACCAAGTGTCAAGTGGTCTGGTGGTTAAGGTGTTCACTGTGTGCAGATACTCCTCCTGGTCACGAGTTCGATCCATCCAGGGACCTGGTTTTGCATTCCCTTTTTCCAAACTCTCATATTTTCACTATTTTCATATTTTCTATTTTATTTAATATTTTGCATACAATTTTAATTTCTTTTCATAATTTTATTTATGCATTAAAAAATCATCAAAATATTTTTTCCTTTTGCATTTATTTTCAGAAAATACTTATTTAATTTATAAAATTAAAAAATACAATTTTGCATGCATATTTATTTTTATTCATAATTTTGCATTTAAATCACTTTTAATTCATTTTAAATTATTAAATTGCATCTAAAAAATCCCAAAAAATTATTTTAGCATGTTTATGTTATTTCCAGCATGTCATATTTTTCTCATTCAAAAACTTGCATTTTTCTAACATTTTTTCTCTTATTCGATTCATCTCGTATTTTCCGATTTCTCATTCTTTTACAGGTTATTCCGTTTCAGCCGGTTTCTTTTACCGTTTTCATTTTTCCAATAATGTAACTGTTTATGGGATGTAATAGTTTAAATTAGGTTTTTATTTTCCGCAAGTTTAAATTATGTATCTGCCCCAAAGCCATGTAATAGCGTAGGACATTTACCTTTCCGCACTTTACATTTCCGCAATTTATTTTCCGCACCCTATAAATTGCTAGTAATTAGGCGTGTATGGCAAGATAATAATCAACATAGCTCACTAATTTTCAAAGATAAAAATATCTGAATCGACACACTCTTTTCACACATGCACCCCTTAGGGTAATTCTCTCTCGATGCCTTACGAATCCAAATGGTCATGTCCCTCGAACGTAGAGGTATTCTAGCACCGTTGCCTTCCAAAAAAATCATCATAGTCCCTTCGATACAAAGATCATAGACCCACGATGTCGCTTCCGAATACATGATCTTGACCCTCGATTGTCGCCTACGAAAAAATGATGATAGTCCCTTCGAATGTGCTAGGATACTTCCTACAAGTTGCCTTCTATGACCATCCGATGTCCCTTCGAATGTCCCGCTTACATCCAACGAATAGAGTTACCTACCAACTAATGGTATGGCTAACGCTATTCTAAAGGAAAGTAAAACAATACGAAAACGACCAATTCTGAGTAGGTAATAAGACTTTTAGTTGCTTGCTCAAATCAAATACTTTTCACACCTCACACTTTTTTTCAAAGTTCAAACTCTTTTCAAAACGAAATATTTCCGAACACTTTGTATACATTCCTACATGAATCATTACAAAGTCAAAGCGAAATGCCTTTTCAAAACATTTTTTGTCAAACACACAGAAAGCAATTTTTAAAGTGATCTAAGAGCAACTAAGAGCCCGTAGATAACTACGGATGGAAAGGGGTGCTAATACCTTCCCTTTTCATAACCTTCTCCCTTACTCAGAATCTAACGAAGGTCTTTTTCTGTACTTTTACCTTCCCTTAATTGGATAAAAATAAAAGTCGGTGGCGACTCTTGCTATCCGCACATTTGCGATACAAACACTAAAAAGTCAGTTCACCGTATTACATAAGCCAACTGAACTGTGTCAACCCGGTTCCCATAACAACAATATAAACAAGGACATGTCATTCGACTGGGGTCTTTGGCGTGCGCAACAGCAAACTAAACAAATTCCGAAACACCATTCTCGTAGTCTTTCGAAAATCGATTGGAATACATCCATGTCTTATCCATATCAACTAATTAGTGCACAAAACAGTATACTGCGTTTCTGTCAAAACACAAAGTATACACGGAATGGATCCGTATCAAGAAAACGCAACATATGAAAGACAATTTAAGACAAATTCATCACAATACCAGTAATTTGAGGAAGAAATTTACCTCGGATTTATCGAACTCTAAGAAACGCGGAAACGCTGCAAATTCAAAGAAAAGAAAACTTTTATTATAAAAAATAGGATGAATGTACATGAAATAGCAGGAATTTATCACCAAACATACAAGATTCATAACCATCATTTGGGTTTTAATCTAAATCACCAAAAACACAAGCTTTCATACCAAATCATCATCAATACCAACACACATGCAATTCTTCATACATCCATTATTTCACACAAAACATGACTTTCTAATTACATATCCTAACTCTACCATAACCCATCATCATACAAACCCTTATAGAGTTAGAACCCCACCCTTACCTTAGGTTTTTCGTTGATTTTCCTCGATTCCTATGGTGAATCTTATTGCCCTAACTTGATCGCTCTATTCTTTTCCTCGTTCTTCCTCTTCTTTGGTTTTCACGATTGAATGGCAATTGTGATTTCTATTCCTCACTTTTCCCAATATTAACCCTTGGACCCCTAATTCATAATTCTCATTTTGCCCTTCATTAATCCAATTATTATTTAATTCTAGTTCTATTAATAATTATAATTATAATAATACTAATAATAAGCTTAATATTAATATTATCAATAATTATCTATTATTCTCTACACCCCCAGGTCTCTACGGTTTTAGTCACACACCCCAAACACTTCATCATTTGTAATTTCCAAGCCGTCTAATCATCAACAACGCATTGTAAGCACATCAACTCATAAAAATGCACCGAATCATCTATTTATTTTAAATAAATAAATACTAATTTAAATCGGGGTGCTACAACTCTCCCCCACTTAGAATATTTTTGTCCTCAAAAATTACCTGATGCAAACATCTCTGGGTATGACTCTCACATTTTGCTCTCCAATTCCCACGTCGCATTCTCACTGGTAACTCATTTCTAAACCACCTTTACCAAAGAAATCTCCTTGCCTCTCAGCTTCTTGATCTCGCGATCTTCGATCCTTACAAGTGTAGTTTCAACAGTAAGATCATCTTGTACTTGTACATCGTCCATCAGAATCTCATGCGACAGATCTGAGTTATACTCTATATGCCACTCTACAAGTGGAGTTGTGACACATGAAACAAGTCGTGCGAATTGGACAGGTTAGGTGAAAAGGCCACTCTATATGAAACAGCCCCTACTTTCTTTGAGAACTGATACAGACCAATAAATCGAGGAGTCAACTTCTTAGATTTCAATGCACGACCCACACCAGTTATCGGAGATACTCTCAGGAACACATGGTCACCTTCCTGAAACTCAAGTTCATTCCTCCTCTTATCATGATAGCTCTTCTGCCTACTTTGAGAAGTCTTCATTCTTTCTCTAATTAATTTCACTTTCAAGGTAGTTTCTCGCACCATTTCTGGTTCGAAAACTGCACTTTGACCAGATTCATACCAACATAATGGCAGATTGGTGGAGAATCGAAAGAAACAAGATTAGTGGGGAATCGAAAGGAACATACACTTTTCTGCCTATAGCTGACACTCTATTAGAAAGAGCAAAAACATCAATGGAGAAACACAAACACGACTTGGGGATAAACACGACCAGAGTAAGTGGACTCAGGAACATCAACAAAATGAGAATGGGCATAAATGATGTAACTATGAATGAATGAAATGCCATGCTTATGTAGACTATAACAGATAAACCTGAGATGACATATGATAATATAACTGGGCAGTCAGGTAATCTCAATCATTACTTGGGGACAAAATATAGAGCCACCAATGGAGTAAGAATTTGTTGTAAGGTCTATGGGAGGTGGGAGTATCTCTTAATGGGAAGAAACTCACAATTTATTTCTTTAATATTTTAAACATAAGGGGTAACAATCTCCTTGAAATATTAACTGGGGAAACATGGTCATCTGGTAGTTTTATGGAAGGGATATATTGAAATACACAATCATATTCTCTCTATCAACTTTGAATTCCAACTGTACTCAAACTTTGTTGTAGATGATTTGATGAAAAACCTTCGTAAGAAATACCTTGAAGTAGATCATACTTGGACCAATGTAGTTATTTGTCACAAATATCTCTAACTTTCGTCTATATCAGACTTTGGCCAATGTAGTTATTTGTCACAAAGATTCCTAACTTTTGTCTAGACGACCATGATATACATGATGCACATAAATCATAGTGGTTACAATAGTTTACATTTCAGTATATCTGATTTCAGGTTTGAAATCATTAATTCATTAACCAAAACAAATTCATTCAAATTTAGTCAGATTGGTTATAACTTGCTAGAAAAATTGAACGAAGCACTTGGATTTGTTAATTGAATTGATTGCATCAACCGCATGTGAAAATCCTTCTGAAATCAACAATACTATAGAGAATTTCTTCTCACACCTAGTGGTTTTCTCCCACACCTTTAAAACTCCAAAATATCATTCGTAAGTGCACTTACGAAACTACCTTATTTTAGGATATTTCGTAAGTGCACTTACGAATTCGTCAAATATCCCAAATTTATTAAGATTTTATTTTAAAAAGATATTTATTTATAATATATATATATATATATATATATATATATATATATATATAAAAGAAAATAGAATATTGTGTTTTATTTCATGTGATTTCCATTTAATATATACATGATTTCACGTACTAAAAAAATAGAAAAATATATACATTAAAGTCTAATTTATATTTGGCCTATAATAATAAAATCTATTAATACAATCGATATCAATATCAATTATGGTCTATATCCTATTAATACTATTGATATCAAGTTAATCAAGGCAAAAAATCGATTGTATCTCTATATATAAAAATAGATCTCAATATTATTAATTAATTTTTTATTATAGACCAAATTTGATATTGATATAGATTGTATTAATAGATTTTATTATTATAGGCCAAATATAAGTTAGACTTTAATGTATTTATTTTTCTATATTATATATTTAAAATAAAATCCTAATAAATTTTGAATATTGAGCGAATTCGTAAGTGCACTTACGAAACACCCTAAAATAAGGTGGACTTGTAAGTACACTTAAGAAGTAAACTAAATAAGGTGAATTCGTAAGTGCATTTACGAATTTTGGGTCCAACCAGGTTGAATTCACAGATACACTTGTGAATTCACTTTTTTATAGAAAATTCTAGATTATTTCGTAAGTGCACTTGCAAAGCCCATCTTCGAAGTGAATTCGTAAATACACTTACGAAATCTGAAGAATTTTTTGGATTGATAGAGAAGAAACACACTAGATGAGTGAAAAAATTATCAAATAGTAAATAACTTCTATTTTTATCAAATATTTTCAAGGAATTACTGTTACTTTTAAAAATGAATATTTTTCTTACATAATAATTTTTATCCCATACCGCGCAGAGATATACACACTAATTTATATTATAAAATATAATTTCTATTTAAATAGGTGCTTTAAAAATGGTCTCAATAAAAATTACATTAGTAGTAGTTTCTTTTAATTTGTTGGGTTCTTGCGATTGGTTAGCTGAGTAGAGTTTTCAAAATATAATTTTAGTTTTCCATTTTAGCCACGACAAGAGTTTTCTTAGATGTGCATGAGTTTCTCTTGTGTTTCTTTCTTTTTTTCTGTTGTTTCTGTATTACATTAAAATTCTTATTTTGAAAATAATGACTTGTGACCTGCTGTTTTAGGCGCTAGATTAGAATAATCAGCTTGAAAACTCTTAAAAATGACCCATGTTTACAAAATAAAATAAGGAAGAGGGGTATATTGGTAATTCTTAATTGTGACCGACCAGTTGTTGTGGGTTACGTGGGTGCACGATAGTGTGATGATGTTAAAAGATGGTTCTTTATGTCGATGACCTCCACGTTAAGTTAGTTTTTTAAGGACCCTACCAACCATGTCCATATATACCTATTGCATTACACAGCACAAACTCAATACTAATGAATTATATAAATAAAAAAACTAATTTATAGGAAAAAAAGTTATTTCACTAGTGCTATGGTTGTTTTTTGCGATGGAAAATTTTGACCATTTAATTGTGTTTTTCCTTCGGATCTTACGCCCAGGCTCAGAATCTAGAACCTGGCAGGATATGCTATACTTTGGCTTTATAACAAAAATATTTACAAAGTGAAAAAATAACTATTAGTTGTTTAGCATGCCCTTGTTTTCTTCGTCATAAAACTACAAGAGGTCGCCACAATATTATAGGCAATAGAATAAGATTCAATGCTGTAACAAATTTTCCTCAAATATCTAATTCAATATCTTCTCCACACAATTATTGAGATTAATTGAGTTGAACCACTGTAAATAAGAAAACTTTTTTCCAGAGAATTTATGACAGAGTTCAAATATAAATCCTATGGTTGAAAAAAATGTCATTTTAAATCTGATAAAATTTATTTTTAAAAATCAATCTAAATACTTGAAGATTATGTCATTTTAAATTGTTTAATTTTTATTTTAATAAAATTAACATTGCTCTGCCAAATTTTAGTGGGTTTAAAATAACAAAAATTTAAAATTTACAAGGTTTAAGAATCTTTGAGTGGTAAAGTTAATTTTATTAAAAAATTACTCAGCTTAAAATGACAAATTCAAATGACAAGATTGTTTTTACAACATAAAAATTACAAAGATAAATTAGAAATCGCTTATCTTAAATTTAATATTAAATTAATTATATTAAGAATAAAATAAAATAAACATTATTTTCCGTCTTTTATAGTTGACTTGTGTTTATTTTAATCCTTTAATTTTAAAAATAAAATTCGTTTAAGTTCTTTTAACATTTCCAAAGAACTTACTCCCTCCGTAGCCAAGTAAAATTGATTTTTTTTATTTATATATTTGATAATTAATGTATGGAATTCATATACAAGTTACATATATTAATGATTCAATGTATCAAAAAAGTCAATTTTATTTATAATTCGTTACGCAGGAAATATTATATTAGTTATTTCCGCTAATTTATTAATAAAAGTCAACGAAATAGTCTCATACTAATGTTGAAATTCACTTTTTAAAAAATCTTTGGCGGGTATTTTAAAAAATCACCCACAATAAGTAGGGTAAAAATCTGAAAAATAGATATGGGCATGAATACAAGTAATTATCCACGAAAATAAATGGGTAAGAGTGTGGATACGGGTACTTAATACTCATCCCGTCCTATACCTGCACAACATATATTTATAAATTTTTTCCTTTATTATTATATGCATGTATATGACTATCAATTTTATTTAATACATTTCTATTAAACTTGTATGTGTTTTTTATAAAAGTATTTGATTATTTTTTAATTCAACAATAACATTGTTGAATTTTTTAAAATATCGTCAAAAATTAAAAAGACATGACAAATTACACTTGATCAATAATTTTTTATTAAAAATATGAGTAAACAGATATGAGTATAAATACTAAAGTTTCCATAAAATATGGATACATATATAAAATTAACGCCTACGCGGATATGAGCTTGGATACAATTTTTTTCTAACAGTTAGTACTCATTTCTTTCTTTTTTATTGATGGAAAAAGATAAATTCATTTCATTAAGAATAATATTCTAAATACATGTTAGAATATTAATAAAATTATGAAAACGAGCAAGAGATGGAGCAACCTGTGCCAAAACATGAGCAACCTCATTGACTTGTTTTCTAACGAACTTAACATGAGAGTTCTTAAATGAGAGAGTCATCAACCTGTTGCAATCGTCGATGATAAATCCGAAATCCGAATCATTTGACTTCAGAGAGTTCACACTATCCACAACTCACTTTGTATCTAATACAAAATCCATATTGTCGTAACACAGGTTATTAACCCACTTTATAAGTTATTAGTAAGTCTAAAGCTTCTCTAATAACAACCACGATGCAAGGAGTAAATCAACTTCTCCAATAACAACTTCGATGCAAGGAGTAACCCTTTCTTCTCTAGTTACAGCTAAATTTTTATGCCATTTCATCAAACATCTTCGTTGCATTATCTGAATTTTAATTAAACATTAATTTTTCTTTTCTTTTTAACTTTTTGTTGTGTCTCTTATTATACAACAAGTGGAATATTGTGCAAACTGGAAAGCTGGATTTCAAATAAAAGATCCCAAATAACAAATATTAACATTTTTATTCAATCTGGGGTAGTTCCTTAAAGTCTGTATAGTTTCTCAAATCTCTAAAATGGAATTTACAAACACATTGTTATAGTTTATTGTTGGACAATGATAGAAAGATTATAAGAGTCTATTTAGTTCAAACTAAATCGTCGGCCTGTACTTCCCCTGGGTAATTAAAAGTAAAATTATATTTTATTTTATAATAGTTGGTATTTAGTTTTTTACTTATATATAAAATTATGTTGTATATCATTTAGATTATGTTTGAAAATAAAAATAAAAATATTTTTTGAAAGTAAAAATAAATAGTAAAAGATATTCATATATATATATATATATATATATATATATATATATATATATATATATATATATATATATATATATATATATATATATATATATATATATATATATATATATATATATATATATAGCGGGTTGCCGGCCCGCCTCATTTAAGCCCGTCGAAAAGTAGGGTGGGACTGGGTGGACCAACTTAGGGGCGGCCCGCCAAACCTTTTATTTTTTAAAGTTTGATTTACTACATAATTTACGCAAATTTTTAACATTAACAAAGAGGAAGAGAAGAGATAATTGTTGACAAAGCTTAATAGAATTTCAACAAATTTTAATGTCAATGTCATATTCTTCACCATAAATAAAACGACAAAATATAACATAAAATATTGAAAATCCACATACTAAAACACCAAAATATTATACTTGGTTTAACCATGTTATAAAAATAACATCACAATAGCAAAAAACCCATCCCAAAAGCTCTATGACAAACATTTCATCAGGCATCATCTATGTCATCAATATATGAAGCTTTAGTGGAACCTCTCACCTGTTGTGAAATTCATGTTAGAAAGGAACTTTAGTAATTATTAGGATAATTTAGTATTTTTTATTTTACTATTTTTATCATATATCTTTAATTTCTTAAGAATAGGGTTAGGGTTTGTTTTTAGTTTGTTACTATTTTGTCTTATAAATAGGTACTTTTATTTCATTAGTTTTATCAATTCAATTCAATACAATTATTCCTTATTTTTACTCTCTCTCTCTCTCTCTCTCTCTCTCTCTCTCTCTATTTCCATCATTGTTATCTTCTACTCTTGTGCCCTAACAAATTGGTATTTATAGCTTCCGGTTTAATTTTACGGAAACAAGTATCGTGTTTCTATCTGTGGGTTATTTGCGCAAAGAAGAAGATGAACGAAAACGACAACCTAAGCACCAACCTTCCAGTCTTTGACGGCAAAAACTGGAATCGATAGATGATACAAATGCGTGTTCTGTTTGGAGCTCAAGATGATGCAACAGAGAAAGAAAAAGAGGTGCAGCGAAATACAAGGAGGAGGGATCAGAAGGCGTTGTTCTGCATTCATCAGTGTGTGGATGCGATTGTGTTTGAGAAGATTGCAGATTCTATGACGTTAAAGGAGGTGTGGGACACACTGGTCAGGTGTTACGGTGGTGACGCATCAGTGAAGAAGGTGAAGCTTCAGTCCTTGAGAAAGCAATACGAAAATCTCAACATGAAGAGCAATGAGAAGATTTCTGAGTATATCTCAAGAGTGATTCTGATCACTAATGAGATGAAGGCTTGTGGAGAAACTCATTCTGAAAAAGTGATCATAGAGAAGGTTCTGAGGTCACTTATCCCTCTGTTTGACTATATTGTGGTTGCTATTGAACATAACAAAGATCTAGAGACCATGAAAATTGAAGAGCTGCAAAGCAGTCTAGAAGCACATGAATTGCGCTTGGATGACAGAACTTCTGAGAGGGAAGTTGAGAAGGCTTTGAAAGCTTCTTATGTCAAGAAGGACCAGGAGTAGAATAGACGTGGTGACAGATACCAGAAGCCAGAAGCTTCTGCTTCTGGTGAGAAAAGGTACCAGAAGGAGAAAGACAGAAGGAAGGTACAATGCTACTGATGTAAACAATTTGGCCACTTTGCAAGAGATTTTAGGTCAAACAAAGAAAAGAAAACAGAAGAAGCAAATATGGCCAGAGGAGACTCTGATGATGAACTTGTACTACTGATGGCTTCTTACTCTAACTGTAAGTGGTCAGAAGATTGGTGGTATATGGACATTGGGTGTTCAAACCATTTAACTAGGAACAAATAATGGCTAGTAGATTTTAATCCCAGAAGGAAAACAAAAATCAGATGTGCTGATGACAAATACCTCACTGCAGAAGGTATGAGAAACGTCAGAGTAAAAGTGAAGAATAGGAAAAACATTCTGATTAAGGATGTTTGGTACATTCCTGGAATCAGAAGCAATTTGATAAGTGTTGGTCAACTCATTGAAAAAGGTTTCTCAGTTGTAATGAAGGACAATTTTCTGAAGTTGTATGATTCCCATCAGAAGTTGATCAGGAAGTCTGAACAAGGAAGCAACAGAACATTCAAGGTGAATGTTAGTACAGCTGAAGCAGAATGCCTTAGTACACAAGTCTGAAGGTGTGATGGCCGCACGAGAAGGTTGGGAATCGAACTACGAGCTTAAGGCATCTAAGTTCTAAGAAGCTCGTATGTGGTATTCCAGAAATTGTGAAGCTTGAGAAGTCATGTGAGGTGTGCATGAAAGGCAAATAACCAAGATTGCCATTTACATCAGAAGTTGCTCCAAGAGCAAAACATGCTCTGGGAGTAGTACACTCTGATGTGTGTGGACCATTCCCAGTACCCGCACTTGGAGGAAATAAATATTTTGTGTCCTTTGTGGATAAGTTCACAAGGATGACATGGGTAACAATCATTAAATTCAAACATGAGGTACTTACTGAGTTCCAAAAGTTCAAAGTGAAGGCTGAGAGGCAGAGTGATCAGAAGTTGAAGATTCTGAGAACAGATGGTGGAGGTGAATATAACTCTACTGAGTTCCAGAAGTTCTGCGAGGAGAATGGAATAGAACATGAAGTTACTGCTCCATACACTCCTCAGCACAATGGCCTTGTTGAGAGAAGAAACAGAACCTTGCTTGATATGTCCAGAAGTATGTTGTAAGAGAAGAAGTTGCCTCATAAGTTATGGGGAGAAGCTATTGCCACATCAGCATACATTCTAAACAGATGTCCTACAAAGAAGCTGAAGGAAATAATTCCTTTAGAGAAGTGGTCCGGACACAAGCAAAGCGTTGGCTATCTGAGAGTGTTTGGTTCTGTATGCTACAAACATGTCCCAGAAGCTAGAAGACAAAAGTTGGATAATAGAAGCAAAGTAATGTTGCTAGTGGGGTATCACAGTACATGTGCATATAAACTCTATTATCCAGAAACCAACAAAGTTGAAGTCAGCAAAGACGTTGTTGTGAAAGAGTCAGAAGCTTGGAACTAGAACAAGTCACAACCAACTTCTGACGCAATGATAACTTCTGAAGACGAGTCAGAAGATGAAAGTTCTGGAAAAGAGTCAAAAGCTGATTCCGAAGACTCTGGCGATGAAGATTCTGACCCGGACTCTGATGATGGTCCAAAATCTGGTGGTGATAATGCTTTTGGAAAACAAGCTTCTGAAAGGGAAAATTCTGAAGACCAAGGTTCTGGAAGGGAAAATTCTGAAGACCAAGGTTCTGGAAGACAAGCTTCTGGAGTTAGTACTTCTGGACAAGGTCCAGAAGTTAACACTATTCCGGCGTCTGGTGCTACTTCTGACGATAGAACTTCTAGGCAATACCCATAAGTTAATTTTGTCCCAGGCTCTAGGGAACTAAGGTCACGACGAGTCAGAAGCATACCCAAAAGGCTTGCATATTGTGACATGTTGCAAAACACTGAAGTTAAATCAGAAGGAGAAGTTATTAATTGTGCCATGCTAGTAGACTCTGACCCATTGGGTATAGAAGAAGCACTCAAGACGAAAGTTTGAGAAGATTGCTGTGATGACTGATTTTTTCATTGGTTGTTTTAAAAACAATGAAGTCGCCACCTAATTTTATTTGTTCTAAAAAGAACGGGAAAATATAGATAAAACCCCCAAAGAACGGATAAGGCAGTCTACGTGACCAAAAGATGTGAATTCGGGAGTCGGTTATGCAAGGGGAAGGTATTAGCACCCCTCACATCCATCGTACTCGATGGGACCCATTTAGTTCTAAGTGTTTGTGTGTGTGTTAAATTGCTAATTCATAAGTTAAGATCGAGAAATAAAAGAAACGGGGTTTATTTATTATTATTTTGAGTTTTCCACGGTTTCAGAACCTTGTGCCTACGTATTCCCTCGGGCAAATGGGAAAGTCAAAACTCCGTAGTTCCCCGAAAAAAAAATTAAATTGGTTGTGTTGATTTTATAAGAAAAATCGTGCATTTAGACATTTCAAATGCTTGAACTTGGACTTGTTTAGTTTGTTTGAAAAGCTTAAGTTCTCGTTCATGTTTGAAATGGCTATTGCACACTCTTTGTCAGAAAAGAGTTTTGATAGTCGCATATGAGCGAAAAAGGGGTTGAGTGAGTTGAATTGTTTTTAAGTGAGTGAAAAGTACCGAACAATAGGACTAGCACCCTACGATTCAAATACTAGAAACAAGAAGAGCTCAATGCTCAACGAGTCGTCTATCATCCTAAAAGTTTTTCTTATGAAATAGTGAAGTGAAACAAAGTTCACGTTTTTTAAGAGCCTTTAAACAATTGAACTAGTATCCAACGATTTAAAGACTAGGAGTTTATTTGCACAAGTATTTAAACAATTGGTCTAGCAACCAATGATTTAAATACTTTGGCTTTTATTGTGAAAGAGTTTTGAAAATGCACTCGACGTTGGATCGAGGTTTGTAAGTTAATTATGAAAGTGTTTCGAAGTTTGATAAGCGAGGAAATGAGAAATGGAGTCGGGTTATGATTAATTAAGTATATGGACTTAATTAACCTCGTGATGATAGGTTCTCCTATCCCCAACTATAAGACCCTTGTGCATGGAAAATTGGTATGTGGACCAATATTTATTCGGGTTATGATTAATTAAAGCAACAAGGGCTTTATTAATCTTGTGAGGATGTCCATGCCCATCCCCAACTATGAGACCCTTTAGGAAATTGGCTTATGAGCCAATCAAAGGAAATCAGAGTTGTTTTTTATGTCAATTGGTGTGAAGTGTACAATGGTGAATAAATCGTATAAGCGTATAAAGCAGATAAATAATTATCAAACAATACAATTAAGAATTTAAATAATTGTTAGAATAGATCTTTTTTATTTGATAAAGTCGACTAATAGTTTAATCGAAAATTATGAAATAAAAATTATCAATGACTAATAATTATTTAATACAAATTATCATAATTTATTTGCAAATAAATAAATAAAGGAAATAAGTTAAAGGTTAGAAATGGGCCTGTTAGACTGAAGCAATCTGGGGGTGTGAGAAAGCAAATTAAGCCCAAGCCCAATAAGTCAGCGCAGGATCCAGTATGGCCGGAGAAAAGGGTGTATCATGGACGTGCATATTCTGGAGCGTCTGATCTGGCCAGGTAAAAATCTAATGGCTGATGATGAGGGTTTGATGATGAAGATAAGAAGTTGATGGTGGAGACATTAAGGCGCGTGGTATGGATCATGGGGGATATCCACTGGATCAAAACTTGTTAGTAATTAGGAGTGGTGACAAATGTCACCACCAGACTATGCCAAAACCTTAATTAACTTAAATAATTAAAACACAAAAAAAGAAAAAAACTAAAACACAAACTTCATATGAATTGCTTTCTCATGTTGCTCTGCATCCTCGTTCCTCTCTCTCACTTTGCATGTATCTCGTTCTATCCCGCCGCTCCATACAGTCTGATGTTCCATGACTCCCTCTCACTACCACCAGAAACAATACCTATTCTTATCTTTCGATGGCTCTCGGTTGCGATCTCCTTCGAGACTTTGAGGCTCCCGGTTCATCTTCATCGTCCCGCTTCCTTGTCCGATCTGGAACATTTGATTTCTCCAGAAAATGCTCTCATCTTTCTCGATCGGAAATATATGTTGCATGTTCTTGGGTTCTAATTCTCATCGTTAACAGAAATCTTCGCCGGAAACCTTGTCGCCAGAAATCACCTCTGGGTGGTGGCGACGGCGGTCACTCGGTGAATTAGCTCCGATTATTTTTTCCCTTTCATTTTCTGATTCATTTTACTCTTCTGATGCTCGATTTTGTGTTAGTTTTTGTAGATGTTGGCCGGAATAATGCAGATCTTGAAGAGGGTGAACGAAACCCTAGGGTTTCGATTTGGCCTTTCGGGCGTTCTGGGTGAGATTGTTCTGATTCCTTATCTTCTTTCGAATTCAGAACTTCGATTTCTAAAAATATGATTTTCTGAAGGGTTGGTGTTTAGGAAGATGATGATGATATTTAGGGTTTGTAGGTTCTGTTTGTGGCTTGCTGGCTATCTGTTTGTGATTTCTTGACGAATTTTTCAAATTTGGAAAATGATGAACACTTTGGTTTTGTGTTTTGGCTGCTGAGGCTAGGGTTTACTCGTGAACAGTGTTGATGCCCCTTGAATCTGTGCATTCATTCTTTATATATTGTCAGAATTAGGGTTTCCATGTTGCTGGACTTAGAAACTTGCTGGGAACAGGCCTGTGCTTGAAATTATGTTGGGCTTTTGTCATTCTGATATGTTTGACATCTGTTTGGGCTGGAAATCTGACTTATGTACTTGTTGTTGTGTTATACCTGCTAAACTGTGATGATATTACTGAGTTCACATTGTTGCTTTTTGCACCCTTTGTGAACCAACAACAAAAAAGTTGTTGTGATTTGCAATAGGTGAAGTTAGACCTATGATTGAATATTAGAATTCTGATTTCATGAGGCTTTTGTGCTACTTGAACACAATGAAAACCCGTAAACCTGATTCCTTAACACAAACCCTAATGATGAGTTTGAATAGAAACTTTCTGAAATCCTTGTTCATGTCTTTGAATTTTTGCTAGCCATGTTTTTTTGTTTCATGTAATGAGGGGTGCCAATGGTAAGCTTGAAGGAGCAAGAGGAAAATTGAGGTGACCACGAAGTTGACTGGCTTGCAACTTGAAAAAGATCCAAGATACTTGAAAGAAGAACCTTAAGACTTTTTGTAAAGTTTGCTTTCGGAAACTTGTGAACCTTGTAACAAAATCAACTTATGTAATTTGAAATCGATACAATTGTACTCGTGTATGGATGATGTAACCTCGTTTTGTAGTTTGATGGATGTTGAATTTGTAAAATTCTATCATTACTTGTAACAACTTAAATTATTGTTTGGAATTATAATAGAATTTGAATCAATACTTGCAAATGTCATAATTTTTTGTGTAACTCGTAGGAATTGATGTAACATTGATGTAACTTGAAACAATATATTCAAATTTAAACTTTGTATTAGCACATTTCTTTTGCAAACAAACTTGATAGAACTTGTAACATTGTACCTCTTGAACTTTGTAAATGAAAATATGGCTTGAAGTTTGAATAGACTTGTATTAATTATAATCTTTAGATATAACAACTCATATTCTCCTTGTATCTTGAAATTTTAATATAGAACTTAGGCGTACAAAGTTGTAGTGTACAAAGTTTGGCATAGAACTCAAATATTAGCATAGATCTTGAACCTTAAATAAATTTTTGAAAGAAATCCAAAATGAAGTTTGGAATAAATGATTAACACCATAAACTATGAATTCTAAGAAATTCAACGCAATGAATCTTGGCATTATTCACTTTTGAGTTACCACTTTGAATCCCAAACAAATTATTCGATTTAAATCTCTCGAATCACTTTGAATTTGGTAAATTCTGATTGATAGAAATTAAGTTCTTCTAACTTCACGAAGTCTCGAACGAACTTGGCTTTTTTTCTTTGTACAATACTTGAATGTACTTTGAATCAATGTTTGAATTAATTCTGGTCGAAACAAGAAATTAAGCATGAAGGAATGTTCCAAACTTTGCTTGCATTAACTCGTGTAACCATAAACATATAAGCTTTTGAACGAATCTAAAACTTAATGCACGAAATAATCAGCCACAAATCCAAATTCTAATCATTCTCAAATTCAAACTTCAATCTTCAAATCCGAATCTAAACATCAGATGAATCAAGAAAAACAAGAATGTTATGATCGTAATTCCAACCTTTGTACTACAACTTATCTCAAACATGGGGAACTTCAATCATATACTAAACCAAAAGACGGTCTAACTTAGAACCAAGAATCATCAAGAAATCCGCATTTCTAAACTCATGCCTTTGCAAAGAAATCCAAGAAATTTTATGATAAGGAGGGTAAATTTTGGGGTGCGACAATTGCCATGAAAGAAGAACTTGAGGCTGTAAAGAGAAACAAAACCTGGGAGTTGACAAAACTTCCAAAGAAGAAGAAAGCCATCAGTGTCAGATGGGTTTTCAAAGTGAAACTTAAACCAGATGGATCAGTTGGCAAGCATAAAGCGAGGCTAGTGGCCAGAGGCTTTTTACAGAAACCTGGAAAAAACTATTTCGAGGTGTTTGCTCCTATAGCTAGACATGAAACAATCATATTGGTGATTACTTTAGTTGCAATCAGAAGTTGGCCACTGATGCATTTGGATATGAAGTCAGCATTTCTAAATGGTCCTTTACAAGAGGAGGTATACGTGTCACAACCTCCTGGATTCGTGAAAAAGAATCATGAATGGATGGTGTACAAGTTACACAAAGCTTTGTATGGACTAAAGCAAGCACCTAGAGCTTGGAACCAGAAGATTGATTCGTTTTTCCAGAAGCAAAGTTTTCAGAAGTGTGAAATGGAGAATGGTGTATATGTGAAGCATTCTGGAAGCAATATAGTTCTGTTATGTCTTTATGTTGATGACATACTACTTACAGGAAATTGTCCATAAGATATATCCAAATTCAAGAAAGTGATGATGAATGAATTCGAGATGATAGATTTAGGAAATATGACATATTTTCTAGGGATAAAGGTTTTGTACTCAAAGGAAGGTATCATTCTACATCAGCTGAAATATGAACTTGAGCTTCTGAAGAGGTTTAAGCAGCAGAAGTGTATTATTGTTGTGACACCATCACAAAAAAAATAATAAATTGGACTCTGACTCTGATGGGGATTCTGTGGATGCTACAACCTTCAAGCAGTTGGTTGGTTCTCTTAGGTATTTGTGTAATACCAGAACTGACATTTGCTATGCAGTTGGAATGATTAGCAGATTTATGAGTAATCCAAAGTGGTCCCATTATCAAGCTGTTGTCAGGATTCTGAGATATATAAAGGAGACTCTGAAGTATGGAGTATTATTTCCCTCTGGAAGGAAGTCAGAACCTAAGCTAGTAGGCTATTCTGATTCTGACTGGTGTGGAGATAGAGTTGATAGAAGAAGCAATTCTAGCTATCTGTTTAAGTTTTTGGGAGGTCCTATTTCTTGGATTTCCAAGAAACAACCTGTTGTGGCTCTGTCAACATATGAAGCTGAGTACATTGCAAGAGTTGTAGCTGCATGTCAAGCTGTTTGACTTATAAACCTTTTGGAGGATTTGAAAATCGTGATAGAGAAACCTCTGAAGTTGTGATTGATAACAAGTCTGCAATCAACCTTGCTAAGAATCCAGTGTTGCATGGAAGAATCAAGCATATTGAGACAAAATATCATTTTCTCAGAAGTCAAGTACAAAAGGGAGAGTTAGAAGTTCTGCACTACAGCACTCAGAAACCGTTAGCAGACATTCTAACAAAAGCTATAAAAGCTGACCAATTCCTTCACTTGAGAAATGGAATTGGTGTTGTCAGCTTTGATGAATATGAATTAAGGGATGGTGTTGTGAATAATTCATGTTAGAAGGACACTTTAGTAATTATTAGGATAATTTAGTATTTGTTATTTTACTATTATTATCATATATCTTTAATTTCTTAAGAATAGGGTTAGGGTTTGTTTTTAGTTTGTTACTATTTTGTCTTATAAATAGGTACTTCTATTTCATTAGTTTTATCAATTCAATTAAATACAATTATTCCTTGTTTTTACTCTCTCTCTTATTTCCATCATTGTTATCTTCTACCCTTGTGCCCTAACACCACCATCCTTATCTTTATCATCACCCACTACAACTTCATAAAATAAAATGCAAGAAAGTCACAACCATATATTTTATGTAGCCAAACAAACCACATATTAATGAAATAAATCAATTAGAAACTGTGAATCCAATTGCGAGTGCAAGTAAAGCCTCCACATTTTCCGACAATAAGCGACTTCTATACTTGATAAGAATGATAGAACCAATACTAAAAGTTGATTCAGATGCAACAGTAGTGATAGGAATTCCTAGCAAATCTCGAGCCATTAAAGATAAGTCTTTAAATTGATACCTATTCTCCTTCCACCATTGAAGAACATTCAAGTCATCATAATTTTGATAAGTAGAATCCAAGTTAGGCTCCTCCAAATTAACATCAAGTTGAGACTTTCCTATTTGAGTTGCAAGTTGTTGATTGTGTTCTTTTAATGCCTATGAAATTATCAAATTTAAAAATCAAGCCCACTCCAAATAACAAATAGACCAACACAAAACAATAACATTCAAACAATATTATTGAAAAGGATATTTAAAGTATAAAAATTTAGTCTGAAATAAAAAAAATATATGTAGAATGTATGGAGCAAAATCAAATGATACATAAAATTTGATAAACATACAAAAATATATTTCAATAAAATATACAATATAATAATTAAAAAAACATTTTCAGTGCATATTGTATTAATAAAATATCAGAGAATACAAGATTAATAATATAAGGGATGATTATTATTATTTGGGCCCAATAAATTATTGATATATTATATAATGTGTTGCTATTGTATTGGGGAAGACGCATAATTGGAGTTGTCCAATAGTAAAACCTAAACGATTTACTTTGCCCAGACATTGTATGTTTTACCAAAACAATCCACGAAAAGGTTGCTACAGTAGAAGATGGGAAGATATGTTTAATGTATTTGAGTTGTGCGATTGAGTTGGAATGACAAAGTTTGTTCAATATTGATATTATTGGAGAGGTAAATATGTTTTCGTTAATATTTAATATTTTAATCAATAACTTCATACTTCCGTTAATGTTTAATAGTTTGAAAAATAATTTCATATTCGAGTTAATATTCAATATTTTGATAAGTAACTTTAAATTTTCATTAATATATGATATTTTGATAATAACTTTATGTTTCCGTTAATATTCAATATTTTGATTAGTAACTTTATGTTACCATAATATCCAATAGTTTCATCATTAACGTCATGTTCCCGTTAATATTCAATAGTTTGATTAATAATTTCATGTTGCAGTTAATATTATTGGGATACATGCGTTATATTTCACCCTCTTATTTTTCTTAATACTGATATTATTGCAAAGGAAAATATAATTAAAAAAATAATTTTAAATAAAAATAAAAAATGGCTTGATTTATAGTAATTTATTTATATATTAAAAAAAAGTTAGGTAGAATAAATTTTTTTAACTTAGTTGTATAAAAATAAAACTGAGGCTTATACAACAAACTTAACAAAACTTTGATAACTTCATGTTCCCGTTAATATTTAATATTTTTATTTGTAATTTTATGTTCTCTTTAATATTTTAAAAAATTACCAGTAACTTAATGTTTCCGTTAATATTCAAGTAGCATTTGTGTTCTCGTTATAGTATCCAGATCAATGTCATTTTCCGACTCTTCAGAAGTTTCAGCTTCTGACTCTTCTTCAGAAGTTTCAACTTATGACTCTTCCTCAGAAGTTTCAACTTATGACTCTTCTTCAGAAGTTTCAACTTCTGACTCTTCTTCAGAAGTTATCTCTACATCAAAAGTTGGTTGGAATTTACTCCAATCCCAAACTTCTTACTCTTTCACAAATATTATAAAAAAAAATTATTTTCACTTTTTTTTTCGAGAATATAATTTTGTTTCCAAAAAAAAAATGTTTCAGTTCATTTATTTATAAGAAACATTTATTTACAATAACAAACATTAATTTACAGAAACTTAATTTCTTAAACATTCTTAATAAACATACTCTCCCCATAATAGTACAATATGTTCCTTCACTTTATTATATTCTGATTTAACATGTTATTTTCAATATCACTTAATACCAGTTCCTCCTTCAAAATCATGACCACCACCAGAGATTGGACTACCTTTAGAAGCTCCTCCTTCAGAAGGTCCACATTTAGAGTCATAATTACCACCAAAAATTTGATCACCTGCAGAACCTACATCTTCAGAGTTTTCCCTTCCAGAAGCATGATCACCAACAAATTCTTGATTTAAAAGCTTCTCCTTCAAAAGGTCCACCTTTATAGTATCCAGATTCAATGTCATTTTTCGACTCTTCAGAAGTTTCAGCTTATGACTCTTCTTTAGAAGTTTCAACTTCTGACTCTTCTTCAAAAGTTTCAACTTATGACTCTTCCTCATAAGTTTCAACTTTTGACTCTTCTTCAGAAGTTTCAACTTCTGACTCTTCTTGAGAAGTTTCAACTTCTGACTCGTCTTGAGAAGTTTCAAATTCTGACTCGTCTTGAGAAGTTTCAACTTATGACTCTTCTTTAAAAGTTTCAACTTCTGACTCTTCTTCAAAAGTTTCAACTTCTGACTCTTCTTCAAAAGTTTCAACTTCAGAATCTTCTTCAGAAGTTTCAACTTCGGACTCTTTCTTCAGTAGTTATCTCTACATCAGAAGTTGGTTGGGACTCACTCCAATCCCAAACTTCTAAGTCTTTCACAAATATTATAAAAAAAAATTATTTTCACATTTTTTTTCGAGAATATAATTTTTTTTCCAAAAATAAATGTTTCAATGCATTTATTTATAAGAAACATTTATTTACAATAACATTAATTTACAGAAACTTAATTTCTTAAACCTTCTTAATAAACATACCCTCCCCATAATAGTACAATATGTTCCTTCACTTTATTATATTCTGATTTAACATGTTATTTCCAATATCACTTTATACCAGTTCCTCATTCTGAATCATGAACACCACCAGAGACTGGACTACCTTTAGAAGCTTCGCCTTTAGAAGGTCCACCTTTAGAGTCATGATTACCACCAAAAATTTGATCACCTCCAGAAGCTTATCCTCTAGAATCTACGTCTTCTAGAAGCATGATCACCACCAGATTCTTGACCACTACCTTTAGAATCTCCTCCTTCAGAAGATCCACCTTTATAGTATCCAGATTCGATGTGATTTTCTGACTCTTCAGAAGTTTCAACTTCTGACTCTTGTTCAGAACTTATCTCTACATCAGAAGTTGGTTGGGACTTACTCTAATCCTAAACTTCTGACTCTTTCACAAATATTATTAAAAAAAATATTTTCACTTTTTTTTTTCGAGAATATAATTTTTTTTCCAAAAAAAAATGTTTCAGTACATTTATTTAGTTCTCTACAATCAAAGAAGCAAAGACAATATCAATAAATCAGAAGAAAAATTTAACAAATAAGCAACTTCAACTTTTCATGCTACAGTGCACAGAGACATAATAACAACATCATTCTAAGCATCTTTTTGTGTAGGAGAGTAAACCTCATCACGACTCACCTAGCTCAGCGCATGTTTTTGCCTCTGGCTTATAATGACAAATATCTGCATTTGGGCCAACTACAAAAATAGTAGGGAAACTCAATGCTTTGAAATTCTGAAAACATATTAGATAAAACAGTTAGAATCGAAAATAGATTAGATAAAACTGCAGAGTTTTTACATGCCCAAATAGTCCAGAGTGTTAGCAGTAAGTTTAACAGCATTGCAACTACTTGAATTCCATGTCACCTGCAGTAAACTGAAAATTATTAAAGAATGAAAATTTTATACCAAATCTCACCCCTCAAAAAGGTTAACAACAATCACATATGTATGTTACCTATAACTCTTGTAAGGGTTTAAACTGCCATTTACTCTTCCTGCAATAAAACCACCAGGTTTTGAAATTCTTTCCTTATCAATCTCAAGATCAGGCTTGTGGTCTTTACTCAAATTATATGCATGTAGAAAAGAGAAGTAGTTATATAATGTGTGTAGTTATGCAAAAGATCTGTAATTTCGATAAAACTAAGAAATGTAGTCGGCCTGAGAGAGACTAATCAATTTGACTCATAAAATTGAGAGGCACACATTTGTTTCCAATGTGCAACATTTCAAAACAACACTTTATGTTTATCTGTATATGCATTTGTGTAATACTGTCTGTATACATCTATGTTAGCAGTAAGCATAATAAACATTAAAGAACTTCCATTCTAGAATTACCTGTCTGAGATATTACATAACGTGTATCACCAGCATTTTCCATGAGAAGTTGATTGTTTCTAATAACTGCAAGATAGGTTGTACACAAAAACAAAATTATAGTCAGTACTTTTAGAATATACCGCTAATCACTGCATCTTTAACGCCATAACGGAAGCAATTACATATATGTAATTCTGCAACCACAATACTTGTAATATGACAACCACAATGCTTGAAATCCATGACTTCAACGACAACACTCACAATTGATTGCTTGACCCAAACTTTAGTTTCTCACAATTAATAGTCGCACATGTTGAGACATGCCTGCTGATTCAAACACCATCGAGATAAACAAAACTAGAACTATTTTAAAATAGAAATTCAAAGACCCATCATCCATATGAGATGAAATCATTAAAACCTAATAGTTATTAAAGCACCATAAGATCAAACTAATTGGAAAAGATGAATACCTGAGCATTAATTTCAGAAGTTGATTTAGGAACAAAAGAACATTATAATTTCAGAAGTTGTTTCAGAAGTTGATTTTGGAAGAGCAATAGATGGAGAAGGTTATGGGGAGAGAAAGAGCGGTTGGTTTGCAAGAGATATATTGGAAGAAAGGAAAAGTGGGAAAATCGTAACCGATGCAGAACATGGTGTCGGTGGAAGAGAAAAAAATTGGGGTTTTCACTAAAACATAGTGCTTAAACATTAGCAAGTCACGTGCTTAAACATTAGATAGATAGATTCCGACCCACAAATAGCATAAATATATATATATATATATATATATATATATATATATATATATATATATATATATATATATATATATATATATATGTGTGTGTGTGTGTGTGTGTGTGTGTGTGTGTGTGTGTGTGGAGGGATCAAATTACACCCGAAGAGTTACACCATGAGTTACACTCGCTCAAAAACGTTACTTCGGATTAATATTTTTTAAAATCAACCGTTGTATTGAAACATAACATCATATAGAATATACCTATAAAGTTTCAGATTAATCTATAATGGTTTACTATACGATAAAGATATCCAAAAATTAACGTCAAAATGAACGTTCATATAACGTTAATTTTGATGTAGTTCATTGACATAGTAAATCATTATAGATTAGTCTCAAACTTTATAGGAATGATCTATATGATAGTATGTTCAATCCAACGATCGATTTTAAAAATATTAATCAAGGTAACGTTTTTGCGATGTAACTGGTGTCTCTTGTGTAATTTGATCTCTATATATATATATATATATATATATATATATATATATATATATATATATATATATATATATATATATATATATATATATATATATATATATATATATACCACATGAATTTCTTACAAACTGAACCCTAACCCTACTAAAAATTCTAAAACCATCGGTTGACACTCAACATCACCACATGAATCTCCAATGGATGCCCCCTCTCATCATGTCTCCAATCAATACTTTCAAAGTGTGTGATTAAGAAATTCCACTCTCTTGCATCTGATCCCACCTTTGTCAAATTGCATCTTCATAGATCTGCACAAAATCAAGACGTCACATTTGTATACACCTCTCAAACCGATGCTGCCATCTTCACAGTTTTTCCCATGTCCGAGAATCCTCCAATTTGTTTCACGCTTCCAAGTAATCCTTACTATCAACTCAATTCCAACGATTTTCTCTATATTGTTGGTTCGTGTAATGGATTACTCTGCTTGGTTCATGATATTGGTGGTAGCAGTACATACAAGTTGCTTTGTTTCTGGAACCCTGCAACGAGGATATTATCAGATAAATTACGGTTCCAAGGCTTGTTTAAATTTGACTTTTGGTTATGATAGTTCAACAAACACTTATAAACTGGTGCATTTCATTCATAATAGTACCCACGTAAAAGTTCTCAATTTGGGAGATAATGTCCGGAGAAATATTCAAAATTCTCCTATATCTAATCCTTTCCAAATGCATTTTGTGCACATGAGTGGTAGTGTTATTTGGTTGGCAATATGCAATTACCCATGTTTCCTTCCTTATAACTGCAAGGTTATTACTATGAAACAATTTGCGGTTATTTCACTGGATTTGGGCACGGAGACACATACTAGGTTGTCTCTTCCCCAAGGTTTCATAGAAGTGCCATTTGTTAAACCACGTCTAAGTGTGTTAAATGACTCTCTTTCATGATTTCAAAAAAACTCATTTTATAATATGGCAAATGAAGAAATTTGGAGTTGCAGAGTCTTGGACACAATTCTTTAAAATTAGATATCATGATCTTCAAATATATAAGGACTTGCAGTTGCCGTTATTGCCATTATGCGTGTCTGAGAAGAGTGATACTCTTTTATTGACAAACCCATAACACTGCAATTCTCTATAATGGGAGATACAACACAGCAGAATGTATCCATAAACCTTGGAAGTACCGTACCCATTATTACACTGAAAATTTGGTTTCATTTCACTGAAAGTAAGTTTCTATTAGATGACTTATTTATTTGAATTTAATTTACTTGTGAGATCATTTCTCATGATGATAACTTTTTTATAACATAACCTCTGTGGTGTAGGCTTGTATTCATGGCAGCATTGTTGAAGGTTTTTGCAGCAAACTTCAACTATGATAAGCTCCTCGCCAAGCATATTGATTAATGGAAATTTGTTCTCTTTCTTTATTTTTGTATTATTTATGCGTATATACAAAGTTATTTTGTTTCAATTTAATTCTCTGAAACACGTTCATAATTCTACCTCGATTCATGCTATAGATGGAGAGGAAACAACTAAAACTAAAATATGTCGATGCATCTATATGTTTATATTTTTCTAAAGCATTAAAATACGCCATTTTGTTTATTGTTAACAAATAATGAGCTTGCCTCTGTGGCTAGCTTAATGAGGCCACTTTTTGTTTATAGAATACAGAAGTCATCTTCTTTGTTACCGCATGTCTTTCTTTACATTAAAATTCAACACCGTATCCTTACGCTCACTCAAATACAATTTAGGAGTATGAACTATTTGTGTCAAAAAGAAGAAAAAGTATTTATTAATCATGATAAAAAGACAAAAACCGTATAAATTTCGGCGTAAGTGTCGCAATTAATTTTAAGAATATCATTTCTCATGCTCTTATAGGTAACGTTCTATTAGGAAAATATTATTATCACGTACACACAGTGGCAGAGCCAAAAAAATTATAAAGCTCGGGCAAAAAATTTAAAGACTGAAAATTCACAATTATAAAATATAAGCATAAAATTTAAAGATCGAAAATTCACAATTATAAAGCTCAGACAAAATTTATATTGTATATAACAAAAAAATATTTGACCATTTTTCAATTATAAAGTCTGAACAAAAAATTTAAAGATCGAAATTGATATTATATATAATAAAAAAATTTGGCCTTTTTTTCTCTTTTAATTTATTTTTTAATTTTTAGTATTTTCTTTTGCTTTTTAACACAAAAAAATTGAGAGCTAACACAAAAAAAATTGAGAGCATGGGCAGTAGCCCTAGGTCGCCGTAGGTTAGAACCGCCACTGCGTACACATCTTATATGTGTCTAATCTTATAATGTGGAACATAAACTATTGATGGAACAAAAAATAAGAGAAACAAATTGATGGAATAAGAAGCTGTAGGGGAAATGAGACATTCTTCGCTGTACACTACCATAACTAATAGTAGTCTGTATTTGAGGAAACAAATATTTAAACATGTGAAAATGATCACACAAGTAAATAAATTTCAGACAAGTAAATTGTTGTGGAGGAACTTAAACTTACATTCAACAATAGGAAACCAAGCTCTCAACATAATTCTCACACCACCAAGGTATATCAAATTTCTCTATTCTATTATCTCTCAAGTTATAGAGAATCGCTTGTCGTGTAAGTATGGTTATCAATAATATTGTACCATTCTTCTCCGAAAGGCATAGTGGCAGCAAACGAAAGTCCTCAACTGGGAAGCCCTCGACTGGAAAGCTATAGTTTAGCCGAAGTTGAAGATTATGATAACTAATTTTAAAGATTTGAGTCCAAGAATCAGAATCTCCATATTCCTTCATCTGCCATATAACAAAATGAGTTTGTCTGAAATCATGAGAAAAACAAAGACAATCTTCTAACACGCTTAAATTCGGTGCAATAAATGGCACTTCATTAAAACCCCGAGGAAGATAGAGCCCAAAAAGAACCTCCGTCTCCAAATCAATTGAAATAATCAGAAACTCCTTCGTAGTAGTAATCCTCTTGTAATCATAACCATAATCACTTACATATGAACTATTAATTTCCAACCAAAAAACACTACCACTCATGTACACAGCCGAGTTAGAATAATTTACATATGAATTTGGAATATCTCTCCATGCATTATCCTGCAAGCTGAAAACCCTAACATTTCTTCTCGTTAAAGCGACCACCTTATATGTGTTGGTTGATTTATGGCAACCAAACGTGAGATGAAAATAGAAAACTACATTGTCATTACAAAGTAAACCTAACCTTTCTGATATTGTTCCGGTGGCCGGGTTCCAAAACCGAAACCACATCTCGCTGTTACCATTGACGTAAGAACAGCCTACCAAACATAGCAAACCATTGCATGAACCAACTAACTCTTCATCTACCAATTGAAATTTGGGAAGTGTGGAAATTTTTGGAGGGTTCAGGAACAAAGGAATAACAATGAATGATACAACACTATTGACATTAAAGGATACGAGCGTGAAGTTTGCTTTTTGTGAAGATCGATGAAGGTGTAATTTGACGAAGGAGGGATTGGGAATGAGGGAATTCCATGATTTACAGACGCATCTGAATCGGAGAAGTGGTTTTACGGTAAGACATGATAATACTTCTGTAATGAGTTCGTTGGGAATGAATAGCGCTGACGGCTTCTGCGACTGAGATGGAGTAAGGAGACTCATTTGAGGGTTTCCAGAGAGTTGAAAGTTTGAACCCTAATAATAACACAATATAAATATATAATGTCAATACTTCTATTTGTTTTTGAAAATTTATCACTTTTTTCATTTATAAATTACATTTTTAATTCTACAAATTTCAATGCAATCAAACTTTTAACTAACAATTTTAAATTTGCGTAAACTTTTTAATAAAAGACTATATAGCCTTTGTTTTGTTTTTTTAAAAGAAAATATAGCCTTAGTAAAAATAATCTTTTCATGCAATCAAACTTTTAACAATTTTAAATTTCCTTAAATTTTTTAATAAAAAACTATTTAGAACTTTAACCGCCGCCGCCAGCTAAAACTCATCCCACAAAAGCTCGTTTCCCACTAAAATTTGCTACGCTAAAGTCCGCCGCCTGCTAAAACCTGCTGTACATACCCGTTCAGTCTGTTTTGCCTTAAACTCCTATTTTTTAAAGTTAATTCTAGTCATTTCAATTTTTAATGGTTTTATTTTATATTTTTATTTGTGAATATATGCAATATTTTAAAATAAAATAAGTGAAAAATCTAATCAAAATATAGAAAAAAAATTATTAATTTATTAAAAAATAAAAAATAATAATAAAACAGACGGTCAAATCCGCCGTCCGTCAATCCGCCAATTTGACAGAACGAACTTGATTTTTATGTCTATTACATTTGGCGAATTTCACCACCCACTTCTTTACATAGTTACATATATTTATGAATTGTTTGTTATTTTAAATATCAGCAGTGTTATATCAAAGCGAATATTTTCTTGATGAAAAATCCACGAACAATATACTCTTTGCTTTTATAATAGTATTAATCTAATTTGTAATATAAGATATTTTTACATATACTACTGAATTTTCTTATCAATCAGATAACCACTTGTTCCCATTTTTTCAACAATTTCTAATTCAACGTAGAATTAAAAAAACTACTAAATAATGCTCCCAGACATGTGAAAACTCACTCACATATGGGTGGTGAGTATTGAAGTGGGTCCACTTTTTAAGAAAAATATAATAACTTATGAAAAGTCAAATGGTTGTCATGGAAGAAAACTAAAGTTTAATAAAAACAAAAAATTTCATAGTATAGAAGCTAAACTGGTCGCTCAGTCGTGGTCGCTCGGGATAAAAAATTTCGCTATATCAAGCATTTCTCTTTAAATATATGTATAAATTTATTTGATGAGTTGATTAAGTTGATATATATGATAAAGATAGTGATGTTAGATTTGTGTAAAATATTTTAAATTTTTTTAAATAAAATTTGTATGATTTTATTGTGGATAATATGTTGATTTAGTTTATATTGATATAGTTTTATTATGTACAAATAGTTTTTTTTTTGTTTTTTCAGAAATAAATAGTAAATAATATTATTAATTTAGTTTATTATTTTCTTTAACAGATTTGTTATATACTATTTAAAATATTAAAAAAATATTTTCAAAAATGTAATATTATTAAAACGAAAATAAATATAAATATGAATAATATATTTTAATAACTGAATATTGGCTTTTTAAAAATAAAAAACTTTTTCTTTTAAACCGAAAAATATTAGTTTTTAAAACAGAATATTATTATTAATATTATTTTATTTTATTTTAGAAAACATAATATTATTATTATTATTATTATTAAAATTCTAGTGCAACAACAGACTCAGATGTTCTATTAGGATGTCGAGGCATATGATCTGACATTAAAATAAACAGACAAGGTAGAGTAATAAAATAGTGCAGGAAACATAAAGAACGCATCAGGATTGTTAAACCAGTTCGGTTCAAACCAACCTACATCTGGGGGATACCAAGTCAGGAAAAAGACTCTACTACCAGTAGTATTATTTTATGTAAACAACCTCTGGTTTACGGATAAACAACCTCTGGTTTACCTAATCACTACCCAATGAAACCTTTATCTTAGAAGACCATCTAAGACAAGAGAACCTCTCCTCACTCCCTAGTGATACCTTATTGTTGCAAACTGATAAGTACCAAAATGTAGTTATTTTGTATATATGTTTTGTGGCACTTATCTGTTCTTTTGTTGTTAATATCGTTGAATAACCCCACTTTTTGTTGTAAATACGTTTTATTGCATTTTGTGTACATATTGTATCGTTTGATTAGTTTTGTATATTTTGCAGGTATTTGTCGCATTATTGGAGCATTGAGAATAAAGTCCAAATGGAGCTCTAAGATGCAAGTTGATCAATAAAGGAATAAGGCTAAAAGAAGAAGTCATTCCAAGTTATGTAGGAAAAGCAACAAAAGTTGTTGGACTGTCATGGATCATCGGGTGATGGCCAAGCGAGGGCCATCGCGTCTACATCGTTGGACGACGTTGGAGCAAGAGGAGAGGCCAGTTTTTCCAAAATCTGCTGGAGTGCTTCGTAGCTGGGTCGCTGGGCGAGGAAAAGTTGTGTCGCCGGGTGAAGCTAACCGTCTCGGGCGACGGTAGATATTTGTTACAAGTTGAGGACGTGGCTCAATCTGAGCCAAGTTAATAAGGCCGCCGTTGGGCTAAGCGTTTTAGGCATTGGGCGACGCCGTAGAAATAGAATTTTGTTTATGTTTCCATTTCATTTGTTAAGTTATGGTTTTTTGGGTGGATTTTTGCTCCCAAATTCCATCACTTTAAACTTTTTGGTAGTTTAGCTTAAAAAACAACAATAGGGCTTTGCTTATGGATGATTGGAGGTGGATTGCTCTTTGATGGGCTCTGACAAACCGGTGTAAATCAGTGGTTTATCTCTTCTCCTCTCTATGTATTGCTCTATTTGTTGGGTATTGTATGTATATTTACTCTGAACATATGTATATTTGTCGCCCTTGGCGTTGTATAAAGCTTGCTTTATGAATATTTGTTGGTGATTGTCTTAGGTTTTTACTTTGTATTAGAGATTTGAGCTTTGCTAGACATAAATTGCTTGGATTCTTACCTAGGATGATTATTTGTTAGTTTCTGAATGCTAGAAATAGGTTTAGAGCTGACATTTACTTAGAGTATCTGTGATTAATGCCTTTGTGTCAGGAGTTTCAAGCTAGACATAATCGTTACGAGTGACACAGTTGACTTCTGTGTAGTTAAGGTAGGCCAGACATGGCTATCAAGGTGATGTGGTTGAATTCTCAATTTGGGTTAGAAATAACTTAGGTTGTGAGAGGGTATATGATAACACGGACGAGTATCGTAGGATGGGTATAACTAGACGGTAGATTTAAGTCTGTGATGGGTAATATGCATTCGTTATAGACAAGTTGTCTATCCTTTATAGTTTTTGTTCATTTACATTTCTATTTTGTCTTTTCCATACAACCCATTTAACCCCAAACTCATTAATGAAAATTATCGAACGGCGAATCAATAACCAATCTTTGTGGACATGATACGATATAACCTATATATCACCCGGTAAAAATAAATACTTTACTTTTTGTTTGCCGCTTAAATACCGCAGCAACACAAACCACTACAACAATAACAACCTATTTGAAGAACACCTCTTCAAATAACAAAAATAGTCAAAAACTTTTGACACACATACTTGGAGTTATTTAACAGTTTCCTCCAAGAACACAACTCAACTCATTGCTTCACAACTTCTGAGTGAGTACAACTATCCTCTTCCCTACGGGTTTTGAGGTACAAATCAGTAACCATGTCATAATCCGGGTGGTTCACACACGACTAACCCTAATGATTATATCTTTCTATATTTGGCTAGCTTCTTAAAACTAGGTTACAAAGTCCTTATTTATAACCTATCACCCAACTAGATTTGTGCCTTGATCGCGACTTTATCGTCTATTATAATCGGGAGACTGCAAGTATACAGCCCTATCGCGTAGTTTTAAAAGATATCGAACCTAAGGGACTATAAATCGAACTAACGTAACCTAAACTACTGTGTGAAGCTATAGCTATCAAATAAATAATTTGGGGGAATTTTTGGGTAATTAAACTTAATCTAATTGAAATAATGATAAGCGAATATCGGTATGTCCTTCATTAATCCTAGAGAATCCGGCTTTCCACTGGCTTATTTTCTCAAAATGACAATAGTCCTTTTTTCAGCAAACAGTATTTATTTAAAAATCTTATCTCAAACTTTCGCTCTGTTGAATTGGATTATAACTTTAAACTCTAATGTATGCTCTCGCTATCCCATTGATTTTAAAATTAATTTTTGAAAATAAATAAAGTTTAATCGGTTTGAAACGCTTTCGCAGTCTTTAAAAACAATACCTAGTATCCATTATCCGGTTTTAAACCTCAAACTCTCGCTCTATTGGTTTCTAACCTTAGTCCAGTTTATTAACCTCAAACTTTCGCTCTGTTGGTTTCTAAGCTTTTTTTTTTAATAAATCAAATTGGATATCTAAATCATAAAAAGTGTTTATTTTATAAAATATAATTAAGCCTGTTTGTTCCGGATCCTTTCAGTTTAACTTGTTACATACCGATATCAAATAAATTTAGCCAGACATATTTATAAAAACAGACATGAATAAATTAAAGAATTCAACATGCATAAATAATTCCATAGCCAGATAAATTAATCTCATGCAAATAGTTAATTAATTAAATTAAAGCAATTTAAATAAGAAACCTGAAATAATTAAAATGCTAGAAATAATCTTGATTCTTCAAAGTAACTGGTACAAAGTCTTGATTCTTCAATGGAAATTAAAACAATAACTTGGAAAGAAAATAACTAGACTGGGACATGAAAGAAAAAGGAAAATTAAACTAAGAACAATACTGGAAACAAGAAAACTGCTTGAATTCTGAATTACAAAAGAATGCTGAAAAATAATTTGAAAACTGTAAAAACGAAGTGAAAAAACGGAGGAACCCTTGGAATGTCTCGTTGATCTCTATTTATACTTGTAAATAGTAACTGCTTCCTTTCCTATATTTTCGTCCAAGTTGACCGAGAAAATCTGAATCTCACAAGACGTGCGTCCCCATATTTTTCTCATTCCAATTGCCAAATTTGAGACGGTCGTCTCATTAAGTGTTGAGGGCTTACGTGGCAAGGAGGCGGGCGACTCCCACTTATGAAGGGATCTGAGGCGGGCGCCTCAAGTGGAAGTGGGGGGTGAGACGGACGTCTCACTCGTGTTTTGGGCTTGGTCTTGGCTCGCTTGCTTTGGGCTTGAGAAACATGGCAATCTCTTATATTCTTACTCCTTCTTTTCTGCTTGCACACCCCTTTCTTCATTTCTTGCACACTTAATTAAATAATTCTTTCAAATATCTTCTCTTTGCTCAATTTGCCTGATTTAAATAAAATGTCTGAAACAATAAGAATACCAACGTAATATAGAAATAAAATGAAATAATTAAATAAAACTACTAACATTATTTACGAAAATTAAATCAAATATACTATATAAAAATGCGTTATCAAACTCCCCTGTACTTCAACCATTGCTTGTCCTCAAGCAAAAAGTAAAATGAAAATTTCTGAAGCACAGTCGAACACAAATATAAGAACACACATCACTTTGTACTAGGTTGCAAGTTGATTCTTTGTTGGAGAATTTAAGTTGAACTTCAACACCAAAGCTACCGTAGAAACACTAGACAACCCCATTTATGCAGACCAATTTACGTCATGTCATTATAGCTCGACCTAATACTTCCGTTTCATTTCACCCGTTTTCATTCTAGTGCAATCACATTAAGCCCTTTACCTTACACGCACGTAGTGGAGTAACCGGTTAGTGAATTTGATCTTTGTAAACCAGCTAGGAGTTCTGATAATTAATATTTGGTACTCCTTTATCCAATTACAAATTGCGGGGGATCGAACCGTAATTCGCCCTACCAAGTTCAGCACCAGGGACCACTGAACCAATTCATAATGGATTGTTTGCATAGAATTTATAATTTCCGCAACTGTTAGATTAAATGATCTGGTAAGGACCATCTAACTTAGTAAGTGCATCATCAGATAAAAACAATTTCTTTAAAAATATTTGATCAATCACTTATATTCATCGGTCCTCCACGTAGTTTGTGTTTAAGGCGGTGCCGACTGCTTAATAAACTACTCGGGGCTACTTTAAAACTAAGTTTAAAGGTGTTGGTATAATAAGTACTTAAATCAATCTAACACGTTGGGAGTTTTAAAGTGTTAGGACGATAACAATTTTGCTAAGTCGCGCTCGAATTCTTATTTAAAAATAAGCAACCTTAATACTAGTTGAATATCTCAATAAATGCGTTTTAATTTTTTCGTTATGGCTCAAGAAAAAAGGAAGAATTCGAATAAGCACTAGATTTTGCATATAAGATTAAAATTTACATAAACATGTATTTTATTGAATGGAAATTTGCAATACAGGAAAAGAAATAAAAGGAAAATACTAAAAATAGCAAAGGAAATAGAAATGAACAAAGAAATGTTCCGACTCCCCTATACTTAAAAGGAGCAATGTCCTCAATGCGATAAAAACGTAGGAGAATCAGACGGGAAGATGGTGATCACTCGTTGCTTGGAGAATTTTGTCCTCTTGTTCCTCTACCTCTAGTACGAGGTCTTCGACGCCTGTCGGAATCAGAATCATTGAGATGAAGAGCATCCGCGATGCGAGCAGTCAAAACTTCGAAGTTACGATCATTGCGGAAAGCATACTCTTGATGTTCGCATCGTAACTCTTGTTGGTTGCGCTGAATTTTCCGTTGATCATGTTGTAACTCTCGAACAAGACGTAAAGTCTCAGTTTGGTTTTGTTCCATCGCGTGGAACAGTTGATCTTGACGATTCATGTGAGCTTGCATAGCCACGAAATTTGCAGCAAAATTTTCTTGTTGTTGAGCTGCAGGTGCATAAAGAGCGAAACGCCAGTTATTGCGGATTCAGATGTCGATTTGATTAGGACAAGGTAACACTACACCGGGTATTAGACGACGGTTGATCATTAACGTGTACCGGCAATCTTGTCGAGGAGAGATGATATGGGAATCACGACAATAGATGACATTTAGCAGATTTGCGGGCATCATAAATTGTGTCAAGGACAACAGCTCATCGGAAAGGCCTAAAGCAAGAGCTAGAGAAGTGATGATTCCACCAAAGACGAATGGGTTTGTACCTGCCGCATTGACGCATGTACGAATGTGGTTGAGCAAGAAAGGTGCGGCGTTGACAGCTTGACCGTTGAGAGCAAAGAAAATGATAAATAACTCATTTTGGTTGACCTTGTGATTATTGGTCCTACCAAAAATGGTGTTAGCAAGGATGCGGTGAAAGTACCTCAAAGCGGGATTATGGATATGTGAAGCGTAGAGGTCTCGCCAACTTTCCGTGGGTTAACCGGTTAGATCATTCCATAGAGAGAAGCCGACTTGATCCCAAGAAATGTCGTTGTCATCGTCGAACGGTTTATAATGAACATTCTGACCTCGAGTGAAAAGTAAAAGCTCGACGACTCTTTCTTGATCAATAGAATATTCCTGGTTGAACATGCGAAAGTTAGCAGTGCCGGTGGTATAAGGATCGTCGGGAGGTGTAATGTAGGAGAAAGAACTAAGGAATTCAAGCACAAGTGGTTCAAAGGTGGGATAAGGGTTTGAACAGAGATTGAGTAATCCGGTGTTTGTAAGCATGAATGTGATGCTATCCGCCATTCCTAAGGTATCCAAACAACCGGAGTCTACATATTTTGTGGGGACGACCGAACGGGTATAGAATTTTATGTATTTTGCATGTTGTTGGCCATCATCGCTATCTCGGAATATAATTGTGGATAGATCAGGTGGTGGTCGGTCGGATTTCACTTGGCGTTGGTTGTTTCGTGGAGCCATAGAAGAGTATGGAATGAAGGATAGAAAGAGAGAAGATGAAATGGGTGAAAGGAAGTTTATGAGTAGTAGATGTGAAATGAGAAGGAAAATGATAGAGTATTTATAGAGAGTTTAGAGTGAAGAGGAATGAATTATAATAATGTTATGTTGGGAAATGAGGAGGGAAAGTTTGAATGAGAATTATGGTGGGAAGGTAAAAAGGAGAATATTTTGATGGAAGAGTAAATAATAGTTGAATGAGATTTAATTGTGTGAAATGAAAAAGTGAAATGGACGAAACAATGAAGACAAGGAAGACCAGAAGACACTGCACGAGACAAGGAGCATGGGACGCACGTCCTGACCAAGGAGACCACGCATGGAGGCGTGCGTCTCAAAACAAAAATGCTAGCTGAGGCGACCGTCTCGAGCATTGTGAGGCAGGTAAGGCGGGCGTCTCGAAACATGCATGGCAGGGAGATAGCAGGAGGCGTACGTCTCCAGTCTTGTGTGAGGGACAGAGGCATGCGTCTCGTGTTTGTGGTATGGCATAGATTCGATGCATCAATAGCAGAGAAAAACGCGTGGGAATCCAAATTGAATGCAGACGGACAGAATTACTAGTGCAGATTATAAATGCAGTAACGCAGGGATAGCAATAGTAACAACTATAGCAACAATATTAGTAATAGTGCAATTCAAAGAAAAAAAATGAAACAGTGATGGAATATAGTAAAATAAACTGAACTGCAACATTTTAATAATGAATAAACAGGAATTGCAATATATTGAAAATGGAAGTGCTTACAATTTAAGGATCAAATATTCGGAAAATAAAACTGGATAAAAATAACACAACGGAAAGAAATTGCAAATCCTAACTAAATTAAACTAAACTAAACTAAATAAATAAATAACTACTTAAAACTCTAGCCACTTGAAGGTCCTGCTTTAGGAGCGGAGGAGGAATGGAAATATGCAAAAACTTCTTGAAATTGTGTTGAAACAGTGTCCATAAAACTGAAGAAGTTAGCTCGCAAACTGATTAAGTCATCCCTCAAGGCCTGATGTTCCACCTGAAGAGCGTGGATGGCCGTAGCATAATCAATAGGAGGAGCCTAATGCATGATAGTATCTGGTGCAACGGACTGAGCGGTGGAAGCATGCTGAGGAGGGTCTATGTCATTATAACCGGGAGGAGCAGTAGGATCTTCCTCGGAATCCTCTAAAATCTCATAATCTTGTGGAGTCTCAGGAGTGTTGGGTTGAGCAGGGGGCTGATCAAGACCATATAGCCAATTGGCTCTATTGTGCACACTCGTAGCAGGGTTAGGCAAGGTAAACAAATCCATAACTTGATTATTAATCAACAGGGTAAACTGAGTAGGGCCAAGGTCACCAATCATGCTAGTGTTGAAGCAAAACTGGATGGTCATGCAAGTAATACCACTAAAAGCATTCAGATTCCTAAAAGGCTGTCTGAGGCCAACAACATTAGCAATCATAGTCACAAGCCCTCCCATCCGAATGGGTGCATGGTCAGTATCAACAAGATCCACAAAAGTACGCAACATATAAGTGATCGCATTAACCGGGCGGTTCTGCGAAGCACAAAACATGATAAAGAGCTCATCTCTAGATACAGTAGTGACATTCTGGGGCTTTCCAAAAATAGTGTGGGCCAGAATCTTGTGGAAATACCTGAAAGCAGGGTTATGGATGTTTTCTGATACAAAGTCAGCTGGTTCAGGGTTAAGAATTCCAGAAATAGATCCCCAAAAATTATCAAGCTCTCTAAAACCAAGTTGATCCTCCTGAGTTTCATGGTAAACTCCTATTCCATTAGGAAATCCTAGAAGCTCACCCAGTTCCTTGTGATTAAACTTGAAATTAATACCAAAAAGTCTGAAAATAATAAGTCCACGGCGTTGAGCTAACCCATGAGTAGGAATGTAAGTTAGAGAGCTGAGGAACTCCAAAGTGAGGTTTCGATAAGTAGCATAGCAAGTCATAAGGCGCGAATTATCCCATACGATTTGATTTAGCAGAAAAAGCACACTATCACGAATACCAAGAGCAGTCATAGTACCATGATGAGGGTAGATAGTCGGAAACATCTCACGCCTGGATAAAACTCCATATTTGCACCCCTGATTTCTTCCTCTGAATGAGACTTGCATGTTATCAACTCGAGACATGGTGGAAAGAGAAATAAGCAGCTAGAAAAATCCTGAAGAGTAGAGAAATAAAAGAAGATCAGCATTGGCCAAATGTCGATAAGAAGAAAAACATAGAATAGAAAGAAATAAGATAAAGAAGAATATAGAAAAACAATGAGAAGAAAATAGATAAGATAGGAAATAGTTTTTTTATATATTTTTCAAAAAAATAGAATAAAGAAGAAATGAAATAAAATAAAATAGAAGGAAATATAAAAACGGTGGGTTGTCTCCCACAAAGCGCTTTGTTTTATGTCATAAGCTCGACAAACACAACTAAGGGTTAGTCTTTTAATCGAGCGTGTGGCTCGTCTAGATTTACCGTTTGAGAATTTTCCTCGATTTTGGTAAGATGGTAATGTTTTAAACGCTTCCCGTTTACTACAAACGGTTCAATCGATGGTCCCTTAATTTCTATTGCACCACTTGGATAAACTCGAGTAATTTCAAAAGGTCCCGACCACCTAGATCGTAATTTTCCAGGAAATAATTTTAATCTTGAGTTAAATAGTAATCATGTCACCTATGTTCTTTGTAAATCCTAGCATTTTCATACGCATCCTGTCTAAGTTCTTCTAATTCATTTATATCAAGGATACGTTTCTCACCGGCGTTCGTATAACTTATGTTCAAATTTTTAATGGCCCAATAAGCCTTATGTTCTAATTCAACTGGAAGGTGGCACGACTTACCATAAATAAGCTTAAAAGGAGTAGTACCGATGGGAGTCTTATAGACAGTTCTATATGCCCATAAAGCTTCATGAAGTTTAAAGGACCAATCCTTTATGGATGTAGCAACAGTCTTTTCAAGGATTTGCTTGATCTCGCGGTTTGAAACTTCAACTTGAACGCTAGTTTGAGGATGGTAAGGTGTAGCTACGCGGTGTCGAACTCCATATTTCCCTAATAATTTTTCGAAGATCTTGGAAATGAAATGAGAGCCACCATCGCTTATAACGAGTCTGGGTACACCAAACCTTGGGAAGATTATGTTCTTGAAAAGCTTAAGTACTACTCGGGTGTCGTTTGTTGGGGAAGCTATAGCTTCGATCCATTTTGAAACATAATCCACAGCCACGAGTATATACTTGTTACCGGAAGAGGATGAAAAGGGTCCCATGAAGTCTATTCCCCACACATCAAAGATTTCGACTTCTAAAATGCCTTTTTGTGGCATTTCGTCGCGTCTAGATATATTACCGGTGCGTTGACACCTGTCGCATTTCATGATGGTGGCATGTACGTCTTTCCATAAATTAGGCCAATAGAGGCCGGATTGTAAGATCTTCGCACATGTTTTGGATGTACTAGCGTGTCCTTCTTAAGGTGCAGAATGACAGTGTTTTATAATGCTTTCAATTTCTTCTTCTGGCACACATCAGCGGAAGATTCCATCGGGACCTCTCTTGAAAAGCAAAGGTTCATCCCAATAATATTGTTTAAGGTCATGGAAGAATTTCTTCTTCTGTTGATATGTTAGTTCAGGTGGTAGAACGCCTGCAGCGAGGTAATTCACGAAATCAGCATACCAAGGCACAAAAGAAATGACTAAGGTGGTTTCTTTAAGATTATCAGTTTCTGTGTCTTCCAATTGGGCAATGAGTCTATCGTATTGGAATTCATCATCGATCGGCACTTGTTCATGTTTGAGATTTTCTAGTCTAGAGAGATGATCTGCTACCACATTTTCAGTTCCTTTCTTATCTTTGATTTCTAAATCAAACTCTTGACAATATCCATCTCAGGAGTCTAGGTTTAGCGTCCTTTTTGGTTAGGAGATATCTAATAGCAGCATGATCAGTGTAAATGATTATTTTGGATCCTACTAAATAGGAACAGAACTTATCTAGCGCGAAGATCACTGCTAAAAATTCTTTCTCGGTTGTAGCATAATTCATTTGCGCTTCATCTAAGGTTCTACTTGCGTAATATATGACGTGGAGTCTTTTATCCTTTCGTTGTCCTAAAACAGCTCCTATGGCGTAGTCACTCGCGTCACACATTATTTCGAATGGTTCATTCCAATCTGGGGTTTGCATGATGGGCGCATATATTAATGCCTTTTTTAGTGTTTGAAACGCTTCTAAACATTTTTCGTCGAAGATGAATTCAGCGTCTTTCATTAATAATTCGGTTAGAGGTTTAGTTATCTTAGAGAAATCTTAAATGAAGCGTCGATAAAAACCGGCGTGACCTAAAAAACTTCGAATTTCTCTAACAATTTTTGGAGGTTGAAGGTTCTCAATAACTTCGATTTTAGCAGAATCCACTTCAATTCCTCTTTTAGATATAATGTGTCCTAATACAATTCCTTCTTGTACCATAAAATGGCATTTCTCCCAATTAAGCACTAGATTAACCTTCACACAACGTTCTAATACCCTTTCTAGATTTTCTAAGCATTCTTCAAAATTTTGCCCACAAACGGAAAAATCGTCCATGAAGACTTCCATGATGTTGTCTAGAAAATCAGCAAATATTGCCATCATGCATCTTGGAAATGTCGCAGGAGCATTGCATAACCCAAATGGCATTCGTCGATATGCAAAGGTGCCAAAGGGGCATGTGAAAGTTGTTTTCTCTTGGTCATCAGGATGAATAGGTATTTGAAAGAAACCTGAGTAGCCGTCCAAGAAACAGAAATGAGAATGTCTAGCTAAACGTTCTAACATCTGATCTATAAATGGTAAAGGGAAATGATCTTTTCTGGTGGCTTTGTTAAGTTTTCGATAATCAATGCACATTCTCCATCCAGATTCAACACGTTTTGTTATAATTTCTCCTTTCTCATTTTCGACCACTGTTACACCTCCTTTCTTTGGTACAACATGCACAGGGCTAACCCATTTTCTATCAGATATAGGATATATGATTCCTGCTTCTAACAATTTCATCACTTCCTTTTCCACTACCTCGCTCATAATCGAGTTTAGTCTCCTCTGGTGTTCTCTTGAAGTTTTACAATCTTCTTCTAGCATAATGCGATGCATACAGATAGAGGGACTTATTCCTTTTAGATCAATGATATTATACCCTAAGGCTGTTGGATATTTTCTCAGAATTTGTAAAAGTTTTTCAGTTTCAATTTCTCCAAGTTCTGCGTTGACTATCACTGGTCGTTCGAGTTCAGAATCTAGGAATTCATACCTTAGATTTTTAGGAAGTGTTTTAAGTTCTAGGGTTGGTTTCCTTAAACATTGTGTAGGATCTGGCGCTATAGCTAAGCATTCACTTAAATTACTATTCAGACTTTCATCGAGATTGTCTTTATTTTCAAGTTCTGCTTCTTTTCTACATTCATCGATGATATCCATAAAGTAACAAGTATCTTCAATTGCAGGTGCTTTCAGGAATTGAGAGAGGATAAATTCAATTTTCTCTTCTCCTACTTCAAAAGTAAGTTTTCCTCTTTTTACGTCTATAATTGCACCGGCTGTGGCTAAGAAAGGCCTTCCTAGGATGATTGGAGTAACTTCGTCTTCCCTTATGTCCATGATGATGAAATCAGTTGGTATATAGAATTGGCCTATGCGTACAGGAACATTCTCAAGAACTCCTGCATGATATTTAACTGACCTATCTGCTAGTTGAACGGACATTTTGGTTGGTCTTAGTTCTCCCATGTCAAGTTTCTTGCATATGGATAGCGGCATCACACTGATACTGGCTCCTAGATCACATAAAGCTTTATCTATGACAAATTTACCAATTACACAAGGAATAGAGAAACTTCCAGGATCTTTGAGTTTAGGAGGCATCGTGTTTTGAATTATCGCGCTACACTCAGTAGTAAGCATGACAGTTTCATTATCCTCAAGCTTTTCTTATTGGATAGAATTTCTTTAAGGAATTTAGCATAGGAGGGCATTTGAGTTATAGCTTCGGTAAAAGGAATTGTAACATTAAGTTGCTTCAGAAGATCCACGAATTTCTTTAATTGACCCACATTCTTAGTTTTAGCTAACCTTTGAGGGTAAGGAATATGAGGCTTATAAGGTGGTGGAGGTACGTAAGGTTCGTCCTTTTGTGTGGTATCTTCATTATTATATTTCTGATTTTCCTTTTCTGGTTTATCTTTAGTTTCAGACTGTTTAACAGAATTTTGTTGCATAGCTGGGCTATTGATTCTGGGATCTACAGGTCCATCATACTTTGTTCCGCTTCTTAAGATAACAGCATTTGCATGTCCTTTAGGATTAGGTTGAGGCTGTCCAGGAAATGAGCCAGCAGGAGCAGCATAAGCTGCTTGTTGTTGAGCTACTTGAAAGATTTGTGTTTCTAACATTTTATTATGTGTAGCTAAAGCGTCAATTTTGTTAGATAATTGTTTAATCTGCTCATTAGTGTGTAAATTCTGATTTTGAACATCTTTATTAGTTTGGGATTGGGTAGCAATGAAGTGTTCTATCATGATTTCAAGATTAGACTTCCTGGGAGCATTAGATGAATTAGGTCTATTATTAGGGTGAGTTGGAATAGCTTTTGGATAACCAGGTGGTGTAGCAGGAGCTTGTCCAGATGCGTATAACGCATTGTTACTTTTGTACGAAAAGTTAGGATGATTCTTCCAGCCAGGGTTATATGTGTTGCTGTAAGGATTTCCCTGTACGTAATTCGCTTGTTCAACTAGAACTCCTGTTAGAAGTGGGCATTCTGGAGCAGGATGTGATTGAAGACCACATAAATCGCAAGTTTGAGCAATTGCAGCTATAGTAGCTGCGGGAGCGGTGGTAAGATTCTCAAGCTTTTGGGTGAGAGCTTCCACTTTAGCGTTGACTTGATCCAGACTATTCACTTCAACCATGGCACCTTTTGTTTGAGATTTTTCTACGTTAACTCTCTCCGTTCCCCATTGATAATGGTTCTGAGCCATGCTTTCAATAAGTTATTTTGCTTCAGTATATGGTTTATTCATCAGTGCGCCACCAGCAGCAGCGTCTATAGTCAATCTCGTATTGTACAAGAGACCATTATAGAACGTGTGAATGATCAGCCATTCTTCTAAACCATGATGAGGACAAAGTCTAAGCATGTCCTTATCACGTTCCCAAGCTTCGAAGAGTGATTCATTGTCTTTCTGTCTGAAACCATTGATATTGGCTTTGAGCATAGCAGTTTTACTTGGAGGAAAATATCTAGCTAAGAAGACTTTATTCAACTCATCCGATGTGGTGATTGAGTTTGAAGGAAGAGATTGGAGCCATGCTCGAGCTCTGTCTCTTAAAGAAAAAGGAAATAGGCGCAATCGTATCGCCTCGGGGTTTACACCATTCGCTTTCACAGTGTCTGCGTACTGCACAAACACTGACAGATGCAGGTTCGGGTCGTTAGTAGGAGCTCCAGAAAAATTGGTTCTGCTGAACGGCGGAAAGAAGCGAAGGTTTCAGCTCGAAATCGTTTCGAGCGATAGTAGGAGCAGCAATACTGTTGTGAGGCTCCGCTTGAGAAGGAACTGCGTAATCCTTAAGAGGACAAGGTGGAGGAGGTGGATCAGCCATCTTCTTCAGTTCTTCAATATCCGAAAGTTTGGTCGAAGGAAGATTGTTGAGTTCACAATACTCTTGAATTCGTCTTCTTAATCTGAGATAACGCTCGATATCTTATATAGGTATATGCAAAGGACCGCCTTGAGAGCGAGTATTTGGCATACACAAAGGGAAAAGAAATAGTTGCTATAGTCTATACTTCGTAATAATAAAATTACGATATCGACTTAAATAGTTCCCGACAACGGCGCCAAAAACTTGATCGCGACTTTATCGTCTATTCTAATCGGGAGACTGCAAGTATACAACCCTATCGCGTAGTTTTAAAAGATATCGAACCTAAGGGACTATAAATCGAACTAACGTATCCTAAACTACTGTGTGAAGCTATAACTATCAAATAAATAATTTGGGGGAATTTTTGGGTAATTAAACTTAATCTAATTGAAATAATGATAAGCGAATATCGGTATGTCCTTCGTTAATCCTAGAGAATTCGGCTTTCCACTGGCTTATTTTCTTAAAATGATAATAGTCCTTTTTCAGCAAACAATATTTATTTAAAAATCTTATCTCAAACTTTCGCTCTGTTGAATTGGATTATAACTTTAAACTCTAATGTATGCTCTCGCTATCCCATTGATTTTAAAATTACTTTTTGAAAATAAATAAAGTTTAATCGGTTTTAAAACGCTTTCGCAGTCTTTATAAACAATACCTAGTATCCACTATCCGATTTTAAACCTCAAACTCTCGCTCTGTTGGTTTCTAACCTTAGTCCAGTTTATTAACCTCAAACTTTCGCTCTATTGGTTTCTAAGCTTTTTTTTTAATAAATCAAATTGGATATCTAAATCAGAAAAAGTGTTTATTTTATAAAATATAATTAAGCCTGTTTGTTCCGGATCCTTTCAGTTTAACTTGTTACATACCGATATCAAATAAATTTAGCCACACATATTTATAAAAACAGACATGAATAAATTAAAGAATTCAACATGCATAAATAATTCCATAGCCAGATAAATTAATCTCATGCAAATAGTTAATTAATTAAATTAAAGCAATTTAAATAAGAAACCTGAAATAATTAAAATGTTGGAAATAATTTTGATGCTTCAAAGTAACTGGTACAAAGTCTTGATTCTTCAATGGAAATTAAAACAATAACTTGGAAAGAAAATAACTAGACTGGGACTTGAAAGAAAAAGGAAAATTAAACTAAGAACAATACGGTCGTCTCATTAAGTGTTGAGGGCTTACGTGGCAAGGAGGCGGACGACTCCCACTTATGAAGGGATCTGAGGCGGGCGCCTCAAGTGGAAGTGGGGGGTGAGACGGACGTCTCACTCGTGTTTTGGGCTTGGTCTTGGCTCGCTTGCTTTGGGCTTGAGAAACATGGCAATCTCTTATATTCTTACTCCTTCTTTTCTGCTTGCACACCCCTTTCTTCATTTCTTGCACACTTAATTAAATAATTCTTTCAAATATCTTCTCTTTGCTCAATTTGCCTGATTTAAATAAAATGCCTGAAACAATAAAAATACCAACGTAATATAGAAATAAAATGAAATAATTAAATAAAAGTACTAACATTATTTATGAAAATTAAATCAAATATACTATATAAAAATGCGTTATCATGCCTTCAAACAACCGCATATCAATTGAAACAAACTGCATAAACAAACTCTATAGAAAACAAACAATAGAAAACTTCTGCTACAATCAAGGTGTTCAATCTGATTTTTCTCCTTATCTTCTGATTGAATTTTCTAGACCTCCACATATGCCTTCACTTACACACCACATAGGATGCATAATATTCCCAGAATATTCTGCACAACTTAAAACAGAACTGTAACAACTTTCACAGTTCAGCATCATGATGTCTGATGTCTAAAGTTATGACATCTCTTTCGACATGTTGTTCCAGATGTTGATTTTACTCAACACAACATGTTTAGGCATTCCAATAGGATTTTTGCTGCATTTATCCTAATGTATATTACATTTTTGCTGCTATTGTTTGTTTTACAAAATTGATGCTAATCCTTAAAAACAAGGAACTTACAATCTCCCTCTTTGCCAAATTTTGACTAAAACAAATAAGTACAAAATATATAATAAAAAATTACATTGAAATAGCAGCAATAATTTACAATTAACAATTAAAACTTCTTCAGCAGAAATATCCCTTGTTTTCTGCACATATCTTCGGATCTTAAGTTACACGGAATGTTTGAACATCTCATTCAACATCTTCTTTTCTCTATTGAACCAACCCCAGGTGTGCAAGGTAGGAGAAGGGAGAAGACTCATTGTTGGACTACGGGATATACTACCGCCTGAGTAGCACAAGAAACATTTTAGAGGGAATTCTGAAATTTCTTTATGTAACTCAGAACACATGTAAAAAATGTGTTCATAACTCAGATCACAAGTCACAACTAAAACTCCAAGCAAGAACCTGATAAGCATATTGGTATGCTTTGTTTAGACGACACAGTAACTTGAACAAAATTTCACCCTTTCTTGTTTTAATTTCTGAGTGATACACTTTCTCTCTAAAAGAACTAGACAAACTCATCTGATAGAATATCAATAAAGTCGCCATCGAACGTCTTTTATCTCACCTAAGGAGAAAGGTAAACTTCGAGTAAACCTGAAAGGGATAAATCACGGTCTTGCAACTGAGATATCGGGTAAGGGAGTCGGTTACGCGAGGGGAAGATATTAACACCCCACATGTCTGTAGTACTCTATAGGATCCATTTCTATTTTGTATCTCATGAGTGCTTTATATCTATCGCTTAATCTCCATGTCTATGTCTAATGCTTAGTGCTAAGGGAAATTCATGTGAAAGAAAGAAAATAAACACGGGGAAAAGAAGGAAGTATTTACAAAGTTTTCTCGGTCGAGCCCCGTGACCAGATGCCTATGTATTCCCTCGTGCAATGGGAAAGTCAGAGCGTCGTAGTTCGACTCACATGTTTTGGTGGGTTTTGTATTTTTTTAATGAACAGTGCGGGTGAAGGACGTCCTTTCTAAAAAGGTTTTAAACACAAAAAGAGCCCGTAGGCAAAAAATATTTACATTGGTTGGTTTCTTTTACCTTGAAAAAGGTTTTGAACCATTATTAAGTGTTTTGATTTTCAAAAGAAACAGAAAGAAGTTTTAGTTTTAAATGCAAGTATGCGAAAAAAAGAAGAAAACATCTAAGGGAAACTAATTAGTTCTACCCTAATGTTATCATACAATGATTGATCCTAAGGTTAAGGATAAAGGGAGATTCTAACTAAGTTAGCATGCACGGATAACAATCCTAATGTCTACCTCGAATCGCTACCTAAGATAGAGTCGAGAGAATCCTAAGGAAACATATCAAAGGTTTACAACCTAAATCTACGTCTGTCTCGAATCTCTACCTAAGGTAGAGTCGAAGACGACAAAAGAGAATATGGTAAAGGTTTATAACCTAAATCTATGTATATCTCGAATCGCTACCTAAGGTAGAGTCGAAGAAGACAAAAGGGAGGAAGCAAACAAGTGCTTTGGCAGAAGCACACAAACAATGCAAAAACAAATGAAATAAATAATAAGCACGGGGAGGGTGAATAAAATAAAGACCATAGCCAAGGGTGGCACGTAACCCGAGTCAACCATGAGCTTTCTTTCTGTGGGAGTGAAGTCTATTTCCTTGGTATGGAATTACCAAGGATGAAGAGTATATGAATGCGAGTATTAGCGTATAGCGACGCGAACTCCAGAAAAAGCGTGGAGGGTCAGAATAGGGAACCCTTTTCACTACATATATGACTCGATAAAGGAAGCTTTCACGATTTTTGTGAGCTAGGATGACACAGACTGAACTGTGAGGGGGTTGGTTGTTAATCCTTTTCCGCATGCCTTTCTCATGAGGACTTAATGATGGTTCCATAATAGACTTACTACCATGAATCCCTTCCGCAAGCACAAATAATAACACACCTGCAAAATACCTACTCGAAGGTAGGGTTTTAAACACTCCAAACACAAATAGCACACAATATAAGTAATGCCTGCTACAGGGCTTTAAACAACGACTTTCGAGCCCACACTATTTTCCTACGTCTCATGGCAAGAAAAGAGATAAAGTTCCTACTTCTCATGATCTCTAGAAAGTAGTAAATGCAGGAAGATAAACCATAAGAAGTGTGATACCCAACGAATATCAATCCGTAGCAAGCAAGCAAAGCATAACTACATCGGAAAACTTCGGGTAAGCTGCCATCAACAAATCAATAAACAGAAATAACTCGATCAATATGATCTACAAAGTGCTATCATGCAATGTGAATGTAGCAGACACGTCCTCATAACAATCGGTACATCTACACAAAGGTACATATCCATACAAAATAACAGAATGTGTGTTTTTCGTTTCATAGAACACACAAAGCAAAACGCGCCTAAGACGCAAGCAAAACCATGGGCGAAGTGGTGTTTTAGTGTACCAAGATTAGGTAACTAACCAAACTATCCTCAATGTACCTTACACAAGTCAACAAACATGTCAAAAATAACTAGGAGGAGGGAATATAGTTACATACTCACATCACAAGCCACGCACATATAATGCAAAATATCCTATGAATGATATCAAAGTCGAGCCAAATCCATCACAATAACCATCAAATGACATGCTAAATATAACTAGAGATCAAGAGAAGTTGGAAATCAAATATCTACACTAAAATGGCCTAAAATGCCTTATTCAAAAAGAAATTGGGGCACGAAGTGTGACCTCCTAATAGGGGAAGCATATACACATTTTAAGGCTTACCTAAACATCTCTCTATAGTAGAGTAAAAGATTGCAAATTAATCATGCAAGAGGAACCTAGAAGAACTATAGAAGTATCGAACTAGTTCCTAAGAATTTTACCGCTAAGGACTAGCTTTGAAACTCTACTTACAACACTAAGGTAAGGTCATATCTAGCTATAAGTAAATTACAAAAAATTTCCTAAAGTTTCTAAGAAACACATGGTATCATACTCTAACAATTAATCAATTTCAATGATGAAGGAGAAACATGGTTTTAAACAACATAACATAATCAAAACTTGAGAATTAAGTAATTATTAAGTTACATTAGGTATATAACTTTACAAGTCAGTAGCTAAATCATGTTTAATGATCTTATACTAAATATACGAGAAAAATCGTGGTTAAAACAAAGCTATGCGCAAAACTAAGTCAAAACGATCTATCGCCGTTCTAAGGGTCAAAGGTCATGGTACCCTAATCATATGAATCAATTATGGATTCTAAATTATGACAACAACTACCTAAACATGTAAACATGTTAGTCAAGAGGTTCTTTGAAGGTTAGAATAAGTATTGGACATCACATGCAAAAAAAAATAAAGTGTTGTTGAAAAAGTCGTTTCTAAACATATTATCAAATGTCAATTAAAAACTAATGAAAATTAATTATTTCAAAATAAAAATAAAAAGTCAAAAATATCCTAAGATTTTAAAAAGTCAGAAACATAGTTATTTTTATTTTTTCCAAGTCGAAATAATCGAAAGTGTGAGCGAAATTGTGTTAGTTACAAAATTATGAAGTGAAAATGCAGGAGGGTGTATCAGAAATTGTTTAATTGAACTATCTCCAATTTACTGGAGCACTAGGCCTACAATATAGGGGGTACGGACGTGTGAACCTTTTAATTTTTGAGAAATAAACTCAGAAGCTGCCTGAATCTTGACGAACAGGATAACAATGACACTATGAGCGAGCTTCGTCCAAGTAATAATGAAAATCGATGAAGTGTTCCGTCGCCGCGAAAAAATGGAAGAGAAATCCGAAGAATCTTGAAACAGATTGAAGTTGGAAAGAGAATTTAGAGCTCTCAATAATGGAAGTTGAGTGTTAACATCGTGAAGTTGAAGATGATGAACGCCAGAGAGAAAGATTCTTCTATTGAGTAGTGTTCGGTTGATGTTGGCGAGAGAAGGCTGTAGCGATAGTGTGGGTGGTGTTGAGAGAGAATGAAGGTGAGTGAGGTGAAAACATGAGAAGATGGTGGTTGGGTGAGAGAGAGGGAGTTTGTTACGATGGTTGTTACGGTGGCCAATGAAGTCTGTTGCAGCGGTGAATGAAGTTTTTTGTGGTTACGTCTCAGTCATGGCGACAGAAGGTTGTTAAGGAAATGTTGGCAGTGACGAAAAGAATAGGCCGTGACGTGATTGATAAAAAAAAGAGTTGTTACGCTTTTGTTTTTCTGTTATATCGAGTAAAAATCCACCATCATGCATGCGAGTATGGTTTTTGTACGGCTAATTCGAGTAAAGAACATGTGCCTACTCCGAAAACCAATAGAATACGATGTCGAATCTATGAATGAATGCTCAACCTCGTGGCCAAATAACTTTGAATCTAAGCTTCCTCGTGCTATGATTTCAAGATCAAAATTATAGAGACAATTGGCGTGAACAACTTTCGTGTTGAAAGTTTTTCGAGCCGATGCTCGTAACACGTCTAAAAATTGCCTCGAAGTTAAGGACTTACAAGTGACACATGTAACACGGAAATTATCAGAGTAATCAACAAATGGTAAGTCACGTACGTTCAAAATTCTCATTAAGTTCCAAAAGTACTTTATTTCAAAATAATTATTCATGTAACAGAAAACTATTTAATTCAGTCTTTATGTCATTCTAGCCTCAACATCAATTCAAACTCCACCAACACATGGTCCATCACAATTTATAAAATAAATAACATAATGATAAAACAAATAAAAGGACATAACAAGTTCCCAAATTCCGTGTTACGTATCAGAGCGACTCCTAAGACTCGGTCAGGTAACACTCTCTCCAAGCACTACTCTTGTACCTGGTTATCTGTACTCCCGAGGAAGCACAAACACAACAACACAAAAAGGGTGAGAACTTCATTCAATAATTAAATGGTGAAAGATACATGCTAAGGAGTAGTTAACTCACACCACACATTCAAAACACATCAAAACAATATCAATGACCCGCATTTCACAATAATAATTCAACAATTATGTAACATCATGGAATTCAATGCAGTGTAATGCATGTGGTACCATCAAGGCTAAAGCCTTCACCATAAATCCAATTAGGCATTCCAGAGCTCAAGCTCTCACCATCCAGAGCTACATCTCTCACCATCCAGAGCTACAACTCTCACCAATAAATGTATGTCATATGATCGTGCAACACCATAATTATATAATGCCATGTGATAACCGGTTTTTTCAAAATCTGTTTTTTTAAAAACAATGAAGGCGCCACCTAATTTTTTTTGTTCATAAAGAACGAGAAAATATAGATAAAATCCACGAAGTTGGATAAGGCGGTCTACGAGACCCAAAAGATACGGATTCGGGAGTCAGTTATGTAAGGGGGAGGTATTAGCACCCCTCACATCTATCGTACTCGATGGGAATCGTTTAGTTCTAAGTGTTTGTGTTTATATTCGCTAATTTGTAAGTTATGATTGAGAAATAAAAAAGAAGAAAAGAGTTTGTTTATTATTATTTTGAGTTTGCCGCAGTTTCCACAAAACACATCATTTCCATTATGTAAGTTTAAAATGATACAAAAGAAAAATGAAAAACAACTCTTAATCTTAAAACTACGTAGACTCGTTGATTTAGTAGTAACTAAAAAAATTGAAAAATTATTGTTTGTAGTCATATATTAGTTATACATTTTATTAAAATTAATAGTTAAAAATAAAAAATCACTAATTTCACATTAACAAATTGCTTCAACAGGTCCACAGGTTGAGAACGTCAAACCCGATATCCAAACAAAAACTAAATAGATTCCTACATGTTGGGGATACCCTTAACTAGACGGGTTCAAGACTGTTATGACTCTGTTATATGAGTTGGTTCGGTTTAAGTCAGTGGATTTGCGGGTCGATCTGCATACATGAACACCCCTAAATTCATATATGGTCGATCAAATAAAGGTTCTAAAAATTGCTTCCTTTGTGATTTCAGTTCAATTAATTCATAAGATAACATGATTCCAAAATGGATTAACAACCCAATATTGAAACTAAACCACTCCTATATGTCAACCAAATCATTTCAAAATGATTATATGAAAACCAAAACATTTCAAAATGATTATACGTAACTACTATTGTTTAGGTGGGAGAGTTATAACTTGCTGCCGAGCCAAAAAAAATTAGTTCCTAGAGAATGTTGCAAATAAAATATAATTAGATTAGTCCAAAGAGCACTACCTATAATTAAATTTTCTATACAAAATTCAAACTTGATCAAGAAAAATAAATTGATAAGATACTTGCAATCATGGTTTTAAACTGTAGTTGCAGTCACGAATGTGATTGTGGCCATTGCAGTTGCTGTCATGCGCATTGCAGCAGTTACGGCGTGAATTTTAATTGGAATATATTAGAAATACACCATTGAAAAATTCTTAATGTTAATATTTTACATTACAAATTATATGGAGATAGAGTTTTTGGGTTCTCAAACTCTGAGTTATGATAAAAATATGTGAAAAAACATGAGTGAAGGTGTTTGATGCCAATTTCAATATTATCGGACATCTGATTACAAAACACACTCTACATCCTATGCGGGTGTGAGTCTACCGCATGAGTAATATTGCTTCTGCAATTGTAGTTGCGGACCACCACTACAACATTTTAACTATACAACAACGCTAAAAGACTGTTGCAAAATCAATAATAATCGTTGCCTTTACTTATAAGAACAGTTTTCGAAACGTGCTAAATTAAGGCGTTGCTTTAGCCTTTAGGAACAGTAGTTTAGGCAACAGAACGCCTTGTTCAGACTGTTATAGTTTTCTTTAGAGAATAGTATTAAACCGCAACAACTGAACTCCGTTTTAAAAACAAACCATTGCAATTGTGGTCTTTAGAGAACGACTATTTTACGGAATATAACAATGGGTTATAACCGTAGTATTTTTAAACCGTTCTAATAAATAAATATTTTGCTTGCTTCTTCAAAGGCTACACCAACGCTTTCTTTACTACAGCCAGACTTTATAACCGTTGCAAGAAATGATTTTTTTAATAAAAACGAAAACCCATTTTATTTTAGAAACCTGATAATAACATCATTCACAATTTTTTGTTTTGATATATTAATATTCAAATACAAATTTAATATCACATAGGCTGCCAACTCATCTCCAACTTCTCTAAACAGTCAGCAAACCAAACACTTGCAGTCAACCCAAAAAGGTACATGTACGGAAATAGTTCCCGATTACAAATAACACATAATTATAGAAAAACTAATAAATAGGGAAAGCATACTAGCATGATTTTCCAAACGGAATCATTGATAAGCATGATTTTCCTTTGTGGCAACTACTTCAGTTGGCTCTTATTACTATTCAGAACACAAACTTTGCTCGGCAGGACAACTTTATTAGAAATTTCTATTTCTGATTGGCTTCTAATGTTACTATTCTTACAAACACTTTGCTCAGCTCAAACATTTTCTTATAGATTTCTACTTTCGATTGCTTTCGATAGTCCACCATTTGAATGTTTGCAACATTGGTGTTTATATGATTGCTTCCTTGATTTGTTGGGTTGTCTTTTAAAGCTTTTTAACATTCGACCTTGATTTTCATCTTCCGCTTTAAATCTGTGCTAGACTTAACTTGGAAATCAAACACAAAATCATTCCGGTTTGTCATTTTCCTGCAACAAAAAGTAAAAAACAGTTACAAGGAGAAGCAGAAGGCAGAGTTTTTTACGCTTAACTACTACTACTACCATAGAGGCTACTTTTGATATACAAACAAAATGAATCTGAACTTTGGTTGCACCCATTTTGTGGAATTCAACCATTTTATATAGAAATAAAATTAAAACTGCAGCCCATTTTTCAACTTCTGTCATGCTTTGCTGTACTTCTAACATACATCAAATGTTGCTCTTCATGAAGTGCAGAGAAGCACATAATTGTTTTCACAACAAATTAGGAAAAAAAAAATGCAGCATGTGCCTAAAATATGAAACTGTTAAACATTTATAATATATATAAGGCTAATACTAACATATTTCTTAAGGGCAAAAGTTTGTGATCTAATCATAAAAATATTCATTTGAAACAATCTTATGACATTCATTTAACTACAGTTGCAGGGGCTGCAATATTAAAGCTTATTGTCTCATTCATACCCTACCAAAAACATAAGATTTAGGATATAATTATTTATCCAATTGTGGGATATGATTCATGGGCTCAAAACATTAACATATAAGGTCATAGGTTATACTCTAGATCCATGATGTTCTATAATAGAATGGATCTGTAATTATGATCTAGATTATAACCTATGGCCTTATGCATTAACCTATGGATCTGTAATCATGAATCATTATTGGATGGATAGATCATTAACATATAAGTCCATATGTTATACTCTAGATCATAAATCATCTTTCCGAACAATCGGTTCTGAAATAGAATGGAACAAAAATTATCAACCCAATATTTGGAAATTTTATGATGAAATGAAGAACCAATATTAAACTAGCCCACCAATGTGTCTCCATATATTATTTAATCACTTCCAATTATGAATTTCTTGCTAAAACACATGTTGACCATGAATAAAATATGCAATATGTATAGTTCAATGTAAGCAGAATCAATATTAAACAATAAAGATAAAATACATACAAGATTTTCTATTAAAAATAATCTTTTATTTTTTGAACCAATTAAATGCTACTTTTTATGAAAAATCAAAACACATGTAGAGCTGGGAGCTAGATGACCCAAAAATAGAATAAATCACTAAATTAAACAAAAAAAGAAACAAAACCATCAACACACTGATATGAAGTGTAGACAATCTTGCATTGACAATTTGAGTCATGTCTAGTGTTTTAGCATAAGTCTATGACATTAAGGTGCTACCAGTACTAGTTCGGAATTTGGTTAATCTTAATTATAGGTTCCGAAATAAAAATGACTCAAACAATAACAAAAAATTAATTTGTTGATTGTAACTGTAAGATAATTTAGGCAGTGCTTTTCATTCATCTGATAGTCATTTATATACACAGTATAAATACGTGGTTATGATTCTAATAATCATTGGTAATCAATACTAATAATAATCTTTCTATATTTACATATCTAATACACCCCCGTAGTCGAAACTGGAGGTGAACGAATGTTGAGACTATCACGAAAGTCATCAAAGAGTTGCAACGGAAGTCCTTTTGTGAAGATGTCAGCAATCTGAAAACGCGAGGGAATGTGAAGAACGCGTACTTGACCGCAAGCAACTTTCTCACGCACGAAATGTATATCCATTTCAATATGTTTGGTGCGTTGATGTTGAACAGGATTGTCGGAAAGATAAACCGCGCTGATGTTGTCACAATATACCAGAGTAGCTTTTGTGACAGGACAACATAGTTCCAAGAGTAAGTTGCGTAACCAACATGATTCAGACACAACATTAGCTACGCCTCTATATTCGGCTTCGGCACTTGAACGAGACAAGGTATGTTGGCGTTTTGCGGACCATGAGATCAAGTTGTCACCGAGATAAACACAGTAGCCGGAGGTAGATCTTCTTGTGTCAGGACAACCGGCCCAATCTGCGTCTGTGTAAGAAATGAGCTTGTCGACAGATGAAGGGTACAGATGAAGGCCGAGATCTATGGTACCATTAATGTAACGAATAATGCGTTTCAAGGCAGACATGTGTTGAGTTTTTGGATCATGCATAAATAAACATACCTGCTGAACTGCATATGAGATGTCTGGTCGAGTGAATGTTAAGTATTGCAATGCTCCGGCAAGGCTACGATATTCGGTTGGATCATGGTAAGGGTTACCGGATGAACCACTGAGTTTCGCCTTTGTGTCTACTGGTGTGGGGGATGGTTTGCAGGAGGACATACCAGCTCGTTCGATAATTTCTTCTGCATATTTCTTTTGAGAAAGAAAAAGGCCTTCGGGATGTTTGGTGACAGAAATACCCAGAAAATAACTTAAAGGCCCCAGATCCTTCATGGAGAATTCGGAACTCAATTGTGCCATGATAGATTCTCTAAGAGTGTCAGATGATGCAGTAAGAATAATGTCATCCACATACAAAAGAATATAAGCTATATCATTGCCATGATGATATATAAAAAGAGAGTGGTCAGAAATACTGTGAGAGAAGCCCATTGTAGCTACATAATCAGTAAAGCGCTGGTACCAGGCGCGAGGTGCTTGTTTGAGACCATATAGAGATTTCTTCAATAAACAGACATGATCAGGAAATTGAGAATGACGAAATCCAGGAGGTTGATGCATGTATACGGTTTCATGAAGGTTCCCATGCAAGAAAGCATTTTTAACATCTAATTGATGAAGACACCATGATTTAGATAAAGCAACACTTAGAACCGTTCGAATGGTAGCCGGTTTGACCATCGGGCTGAATGTGTCACCATAATCAATACCTGTTTGTTGATTTGCACCATTACCTACAAGGCGAGCTTTGTATCTCTCAAAAGATCTGTCAGATTTCTTTTTATGCCTGAAAATCCACAAACTTCGAATAATATTAGCATTAGACAGACGAGGAACTAAGTCCCACGTCTTATTTTCAATAAGAGCATCATATTCGTCTTTCATGGCCATTTTCCAATTTTGATCATTTAATGCATCAATGGGATTTGTAGGTAGAGGGATATGGAGGTTGAGGTTGATGTATGGAGATTGAAGAGTTTGCGAGGTTTGACAATACCGTGTTGGGCTCTGGTTGTCATTTGAGGGGAGAGGGGCTGATTTTGTTGTGAAGGTGGAGTAGTCGGAAGTGATGTAGTGGATGGGGATGAGACGATATTTGGTAATGATGGGTTTAGAGGTGATGTTGTGGATGGGACTGATGTTATGGTTGGTGAGGTGTGATTGTGGGAGGGTGGGCGAATTCAAAGAAGATGGTGATGGTTGGTAAATGTTTGTTTGAACTGGTGTAGTTAGGGGTGAAGTGCGATTTTGATGGTTAGAGGAGGGAGCACTATAGGAATAGGATGGAAGGAAGGGTGTGTCGTCATCCAAAAAATTATAACCAACCGTTGTAGGAACATTTAGATTAGAAAACGGAAGCTTAGTTTCATCAAAAATGACATGCCGGGAAATAAATATTTTACGGCTAGATAAATCATAGCATTTATATCCTCTATGATTTGAGGGATATCCTAAGAAGACACAAGGTGTAGACCGAGCTTGTAACTTATTTCTATATGATGAAGGGATGAGAGGATAGCAAAGACATCCAAAGACACGAAGGTGAGTATAGGCCGGATCTTTTTGGTAGAGTATTTTAGTGGGTGATTGGAGGGAAAGCTTTTTATTTGGAAGGATATTATGTAGGTAAGTGGCCATGTGTAGTGCATGATGCCACATTGATGGAGGTAAAGAGGCATGGGCGAGAAGGGTACGGATGATGTTGTTTATGGTACGAATTTTTCTTTCGGCTTTTCCATTTTGTGAGGAGGTGTGAGGACACGAAAATCTAAAAGACATTACATTTTTTTTACAAAAATTATGAAACATAGTGTTATCATATTCTTTACCGTTGTCACATTGGAAACATTTAATTTTTCTTTCAAATTGTGTTTCAATGTGAGTTCTAAATTGAAGAAAAATGGAATGAACCTGAGATTTTGTATGAATTGGAAAAGTCCATAAAAAATTTGTGTAATCGTCAAGAAATAACACATAGTAACGATGACCTTCTGAACTAAGAATTGGTGAAGTCCAGAGGTCGCTGTGCACAATATCAAAAGGCATAAAAGTACGAGATACAGAGCTATAAAAAGGAAATTTTATTTGTTTTCCAAGAGGGCATGAATTACAAAAGTAATTGTTCCGAGACTTATTACATTGGAGAAAGTTGTCTCTGTGTAGAGAACTTAAGATAGTAGCTCCTGGATGTCCTAAACGGTTGTGCCATAATTCTGTGGATATTGCGGCAAAGGTGGATGGTGGTAAGGTTTTATTAGGTGGTCTTGTGGCAATGGGATAGAGGTCACCGGCGTTACATCTCATTACAGATTCCTGAAAATCCTTCACGAAAAACCAAAAGGATCAAATTCAACCGACACATCATTATCTATGGTAAATTCTAACAGAGATAAGATTTTTTATGAGTTTTGGTGCATGTAAAACATTAGGTAATTTTAGTAAATGAAGGGAATTTGGTAATGATGCATGTCCACAACCAATTACAAGAATATTTTGACCACTACCGACAGTAATATTATTACTCATATTGAAATAGGACGAGAGATTACCTCCGTTGGCGTCATATATTCCGATGTCCATGTACCACTGATCATCAGGAGTAGAAAGTGAGAGAGTATGCATGGCAGCTTGAATATCTGTTGGAGCATATGAGGAGGTTGGCGCTGTGTTGGCCACATAAGCTTGATGAGATGGCTTGGGACCAAGGATGCCGGGTTGTTCCTTTGGATTTCTTGCTGTTGGATACGGACAAGGTGGTGTAGCCCATGGTTGCCATGGCGGGAGCTCCATTGTTGATATTGATTTGGGTATGGCGGATAAGCCCCACGGGTAATATGGTGAAGGCCATTCTTGCGAGCACGACCTCCGCCACGCCCATTGTTTCGCCCTCGGCCTCATCCACGCTGTCCTCGCCATTGTTTCGCCACCACGGTTGTGGTTTTGTTGTTACCGCGGTTGGACGGGATGCCGATGAATTGATGCGTCATTGTGAGACGCCATGAAAGATGAATTTTCGATCGAGCTTGACACCTTTTCGCGGTCTTGTTTCTTCCAAAATGATCATGGAACGAGCTTTATAGGAGGAAGTGAATCAGATGACGAATTTGAGATCACAGCATATGCATCGGTTAGTCCCGAAATGAGTTGAAGAACTAAACGTTCATTCGATACAGGGGCACCGACATTAGCGAGTTGATCAGAGAGAGATTTGAGATGCTGACAGTAGGAGGAAGCATCAGAGAATTGCTCCATATGAGTTTGCAAAAATTCTTGCTCTAGGTAGAGAGCCCTAGAATTCTTGTTATCATAAAAGATGTCGAATAAGCGATTCCACGTGATTTCAGCGGTGGAATTATGTTCGATGATAGTGTTGAGAAGATCATCGGAGATTGTTCCATATATCCACTACAAAACGACGGCGTCGAGACGAAGCCATAACTGTGGATCGGTAATTTTGAGAGAGGGATCTGCGGCTGGTTCAGAGGGATTGATATGGTCAATTACTTGAAAAACTCGAGCATGAATTTTGAAAAGTTCTGACCACGTGTTATACGTGCCCTTTTCAATGCTCAGAGTAATCTTGATGAAATTAGTAATATTTGGGACAGTGAGAGCAGGGTGAATCGGTGTAGGAGTGGTAGGTGGTGGAGGAGGTCGGTACCGGATGATTTCGGGAAGAGTTGTTGTTAGAGGAATCAAGTGGTAGTCATGGTGTTTGCGGTAGTTGAAGAGAAAAAGAATGAGGGATAGAAAGGAAGAAGGTTTACGGCTGATTTTAGGGTTTGGAACAAACCAAGACTGATACCATGTAAGATAATTTAGGCCGTGCTTTTCATTCATCTGATAGTCATTTATATACACAGTACAAATATGTGGTTATGATTCTAATAATCATCGGTAATCAATACTAATAATAATCTTTCTATATTTACATATCTAATAGTAACTAAAAGTAAAAGTTGAGTGGACGATTTGCAAGACCAAATTTCTCAGAAATGGATCCTCTCATGCTTTTCTTCTACTGCCATCTCTCCTGTGCATTTGTTAGCCATTGGATCCTATTTAACTATTTGACTTACCTATTTTATTATGCAGATTTTTTCTCTCTTTTCTCTCCACCATTTGATCAAGGTAGAATGGGCAGCATGGAGAAAAAAACTGCAGAGGATCTAGATCCAAATTTCTCATTGAAAAACGACACTCACAATAAAATGATTTTGACTCTTAGATAAAGATTAAGACACCTAACTCATTAACCACTATATTCCCAGAAGAGTAGGTCACTGGTATGAGTTGGAACATTGATGAGTATTGTATAAGTTATCAAGAACTTGATCTCTGCTACTTACAAATTCTCATTTTCTTATCAAATTAACTACTTAGAATTTGCTAATGAAAAAAATCAAGATCCACTAGTGGATAACTATATGATACAAGTCTCTAGTTTGCAAGCAATGAAACAAACAGCTATATAAAGGAAGCTTAACCAAAAAAACACAACAAATGAGAAGCTGTTAAATCTTCAGTATAACAACTAGTATTATGTTTATTTTTCAACAAAATTTTTTTCTCATAGTTTTTTCGTTCTGCTATATGGATTCATGGTGCAGCAATGAATGGTCAAAATGTTAATTTTTCATTCATTATTAGTGGTAAGTCAAATCCAGTAACGTTACCAACAACGACCGCTCCTCATCGTCAACGTAAGCCTCTTATTTCTACATCCATTCATTACCCTCCAATCGTTCCTACCGCTAATAACTACTTATTTCTACTACTACTTTATTAACACACAACATGCTAATTTAGGGCAACAAGTAACAGAAACTAGGAATTCACATAAAATTCAGGAATATCAAGCAACCAGTCCCACAAATTTTATAGATGGATGTCAATACAAACCTGGTATAATGTCAGTTGGGAGGAAAGAGTTGTAGCTTCAGTATGTAGGTTCCGAACTTCAGCTGATATTTTTTATAGGGGTGGCAAAATGGATCTCCGGCCCTTTGAGTTAGGGGCGGCAAAATGAATGGATCGGATGGATATGGATATGATTGTTAATGGATTGATCAAAATAATCCATTAAAACTTCTTTAAATATATCAAATCTAATCCATCCATTTAAAAATAAAATCCAATATCAAATCCAATTCATCCATTTAAAAACAGGTTTATAAAAAAAAAAACTCAGTTTTTATTAAAAAAAATTTCAGTTTTTATAAAAAAAAAATTTCAGATTTTTCAAAATAATATTTTATTTTTTTAGTTTTTAAAAAAAAACATGTTTTTTAAAAAAAAATTCCAATTCTTTTATGAAAAAATATTTTATTTTCAGTTCTTCAAAAAAAACATTTTCTATAAAAAAAATTTTAAACTTTTTTTTCAAAAATTTTATCTTTTGAAAAAAAAAATCCAGTTATTTTGATTTTTTTTTCTTCAATTTTAAAAAAAATAAACATTTCTTTTTCTGTTTTTTTTGAAAAATATAATTTTTTTAAATTTCTAGTTTTTTTTTGAAATTTTTTTTTCAGTTTTTCAAAAAAAACATGTTTTGTAAAAAATTTCATTCTTTTTTCGGAAAAAACTTTTTTTTAATAAAAAGTTTCCAGTTTTTTTTGAAATATCTTTTTTTTTTTCAGTTTTTCAAAAAAAATTTTTTTTTTTAAATTTTGGTTTTTTTCGGAAATAAATTTTATTTTTAGTTATTTTATAAAAATTTTCAGTTTTTTTTTGAAAAAACATTTTTTTTCAGTTTTTCTAAAAAAACGTTTTTTTTTGCTTTCAGTTTTAAAAAAAAAAAATTTTTTGAAAAAATATTTTTTTTTGGATTTTCAAAAAGAAATTCCAATTTTTTTTCTTTAGTTTTTTAAAAAAATTTCCAGTTTTGTTTTTTTATTCAGTTTTTTAAAAAAATCTATTTTTTTTTCAAAAAAAAATTATTTCAGTTTATTTAAAAAAATATTCAGTTATATTATTACGGAAATTTTTTTTTGTTTTTTGATTTTTCTTTTTTCTAAATGTTTTCTTTAATTTAAAAAAACATAGATTTATTTGAAATAATCCATTGGATCATTAGAATATGGTGGATGTATTGGATCAATCCATATATATAAATGGATGGATTGGATCAATCCATTAACTTATTTTTCATTTGGTAGATGGATTGGATGGATTTTTTAATGGATGAATTTTGTTTTAATGGATTTAATTGTCACCCCTATTTGAGATAAAACAACGAACTCTAGTTCTTTTGTGACAGAATCAGCCAAAATACTCTCACTCTTGAATAAAATAAGAGAAAAAGGAGATCATAAACTTTTACAAAGCAGTCAGTGTAAAGAAGCGTGAGTTAATTAACATCGGGCCTTAAAAAAATGGAATAACTTTAGGACCATTGTATGAACTCCTATTTTTTACTAAACTTGAGCTTACCATAAAAAATGACATTCTACCACAAATTATAATCAAATTGTTAGCATATTCACAAATTTCATAAAAAGCAAATATGAATAAGTTAAACGGAAGATTATCCAAAAAAAACTTCAAGCGCAAATTAAAATAAATTCAGCATATATATAAAACACTCCATCATGTTCACCGTCCAAAAGCTAAAAATTAAAACTATAAAATAATTAATCAAAAGCTATATTGTCTATTACAATCTATTATCAGTATAATGTAATTTATAAACAACCATTATAAGTAATCAAATATAAGTAGACAATTGAACACAAAGTAATATAACTAAGTTTATATCTTTTAGAAATTTCACAAACACTGAATGACTTAAAAACACATACACAAACACATAGTGTGGAGGATAATCATAGCATATAGGTTCCAAATTCCTTTGTCTAACGCAACATGTTCAAGTTGGCACATTGAAAATGACAACATTTGTTACTTTCCTAATTCTTAATTCACTAATCTAAACATAATAAAAGACAAAAAATTAACTTACAATTAAAAACAAGTTTAAAAATATTTATGTAAACATACAATTAGTCCTACCTAAAGTTCACCGAGTCATGTCTAAATTGATAGTCATAATTTAAAAAACTTCATAAATATTTTAGTATGACAATTATACTAATCGACAGGGTTTAGAACTTTCTAAGAAACAATTTTGAGTTAAGTTTAGAATATAGTATCACCTTTTACCTAGATGAATCGAAAACTCGCACACATCTGAAAACTCACGCACTGTGAGTATCACATTGGATAATTGAGACCTACAAAAAAGAAACGGTTAGATTTGTCGGCAGAGAAAATAGAAATTGTTGAAGGAGGGCATTTACACACGTACACAAGTTGAATTATATTCCATAGTTGAAGAGAGGTCTTGATGGGGAGACGAACCTTACTCAGGAGAAGAATGAGAAGCTTATGTGCTGAAGAAACGTTTAGGGTTAGGTTTGGGAGAAGCTCGTGCAAAGACGAAATAATTAGGATTAGATCTGGGATGTAGAAGAAACGATTAGGGTTACCCAATCGAGATCAGATTTGGAATGAATGCTTCTTCTCTCTCTATGTCATAATTGATTTGGGAGGGAACATTGAAATTTTCACGCTTCAAAGTTCAAGCATGGGAGGGATAATGAAAATCGATTTGGGAGAGAACATTGAAATTTTCATGCTTCAGGGTTCAAGTTTAGGAGGGATAATGAAAATTCAAAAAAGAAAAAGTGAAAATTAAGCGCTCTGTATGTAAAAAAAGGACCTTACTTCGATTCTCGAAGGAGACAATTTTCATTAAAAAATTGATTTGATAATACATATGAGAACGTTGATAAATAATAATTTACTTTTAAAAATAAATAAAAATTATATGGGAACGGGTCTAACCGTTGCTAATAGGAGCCGTTCTCTTTATCCTTTACCAGAACGATTTTGCACCACCGTTGTAAAAAATAAATAAAAAATTATATAAGCTACCGTAACAAAATGTATAATTTGTTGCCTATTACTCTCTACGAGAACAATATTTTTACTTCCAGAAAATGAGGCGTTGCGATAGGCTAAAAATGTTGTAGTGTGCAATTTAAAACCATGCTTGCGATAACAAATATATGACTTATGTATATATTGTAAATGTTAACAATGATACAATTGTGTAGCATGAATTCGATGTATTAACATGTTTCAGAGAACTCAATTAAAACCAAATAACTTGGTATCCACACATAAATAATACAAAATGAAAGAAAGAGAACAAATATTCATTAATCAATATGCTTGGTGAATTGTGCTGCAAAAACCTTCAGCGACGCCGCAATGAACGATAGATAACCATGCTCTACAAGTGGAGACATAACCTCTCATAAATACTATCTGCAACAGAATTTTCATTGGCACATTAAATAGTTTCTCTCTTTCAACTTTCATTCTTGAGTTTTCTTGCATTTCAAATTTAAATTATGTCTTAAGCTCCCATGTTAAGGACTACATGAATAAGTTTTGTTTAAAATGTAATTAAATTAAAGACATCATGAGAAAATGATCACACAAGTAAATTAAAGTCAAACAAATAAATCATCGATGAGAAACTTACTTTCAGCGATATAATAAAATGAGTTTGTTTGAAATCATGAAAAACACAAAGAGAGTCCTTTAACACACTTGGACGTGGTTTAACAAGTAGCACTTCGATAAAACCTAGCGGAAGAGATAACCTAGTAAGGATCATTCGGAAGGGTGAAGTAAACCGGAGGATTTTCCAACAGATGAAAAACTGTGAAGTTGGCAGCACTGCGAGGAGAGGTGTGTACAAGTGTGACGTCTTGACTTTGTGAAGATCTTTGAAGATGCAGATTGACAAAGTTGGGATCAGAGACGAGAGAGTGGAGTTTCTTACTCATACACTTTAATCGAGTTACTGATTTTACAGGAAGATAGGAAAGCACCTCGACGATGAGATCGTGCGGAATGAATACCGGTGATGATGTTGGTGACATGATGAGAAAGCGCTTTGATTGTTTAGTGTCAAACGATGGATTGGAGGAGAGCCGGATCATACGTACACAGTCGAGGAGGATGGTTTTACATATGTTGGTTGGATTAGGGTTTAGTTTTTGAGATGGCGTAATAATATAGAAAAATAATGTATACTATAAATAAAGAATAATCATATTGATATGGCTAATAATAATGATAATAGGATAGAGAGAAATTAAGTATATTAATGATTTAAACGTTTTGAAAGTTATTGAAGAAAAATAAATGATTATAATAGGTAATGAAATAATCATTCTAAAATTGTGTTTTCTCCTTAAAATATAAATGGTTGTATGCTTTTTTTGCCGGAGTGTAAACAAGTTAGGTAAAAAGTAAGTTATTAATTTTGGAAAAAAAATTAAGAACAATTTCTTAGATATTGTTCATACTTGTTTTTAATAAAAATTAGATCGTTGTTCCATGCTTCGCACAGGTATATTAAAAGTAAAACTACAGTTTTCTTTTATAATAATTTTTATTTTAATTTTTATTTGCATAAAAAATTATATTGTAGGTTATTTAAATAAAAATATATTTAAATTTGACTTTTTTTATATTATATTAGTAGAAGACTCGTGCGTTCGCACGGGTAAGTTCATTCATATCTTAAATCATTCAATAGAGATGTTATTATAACAAAATAAAATAGATGTTATTATAATACAAAATAAAATTTTGTTTATAGAAGAGAAAAATTATTAAAAGTAAATCCAACAAAAATATCTAATTAAAAACTCGTATATTCACATGTATAAAATCATTTATATCTTAAACAACAACTATTTTTAACGCTTAACTTATAAGTGTTTAAGAATATTAAATAATTTTAATAAATTATATAATGTTTCTTGCTATTAAAATAAAAAATATATATTATTATAAAGAATAAATATGTCTTAGTAGTTTATATAGATCAACATCATATAGAAAAATTGTTCTGAAGGATGAGGCTAGAGTTTGGAGGGATTATGGGAGGAGAATTTATGATCTTTATAGTGATTTCTACCAAATAGAAACTTAAAAGGTGGAAATCAGTTCTTGGCCTTAATTATTATGTAAAGAAAAGATGATACAATGCAAGAGAATCTCAACCTGTGAATCTTTTTGGCCTTAATTATAGTGTTTTACACCCTTTTCATGTGATGATCCTGATGATCCTTTGTAATTATTTTTCTCTTCTACTTTACTAAAATTTACCCCGGACTAAATTAAACTATACATTTACCACACAATAGTGAATCGTGATCCTATTAGCACATTAAGCAAATCATCTTGATTCCAACATGTTTGTCATCACATCAAATATACTTCTTGTTGTTGATGACCAAAGAGAATAAAGAATAAATTAGAACACATGCACAATTGGTAAGAATTGAAAAAACAAACTATTTGCATCATAAGTTTGGCAGTTGTATCCATCAAACACATATTCAAGCTATGTTCTTATATAAATATTGAACCAAAAATATTCGAAAGTGTTTGACATCAAGGCCACATTCCCTTGATTTTATGTGAGACAACCATCAATAATACATGGAACATAATTTAGTGATCAAAATCAAGATAACCTTCACTTGTGGCAGAATGATCCTACAACTTTCAAGAACTTGGGAAATAATTTAGCCTCCCAAAAGTAATACTTGAACTAAAGTTGGATTAATGCAGTTTAATCTTCGTGCTCCATAATCTTAACCACTGATGCATCACCAAGTTTCTGACAAACAACAACTCGGTCGTGTAAAATGGAAGACAGAGATATTGGTCAGCAAGTTTCATTTACGCGACACAGTACGTAGTTGTGCATAAAAATAAAGTACACAATCAGAAACCAAAAAATCAGATTCAAGCGATCGGTACAATCCAAGCAAGTTAAAAAAATTAATGGAACATCTAATAAACTTACCTCTGAACAAATTCTGCCACAGTAGAAATAGACTCCATGGGGTACAATTCACGTAAAGTCTCGGCACCAAGATGAATTGCATCAATTCTTATTTATTTATTAACAGTTAAACAAACATATCAATCAAGTGCTTCTAACTAAAACATAGACAATGACTGACATAAAGTACACACATATGTAAACATATTATCAAGGTAAACATGTTTAGTGAGACTTAAAGTCATTAACTTAAGTTTATTGTTTCCTCATGAGGCTAATCCAATGAAAACACAATAAGACTAACCCAAAATAGTACTAACTTGATGAAACTCTTTCTCTTTGGTAAGTTGAACACCAAGCTCATCATCTTCTATAACAAACCCACTTGATGTCTAGTGTTGAGCCTTTAGGGATTGAAATTTCAACTTTAATTATTTTAGTTTAAATCATCAATCATGAAGAAATACTATAAAAAGAAAATGAGTCAAGTCATAATAGAAACGTATCAACACAGTGTGTTCTGTCATTTTGTATTCCCATGCTTAAGAAGTTGGTTTAAATGATAGAAAAAGTTGAAAACAATCCGCATAAAAATAAGCTGCAGACAATGAAAAATACAATAGAAGTAAATCGAACATACCTGACAAAGTCAAGGGCCGAATGTATTACACATATATACCTAAATTAATTAAGAACCCAGATAGAGTAGGATGTAAAGTTGAACTGTATGAAACATGCATAACATACCCCCTGCCATAGCGCTTGCCTAGAAGTTGATTCTCCCTACCAAAGCGGGAAAAAAAAATAAGCATCTTAGTTCTGCAATTAAAATAATGAAAATGATTTTTGATTTTACCTTGAGCGATTCATTGGAATCAGTGACGAATTCATGTGTAAAACCAGAGAGATCGAAATCGTCCTCGTCGAAGCTACTCGTGTTGAAGCATGTGAGATATTGGGTCGAACTCTATTGTGTCGAAGGATGCTAGGATTGTTAGCATCGAATTGGGCCTGTTTGTTATGTCCAATTGGTTAAGTTAACTTGTACCCTAAGTTAGCTTGTAATGGGTATTTGTGATAAAAGCCCATTAGTTTAGTATGTTAGGTTTATTATAAATAGCATACTAGTCTCTCATCATTGCATATTGCAAATCCTAATTTAGGGTGAGAGGGTTATTTGTTATTCTTGTATACTTGTAATCTTGTTTTGAAGAGAAAGGAAAGAATAGCAGTTAATAACCAATCCTTGTGTTCATCGTGTTCTTCATTCTTTTTCCCTACAAGCTTATATATATTTGTTTTAAGGCATCCGATTCACAACAAATTGGTGCGGTGGCGTGGAGAAGATGCCTTCGACAAAGTATGAGATTGAAAAGTTCACGGAGTGAACGATTTCGATCTGGCGTTTGAAGATGAAAGCCCTTGGTTCGCAGGTTGTTTGGAAGCGTTGAGGGAGAGTCGACCATGAGCGAAGAGTTGGCTGAGAAGAAGGCAATGATAGAAGGCCCACAGCAATTTTGTTGAGCCTTGGTGATAAGGTTCTTGACGGTATCAAAGGAGGCGGCGGTAGGGTTATGGGTGAAACTTGAAAGTTTGTACATGACTAAATCGTTGGTGAATCGACTCTACACGAAGCAAGCTTTGTATTCATTCAAGATGATTGAAGACAAAGTGTTGGTGGCAGATTGGATATGTTCAACAAGTGATTCTTGATCTTGAAAATATTGATGTGAAGATTGATGATGAAGATCAAGCATTCTTTGTTGTCTTGCGTTGCCGGATCACATGCCCACTTCAAAGAAACTCTCTTGTATGGAAGGAGTCACGACCTTTGAAGAGGTTCAATCACCTTGTATTCGAAGGACTTGAATGAGCGAAAGGAGCATAAACCTTGACGGTTGGTGAAGGTTTGACCGTTAAAGGAAAATTCTTGCGAAAGGATAATAAGTTCGACAAGAAGAAAAGTAAAAGTCGTGAAGTTTTACGGTGGTGAAGCATCGGTATTCGATGCTATCATTGAAGAAGGAGGGTCACACAAAAGTGTGCCTGAGCGCTGAAAAATCATGGAGGTAAGGATAATGGCGATGCGCTATTGTTCAAGATGATTTCGACTCATCGATGTTCTTGTGGTTTCGAAGCAACTCATCGAAGGAATGGATTATGGATTACGGTGCACTTGGCACATGACTCAAACAAAGACTTGTTCGAGGAATTATGTGATCAAGATGGTGGATCATATTCTTGGAAACAACAAAGCTTGCAAGATGCGGTATTGGATCCGAGATTCAAACTCCATGATGAGTCAATAAGGTTATTGATGAAGTCGGTATGTACTGATTTGAAGAGAAATTTGATTTCTCTTGGTGAATTCGACAAGAAAGGATATGTTTTCAAGGAGAAAAGTATCCTAAGAGTCATGAAGGGTCGAAGGAAGTCTTGAGGCGTGAAGAAACAAGGCTTATACCCTTGTGGCTGAAGTTGTAAGTGGTTCGACAAATGTTGCATCCACGAAACCTTTGTCGAAGGCAATCGGCACATGAGATTAGGCCATGTCGTTGAAAGGGTCGGTCGAATTGGGAAACAAAATTTGCTTGGTGGAGACAAAGTCGAAAACGAAGTTTTGTGAACCCTGTACTTGGAAAATCTTGCAGTGAAGTTCAACAAAGGCAAACAAAGAACACATGGATCCCTTGATTACATCCATGCGATCTTTGGGGGGTGTCCATCACATTCGGGAGGTATTTTCTATCCATAGTAGATGACTATTCCGAAAGTTATGGGTATTCATTCGAAGACTAAGGATGAAACTTTTGAGAATTTCAAAGGTTGGAAGACTACGGTTGAAAACCAAACCGACGTAAAGGTCAAGAGGTTGAGAAGACAATGGTCTTGAATTTTGCAATGAGGCATTCGACTTTTGTGTTGCCTCGGTATTGCAAGACATAGAACTACTGCAGCACTCCACAACAAAATGGTTTGGTGAAAGGTTTAATCGAACCATCTTGGAGAGTTAGATGCATGTTGACTAGTCTTGGCTTAAAGAAGGTGTTTTGGGTGAGGCATTTCGACAACATATCGATAAACAGATGTCCTTCATTGCGTTAGATATGAAGACACCAAGAAGTTTGGTCGGGACATCCACCAAATCTCGACAAACCGAGAGTATTTGGTGCGTAGCCTATGCTCACATTAGGCAAGACAAGGTCGAACCTAGAGCTCTCAAATGCATGTTCTGGGATACCACGAGGAGTCAAAGCTTATAGGCTATGGTGCCTAGAGTCGTCACGAAGGATTATCACCATCGAGATGTTGTTTTCAATGAAGTGAAATGGCTTTCAAGAAAGCGGATGATGTTGGTCGAAGTGCGAGTGTCGACGAAGTGGAGCAGTAGAAATTCTGTTGAGGTGGAGCATGTTGATCTTGAATTGCATATCCCGGATAAAGTCGAAGAAGCGGATGATCTTGATGAAGTTGAGGAAGCTGTGATGACTATCTATTGGCAAGAGATAGGACACGAAGAGTCATCAAACCACCTCAAAGGTTTGGGTATGCAGATCTTATAGCTTATGCCTTAATCTCTGCAAGTGAGGTTCTGGACGAAGAACCAAGAGACCATAAGGAAGTTATGAGGAGTCGAAATAAGACTGAATGGCTGAAGGCCATGGATGATGAGATGAAGTCTCTTCATGATAACAACACTTGGGAATTGATCAAGAAACATGCTGGAGCCAGGTTAGTCATCTGTAAATGGATTTTCAAAGTTAAGGAAGGAATCGAAGGAGTGGCGTCGAAAAGATACAAGGCAAGGTTGGTTGCAAGGGGTTTCACTCAGAAAGAAGGTATAGATTTCAATGATGTGTTTTCTCCTGTTGTGAAGCATAGGTCCATTCGAATGTTGCTTGCCATGGTGGCACAGTTCGATCTTGAACTGGAACAGATGGATGTGAAAACTGCGTTCTTGTATGGTGATCTAGATGAAACAATCCTGATGAGGCAACCTGAAGGGTATGTCGAAAGGGAAAGGAAGATTATGTGTGCAAGTTGAATAGATCCTTATATGGGCTGAAACAATCTCCTCGACAGTGGAATAGGAGATTCGACAAATTCATGACACGCATAAGTTTCGTTAGAAGTCAGTTCGACCACTGTGTTTACTTCAGATTTCGTCCTGGTAATTCATTTGTTATTTTGTTGCTTTATGTTGATGATATTCTCATAGCAAGTAACAATGTCGAAAAGGTATTGAGGGTGAAGGTGAACTCAATAAGGAGTTGAAATGAAGGATCTAGGAGCACTTCGAGTTCTTGGAATTGACATTCAAGAGATAGAAAGCGATGGGTTATGCTTATCTCAAGAGGCATATTCTGAAAGATTCTCGAAAAGTTTGGTATGTCGAATTCGAGCTGTTGTGACTCCAACAAACCCTCAATTCAAGTTGGTATTGATCAATGTCCCATTCGAGGTCGAAAGAACTTATATGAATAGCATCCCATATGCTAATGTAGTAGGTTCTTTGATGTATGCTATGGTTTGTACTAGACCCGACATAGCATATGCGAGAAGTCTTGTAGCGGTACATGGCGAATCTGGAAGGCTCACGGCAAGCATTGAAGTGGATTCTAAGGTACATAAATGGGTCTCTGAATAGAGTCTTAATTTATGGTGGAGCCTTTGGTGAAGATAGTAAGCGACAATCGAAGGATATGTCGACTCGATTATGCAGGTTGTATGGATTCGGAAAATCTATTTCGGATATGTTTTCACTATGTTTGGTACGGCTATTAGTTGGAAAGCAACACTTGGAAGGTTGTTGCATTATCAACCAGCGGAATATATTGCTTTAGCAAGGCGTGAAAGAAGCATTGTGGCTTGAAGGTTTTGCTAAGGAGCTGAAAATTCAAGGGAAGTTATCAACGTTAAATGTGATAGTCAAAGTGCAATACACAGTCGAAGAATTCACCTATCATGAGCGAACCAAACACATTGATGTGAGGTTGCATTTCGTCGGAGGGTAATCGGCGTGAGAAGTCCAAGTCTTTGAAGGTTTCGACAGATCATAATCTGCGATATGATCACCAAGACATTGCCTAGTTGCAAGTTTTTCTTGTGTATGATTGATAAAGCTGCATGAAGAAAACTAATCATTAGTTGATAATAGAGTTTGTTCCAAGGTGGAGATTTGTGAGATATTGGGTCGAACTCTATTGTGTCGAAGGATGCTAGGATTGTTAGCATCGAATTGGGCCTGTTTGTTATGTCCAATTGGTTAAGTTAACTTGTACCCTAAGTTAGCTTGTAATGGGTATTTGTGATAAAAGCCCATTAGTTTAGTATGTTAGGTTTATTATAAATAGCATACTAGTCTCTCATCATTGCATATTGCAAATCCTAATTTAGGGTGAGAGGGTTATTTGTTATTCTTGTATACTTGTAATCTTGTTTTGAAGAGAAAGGAAAGAATAGCAGTTAATAACCAATCCTTGTGTTCATCGTGTTCTTCATTCTTTTTCCCTACAAGCTTATATATATTTGTTTTAAGGCATCCGATTCACAACAAAGCATTTACAACGGTTACGACCATTTTCGCTAAGAAAACGAAGCTTGGTTCCAATTCAGCTTCTCCTCCACCTTCACCTTCATATTTGTTGTTGTTGTTGTTCTTCGGAAACTGTTTCTCAAACACGAAGAATCTTCTCAAAGGCCAGTTCGATACTAGTTTGCCTTTAGAAGAGTTTCAGTGAAAATGAAAAGGGTTTCAGTGTTGATGAATTATCTTGGTGGTAAACAGTGACGGTGCGAAGAGTTTCAGTGAAAATGAAAAGGGTTTCAGTGTTGATGAATTATCTTGGTGGTGAACAGTGATGGTGCGAAGAGTTTCAGTGAAAATGAAAAGGGTTTCATTGTTGAAGAATCCTAGGAACAAACTGATGAATTGTTTTATTCGTCTAATAAATTTAGACATTCATCCATTAATTTATTAATTTGTTAATATGTTAATATGCCATGCATATTAAATATTGAGTTATAAAACTTAATATTTTTTTAGTTTATATAAATTTACACACGATTTTTTAATTTAAAAGGAGTAAATGAGATTTGATTATAATGATATTTTTAATTTAAATCCATTTTTACAAAATAAGGTGTATATGATCACCTACTAATACTTAAATTGATATTTTATTTATAAAATTGTCACCGTGTTTCTCATTTACATTCATTTTTTACTTTAAAGGGAGTAATTGATATTTGATTATAATAATACTTTAAATTTAAACCCATTTTAAAAAATAGGGTGTATATTGTCAACTGAAAATACTTAAAATGACGCTTTATTTACAAAATTACCATTGCATTTCTCATTTACACCCACTTTTAATTTATTGGGTATAAATTTTAAAATTATATTCATTTTCCAATAGTGATTGTGAAATTTTCATGTAAATATCGTCACATAAATAATCATTGAGAAAAATCCTCATGAAGTTGACCAACTATCATTAGCCTTGGACATATAGGACTTATTTTTAGACCATAATAAGCAAATTACCATGTCAATATTGCAGCCTAGGAAAATGCATTATTTCAATATTTCACGGCCTTTATATGTATAAATATGATAACTTGATCTAACTTTTAAAATTAATTTAACATCTTATCTTGTGAAAAACAAAACTGCCAACCTCTTTTTGAGCAAAGCATTCTTTAGTGAATTTTTTAACCCACCCCATACTTTTTTAGCGCACCATGTGAAATTCCACTATTTCTCCTAAAAATTGGAAATATACTTCCAGTTCTCTCAAAATCCAATTTTTCCTCAAACAATCAACACCAATCATTAAACATTGGATAAATACAACAACTAACACAACCAAGCAAGCCACAACCTTCTATAATTAATCAAGTATGTGTTTTAAGAAATTTTTTAAGTTTATGTAATTTCTATTAAAATTAGTGAAATGGGGTTTCAAATGTGTAGTTTTATGTAGTTTATATTATTAGGAGTCATTAGAAGACTATTGATAAACTTTTTTGACGATCAATCCGTGTTTTTGGAGGCATTTCAGATTTTGGGGTTGGCTGTCACACTACTCTATATCGCAGAAGAAATTGAAGGTTTACTTCCGGTTTCTGGGCAAGAAAAAAACCGGAGGTTTATTTCTGGTTTCTTGCTGCATTGTTTTTTTTCTTCATTTTTTTGTCTGTAAGACATATGCTAACATTTCGTTCTAATTTGTAGAAGAGATATGTCTAAGAGATAGTCACGTTTGAGGTATGGTCGAGTTGCACAACATGCTTCTGTGTGGAGAGAGAGAAGTTAGGCCACACAGGCTCCATCGACATCCAGACAGGCTATGTCGGATGTACGTTCTTCTGGCTCCGATGCTACACCTTCTACATCTTTCTGCCATAGTAGATGGGAGTCTCCAGTCCATCCATCGCCTACTCTGTTCTTCCGCAAACGCACATCCTCACCATCCTCACCACTAAATATTTTTGAGACGAGATCGTCATCTGCCTCACAGGCGGAGCCATCTGAGGTGAGACATGATGCTACACCCCAGTACCTAAGGTACCTGTGCCACCCGAGGTACTAGTGACACCAAAGGCACTGGCGACAGAGGCGACACCGACAACACCACAGGTCCCTCAGGTCTTTGGAGGGGGGCCTTATAACTTATTTGTGCTCGCACTTTATCCCATCTTTGTGGCTAGACATATATGGGATGGAGAGGTATGAAATTTATATTTATATTACAGTTATTAATTATGTTATGAATATTATTATGAATTATAACAGTGAATTTTTTCTTGCAGGACCGCGATATATTGAAGGTCATAAGCCATGGGAGGAAGATCAGCAGGCTTGTTCCCCCTCCCGAGCCATGGTTTGATGGTCTTCTACGGACTACAGGGTTGAGATATTTGACCCTATGTGGATATAGTGTGGTCAACTGGGGGATGATCAACGATTTTGTAGAGAGGTGGCACAAGGAGACGTCTTCGTTTCATCTACCATATAGCGGGATGACGATTACACTTGACGATGTCGCTTGTCTGCTTCACCTGCCGGTCAGAGGGAAGTTTCTGGATCACCAGAAGTTGGAGAAAAACGAGGTCATTACTTTGCTGGTAGGTAGGTTGGGAGTTAGCGTGGAGAAGGCACTTGCAGAGGTTAATAACACACGTGGGTGCCACGTGAGATATAGTTGGATGAAGGATGCTTTTACCGATGAGCTTGCGCTTGCTACAACTGCTGATGGTGATCTCGAGTAGGTTACCCTTCATAGGGGGTATGCCATGAGAGCATACCTCTTGTATCTCGTTGGCACCCAGATCTTTGTGGACACCAATGCCACCTACACTGACATCATGTACCTTATGTGACACCCCAATATTTTAATTATTGAATAATTCGAATTTTAATTAATTATTTAATTAGAAATTTAATTATTGTATTTTTTGGGATAGTTGGAATTAATTAAATGAAAGTGGAAGTGTTGGTGGTGTGAGGTGTAAAGTGGGGGTGTGATGAGTAAAAGACTCTACTCACATTAACTATTTTATTTTTATTATTTTAGAATAATAAGAGGAATAAAAGAAGGAAAAGAGGAAAAGAGAGGAATTGGAACATTCATTCTACGTACAATTGAGAAGAGGAGAAAGAAGGAGGAAAAGCCAAAAGTGTCAGAATCGACGAATTCTCACGAGGTAAGGGGTGATTTCTCGCAGTTTTGATGCCTTATGGGTTTTGGGAAATCAATAGAATAGTTGATTATGTTAGGGAACCCAAATTAGAATTTTCTAGGTTTGTAGGATTATCTCCAATGTTGTCGAATTATACGAATTTGAACCGTTTGTATGTTATAGGGTTGTTGGGCATAATTAGATTGTGTTATATGACATTATAATGGCGTTTATTGGATGATTCTATTGATCTTTGATGTTATGAATCATAATTGGGATGAAGAGAAAAGTTGGGAAAACATGCTGCTGTTAGTTGCAGGTTTTTGGTTCTGCAGGTTGCAGGAACCGGTTCCCATGTGGGAGGAACTGGATTCCTGGTACAAAAACCAGAGAAGGAGTGTTTCTGGGTTAGTGGAAACCGATTACTCCTGGGGAGGAACCGGGTTCCCAATTGAAATTTTTCAAAGAAAATGAACTTTTTTTAGTGGGAACCGGTTCCCAGTTTGGAGGAACCGAGTTCCCCATAGTAAAAACCAGAGGCGTGAGTTTTCCATGAGTGGGGAACCGGTTACCCCTGTAGCTTTTTCAAAAATGTTTCAAACTTCAAAAACTTGTATTTTCCAAACCGTAAGTCCTTTTTAGACGCTGTTTTGGACGTTATTCTCTAAATTAAAAATACTATTTTATGAAATGAAGAAAACAATGATTAATGGAATTTTATTTTTAAAGAGTCGATTTTCCGATTTGTGAACTATATTAGTTCTAGGAACCGTGGGTGAATTGGTTAGAGATGTTCTGACATGTTGGATAAAGACTAATGCTTATGTGTTCTTCTCTGTTGTTTATTCATGATTGTATTGATATCATGTAATGATTGTTGGTGTTGTTATTCATGGAATATTGTTGTGGATATCATGTTCTGTTGTTGAATGTTGCATGCTTTTGATGTGCATGCATATGCATTCTCGTGAAGTTAATTCCCATTGTGTGGAATTGGACTTGTAGAGCCAATACCCGTACCCAGGTGTTTAGTGATGGTGAGGCTGGACTCGTGTCCCAATGGTGTATGGGCGAATCGATGATTAACGCTGTGTCCGAGGCAGAAACGAAACAGTGTGTGAATTTAGTTCACGTTTTGTACCACATGCATAGAGTCTTGCATTGCATATGGATTATAACATGATAGGATGGTTTTCAGCGTTATAATCTTGTTGTTGTTATCATTGTGCATATTGTGCTGTATGACTTGTATTTGTGTATTGAATCGAATTATGCTAATAAGGGTGATATGATATACTGGACTATTTTATTGTTTTAGAAACGTATAATACATTTTAATTTTCGATGAAATCTCACCCTTACTTTGATGATTTCAGATTGAAGTCTTAGCCGCTTAGGAGCTGGTGAGGATGGCTTTGAGCTATGCGTTTAGTTATCCGCGTGTCAGTGTCATGCTCTGGTAGTTGTAACATTGGGGAACAATTGGTTTAGAGTTATAGTTTTAAACTCTGTTGTTTTCTTTTGGTTTATGTTGGAATAATTATGAATTTAATTTATTCCGGTTTTGATGGTATTTCCGCTGTGTAGAACGTGTATACTGGTTTTGATTAATTTAATGATGTTCTTCAGTGCAACATGACATTTTAATGAGATTTTCTATTTAATTGAATTGTAATGCCCTTTTTGCATGTTAACTCTGATTTAATTATTAATATTCGCGGGGTATTTTAGAAGGGGTGTTACACCTTAGGTTCTTTTTTTATTTTGAGCACGTAGGTGGGTGGAACTGGGGGGCTGCCTACTTGGTTAACTTATATACCAAGTTAGCTGAGGGAACTAAGTGGAGGACGAGGCAGATCACCGACAACATGTCTCTGTCGATGGTAGAAATTGTTTCTCTTAGTTTCGTTTTTTATTTATTTTGATTTTGAAATTAACTGGTTTAATTTTGATATTTTAGGTATGGATCATACAACACTTCCCCCGCATTTTTGGATGGGCACTTGCTGAGGGTTATAATGAGGATATGTCACGTGCCTGCGCATACGAGCCTCTTAGAGGAAACCAGGCGACACTTCTGTATCGGGTTTACTTGGACCGGACATTGCATGAGGACATCCACTTCGGTCCTACACCGACCACCGTGAGATGGTACCATTTGATGAGGTTTCATTATTTATAGGTTGGTTGGCATGCGATACTCGGAAGACTGCTGCTTATATGCCCGAGCAAGTGATGCGTCAGTTCAGGTATACTCAGACTATTCCTCCTGCATTGCTGCCATCCACAAAGAAACATTTGGACCATTTAATGCCTCGTGAAAGGTTGATGGTTCTCCATCTTCTGATAAAAGACAATATGCAGCATGACTTGCCATCACATATTATGAGTGCCATAATGGTTTTCTTATCTGACGTGTTGTTCTTATGGGATCTTCATTATTGACCTCATTTGATTCATGTTCTTTGGGCTCTTGCTCTGCTTCATAAGAATCATTTTCTCCTGACTTTTCCTCCATCTCCAGTATAGTAGTCTCATTTATAGTGTTGTCATAGTTGTTCTCCTTTTATAATACATTTTCTACAAATATTACATCTTTGCTAACAATAATCTTGCGGGCAGCTAGATCCCACAGATGATGTGTAACACCCCTTCTAAAATACCCCGCGAATTTAATAAATAAATCAGAGTTAACATAAATTAAAGGGCATTACAATTTATTAAAATAGAAAATCTCATTCAAAATGTCATGCTCACTGAAGAAATTTATTTAAATAATCAAAAACCAATAATAGGTTCTACACAGCAGAAAATTACCAATAACGGAATAAAATTCAATCTATAAATCATTCCACATAAACCAAAAGAAACAAAGTTCAAAACTATAATTCCAAGACAATCGTTCCCCAATGTTACAACTACCAGAGCATGACACTGACATGCGGATAACTAAATAGCACAACTTTATAAGCCATCCTCACCAACTCATGAGCTGCTAACCTTAATCTGAAATCATCAAAGTAAGGGTGAGACTTCATCATAATTAAAATGCATTATAAGTTTCTCAAAACAATAAAATATCACAAGTATATTAATCCACCCTTTTTAGCATAATCAGATAAGTCGAGTTTTCATCAATTAATTCAAAAGCATACATCTATACATAACAAACAAATTATAACACAGGAAACCATCCTATCATGTTATAATTTCACACAATGCAAATGCACGACTCTATGAATGTGGTACCAAAACATGAACTAAGTCACCAACATCGATTCGTCCATAATCACTCGGACATGAATCCATCCTCACCATCCATAATCACCCGGGAACGGTTATTGGAAAATCTCACTAATTCCGCACAATGGGAATTAGCTATCACCAGAATGTATATGCATGCACATCATAAAACATGCAACATTCAAATAAGTTCATGATCACACCAACGTCATAAACCAAACCAAACCATAACATGATATCCTCATTGATCATGCACACATCAAACAGCATAAAACATGCATTTAATCCACAAAATCCTGATACAAGAAATTACCACGGATACAACACTGCATACACACCAAATATGCACAAAGTACAAACTGCATAATTCGAAATCCGACGCATTTACAAAATAAATTCAAGCTACAATAATTTTATTCATTTCATTAAATAGAGAATTAATTTTAAGAAACAACGTCCAAAACGGCACTCAAAACGGACTTACGGTTTGAAAGTTATGAATTCTTAAATTTTAGTATTTTTCAGAATGACACAGTGGTAACCGGTTCCTCCCAGGGAGAACCCGGTTCCCACAAGCTTCAAAAACACGCTCCCTGGAAAAATGTATGGGGAACCCGGTTCCTCCAGACAGGGAACCGGTTCCTGCTAAAAATCTTATTTTTTAGTGTAAAAATTTCACTTGGAACCCGGTTCCTCCCCAGGAGTAACCAGTTCCTGCGTTTCAAAAATGTCATTTTCACTGACCAACACACTAGGAACCCGGTTCCTTCAACAAGGGAACCGGTTCCCACGACTCACAGTGGCAGAAAACACTAGTTTGATAGCATCATGTTTCCAAATCAATTTTCCTATCCTTCCCAATCGTAGCCATACATTCCAATGCAGTATAATCACTCAACCAACAGCCGTAACATGCAAGATAACATATTCCGATCATTCCTAACGATCCTATATCATGCAAATTAATCAATTCTACATAATTTGACATCAATTGGGATAAATTCTACAAACCTAGAAATACTAAATTGATATTCCTAACATACTATGATCAATCCTATTGAATTCTAAACCGACAAGGCATAGTAATTAATCGAAATCACCCCTACCTTATAGATTCTTCGAATTCCGGCACCTTTGGCTTTTTCCTCTTTCTCTTTTGCTCTTCTCAATTTCATGTAGAAAGAATACTTCCCAATTCCTTCTCTTTTCCTTCTTTTCCTTTTATTAGTCCTTTTACTATTCCAAAATAATAATAATAAAATAATTAGAATGGGTAGAGTGTTTTACTCCTCACACCCTCCACTTCACACCTCACACCCCGACACTTTCATTCTTATTTTAATTAATTAATTTCCATTAATTCAAAAATACTAATAATTAAACTTCCAATTAAATTAATAATTAAAAATTCTAATTATTTAATAATTGAATTATTTGGGGTGTCACATGATACCCCTTCACATTGTCAGCATAACCCAAGAATATGCATTTCCTGGATTTTGGGTCCTTCTTTGTTCTTTCTTGGGAGTTGTACATCACATACGCAGGACATCCAAATACATGAAAATAAGAATAATCACCTGGTTTTCCCTTCTACATCTCCATTGGTGTCTTTAAATCAATTGCAGTTGATGGCGATTGATTTATCACGTAACATGTAGTTTTGACAGCTTCTTCCCAGAAAAACTTTGCCAATCCTGTTGTTTTCAGCATAGCTCTAGTCCTATCCAGGTGAGTTCTATTCATCCGCTCTGCTGCTCCATTATGTTGAGGCGTGTGAGCAACAATAATCATCATATGTATGTTCTCCTCCATTATCTGTCATCAAGCACTTAATTATTTTTCAAGTTTCAAGTTCCACTTGTGCTTTGAACTCCTTGAATACTCAATACACATCTGACTTCTTCTTGATTGGGTACACCCATAGTCTCCTAGAGCAATCATCAATGAATGATACAAAATATTTTTCTTCTCCAATGGAAATTTGCGGTGACTCCCACACATCAAAATGAATCAAGTCTAGTATGTATTTTCTTCTAGCAGTTGATATAGAAAACTTTAGTCTATGTTGCTTGCTTATCACACAGTACTCTTAGAAAGGTAAATTTACCGACTTGAACCCGACTATAAGACTACGTTCTGCAAGAACTTTCAAGCCTCGTTCTGACATATTTCCTAATCTGCGATGTCATATCGTCGTTGTTTTTTCCTAACTTCCAACTACAACTAACGCATGTGCCATTTTTAACATATCTCCCAAAAGCATGTATAGATTTGCATCAACCTTCTCCTCTTTCATCATTACTAGAGAACCTTTCACCACTTTCACGACTCTCCCTTGAACATGGGTCTTGCCAATCCTTTCACATGTCGTACCCCTTGAAGTGTACGAACAGTACCATCATACATTTTTATTTTAATAGTAACAACTCTACCAATTTCCAAAGCATGGTCATTCCCCATTAATACATGTCCTTCCAAGATTGGTTCATAAGTGCAAAACCAGTCTCATTATGAAGTCATGTGCCATGTTGCTCCTGAATCTACTATCCAGCCATCAGTGAGTTGATTTTCGCATTTGGTATTTATTGTTGCTTCGTTGTAAAGGATTTCTCCATTACCACTGGTACTAGCAACACATTCTTGATATGTACTTGCTTCAGAAGACTTCTCACCATTTTTCTTGTTGAACCAACATTCTTTATTCAAGTGTCCTCTCCTACCACAATTGTAGCATTTGAGGTTTATCCTTCTTTGAGATTTTGATCTACCATGGTTTTGAGTCCCATTGGGACCATGTTCCGTTGATCTACCTCTCTTCATTTTCAAAGCATCTATTTGTTTTGAGCTTTCACGTCGATCTTCCTTATTTTTACGCCTGGATTCTTCTTCAAGAATAGTTCAAGCGACATCATTAAAGGATAGACGATCAACAATATTATTGTTTGTATTATTGATGACGAGTTGATCATATGAATCTGGTAAACTCTGAAGAAGAAGCTTCGCTCGTTCATTTTCAACTATTGTGAAATCTGATGCAAATAGTTGAGCAAGTAATGTGTTCAAATTATTGATGTGATCCGGCACCGAAGTGGATTCACTCATTCGAAGAGTGTGGAGTCTCCTTTTTAAGAAAATTCTGTTGTGAAGTGACTTGACCTCGTAGAGTTGAATTAGAGTATCTCATATCTCCTTTGTTGATTTTTCTATAATACTGGACAAAACAGAATCTGCCATTGCTAAGTGCAAATTGGCAACAACGTTGTCATCCATCTCTTTCCACCTTTCTTCAGTTATATCTACAGGTCTACTTTCAATTGTTGGTAAGCAATTATCCTTCCCCAGGATCGCCTTCATCTTCAATTTCCACAGGGAGAAATTACTCCGACTGAATTTCTCAATCTCAAACTTTGCTGCCTTTTTTTTACTGAACAAGTTTATACAATTTCACCGTGAATAGCATAATATACGTGAGTAGTATTGTATTTTTTTTACCACACACTAGTATAAATCTAGTATGCGTTAACAATCACTACAAAAGTATACAACCACACATGTGAATAATAACTGTATGCCACAACGCAAATAGGGACCGACACCAACAACTCTGATACCCCTGTTGGGTATCAGAGTAGCAAGATAAATATCACACAACTTAAATTAAGAGATTAAGTAGAAATTGACACACAATATTTACGTGGAAACCCTCAACAAATAAGGGAAAAACCACGGGCACCGGTAGAAAAGATTTTCACTAAGTGGAAGAAATTACAACACTTCTCTCTAAATACAAGGGGAGAACAAATTACACTCTCTCTTGTAATAGGAGAACACTCACTAAAAGAATCTTACAAGCGAATGCCATATTTTCTATTTTATGGTATGTTACAAATGAGAAATGCACCTCTATTTATAGGTGATTATCTTTACAAAACCATGGAAGATTCAAAAAACCATGGGTGCAAAACCATGGGTGTTCACATGCTTTCTTTGATCCAATGATATCTTTGAATCAAATAATTTTCTTGACTCACATGATTTCTTTCTCACATGATTTCCTTGACCATATGATTTTTTGGACTCATGATTTCTTTGACTCACATGATTTCTTTGATCAATAAATTGTGACTTTATTCAATCACAATCCTTGACCATAATCTTTGAACATTTGACCATAATATTTGACAGCATCTTGCAAGTTGCAACATCCATATGAAAAATTGATTCATTATTGTAACTAATTCCCGGATTTGCAACCCTTCCCACGTATGCTTTCATGAGCCTGATAAAAGCCTCAAAAGGTATCTATAATTTAAGGGACCAAAATAGGATTAAATTTCTTCTGAGCTTCACTACCATTCTAGAACTTGGGTGAATCACCTCCCAGGACTTCAGGATAAGATCTTCCTACTTCAACTCTTTGACAACCAACTTCATTAGGTCTCTCCATTCTTCTTTTCCATTCCTGGTGACTGACTCTGATACTTTCTTTGTGTTCTTCTTGGTTAACCTTTCCTCTTTTTCTATCTTGTAGTGGTCCTTGGATACATTGGTATGTATTTTTATCTTCCCCGAAAAGATGTTGTTGAGGTTGATTTCAAAGTTTCTTTCATTGCTGATCACATTCATGAATCTGGTTCCAAACTTGCTCCTTCTTGAAGGAATGACAATCTCATCTATTTCTCCATGATTCTTAAAGACATAAAACATATCATTTGCCTTAAAATCACTTGGAAATTCTTGAAAACAAGAAATTTGTAACAATCGTTCATTCTTCCTCCAAAGCCCTAGATTTTCTTCATTTCATGACTTGCCCTTATTAGTATAAGTATTCCACCTATTATTTTGTCTTCCTCTTGTTTGTCTGCTTCTGTGAACTGTTTGACATTACTATGATTAATTTAAGAATTAAGACTGCATTCAGGTGAAGGTTACCCGTTTAAAGTTGTTGAGAATCTGGGTAGAGTTTCCCTCTCATGTTACTTAATCTCTTTAGAAAAAATCCATGCAAGTATATGTGTAAAAAAAAATTTTACATGACAAACTATTAATTAAACCCTCTACTTAATCTCTTAATTCTAGATCACCTATTGAATGGATATTAATTTTAGATCACCTATTGAATGAATATTCTTTTGCTTCTGATTCCCTGATGTTATTAATTTTAGAGGACTTTAACCTTTATTTTATTGAAAATTTGCTTGGAAAAAAATCATTTTTTTGAAATAAAAAAATTCCAATTTACAAAAGTCGTTTCATATTGTTTTGGAATCTAGACTAAAATAAATTTTATATATAATACTCATATATCGCAATTCAACGAGACGATTTTTTTAAAAGGCAAAGCCGAGAGGACTCTCGCAATCAAACTGGACAATTCCTCATAATTGTAGTGTTGACTGTTGCGGGTTTGAGGTCATCCAGAACATTGACAAAATAGAATTAGTACTTTAAGAATGTTGCAAATAAAAAATAATTAGAGTAGTGCTAATACGAAATTGCATAGACAGCTACAATTAAACTTTAATTAAACTTTCTAATCAAAATCCAAACTCTAATCAAGAAAAATAAATTGATAAGATACTTGCAGTAACAAAGTACATGATGACTTATTGATGCACCTCATTAAGCTAGCTAGAGATGGCCTATTTTAATTCCTTAGCAGAATATAAACAAATAGATGAATTGATGTACATTAAGGCCATATTTAAGTTATTTTCTTTCTATCTATAGCATGAATCTCAGATGAATTAAGAACATGTTTCAGAAAACAAAATTAAAGAAAGACAACGTTGAAGTGTCCTGCTAAAAACTTCAATGATGCTGCCATGAATATTTAAAATCAAATGATATAATAGAGATTCAGGATTGCCAACTTGCTAACAATATCCAATACATAATCATTCAATAATATAATTAATTTAAACCCGTCGTGAGAAAATTATGACACAAGTAAATTAAATTCAAACAAATAAATCATCTTAAAGAAACTTACATTTAGAGATCAGAAACCATGCTTTCAATGTAAAAATGTCTACGGAACGGCAAAGGAATGTCGATACTCTCTACTTGTTATATCTACAGTTATAGAGAATTGCAGTGTCCATGTTTGAAAATAATAGAGTATCACTTTTCTAAGACAGACATAATGGCAACAACATAAACGGCGAGTTATTATATAATCGAACATTATTATGATAACTAATTTTAAATAACTGAGTCCAAGAATCTTGTATTCCAAATTCCTTCATTTGCCATATAACAAAATATGTTTGTTTGAAATCATGAGAAAAACAAAGACAATCTTTTAACACACTTAGACGGGGTTTAACAAATGGCACTTCAATGAAACCCCGAGGAAGAGACAGCCGAGTATGTGTCTCTGTGCCCAAATCGAGTGAAATAACCGCAAAATGTTTGATAGTAATATCTTTGCAATTATAAGGAGAAGCAAAAATGTGAATTGCCAACCAAATAACACTACCCCTCACATGCACAAAGTCCATTGGAAAAAGATGAACTAGCATTTCTCCAAATTGAGAACTATTATGATCAATAAAATGAACCAGCTTATAAGTGTTTGTTGAACTATCATAACAAAAAGTCAAATTATAAAGGCCGCGAAGCGTAATTTATCTGATAATAATATCCTCGTTGCGGGGTTCCAGAAACGAAGTCATATCTCTTTACTGTTACCGCTAATACTATGACCCAAACACAGTAATCCATTGCAGGAACCAACGATTTGAAAAGAGTCATTGTATATGTGATGATAGTAAGGATCATTTGGAAGGGTGAAAGAAATTGGAGGATTGTCAGACAGACGGAAACCTTTTAAGATGGTGGCATGGCGATGAGAGGTGTATACAATTGTGATGTCTTGATTTTGTGAGGATCTATGAAGATGCAAATTGACAAAGGTGGGATCAGAGAGGAGAGAGTCGAATTTCTTACTGATTTTACAGGAAGACACGAAAGCACCCCGACGATAAGATCGTGCGGGATGAATACTGGTGACGGTGATGGTGACAGGGTGAGAGGGCGCTTCGATTTGAGATTCACCGGGGTGGTGTGAGAGTTTTACTGTTGCAAAAGAGGTTGTCGAGGGTCATGCAAAGGTTAGGAGGAAGGTTTTAAGAAATTTTGGAAGGGATAGGGTTCAATTTGTTAGTAAGTGTATGTCGTATGCTATTTGTTTGCAAATGTTTCTGGCCCATTATGCTTTATGAGTCCAATTTGTATGCAAATGTTTTTTCAGAAGTTTAATAATTATAATTTTAATCTAACTAAACGAAGCGTGATGAATAATAATTAACATTATTATATTTTAATTATAAGAAGTTAAGAACCGTGTAAATTGTTAGTATTGAATTATAAGTTTTCACCAAACACAATATCCTCCACCATATCAACTCTAATACAATCAAATGCATCTGCACACTACGCCAAACAATGGATTAGACAACACTTTTTTAAGCCTTTAACAACACTGCTAAAACCATCGCTGCTAAAGGTATAGACAGCGTTTAGGTTACTGTAAAAGCGTTGCTATAGATGCCCTTTAGGCAGCGCTTATTTCTGAAAAACGTTGCTATAGGTACCCTTTTTAGTAGCGCTTTCACTTTAGACAGCGCTTTTGAAAGAATTTTAGGTGGAGCTTTAGACAGCGCTTGGTAAAAGCGCTTCTATAGATACCCTTTAGGAAGTGTTTTTTCCTGAAAAGCGCTGCTATAGATACCCTCTTTAGCAGCGCTTTACTTTACACAACGCTTTTTTATTTACCCTTTGGCAGCGCTTTTTTATTTCCCCCTATAGCAGCGCTTTTTCATCCACTTTAGAAAGCGCTTCTTATTAAAAGTGTTGTCTATTCCCCCCTTTAGCAGCACTTTCCCTAATAAATTTTTTAATATAATTTTTTTTCATTTAAAACAAAATGCTGCGTATCAGATTTAATTTCATGATTTTTGCACCAGATGTTTTCTAGAATTTGTAGCTTCAATATAAAATTTGAAACAACAACAACATCAATATACAACAATGAAACAATATTACAACAACATCAATATACAACAATGAAACAATATTACAACAACATCAATATACAACAATGAAACAATATTACGACAACATCAATATACATCAATATACATCTTTAATCCTTTTTTGCACAATATATACAACAATGAAACAACTTGAAACAACAACAACATTAATATATACAACAATGAAACAAAATCAACAATGAATTACAAAATATCTCTATCTTCTACATCGATCTACACCTATATAACCTGAAACATAATCAAAAAATCGAAATTCGTACAAGTTACCAAATAACAACAACAAAAACAATAATATTGTAACACAACTATAACGACATATATTATATTCTCAAAACTCAAAGTTATACCTTATAATAAAATTCTCAACTCCACAACAAATTGACACAAATCCTCCATAAGTTCATCCAATTGATCTTTTGAGTAATAAGCACACTTGAATTCATCAAAGTACTACATAATAATATAACATAATATGATTTACTTATAACGCTAAGTCATTTTATGAGAAATATTAAAATAATTCCTAAGTTAGAAATTCATACCGTGGATGGAATCTCTAATCGATCCAAAAGAATAGTTTCTTTCATAAACCTCAACATAAAATAACCATAATCTACACAATTAAGCTAACGAGGACACTACACATGGAAAGGAAATACGGATATACATCAAGATATACACCTTAACTTGTTTTATCAAGTATCATCGCTATATAATCAAAATTGTGAAAATATATACCTCCACTTTGATCCAAGAAATATTGTTGACTCTACTCCTTGGTACTTGAATATCTCTTTGTGCTCGAAAAAATTTTAGAATGCTATAATAAAATAATAACGAATATTTAGAACTATCGCACATAAATAATTAAATATACACAGGAATATTTTAGAACAATATCACTTACGTGTCAATTGTCTTCTTCATATCTGGGTATGTTGTCCAATTATTGCCCAATGAATCCAGATAATATACAATTTCTCTCACAGGATTAATCACAACCAATAACCAGTGTCCACTGTAATATTAAATAAAGGTTAGATGGAAACATTCTACACAACGTCAAAAAACGAAAAAATTATAATAGAGGAAATCAGCGTGTTCAATAGAAAACTTAACGAACTCTAATACCCCATTCTCGTACTCTTTTGACAGTCAATCGGCACACATCCATTTTTTATCCATGGTTTTAATTTTTAGTAAGCTAAACAAAAACACTAATTAGGGCACAAAACGGTATAATGTATTTCTGTCAAAATGCAAAGTATACACGGAATGGATCTGGAGCAAGCAAACACAAATACAATAGTACACATTAGAGCAAAATAACAACTATAGAAAAAGTACACTTTGTAGACACTAACTATTTACTGTGGAAAATGGTAAACAACCGCTGGTCCTCCCAAAGTCCTAAAACTTAGGATTACTAGCGAGATCGACCAGTTGATCTCAAGACTTGTGCTAAGATTTCTGGTGAATTGCACTACTTTTGAAAATGAAACTATCCTTGGCCCAGAAACGGCTTCCAGAAACCAGGGAAGTAATGCAATGGTTTTCCACACAAAGAGAATCGACTATTGATGACTCGTGATCAACAGTTTACCTGACAATGTTTTGGTAACTAATGCTAGTGGTAACTCGTGACCGACAAGCAACGAACAAAAGTAAAGTAAAAGTAATGAATAAAAACAGAGTTAAATGTAAAAAGGTTGCATTAAAATAAAAGTTTGGTGATTCACGTACATCAAAGATTGCGTACTCTTTCTTCCTTTAGCGCGGAATTGAGCAGAGTTTTAGCAAATAATTTGGGAGTACAAGTGAACACACCTAATTCTACAAATTCTAATTTATTTATAGTAATTTACAGAAAAATTGCCACAAGCGATTAACGGCTGAGATTTGATCTCTTGGAAGTAACCGCGCGTTTGGTTTAAACTATTGTCCCACGAACTTCTGGAGTAACCACCCACGATCTATTTGTTTGACTCTTTCCCGCTTTGTGTATTCAAAGGCAACTGCCTCCTACTTCTTTACTAATTCCCGGTTCATGTATTCAAAGGCAACTGCCTTCTACTTCTTTACTAAAATTTCTCTAAGTCCACAATGAACCACTTCAACAACGGCCTCTTGTCGACACTTTCGTTACGTAATGTGTCGACATAAGTACTTTTAACGTCATTTCGCTTTTGTTCGACACATTCTGGTCTTATAAGCCAAAGTTCTATCTTAAACAAACATTCATTCTGGAACTTTTGACTTTGACTCTGCTGACCATCTTCAGAAACTACATCTTCTCTAGCTGATTCTTATACCTTAAGGATTCTTTCCTCTAAATCACGCCCTTAACTTTCTTTACAAATTTCTAGCCAACAAAATTCCCCCCAGAGATACCATTTTCTACTTCTCGACACTGTCGAACTTGAGACAATGGTGTCTATGAATAGTCACTCAGCGTCGGTTCAAACGCTTCCACTACCTTAGTGCCAACAATTCACTGCTCCACTCTTGCCATGACGTCACATAATCATGGAAACATGATCTTTCTTTTCTCAAGACGTGGGAGCATTTAATGCGTAATCATCATGGCCTAGGTATCAGGTATAACCCCACCACGCTAAACACTTAATCTTTCCACACGTGTCCTTCGATAGCCACGATTGAAACTATGGGGACTTGCCACAAATCCTTTTGCCTTTTCGTTTCTTTGCCTATAAATAGCTACTTCCCTTTTTCTTTTCTTTTCTTTCGTATTCCCAACTCTTCTAACTAGCAAAAACAAAACCCTTAAAACGAATTTCATCTTCTCCAAAACTCCAAAACAGACGGCGGCGAACCCCACTATTTCGAAACCCTAACCACTCGTTACCACCATCTTCAACCGTCTGAAACCACTGAATCTTGTATTTTCAGCTTAACGAAAAACGATCATCAAAGCTTCTCAACCTTTCTTCGTCATTTCCAACAAGTTTTCTTAAACACCTTTTCCAGTCCTTCTACTTCAAAATGGCTTCAACCTCAAAAATGGCAGAACAAGATGTTATCGCCACCGCTCCCGCCTCCAATCTCCACCTTCGTCTTGTTGACGGCAAACCCTACATTCCGGAGCCACCACTCTCCGAGGAGAAGACGAAAATCTGGCAATCTCAGGTACTAATTCCTTTTAGGATTGATGATGAACCCCTTGCTTTTTTAGGGCCATTACCTTCGGATGTCCCTTCAGAAATTCATGTGGATGATGAGGGTGCTTTCTTCCCCACTAGCCAACGCAGTTCCCCGTTGATCACTTCAACAAACCCCATTTCTTTACATTTTGTTGATAGAAACTTCCGTACTGCTCCTCCCCTGCATTGCCCTAAATTTGGGGCTTGGATGGACCGACTGGAGCCTCACAAAGGTCAACAATGGAAAGCAACAGGTATCTATGACCTTTTGCAACTTGCTCGTGTCGGCACCCCCTATTCAAGTGGAATGCTGTTAGCTGCCTTGTATTTCTGGGAAGGAACCACCAACACTTTCCACACGAAGTGTGGCATGATACCAGCTGCTGGGCGTGGCCTTATAGCGTGACACTGCTGGTGCCCCATTCAGCCACTCTGAACATGAAGAGATTATCCCTATCAAATTCGACGTTGGCGAATCCAAACACCCAACATATAACAACTTCATTCTGCAACATTGCCGCGACACTGAAGAAATTTCCGACGAAGAACATGTTGCTTTCTTGACCCTCTGGCTATCTCGTTTTGTGTTTTGCTCAAGGTCGATGCAGATAGCCAGGCAATTTTCCCATCTAGCTTCAGCGCTGCACCACGAGGAAAATGTTGCTTTAGGCCAATTAATTTTGGCCTCTTTATACTCTTCGCTGACCGACGTAGTCGGCCAAATCAAAAACTTTGACCCCACAAATCCAAAGAAAAAGAATGTGTTGGTGCATGGACCTTTCTGGCTCCTGCAACTGTGGCTCAATGCCATATTTTCTACTGATGTGAAGCCCTTTCGACAAAAGAAGGTTTCGATATCTCATAACAAAAAAGGGGCTTTATGGCCATGTTATCGCTCTCTCACTCCAATCGACAAAACTTCTCCCAATGATGAAGTCTTTAAAATGCTTTTCAACATAATGTTGAACAGGGAAGACTTCACGCGGTCAATGGCTCCCTTTGCTGATGGTAAAAGTGGACCCATATGGCTTACTGAGTCTTTCCCTCCCATAGAGGAGAGGCATCAACGAAGATCTTTGGTTCTTCGGAGGCATTTCTTGACTCCTCAATTTCTGTCAGCTGCTATCACCCAACCGACTCCTGGCTTGGCAGCTTATCAGCCAAACTTGGTATCTGGGCAATTTGGGCTCTGCCAACTTGTGCCTAAATCACTCTATCCATCCCATGAGTTTCTCATGGACGTGTTAGATGACCAATATTGGCTAGCTGTTAAGGATACTGTGGGCACTCTATGGGTGCAGAGACCCATTCTCAATTTCACCCCCTTCAAGCCAGCTTTTTTCTGCACTCACGAATTCACACTTTGGTGGCAGACATACCTTGTCACTTTTGTAAATGATGCTGCAAGAAAAATGACTGAGCTAACAGTGGCTTTTGATGTTTTGCAGGGAAAGGAACAAAATGTAAGGCAATTCACATTAAAGAAATACAAGCATTCCAGAACTTCTTCAAAGTGGTGTATTTGCCAAACAATCTTCGTCGAACCATTTTTGATGCGGCCTGAGAGCTAAAGGAGAAAATAACTGAAACAATTCCTCAACTCAAAATTCCCAGTTATGCGAAAGACAAGTATCATTACGCAGTACACTTTGGAAAAATCAAGTTTCCTCCCTTACCGACTAGCCCTTTGGCTCTAGCGTTTCGACCACCAATCCCAGACTAGTGGTACATTTCTTGGTCGAATGTTCAAAACGCTTACAAAAAGAAAGCCGACAGAGTGGTTCCGACGAAGTATTGGTTGCATACCTACTCAGGCTTTCTTCATATCGACCTTAGATATGTGAGAGAACTTGTTGTAGTACCCAAGGGTAACGGCTTCTGGAGAGTTCTGTTTCTTTTACAATTCATCTTGCATTGTTAACTGACTTGGTTTTTTCTTTAGCTGTGCCTTTACCACAGGTGATTGCCCCCATGCCAGAAGCTGCTGCTGTCGATACTCAGAAGAAACCATCGACCAAACACGCTTAGACCCATGATGCAGGGGGTTCTTCTCAATCCAAGGTGTGTGTTATTGACACTTAAGCGCATTTTTCTTGTTCGACCCTCTGCTAACATTTTGACATTTTTCACAGTTTATTCCCATCCACACCTCTTCAGATGACGAACCTATTTCTGCTTCTATCAAGAAGACTGATTCTTCTGTAAGTATGAATGTACCTACTTTGACATTTATACCGGATCTGCGTACCAACACTTTAGTTTCCTTATAATAGAGTCGGAAACGCTCAGCGGATTCGGCTGCTCCCTCCACCAAATCCAAAAGGTCCAAGCAGGACACAAAGTCTCATTCTAGTAAGGGCGTTGAGGTAACGTTTCCTTATTTTCTGACTGCTTCTGGTAAAACCTAAGAATGCCCTTTTTGAATCATCGTGATTTCTGCAGCCATCGCCTGATGCTCAATCCCCTCACCCCAAAAAATCCAAAAGCCTCAAGAAAAGGCACACTGATAAGCCGGAGAGGAAGGCAAAATCAAAAAATAAAGCCCCCATGGCCGACAGTTTAGGAGTGAGGGTCGGTGAGGAACTAGAACCGACAGAAATAGATGACACACCGCTAATCACCAGGCGGCGAGGTAAAGTGCTCCTGACTGCTTGTCATGATGCCACCTTACTTTTACATGTTGGTTGTAATATTGTGATAAATACAGCCATTGTTACTCCGGACCCTACGCCTGTCTCTAATGCCAACAGAGAGGTAGTGGAAACCATTGCCAAAGTTCCTGCTGAAGGGAAAGAGACGACAAAATCCTCACCACTACCACAAGTATTTCCTTCACCTTTTAAAGTGTCTTTTTACTTTTGAGAATGGTAAGTTTGTTGAGAATGTCACTTGGAGTTCAAACAGTGGTTCTGATTCAGTCACCAGTCCTATCAGGCATCATGCTTATTTTTCGACCAGTTCTAACTCTAGTCTTTCAGATTCCCTGCAGGATTCAGGGGTTCCTCAACCTGCTGTCGAAACCATTCAAATTCAGGATTCTCTTGAGAAAGACAACGATGTTGGCCCTTCTAGAGTAAAGGATGATTTGGCAAGGCTAAACCAATTCATGAATCGGCACGCCACTACTTCAGACTCTGGTCATTCTCAAATTCATAGCGACAAGCTACGACCTAAGGCTGCCAAAATCAAGAAGCTGAATGATCTTGTCCGTACTCATGCTTTCAATCATGACTTGCCTCATGTACTGCAAGAAGACTCAACTCTTGGGCCTGAGCTCCTGGACGCCATTAGCCAGCTAAAAGGTCTTGAGATTTCTGAGTTTTCGAAGCAAATGATAGCGACTTTCAGCGTTCTCTCTTCGGCCAATGTCACTCAAACTCAAGAGACTGAATTATTAATGGACACCAAACAAACAATAGTGAGGCAGAACGTGGAGATGGTGAGAAAAGCCACGACAGCGGTTGCAGAGATAAAAACTCGCATCAATTAGAGACTGCAAGAACAATGCCCCAAAAGAAAAAGAGCTGCTGAAATACGCAGTCAAATTGCTGAACTGACGAAGGAGCGAGAGCTTGTCGAAAGGCAAGACAAAGAAATCGACCAGGCCAATGCTTCCGATCAAAAAGAAATGCGCCTGCTGGTCAAGGATGCTCTTATCGTCAGTAATGTCACGACAAAGGTCGAAGGAGAACTGCACACTCTCAAGGCCAAGGCTGAAGAATTAAATCATCATGATGTTCGTCTTAAGGGTGATTTAGGCAATTTCCAAAGGAAATATGGCAATTTCTGATTGATGTATGGAAGTGTTTCATTGTAGTTTTTACCTCCTGTAATCTGAACTTCTATTATTTATGAAACGCCCTTTTTTGGCATTCTTTTATTTGCACAATGTATATATTTTTTTCATGCTGGCTCTATTATCATGTTCCAGCTTAGGTCGACTCACAATTTCAAGTGGTCGAAATTGAAATCTCTTGAAGAATGGGTTGGTACTTCTTCAAGTATTTGCCATTTACTCTCAGAATGCGTCGATCTAATGCTAATTCTTCCAATTCGTATGCGTTATTGGAAAAAAAACTTGGATTATTTTAAACGGTCCTTCCCAGTTTGGGGACCATTTACCTAATACCCTATCATTTCTGTCCATAGGCAATATTACTTTCCACACTAAATCATCAATCTGGAAAACTTTATCTTTTACCTTTTTATTATAAGCTTTAGCCATTTTATCTTTTTGCCTTCTCAAAGTGTCAAGGGCTAACATTCTCTCTTCATCCAAATCGACCAACTCATCCACCATCATCTTCCAATTTTGTGGCGCTGTCTAAAGTCAATTTTGACATAGTGACATTGATTAACTTCCTTGAAAATATAACTAACTGAGACCTTTTCATGAGCATCTATTAAGTTATAAATACGAAGAAATATATTGTCAGCTATGTACATCCAAAATGCTTCTAGCTCTCAACGTTTTCGCAAAAATATCATCCTACTCGTCATAGTTAATCATTCTATGATCCCCCAAAGCTCTGTCCGCTTAGCATTGCAGCTACCAATATTTCTCGCAAAACCTCCCTTCAGAACCCTTATGATTCCTCCACACCCAGCCTTCACACTCTCCATGCTAGCTTCATCTATATTCAACTTAACCCAATTCTCCGCCGGTGGCATCTATTTGAAAGAAACATCTTCCGTCTCCCATGCCAGTCACAATATAATGACTACACATTGCTATCTCGTACTCCTTAATCTAATAATAAATGTGAGCTCTTGGAAGGAAAGATCTTTGGTAATTCTCATCATGCACCTTCTTATTTCGCCGCATCTAGAGACAGTGGCACCCTACTGCCCAGTAGTTTCGCCATTCTTCATAAACCTGCAAATTTAGACTTATTCACTCAACCATATCCAACATGAATAAATCACTTTGAATCTTGACAAGAACTTTGTCATTTCACACTTGCATGGCTGTAGGACAATCTCGCGCCATAGGTTAAATGATTTTGTTGTCTAGTCATACCAATCTTTTGTACAATTTTTTTCACATTTGAAATGCTTTTCCCTGACCATGGGCTTAGCTTTTTAGGGATGCCAATAAAATATAGAAGGATAGTCAAAATAAAACAATCTGCGAAGCATTGGATCTTTTGATAGAAGGATGGTAAAAAAAAAACAAGTTATGTGATGTATTTCATGAATTTGATTTATAACCATGCAATTATGTTACAGATTAGCAACACTTTAGCTACATATTAATTTTAAAAAAATATTCACTAAAGTATGTCCTTGAATTTAGTCATGTGTCATGCCACATCAACATCATCTTTAATAGTTGGCATTAACACGTGTTAGTGCCACGCCAGTTATGTTAACGAAGGTTAATTGGAGGAAATAAAATTGTGACTGCAAAATTTTTGAGAATTATTTTTTAAAGGAAATATTTTGGAGTTCTAAAAAAGAAATTGAAAAATATTTAATTGGACAAAAAATATATTTAATCTTATTTTTATTTTATACCCATTTATTTTAAAAGAATAAGATGTCTATTATCATGTACTTAAAATGATATTTCACACGAGTAAATTGACTAAGATAAAGTTACATTCAACAATAAGACACCAAACTTTCAACATAATTCAGACAAGACATCACTAAAACCCATTGATTTTTTGAACTTTATTATTTCTCTGGTTGAATTGTAACTATTCAAATTTTTTTTATTTTTACACTCTGATTTTCAAGAGAATAGAGTCCTAACAATCTAGCTCATGTCGAGAGATATGAGCACTAGACAAACATTATTTTAATTATTTTTATTTGTTAATATTAGCGTAAAATGCTTCTCCGAATGACATACCGGCAATTAACATCGGTCCGAGTCATTAAATTATAATTTGATTGTAGATCATAATAATTAATTTTATGGTATTGAACCAAAGACTCTACATCTCTTTTTTAAGCGTATAATTAATTTCATGATAATTTTGAAGAAATACAAAAATTCAATTTTTAATTAACATAAAAAAAATGAAATTGGGCAGTTTTTGTATTGGTAACCAAAAACCCACTATATCAGGTAAAGTAGGTTTATAAAGTACGTAACAAATTATTTTTACAAACAATCATTGGTTTTACTTAGTGATTAGGGTTCAACGCTTCAAATGAGTCTCTTCACTCCATCTCCATTGCGGCGTAAACACAAGGTGACACCACCATCGGTATTCATCCCCGATGAACTCATTACAGAAGTGTTATCATGTCTTCCCGTAAAGCAACTGTTGCGTCTCAGATATGTGTGTAAATCATGGAACTCTCTCATCTCCGATCCAACCTTCGTCAAATTACACCTTAACCGATCTTCACAAAATACCTATATCACACTTGTAGATGACGATGATTTCATGGTCGCATCCATCGCATTTTTTCCATTGTTCGAGAAATCTCTGAACTATTTCTCTCCTCCCAAGAATCCTTACTTTCAACTGAAAGACAACGAATACTTTTTTCAAAAGAATAAAAAAGACAATGAATTCTATTTTGTAGTTGGTTCCTGCAATGGATTGCTATGCTTGTTATGCCACACTATTGTCGATGACTATATTGAGAATATATGGTTTCAAATTTGGAACCCGGCAACCAAGATAATATCGCAAAGATTATGTTTTTGTTCTTCTTGGGATAACGACGACAGTATAATTGACCCTTTTAGTTTCACATTTGGTTGGGATGAATCCACTAACACATATAAGGTGGTGGAGTTAATGATCTCAAAGGTAAGAGTCTTCTGCTTGCGCAATAATACTTGGAGATGTATTCAATATCCTCATGTGTATCTCAGCGGAGAATCGACTGTGTATCTCAGCGGAAGAGTTACTTCGGTGGCAATTCAGTATAACTGGGGTCCTTATTATGATAACAATGATATTACTATCAAGAAATTTGTGATTATTTCGCTTGATTTGGGTACTGAAACGCATACTCAGTTGCTACCTCCTCGTGGTTTTGATAAAGATTTTGCTGAAATGCCATTTATCGTACCAATACTAAGTGTGTTAAATGATTGTCTTTCTTTTTCTTATGATTTCAAACAAATTCATTATGTTATATGGCAAATGAAGGAGTTTGGAGTAGAAGACTCTTGGATTCAATTGGTTAAAATTAATTATCATAATCTTCAAATGGATTATCCATTTAATGGCAGTTATTTGTTGCCGGCATGTGTTTTGGAGAAGAATGGTACATTATTATTGGCAAACAGACCTAGTGGCAAAGCAATTTTCTATAACTTGAGAGATAATAGAGTAGAGAATACCATTAGCCTTTGGTGGTGGATTAGTGCGACTTATGTTGAAAGTTTGGTGTCCTATTTTTGAAAGTAAGTTTGTCTTGGACAATTTAATATAAATGCAATGCAAAATACCTCTCTAATTTTAGTTCTCTTTGCATTTATCCAACAGTAAATGTTTGTTTATGTTTGGTTCGTAGGTACTAAATATAGTTCTGCAAGCTCTTACATAGAAGTATATGTTTCAACTACATCTCAGTAATATATAGCACACATAAATGAGCAATAATAAAATATAGAAGTGCTACACTAACACATAAAAAGAATTTCAACTACGTTAAGAATGATTGAAGGAATAAATGCATAATTAACTTTCATACACAAAAAATAACTGTCTATAGAGTATAGACTACATCACATTTAATATATAAAGGTGTGGTTTATTTACAGTTGAGGTGCTAATAGAGCACTGACTGGGTTGCTCACAGAACACTGATTGTGCCATTGTCTATGAGAGGGAAAACTCCTTACTACAATGGACATGTTGATATTCTGCTTGAATTGCCTAACATATCTCAAGGGTACTTGATTTGTTTGCATCCCAATATCCTTATGATTTGTTTGCGAGTTTGAAGGAGAGGGGAAAGGAAGACTTCTGAAAACGATTTTTTTTATAAAAAAAATATATGAAAATGTTTAACATGTTTTTAAATATAATTTTGTATAAAACTATAAATTAGTATTTATTATTACTGAATTTTTTATTTTCAGAAAGCTATAACATATATTTAAGAAATTTATATAAGTACTTCATAATTCTCTTATGAATAAATTTTGAGTTCCCCAAATTAAAAAGTTTTTGATGTTATGAAAAAAAATATAAACTTTCCAAAATTCTCCAACCAAAATTTTCATACTCTTTTCACTAAATCTTTTCTATTTTTTAAATTACTACCCTCCATTCCCCTCTCCTCCAAAGTCCCAAGCAAAACCTTAATGATCCTCTTGCAACATTTTACTTAGATGCCTTTAAGTGACTTTAGGAAAATTTTAACATTTTTTAGAAAATATAAAATTGAAGATAAAAAAAAAGATGAGAGAGAAAATTGAAGATAAGAGAAAGAGAGATAACTCAGATATCTTTCGCCCGCTAAAGAGTGAATCGCAGTCTGTTAGGCTATGTTTGGGAGTTTGGAGGGGAAGGAAGGGAAGGGCTTTCAAAAATAGAAAGGATTAGGTGAAAAGAGTAGAAAGATTTTGCTTAGGAGGGTTTGTTTTTCTTCATAACACCAGAAAACCCCTAATTTGGGGGAACTCAAAATTTATATTGGAGGATGGCTTTGGAGGGATCTAAAAGTCCGGGGCCGAACGTCTTTTCTTTTTTTTTCATAAAGAAATGTTGGTCCTTCTTAAAAGATGATTTTGTTAGTTTTTTCAATTGTTTTAATGGCGGAAATGTTATTTCTAAGGCGATCACTTTCTCTTTTTTGGCTTTGGTTTCCAAATCTTCTAATCCAATTAGCTTGGACGAGTATAGGCCTATTTGTTTGGTGCGGTGTTTGTATAAGGCGTTTGCTAAGCTTTTGACGGGTAGATTGGAAAAGGTTTTGGAACCGATCATTTCTCCGTGTCAACCCGCCTTTGTTCCAGGAAGACAACTTCTTGATGGTGTTTTAGTGGCTAATGAAGTGGTGGATTATGCGAGGAAAGAAGGTAAACGTTGTCTTCTTTTCAAAGTGGATTTTGAGAAGGCATATGATAAAGTTGCTTGGAAATTTTTGAGGTTTATGCTTTAAAAAATGGGTTTCGGGGAGAAATGGATGAAATGGATGGAGCTTTTGGTCTTTCAAAGTAAAATGTCGGTTCTTGTGAACGGTAGCCCTACTAAGGAGTTCGAGGTTAGGAGAGGATTACGTCAAGGTGATCCCCTCTCTCCTTTTCTCTTCGTCATTGTGGCGGAATGATTAGCGGGGTTGGTTAGAAAATCTATTGAAATTGAAGACTTTGAGGACTTTGCAATTAAAAGGAATTGTTCGATTAATATTCTTCAGTTTGCGGAAGACATTATATTGGTGGGAGAAGGTTCTTGGAAGCAAGTTAAGGCGATAAAGACGGTGTTGAGAGCGCTTGAACTTGTTTCGGGGCTTGGAATAAATTACCACAAAAATAAGTTGATTGACATCAATGTTAGACAATTTTTTTTTGAAGCCGCTTCTTTTTTCTTATTTTGCAAGGTGGAAAGTGGTATCTCTTTTCTTGGTATCCCGATGTGGCATAATCCGAGGAAGGCCTCCACTTGGAATTTTCTTTTGGTTAAAATGGAGAATCGGTTAGCTAGTTGGAAGAATCGTTTTCTCAATCTCAGAGGGAGGATCACACTTTTGAAATCTATTTTGAGCTCTTTTTCCATCTTCACTATATCTTTCTATAAAATCCCAGTTAAAGTGGTGAAAGATATCACTAGGCTTCAAAGTAACTTTTTGTGGGGAGGAGTGGAGGACAAGCAGAAGATACATTGGGTAAATTGGAAATATTTTACTTTAGCTTATGTTAAGGGGGTCTAGAAATAAAGAATATTTTGGAGTTTAATTGTGCTTTGCTCAACAAATGGAGGTGGAGAATTATTCAAGAACATGATTCCCTTTGCTATAGTGTTTTGAAGGCCCGTTATGGTGGTATCTGGACTCATGTGTTTTGTGGTGGAGTTCCTTGCAATTTATCCTCTACTTGGTGGAGAGATATTTTAAGGTTAGGCAATTCTAATTCTTTTGACCCGTTTGTCTTTTATTGTAAATATAACATAAGTAATGGTTTTCACACTCCTTTTTGGGAAGCCAATTGACTTGGAAATGTCATTTTGATGGATTAGTTTCCGGCTTTATATGAGGTCTCTCATCTCAAGAGAGTATCGGTGGGGGGATGGATGGTTGGATTGATGAAAGGTGGATTTGGGGGAATTGTGGAATTTCCAATCTTGATACCGCCGATGAGATTCTTGCCTCGGACTTTTTGGCCCTTTTCCCGTTTGGAGTTATTTGGGGGGTGAATAGTGATCGGGATACGGTGTTGTGGGTTCCCGATATGGAGGTGGGATATTTGTAACACTCCTTCAAATTACCCCGCGAATTATATATCTTTAATCAGAGTTTAACATAACGAAGGGCGTCACAATTTAAAAAATTCAAGAATAACAAAACAACAAACCAGTAGTCATGCTTTTACTAAAGAACTTATTAAATATAATTCAAACCAACGGTTATGTTTTACACAGCGGAAAATAATATAAAACCCGGAATGAATTCAAATCATAACTATTCCAAAACATAGACCAAATGAAACAAGTTTAAATCCATAAAAGTTCCAAAACGATCGTTCCCCATTGTTACACCTACCAGAGCATGACACTGATACGCGGACTAACTAAGTAGCACAGCTCTATAAGCTGTCCTCACCAATTCCCGAGCAACTATTCACTTCAATCTGGAATCATTAAAGTAAGGGTGAGATTTTATCAAGATTAAAATGCATTATACGTTTCTTTAAAACAATAAAATAATCAACACATTATTCCACGCTTATTAGCATCATCAGAATACGATTCACAAATGCAATTCACCCAGATCATTATGCATACAACAACAATCAATGCAATTATAACACTGGAAATCATCCTAACATGTTACAATTACATATGAAATGCAGACTCAAATGAATGTGGTACCAAACGTGAACCAAGTCCACACCCTGTTCCACTTACACCTCGGAAAACAGCGTCAATCAATGATTCGCCCATACACCACTGGGTCAAGAATCTAGCCTCACCGCCACTATCCACTGGGTACGGTTGTTGCACCCCAAAATTCGCCCTCTTCATTTTGTTAATAAATAGTTGGATTACACTTGATCAATAGGTGCATTGCATACATATCATTCATGCATTAACCATGGGTTCGAGATTTTCTAATCGTATGAACCTGTACATTTCTAAAGAAGAGGTTTGGTTCCAAAAGCTGAATATCTGAAGTTCTGTTGTTTCCAGTGTCATCTCAGTGTACAAGACGTGTGTGTTTGAAAAGCTTCTGGCTATTGAAGACACCGGCGGAACCTCCGACTGATAACTGGTATCAAATAGAGTCGCCATCGAACGTCTTTTATCTCACGAGGGAGAAAGGAAAACATCGAGTAAACACGAGGGAGAAATCGGTCCTATGACCGTGAAATCGAGAGAATCTAGGTAAGGGAGTTAGTTACGAGGAAGGGATTAGCACCCCGCCCGTAGTACTCACGGTATCCACTTTCTATTTCTAGCTAAAGGGTGTGTTATATCTATGCTTAATCGCTAATCATGCATGCAAAATAAAAGGAAAATAAGAAACCACGGGAAAAGAAGGAAGTATTTACAAAGTTTGCTCGATCGAGCCCGTGACAAGATGCTGCGTATTCCGTGCAATGGGAAAGTCGAGCCGTAGTTCGCTCACTTGTTTTGGTGGGTTTTGTGTTTTTACTTGTGAAAAGGTTTTAAACACAAAAGAAAAAAAAGAAAAGCGAAAAGAGTTGGTGTTGGTTGGTTTTTTTACCTTGAGAAAGGAATTCAAACCATTATTAGGTGTTTTGTTTGCAAAGGGAAAAGAAAAGCAAGTTTTAGTTTTATTATATGCAACATGCAAATGAAACTAGCAAAACAAAAGGGAGACTAGATAAGCACTACCTCAATGTTGTCAAGCAAAAGAAATGGATCCTATGGTGGAGGATGCGAGGGAATCTCTACCTATGTTGACATGCGAAGGATGGGAATCCTAAAGTCTAGGCTAGAGAACCTGGAGAAACGCAATCAAAGCAAGCACAAATCACAAGTAGAATTTCCCTAAACGGGTCTTTAAATAAACCAGAGGGGTTCCTAAACATGCTCCAGCTCCGGAAGCCCCATCATGCATCTCTATTCCTACTTCTCATGGAAAAAGAAAGCTGTAAAGCCCTACTTCTCATGATATCTAGGAAAGCTGTAAGAGAATGCGGTAAATGGTGTAGACACTACCAAACGGATATAGAATCCGAAGCGCACTGCGAGCTAGGGAAATACTTCGGAAAACTTCTAGTACTGCAGCCATACAATAAGAGTAAACCGGTGAGAATAGCTCGAGGCATCAAAGCAAAGAGAATGCGCGTCCATGCGCATCCGGAGCAACAAAATCTGCAAGAAGGGAGTTAGACCCAAAGAACAAGTAGAGGAACGCACACGTGGGTGTACAAACGCAAAACACCTGCAAGAAGGGAGTTAGACCCTAAAAAACAGACAAGCGGATGTATACGTGGGTATACCAACGCACAGCAAACCGTGAAAAGGGAGTTGGACCCAAGAGGCAAGCACAAGGAATGTATACGTGGGTATACAAACATGAGAGACCTGCAAAAAGGGAGTTAGACCCAAATCGCAAGCAAAGGAACGTATACGTGGGTATACGAATACAAAATAATCGAGGAAACGTGTCGTGTATGCTTACAACACAAGCCCCTGCATCAAACACATGTCAAACAGTGTCTAAGGATGTTAGAACACCTGCTGTTTGCACTTAAAAATAGGAAATGGCAGAAAAAACCAATACAGGTCGCGCTAAGCCCGCTATACCGCGCTAAGCGCGACCTGCAACACACAAGTCAGAGAATTTGGCGCTTAGCGCGCTTCTGATGGCGCTAAGCGCGGTCTGCAACCTGCAGAAAAGCTGTTTTTGATACGGATCACCTGTCCATGAAGCTCTCATGCCAAAAAGTTGATCCATACAGTTAGACAATTATTCCAATTCTCATGTATGCAATGTTATGCATGGACATGTGTGGAAGACTAACGGTGAAACGATAATGCCGATGCTCATGTGCAAGCTATACATGAACGTATACAGAATGCAAGTGGTGAATCAATGGTTCCTATGCTCATGTATGCAATGTTATGCATGAACATATATGGAATGCAGATGATGAATCAATAGTTCCCATGTTTGTGTGTGCAATGTTATGCGTGGATATGTATAGAATGCAAATCAACAATCATCACATATATGGTTATGCATGATCATGCTAAGAGTGTAATGTAAAATCGGAGTTCCAATGCTTATGTGTAATGCTAGGTGTGAACATGTAGAGAATGCAAGTGATTAACCATTCCAATGTGTACAACGCAAATCGGAGCATGAATATGCTTATGATGCAAGTTGTATCAACCACCTAATGTTCCACATGCAAAGTATCGACGCTAGCGAAGCATCCCGCGAAGCAATAAGGAATGATCATGTCAAATCCTAATGACACATTAACACAAACACTTGGAATGCGTATGCATGAACTATGTACAATGCACAATGTACCCAGGGATCCAAAATGCTTTGGAAGCTACATGTCGAATGCAAATTACACTTCAAGTCACCATGAATCGATTCAAATGAATCAAGCTAAATGTTCTTTAAGGCATGAGCATGTGGTGGATGATGCAATGTGCACGAATTTGCGGCTTTTGTGCGGGGGAAACACAAATGCATAGAGTTACATGCATGCTATGTACAAAATCCTCACTCCGACGCGAATAAGGCGGCAAAATTCAATTCAAATCAAGGAATTCAAGAGTACAAGTTCTAGATTCAGAATCTACATTGAATTTGCATGCAATTCCATTATTCGATTTCAAGAAAAGCTGAAAGTTCAGAACAACTTAAAATAAGTGATTATTTGAACCTAACACTTACTTGAACTTGAAGTTTAAGCCAAATTGAAGAGGAATTCCTTGAGCTCTTCAAAGAAAATACCAAATCAATGAGGAATTGTTGATAATCCTTGGAATTAACCTTGAATCCTTGAAGAAAACTTGAAGTCTTCAATGAAAGATTGGGGAAGATGAAGAAGAATTACTTAATTCTTGAAATTGAAGAGAAATCCAGAGGAATTGGCTTCTTCTAAGTCAGATTCAAACAGAACAAGCAGAAGGAGATCCATATTGATAGGATAAAGGCTGCAATAAAGAAAACCAGAGATCGCAGGTCGCGCTTAGCGCGGTCTGTGGCTGAGGCAGGTTGTGATCGGAGGTCCGGTGGCGGCCTGTGGTGGTTGCTTTGGAGGGAAAGTTACAGCTTGAATTTTTTTTGCTTTTTTGGTTGAGAGAGAATGTTGAAGTGAGTTGTGGTCCCAATTTGACAAATGAATCCCCCCCTTTTTTTGTGAAGGCAAAATGTATTTATAGCTTTGGATCCATAATCAAGCCCAAATTATGATTATCCGAATAATTTTCGTAATTAACCCAAAACTACTAAATTCGTTGAGAATTTGAAGTCGGACTCTAAACGAAAAGTGTCCGGAATTCGAGCTACAGTGTGTTGTGGTCGAATACTTGAGCCCGAATTGATTATATGGCCTTCTGTGAGTGGTGAAGTATCTGTATACGGCTTATCGATCCACGCGATTCATCGGAAAATCAAGAACGGACAGATAAAATGATATTTGAGTGCATGTATCAAAAAGTCAACAAAAGTCAAAGTTTTACCGGGTGGAATTTCAGGTCGAAATTATTGTCAAAAGTCGACATTTGAGAAAATGCGATCATTTGTTGAGAAAATCGGAAGAATTGGGTGAAAATGAGGTTCCTTGCATTTTAAGTAATCTTTAGACTTAGAAAAATTTTCTAAGTTTTAAGCACTTTGTGTTCGCGGAGCCATGTTGTTGATTCCGTATCTTGCTCGTCTGTGTTCGAAATTTCACGAATGAGTAACCGTTGGAAAGAGCGTATTTCGTACTCTAAATTTGTCCTTGTGAAGAGTTTTCCAGAAATGCCCGAATTTCGAGTTATAAAGCTCAGAAGTTCGAAGATCACAACTTTGGAAATTTTACACTTAGTGAAAATTTTGAGTGTTTTTAACACGTTCGAGTACTTGACTTCAGAAACATTTTATACATGTTTCAAGGCGTCGATTCGAGTCGAGTTCAAAATCAAGGTTGTTCATTTAGCGGCAATCTACAACTTTGTTGAAGAAACCGAATCCATTCGAGAATCGGATCAAAAATTACAGAGCTCGGAAGTTACGGATTATCATTTCTCAAAAATTCAACACTTAGAAATATTTTGAAGTGTTTGTTTCTATGCTCAAGCTGACAGTTTCAGGTTCAATTTTATCATAGTTCGTGGCTCCGAATTAAAAAATATTCAACTTCAAAGTTGTTCATCTCACGACAATCTATAACTTTGTTGAAGGAGTCGAATTCATTCGGGACTCGGATCGAAAATTACAAATCCTGGAAAATAAGGATTCATCATGTTTTCAATATTCGAATAGTCGTTGTGCACATGTTCAGGGCTGTTTTTGTCATCGATTCGATCGCCGCACGGAAAAGCTCCGAACACGAAAGTTGGAGTTTGTCATATCTTTTATAAGTTCCGTTTAGAAACTTTTTCGTTTTAGACGTTGGAGCGAAAGATATTGAGCGCCGTAAATGACAGTTTGAAATTTCCAGAATACGAGATGGTGCATGCATTCTTGCCAAGCATACGGAAGCATTTTATCGAACACATGTTGTGCACATGTTTGAAGCTATTTTCTCGTCGATTTGATCGCCGTACGGAAAAACTCCGAACACGAAAGTTGGAGTTTGCCATGCTCTCTACATGTTTCGTTTAGAAATCGTTTCGTTTCGGACGTCGGAGCGGAAAATATGAAGCGCCGTAATTGATGGTTAGAAGTTGGAAAATCGCGGCAAGTCATGCTTGGAACTTGCCCAGCCCATCCAGGACTTTCATCGAACAGTCATGTGGCAATGTTCATACACTTTTTATTCGATGATTAAGGCTTTGTTTGGATTTTTGTCCAACTATAAAGTTGTTCTATCCCATGTGGTCTTTCCAACAGTATCGGGTTTGCATCGTCTAGTCGAATATCGAAAGAGTTACGGGGCTGCAAAGTAGTGCACATGTCATGAATAAATGGTTGGAAATGCTTAGGAAAATTCATTGGTAACGCAGTCAGTTGTGAGCTCTCAACTTCGAGGCTATTTTCGAGTGTGTTACGGGCTTGGATTCGAAAAATTTCCCACATGAAAGTTGTCCGCTATAATATGGTCTACAACTTTGATCTTGGGATAAAAGCCAGAAAAGGATCCCAGTTCGAATGATTGGAACGGATATGAGAGTGCATGGCCATGATTTGAGCTTACACGGAAGGACCTCTAAGAATTGTTTTTCTCACTCTCTTGCTGGCATAACAAGAAGATTTTCCTCACTCGCTCCATAAGAGATTCATATCACAGCAACCACGTGGAACCCTCTATTTTTTCCTCTCTTCACTCACTCTAACAGAAATCATCTTCTCTCTAACTCTCTCACTCTCTTTCTATCGGTAACCAACTTGTTCTTCCTCTCCCTCTCGCCATCCTTCATCTTTATCACCATAAACCTTTCATTCTCCCTCCACTCTAACAGAATGATAACTAATCTTCTTCTTCTTTCTTTCACCATTGACTCTCTCGCACTCTCTTCTCTCTGCATTTTTTAGTAACAACAAAACAGAATAGAGAAAGGGGGATAACAGAGATAATTTATCAGAACACATCGCAAAAACGTCATAACAGAAAATCAGTTACAAAACTCGCTTTCAGGTTTGTTCTTCGCCTCAGCATTATCTCCAAACCTTCTTCATCTTCAAAAAACGTGTGAATCTGCAGCTACATGTCAAGAATCTGCAACAACCACCATATTTTCAACCTTCATCGCTTTGACTCATTCTGAGTTTCTGTAACTGCATTATCTTCTTGGATCGACTCCTTGTAATATGGTGAACTGACTTTGAGATTTGTTTTGCTTTTTATCGCAAATGTTGCGGATAACAAGATTCGCCACCGACTTTTCTTTTATCCAATTAAGGGAAGGTGAAAAGAACAGGAAAAGACCTTCATTAGATTCTGAGTAAGGGAGAAGGTTATGAAAAGGGAAGGTATTAGCACCCATTTCCATCCGTAGTTATCTACGGGCTCTTAGTTGCTTTTAGCTCACTTTTAAAATTGTGCTTTCTGTGTGTTTGAAAAAAATGTTTTGAAAAGGCATTTCGTTTTGACTTTGTAATGATTCATGTAGGAATGTATACAAAGTGTTCGGAAATGTTTCGTTTTTGAAAAGACTTTGAACTTTGACAAAAGTGTGTGGTGTGAAAAGTATTTTGATAGAGCAAGCAACTAAAAGTCTTATTACCTACTCAGAATGGTCGTTTTCGTGTTATTTTACGTTCCTTTAGAATAGCGCTATCCATACCATTAGTTGGTAGGTAACCCTATTCGTTGGATGTAAGAGGGACATTCGAAGGGACATCGGATGGTCATAGAAGGCAACTTGTAGGAAGTATCCTAGCACATTCGAATGGACTATCATCACTTTTCGTAGGCGACAATCAAGGGTCAAGATCATGTATTCGTAGGCGACATCGTGGGTCTATGATCTTTGTATCGAAGGGACTATGATGATTTGTTTTGAAGGCAACGGCGCTAGGATACCTCTACGTTCGAGGGACTTGACCATTTGTATTCGTAAGGCAACGAGAGAGAATTACCCTAAAGGGTGCATGTGTGAAAGAGTGTGTCAAATTCAGATATTTTATCTTGCATTTAGATGTGATCTATGTTGATTTTATCTTACCATACACGCCTAATTACTAGCAGTTTATTGGGTGCAGAAAGTAAATTGCGGAAAGTATAGTGCGGAAAGATAAATGTCCTACGCTATTACATGGCTTTGGGGCAGTTACATAATAAGAGTGCAGAAAATAAAAGTCCTAATTAAACTATTACATCCCATAGGCAGTTACATAATTGAAAAAGAAAAGCAGGAAAAATCGTCCGAAACACTACAACCTGTGAACAGATACATAATCAGAAATACGAGAAAATTGCATAAGAAGAAAATGTTAGTAAAAAGCATGATTTTTGAATGAGGAAAAAGGTTTTATGTTAGTAATGACATTAATATGATAAGGTAAATTTTTGGTAATTTTTGGAATCGATTTGATAATTTAAAAACAATTAAAAGTCATTTAAATGATTAATTAGTAATTAAATTAAATATGCATGCAAAAATAATAATTTTTATATTAAAAATTAAATAAGTATTTTTCTGATGATAATGCAAGAAAGAAATATTTTTGGTGTTTTTTAGATGCATGATAAAAATATTTGAAGATAAATTAAAATAACATGAAATATTAAAAGAAAATAGAAAAGAAATAAGTTAAATTGCAAACTTGTAAAAATATATGGTCCTGGCCAGGCTCGAACCGGTGTCCTTCTGGTAACACGTCACGCTCCCTTTCCTTAACCACTGAGCCAACGCGCGTTTGGTGTCAAAACATTGAAACGAAATCGTTTTAAGCGAATTTGAATTCTGGGAACCAAGAACACGCGCGAAGATCTTCATCTTCTTCATTTGAAATTTTGAAAAGTTAGCGTCGGCTGAGTTCGACGCTAAGACCCCTGCAAACATCAAAAATCCAGTACAAGCAATATAAATGAAATTCAAAGCCGTGGTTCGATTGGAAACATCGTTCTGAGCACGATGGTGGTATCGGTTTCGTCCAATTTTTCGTATTTAAAGAAACCCTAAATCGGTTCAAAAAACCCTAACTATGGTGAATCGTGTTTCAGTCCACGAAAATGCAATTGAATCATCCAGAAAGCTTGCAAACTTTGTTCTAAACACAAAACAAACATCAAAACATGTTAAAGATGCATGAATAACAGAATTCGAATTTGAAAAAAAGTTGACAAACCGAAATCGTGTTCTCTCAATTCTTGATGTTTTTGAGAGATGTAAAGGTCTGAATCGACTCCAGGGACTCCAAGGAATGCAATGGAAGGCTTGGAATCAATTGAAACGATCTAAAACCAAGGCTGCAGATTGCTTGAAAGGCACAGTTTTTTGACTTTAGGTTAGGGTTCTTTTGAGCAATTTTTCTGTTCTTATTCATGTTGTATGCATTGTACATTTATAGTGGATGGATTTTGGGCTGAATTGAAGAACAAATATTGATCAATCAATGCAAAAATTATTTGATTTTGTACAAAATCAAATCTTCCTTATTTGATCCAATTTCATCAATTTCTTGTCAAATCAATGCAAATTTCGAAATTTTCCAGCTTGTATGAGTTACTTGGACCTCAAGTATGAGAGAAAAATCAACTTTGCATTTAATTTTAATTTTATACCTTATTTTTTAATTTAATTTGTTTTTAAATGAATAAAATTCAAATTAAATAGAAAAATAAAGACAAAATTCGTGGCTTTGGGCTTGAAGGTTCCAAATAAGATAAGGAACAAGTTTAAACCAAGAAAAACTAGGCCCATTTGTAAAATTTTGGATTTTGACAAGTATTTCTTTTTGTGCACCTCTTCAAAAATACCCAACTTGTGCAAGGTGTATTTTGCTCAATTTTCCAAATTTTTGAGTATTCTTGGACTTTTTAGAAAGCTCTAAGTGTCCTCTAAACAACCTCTTTGGTTTCATCTCAATTGGAGTTTCCATGCTCAATAAATCTTCAAAACAAAAAGTTGACTTTTTGTTGACTTTGAAAAGGACCTGTAATGTTTTGATCCATATCTTCCAAATGAAGCATTTTTTGAACATTCTTGTGAGACATGAAGTTGTAGAGAATTAAATTCTCTTCAAAATGAGAGGTGGTGGAAAAATTTCTAAGAAAGTATGAAGAAGTTATGCTCAGTCAAAGTTCAGTTGACTTTTCACTGGAAAACCCTAATTTGGAAAGTTTGACTTTTGAGCAAATCTTGAGTTTTCTTGATGAATCATGATCAACCCTTGATCAAATGATGAATGTGACTTCAAAATGAGGATGTTGACCAAAAAATCAGGAAGTTTGACCTGTATGTTGACCACAGTTGACTTTTTTGTCCAATACAACTGATTTTCAACTATCTGAGCAATTGTCTGAGGAAACTTGACTTGTGAGGCTTGAAACTTGACATGGAGAATATTTGAAGCATATGAGGAGGCATGATGACCATGGGAGATGTTGGAAGTCCATCTTGATCTGAAATTTGCCAAACCCTAGTTTGGGTTGATTGTCTAAGAGGGGGTTTGTCTGATCAATCCTTGAGGAATCCTTGAGTATAGATGTATGAAATGTCTTGAGAAGTAGGAGGGCAAATTTTGGGGTATGACACTCCTCAACACGGTTTCATCACCATCCTCCACTCCTCAATCCTGCACACTCTGCGATTACTACAATCAGCGGATCGCACATCAGCAACGGTGGCAGTACAGAATATTCACAGAAGAAATAAGAGAAGACGAGCAAAGTGTGCAAGAAAGAAAATTGAACGAGGAAGGTGGAATCTCGATATTACCTTTGTTTTCTTCTGGTTTTCTCATCATCTCTATCGCTCGAAAGGACCACCGGAGTTTGCTTCTGGTAGGTAAGTCACCATCACTCTCGCTACTTTCTTTGCATCTTCTGGTTGCGCCTTAGTATATCGCGTTCAGAACCATGGCTTTCCCCTTCTTCATCTCTCCGTTATGACCAATTCTGCTCCATTGTGAAATGAAGTCTCAACAACCAACAGCACGAAGATTCAGCAAGCATTTATTTCGCTTCAAGAAAAACAATCGTATTGCAAGCTTCATCTTCATCGCTAGCATCAAGGGAATCAGTTTGAAGCGGATTCTTCATTGAAGATTGGAAACTGGTCGGGAGTTTATCAAGATCAAAGAGCCGTCGATGAAGAGTTTCCTTGAGATTCGTTGATCAAGAACTACGTTCAAGTGAAACTACACAAAGTCAAGTATCAGATCCAGAATCTTCATAAAATTTCGCGTAAATCAATGCTGTTTGTTTCTGTTTCTGATGAAATTCGCGTTTTCCGGCGGAGGTCAACCGGTGAAGACAATCGGAAACGTCCAACTCCGGCAAGCCCTAGGCGTGGCTTATTCTTACTGGTACATGTTATTTTCCCATGATAGCCAATCGATTATCGCCACGTGTCTCTTCTTTTTTTTTTCTTTTAAAAAATCCGGTAATATAACTTAAGTTAACTTGACCAATTGATATCCACATACATGAAAATGTGACATACAAAAATCTGAATAAAAATGGATTTTTTTTGGATAAATGGACTTAGTGAAAGAATCAGACTGGGCTTTGTACAGTTTACTATCTCACACCCCCTGCATTTTAGGCCCAGGCGCCATTAATAACTAGATTTAGTTCAAAATTGCTCCCGATTTCGATTCGATTGAATTATAAAAAATGCATAAAAATTAGTTTCTGACATTTTAGGATCTTAGAATATTTTTGTTATTTTTTTGTGAATTTTTTGCAATTAATTTCTTTTAATTTTTAATCAATTTTCGATAATATGTTCAAAAAGCATGTTTCTCCTTTGTAGTTTGAGTTGACTAATCTTAGGAGTGTAATGACATGTGTTTCTTAGAAACTTTAGGATGTTTTTTCTACCATTTAATTGTAGTTAAATGTATACCTTACCTTAGGATCGTAAATAGAATTTCAAAGCTAACTTTTAATAGTTTGATTTCTTAGGAATTAGTTTGATAATTGTATAGTTTTCTAGCTTCCTTTCGCATGATTAATTTGTAGCCTTTCCTCTATTTGTTTAGATGTTTAGGATAACTTTAGAATAATTTAGTTGCTGCCCTCACTAGGAAATCATCTTTAATACTTCGATCTCATTGTAAATAATCACTTTTGCGTCTTGTGTTTTCTTTAAGAGCCTCATTGCTATTTCTGACATTTTTTTTCGTATGCGAGGTACACGGAGCGTTATACTTGTGATTTGGATGTGTAGAATCCATGTTTTGATGTTGCGCACATGTGTGTGTACTCTTTATCTGTCTGCTTGGTTTTCACCATTTTTTGCAGGTTATCTGATTGATTTGGATGTGTAGAATCCATATATGTTGCTTGCACACATGTGTGTTCCTTCTTTGTCTACTTTGTCTGGATTGTAGTTTCTTGCAGGTTCATTGGATATACGTTGAATGTGTATCGACACAAATTCTTGACCGTGCATATCGATGCACATACTTTATTTGTATTGTCTAGATTACGATCTTGTACAGGTGTATTTGCTTCGGATGTGGATGACACATATTTCGATTATGCTTTTGTGCCTCCGCACACTCTCACCGGATTTCTTAATTCCGTGCCAACAGTACTTGAAGTTTTCCGGAGTATTTTTTAGCTCGCAGTGCTCTTCAGATTATTATCCGTTTGGTATTTATTTTACTTTGTTTACCGCATTTCTTTACCGCTTTTCTAGAGAGCATGAGAAGTAGGGTTTTACCGCTTTCCTTACCATGAGAAGTAGGAATAGAGATGTATGAAGGGGCTTCCGTAGTTGGAGCATGTTCAGGAACCCCTCTGGTTTATTTAAAGACCCGTTTAGGGCGCTTCTGTTTGCTAATTGTGTTTGGTTTGTTTAAAGTCCTCATCCGTGCATAGGGAGGCCATTCTTAGTAAGTGTTTATATTTGTGCTTGTATAGGTCAAGAGTGGTTAGGACACCCGACGTGGCACCACCAAGCAAAGTCCCGCTTTTTATATTTCCTGCTATTGTGTCATGATGATATGATGGGCAAGCGGAAAGGGTTCACAATCGACCCCCGCACAGTTCTAGTCCGTGTCAGCTCAGCACACGCGAATCATGTTGCTTCCTTTATCGAGTCAATAATAAAAAGTGGCAAGAGTTCTCTATTCTAACTCTCCACACTTTCCTGGGGTTCGCATTTATTGCAGAGCTCGCATTATTTGCTCTTCACACTTGACAATTCATGTCATGCGGTGATACTATTCACAGGAATCGAATGTGTCGGCTCCTGGTTGACTCACGGTATGCTCGTTACTGTTCGAGGCTATGGGACTTCCTCCTTTTCCTGCACTTGTGTGCCATTTTTTTGTTTGCATTGTTTATGTGCTTCTGCCAAAGCACATGCTTGCTTCATCCCTTTTTGTCATCTTCGATTCTACATTAGGTAGTGATTCGAGATAGACATAGATTTAGGTTACAAACCTGTTCCATTCCTTTTTGTCATCTTCGATTCTACTTCAGGTAGCGAATCGAGATAGACATAGATTTAGGTTGTAAACCTTTGCCATGTTCCCTTAGGATTCTCTTGAATCTACTTTAGGTAGTGATTCGAGTTAGACCTTAGGTTGTAATCCATGCATGACAATATTAGGGATAGAGTTAGATAGTTTCCCTTGTTGGTTTTTTAGTTTCTTTTGCATCCATGCATGTAATAAGATTAAAACTTGTTTTCTTTTTCTTTTGCAAACCAAAACACTTAATAATGGTTCAAACTCCTTTTTCAAAGGTAAAAATAACCAACCAATGCAAACATTTTTGCCTACGGGTTTTCTTTTGTGTTTAAAACTCTTTTTCATAAGTAAAAAACATAAAACCCACCAAAACATATGAGCCGAACTACGACGCTCTGACTTTCCCATTGCACGAAGGAATACGTAGGCATCTTGTCACGGGGCTCGATCGAGCAAACTTTGTAAATACTTCCTTCTTTTCCCCGTGTTTTCTTTATTTTCTTTTCTTTCACATGCATACTCTTTTAGCATACAGATATAGCAATTAAGCAGTAAATAGGTGTAAACACACCCATTAGACAGAAAATAGAAGTGGATACCGTAGAGTACTACGGGCGTGTCGGGTGCTAATACATTCCCTTCGCGTAATAGATTCCCTAACCCTATCTCTCGGTCGTAACACTGTGTCTTATCCCTTTTTAGGTTTTCGCGATGCATTCACCTTTCTCATTTTGCGAGATAAAAAAAGTTTGATGGCGACTTCATTGATATAGTTATCGGATGATGTTCAGCCGGTTGTTTCAACGGTTATTGGCCCTGCAAGTTCAATTCTAAACAATGGGAATGAACCATTACTATAATGCTCATGCATGCACATCAGAAGCATGCGACAATTCAAACATGGAATATGATCACACAACATTACTCCAATTATAATCAATAACAACAACAGCATATGGTAACAGCAATCATGAACATCTAATGTTAATCGCAACCCATGGAATTAACATGCTGCACATTTACTCAGCAAATGATTCACAAATTCACATTGAGTTCTTATTACGGAAGCCATATTAATTCTTCAAGATCTCAATTATTGGTGTTGAAAATATTTTTATTAGATAGTACTTGTTCTAAGCTTCCAACGATACCAACTATGCCTAAATCGGAGTTACGGTTGAAAAGATATGACTGAAACCGTTTTCAGAAAATTCATGTTCTGTCTCAGCACAGTATGCATCGATGCATAAGCCTATTGATCAGTGATCTTTAGTCGTACATTCCAAACAGGTTTTAGTTTCGTTTCTTATGTTTTCATGTGTTTTCTTTTAGTCTTTTAACTATGTTTCATCAGTATTTTCTGATTAGGATAAGCAAGTCATGTGTTCGTGTTTTTATCATTTTTACCGTTGGTGCGTGTAATTTGGTTGTTGTTTCAATGTGTTTCTAGTTGGTTGGCACCACCGTAAGATGATCCAAATACAGAAAAATGCATGAAAATGAAGATTTCAGAAGTGTGACACGGCCACCCGTGTCACACAACACGGCCAGTGTCGTGTCACCTGTAGGAGAAGAAAATACATGCTAAACTAGCAACACAACACGGCCACCCGTGTCACACAACACGGCCAGTGTCGTGTCACCTATAGGAGAAGAAAATACATGCTAAACCAGCAACACAACACGGCCACCCGTGTCGCACAACACGGACCGTGTTATGTCCCCTGAAGGTGAAGAAATTATTCTGTAAATCAGCAACCTGACACGGCCACCCGTGTCACACAACACGGCCCGTGTCAGGGCATCCGGAGGAAAAATCTTTATATTTCGACATGCTGACTTGGACAAGTTGGAGGGCAGTCTGGACATTTCTTTTAATATTTTGAATACTATTATATTAGAGGCTAGGGTTAGAGGAAGTTTTTCACTTTTGAATTGGAGAATTAACGTATTGGAGAGAGCTTAGAGTGGTGATTCAAGGAAAAGAATGATCGATCAAGAGCGGAAGCAATCGACGATCCAACCTATCCAAATCCTATTGTAATGACTTTTCTTCTTGATTCTGTTTTCATTAGTATTATGAACACGAGTGGCTAAACCCCCCAATGCCAGGGGGTGTCCCTGATTTGCTTTGTAATGACTGATTGATGTTTCATCATATGAGTTTTATGTTTAAATCTTATTCTTTATTGTGTGCAACGTTCTTAATGCTTAATCTGCTTGGAAAAAATGATTATTGATCGTAGTTAGGGTTGGCCTGATCAGCAATCCTAATCCTGTTGCATCACTATTATCATAGTAGATATTCCTAAGGAATTAGAATACCCTCTGAATACCTGTTTTTATGTCAGAACTATTGCTTGATATTCTCTCTTAGCATCTGAGGAATTAGGGAAAAGAGAGAATACCAAAGGTTTTTCTTGAAAGGAATTTTGGAAAAATAACTCTAGGCATAGGGAAAGAAAAGTTGAAACATATCACTTTAAAACAACGAAACAATTCGGTCATTGTATCGCAATTCATACACCGCCAGGGCATTATTCCCATCTTCATATATCTTTTTCTCGCTAATTTAGTTTCTGAATTATTGTAGCTCGAAACAAACAATTAACCATTGCTTTTGTTCAATTGATATTCATTCGAACGAACTTAATTCACTGTGCAGTCCTCAAGAGATCGACTTTGGGGTATTTCCCATTATTACTACATCGATAAATTAGTACACTTGCTATTTTATCGATCAAGTTTTTGGCGCCGTTGCCGGGGACTGCCAAATAATTAAGTTTAGTTGAACTATTTCAATTGAAATTTTGTTTCTCTGCGACTAAAATTTTATTCTTCTGCTATTTTATTTTATCGCGACCTTGCTATCTGTTCTAACTTTTGTGTGACTGTTTATGCGAGGTCAGACCTCAGCTAAATTTTCCTTTGACACAGAACCAGAAAGAGCATTGCATGAGAGACGCCGTCAATTAAGAGTTGAAAGACTGACAGCATCAAGTGCGGGACCCAGATTATAAATCAAGAAACGGAAGACGTGTCATGCATTCGAGCATGACTCGATTCGAGAGAGATGGCTCAGAACCATGGTGACATAGCAGGAGGTCAACCCCCAGCAGAGAGATTGTTAGGGGACTATAGAGGGGCAAATGCTCAACCAAACCGGATGACCATTGTCAATCAACCAGTGAATGTAGCACACTTCCAGCTACATCCATCTACCATCCACCAGTTGGAGAGCAAGCATTTCGCCGGAAGAATCAACGAGGATGCAAATAAGCATCTTGATTTCTTCATCGCCACCACGTCGTTGAAAATCGAGGGTCATTCCGAGGAGGCAAAGAGACTTGTTATGTTTCCATTTACATTTACTGATGATGCAGAAGAGTGGTTCTACTCACTCCCAGCTGGGAGTATCACAACATGGCAAGAGATGCAAACAGCATTCCTCAATGAGTATTTCCACCTTTGTTCATCCGAAAAAGATACGACATTGTCAATTTCAAACAAAAAGAAGGGGAATCACTTGGGGATGCGTACAAGAGGTTCAAAAGATGTCTAACTGCCTGTCCTACTCACAATATGGACGCAACTGAGCAGATGCAAAACTTCGTGAATGGCTTACGATTAAAGACAAAACAGCTTATAGATACTGCTGCCGGTGGATCTACAAATTTCTCAACAGCTACTGGTATCAGAAGAATTATAGAGGCTATCACCGCCAACGAGCATCTTGAGTTGTATGATCATACTGTGAGCCAACCGGATGGCAAGATAGATTTGAAGCTGACGGAGAAGGTTGTGAAAATGGAGGATCAAATCGCTGCAGAGGTAGAGAGAAGGTTGAAAAAGATGAATATTGGAACTCAGACAGTGGCAAAGGTGGAACCAGTTCAAGCGGTCCTTTGTGAAATATGTGGTGGACCGCACATTGCTATGCATTGTGTAGCAACTCAAGAGCAGGTTGAGCAGATCCAAATGCTAAGGCAGAATAATCCGTATGCCAACACATATAATCCGGGTTGGAAAAATCACCCAAACTTCTCATGGAAGGACCAACAGGGAAACGTTCAAAAACCGGTCCAAGGCCAGCAGCCGTATCAACAGCACCAACCCCAACAACAACAATACCGTCCACAACAACAACCTTACCAACAGTCTCAATAGCAATACCAACCACAGGGTCCAAGAAAGGCTGATTGGGAAATTGCCATTGAGAAGATGGCCGCTCACAGTTCTCAATTCCAAGAAGAGACAAGAAGCAATTTCAGGAATACCGGAGCCTCAATAAAGAATCTTGAAGTGCAAATGAGTCAAATCGCCCAACATCTTGCAATTCCTCAAACACCGGGGAGCCCTCCCAAGCGCAACTGTGCCTAATCCAAAGGACAATCATAAAGTCAATGCTGTCACTACACGGAGAGGGAAACCTGTAATACGGTGAACTGACTTTGAGATTTTTGTATCGCAAATGTGCGGATAGCAAGAGTCGCCACCGACTTTTCTTTTATCCAATTAAGGGAAGGTAAAAAGTACAGAAAAAGACCTTCGTTAGATTCTGAGTAAAGGAGAAGGTTATGAAAAGGGAAGGTATTAGCACCCATTTCCATCCATAGTTATCTACGGGCTCTTAGTTGCTCTTAGATCACTTTAAAATTGTGCTTTCTGTGTGTTTGACAAAACGTTTTGAAAAGGCATTTCGCTTTGACTTTGTAATGATTCATGTAAGAATGTATACAAAGTGTTTGGAAATGTTTCGTTTTGAAAAGAGTTTGAACTTTGACAAAAGTGTGAGGTGTGAAAAGTATTTTGTTTGAGCAAGCAACTAAAAGTCTTATTACCTACTCAGAATTGGTCGTTTTTTTGTGTTGTTTTACGTTCCTTTAGAATAGCGCTATCCATACCATTAGTTGGTAGGTAACCCTATTCGTTGGATGTAAGCGGGACATTTGAAGGGACATAGTATGGTCATAGAAAGCAACCTGTAGGAAGTATCCTAGCACATTCGAAGGGACTATCATCATTTTTCGTAGGCGACAATCGAGGGTCAAGGTCATGTATTCGTAGGCGACATCGTGAGTCTTATGATCTTTGTATCGAAGGGACTATGATGATTTGTTTTGAAGGCAACAGTGCTAGAATACCTCTACGTTAGAGGGACATGACCATTTGTATTCGTAAAGGCGACGAGAGAGAATTACCCAAAGGGCTGCGTGTGTGAAAAGAGTGTGTCAAATTCAGATATTTTATCTTGGAATTATGAGTGAGCTATGTCCGATTTTATCTTGCCATACACGCCTAATTACTAGCAGTTTATAGGGTGCGGAATTTAAATTGCGGAAATGTAAAGTGCGGAAAGATAAATCCTACGCTATTACATGGCTTTGGGACAGATACATAATTTAAAGCGCGGAAAATAAAAATCTTAATTAAACTATTACATCCCATAAGCAATTACATAATATGAAAAGAAAGCGATAAAAATTGTCCGAAACGGGATAACCTGTGAACAGATGAAAAATCGGGAAATACGAGAAAATTAAATAAGAGGTAAATGTTAGTAAAAATAATAATTTTTGAATGAGAAAAAAGTTTTCATGCTAGAAATAACATTAATATGCTAAAATAATTTTTTGGGATTTTTTCGAGTTAATTTAATAATTAAAAAACAATTAAAAGTGATTTAAATGATAAAATAGAAATTAAATTAAATATGCATGCAAAAATAATATTTTTAATTTTATAAATTAAATAAATATTTTTCTGATATGTATGCAAAAAATAAATATTTTTGGTATTTTTTAAATGCATGATAAAAATTATGAAAGATAAATTAAATTAACATGAAAATATTAAAGAAAATAAGAAAATAGAAAAAATTGCAAAACAAGTAAAATCACTTTGCCATGGTCGGATTCAACTCGGGACCTTCACAACCCCACGCCTTGACCAATCGATGGCTTGCACGTGTTTGAAAAGCGGAGCGAATGGATTTTGGATGACGTCGCTCCACGATGGTCGAGATCACGCCAAGCTTCATCTTCTTCGCTTTGAATTTTTGAAAAGATAGCGTCGGCCTCAGTGCGACGCTATAGTCCCTGCAAATCTCAAAATCAAACACAGGCAATATAAATGACAATCAAGGGCATGGATCGATTGGAAACATCGTCCTGAGCACGATGGTGGTGGTCTTTTGGTCCAATTTATCCGTTTTAAGGAAACCCTAATTCGAAACCGAAAACCCTAGCAATGGTAATTCGTGTTTTAGGCCATGGAAATTCAATCAAACTACCCAGAAAGCTTCCAAGCTTCGTTCTAAACACAAAAACAACAACAAAACGTGTTAAAAATGCATGAATAATGGAAATCGATTTTGAGAAATATATGAACAAACCACATTTGGATTTCGTGATTCTTGATGCTTTTGAATGATGTAAAGGTCTGGAATCACTCCAGGGGTATCAAGGAATGTGTTTGAATACTCAAAACCAATTGAAATCCACTGGAACTAGGGCTGCAAGTACCTTGTAGGACACGGTTTTTTGACTTTTGGAATAGGGTTCTTGAGGCAATTTTTCTGTTCTTTCTTGTGTGATATACATTGTATATTTATAGTGGATGGAAATTGAGCTGATTTGAGGAACAAATAATGGTTAATCAATGTGAAAAATATTTGATTTTGTACAAAATCAAATCTTCCTTATTTGATCCAATTTCTTCAATTTCTTGCCAAATCAAATCAAATTTCGAAATTTGCCAGCTTTCTTGGGTTACTTGGATCTCAAGGATGAGAGAAAAATCAATTTTGCAATTAATTTTGATTTTATACCTTACTTTTGAATTTAATTTGTATTTAAATGAATAAAATCCAAATTAAATAGAAAAATAAAATTAAAATTCGTGGCATTGGGCTTGGATGCTCCAAATTGTATAAGGAACAAGTTTGGATGAAGAAAAATAAGGCCCATTTGCAAAAAAAAATTATTTTTACAAGTATCTCTCTTTGTGCACCTCTTCAAAATTTCCCAACTTACACAAGGTGTATTTTGCTCAATTTTCTACATTTTTGAGTGTTCTTGGATTTTTTGGAAAGCTCTAAGAGTCCTCTAACCAACCTATTTGGTTTCATCTCAATTGGAGTTTCCATGCTCAATATATCTTCAAAACAAAATGTTGACTTTTTGTTGACTTTGAAAAGGACCTGTAATGTTTTGATCCATATCTTCCAAATGAAGCATTTTTTGAACATTCTTGTGAGACATGAAGTTGTAGAGAATTAAATTCTCTTCAAAATGAGAGGTGGTGGAAAAATTTCTAAGAAAGTATGAAGAAGTTATGCTCAGTCAAAGTTCAGTTGACTTTTCACTGGAAAACCCTAATTTGGAAAGTTTGACTTTTGAGCAAATCTTGAGTTTTCTTGATGAATCATGATCAACCCTTGATCAAATGATGAATGTGACTTCAAAATGAGGATGTTGACCAAAAAATCAGGAAGTTTGACTGTATGTTGACCACAGTTGACTTTTTGTCCAATACAACTGATTTTCAACTATCTGAGCAATTGTCTGAGGAAACTTGACTTGTGAGGCTTGAAACTTGACATGGAGAATCTTTGAAGCATATGAGGAGGCATGATGACCACTGGAGATGTTGGAAGTTCATCTGGATCTAAGCATTGCCAAACCCTAGTTTGGGTTGATTGTCTAGGAGAGGGTTTGTCTGATCAAACCCTTGAGGAATCCTTGAGTATGGATGTATGAAATGTCTTGAGAAGTAGGAGGGAAAATTTTGGGGTATGACAGCTTCCCCTGTTCAATCTTCTTGTACTGGAAGGGTTAGATTGGCATGCTCGCCTTTCGTGACCTGGAGGTAGAAGATGATTGAACACTCGAGTACACCTGAAAATTTGCACTCGCTGCTGGCTAATGGCGCGGGAATGGGCTTACAGATGCCATTTGGAGAAGTTGGAGACTTTGCTGGGGAATGAGTCGTACGCTAGACTCGATATTGTTGTATGGATAGGAGAACTGACGGAAATGGGCTTAAGATGCCATTTGGAAAGATCGATGATGGGGAGTGAGTCGTACGCTAGGCTCTGTAGACGTTTCTGGAAGTGAAAGGAACACGGAGATGGGCTTAAGATGCCATCCGGAGGGAGTCGTATGTTAGACTTCGTGCTCATCTTTGAATAAAGTTATTGGTCTGTATTGGTTTTTTAACCACATATGCAGCATTCTGAAGGTGGAGAAATGTTGACAAGTAATCGAAGATGGGCTTAAGATGCCATCCAAGGAAACTGAGTCGTACGCTAGACTCTATAGTTGCTGCTGATAATAAGGAGTCAGAATAGATCTTCGTGCTGATTACTCTGAGGAGATAATAGTCGGCAATATGTGGACAGCTTCCCTATTGTGCTTCGGGTGTTGATCCAATGCTTGTTATCGGAGGATAACTTGTGATCGTTCAGATAGTTTTCCCGTCTAGCTTCGGGTATTAATCCTGGATCTGTTGTCGGAGGACAACAAGGGTGGTCGTTCGGATAGGGTTTCCCGTCTAGCTTCGGGTATTAATCCCGGACCTGTTTGCTTCAGAAGTGATTTTCACCTGTTTTGGAGAAAACAAGAGAAATTTTGATAGAATATTGTTAGTCTTATGCAAAGTATGATGCATAACGATGTGTATGAATGACATATGCATATATTATGACTTTATGAGAAATGTATGCATGATAGATGTTGTGGTATTTCAAAACATATCCATCTTGAAGAAGATGTGGATGTTCTGCTGGAGGATTCCTGGCTTTTGTTTGGGGATAAAACGGATAGAAACCCTGAGAAGAAAGGAAATCTGGATTCCTCCGATGCACTATCTGACCAAGTCTTGAGCCTAGATATTGCTGAGGATGGTAGAGATAGAGAGATGTGTCCCTGAGGATCTTGTGCATAGACCCTGCTGGGGAAAGATTAGGAGGTGCCCTACCGGGGATCTTGTGCGTAGATCCTACTGGAGAGTATTTGATAGTTGCTGGGAGACCGGGTTAGAAGGATCTGGGGCCCGTTGTAATCTCTGCCTGGGGAATAAAAGATGTAGGTTTCCTCCGATGCACTATCTGACCAAGTTTCAAGTCTGGATACTGCTGTTGCCGGGGAGAAGGGGAATTGGTTGAGAGATATTCTGCTGGGGATAAATACCTCGGCTGGGGATGAAATGTTATTGCTCAAAGGCGGGTGTAATCCGGTTAAGTTCAGTGGAATCACCGCTCAGGGACCGACGCGTACTCCGCTGGGGAAGGTTTGTGGTGAGCGACGCTTCTGTGAGGATCATGCTTTGCGGGGGAATGCATTGGTGACTTTCGTCGTCATCTCAATCCCTGAAGCCTGTAGTTATTACTTTTGTACGTTCACTTTTCGCATGTTTGTAAATAGATTTTTATTGTCAAGCGCATATAATCATTCAAAGCAAACGTTGGACTTTATGCAAACAACAATAGTGAAAACTGTAAAGAGAAAGAACTTGTTTTTATTCGAAATGTGGCGTATGGCCGAGTAGTTTGTACACAAGAAAAGTAAAAAAAGCTATGCGGAAACAATCTCGTTAAGTTCCAACTATGCTAGTACTCATATATTTCAACTATCTCATCTCCCTGCTGTCAGTAGAAAGTGAGTGAATTGATTTTCGCCATTTGAACCTCGAATTCCGATAGTAGTCTGGAAGTAGATAGGTGATCTGGACGAGACATAGTCATACGCTTAAATCCCTAACTTTTGCCTAGACCGCCCTTTCGGGTTTTCAGTCTACCGGGATACCCTTTTTTGCCCAAGCCGCCTTTTCAGGTTTTCGACTTACCGGGTGTACACCTTTTTTATATATCCTTAACTTTTCCCTTTTGGTTCGCCAGATGCCCTTATTTTTCCTAGGTCACCGACCTAGCGGGTCTCTTTATGCGTAGTATTTTTGACTATGTCTGCGTTCACGGTGTGGGAAGTCTTCACCATCCATGGTGCTAAGTATCATAGCTCCCGGAAAATACTGCTTTGACTACAAACGGTCCCTCGTGGGTGGGAGTCCATTTTCCCGGATCACCTTGTGGAAGAATGATGCGCTTGACTACTAGATCACCGACTTGGTAGACTCGGTGCTTGACCTTCTTGTTGAATGCTCCGATCATTCGCTTCGATAGATCATCATGGCGGATGGATGCGAGTCATTTCTCATCAATCAAATTAATCAAGGCGAGTCTGACCCAATCGTCGCCTAACTCTGCGTCTTGGAGAACTCGTTGAGGGTATTTGAACCTCGATGGGTGGGGCGCTTCCATACCGTACAAGAGAGAAGGGGTTGCCCGCTGATGTTCGATCAGAGTGCGATAACCATGAAGAGCAAATGGTAACATCTCATGCCAATCTTTGTAAGTCACTATCATCTTCTGTATAATCTTCTTAATGTTCTTGTTGGCGGCTTCCACTGCGCCATTCATCTTTGGCCGATAAGGAGAAGAGTTGTGATGCTTGATCTTGAACTGCGTGCAGAGTTTGGCGATCATTTTGTTGTTGAGATTAGAGCTGTTATTTGTGATAATCCTTTCGGGAGTGCCATATCGACAGATAAGATTATGCTTGATGAATCGAGCCACAACATTCTTGGTAACAGATGCGAACGAAGCTGCTTCCACCCACTTGGTGAAATAGTCAATTGCCACAAGGATGAAACGATGTCCGTTGGAAGCTGTGGGTTTGATTTCTCCGATCATGTCAATGTCCCACATTGCAAAAGGCCAAGGAGCGGTTAAAACATTCAGAGGTACTGGAGGTATATGCACTTTGTCTGCATAAATCTGGCATTTGAGACAAGATCGAGCATAGCGGTGACAATCAGCTTCCATGGTGGACCAATAGTAACCTGTTCTCAAAATCTTCTTTGCCATCGTATGCCCACTGGAGTGAGTACCAAATGCACCTTCGTGTAACTCTTCCATGATATGTTCCATTGTTTTCGGTCCACAATGAGTAAGCACAAATCGTGGTTGCGCTTGTATAAGATGCCGTTGTTGAGGAAGAATTTGGATGCAAACCTTCTCAAAAACTTCTTATCATTGACAGATGCCCCTGCAGGATATTCCTGAGTCTCAAGATACCTCTTCACGTCGTAGTACCAAGGTCTCTCTTCTGTATCAAGCTCATAACAATATCTGGTTCGTCGAACTTCTCAATGATGATCCGGGAGCCTCGTTGTCCCATCGACCTTGAACATAGATGACATAGTAGCTAACGCGCGCAACCGATTCTCATCTCGTGGATGTGATCAAAAGTAATCTCTTCAAAATAGGGATCAAACTCGTAACATGCTCGATACGGATGAGATTCGGATGTTTCAGATCCCACTCGCCTTTGATCCGGCCGATCACCAAAGCCGAGTCTCCATACACTTGTAAGAACTTGATTCTTAAGTCAATAGCGACTTTAATACCCATGATGCACGCTCAGTTTGGCCATGTTATTAGTGCAATGAAACATAATCTGGCGGTGAAAGGCGATGTCCGCTAGGGATGTAATGATGGCGCCAATGCCATTGCCAAGTGCGTTTGAGGCTCCATCAAAGACCATGGTCCATCGGATCCTTGTTCGGTCCTTCATCCGGCCTGTTCTTCACAATCGAATTAGTAAAACATCTTCATCTAGAAATTGAATCGCATAGGCGATAGTCATCTACTTGATGAGCTAAATGATCGCTTACACCTCCTTTGATCGCTTTAGAAGTATCTGGATGTCATATTCGGTCGATCATTTGCCATCTTGCTATTCTTCGGAGAGCTGGTTTCTCAAATATGTATTTTATCGGATCCATCTTGAAATCAACAAGGTAGTGTGAGTCAACATATCTGCCTTAGCCGTGACCCAAAAGCGTTGCAAGTTTTCTCAAGCTGTGAGTATTTTGTTTCACAGTCGGTAAACTTTTTTCTAAGGTAGTATATTGCGTGCTCTTTTCGACTAGACTCGTCATGTTGCCCCAACACACACCCCATTAAGTTCTCTAACACTGTCAAGTACATGATAAGAGGTCTTCCTTTGGTAGGCGGCATCAGGATAGGAGGATTCTGTAGGTATTCCTTGATTTTGTCAAAAGCGATCTGGCAATCGTCGTTCCACTCCACTACTTGATCTTTCTTTAGCAACTTGAAGATCGGCTCACAAGTTGCAGTGAGATGTGCAATGAATCTGGCAATGTAGTTCAAACGGCCCAATAAACCTCTGACTTCCTTCTCAGTACGGGGCGCTGGCATCTCTTGAATAGCTTTAACCTTGGTTGGGTCAACTTCAATACCTTTCCCACTGACAACAAACCCTAGGAGTTTTCCGGATCTGACTCCAAAGGTGCACTTATTGGGATTAAGTCTCAATCTGTATTTCTTCAATCTATCAAACAGTTTTTGCAGATGATCGAGATGTTCTTTTTCAGTCTGTGATCTAGCTATCATGTCGTCGACGTAGACCTCTATCTCGTGATGAATCATGTCATGAAATAGTGCCACCATAGCATGCTGATAAGTGGCGCCAGCGTTCTTCATTCCAAACGGCATAACCTTGTAGCAGAAAGTTCCCCACTGTGTAACAAAAGTGGTCTTCTCCATGTCTTCGGGAGCCATTTTGATCTGATTGTAACCGGAGAAACCATCCATGAAGGAGAAAACTTTATGCTGAGCGGTGTTGTCAACCAGAACATCAATATGAGGAAGTGGGAAATCGTCTTTCGGACTTGCTTTGTTCAGATCTCTGTAATTCACACACATTCGAACTTTACCATCCTTCTTAGGCACGGGCACCACATTCGCAACCGTGGATAAGAAGTAACAGCTAAGGCGTTGAACTGTTTATAACTTCGCTTTGATTTTCTCGACATCTCGGGACGCGCGATTTAACCTTCTTTCACCGAGAAAACCTTCTTTTGTCGCAATCGGTGTACCACAATATCAATGTCCAAACCTGGCATGTCTTCATATGACCAAGCAAAAACCTCGATATAGTCTCGTAGCATCTGGACCAATCTTTCTTTAACACTGCTCTCAAGTCCCGCTCCTATCTTGATCTCTTTCATCTTCATTAGTACCCAAATTCACAACCTCAATCGACTCTTCGTGTGGTCAGATAACTCGCTCTTCTTCTGCTGATCGACAAGTTCTCCGGCACTTCACAATATTCCTCATTTTTGTCTTCGACTTGGTAGATCGATTATCGAAGTCATATTTAGCAATAGCATAAGTATCAACTAGATTCGGAGTGATTCTGCAGTGTATCACGTGGGTGTGTGTAAGAAACACATAGCTTTTTTGAAGGGGTGATAAAGTAAAAGAAAGAAAACAACAATTGAATGCAAAATTCCAACGATTTTATTGAATGAAAATATGCAAATGACAGATAATAACCCTCACAAACGAGCCATGATTCCCCGGGAAAGGCACTAGGCTTTAGAGTTTATTGTTCAAAACATAGAAAATACGAAAAGCAAAGATAACCAAAAGCAATTACTCCTGTCTAAAGGAGATTGGTATGACGTCTTCAGTCTTCCAATTGTTGAGTCCGTTGTCGGGAGTTGGGAAGATCCATTTGCTGATGTCGAAGTCACTGTCGTCGTCTTCTATAACATGGATTCCACTCTGGCTGATGCGAAAAAGAAGTTGGCACGTTCGCGGCGTATCATCTTTTGTCCCTTGATGGTGAAGCCTAAACCAGTCTTGTCAGATTTGAAAGGAAGATCAGGGAGTTGTCCCCAAATAGTACTACCTCCTTCTTCAACTGCAGCTTGGGCATCCTTCAATAAGCCATCCTAGGCGGAACTTGAGCAACTTCAGAGTGATAGGAGAGTCAGCATGACTGGGTATTGTTTCAAAAGCTTGACAGGAGTCTCAAAGAATTCACCTTCCATCTCGAGGTATCGGAATGATCAGATGATGACCATATATTCCTCTTCACCACACCGTAACAACCTTCCCTTCACCGGGTACTTCACCGATGTAAGGTAGAGTAATGCCGCCCATGTATCCAAGGGCGTCCAGTAGGCAAGAGTAAGTCGGACGGATGTCCATGACAAAGAAAGTGGAGTCAAAAGTGGGAACCGACTTTAACAGTGAATGAGCTCTCCAAGCTTTGCTCGCTTAGAACCATCAAAAGCTCTCACAACTATGTCACCGGGTTTCGTAATCAATCCTTCAACATCAAGTCGATCAAAAGCGGTCTTTGGTAGGATATTCAGAGCGAAACCGTATCCACCAAAACATGAGATAATGTAACCCTTGCATTCAAGAGATGTGCAAGGCTTTGTTGTGTTCCTTTCGGCGAGTCAAATCAAGATCGAGAAGCCTAGTTGTTGGCGGCCGCTAGCAATACAAACTTCAAACAAGTAGTAGTGTCTTGCGGTACATGAGCATTCTTCGAAACCTCACCAAGGCGTTATGAGCCTCGAGCACAAGAGAGCAAGCATGGAGATCTTGGACAGTCCGTCCCAACTGTTCCACAACATTGTAGTCACTCTTCTTGATAATCTTCAGAATTTCCTCCATTTCTTGCTTGGAGGTGTCTTCAGTAACTTCCTTTGGTACTTCTGTATGAGCAGGATGAGTCATTGGTTCTTTCCCTCTAGCTTGGGGAATGGATTGAATAACTGGAATGCGAGCTGGAGTCGCAGCGTCTTTTAGAGGAGAGATATCTGGAGAGAACACCCTTCTGGTTCTGGTCACCTTACTCGATCCGGTGATGTTGTCAATGTCAGGAATGGTAGCTTCAACTGTAAGATCTTCAATGGTCAGAGGGTCTTGCTTGACGCCATGATAGTAGACATCAGATCCATAATCCCAAGGAATAGCTTTGTCAGAGGAATACGGAACTGATCTGGGAGAGGTAATGATGAGAGGTGTCACTCTAGGCACAGGATCAGCAGAGGAAATCCTTATTGTGTTAACATCAGCATAGTCTTCTGGGAAATCGTCACCCCATCTGGTTGCCTTAACATCTTCAATAGGAATCTTGTAGCTTTCAGGAACAGTGTACTTCACCATGTAATCATACTTTCCACTTGGCTTCCCCAAGGTATCCCACGCAGATGGTGCAGTTTCATTCACATCTTCGATCTTCAGTTTCTTAGACATGTCTTCACAGAGACTCTCCACAAGTGGTTTCAGGAATAGTATTTCATGGTTATCCATCATGCACTGAACACATCTTCTCAACCAAGCACAGCCATCAGGTGCAGATGGGCACCAACGACAAGTCTCTGGGCATCCTGGGTTGACACCGGCTTGTAGCAAATTCTTCTTAACAGTCATCAGAGGAATGGTCAAGTCATCTATGTTGAAAATGTAAGTATTCTCCCCAACCGCATTGGAACTCTTGTCATGGTTAGGCATAGGCGCATTGATCACATTCGGAGTCTCAACAGGAGGATCAAACTCAATCTGCTTAGCTTCAATCATATCTTGAATCTTATTCTTCAAAGCCCAACAATCATCAGTACTATGTCCAGGGCTGTTGGAGTGGTAAGCACACTTAGCATTAGGATTGTATCTCGGAGAGGAAGTGTTGATGTTTTGAGGAGGATCCTTCAAGGTAATCAGCTCTGCTTTCAACATGTGTTGCGAGGCTTGCGACAATGGCATGTTGATCTTTGTAAACTGTCTTCGTGGCGCGTTCTGGCTACGCGCGTTGTCTCGCTGAGGTTGTGCTGATGTAGGATTGGAGATCACAACTGCCCCCTGATCAGTGCATTTTCATGCACATTCTTCCATGTTTGTATCTAAGAATTTCCTTGTTTTCCTTTGATTATTTTTATATTTTATATTGTTTTTCTACTTTATTCTATTTTTGCACTTATTTCATTTTCGTATTTAATTTTCAGCATTTGCAGCTTTCGCGGAAACATTTATAACTTGAGCTACAGGAATCGGATTGAGGCGTTTGACCATGCGTTGGAAAGCTAAGAGAAGGATCTACAACTCTCTAGTTGTGGCCAGAAGCTGATTCGGACTGTAGCAAGGTTGAAAAAGTCGTTGAAGTTGCAGCATTTTTTATATTTAAGTTTTGGGTCATTTGTTTTGGACCTGAGTTGTGTTTTTGACCCAGTTGGGTTATGACCCGAATCCTTGTCCTTGCTATACCTAGCAGCCGCTACAGTAATTTGAGAGGACTTTTCATTATTCAGAAAAAAATACTTTTTGTTTTTGACGATTATGATGAGGAACTAAACATCCAGAGTCGATCTAGTGTATTCAGGTTCCAACACTTGAGATTATTATAATGTTAATTTCAGTTTAATTCCTTTCAATAATATTTTGTGTTATTGTATGCTTAATTCAATTGCATAAAATATATTGATTCAATTTGGTTGATTGTATGATCCTAACTTAGACTCATCGCGTTTTCTTAATTCGTTGTTGTGTCTGATCAATCATGTTTGCTTAATCCATGAAAATTTATCCCGTTTGCTTAATTCGGACAATAGGATCGTACATCTCACAAACTTCACCGCGCTTGTCACTGGGTTTGTATCCAAATAGGAATAGACAATCCGCTTCGGGTATTAAAATTATAATAATCGATGATAGTAGGAACTGAATCGGTAGATTGACTTATTTTATAATCACTTATTTTAAGCGCTTATTTTTTGCTTTTTCTTAATCGAACACCAAACCAACCCCCTAATTTAATTTACCTTCGGTTAGTAATAATCAAGAATCCTTGTGAGACGATTCGAGTCATTGTCGCTATACTACGTTTTCAAAAATTACTCGTTTTGATTCGCGTGTGACAGCGGATCAAATTGGCGCCGTTGCCGGGGATTCTTGTTGTTATTAACTAATTTTAGAGTCTTAGGATTAGTGTTCTCGCATTTAGGCCCTAGTTTCCTCACGGTTTTGGCCAATTCGCGTTTAGAGTCGGAAAAAAACAGGTTTTTAGAAAATTTATGTCCGATTGTATAATATTTTTGCCTACTGGAAGAAGAAAAATCGTGAGATCAATTCTCCCTTACTCTAGAAGAGTAAGGTATTCCGACGTCAAATTGCCAAATTCCTCTTTTTTCTATTTTTAATGATTTATTTACTGTTTTCATAGAGTCGAAAAAAATCAAAAAAATTATCAAAATTCTATTTTTCGCCGATTATAAGAATTTCGTGTTCAGTTTATTTTTTTTGAAAAAAATTTAATCGTTTTCCTTCTTTGTGTTTATTTTTGCTTTTAGGGACATTGTTGGTATTTTGGACTTTGTTACCATTGTTGCGTTTTAGTCCTGGCTACTAGGTCCTGTTGTCCTCAGCTTGTTGCTTTTGATCCTGAGGTAGAAAGAACATTGCACACACAACGTAGGAGAGTCCAAGTTAACATTGCTTTTGAGTCTGAGTTTGATTCTGATTACTTGCATTATCTGTTTGATTCTGATTCTGAAGTTGTTATTGATATGGCTGACCAAAGAACCTTAAGGCAATTGGCTGCCCCTGATGTAAATTATAATGGCATGTGTATTGATTATGACGATGTTGCTGCTCCTTTTGAATTAAAATCGGGTTTAATACACTTGTTGCCCAAGTTTAGTGGTCTTGCAGGTGAGGATCCGCACAAACATTTGAAAGAATTCCAGGTGGTGTGTTCTACACCATTAAAGCCAGAAGGGATCACTGAAGATCACATCAAACTTCGAGCTTTTCCTTTTTCATTGCAGGGTGCAGCAAAAGATTGGATATATTATCTTGAGCCAAATTCAATTGCAAGTCGGAATCTTGAAAAGGTGTTTTGGAGCGATATTTTCCCCCTCTAGAGCGCCTCAATAAGAAAGGAAATTTGCGGTATCAGACAAGGTAATGAGTCACTCACTGAGTATTGGGAGAGGTTCAAGCACTTGGTATCCAGTTGTCCTCAACATCAAATCACCGAGCAATTACTCATCCAGTACTTTTATGAGGGGTTGATACCGATGGACCGAAACATTCTTGATGCTGCTAGTGGTGGAGCACTTGTTGATAAAACTCGATTCGCTAAAGCTCTAATAGAGAATATGTCTCTTAATTCTCAGCAATTTACCACTAGAGACAATTCTGCACAAAGCAAAGGAGTGAATCAAATTCAAGCTTCTTCTTCCAACAAGGCTTTAGAGACCAAAATTGATGAGCTCACGGCATTAGTCAAACAACTAGCAGTAGCAAAAACTGAAACATCAACTCTGTGTGGTATTTGTACTTCCCCTGAGCACCCGACTGATACATGTCCCATTCTGAGAGATGAATCTATCACTGAGCTGCCCCAAGCTTATGCAGCAAACCTTTACAACCAAAACAGGTACAACAACATTCCTGATCTGTCCACCAACAAATATCATCCGAATTGGAGGAATCATCCCAACCTTCGATATGGAAATCCACAAACCACCAACAATGAACCCACCTCAACGGCTGCCCGCACCTTCCGGACCATCCCTAGAGGATCTTGTTAAACAAATGGTCACAACAACCTTCGGCCCAACAAAGGACCGATTCTAGCATTCAGATCTTGAACACGCAAATGGGACACTTGCTACTCAAATAAATAACATGCAAGCCCAAGGTTCGAACCAACTTCCAAAACGGTTGTCAATCCGAACGGTCCAAATGCCAATGTAAGTGCAATTTCTTTGCGATCGGTAAGGTTACAGACCAGCCTCGAGATAACATCGAACCTTCTCTCTTTTTATCCTTCTCCATCTTCTACCTTCTTCCGTTATTGTGAATGAAACGAAAAAATAAAGAAAGAGAGTATGTTCCACATCCCCCACATAGAGTTTTAAAAATAAAAAGTTGATGAGGGGACAACGAGATTTTAGATGTATTTAGAAAGGTTCTTTGTGAATATTCCTCTTCTTGATGTGATTAAGCGGTACCAAAGTATGCGAAGTTTCGAAAGACTTGTGTACAAACAAGAGGCGGATGAAAGGAAGTGAGCGAGTAAACTTGGGACTAAATATTTCGCATTTATTCAGCCCAAGCCTTCATCCGAAAAGGTTGTAGGCGAGCAAAATGTTTTAGCCCTCACTACTCAATTGTTGCCACAAAGCGTATGATCCAGGAACATTTGCTATCCCTTGTACCATTGGGGATAAGCAATTTGATAATTGTATGCTTGATTTAGGCGGGCATTAATGTGATGCCCACTTCTATTTATAATAACCTTTGTCCTGGTCTTTGCAGATACGGTATAATCATTCGGTTGGCGAGAGTAATGCTTCCGGCGTAGTCGAAGATGTCCTTGTTCAAGTTAATGATTTGATTTTTCCGCAGATTTTTACATCCCGGACATGGAAGGAGAAACAAAGTCCAACAAAGCTCCCATCATTTTAGGCGCACTATTCATGAAAACGGCAAAAACAAAGATTGATGTTGACGATGGAACCATGTCCATGGAATTTGGTGACATTGTCGCAAAATTTAACATTTTTGATGCCATGAAGCATCCATTGGAGGAGCATTCTGTTTTTCATATTGAATTAATCTCTGATTTGGTGGATGAAACTTGTTCTGAATTGTTTTCAGCTGATTTTCCAACATTGTCTGATTTTGACGATGTTTATTCTTGTGATGTTTGTACTGACACTAAAATTTGCTCTGTTTGTGCTGAAATTGAGGCTGCCTTGCAAGTTAATATTCTTACTGCAGATGAGGTTACAAATGAAGTTTTTCATGTAGATGAAACTCTCGACACCCCGGCTGCCCGAAATAAACCATCCATCGAACAACCACCTTCCCAAGAGTTGAAACAAATTCTTGAAAATCTTAAATATGCTTATTTAGAGATGAATGAAAAGCTACCGGTTATAATTTCTTCTAACCTTAATTTTTATCAAGAAAATAATCTTTTGCAGGTTTTGAAGAAGCATAAGAAGGAGATTGGGTGGACTTTAGCCGACATTCCCAATATTAGCCCATCCATGATTTTGCACATGTTCTCAATTGAAAGGGAGGATGAAACAAAAGTAGTGAGGAAACCCTTCAATCTTTTGATCTCCGGTGTTGTTGAAAAGAAGATCACGTGCCCATTCGACACTTTTACTTATCGAAGATTCTTCTTTGATCCTGGAATAAAAGGCGAAGGCAGTGATAAAATTCTCAAGTTCAATGGACATTACCCAAAACTACTCCATGAAAGCCCCACTTTGGAAGAAGAGAATGTAGAAGATCTCTCTTTGAGAAAGGATGCTTATGTGATCACTTATCCTCCTTGACTACTCGGGTGTGTTCTTTCCTTTCTCTCTCTCACTCCTATTTAGTAGTTATGTCTTTTCATTGAGGACAATGCTTGTTTTAAGTGTGGGGGAGAGAATCTTTTGTTTTATTTGCTTTTGTTCCCTGTTTTCTTATTTTGTTTTGTTTTTAGTTATAAAATAAATTGCATCGGTTTGAAAGTTCTGGGGTTAGAGATTAATCTGAGGTTAGTTGTGGAGACTTGGGAAAAGTTCTTAAGATCGGTGTCGTCTTAACACTGCAAGTCTCCTGCATATGGAAATTGATTTGAATTCTTATTATGTTTTAGCCTTGAATTCTCATTCTCTGACAGCTCTTGAGTAGTTTATTTCAGCAGTCAGCACCATCTCACACACACTCTACGCAAGGAAGCCGATGAATATAAGTGAGTGTTCCAAAAAAAAAAAGATAGAAAAAGGAATGCGCCTTCTAAGTTTGGTGACCCTCACCCGGTCACTTAACCCAACGGTCGTAGAACCTACAAAAAAATTGATAATAAAACTCGTTGTTAGTTGGTTCAAGTGTCGAACTTGGTAGGCGGACTACGGTCTGATCCCCCGCAACTACAGCTGAGTAAGCAAAGGGTTATGCCACGTAAGTACCAGAACCTCACGCAAAAAAGATCAGAGTCACTAACCGGTCGCTTTGCTATGAGTGTGTGGAGATAACGGCTTAATGTGATTCGCGAACGAAAAGAGTAAAAGGAGGATGAGTAAGTTAGGCTTTAGCATAATAATTTGATTTGAATTGGGTTCTATATTCAGGAGATAATATTAGTGTTTCTATGATATCCTTAGTGTGTAAGATTAGTACCTATTGATGCAATCTTAACCAAGAGGAGTTTGTAGCCTAGAACGAGTAATCGATGATGCTTTTGTATTTTTTTACTTTATTTTGCTCGGAGTGCAAAAGTTCAAGTGTGGGGGAATTTGATCAGTGCATTTTCATGCACATTCTTCCATGTTTGTATCTAAGAATTTCCTTGTTTTCCTTTGATTATTTTTATATTTTATATTGTTTTTCTACTTTATTCTATTTTTGCACTTATTTCATTTTCGTATTTAATTTTCAGCATTTGCAGCTTTCGCGGAAACATTTATAACTTGAGCTACAGGAATCGGATTGAGGCGTTTGACCATGCGTTGGAAAGCTAAGAGAAGGATCTACAACTCTCTAGTTGTGGCCAGAAGCTGATTCGGACTGTAGCAAGGTTGAAAAAGTCGTTGAAGTTGCAGCATTTTTTATATTTAAGTTTTGGGTCATTTGTTTTGGACCTGAGTTGTGTTTTTGACCCAGTTGGGTTATGACCCGAATCCTTGTCCTTGCTATACCTAGCAGCCGCTACAGTAATTTGAGAGGACTTTTCATTATTCAGAAAAAAATACTTTTTGTTTTTGACGATTATGATGAGGAACTAAACATCCATAGTCGATCTAGTGTATTCAGGTTCCAACACTTGAGATTATTATAATGTTAATTTCAGTTTAATTCCTTTCAATAATATTTTGTGTTATTGTATGCTTAATTCAATTGCATAAAATATATTGATTCAATTTGGTTGATTGTATGATCCTAACTTAGACTCATCGCGTTTGCTTAATTCGTTGTTGTGTCTGATCAATCATGTTTGCTTAATCCATGAAAATTTATCCCGTTTGCTTAATTCGGACAATAGGATCGTACATCTCACAAACTTCACCGCGCTTGTCACTGGGTTTGTATCCAAATAGGAATAGACAATCCGCTTCGGGTATTAAAATTATAATAATCGATGATAGTAGGAACTGAATCGGTAGATTGACTTATTTTATAATCACTTATTTTAAGCGCTTATTTTTTGCTTTTTCTTAATCGAACACCAAACCAACCCCCTAATTTAATTTACCTTCGGTTAGTAATAATCAAGAATCCTTGTGAGACGATTCGAGTCATTGTCGCTATACTACGTTTTCAAAAATTACTCGTTTTGATTCGCGTGCGACAGCGGATCAAATTGCACAGATTGAGCGCGGTCGGTCTTGGCTCGGCCTTTCTGACCATACACAGCATTGGCTTCTTTCTTACCACCAAAAGATCTCTTCGCAGCATTCGAAGATGACTCCACATGAATCTTTCCACTCTTGATACCAGCTTCGATACGCTCGCCTGTCAATATCAGCTCGGTGAATCCGGCTGAAGAGTTTCCAATCAGATGATTGAAAAATGGGCCTGTCAGTGTTCCCATAAACATATCAACATACTCCCTACTGGACAAGGGTGGTTGAACTCTGCCTGCTAGATCTCTCCATTTCTGAGCATACTCCTTGAACTTCTCATCACGACCCATAGACATGCTCTGTAGTTGCATGCGAGTGGGTGTCAATTCAGCATTGTACTCATATTGTCTGTAGAAAGCATCTGCCAAGTCACTCCAAGTCCGGATACGGTCATTCTCTAGCTGATAATACCACTCCAACTGAGTTCCCGACAAACTCTCTTGAAAATAGTGCATCCACAACTTTCTGTCATCAGTGTGGGGGTTGATCTTTTGAACATAGGACTTCAAATGCAGCTTTGGACAAGAAATGCCATCATACTTGGCAAAGGTAGGAACTTTGAATTTGGGAGGAATCACCACACCAGGGACAAGACTCAGATCATCAAAATTCAGCCCGGACATCTTCAGGTTTTCCACAGCATTCAGACGGTCTTCAAGTTGCTTGTACTTATCATCCTCATCAGAGTACTGGCCATTATCATAGTCTTTTTCAGGTTCAGGTTGACTGCCTTCGTCAGCACCTTTGACACTTCGCTCATCCTCATTCTTAACACTTCCTTCTGAGAGCTCTATCCGGCTGACCACTTTAGGACCACCCTTGTAGCGTCTGCCCATGTTGAGAACACCAACGACCTTCTTCTTTCTGTTGATGAGCTTCTTCGATATTCTTGGCCTTGGACCAAGTGGTGAACATTTCGAACTGAGCATTCTGAGCCTGGAGATCTTTGACAGTCTGTTCAAGAGCCATTTCTGCTAAAATAAAAAGCGAGAAATGAGAAAACCAATCTTCAATGTACCTGTTATGCAAATGTTATGCCATGATATGCGATGTTTATGCAGATGCAATGCAATGTTTTCAAGGACCTTAGAGATTTAAATTTGTTAAACAAGCACGAACAAACATTTATTAGTTCTCTTTTTATTCTTTTTCTTTTTAAGTACAAAAGATAATTCAAAACAGTAAAAGAAAAGCATAAAAATCCTAAAGCTCTAAGTCTCCCATGGGCGTTTCCTCTTGGTGCCGAGGTAGGCGTTGAGATTTCGCTCCTCGTGAAGTAGCTTCGTCAACTCTAGTACTTTCTTCTCGCTTGCATAGCACTGAGCTTCAAAGGTATCCCTTTCTTCCTTAAGCTGAGTCCAAGATCTCTTCAAGTCTTCAAAATCAGTAGGCATATCGGGATGATGAACAGTATAGGATTCGTCACCTATAGCAATAGGTTCCATAATTACTGGTAAAACAGGCGTGAATGGCATCATGAGGTTTTGAGCTCGAGCTCGCACCCATTTGAGGTAAGGTTCCCAAGGAATGGTGTTCTGGTGCCCCAAAGTCTTGGTATCAGTCTTCTTTACCATGCCCCAAGCGTGTATGAACCTTCGTCGGTAATTCTGGAGATCGTGGTTGTAGTCGAACACAATGTCGTGGAGAAGCATATCATGAGGACCATCTCTTCAGGCAAAACCAAACTGACGTAGAGCTAGAGAAGGGTTGTAAGTAATACCTCCCCTTATACCAAGGAGTGGTACATTAGGGAATTCTCCGCAACGCTCAATGAATGTGAAGTCCTTTTGAGAGAAAAGACTCCAACGGATATTTGAATGAGAGAGTGACATCATTCTTTGAGACCACTTCATCCTTTGTTCATTCTTCAAAACTGATGAAGGAAGGTGCGAAATAAACCACCTGGAAAGTAACGGTATACAACACATGAGAGTTCCTTGTCTTTTGATGGTACGAGTGTGGAGAGAATGTAGGATATCTCCAAGTAAAGTAGGCACAGGATTACGGGTAAGAAACAACTTGATGGTGTTGACATCTATGAATTGATCTGAATTAGGGAATAAAACCAAACCATAGATTAACAGGGCCACAATATCTTCAAATGCACGGAAACTCATAACTTTGAGGAATTCTCGGGCTTTCTTAATTAGAAACTTGAAAAGTAAACCCTTAACTCCACTTCTTGTTTCCCAATTGGCTTCAATGTTTGGGCGCTTTAGGTGTAAGGCTGATGCGATGTCTTCGTACTTAGGAACTTTTTCTAAACCGGTGAATGGCATTTGGTCAAGAATAGGTATCCCAAGTAGCTTAGAGAACTCTTCCAAGGTAGGAACCAACTGATAATCTGGGAACATAAAGCAATGGTGTTTCGGATCGAAGAACTGGAATAGGACATGCATCATATCTTCTTCAAAACCGGAGATAACCAAATCAAGTAGATAACCATGTCTTTTGACGAACTGGGCCTGATCGAGAATCTCTGAAACCAATCCTTTGAGCTGAGAAGGTATACCCATGAAGTTGATTCAGATGGTCTTTCTAGAAGCCAAAATCCCTACAAAATAGAGCAAAGATAAATCCCTAGGTCCTTGAAATAGTTAGAAATGATATGCAATGCGATGATGTCATGATGTCATGTTTAGCACACACAAACAATTCACACAATGAGCCTAGGTTTAAGGCTTGCATGAGGTATAGGTGATTACCCCACCAAAAGTTTGAGTTGGTTCATCCTGTCCTATAATAGTAACCGGGTTCTAGGAATCTCATATCATTGATCTTTCTCGTAGGCGTTTATTTCAATACGACTACCAAGTGGTTGACCGAAAATATCCCAAAAGTCGGATCTTAATGAGCGTAGCATCGAGTATCAGCCAACCTTAGTCTGCACCAAAGCCGGCCATCTCACTACCTTCTAATGGCCAAGATGGGTCAATTAAGGTTCTAAAAGTTTAGTTAGTGCTTGATGACACCACGCAGAAGCCAAATACTATCCTCAACTTGGGAATGAAGAGTATCAGGACATCCAAAGTGTCACACTAACGTAGCCATCATGTTGACCGTTTTGATATACGCCTAACGGTCGCGACGATTTATTGCTACTTACCTAAAAGGAAACCCGGATCTGGGTGTAGGATCCCTCACAAATATAATACCCAAGAAACCCTTAAAATTAAAGCATACAAATCAAACAGAAAGCAGTAAACTGATCTAGAAATCCCTAAGGTATTCTCTCTTTAGGGTGTTTCCCCAGCAGAGTCGCCAGTTCTGTAATACGGTGAACTGACGTTGAGATTTTTGTATCGCAAATGTGCGGATAGCAAGAGTCGCCAACGACTTTTCTTTTATCCAATTAAGGGAAGGTAAAAAGTACAGAAAAAGACCTTCGTTAGATTCTGAGTAAGGGAGAAGGTTATGAAAAGGGAAGGTATTAGCACCCCTTTCCATCCGTAGTTATCTACGGGCTCTTAGTTGCTTTTAGATCACTTTAAAATTGTGCTTTCTGTGTGTTTGACAAAACGTTTTGAAAAGGCATTTCGCTTTGACTTTGTAATGATTCATGTAAGAATGTATACAAAGTGTTTGGAAATGTTTCGTTTTGAAAAGAGTTTGAACTTTGACAAAAGTGTGAGGTGTGAAAAGTATTTTGTTTGAGCAAGCAACTAAAAGTCTTATTACCTACTCAGAATTGGTCGTTTTTTTGTGTTGTTTTACGTTCCTTTAGAATAGCGCTATCCATACCATTAGTTGGTAGGTAACCCTATTCGTTGGATGTAAGCGGGACATTTGAAGGGACATAGTATGGTCATAGAAAGCAACCTGTAGGAAGTATCCTAGCACATTCGAAGGGACTATCATCATTTTTCGTAGGCGACAATCGAGGGTCAAGGTCATGTATTCGTAGGCGACATCGTGAGTCTTATGATCTTTGTATCGAAGGGACTATGATGATTTGTTTTGAAGGCAACAGTGCTAGAATACCTCTACGTTAGAGGGACATGACCATTTGTATTCGTAAAGGCGACGAGAGAGAATTACCCAAAGGGCTGCGTGTGTGAAAAGAGTGTGTCAAATTCAGATATTTTATCTTGGAATTATGAGTGAGCTATGTCCGATTTTATCTTGCCATACACGCCTAATTACTAGCAGTTTATAGGGTGCGGAAAGATAAATCCTACGCTATTACATGGCTTTGGGACAAATACATAATTTAAAGCGCAGAAAATAAAAATCCTAATTAAACTATTACATTCCATAAGCAATTACATAATATGAAAAGAAAGCGATAAAAATTGTCCGAAACGGGATAACCTGTGAACAGATGAAAAATCGGGAAATACGAGAAAATTGAATAAGAGGAAAATGTTAGTAAAAATAATAATTTTTGAATGAGAAAAAAGTTTTCATGCTAGAAATAACATTAATATGCTAAAATAATTTTTTGGGATTTTTTCGAGTTAATTTAATAATTAAAAAACAATTAAAAGTGATTTAAATGATAAAATAGAAATTAAATTAAATATGTATGCAAAAAATAAACATTTTTCTGATATGTATGCAAAAAATAAATATTTTTGGTATTTTTTAAATGCATGATAAAAATTATGAAAGATAAATTAAATTAACATGAAAATATTAAAGAAAATAAGAAAATAGAAAAAATTGCAAAACAAGTAAAAATCACTTTGCCATGGTTGGGATTCGAACTCAAGACCTTGCCTTCACAACCCCACGCCTTGACCAACTGAGCTGGCTTGCACACGTGTTTGAAAAATGGAGCGAATGGATTTTGGACAGACGTCGCTCCCTGATGGTCCAGATCACGCGCCAAGCTTCATCTTCTTCGTTTTGAATTTTTGAAAAGATAGCGTCGGCCTCAGTGCGACGCTATAGTCCCTGCAAATCTCAAAATCAAACACAGGCAATATAAATGACAATCAAGGGCATGGATCGATTGGAAACATCGTCCTGAGCACGATGGTGGTGGTCTTTTGGTCCAATTTATCCGTTTTAAGGAAACCCTAATTCGAAACCGAAAACCCTAGCAATGGTAATTCGTGTTTTAGGCCATGGAAATTCAATCAAACTACCCAGAAAGCTTCCAAGCTTCGTTCTAAACACAAAAACAACAACAAAACGTGTTAAAAATGCATGAATAATGGAAATCGATTTTGAGAAATATATGAACAAACCACATTCGGATTTCGTGATTCTTGATGCTTTTGAATGATGTAAAGGTCTGGAATCACTCCAGGGGTATCAAGGAATGTGTTTGAATGCTCAAAACCAATTGAAATCCACTGGAACTAGGGCTGCAAGTACCTTGTAGGACACGGTTTTTTGACTTTTGGAATAGGGTTCTTGAGGCAATTTTTCTGTTCTTTCTTGTGTGATATACATTGTATATTTATAGTGGATGGAAATTGAGCTGATTTGAGGAACAAATAATGGTTAATCAATGTGAAAAATATTTGATTTTGTACAAAATCAAATCTTCCTTATTTGATCCAATTTCTTCAATTTCTTGCCAAATCAAATCAAATTTCAAAATTTGCCAGCTTTCTTGGGTTACTTGGATCTCAAGGATGAGAGAAAAATCAATTTTGCAATTAATTTTGATTTTATACCTTATTTTTGAATTTAATTTGTATTTAAATGAATAAAATCCAAATTAAATAGAAAAATAAAATTACAATTCGTGGCATTGGGCTTGGATGCTCCAAATTGTATAAGGAACAAGTTTGGATGAAGAAAAAGCAGGCCCATTTGCAAAAATTTTGATTTTTACAAGTATCTCTCTTTGTGCACCTCTTCAAAATTGCCCAACTTGCACAAGGTGTATTTTGCTCAATTTTCCACATTTTTGAGTGTTCTTGGACTTTTTGGAAAGCTCTAAGAGTCCTCTATCCAACCTATTTGGTTTCATCTCAATTGGAGTTTCCATGCTCAATATATCTTCAAAACAAAATGTTGACTTTTTGTTGACTTTGAAAAGGACCTGTAATGTTTTGATCCATACCTTCCAAATGAAGCATTTTTTGAACATTCTTGTGAGACATGAAGTTGTAGAGAATTGAATTTACTTCAAAACAAGAGGTGGTGGAAAACTTTCTGAGAAAGTATGAAGAAGTTATGCTCAGTCAAAGTTCAGTTGACTTTTCACTGAGAAACCCTAATTTAGAAAGTTTGACTTTTGAGCAAATCTTGAGTTTTCTTGATGAATCATGATCAACCCTTGATCAAATGATGAATGTAACTTCAAAATGAGGATGTTGACCAAAAATCATGAAGTTTGACTGTATGTTGACCACAATTGACTTTTTGTCCAATACAACTGATTTTCAACCATCTGAGCAATTGTCTGAGGAAACTTGACTTGTGAGGCTTGAAACTTGACATGGAGAATCTTTGAAGCATATGAGGAGGCATGATGACCACTGGAGATGTTGGAAGTTCATCTGGATCTAAGCATTGCCAAACCCTAGTTTGGGTTGATTGTCTAGGAGAGGGTTTGTCTGATCAACCCTTGAGGAATCCTTGAGTATGGATGTATGAAATGTCTTGAGAAGTAGGAGGGCAAATTTTGGGGTATGACAAAACCAAGTGAAGAAGTGGAAAAGACATCGGTAAGGGAAGATCAACTGCTTAAAGTGGAGTTGGACATAAAAGAGAATGAGAGAGTTGAGGAAGAAGTGGTAATACCAGCCCCAGTTACTAAAGAAAAAGTGGGAGAACCGAAACCGGTGATCAAACTTCCTTACCCCCAAAGAAATAAGAAAAAGGGGCAGCAAGAGAAGAATTTTGAGAAGTTTCTTGAGTTGTTCAAAAAGCTGGAGCTGAATATCCCGTTATTGGAGGCACTTGAGCAGATGCCTACATATGCTAAATTCATGAAGGATATCATTGCTAAGAAGCGAACCATTGCAGATGAACCTATTATTCTAACCGAAACTTGTAGTGCTATTTTGCAGGGCCTAAAGATTTCAGTGAAGAAGAAAGACAGAGGAGCAGTTACCATACCTTGCACTATTGGTGATAGATCTTTCAAGAGAGCGTTAATCGATCTGGTGCTAGTATCAGTCTCATGCCTCTATCCATCTACAAAAAGTTGGGTATTGGTGTTGTCCAAGACACTCGGATGACTCTCCAATTTGCGGATCATTCTGTTAAGCGGCCTTATGGAGTTGTCCAAGACGTTCTTGTGAAAGTGGATAAGTTTGTGTTTCCGGTGGATTTTGTGATCCTTGAAATGCCGGAAGATGAAGAGATTCCCCTAATTTTGGGCCGACCATTCTTGGAAACCGAGAGAGTTATGATCGATATGGAAGGGGGTACACTTACTTTGAAGGTTTATGATGAGGAGTTGAAAATAGATGTTCGTAATACCATGAGGCATAAAGAGGACTTTGGCACAAGTAGCAACATTCAAGTGTTTGAGCAAGTGGGAGAAAGGGATCATGTGGAGAGTGTATCCAAATTGCCTCTCGAAAGAGTCTTGAGTATGTCAATTTTTAAGGAAAATGAAGAAGTTGATAGTAGTGAAATGGAAGTGGTGGAAATGTTGAATATTCAACCTGTTCTAAAAAGATCCCGGACACATAGGTGGGAAGACCTAAGGCAACCTATAGAGTTGAACGGTAATGAAGACAAGCCAAAAAGTTCAGAGTTGAAACAGCTTCCTGAGAATCTGAAATACGTTTTCCTCGACACTGATGAAAAATGTCCCGCTATCATTAGCTCTAATTTGCAAAGTGTGCGGGAAGACAAGTTAATTGAAGTTCTTAAAAATTTCAAAGGTGCCATTGGTTGGAAAATCGAAGACCTCAAAGGTATAAGTCCTACGGTTTGCATGCATAAAATTCTCATGGAAGAAGATCACAAACCAAAGGTACACCTGCAGGAGATTGAACCTGCTATGAAAGAGGTGGTGAGAAAAGAAGTTGTAAAGTCATAGATGCGGGACTTATTTACCTTATCTCGCATAGTTCATGGGTGAGTCCTGCTCATGTGGTGCCCAAGAAAGGAGGTACTACCGTAATCGTGAATGAAAAGAATGAGTGATCCCTACTAGAACGGTCACGGGTGGGGTGTGCATTGACTACGAGACCGAATTTAGCCACAAGAAAAGATCATTTTCACGCCATTCATTGACCAAATGTTAGAAAGGTTAGCTGGGCATGACTACTATTGTTTTCTGGATGGATACTCCGGGTACAACCAAATTGCGGTTGCACCAGAGGATCAAGAGAAGACGGCCTTCACTTGCCCTTACGGTGTCTTTGCTTATCGAAGGATACCATTTGGGTCAGGCAATGCCCCAAAGAACATTTCAAAGATGCATGACTTATTTTTGCCGATATGCTCGAGAAGCATATGGAAGTCTTCATGGACGATTTCTCTTTTGGATCCTCATTTGATAACTGTCTAGCTAACCTTTCACTTGTTTTGCAGCGATGTCAAGAAAGCAATCTGATCCTAAACTGGGAAAAGTGCCATTTTATGGTACGAGAAGGCATTGTTCTTGGTCACAAGATTTCTCACAAGGGGATCGAATTCGATCAAGCCAAAGTGGAGGTTATCACAAAATTACCACCGCCTGCGAATAAGAAAGGTATTCGGAGTTTCTTAGGCCATGCGGGGTTCTACCGTAGGTTCATAAGAGATTTTCAAAATAGCAAGCCATTGACTACCTTGTTAGTTAAAGACAAGACTTTTGTATTCGACAAAGATTGCGCCGATGCATTTGAGACACTAAAAAATAAACTGGTGTCGGCACCCATTGTGATAGCGCCAGATTGGTCTTTCCCCTTTGAGATCATGTGCGATGCGAGCGACATTGCGGTAGGGGCTGTTCTTGGAAAGTGGAGAGAAAAGCTGCTTCATGTTATTTATTACGCTAGTCACGTGTTGAACCCTGCACAGATGAATTATGCAACTACCGAGAAGGAGTTGTTAGCTGTTGTTTATGCCTTTGATAAATTCAGGAAATATCTGTTGGGTTCAAAAGTGATTGTTTACACTGACCATGCTGCTTTGAAATATCTTTTTGCTAAGCAGGAATCAAAGCCGAGACTCCTGAGGTGGATTTTACTTCTCCAAGAGTTCGATGTAGAGATTCGTGACAAGAAAGGGTGTGAGAACATCGTAGCTGATCACCTCTCTCGAATGTTACCTATTGAGGAGACTGAAGATCGGCGTCCAATAAAGGATGAGTTTGCCGATGAACACATCCTAGCTGTTATTGGAGTGCCTTGGTTTGCGGATTATGCAAACTACCTTGTTGGCGGTATAATACCAGATGATTTTGATTCTAACCGTAAGAAAAAGTTTGTTCATGATTGCAGGTTCTATCTATGGGACGACCCTTACTTGTACAAGAGAGGAGTGGATGGGTTGATACGACGATGTGTGCCTGAGGAAGAACAAAGGGATGTGTTTAGAGCATGTCATGATTCCGAATACGGTGGACATTTTAGCGGTGACCGCACTGCATCTAAAGTTTTGCAATCGATTGACCGTCATTGTTCAAGGATGCCTGTGAGATGGTGAAGGAGTGTGATAAGTGTCGCCGACCGAACATATCAAAAGAAATCAAATGCCCTAGAATTTCATGTTAGAGGTCGAGTTATTCGATGTTTGGGGGATTGACTTCATGGGTACGTTTCCACCGTCATTCGGGAAGAACTACATCCTTGTTGCAGTGGATTATGTATCGAAATGGGTGGAAGTGGTAGCCTTACCAACCAATGATGCTAAGGTAGTAGTCAAGTTCTTGCGAGAAAACATATTTTCAAGGTTCGGAGTACCGAGAGCATTGATAAGTGATTAAGGAACTCACTTCCTAAATCACCTCACGGAGAAGCTCCTTCAGAAGTACAATGTGAAGCACCGAATAGCCACTCCTTACCACCCTCAAACGAGTGGTCGTGAAGTGTCTAAGCCGCCACCAAGGATTCTCGAGAAGATGGTGAGTTCGTCGCGAAAGGATTGGGCGACAAAGTTAGATGATGCATTATAGGCTTACGAATCGCTTTCAAAACACCTATCGGATGTCACCGCACCAACTCGCCTATGGCAAAGCTCATATCCCTCTAGAGCTTGAACACAAGGCCTTTTGGGCAACCAAGTTCTTGAACATGGACGATCTCTAGCAGAAATTTAGAATTCGCAATCGCATGAATTAGAAGAGTTTCGAATTATGCGTATGAGAATGCCAAGGTTTACAAGGAAGACCAAGAAGTGGCACGATAGGAGAATCCAAAAGAGTTTTGGGAAGGACAATTGTCCTTCAGACAATTCCCGCAAGCTATTCCCGGAAAATTGCGGTCCAAATGGTCCGGACCCTTTGTGGTTCACAAGGTGTTTCCGTACGGAGCGGTTGAGATTAAGAATCAAGCCAATGGAGACATCTTCAAGGTTAATGGGCAGAGACTTAAGCCTTATTTTCAAGGTCAACAGGTTGGACAGGTTGAGGTCATTCGTCTTACTCCGTAGGACGACGGACCGTCGAGCCATGCGAAGATAACCGCAGCGCTACGTGGGAGGCAACCCACGATTTTATTTAATTTTTGTTTGTTCATTTTGTAGGTATGTAGTTGATATGTCTCACTGATCAAGCTGGAAAAAGAGGTGTCGAATAGATGGGTTTGAAAAAGCAGCAAAAATCATGAATTGGTGTGACTTCAGAGCCCTGACACGGCTACCCGTGTAGCCTGACACGGCCCGTGTCAGGGAATGGTTTTGGAAGATAATTTCGTGGCAGAACAGAGATTCAACACGGGTGCCCGTGTCCTGTGACACGGCCCGTGTTGTGGCTACTGAAGGATATTTTGTTTGTTCATGTTTCACAACATGATACCAGGGGTCTGACACGGGTGCCCGTGTCGCGCAACACGGCCCGTGTCAGAAGGCGAGATTTATACTTTTTTTTTGTTGAATTTTTATTTCTCACAAAACCATCCACCTTTATGACATGGGCCCACAAATTTTTATCTCTTTAACCACTCTTAACACTATCATTTACCACATATCATTCTATTATTCTCATAAACCCTTATTCTTCTACCTCTCTCTCACTCTCCAAGCCCTAGCCTCCAAGCCACTGCTTCAGCTTACCCACTTGACTTACCCAGAAAGTTGATCATCTCATTCATTGCATCAGTTGGTTTAATGCTCATGGTATTCTATTTTGAGGATCCCGACCATCAAAGCAAGTATGCACGATTGGTGAAGTGTAAGTTGATTCCGGTCAGGTACATTTGTAATGAAACTTTAGATAACTTAGGGTTGCGAATGGAGGTGCATAGGATGTTTCATACTCTAGGCATGCTTGAATTTATGCAATTTGAAGCGCCGACATTTGAGCGCATAACCTTCGAATTTTTGAGTTCTTTGGATTTTCAGCTTCGCCAAAGGTGGACAGGCTCTGATGAAGAGTATTTTGGCACTCTGAAGTTTCGTTTGTTTGACAATGACCATTCTCTATCGGTTGCGGAATTGGGGCGCATTCTGAAGCTCCCGAGCTTTGGCCCTGGGGCACCTCCAACCACTTTTGTTGCAAGTGAGTTTTGGAAGGCAATTATAGGGAACTCTGATTATGTCGCTAAGGCGGCCAAGGCTTCCTGCATTCACAACCCTTGTTTCAGATATGCCCAAAAGGGATTGGCCTACACCCTTTTCTGCAGAGGGGATAGTACAGGGGTGGCCACACAAAGAGAGCTATACTTGCTCTATGGCATGGCTAACAAAGAACTCATCAATATAGCCGCCTGTCACACCCCAAAATTTGCCTCATTCTTTGTTTTATTTTTCATCTGGTCATTTTGAGCATAACCGTTAGCCCTTTTTCAATTGCATGCATACATGCATGATCTTTATGGTGGATCAACATTGAGTGGTGAATTTAATGGGCGACTTGTTGGTTTCTCGTTGTGGAAGTTTAATTACCGGGCCATTATTTTCATTTGTGATTAGGTTTTGCGTGAAGTTGCAATATTAGGAGTTTGGTGATTAAGGCTTAGAATTTAAAGAAGAAATTATCAAGTTTGAAGTAAACTTGAGCGAGATTTGTATTTCAATTTTAATTCATTTTCTTTAAGATTCAAGTTTTGAAACTAGCATGACTTCATTGGGTGCATATGTGAAACAATCAATGGAAATTGTGGATATTTCATTTGTAATAAATTTGAAGGGAATCAAGATATGATATTAATAAAGGAGGAATTTTCATACACTCATTAAAGCATTACAAGAGTTCTTGTTACAAGGTGAATCATTAAATGGTAGAATTGTTTCTAATGACTTGGAATCACATTACATTAAAGCGGTAGATGCATTCACGGGATCCACCGATACTGGAATTTTTTGTACCCTCAAGGAAGCCCGCATACTTTGTGCTCCAATCAAATTTCCAGCCACTGTCACCTTCTGTTCTAACCTTGGAACTTCATCTACCAACTACCAAAGATGGAATACATAGTTTAATACTATGCTGCAAAATAAACCAGAAAATACAGGTTGCACTTTAGTTGAAACAAAAATGACTATGGCCTTAGATCAACTACAAAGTTACATGAGTCTCCACCGTTTTCAAAGTCACAGACCCGATAGATTTGTGTTAAGCAATACCAAATATGCAAGACAAACGTTAATGTCACGGCATGTCCATGCTTGACTCGAGGGTGTAAAATGAAGAAACAAGTTCAAAGATTCAAGTGCAATATCATTACTACCTGCATTTCTTTTATTCAAGGAAAATGAGCTATGTGCAAGCACCATTGTACTAAGCTATGGAACCGGACTCGTAGCAAAACAGAAATGGCGGACTCAAGAAGATAAGATTCGCTTTAGCATTGTTTCAAGCTTAATTAAACAACTTGACAAAGAAGAATCCAAGGGATAAGTTTGAATGCAATTCATGTTAGTATCACGATAAGTAATACATTATGATATTGCGTAAGTCCAAGGCACTCAAGAAAATTTGAATTTGTTCTAGTACCTTTGCCATTCCATTTGAGCGTAACTCGCTATCTTTTTGCATTTTGTAGTTGATGATTCATTTGGTGCAGCTCGAATTCCGTAATATGTTCTAAAAAAAAACTTGTTATAACTCCATAAGCTAACTACTATTCTCCTGCAATCTGGAATGTGTGCATGATCATTCTACCGAATTCAGGTGCGATATCATCCCTGCCACAAGATACCATACTGCAAGTTAGAGAGAAGCACAAAATACAAGTTAAATATGAAGTTCAGAGTTCCTGCAATATGAACCAAGTTTAATCCAAAAATTGAAGCATTATTAATGACACGATGCAAATTATCAACTTGAAAGAAAAACAAAGAATTTTCATGGTGATACTTAACTTCAAATAGCATTGAATAAATGTGGTTCAGACTTGTAAAAAAGCTTCAAGTGCAAGAAAATACAATGCATAATTTTGAAGGGGAAAAGACACGTTTTTTTTGCTTTTACAAATTTGAGTGTGCCAGTTTAGCTAAGGGGGGTCCACCTTGACAGATTTGTTACCAGATAAGAACTCGATTTTTCAAAGATCTTTACCTTCATTATTGTCCTATTGACACTCACTTCAAATTTCACAAACCCATTCTAATCCTAACCATTCATAATTATATCTAAGGCATGTTTTGCTAGCATTTTTACCCCAACCTTTTATGTTACATCGCTTGAAATCTTATGAAAAAACAAAATAGTACATTAAGGTTGTTTTTGAATATTGCCCACTCGCCGCACCAAGGTTAGCTCCTCCACTCTAACCAACTCCAAGCCTAAATTTCCATCCTAACCTAAACCCAAACCTACACTCTATATAAACCTGTTCCTCTCATTCAGAAGAACTCTCACTAGCAAAACTCGCAAATTTTTCCCTAAACACCTATTCACTCAAAGCTCAACCCATTTCTCCTTCAAATTTCACATCGAAATTTGAAGTAGAAAGAGCTAAACCACTCATACCGCTCAGTCCAAGAAGTAAAGGAGAAGTTTACCATACATGTCACTGCAGCTCTACTCAGTAATATACCTCTTTGCATTCTGGCTTTGAGTTCTTAATCCATCCTTGTGTATGCATCAGTCTAAGACATTCTGCACCATTTTTATGATTAAGTTCTAGTTTTACCAGCATACAAACTAAAATGCAAAAAAAAAGGTATTTGAGGTTTTCTTGGTGTTACCTGGTTATTTCCTTTCTGTCATCTTGATTGTTTTGTATCCGAAATCCACATAATATCAATGACAAGCCCAAGGAGAAGCTACCTTTCGATTAGTACTCCATGAGGCTGAGATATTCGTTAGTTTTATGTATCCCCATTATCTCATAAATAAGTGCAACTTACATCGTAATACAATTTAACCGAGAAATGAATGCTTGAGGCTTCTTTGTTGTTACCCGATATATGGGCTTGAATATTCTGTGTTCGAGATCTGTGGTGATACCGATGAGAAACTCAAGGAGAGGCTGATGTTGAATCAGTACTCCACCGAGTCGAGGTATGCTGCCAAGCTCGTATATTCTGCATCATTCTTCATAAAAATAAATATGAATCCGTCAGAGTATAAACTAAGTTTGAAAAAACGAATATTCGAAGTTTTCGTCTGTTACCTGTTGTGTCTTAGCCAGTTCGATGGTTGCAAAGCTTGCTGTCTACACCGATGAAAAGCTCAAGGAGAAACTGATGTTGAATCAGGACTCCATAGAGCCGAGGTGTTACGAAAATCTCGTGTTCACACCACCGTCCATCTCGTTTTTCTCGCAAAACAGAAACAAGAAACGTTCAATGTTTAGAAACTTAATGTCTCAGAAATTGAAATTCATAGAAACATATATCTAAATCTCACCGATTGAACACTCGGAAATGATCCATAAACGACCACGAGCGCCTTGCTTTGTTGACGCGTGAAGGAGATCCGATTCGGAAAGGATTCGACTCTTTCCAATGATATTCAAACCTAGGCTCGTTGTTCGATTCGAAGAGCCCTTGATCGGACCGATTGAGAGTTTGTCTTTGAAAACTGCTTTGAAACTTGAATCGACCCATTTGCTCTCTTCAATTTCGAATCGAGAGTCTTCATTGTTCACACCATCTACCTTCCATTTCCGCCCCGCCTTCTTCATTCTCCCAACCGCCGCCACCATCCATAATCTTCACCTCCTCCGCTTCACGGTGAAGCCTCTTTCCATCTTCTTCACAACCGCGCATCCCTCTCGCCTGCTCAATCTCCAACCTCCATATCCACTCACCCGCCGCCTCCTCGTCCCTCTCATTTCTCTCCTTCACGACCCTTGTTCTCGTAATCTCCAATAATCCATGGTTGTTTCGTGTTTTTGTCTCTCGTAAGGAAGATTGAACCGAGTTGGGAATTAGGTGCTAAACCCATTTACCCGGTCTGCTCACAGGAGGGTTTGATTCGTTGAACCGTCCGCCCAATGATCCAACCGGTTCTTTCTTAAATCCATATATATAATATTTTATATTCATTTCATTCCATTTTTTTTAACAAAATTTCTAATTGATTTCTATTTCCTTTTGTATATATTTAAATACACATTCATATTTTATTTTAATCTTTTTTTTTACATATTGGTCTAATCTGATTATTTAAGTTACTAAATTTAATTTTACTTTTTAAATAAATTTACATGGTTAAGTTAATTGTTCCTCGATCGATTTTAATTTTCACACGTCTGAATAGTCCGTTATAAATTCTTCTTCGCTTGCTTATCCATAATCGTACACTTATCCAAATCCAACAAACTTCGCATCTTGGTCCATATACCGAATCTAAACTTTCTTCAAGGGTTGAATGGTAGGGAATAGACATCTGTCTATTTCTCTCGAGATTTAATCAAGAATAAGTCACCTGACTTGTATTGATTGATCATAACCCGCTCAAAACACTTTCATAATCAAAGTTTCAAACCTCGATCCAATGTCGAGTGGCCTTTCAAAATTTCTTTTCTCAAATAAATAAGGGTTGAATGGTAGGAATAGACATCCGCTCATTTCTCCTAGATTTAATCAAGAATAAGTCATCCGACTTACATTGATGAATCATAACTTGACAAAAATACTTTAAAGATGTCTCATTTTTTAAGAAAAGGACTAAATGAGGGAGTCAAGGTATCTACCTTTTCTCGCTCTAAGTGTGAGTCCCAAGTATCTACTTTGGACATACAAACACTTGTGTCCTATAAAATCAACTCAAACTCATTCAAATATTTTTCGCACCCATGCGCACCACTCTTCTAAAATCAAACCAACCAACAATCTTTTCATTTTCAAGAAGAACTACGGAGTTTTGACTTTCCCATTGCACGAGGGAATACGAGGCACAAGGTTTTGAAACCGCGGCAAACTCAAAATAATATAAAACAAAACCCTTCTTCCTTCTCTTTCTCGATCATTACTTATAAGATAGCAATTAGCATTAGCACTTGAACACACACATGAACTAAACGGGTCCCATCGAGTACGATGGATGTGAGGGTGCTAATACCTTCCCTTGCATAACCGACTTCGAATCCATCTCTTGGTCTCATAAACCATCTTATCCTTTGCTCGTGGGTTTTACTCGATGTTTTTCCCATTCCTTTGGAGTAAATAAATACTGATGGCGACTTCATTGTACCGAGAAATTTGTAAATTTTTCGAGGCGCCACGCATGGCACTTCTGGGATACTACCATAAGCGTGTCAACCCTAGTTTAGCTCTTGTGTGTTTATGTATTTATTGTTTTATTGCTTTCTTATTGTTTTATATTATTTATGGTTATATATTGTTTTATTTCAATGCGGTGATGTTGGGTTTCTCAAGGGTAATATGTTACTATGTGCTAGACTCATTACATGTGTCCGAAAAAACATTTGGATTAGAGGGTGTTGTAGTACTTAGACTTGCAAGGCTCCTGACTTGCAAGTCGGTACAAAGACCCCGCCTAGAGTCGGTTCTCTTGGGGTGTTGTTGACTTTACATATCTATGTACTATCGATAATACTTTCAATGGGGACCTATGACTCTAGTTGTCACTTTAGGAACCTTGAAAACAAATGTTTGACTCCTCCGAACCGATGGTTGTGTAGTGCTTATCAGATATTTATCTTGTTAAGTCGCATCGAAGAAACCTTTACTAGAATCGCTTCCATAAGCTATAATAACGACGGTATTCTTATGCTACGTTATTATTGTCAAATGGGACCCGGATTCTAGGTATCTTGTTATCCAAAACACGAGAACCACCTTGTGAGGGAATTATTGTAGACGTGAAACCATGTCCGATCGTCTTTTAAACCTCTCGTCTGCTTAATCTACCTATGATTTTGTGCATAACGTTAATATGATATCATCATATTACATTTTTACATGCATTTCCATTGCATTGCATTCACAAAAAAAAAATCATTTGCATTCAAAAATAGAAATAAAATCATGCATTCGTCAACATGTATTCATTTTCTCCTCATCCACTCCAGAAAGTCTCATGTCACCTTTTGTTCCTGGTCAGTTAGCTGATTTCCTGCACTCATGACAAGTCCAATTGGAGCATAATCAAGTTGTGATGAGAGAGAACCTAGATGGTATGAAAGATAAGGTGGGCCAAATGTTGGAAGCCATGCTAGCTTCTTCGAAGAACAATGTCCAGGATGCTGCTACAGATCATGTCGACTCCATGTCAGGCTTTACTGTTATGTCTAATCCAATGTACGATTCTCCTCTGCATGTGGATGATTCCACTCAACCTCAATTGACACTCAATGTTCTATCCAATGCAATCCCTACGAAAATCAACTGTTCAAGAGGGTTCTACCCTACATCCTGAGGTTGCTAAGAAGCCTATGTTTGCTAACTATGTGCAAAATCCTCAAGGAACGAATTCAATTGTTAACATCGAAATGTGTCTTGAACTGAAGGAACAATTGAGAGTATTGAAAGGGAAAGATACTTTTGGTCTAGATGTTGCCGATCTTTGTTTAGTGTCGACGCAGATTCCATCAAAGCTTAAGATGCCAAAATTCGAGAAGTACAAAGGTGTTAGTTGTCCAGAAACTCATCTGAAGATGTTTGTTCGCAAGATGGCCGCATATGCTCATGATGACAAGTTTCTCATCCATTGTTTTCAAGACAGTCCCAGTGGGGCATCTCTGGATTGGTATACGCAATTGGAGAAAAAGGATGTTCACAATTGGAAAGACTTATCTTCCTCATTCCCGAAACAATATGAGTTCAACCTTTCCATGGCTCCAACCCGTATCCAATTACGTAATCTTTCTCCAATATTAACGAGTCGCTCAAGGAGTATGCTCAAAGATGGAGAGAGTTGGCCGAGTTAAACCACCAATGCTTGATAGGAGTTGGTTGACTTGTTTTGAATACCTTACCTAATTCATACTTCGAAGAATGATAGGTTGTACATCTTCAAGTTTCTCTAACTTGGTGATGGTGGGAGAACGCATTGAAAGCAGTCTCAAGAGTGGAAAACTCCAAGATGCCTCGAGTAGCCAAGCTGATGAGGAAGATTTCTTCAGAGGTTCTCAAATGGAAGAAGAGGATTATGAAACCAATGCAATTTGGGAAGCTCCGCAAGCTCCACCTTCCATGCCTTATGGTCAACCTCCGTATGTAGCAGTTGTTCAGTATCAGCACCCGATGCTTTTCGGTTCACAGTACCAACAACTATGGGGCACTCCTCATGCAAAGAAGCAAGTTCAAGGTCGTGGATATCAAAGTCAACTTCAGAATCCACGCAAACCTCGAAGTAATTTGGAAAGAAGGAATGCTCCTCTTGATCCAATTCTAGTGACTTTCAGTCAACTTCTGCCATATCTGGTTCAAAATTCATTGGTGGTTCCTAAATTTCTTAACCCACCAAAGGTATTCCCGCTTGGTTATGATCATAACGCGCGATGTGGATATCATGATGGAACAGTAGGCCACTCAACAGAGGACTGCAACACCTACAAAGCCAAAGTTCAACAGTTGATTGACCAGAAGTACTTGACTCTTCAAGGAGGAAATCTGTTTGTGAATGGCAACCCCGTACTCAAGTGAGCACCAAGACCACAGAAATTCAAGATAGAGTTCAAGTCTCCTCAACAACGACAGTCTTTTATTTCTTTACTGCATTTTCATGTGTATCTTGTTTAATTGTTTAAACTTTGTCTGCATGTAGAAACTTGTTTGTTTTTATATTAATGCAATGAGTATGTTTGTCTTGAAGTAATCCATTCGTTGTCACTCAATTCATCCGTTATCACTCTTTAAATGATTTGCGAGCATTTTGATACCAACGTTACCAATCCTTTCGCCTAGGCAAAGATTGGAGGGAGGATTACGATAATTGAAAAACGCTAGATCTCTGAATGTATGCTCTTGAGTAAAAACCTTGCTGATGATTGTCATACCCCAAAATTTTCCCTCCATCTACTCAAAAGATTTCATGCATCCATACTCAAGGATTCCTCAAGAGTTGATCAGACAAATTCTCTCCTAGACAATCGACCCAAACTAGGGTTTGGTATCTCTCAAGTCAAGATGGATTTCCAACATCTCCAATGGCCTTCATGCCTCCTCATATGCTTTAAAGATTCTCCATGTCAAGTTTCAAGCTTCACAAGTCAAGTTTCCTCAAACAATTGCTCAGATGGTTGAAAATCTGTATTGGACAAAAGTCAACTATGGTCAACATACAACAAACTTCATAATTTTTGGTCAACATCCTCATTTTGAAGTTACATACATCATTTGATCAAGGGTTGATCATGATTCATCAAGAAAACTCAAGATTTGCCTAAAAGTCAAACTTTCTAAATTAGGGTTTCTAGATGAAAAGTCAACTGAACTTTGACTGATCATAACTTTCTCATACTTTCTCAGAAATTTTTCCACCACCTCTTGTTTTGAAGGAAATTCAATTCTCTACAACTTCATGTCTCACAAGAATGTCCAAAAAATGCTTCATTTGAGAGGTATAGCTCAAAACATTGTCATTTTCAAAGTCAACAAAAAGTCAACTTTTTGTTTTGGAGATATATTGAGCATGGTAACTCCAATTGAGATGAGACCAAAGACATTGGTTAGAGGACTCTTAGAGCTTTCCAAAAAGTCCAAGAACACTCAATAATGTGGAAAATTGAGCAAGTTACACCATCCACAAGTTGGGCAATTTTGGAAGAATGCACAAAGAGAGATACTTCAAAAAATCAAATCTTTTGCAAATGGGCCTACTTTTTCTTCATCCTAACTTGTTCCTCAAGCAATTAGGAGTGTCCAAGCCCAAAGCCATGAATTTTTGATTTATTTTTCTATTTAATTTGTAATTTATTCATTTAAATGCAAATTAAATCTTAAAATAAATTATAAAATTGAAATTAATGGCAAAGATTGATTTTATTCTTTCCTTAAGGTCCAATTAACTCACAAATGCCAGCAAATTCAAATTGGAGCAAGAAAGGCAAGATTGGATTGAAATTGATCAAGCTTTGAAGATTTGATTTTCATGGAAATATCAAATTTGATTTCCATTGAATATTGATTGATTCTTTCCAAATTAATCCCAAATCCATCCAAAGATAAATACATGATGCATACCTATCAAGGAGAAGGAAAAATTGCTCTACAAACCCTATTCCAAAGCTCAAAAACCGTGGTGCACAAGCAAGTGGGAACCCTACTTCAAATTGCTTAATCGCTTTTGAGGTGTCCAACACATTGCTTGACATCTCTCGAATCGATCCAGACCTCACATTGCTTAAAACCATCAAGAATCAAGGAATCAAATCGGTTTGTTCAAGAAAATTTCAAAATCGTATTTCAATTATCATGCATTAACATGTTTTATTGTTGTTTCGTGATTAGTGAGAAGTTTGCAAGTTTATCCGGCAGTTAATTGTATTTCCATGGCTTAGAACTCATATTGCCATAGCTAGGTTCCCGACGATTAAGGTTTCCTTTAAACGGAAAAATTGGACCTCAAGACCAGTACCATTGCATTCGAATGATGTTTCCAATCGAACCATGGCTTTAGAATGTATTTATATTATGCTGCTTGATTTTCGCTTTGTTAGAACATAGCGCCGAACCATGGCCGACGCAGATTTTTAAAATTCAAATTGAGAAGACGAAGTCCGCGCGAGTTCGTGGCAATAGGAGGACGACGCGGCTTGTATTTCACTGCTCCAGCTTTCAAGCACGGATGCACACATGGCGAGCGGGAGTGAAGGATCTCAAGGTTGAAGGCCAGACGGGTTCGAACCATGCTAAGACCAACTCTTTTTTTACAAAACTCTATTTTCCTATTTTCTAATTATTTCAATATTTTGCATTCAATTTTAATTTTTTCACATTTTTATTCTGCATTAAAAATTACCAAAACATTTTTTCTTTTTACATTATCTTCATAAAATGTTTATTTAATTTAATAAATTAAAAATATAATTTTTGCATGCATATTTATTTTATTTTTATTTTAGCATTTAAACTTATTAATTGCATTTTAATTATTAAATCTTTTCCAAAAATCCCAAAAATTAGTTTAATATATTTATCATATTTCCAGATATATTAATTTTCTCATATTAAAATTTGCATTTTTCTAACATTTTTCTTTTGTTCGATTCATATTGCATTTTCCGATTTCTTACTTTTGTACAGTTGATCCGATTCATTTACTTCCTCTTTATCATTTTATTATTTTATTTTCCAATAATGTAATTGCTCATGGGTTGTAATAGTTTAATTAGGCTTTTATTTTCCGTAAGTTTAAATTATGTATCTCGCCCAAAGCCATGTAATAGCGTAGGTTTATCTTTCCGCACCTTTACATTCCGATTTTACTTTCCGCACCTTTATCAATTGCTAGTAATTAGGCGGTATGGCAAGATAATAATTGGACATAGCTCACACTAATCTTCAAGATAAAATATCTGAATTTGATACACTTCTTTCACACATGCACCCCTTAGGGAATTCTCTCGTTTTCGAATTCAAATGGTCATGTCCTCGAACGTAGAGGTATTCTAGCACCGCTGCTTCCAAACAAATCATCATAGTCCTTCGACACAAAGATCATAAGACCCACGATGTCGCCTCCGAATACATGATCTTGACCCGATTGTAGCCTACGAAAATGATGATAGTCCCTTCGAATGTGCTAGGATACTTCCTACAAGTTGCCTTCTATGACCATCCGATGTCCCTTTGAATGTCCCGCTTACATCCAACGAATGGAGCTACCTACTAACTAATGGTATGGCTAGCGCTATTCTAAAGGAACGAGAAGTACAACAAAACGACCAATTCGAGTGGGTAAATAAGTCTTTAGTTGCTCGCCTATCAAATGCTTTTCACACCACACACTTTTTTCAAAGTTCAAATTCTTTTCAAAACAAAACATTTCCAACACTTTGTATACACTCCTACATGAGTCATTACAAAGTCAAAGCGAAATGCCTTTTCAAAACATTTTGTCAAACACATGTAAAGCAATTTTAAAAGTGATCTAAGAGTAACTAAGAGCCCGAGATAACTACGGATGGAAAGGGTGCTAATACCTTCCCTTTTCATAACCATTCTCCGAACTCGTAATCTAACGAAGGTCTTTTTCTTACTTTTACCTTCCCTTAATTGGATAAAATAAAAGTCGGTGGCGACTCTTGCTATCCGCACATTTGGATACAAAATCCTACAAAGTCGGCTTCACCGACATGTAATCGGCGACTACTGGGAAACACCTTAAAAGAGAGAATTGCCTTAGGGATTTCTAGATAACCTTTAATGTCTTGAATTGTATGCTTTATCTTTAAGGGTTGCTTGGGTATTATATTGTTGGGGATCCTACACCCGATCCGGTTTTTAGGTAAGTAGCATTAGATCATCGCGACCGCTAGACGATAACTACGCGGTCAACATGATGGCTACGCTAGCGTGACACTTTGGTTGTCCCGATACTCTTCATTCCCAAGTTGAAGATAGTATTTGGCTTCGTGGTGTCATCAAGCGCTAACTAAACTTTTAGAACCTTAATTGACCCATCTTGGCCATTAGAAGGTAGTGAGATGGCCGGCTTTGGTGTAGACCGAGGTTGGTTAATACCGATGCTACGCCATTGAGATTAGACTTTGGGACATTTTCGATCGACCACTTGGCCGTTGTATTGAAATAAGCGCCACGAGGAAGATCGTGATATGAGATTCCTAGAACCCTACATTATTATAGGACAGATGAACCAACTCAAACTTTTGGTAGGGTAATCACCTATACCTCTTGCAAGCCTTAAACCTAGGCTCGTTGTGTGAATTTTGTGTGTGCTAAACATGACATCATGACATCATTTGCATTGCATATCATTTCTAACTATTTCAAGGACCTAGGATTTATCTTTGCCTGCTTTGTAGGATTATGGCTTCTAGAAAGACTATCCGAATCAACTTCATGGGTATCCCTTCTCAACTCAAAGAATTGGTTTCGTAAATTCCGACCATGCTCGCTCATCAAAAGACATGGTTATCTACTTGATTTGGTTATCTCCGTTTTGAAGAAGATATGATGCATGTCCTATTCCAGCTTTTGATCCGAAACACCATTGCTTTACATTTCCGATTATCATTGGTTCCTACCTTAGAAGAGTTCTCTAAGCTACTGGGATGCCTATTCTCGACCAAATGCCATTCACCGTTTGAAAAGGTTCCTAAGTTCAAGACATTGCATCCCGCTTTACATCTTAAGCGCGACATTGAAGCCAATTGGGAAACTAGAAGTGGAGTTAAGGGTTTACTTTCCAAGTTCCTAATTAAGAAAGCCCGAGAATTCCTCAAAGTTATGAGTTTCCATGCATTTGAAAACATTGTGGCCTTGCTAATTTATGGTTTGGTTCTATTCCTAATTCGGATCAATTCATAGATGTCAATGCCATCAAGTTGTTCCTTACCCGCAATCCAAAGGCCTACTTTGCTGGAGATATCCTCATTCTCTCCACACTGTACTACCAAAAGACAAGGAACTCTCATGTGTTGTATAATTACTTTCAAGGTGGTTTATTTCGCACCTTCCTCCATCGCTTTGAAGAATGAACAAAGGTTGAGATGGTCTCAAAGATTAATGTCACTCTCTCATTCCGACATCCGTTGGAATCTTTTCTCTCAAAAGGACTTCACATTCATCGAGCGTGGTGGAGAGTTCCCTAATGTACCACTTCTTGGTATAAGAGGAGGTATTACTTACAACCCTTCTCTAGCTCTACGCCACTTGGTTTTGCTCAAGAGATGGTCCACATGATATGCTTCTCCAAGATGTTGTGTTCGACTACAATCACGATCTCCGCATTACCGATTTAAGGTTTATACATGCTTGGGCATGGTAAAGAAGACTCGATACCAAGACTTTGGGGCACCAACTCCATTCCTTGGGAACCTTACCTCAAATGGGTGAGAGCTCGAGCTCAAAACCTCATGATGCCATTCACTGCTTTACCCGTAATTATGGAACCTGCTATAGGTGACGACTTATGTCGTTCTCCATCCCGATATGCCTACCGATTTTGAAGACTTGAAGAGATCCCGATTCACTTAAAGAAGAAAGGGATACTTTGAAGCTCAACGCAAGCGAGAAGAAAGTTCTAGAGTTGACAAAGCTACTTCACGAGGAGCTAAACATCAACGCTACATCGGCACCAAGAGGAAGCGCCCATGGAGACTTAGAGCTTTAGGATGTTTATGTTTTCTTTTATTGCTTTGAACTATCTCTTGTACTTAAAAAGAAAAGAATAATGAGAAGTACTAATAAATGTTTGTTCATTGCTTGTTTAACAAATTTAAATCTCTTAGGTCCTTGAAAACATTGCATTGCATTCACATAAACATCGTGATAGCATAGCATAACATTGCATCACAGTGTACATTGAGATTGGTTTTCTCATTTGCTCGCTATTTATTTTAGCGTAAATGGCTCTTGAACAAGATGTCAAAGATCTTCAAGCTCGTAATGCCTGGCCAAGCAGATGTTCACCAACTTGGTCCAAGGCCAAGATGATCCAAGAAGCTCATCAACAAGAAGAAGAAGGTTGTTGGTCTCCTCAACATGGGTAGACGCTTCAAAGGAGGTCCTAAAGTGGTCACCGATTGAGCCTCTCAAGGAAGTGTCCATACCGAGGGAGTACCAAGGGTGATGAAGGTGAGCATGAGCCAAAGAAAGGAGGAGAGGATCATTCGATTATGGCCAAGACTGAGGAAGATGACAAGTACAAGCAACTGAAGATCGTCTCAATGTGGAAAACTTGAAATGTCCGGCTGAACTTTGATGATCCGAGTCTTGTTCCTGTGTGTGATTCCTCCCAAGTTCAAAGTTCCTACTTTTGCCAAGTATGATGGGATGTCTTGCCCTAAGTCGCATTTGAAGTCCTATGTTCGTAAGATCAATCCCCACACCGATGATGTAAAGTCAGGATGCACTATTTTCAAGAGAGTTTGTCCGAACCCAGCTTGGAATGGTACTATCACCAGAGAATGACCGTATCCGTACTTGGAGTGATTTGGCCGATGCTTTACGCATAATATGAGTACAATGTCGAATTGACACCCACTCGCATGCAACTACAAAGTATGACTATGGGTCGTGACGAGAAGTTCAAGGAGTATGCTCGTATGGAGAGATCTAGCAGTAGTCCAACCACCCTTGTCCAATAGGAGTTGGTTGATATGTTTATGGAACACCGACAGTCCGCTCTTCAATCATCCGATTGAAATTCTTCATCCGGATTCACCGAGTCGATATTGACAAAGAGCGATGAAGCCGGTATCAAGAGTGGGAAGATCCATGTAGAGTCATCTTCAAATGTCGCAAAGAGATCTTTGGTACTAAGAAAGAAGTTAATGCTGTATGGTCGAAAAGTCGAGCCAAGACCGACCGTGCTCAACTGGGGGGCCAGGATCTCCAATCCTACATCAAGACAACCTCACGAGACAACGCGTAGCCGTAACGCGCCACGAAGACAGCCATTTAAGCTCAACATGCCATTGTCGCAAGCCTTGCAACACATGTTGAAAGCGAGTTGATTACCTTGAGGATCCTCCTAATGTCAACACTTCCTCTCCAAGTACAATCCTAATGCTAAGTGTGCTTATCATTCCAACCTGTGGCACGACATCGACAATTGTTGGGCTCAAGAACAAAATTCAAGATATGATCAAGCTAAGCATTGAATTTGATCCTCCCGCTGAGACCGAATGTGATCAACGCCTATGCCTAACCATGACAAGAGTTCCAATGTCGCACATTTATACTTATGTTTTCAAAATAGATGACTTGACCATTCCTCCGATGACCGTTAAGAAGAATTTGTTGCGTTTGTCAATCCGTGATGCCCAGGATTGTCGCTGGTGCCCCGCACCGATGGTTGTGCTTGGTTGAGAAGACGGTTCAGGTATGATGGATAACCGTGAGATACTATTTTCAAACCACCGTGCGTGTCGTGTGAAGAAATGTCTAAGTTGAAGATTGACAATGCGAACGAAACTGCACTATCTGGTGGGACACCTGGGGCAGCCAAGTGGAAAGTATGATTACATGGTGAAGTACACCGCCTCGATAGTTACAAGATTCCTATTGAAGACGTTAAAGCGACCGGATGGGGTGACGATTTCCCGTAAGACTATGCCGATGTTAACACAATAAGAATTTCCTCACGATCCCGTGCCTAGAGTGGCACCTCTCATTATCACTTCTCCAAGACCAGGCCATATTCCTCCGACAAGGCTATCCTGGAACTATGGAGTCGATGTTTACTACCATGGGCCAAACAAGACCCTCCGACCATTGAAGATCCGACCATTGAAGCTACCATTCCCGACATTGACAACATCACCGGATCCAAGAAGGTGACCGTAACCTAAGGGTATTCTCCGAGATCTCTCCTCCAAAAGACATCATGACTCCACTGCATTCCAGCCTACTCAATCAATATCCCCACCAGAGGAAAGAACCTGACTCATCCCGCCAACCGTAAGTACCAAAGGAAGTTATCAAGACACCTCCAAACAAGAAATGGAGGAAATTCAAGATCATCAAGAAGAGTGATTACAATATCGTGGAATGCTTAGGACAGACTTCCAAAATTTCCATGCTCTTGCTCTTATGCTCCGAGGCTCATGCTAACGCCTTGGTGAAGTTTCAAGAATGCTCATGTGCCGCAAGACACTACCACCGATCATTAAGTTTGTATAGCCTGGCCGCCAACAACGGCCTAGGTTTCTCTCGATGTCGATTTGACTCGCCGAAAGAAACATAACAAAGCCTTGCACATCTCTCTGAATGCAAGGGCACTACATCGCCTCATGTTTTGGTGGATACCGGCTCGCTCGAATATCTTACCAAGACCGCTTTGATCGGCTTGATGTCAAGGGTTGGTTCCGAGACCCAAAGGACATTATTGTGAGAGCTTTTGATGGTTCTAAGCGCACTGCATTTGAGAACTCATGCTCACAAAGTCGGTTCCCGACTTTTGACTCCACTTTTGTCATGGACATCCGTCCCGCTACTTGTCTACTCTGACACCCTTGGATACATGGGCAAAGCCTCTACCTTGCATCAAAATCAAGTACCGGTGAAAGGGAAGGTTGTCACAAGATGTGGTGAAGAAGAGTATATGGTCACCATCTACATCATTCCGCTATCTCGAGATGGAGGGTGAATTCTTCGAGACTCCTTGTCGCTTTTGAAACAATACCCGAGTCGTGCCTGCTGACTCTCCACACCCCAAGATGCTAAAGTTCCGCCTAGGATGGCCTCATTGAAAGATGCTCTCTGAAGAAGGAAAGAGTACTATTTGGGACAACTCCCGATCTTCCCTTCAACCGACAAGACCGGTTTAGGCTTCACTATCAAGGGTCGAAGATGGTACGCCACGAGCGCGGCCAACTTCCTTCCGTGATCGCCAGAGTGGAATCCATATAGAAGACGAAGACAACACCGACATCGCAAGTGGATCTTCCCAACCTGATCATGGGCTCAAGAATGGAAGATCAAGACGCTATACCAATCTCCTTTAGCCGTGAGTAATTGTTTTGTTTTGTTTTGCTTTTCGTATTTCTTTATGTTTCGAACAATAAACTTTGAAAGCCTAGTGCCTGCCCGGCATCATGGCTCGCTTATGAGGGTTATTATCCGTCGCTTATGATTTTCATTCAATAAATTCGTTGGACTTTTGCATTCAATTGTTTGTTTTCTTTCTTTACTTTATCACCCCTTCAAAAGCTATGTGTTCTACACACACCCACGTGATACACCGCAGAATCACTCCGAATCTCGTTAATAATATGCTAGTGCTAAATATGACTTCGATAATCCGATCTACCAAGTCAAGACGAAAGTGAGGAAGATTGTGAAGTGCCGTGAGAACTTGCCGCATCAAAGAAGAAGAGCGAGTTATACACCCACACGAAGAGCAAGTCGAGGTTGTGAATTGGGTAACGAAGACAAGAAAGAGATCAAGATAGGAGCGGTCTTGAGAGCAAGTTAAAGAAAGGTTGATTCAGATGCTACGAGACTATGTTGAGGTTTTTGCTTGGTCACGAAGACATGCCCGGTTTAGACATTGACATCGTGGTACACCGATTGCCGATAAAAGAAGGTTTTCCCAAAGGAAATGTAGGTCTTCTGCATGCCCCGAGATGTCGAGAAAATCAAAGCCAAGTCATGAAGCGCTCAACGCCGGTTTCCTAGTCACACTTCCTATCCCTGGGGTCTAATGTGGTACCCGTCTAAGAAGGATGGTAAGGTACGAATGTGTGTGGATTACGTAGATCCGAACAAAGCAAGTCCAAAAGACGATTTCCACTTCCTCACATTGATGTTCGTTGATAACACCGCCAAGATAAGGTTTTCTCCTTCATGGATGGTTTCTCCTACAATCGATCAAAATGGCTCAAGACATGGAGAAGACTACTGTTACACAATGGGCACTTTCTCTACAAGGTTATGCCGCTCGGATCAAGAACGCGGTGCCACTTATCGCGTTATGGTGACATTATTTCATGACATGATTCATCACGAGATAGAGGTCTACGCCGACGACATGATAGCTCGTCACGCATCAAGAAGAACATCTTGATCATTTGCGTAAACTATTTGATGATGAAGAAGTACAGTCGAGACTTAATCCCAACAAGTGCACCTTGGAGTCGATCCGAAAACTCCTAGGGTTTGTTGTCGTGGTAAAGGTATTGAGGTTGACCCGCCAAGGTTAAAGCCATCCAAGAGATGCCACCAAGACCGAGAAAGAAGTCGAGGTTTCGGCCGATTGAACTACATTGCCGATTCATTGCACACCGATCGCTACTTGTGAGCCAATCTTCAAGTTACTTAAGAAAGATCAAGTAGTAGAATGGAACGACGATTGCCGATCGCTTTGACAAAATCAAGGAGTACCTACGTAATCCTCCTATCCCGATGCCACCATCAAGGAAGACCTCTTATCATGTACTTAACAAAGGTTAGAGAATTCAATGGGTGTGTGGGGCAACATGACGAGTCCGGTCGAAAAGAGCATGCAATATACTACCTTAGCAAAAGTTTACCGATCGTGAAACAAGATACTCACAATGAGAAAACTTGCAACGCTTGGCTTGGGCTCACGACTAAGACAAGATATGTTGACTCACACTACCTTGTTGATTTCAAGATGGATCCGATAAAATACATCTTTGAGAAACCACTCTCCTGAAGAATAGCAAGATGGCAAATGATCTTGACCGAATATGACATCCAAAGACACTTCTAAAGCGATCAAAGGAAGTGTAGTAGCCATCATTTGGCTCATCAAGTCAGATGACTACCTATGCATCAATTTTATTTAAGATGTTTTACTAGTTACAGATTATGAAGAACTGTGCCTAGACGAAGGACCCGAACAAGGATCCCGATGGACTATGGTTTTGATGGAGCCTCAAACGACTTGGCAATGGCATTGGCGCCATCATTACATCCCCACAAAGTGACATACGCCTTTCACCGCCAGATTATGTTTCACTTGCACGAACAACATGGCCGAACACGGCGCATCATGGGTATCAAAGTCGCTATTGACTTAAGAATCAAGTTCTTACGAGTGTATGGAGACTCGCTTTAGTGATCACCGATTAAGGGCGGGGATACGAAGCATCCGAATCTCATTCCATATCGAGAGCATGTTCGAGTTTGATTCCCTACTCAAGAGATCACTTTCAATCATATTCCACGAGAAGAGAATCAATGGCGACGATTGGCTACTATGTCGCCTATGTTCAAGGTTAGATGGGACAACGAGGCTCCCAGATCATCATTGAGAAATTCACGAACCAACAGATTGTTATGAGCTCGACGCAGAAGAGAAACCTTGGTACTACGACGTGAAGAGGTATCTAAGACTCGTGAATATCCTAGGGCAAATGGACTTCCACCCATGAGGGACCATTTAGTCAAGATGATTTTCCCGGAGCTATGATGCTTAGCACCATGGATGGTGAAGACTTCCCACACTCGCGTGAATGCGACATAGTCAAAAAATACTACGCATGAATAGACCCGCTAGGTCGATTTAACCTAGGCAAAAATAAGGAGATCCCGCGAACCAAAAGGTTCGGGCAAAATTAAGGATATATACAAAACATGTACACCGCAAGTCGAAAACCTAAAAGGCGGTTTGGGCAAAAAGGGTATCCCTAGATCGAAACCCGAAAGGCGGTCTAGGCAAAAGTTAGGAATTTAAGCGCACGACTATGTCTCTTCCAGATCACCCGCCTGCACTACTATTAGCATTCAAGGTTCAAATGGCGAAGATCACCACTCACTTCTCACGACAAAGAAGGAGATGAGATAGTTGAAATATATGAGTACTAGCATAGTTGGAACTTAACGAGATTATTTCCGATAGCTTTTACTTTTCTTGTGTACAAACTATTTGGCCATACGCCACCTTTCAAATAAACTCAAAATTCTTTCTCTTTATAATTTCTGTTGTTGTTATTTGCAATAAGTCCAACGCTTGCTTTGAATGACTATACGCATTTGACAATAAGAATCTAATCACAAACATACGAAAAGTGAACATTCAAAAGTACTTACTACAGTTCCGTGAATGGGATGACGACGAAAGTCAACGAATAGTTCCCACAGAGCATAAAGGTGTCACCACAACACACCTTCCCCAACGGAGTATATGTTAATCCACGCAAAGGATTCCACTCAACCGAGCAACGTTACGCCGCCTCCAAGCAAGAACACTTCATCCCCATGATATTTCTCAATCCTCCCCTTCTCCCAAGATGTATCCAGACAAGACTTCGAAGTGCATCGGAGGAAACATACACTTTTATTCCCCACCAGAGGTTACAACGGACCTGCACTCTTCTAACCCTCTCCCGACAACTATCAAATGCTCTCCAATGAGATCTACACTCGAATCCCCAAGAGAGCACCTCTAAATTTCCTCAAGAAGATCTACATACAAGGTCCCCAACAGATTGTCTCCCAGACTCTCCTCAGCAGGGTCTATGAGATCTCCAAACAACGAGCTTCTCAAATCTCTACTTTCCTCAACAATGTCTAGGTTCAGGACTTGGACAGATAGTGCATCGGAGGAATCCAGGATATCTTTCTTCTCCTTCGAAAGCGGGGTTCTCACCTACACAATTCCCCAAGCAGAAGTCAGAAATCTTCAAACAGAATATCCGCATCTTCTTCAAGATGGATATGTTTTGAAATATCACAACATCTATCATCCATACATCTCTCATAAAGTCATAATTCATGCATATGTCATTCATATACACTGTAATGCATCATACTTTGCATAAAACTAACGAATATTCTATCAAAGTTTCTCTTGTTTTCTCCAAAACAGGTAACAGTCACTTCTGACGCAGACAGGTCCAGGATTAAGCCCCGAGCCGACGGGAAAACTATCTGAAAGACCGCCTTCACAAACAGGTCCAGGATTAAGCCCCGAGCCGACGGGAAAACTATCTGAAAGACCACCTCCGACGACTGGTCCAGGATTAAGCCCCGAACCGACGGGAAAACTATCCGAAAGACCACCTCTGGTTATTCTCCGATAACAGGCGATGGATCAACACCCGATGCACAACAGGGAAGCTATCCACATTTTTGCCAATTACAATCTCCTCGTAGTAATCAAGACGAAGATTTATTCTCGATTCCTTATTATCATCAAAGAACTACAGAGTCTAGCGACGACTCCGCTTTCTGATGGCATCTTAAGCCCATCTCCGACTATTTGTCAACATCTCTTCACTTTTAATGCGCATATATGGTTAAAAATCAATACGCACTAATAGCTTCATTCAAAGGTAAGCACAAAGTCTAACATACGACTCCTCCTGATGGCATCTTAAGCCCATCTCCGTGCTTCCGTAAACGCTACAGAGTCTAGCGACGACTCACTCCCCAAAGATCGACCTTTCTAGATGGCATCTTAAGCCCATCTCCGCCGCCTCCTATTCACAACCTCGAGTCTAGCGACGACTGCTCCCAAATAAGTCTCCAACTTCTCCAAATGGCATCCAGAAGCCCATTCCCGCATCATCCACCAATTGCAAATTTTCGTATTTGTTCAATCATCTTCTACCTGTGTCGCGAAGACAAGCATGTCAATCTAACCCTCCAAGACAAGAAGATTGAACAGGGAAGTTCATACCCCAAAATTTGCCCTCCATCTACTCAAAAGATTTCATGCATCCATACTCAAGGATTCCTCAAGAGTCGATCGACAAATTCTCCTAGACAATCGACCCAAACTAGGGTTTGGTATCTCTCAAGTCAAGATGGATTTCCAACATCTCCAATGGCCTTCATGCCTCCTCATATGCTTCAAAGATTCTCCATGTCAAGTTTCAAGCTTCACAAGTCAAGTTTCCTCGCATAATTGCTCGATGGTCGAAAATCGTGTATTGGACAAAAGTCAACTATGGTCAACATACAACAAACTTCATAATTTTTGGTCAACATCCTCATTTTGAAGTTACATACATCATTTGATCAAGGGTTGATCATGATTCATCAAGAAAACTCAAGATTTGCCCAAAAGTCAAACTTTCTAAATTAGGTTTCTAGATGAAAAGTCAATCAACTTTGACCGATCATAACTTTCTCATACTTTCTCGTAAATTTTTCCACCACCTCTTGTTTTGAAGGAAATTCAATTTCTACAACTTCATGTCTCACAAGAATGTCCAAAAAATGCTTCATTTGAGAGGTATAGCTCAAAACATTACAGGTCATTTTCAAAGTCAACAAAAAGTCAACTTTTTGTTTTGAAGATATATTGAGCATGGTAACTCCAATTGAGATGAGATCAAAGACATTGGTTAGAGGACTCTTAGAGCTTTCCAAAAAGTCCAAGAACACTCAAAAATGTGGAAAATTGAGCAAGTTACACCATCCACAAGTTGGGCAATTTTGGAAGAATGCACAAAGAGAGATACTTCAAAAATCAAATCTTTGCAAATGGGCCTACTTTTTCTTCATCCTAACTTGTTCCTCAAGCAATTAGGAGTGTCCAAGCCCAAAGCCATGAATTTTTGATTTATTTTTCTATTTAATTTGTAATTTATTCATTTAAATGCAAATTAAATCTTAAAATAAATTATAAAATTGAAATTAATGGCAAAGATTGATTTTATTCTTTCCTTAAGGTCCAATTAACTCACAAATGCCAGAAATTCGAAATTGGAGCAAGAAAGGCAAGATTGGATTGAAATTGATCAAGCTTTGAAGATTTGATTTTCATGGAAATATCAAATTTGATTTCCATTGAATATTGATTGATTCTTTCCAAATTAATCCCAAATCCATCCAAGATAAATACATGATGCATACCTATCAAGGGAGAAGGAAAATTGCTCTACAAACCCTATTCCAAAGCTCAAAACCGTGGTGCACAAGCAAGGAACCCTACTTCAAATTTTCAATCGCTTTTGGTGTCCAACACATTGCTTGACATCTCCCGAATCGATCCGCACCTCACATTGCTTAAAACCATCAAGAATCAAGGAACCAAATCGGTTTGTTCAAGAAAATTTCAAAATCGTATTTCAATTATCATGCATTTTAACATGTTTTATTGTTGTTTCGTGATTAGTGAGAAGTTTGCAAGCTTATCCGGGTTAATTGTATTTCCATGGCTTAGAACTCGTATTGTCATAGCTAGGTTCCCGAACACGATTTAGGTTTTAAACTAAAAATTGGACCTCAAGACCGCACTATTGATTCGAATGATGTTTCCAATCGAACCATGGCTTTAGAATGTATTTATATTATGCGTGTTGATTTTCGTTAGAAAATAGCCGAACCATGGCCGACGCAGATTTTTAAAAATTCAAATTGAGAAGACGAAGTCCGCGCGAGTTCGTGGCAATAGGAGGACGACGCTGCTTGATTTCACTCTCCAGCTTTCAAACACGGATGCACACATGGCGAGCGGTCGAGGAAGGATCTCAAGGTTTGAAGGCCGTGACGGGTTCGAACCATGCTAAGACCAACTCGTTTCTTTTTACAAAACTCTATTTTCCTATTTTCTAATTATTTCAATATTTTTGCATTCAATTTTAATTTTTTCACATTTTTATTCTGCATTAAAAATTACAAAAACATTTTTTCTTTTTACATTATCTTCATAAAATGTTTATTTAATTTAATAAATTAAAAATATAATTTTTGCATGCATATTTATTTTATTTTTATTTTAGCACTTAAATCCTTATTAATTGCATTTTAATTATTAAATCTTTTCCAAAAATCCCAAAAATTATTTTAATATATTTATCATATTTCCAGATATATTAATTTTCTCATATTAAAATTTGCATTTTTCTAACATTTTCTTTGTTCGATTCATATTGCATTTTCCGATTTCTTTTTTACAGTTGATCCGATTCGCATTTACTTCCTCTTTATCATTTTATTATTTTATTTTCCAATAATGTAATTGCTCATGGGTTGTAATAGTTTAATTAGGCTTTTATTTTCCGCAAGTTTAAATTATGTATCCGCCCTAAAGCCATGTAATAGCGTAGGTTTATCTTTCCGCACCTTTACATTCCGATTTTACTTTCCGCACCCTTATCAATTGCTAGTAATTAGGCGTATGGCAAGATAATAATTGGACATAGCTCACACTAATCTTCAAGATAAAATATCAATTTGATACACTTCTTTCACACATGCACCCTTAGGGAATTCTCTCTCTGCCTTTCGAATTCAAATGGTCATGTCCTCGAACGTAGAGGTATTCTAGCACCGCTGCCTTCCAAACAAATCATCATAGTCCCTTCGACACAAAGATCATAAGACCCACGATGTCGCCTCCGAATACATGATCTTGACCTCGATTGTAGCCTACGAAAATGATGATAGTCCTTCGAATGTGCTAGGATACTTCCTACAAGTTGCCTTCTATGACCATCCGATGTCCCTTTGAATGTCCCGCTTACATCCAACGAATGGAGCTACCTACTAACTAATGGTATGGCTAGCGCTATTCTAAAGGAACGAGAAGTACAACAAAACGACCAATTCGAGTGGGTAAATAAGTCTTTAGTTGCTCGCCTATCAAATGCTTTTCACACCACACACTTTTTCAAAGTTCAAATTTTTTCAAAACAAAACATTTCCGAACACTTTGTATACACTCCTACATGAGTCATTACAAAGTCAAAGCGAAATGCCTTTTCAAAACATTTTGTCAAACACACGTAAAGCAATTTTAAAAAGTGATCTAAGAGCAACTAAGAGCCGTGAGATAACTACGGATGGAAAGGGTGCTAATACCTTCCCTTTTCATAACCATTCTCCCGAACTCGTAATCTAACGAAGGTCTTTTTCTCTACTTTTACCTTCCCTTAATTGGATAAAAATAAAAGTCGGTGGCGACTCTTGCTATCCGCACATTTGGATACAAAATCCTACAAAGTCGCCTTCACAGACACAATGATGTATGTGCCTTGTTTCAATTTCCTAAACACCGAGTTATAAGGGAGCTAGACTCGTTAACCCCTTCGAGCCTTGAAGTAGGAGTTTTTTCCGCTTAGAAGAACCTCATTTTTCAACCAGCGGTAATGTTCAGCTAATCCGATTGAGCGCCGTAACTCATCAAGAGAGTGCATCAAAGGATACAACAATGGCTATCCTTCTATAGGTCGAGGAAGGTCGAACCGCAAGAGTCAATCTTCATCTATCAACATTGTGCATCGAAGGAATGATACCATGTTGTATCTCTCGCACATCGAAGGTCAATAGATGACGATACAACAAGTTATCCTCATCTACCCAAGGACTCGATAATACCATCACTTTTAACAAATCAAAGATTGTGTAAAGATCCACGACTTGTTCAAAAAAATGAAATGATGAATAGAAAAGACAAAAGCCCGCTAAGACGAAACTTAGTAATAAGTCGCTTAGGTAAAAGTCAGCAAGATTTGGGAAAGCAAAAAAAACTCAAATGCATTTTCGAGAGAATTTTCAACAAAGAACAAGTCGTGTGGTTAGACACCAAAGACAAAATGTGAGTGACTGTCGTGTCCAAGAAACCTCGATTGGTTCCTCAACCATCATAAACTCCTCTCGAGAGATGAGTGCTCGATCAAGATAGTTGAACTTAGGACCAAGGACATCATGGAGAATGGGCGGCACCAAATATTTTGAGCCTAAAAATCCTTTTTCTAAAAAAAAACTAAAAACCCATGAACCAAGCCATGTTACAACCCTTAAAAGTCCTAATTGAAGCATGGGTTAATCCAAAAGCATACAACGAAGAGATCATACACCGACTCTTACAAAGGTGTTTTAAGTATCCGTGTTGGTATCATATGCCGCCTTATCTTTCAAAAGAAAGTTTTCGTGTTGCACTCTAAAAGTGTTTCACCACAAAAAAAAAAGAGGTCCTAATGTTTTCATACAAAACTTCAAGACGATAAATATTGCATTATAATTGTCACAATAAACATTCTTCTACATGTAAAACACTTATTTGACATTAAAGAAGTTCCCATAATGAACATCAAGAAGAGTTTAACTTTGTCCAAAGAAGAGAAACTTGATTACTCCGCTGAGTTAAAAGTTAATTGTATCAAGAAGCATGGCGCCTAAGGACTCTTTGAGCATATCACAAGTTGTTTTCTCAAGATTCTCGTTAACTTGGGGCAATTAAGTCAAGTAAGCTTCTCAAACTTCGCCAACTGGGGGCAGGTCCTTAAAGAGCAACCATTCGGTGACTTGGTCCTTCTCAAAGAATAATTAGCCCGGGACAACTGTCATTTCAAGAATTAGTCAGCCTGAAGCAATTACCGTGAGACGTGGAAGTCTCTCTAAGGCTAAATTGGGGCATTTCGCTCAATCGTGATAACTAATCGCCCGCCCGAGGCAATTACTTCGAGACGTCAAGCCTTCTAAAAACCTCTCATTCCATCAAGTTAGTTGCTCACAAGTTGTCTGATCAAGTAATTACTTTGAGACGAGGAGTCTCTAAAGCTCATCCCGAGCAAGTCTTCCCTATGTTTGCATAGCCAATTACCCAAATACAATTAATCAAGAAGTCACTATGACACATTGAGTACCTCCAAAGAGCATATTGGTTTATGCTATTTCTATAGCACGGTGAAGCCAATCCTTCAAGATTCAGTCAATCTGGGGCAGTTACGTCGAGATACGGTAATATCTCTCAAAGTATATGTTAATTAGGGGCATCTTGCATTAGAATTCAAGATTCTGGGGCAAGATCTCAAATATCGGATCACCGAAGTTGTTCCGCATCCTCTCAAGGCAAATATCATCGAGCCTCAATAGATCGGGCAATGATTGTTATATACAAACAATCCCTTTCAAGATTTTCAAGCTACTCAAGGAAATTTCAAGCCAACAATCTGCATTTAATCTGGGTGGTGGAATTATGTCGAAAACTTCCTTTGATGGGAAAATTGTTTCAAGAATCTTTCTTGGTCTTAACTACCAAATAACAAAGCATCTTCATGCCTTACCAATCATACAATAAAACATATTGCATACACTAACATAAATCATGCATTAAATCATGCATCTCATATTGTGCAATAAAATTCGACCTTGTTGGGTATCATTTAAATCCAGCCACGTCGTAGTCGGCTCGCTCGATCATAATTTAGATCCGCTCGCCTGTAGCCGCTCGCCTGATGCATTTAGATCCGCTTCGCTCGTAGTCGGCTCGCTCGATCATAATTTAGATCCGCCTCGCCGTAGCCGCTCGCCTCGATCTAATTTAGATCTAGTTCTCGCCCGTAGTCGGCTCGCTCGATCATAATTTAAATCCGCCTCGCCCGTAGCGCTCGCCTTATCGTAATTTAAATCCACTCGCCCGTAGTCGGCCTCGCTCGATCATATCATTTAAATCCGCCTCGTAGTCGCTATCGCTCGACTATTATCCTTAAATCCGCCACGCTCGTAGTCGCCTCGTCCGATCATATCATTAAACTCTAGTTTGCCTGGTGGTAAAATTATTTCACCGCCTCCGCCCGTTGTTAAATTTTTTTCACGTTCTCGCCCGGTGATCTAACTTATTTGGCACATATCGAATAATCCATACATACATTCATAAATCATCATATAAATCATCTTCATGCATTAGTCACGCCGCTCACTCGCATATATCATATACAATATATTCATGCATAAACCTCACCAGACTTGGGATCTTTTCGTAATGAAGTCAAGTGCAAGCGTAAGACTATCTCTCAAATGGCAACTTAGTTCTTCTCCCAATACAAGTTGAATGCTTATTAAAAAAATCAAAATGAATCGGCAAAGCAATCAACTCTCGTCGAATTTCTTCCCAAAGAAGTGATTGATTATCCCCAAGAAACTCTTGGCCAACGGAATTTTCTACTCTGATTTCAAAGGGTCTTCCCCACGAGTTATTTTTAGAAATTTTCTCCGTTGAAGCTTCATCTTCCCAAGCGAGCCTTCTCGCAAGGATTACCATCATGTATCCCTGTTGTTATTCTCAACCAAGATCCGCTCGATTCTTGCATATAACAATCTCTCAAGAATTTTAAATGGCGATAGTCCTTTATGGACCCGATTTTCCGAGATGTTATCACTAATCTCCTTGCGTAGCCTCGTGTGTTTATTTCCCTGAGTTCCTCGCCTCATTCAAAGGTAAAGATGTCTCCCGACATGCGCTTTAAAGAGTTTCCGATCAAGATGGTCATCTTCATCAAATTGCATCCTTGTTATTTGTCTACTATCAAGACCGATTGGAAGAATATTTGTTCAATGTGGAATTATTCTTTCTTTCAACCACGAGTTTAGAGCTTGCTAGTTCTATTCCCTGAAGTTGTTTACGCTTATTATGGCATTCTACCGATGATGGTTATCATTAAAGTTTTGCATATGGTTATGTGCATTATTACATTCGACTACTAATGGTGATTGGTAGAAGAATGATCAAGTTTCAACATATGGTTATGTGTTGTCATTGCTATTGGTTAATAGCGAAAGATGATGGTTATCATCGAAGATTCGATATGGTAATGTGCATTATTACATTCGACCCTAATGGTGATTGGTAGAAGAATGATCAAGTTTCAACATATGGTTATGTGTTGCCGCTATTGGTTAATAGCGAAAGATGATGGTTATCATCGAAGATTTGCATATGGTTATGTGCATTAACGCATTCGACCACCGATGGTGATTGGTAGAAGGATGATGAAGTTTCAACATATGGTTATGTGTTGTGCCGCTATTGGTTAATAGCGAAAGATGATGGTTATCATCAAGTTTTGCATATGGTTATGTGCATTATCGCATTCGACTACCGATGGTGATTGGTAGAAGGATGATGAAGTTTCAACATATGGTTATGTGTTGTCCGCTATTGGTTAATAGCGAAAGATGATGGTTATCATCGAAGATTTGATATGGTTATGTGCATTACGCATTCGACTACCGATGGTGATTGGTAGAAGGATGATTGAAGTTTCAACATATGGTTATGTGTCAGCCGCTATTGGTTAATAGCGAAAGATGATGGTTATCATCAAGTTTTGCATATGGTTATGTGCATTACCGCATTCGACCACCGATGGTGATTGGTAGAAGGATGATCAAGTTTCAACATATGGTTATGTGTTGCTGCTGCTATTGGTTAATAGCGAAAGATGATGGTTATCATCGAAGATTTGCATATGGTTATGTGCATTACTGCATTCGACTACTGATGGTGATTGGTAGAATGATGATTGAAGTTTCAACATGTGGTTATATGTTGTGTTGATTTGTTATTCCGATGAGTGGCAGTTTCTTCATGATAAGAGACAGTTCATCGTTAATTTTGTTATTCTGATGGATGGCAATCTCGTCATGATGGGAGATAGTTCGTCGTTGATTTTCTGAAAACTTCGATGGGTGAAATCTTAGCTCATTGTCAAATGATCGCTTTGTCACCCTTGCTAGATGAAATATCTGGGTTCAAGAAGAAGTTGAATTTCGTTCTTGGTGGAACGCCAGAACTTTCAGAAGACTTAGTCCATTATCAATTTTGTCCTCTTGACACTTTGATGAGCCTGCTGAAACAACCGGCTGAACATCATCCGATAACTGTATCAATGAAGTCGCCATCGAACGTTTTTTATCTCGCAAAAGGAGAAAGGTGAACGCATCGCGAAAACCTAAAAGGGATAAGGCACGGTCTTGCGACCGAGAGATAGGGTAAGGGAATCTATTACGCGAAGGGAAGGTATTAGCACCCCACGCGCCCGTAGTACTCTACGGTATCCACTTCTACTTTCTGTCTAAAAGGGTGTGTTTACATCTATTTACTGCTATATCTGTATGCTCAAATAGTATGCATGTAAAAGAAAAGAAAATAAAGAAAACACGGGGAAAAGAAGGAAGTATTTACAAAGTTTGCTCGGTCGAGCCCCGTGACAAGATGCCTACGATTCCTCTGCAATGGAAAGTCGAGCCCGTAGTTCGGCTCACTTGTTTTGGTGTGTTTTATTTTTTACTTGTAAAAAGGTTTTAAACACAAAAGAAAGAAAGCGCAAAGGCTTAAAAGAGTTAGTGTTGGTTGGTTGTTTTACCTTGAGAAAGGAGTTTAAACCATTATTAAGTGTTTTATTTTCAAGAGAAAAAGAAGTTTTAGTTTTAATTACATGCAAAGATGCAAAAAAGAACTAGCAAAACAAAAGGAAACTAACTAGTACTAGCCCTAATGTTGTCATGCAAAGATTGGACTTATGATTGAGGATGTAAGAGAATCTCTACCTATGTCAACATGCAAAGGATGTAGATCCTAATGTCTAGGCTCGAGAATCTATCCTAACCGAGCAGCCCTACGGGAAAGCTATCCTATATCCGCCTTGGTCAGGAACCAAGGGATGCAAGGGGATGAAGCAAGCAAGTGCTTTGGCAAAAGCACGCAAACAATGCAATGCAAACAAACAAATGACACACAAGCGCAGGAAAAGGAGGAAGTCCCATAGCCTCGACAGTAACGAGCATACCGTGAGTCAACCAGAGCCGACACATCCACCCTTGAAGAGCAATGATGCGAGTTCAGAAGAAATGCGAACCCCGTGAAAACGTGGAGAGTCGAATAGGGACTTTGCCACTTTTATTGACTCGATAAAGAAAGCAACACGATTCGCAGGCCGAAATGACACGACTAGAACTGCGGGGTTCGTCGACCCCGCCCGCTTGCCCATATATCAATGACTCGATGACATGAAATATAAAAAGCGGACTTTGCTTAGTGGTACCACGTCGGCATCCTAACCACTCGACCTATGCAAGCACAAATATAAACACTTATCGAGAATTACCTCCCTATGCGATGGAGGATTTAAAACAAACCAAACACAATTAGCATACGTAATTGCCCTAAACGGGTCTTTAAATAAACCAGGGGTTCCCGAACATGCTCCAACCACGGAAGCCCTTCATGCATCTCTATTCCTACTTCTCATGGCAAAAGAAAGTCAGAAACCCTACTTCTCATGATATCTAGGAAAGTCAGTAAGAGAATGCAATAAACAGTAGCAAGTACCGAACGGATATAGAATCCGGCACGCAAGCTAGCGAAATAATCCGAATACTTCAAGTACGCAGCCATGCAACAAAAGTAAACCGTGAGAATTGCTCAAAGCATCAATACAAGCGAATACGTGTCGACACGCATCCGCGACAATGCCTCGCAAGAACGGATAATACAAGCAAAACAAGATAGGAATAGGCACACGGGTGTACAAACTCAACCAAAACCTACAAGAAAATCGATGGATATGCATGGAATGCAAATCGAACGATAAAACCAATGTCCATAGCAAAGTGATGAATGAACATGCGAGGAATGCGAATCGAACGATAAAACCAATACTCATATCAAGGTAATGAATGAACATGCAAGGAATGCAAATCGAATCGATAAAACCAATGCTCATATCAAAGTAATAAATGAACATGCGAGGAATGCAAATCGGATCGATAAAACCAATGCTCATATCAAAGTGATGCATGAACATGCGAGGAATGCAAATCGGATCGATAAAACCAATGCTCATATCAAAGTAATGGACGAACATGCGAGGAATGCAAATCGAATCGATAAAACCAATGCTCATCAAAGTAATGAATGAACATGCAAGGAATGCAAATCGAATCGATAAAACCAATGCTCATACATGTAAAATGCATGAACATGTGAGGAATGCAAATCGAAATGATAATTCCAATATTCAAATACATGAAAATGCATGAACATGTGAGGAATGCAAATCGAATCGATAAAACCAATGTTCAAATACATGTAAAATGCATGAACATGTGAGGAATGCAAATCAAGTGATAATTCCAATATTCAAATACATGTGAAAATGCATGAACATGTGAGGAATGCAAATCGAATCGATAAAACCAATGTTCAAAATACATGTAAAATGCATGAACATGTGAGGAATGCAAATCGAATCGATAAAACCAATGTTCAAATACATGTAAAATGCATGAACATGTGAGGAATGCAAATCGAAATCGATAAAACCAATGTTCAAATACATGTGAAAATGCATGAACATGTGAGGAATGCAAATCGAAATGATAATTCCAATATTCATGTAAATGTATTATTTAGAAATGAATTAGAATTAATAAAAGATATTAATAAAAAATATTTAAAAAATGTCAATAATATTCTAATATCCTAAAATGTCGAATGTTTTCTATGTATTTTTATGTGTCGAAATAATCGAATCGAGCTAAATTGAACTAAATGTTAGTATTATAACACATGAAACAGGGGTGCAAAGTAATTTTATTTTGAACCGAGTTATGTTATAAACGCTATCGGGCTTAAAATATGGGGTGTGAGCAAAAGCTAAGTCCAATCAAATGGTGCTAAGTCCAATTCAATGTTTTTGTTCTAAGAAAAAACTATTATTATATTTTTATTTCGATTTTTATAATTATGTAATATCACACGCTTATTTTTATGTGGTTACAACATTTATCAATAGGTCATTGCAATTTAAATCATATTAATGATTTTATTTTTATAAAATAAAAATAGATGACAGTGGCAAGCTATGATTGGTTACATGAGAAAGCTTACATGAACCAACGTGATTGCGACACCGAGGGTTTGGCCGAGTATAATCAATGCTCACGAAACAGAGTTTTCCGCCATCTCTTCGCCGCAAAGATTTCCATGATCGGACAAAGAAGAAGAAAGGCTATTCCTTGCTCAAAATTTCAGCCTAATCACGAATCCGCGCGCCTTATCCGTAACCTCCTCTATCATGCAAAGAATGCTCCACGAAGACAAGATCCGAAATCGAGATTCCAAAATTGATACTTGTTATGCTTTGTCTTCGATCCCGCACACGAATTTCTTCTAAAACCCGATTTCTACAATAATCGATGATGGAGGTAAAGATCGAAACTTGATATGCCGAGCCTCACGCTCAACACAATACTTGAATCTTGGAAGGAACTCGATTAGAATCGCTGTGGAGCCGACATCAATGTGGAGGAACGAATCCGTGTTGTTCAATGTGAAGAATCAAAAGCGATAATTCACTCCATTCTTCCAAACGCGATCGCTTCTCGCCATGGTTCGAACCGGATCGAACCTCCTTTCAAATGAGTGATGGTGAAGGATTGAATGTAGTGTGAGAAATAGAATGGAGATGGAAGTGGATGAGAAGAAGAGAGATCTGTGTTCGATTATTTTTGGTAATTTTCACATGAGGATAGAAGTGGTGCCGTGAGAGATGATCGTGAGTTTTTTGTGATTGTGAGAGTTATCGGTTCCTGTTATGGTGTAAGATGGATGAGTTCTGTGTGGTGTTCTTGAAGGTGGAACGAGAGACTATGGAGGTGGTTATGGCGTGAGGTGGTGGTTACGTAATTGTTACTATTATCGAACGAGAAGAAAGAGAAGAAAAGGTGTGTTGTTGATGAGAGAAGGAGATGTAGTGGTTGTGTTGTTAGAGTGAAGGAGAAAAAAAGAATGGAAGATGGTTATGAGAGTGAGTTATAGTCAAGAACACACTCACCGATGGAGAGAAAATGTAAAATTAATGGTTGTTGTGAGGAAAGAAAGAATGGTGGGTTTGTTGTAGTGATTGGTGAATGTCATGGTAATGGATGAGAGGATCGCCAAAATGATGGAAGGTGAGTGTCTAGAAAATGGTTTTGAGGTTTTATAACTTCTTCAATATTCGCCAAATGGCGCAAACTCGAGTCGTTGGAAAGAAGACATGTAGCGTAGTAACTTTGATGTTGAGTGCCCGATTTAAAAATGATCGCAAGCTCGCCGAATTAGCTTCGAACTCACAACCGACACAAACTGCTCGATATTTACAAATTTTTCTAAGTGTCAAACTTAAAACTCAATCCATGTAGACCACTTTAAAGATCCGTGAACTTTTCCGATACTTGACCGAATTATGCAAGCTCGCCATTGAAAGAATGCGTAATACAACAACTCTTTAGTTCGACAAAATCCAAACGGGTCTACCATCGAATGAAAAGTGTTTGAAAAATGCTGCACGAGTGTTCGACGAAATATCCGGCTGCTGGGCAAGTTTTGATGCATGCCTTGCAATTTCCAACTTCACGCTGCTCACTTACGGCGATCAGATCTCCCACCGACGTCCGAAACGAAAAAGTTTCTAAACGGAACTTGTAGAGGACACGGCAAACTTCATCTTTCGTGTTCGGAATTTTTCCGCGGCGATCGAATCAACGGAAAACAGCTCCAACACATGCACATAAACTGCTCAAGAAATGCCTCATAGCCATGGCAAAATGTGCATGTGTCTTGCATTTTAACAACTTCATGTCGTCACTTACGCGCCCGCTTCTTCCAGCTCGGACGTCCAAACGAAAAAGTTTCTAAACGGAACTTGTAGATGGAATTACGAACTCAAACTTTTGTGTTCGAATTTCTTCGCGGCGATCGAGTCATTGACGAAAACAGCCATGAACATGTGCACAAAAATACTCGAATTTAACAAACATAATGCTCTTATTTTCCGAGCTTTATAACTTCCGATTCGAGTCCCGAATGAATTCGACTTCTTCAGAAAAGTTTCGATTGCCGTGAAATGAACAATTTTTCAGTTGAGCATTTTTCGATTCGAGCCACGAACTATGATATAATCGACCTCAAGTCACAAAAAACATAGAAACAAACACTTCAAATTTTTCTAAGTGTTGAAATTTGAAGAATGATATATCGTAACTCCGAGCTCGTAATTTTTATCCGCTTCCGAATGGATTCGATTTCTTCAGAAAGTTTTAGATTGCCATTAAATGAACAACTTTGATGTTGAACTTAATTCAATCGACGCTCAAACACGTGGAATTGCCTCCAAATCGAGTACTTGAACACATTAAAACACTCAAAATTTTACTAAGTGTAAAACTTCAAAAGTTATGAACTTCAAATTTCGTGTCAGATAACTCGAATCCGCATTTCGGAAAATCTTCACAGGACAAAGTCGAGTACGAAATGCGCTCTTTCCAACGACTATCAATTCACAAACTTCCGACCACAGACGGCAAGATACAATATGCAATATGGCTCCGTGACACAAAGTACCTTAAACTTAGAAAATTTTTCTAAGTCTAAAATTACTTAAAATGCAAGAAACCTCATTTTACCCGATTCTTCCGATTTTTCTCAAAAATGATCGATTTTCTCAAATGTCGACTTTTGACCGTAATTTTGACCCAAATTCACCGTCAAACTTTGATTTTTGTTGACTTTCCGATACACGCCAAATATCATTTTATCTGCTCGTTTGATTTTCCGATAAATCGCGAGATCGATAAGCCAAATACCAATGCTTCACAACTCACTAAGGCCATAGAATCGCCGGTTCAAATATCCGACCACAACACATTGTAGCTTGAAATTGTAATCAGCGTCCACCTGATAGACGATTAGAATACCAAAACTCGCGAGATAATAATCAGAAGCTTCTGGACACGCTTGCTTATTGAAATGACGCCCAAATTGACAGAACCTCAAATATTCAACTTTTTGAGAAACAAACCTCTTCTTCAAAATTGTATGATTCATACGATTGGAAAATCTCAACCCATGATCAATGCATGAATGATGTATGCGATGCACCTATTAATTAAGTCTTAGCCAATTATTTATTTAAAAAATGAAGAGGGTAAATTTTGGGGTACAACAGCTGCCCCTATTCAATCATCCTCTAGCTTAGGAGCAAGATTGGCGTCTGCCTTTCGAGCGACAAGGTATGAGGTGATTGAATACCAAAACGGACCCAGAAATTTACACTCTGAATTCCAAAAGCTGCATCAAGAGATAGGTGTGGACATTCCAAAACTCTGAGGAACCTCACTGGAGAGAAGGAGCATGTTGTGCCAGAGCTTAACTGGGCCACAACCAAAGAAAGCACAGAATAAATGCTGAACTCTGTGAAGGCAGGTACAAGTGCTAACCTGACCTAAGAAGAATTGGCCTCTACCCAATTCAATCCGCAATGTCAGGGGAGAGTTGACACGCAAGCGGAAGCAAAGACTTGATACACTGACTAGACTACCACATTACGCCAGGGAATAACCGGACGGGTTAGTGATGCAAAGGCTAGAAAGTGTCGAGTAGGCTTTATCGACTAACGCTACACTCGGAAGGAGACAAAAGTGGGTATTTGTTCCTAAAAGGCATGTAATAAATGTCGAACCCCGTGAAGGTGTACAAGTGCTAACTCGACCCAAGAAGAATTGGCCTCTACCCAATTCAATCCGCAATATCGTGGAGAGCCGACACGCAAGCGAAGCAAAGACTTGATACATCGACTAGACTACCACATTACGCCGTGGAATAACCGGACGGGTTAGTGATGCAAAGGCTAGAAAGTGCCGAGTAGGCTCGCAAGAAGAGAAAACAAGAGTATTCTTATTCTCAAAAGACCCACAATGCCGTGGAAGCAACGGTCATGCAAGTGGAAATAAAGACTAGATACACCAATTAGACTAACCATATTTACGCCGATACCATGGTTTATGATGCAAAGGCTAAAGGTGCCGATTAGGCTTTACTGATGACAAAAACAAGAGTATTCTTGTTCACGAAAGACCCACAATGCCAGAGGAGAACTGACATGCAAGTGGAAATAAAGACTAGATACACCAAGTAGACTAACCACATTTACCGACAACTCCGGGTTTGTGATGCAAAGACTAAAGGTGCCGATTAGGCTTTACTGATGACAAAAACAAGAGTATTCTTGTTCTCGAAAGACCCACAATGCCAGGGAAGGATTGACATGCAAGTGGAAATAAAGACTAGATACACCAAGTAGACTAACCACATTTACGCCGACAACTCGGGCGGGTTTGTGATGCAAAGACTAAAGGTGCCGATTAGGTTTTATTGACCGTAATCAGACTGAGGAGGAAAGACAAGTGTAGGGCTTGTTGAAGTCAAGACGGTTGTACTGTGGCGCTTCAACACTAATCAAGAAGATGGACATATTACCGAAGAAACCGGACACAACGGATTCCAAAAGAAACTTGACATTGTGGGATGAAAATGCATTTCGGCCCTGAATCCTATGAGATGTATGACTTTTAGGGATTATGTCAATGTAATGATGCATGCTTGCAAGACATATATAAAGTGAATGAAATAAGAACTCATGGGATTAGAGCATCGAGGAATGCCCAAAAAATCTCTCAAGACAACCGAATCTTGCTTGATGAGCCTGCTGAGGAAATGATGCCATGGGAAACCCGCACCAGACAGAGGTCCGCTTGGAGAAATAGAATATACGCCCTAGAAAAGATCTTCCACCGCTACCCATCTCGACTCTAGCCGGGGAGACAAAGATATGTCAATCGGGGATGTCAAGAGATGAGAACCCTCTGGGGAGGATCATCTGTGAATAATATGCGATTCATTGGGGAATCAAACGCCCGATCAACAATCCAAATAACACCTCCATAGGGAATATCAGGATACAACACACTTGCGACTTTGAAGAACATCCACTAGGGACTTTCACTGAGACAAATATTGTCAACCCGTACCGGGAATTGGTACCATGTTCTGCAATAAGGATTTGTCGATAACAACATCTGCTAGAGAGATTCACCAAATATGGTATGCTGACGACAAACACTACATCTGATTCTTTGCAGAAGTTTCACTCGAGGTTTTCTCGTCCATGCTTACTGAAAACGAGATACTGAATCTCATTGGAGGATGGCGTGAGGGCACCAGACTGTGAGATACCTGATAATGGAAGAAAAATCCATAAGAGGGAGCATCGTCGATCAAGGACGAACTCGTGGAAAAGGACACCCGTGTGAGGATGAACTTGTAGGAAAAAGAAGAAGAGGACGTCGGACGAAGACGAACCCGCGTAAGAAAGAATAAGACACATATGTGAAAATGAACTAATAAGGAAAAGAGAACGTCGAGTGTAGACGAACTCATGAGGAAAGAACATCCAGAAGATGAACTTGCAAAGGGAAAGAGAACGCCTAGTTAAGACGAACTTATGGGAAAGAACATCCGCGAAGATGAACTTGCAAAGGAAAAGAGAACGCCGAGTGTAGACGAACTCATGAGGAAAGAACATCTACGAGAAGATGAACTTGCAAAGGAAAAGAGAACGCCGAGTGTAGACGAACTCATGAGGAAAGAACATCCGCGAAGATGAACTTGCAAAGGAAAGAGAACGCCGAGTGTAGACGAACTCGCGAGGAAAGAACATCTCATGAAGATGAACTTGCAAAGGGAAAGAGAACGCCTAGTTAAGACGAACTCATGAGGAAAGAACATCCGCGAAGATGAACTTGCAAAGGGAAAGAGAACGCCTAGTTAAGACGAACCCGCGAGGAAAGAACATTCATGAAGATGAACTTGCAAAGGGAAAGAGAACGCCTAGTTAAGACGAACTTGCGTGGAAGGACATCCGTGAAGATGAACTTGCAAAGGGGAAGAGAACGCCTAGTTAAGACGAACTCGCATTTAACTTTACCAAGATGATGACATCAAGGAAGTGTCCGCAAGAACTATAATATCCCTCGTGCCAAAGGCGGGTATAATTCTTCAAGAGTATCAAACATTTGGATTACCACACACCAAGTATGGATACCCAAAGGTCTCGAAAGGTAATGCAAACACGGTAAGATAACCGACGGTTTTGCACAAACGAAGAGCGCACTCATTGCGAAAAGACAAAAAGTAAAAGCTTGAATCAAGAAGAACAAATCATCCCGACAAACTTCTAAAGACCCAATTGGAGACCATTTCAGATAGAAGGCACTAACGGAGAGGGACCTATATTGAAGAGTATTCTTCAAGGTATAGGAATTTCAATCAAATGAGTAATCAGGCATCTGCAATCTGTAACCCGTACACCACTTCAAACCCCGAGGGAAACATAGATAATCAACATGCCCCTGTGTCTCTGAAAGGATTGACCAACCTTGACAAAGTTGCCCCGCTTTTAATGAGCCTGAAGGATATAATACCATTTTGAATGCCCTGATTAAGATGATTCTTTGAAAGGCCGCTCAATAGATTTTCAAACAACCTGCCCCTTGGGACAATCAAGGTATTCATCTGATGCTCATTATGCAAGCTTACTGGATGTTTGAGCACCTGTTCATATGCAAAGAATATTTTATTCTAAAAATGATAACTCTACTGCAAATCCTATGCTTGTCTTGAAACAAAAAGATTTTTGAAAAGATGTCGAAACATCGCGTTTTTTGTGCGAAAGATAAAAAATTGTGTGATACCAACTCAAAGGTGTTAGCAAACCTCCTAGGAGTCGATACCGCTGCTCATCACAAATTAGCTTTCAAATTAACCCCGCTCGCTTAGGACTTTAAGGGTTGTAACGGCCTCGTTCACGCTTTTAAAAAGAAAGATTTTTGGGCTCAAAATATTCGGTGCCCACCCCCTTCATGATATTCTCCGAACCTATGTTCAGTTAACTTGATGTGAGCAATAATCTCTCACAAGAGGAAATTGATGGTTGAGGAACCATTGCAGTTTATTGATTGTGCAACTTTGACTTTGTTAAGGACGGGGCTTCTTGGACCCGATAGCCACTCACCCTTTTGCTTAGAGCTTGATCAACGACTTTGTTCTTCATTGAGGATGTTCTTGATTATCCTCGCTTTACGGCTTGCCAATTTGCTTTTTAACATTTGCCCTTTTATTTTGCCTAAGCGACTTATTTCCAAGTTCGACTTAGCGGCTTTTTCTTTGTTTTTTTTTGCTTTTTTTTTTTTTTTTTTTTGAACCAACGTTGATCTTCACAATCGCCTTTGATTTGCTAGATGTGATTGTGGCGATCTAAGTCTCTACAGATAAGGAATTCTGCTAGGGTGTTGTCCTCCTCGATGCACATTGTTGATAATTGAAACTTGAGTGCTTTAGTTTTCAACCTTTGAAGGATAACCATTGTTGTATCCTTTGAAATATGCTTGATGAGTTTTGAGCTCAACTGATTAATCGAACACTACCCCGCCCGGTTTAAAATGCGGTTTTTCCGAATGTAAGAAACTCCTACTAAGGCTCAAAGGGGTTGACGAGGGTCTAACTCCTTATATCTCCTGTTTGAGGATTTGAAACAAGGCCGTACATCGCGGGTTTTTATTTGAAAGCAATACCGCTTGAAATTTTGGTATATTTTCGCCATCCTCCCTACGAGGTTTTGCTTTATTAACAAGAGTTGAATATCAAAAGCTTAAAACAATTAAAAGTGTATACAAATGGATTAGTTCAAGACAAACATATTCAATGCATTATGATAATCATTCGTAAGATGAAAATGTTCTCATACAAGCATGTACTAAACAAACAAGAAAGATTACAAATGAGAATGCAAATGAATCTTGAAATTGCCGTTGAGGAGACTTGACTTGTTGCTTTTGATGATGCATTTTGAAGTCTTGACATTTGTCGAGCTAGCGGAGGACCCGAACATGACCATCCGTGTGAAACCGATAGCTTTTGCCTCAATCGATCCTCGTACTTTGCACTTGAATGCATGGCAATCTTCAATGTGTCCAACGGTACTGTAATGGAATGCGCAAACAAAGATTAGTATCATAGCTATTCGGACGCTTGTCGAGGAGGAGACGGCAACATGGCCTTTGAACTATCAATTTGAGCTTATAATCGTGTCAATGCCTCAAAGATAAGGCATCGAGATAACATCGAATCTTCTAGAGCACGGTTTTCCGTTGCTTTTGATTCTTTTGACGAGGCGCTTGATGAGTCGGTGAGCGGTCGATTATCCTCTTCGACGCACAAACTCGCTTTGAGGTATAGCAGCAGCATAACGGTCATATCGGCAGCAGGAGCTAAATTGACTTGTATGCTCAACCTCGTGGGAGTAAACCGATAATACCTTTGTCAAGGAAACTCGAACCTCATTTTTCAAGGTCACATGCCTCAGATCATGACAGGTGCCCTGTAATGGAAATCACACCTAGCCATCACATCGCATCAATAGAATCCCTTCGTGCATGGCAAGAGTTTGGAGTTCAACCAACCGAAACTTGAGTAATGAGGAAGCAACCGAGCATATGGCATCTGAATGGGATCGAATTGCTTTCGTGAGTGTGGCGACCATGGTGAAGAGCTCTATCTTCTGACCTCTCTCGAACAATAGGAATTGACGCGAACGAGGAGACTTGAATACGTGGTGATGGAGTAGATGCATGCCCAACTTTAGGGCTCAAAGAATTTCGTAGTATGAGGAGGAATAACGACTCCTGCTGTAGGAAAACCGGGTCATCTCCTTTCTCAACACGGTCCCTAAAATTTCCATCACCAAGCCTAGCCGAGTCTTCAACCTGGTTCTCTTCTCTCAAGTCTTGCATGTCCAAAGATTAGAAATCCCATCCGTTCTTTCATCTCATCCAGCCCCGGTTGCTTCATCACTTGCTTCAAACGCAGAATGGCACGGAGGCAAAGTTCACAACCGAGTAGAAAATACCGATTCGAGTAAGAGAAATCCCAAGTTCAAATGCTCGTTATGCACAATGTATGTATATGCATGGTTAATGCATGATGCATGAAATGATCACTCTGTGACATTCCCGCAATTGTTATCAAACATCAAATAATAATAGGATAGTGACAACTATAATTATCAAGACCGCACACAATCGATCGAGAATCAACCGCCAAGTGCATAGATGAAATAGAGTCATACAAGAGTCCACGATCACGTAGTATTAATACAAACACAATAGTGAGCGAACCCCACCCAACAAGCTCAAGGTGATTCGTCAATCAAATAACATCAAATAATATTTGCAACTACTTATTTAGGGGCATACCGAAAGGATGGATCTCGGCTACTAGCTTAGCCACATGAATGTCTCGACCCTCAACATGGTGTATGCTGATATTCTCCATCTCTAGCATATTGCCACTTAGTCTTCAAATCTTCAACCTCTTTCGAAAGGATAGTCATCCGCCCCGCCGACTTTGGGCTTCAACTTCAAGTTCTTTCCTTTTCTCAAGGGACTCTTTAGCATTGGATTCTTCCTCATGAGTCGCCTTTAAACCCGGATTTCTTCACCATGCTTGGCTTTCAATTTCTCATTAGCTATCTCGATATTCTTCAACTTCTCTTGTACCGTCAAACTCTTTGGTCATCCGATCAAAAGAAGAGGAACTACCACCTTGGCTCTCTTGGTTTCTTCAAGTAAGCCATAAGCCTTCAAAACTTGGTCTTTCCGCCGGCCTCAACAGATAACCTCTTTATCTTGAAGAGCAAATGCTAGGTCCATGGCTCGAGCTTGTAATGCTCCTTCAAAGCTGAATTCTCCGATTGGAGTTGTTTGTAAACCTCAATACGCACGAAACCCGGAGGAGAGATTACGGATGAAGAATAGGAAGTAGCAAAATCAGTACTGACTTTCAACCAAGGAACCAGTTGAGAATACAAAGGTGCTTCCTTTGTATGGAAGCCAATCTTGAGACCCGATCTTTAACCAACTGTAAGAATCAAACGATAATTTCCTTTTGGCCAAAGAAAACCGTGCCCTTTTGTGAACCGAGCTCCATGCAACGATAACTGATTTAGCAAAACCGGTTCTCATCATTTGCAAAGAAGATAGTTTCCGCCAATCGACGAACAAAGGGTACTTCACCAAAGGATATCCTAGTTGACGCGTACAAGATAGGATTATAATCGATGCAACCTTTAGTTTCCATCAATGGTACATTTGGAAACTCTCCACAACTAGTAATGATCTCGTAACCGCCGACATGGTATTCCAAACTATATCATATGAAGTGAGTGCGATGATTCGCTAGACCACTTCATGGTTTTAGCATAATCAACAAATGCCCTCTCTTTGGCAAATGTGTGTTGAACCAACGATAAAGTAAAGGCATATAACCCATAACACGCCTTTGACCATGGCGAGAGTGAATGGCATAATATGTATGCCAAGATGGTAGGAACCGATTGTCATTCATGAGACCGTAAATCGCAAAGAACATCTACAAACTTCTCAAAAGAAGGGAAAATCACCATACCATAGATCATGACGGCTAAGATAGTATTGAAGCTTTTCCAACTACCAACCTTGGCAAATTCATCATCTTTGACTAAAAGGAAACCCAACTAAGTCCACAAGTGTGATCTTTCGAACCCAATTGTCCCTTACTTCACTAACGCAAGAAACCAAGGGCTTTAGCAATGGCTTCAAAATTAGAGTACCCATTCTTTGACAAAAGGCAAACCGCTTGTGATATCGATACCCAAAAGGAAAGAGTACTCTCAAGAGTAGGTGCTAATCGATAATCTTGAAAGGTAAAACACCGAGCTCACTATCATAAACCGAGAGATTGCATGGTATAGAATTCATAATCCTCCATTAGTAACGGCAATATGTTCCCATGATCTTTTCTGAACTCTCTTTCAATCAGATCCTTCACAAGAATACCTCTGGCTCTTACTTCAGAGATGTCGAATGCACAAAAAGAGTATGAGGAAGTCTTCCTTAGGGCCTCGGTGTTGGTTTGATTGTTGGTATCCATCCTGATGTTGATAGTAAACCACAAGAAGTCTTGGAAATGATATGCATGCGGGGTTAGATAAAATAACATGCTTTTTCTGACATTTCTTTTAAAAATAAACATGCTATGATGCAAATACATTATGCATTGATCATGGGTTTACTACTTCCATGAACACCGATCAAATCTGCTATGCTTCGCCTGTTGAAGAAAACCAAAATCGGACAGAGTAACGGCTAGAAAATGCCACCAAATAGATATCATAGTCACCAATGTAAAACATCGATCATCAATAGAAAATACCAAGTCACCAATGTAACATAGTCACCAATGACATAGTCACCAATGTAACATAGTCACCATCTGCACTGCTTGAAATATTCCTCCCCACCACTGTGTAATCTAGGCCTGGTAAGGTCAAGGGTGACTCAGAGTCGAAAGTCTCCGCTAAGTAATATCATCGTAACACCCACGTGATGATGATAATACCTGTCAACCTCGCTCGAGCGCGAACCACATGAATGCGCTATTTTAGACCTCACACATAGCAATCATGGCCCACTCTAGTCCTATGTGTTCCTATATGTCACTCATAGCTGTATTGGGCCTTTACCTCATGGTAACACCCACCCAAATCGTAAAATGATCACATAACCCCAACCAAAGATATGAAAGCAAGAATATGCCACATAGAATGCAATGCAAGCATACAAAGGATGGTGCGATAAAGGTAAATAGATAACAAATAAATAAACACCCAATAGACATGAAAATAAAAGCTAGGATCGACTCGATCGGACCAAAGACAGTCTCCCGATCCCTGGAGTCGCCACCAAACAACCTACCAACATCATCCGATAACCGATCAATGAAGTCGCCATCGAACGCTTTTTATCTCGCAAAAGGAGAAAGGTGAACGATCGCGAAACCTAAAAGGATAAGGCACGGTCTTGCACCGAGAGATAGGGTAAGGAATCTATTACGCCAAGGGAAGGTATTAGCACCCCACGCCCCGTAGTACTCTACGGTATCCACTTCTACTTTCTGTCTAAAAGGGTGTGTTTACATCTATTTACTGCTATATCTGTATGCTCAAATAGTATGCATGTAAAAGAAAAGAAAATAAAGAAAACACGGGGAAAAGAAGGAAGTATTTACAAAGTTTGCTCGGTCGAGCCCCGTGACAAGATGCCTACGATTCCTCGCAATGGGAAAGTCGAGCTAGTTCGGCTCACTTGTTTTGGTGTGTTTTATGTTTTTTTACTTGTAAAAAAGGTTTTAAACACAAAAAGAAAGAAAGCGCGCAAAGGCGAAAAGAGTTAGTGTTGGTTGGTTGTTTTTACCTTGAGAAAGGAGTTTAAACCATTATTAAGTGTTTTATTTTCAAGAGAAAAAGAAGTTTTAGTTTTAATTACATGCAAAGATGCAAAAAAGAACTAGCAAAACAAAAGGAAACTAACTAGTACTAGCCCTAATGTTGTCATGCAAAGATTGGACTTATGATTGAGGATGTAAGAGAATCTCTACCTATGTCAACATGCAAAGGATGTAGATCCTAATGTCTAGGCTCGAGAATCTATCCTAACCGAAAGCAGCCCTACGGAAAGCTATCCTATATCCGCCTTGTTGTGGAACCAAGGGATGCAAGATGAAGAAGCAAGTGCTTTGGCAAAAGCACGCAAACAATGCAATGCAAACAAACAAATGACACACAAGCGCAGGAAAAGGAGGAAGTCCCATAGCCTCGACAGTAACGAGCATACCGTGAGTCAACCAGGAGCCGACACATCCAATTCCCGTGAAGAGCAAATGATGCGAGTTCAGAAGAATGCGAACCCTGTGAAAGCGTGGAGAGTCGAATAGGGACTCTTGCCACTTTTATTGACTCGATAAAGAAAGCAACACGATTCGCAGCCGAGCCGACACGGACTAGAACTGCGCGGGGTTCGTCGACCGCCCGCTTGCCCATATATCAATGACTCGATGACATGAAATATAAAAAGCGGACTTTGCTTAGTGGTACCACGTCAGCATCCTAACCACTCGACCTATGCAAGCACAAATATAAACACTTATCGAGAATTACCTCCCTATGCGATGGAGGATTTAAAACAAACCAAACACAATTAGCATACGTAACTGCCCTAAACGGGTCTTTAAATAAACCGTAGGGGTTCCCGAACATGCTCCAACCACGGAAGCCCCTTCATGCATCTCTATTCCTACTTCTCATGGCAAAAGAAAGTCAGAAACCCTACTTCTCATGATATCTAGGAAAGTCAAGAGAATGCAATAAACAAGGTAGCAAGTACCGAACGGATATAGAATCAAGCACGCAAGCTAGCGAAATAATCCTAATACTTCAAGCATCGCAGCCATGCAACAAAAGTAAACCGTGAGAATTGCTCAAAGCATCAATACAAGCGGAATACGTGTCGATACGCATCCGAAGCGACAATGCCTGCAAGAACGGGATAATACAAGCAAAACAAGATAGGAATAGTGCACACGTGGGTGTACAAACTCAACCAAAACCTACAAGAAAAATCAGATGGATATGCATGGAATGCAAATCGAACGATAAAACCAATGTCCATAGCAAAGTGATGAATGAACATGCGAGGAATGCGAATCGAACGATAAAACCAATACTCATATCAAGGTAATGAATGAACATGCAAGGAATGCAAATCGAATCGATAAAACCAATGCTCATATCAAAGTAATAAATGAACATGCGAGGAATGCAAATCGGATCGATAAAACCAATGCTCATATCAAAGTGATGCATGAACATGCGAGGAATGCAAATCGGATCGATAAAACCAATGCTCATATCAAAGTAATGGACGAACATGCGAGGAATGCAAATCGAATCGATAAAACCAATGCTCATCAAAGTAATGAATGAACATGCAAGGAATGCAAATCGAATCGATAAAACCAATGCTCATATACATGTAAAAATGCATGAACATGTGAGGAATGCAAATCGAAATGATAATTCCAATATTCAAATACATGTGAAAATGCATGAACATGTGAGGAATGCAAATCGAAATCGATAAAACCAATGTTCAAATACATGTAAAAATGCATGAACATGTGAGGAATGCAAATCGAAGTGATAATTCCAATATTCAAATACATGTGAAAATGCACGAACATGTGAGGAATGCAAATCGAAATCGATAAAACCAATGTTCAAAATACATGTAAAAATGCATGAACATGTGAGGAATGCAAATCGAATCGATAAAACCAATGTTCAAATACATGTAAAATGCATGAACATGTGAGGAATGCAAATCGAATCGATAAAACCAATGTTCAAATACATGTGAAAATGCATGAACATGTGAGGAATGCAAATCGAAATGATAATTCCAATATTCATGTAAATGTATTATTTAGAAATGAATTAGAATTAATAAAAGATATTAATAAAAAAAATATTTAAAAAAAATGTCAATAATATTCTAATATCCTAAAATGTCAGAATGTTTTCTATGTATTTTTATGTGTCAAATAATCGAATCGAGCTAAATTGAACTAAATGTTAGTATTATAACACATGAAAGGGCAAAGCGTAATTTTATTTTGAACCGAAGTTATGTTATAAACGCTGTCGGGCTTAAAATGTGGGTGCAGAGAAAAGCTAAGTCCAATCAAATGGTGCTAAGTCCAATTCAATGTTTTTTTCTAAGAAAAAAACTATTATTATATTTTTATTTCATTTTTATAATTATGTAATAATCGCCACGCTTATTTTTATGTGGTTACAACATTTATCAATAGGTCATTGCAATTTAAATCATATTAATGTATTTTATTTTTATAAAATAAAATAGATGATGTGGCAAGCTATGATTGGTTACATGAGAAAGCTTACATGAACCAACGTGATTGCGACACCGAGGGTTTGGCCGAGTATAATCGAATGCTCACGGAAACAGAGTTACCATCTCTTCGTCGCAAAGATTTCCATGATCGGACAAAGAAGAAGAAAGGCTATTCCTTGCTCAAAATTTCAGCCTAATCACGAACCGCGCTCCCGCCTTATCCGTAACCTCCTCTATCATGCAAAGAATGCTCCACGAAGACAAGATCCGAAATCGAGATTCCAAAATTGATACTTGTTTGCTTTGTCTTCGTGATCCCGCACACACGAATTCTTCTAAAACCCGATTTCTAACAATCGATGATGGAGGTAAAGATCGAAACTTGATATGCCGAGCCTCACGCTCAACACAATACTTGAATCTTGAAGGAACTCGATTAGAATCGCGTGGAGCCGACATCAATGTGGAGGAACGAATCCGTGTTGTTCAATGTGAAGAATCAAAAGCGATAATTCACCCATTCTTCCAAACGCGATCGCTTCTCGCCATGGTTCTGAACCGGATCGGAACCTCCTTTCAAATGAGTGATGGTGAAGGATTGAATGTAGTGTGAGAAATAGAATGGAGATGGAAGTGGATGAGAAGAAGAGATCATGTGTTCTCGATTATTTTTGTAATTTTCACATGTGAGGATGGTGTGCGTGAGAGATGATCACGTGAGTTTTTTGTGATTGTGAGAGTTATCTCTTATGGTGTAAGATGGATGAGTTCTGATGTGGTGTTCTTGAAGGGTGGAACGAGAGACTATGGAGGTGGTTATATGAGGTGGTGGTTACGGAATTGTTACTTATTATCGTAACGAGAAGAAAGAGAAGAAAAGCGTGAAGTGTGTTGTTGATGAGAGAAGGAGATGTAGTGGTTGTGTTGTTAGAGTGAAGGAGAAAAAAAGAATGGAAGATGGTTATGAGAGTGAGTTATAGTCAAGAACACACTCACCGATGGAGAGAAAATGAAAATTAATGGTTGTTGTGAGGAAAGAAAGAATGCGTGGGTTTGTAGTGATTGGTGAATGTCATTGGTAATGGATGAGAGGATCGCCAAAATGATGGAAGGTGAGTGTCTAGAAAATGGTTTTGAGGTTTTATAACTTTTCAATATTCGCCAAATGGCGCAAACTCGAGTCGCTGGAAAGAAGACATGTAGCGTAGTAACTTTGATGTTGAGTGCCCGATTTAAAAATGATCGCAAGCTCGCCGAATTAGCTTCAACTCACACCGACACAAACTGCTCGGATATTTACAAATTTTTTCTAAGTGTCAAACTTAAAACTCAATCCATGTAGACCACTTTAAAGATCCGTAACTTTTCCGATACTTGACCGAATTATGCAAGCTCGCCATTGGAAAGAATGCGTAATACAACAACTCTTTAGTTCGACAAAATCCAAACGAAGTCGTTACCATCGAATGAAAAGTGTTTGAAAAATGCTGCACGAGTGTTCGACGAAATATCCGCTGGCTGGGCAAGTTTTGATGCATGCCTTGCGGCATTTCCAACTTCACGCTCACTTACGGCGACTGATCTCCCAGCCCGACGTCCGAAACGAAAAGTTTCTAAACGGAACTTGTAGAGGACACGGCAAACTTCGCTTTCGTGTTCGGAATTTTTCCGCGGGCGATCGAATCAACGGAAAACAGCTCCAACACATGCACATAAACTGCTCAAGAAATGCGCCTCATAGCCATGGCAAAATGTGCATGCTGTCTTGCATTTTAACAACTTCATGTGTCACTTACGGCGCCCGCTTCTTCCAGCTCGGACGTCCAAACGAAAAAGTTTCTAAACGGAACTTGTAGATGGAATTACGAACTCAAACTTTTGTGTTCGAATTTCTTCGTCGGCGATCGAGTCATTGACTTAAAACAGCCATGAACATGTGCACAAAATACTCGAATTTAACAAACATAATGCTCTTATTTTCCGAGCTTTATAACTTCCGATTCGAGTCCCGAATGAATTCGACTCTTCGTAAAAGTTTCAGATTGCCGTGAAATGAACAATTTTTCAGTTGAGCATTTTTCGATTCGAGCCACGAACTATGATATAATCGACCTCAAGTCACAAGAAAACATAGAAACAAACACTTCAAATTTTTCTAAGTGTTGAAATTTGAAGAATGATATATCGAATCTCCGAGCTCGTAATTTTTATCCGCTTTCCGAATGGATTCGATTTCTTCAGAAAGTTTTAGATTGCCATTAAACGAACAACTTTGATGTTGAACTTAATTCGAATCGACGCTCAAACACGTGGAATTGCCTCCGAAATCGAGTACTTGAACACATTAAAAACACTCAAAATTTTACTAAGTGTAAAACTTCAAAAGTTATGAACTTCAAATTTCGTGTCAGATAACTCGAATCCGTGCATTTCGGAAAATCTTCACAGGACAAAGTCAAGTACGAAATGCGCTCTTCCAACGACTATCAATTCACAAACTTTCGACCACGACGGCAAGATACAATAATGCAATATGGCTCCGTGAACACAAAGTACCTTAAACTTAGAAAATTTTTCTAAGTCTAAAATTACTTAAAATGCAAGAAACCTCATTTTTACCCGATTCTTCCGATTTTTCTCAGCAAATGATCGATTTTCTCAAATGTCGACTTTTGACCGTAATTTTGACCCAAATTCTACCGTCAAACTTTGATTTTTGTTGACTTTCCGATACGCACCAAATATCATTTTATCTGCTCGTTTGATTTTCCGATAAATCGCGAGATCGATAAGCCAAATACCAATGCTTCACAACTCACTAAGGCCATAGAATCGCCTGGGTTCAAATATCCGACCACAACACATTGTAGCTTGAAATTGTAATCGCCATTCACCGATAGACGATTAGAATACCAAAACTCGCGAGATAATAATCAGAAGCTTCTGGACACGCTTGCTTATTGAAATGACGCCCAAATTGACAGAACCTCAAATATTCAACTTTTTGAGAAACAAACCTCTTCTTCAAAATTGTATAGATTCATACGATTGGAAAATCTCGAACCCATGATCAATGCATGAATGATGTGTATGCGATGCACCTATTAATTAAGTCTTAGCCAATTATTTATTTAAAAAATGAAGAGGGTAAATTTTGGGGTACAACACCTGCTCCCCTGCACTCATTCATATTGCATAATAAAAGAAATTATTAAGGTTTATTGATTCATCGCATTCGCATATCATGACATTTGCACGCATATCATACCTATTTTTGTTTTTTCGGCAAATTTAGGTATGTTTGTATTTAATATCTTTACCGCATTTATCTAAAGAAATGTTTCTTCAAACCGCCCGTTAAAGATATTTAAATAGGGCAGCACACCCCAAAATTTGCCTCATTCTTTGTTTTATTTTTCATCTCGGTCATTTTGAGCATAACCATAGCCTTTTTCAATTGCATGCATACATGCATGATCTTTATGGTGGATCAACATTGAGTGGTGAATTTAATGGGCGACTTGTTGGTTTCTCGTTGTGGAAGTTTAATTACCGGCCATTATTTTCATTTGTGATTAGGTTTTATGTGAAGTTGCAATATTAGGAGTTTGGTGATTAAGGCTTAGAATTTAAAGAAGAAATTATCAAGTTTGAAGTAAACTTGGAGCGAGATTTGTATTTCAATTTTAATTCATTTTCTTTTAAGATTCAAGTTTTGAAACTAGCATGACTTCATTGGGTGCATATGTGAAACAATCAATGGAAATTGTGGATATTTCATTTGTAATAAATTTGAAGGGAATCAAGATATGATATTAATAAAGGAGGAATTTTCATACACTCATTAAAGCATTACAAGAGTTCTTGTTACAAGGTGAATCATTAAATGGTAGAATTGTTTCTAATGACTTGGAATCACATTACATTAAAGCGGTAGATGCATTCACGGGATCCACCGATACTGGAATTTTTTGTACCCTCAAGGAAGCCCGCATACTTTGTGCTCCAATCAAATTTCCAGCCACTGTCACCTTCTGTTCTAACCTTGGAACTTCATCTACCAACTACCAAAGATGGAATACATAGTTTAATACTATGCTGCAAAATAAACCAGAAAATACAGTTGCACTTTAGTTGAAACAAAATGACTATGGCCTTAGATCAACTACAAAGTTACATGAGTCTCCACCGCTTTCAAAGTCACAGACCGATAGATTTGTGTTAAGCAATACCAAATATGCAAGACAAACGTTAATGTCACGGCATGTCCATGCTTGACTCGAGGGCTGCAAAATGAAGAAACAAGTTCAAGATTCAAGTGCAATATTACTACCGTGCATTTTTCTTTATTCAAGGAAAATGAGCTATGTGCAAGCACCATTGTACTAAGCTATGGAACTGGACTCGTAAGCAAAACAGAAATGGCGGTGGACTCAAGAAGATAAGATTCTTTAGCATTGTTTCAAGCTTAATTAAACAACTTGACAAAGAAGAATCCAAGGGATAAGTTTGAATGTAATTCATGTTAGTATCACGATAAGTAATACATTATGATATTAAAAGCGTAAGTCCAAGGCACTCAAGAAAATTTGAATTTGTTCTAGTACCTTTGCCATTCCATTTGAGCGTAACCTCGCTATCTTTTGCATTTTGTAGTTGATGATTCATTTGGCAGCCGAATTTCGTAATATGTTCTAAAAAACTTGTTATAACTCCATAAGCTAACTACTATTCTATCGCAACTGAATGTGTGCATGATTCTACCACCAAAAAGTATATCATCCCCGCCACAAGATACCATACGCAAGTTAGAGAGAAGCACAAAATACAAGTTAAATATGAAGTTCGTAGTTCTCAATATGAACCAAGTTTAATCCAAAATTGAAGCATTATTAATGACACGATGCAAATTATCAACTTGAAAGAAAACAAAGAATTTTCATGGTGATACTTAACTTCAAATAGCATTGAATAAATGTGGTTCAGACTTGTAAAAAAGCTTCAAGTGCAAGAAAATACAATGCATAATTTTGAAGGGGAAAAGACACGTTTTTTTTGCTTTTACAAATTTGAGTGTGCTTTAGCTAAGGGGGTCCACCTTGACAAATTTGTTACCACGTATAAGAACTCGATTTTTCAAAGATCTTTACCTTCATTATTGTCCTATTGACAGCTCACTTCAACAGCTCACAAACCCATTCTAATCCTAACCATTCATAATTATATCTAAGGGGCATGTTTTGCTAGCATTTTTACCCCAACCTTTACGTTACATCGCTTGAAATCTTATGAAAAAACAAAATAGTACATTAAGGTTGTTTTTGAATATTGCCCACTACCGCTGCACCAAGGTTAGCTCCTCCACTCTAACCAACTCCAAGCCTAAATTTCCATCCTAACCTAAACCCAAACCTACACTCTATATAAATTGCTCCTCTCATTCAAGAAGAACTCTCACCTAGCAAAACTCAGAATTTTTTCCTAAACACCTATTCACTCAAAGCTCAACCCTATTTCTCCTTCAAATTTCACATCGAAATTTGAAGTAGAAAGAGCTAAACCACTCATACCGCTCAGTCCAAGAAGTAAAGGAGAAGTTTACCATACCCACACGCAGCTCTACTCGTAATATACCTCTTTGCATTCGGCTTTGAGTTCTTAATCCATCCTTGTGTATGCATCGCCTAAGACATTCTCGCACCATTTTTATGATTAAGTTCTAGTTTTACCAAAGATACAAACTAAAATGCAAAAAAGGTATTTGAGGTTTTCTTGGTGTTACCGGTTATTTTCTGTCATCTTGATTGTTTTGTATCCAAATCCACATAATATCAATGACAAGCCCAAGGAGAAGCTACCTTCGATTAGTACTCCATGAGGTCGAGATATTCTAGTTTTTATGTATCCCGCATTATTCATCATAAATAAGTGCAACTTACATCGTAATACAATTTAACCGAGAAATGAATGCTTGAGGCTTCTTTGTTGTTACCGATATATGTGGCCATTGAATATTCTGTTCGAGATCCGTGATACCGATGAGAAACTCAAGGAGAGGCCGATGTTGAATCAAGATCCACCGAGTCGAGGTATGCCGCCAAGCTCGATATTCTCGCATCATTCTTCATAAAAATAAATATGAATCCCGTAGTATAAACTAAGTTTGAAAACGAATATTCAAGTTTTCTCACAGTTGGTTCTTCGATGGTTGCAAAGCTTGCCTACACCGATGAAAAGCTCAAGGAGAAACCGATGTTGAATCAGACTCCATAGAGCCGAGGTGTTACGAAAATCTCGTGTTCACACCACCGTCCATCTCGCTTTTCTCGCAAAATGTAAACAAGAAACGCTCAATGTTTAGAAACTTAATGTCTCGTAAATTGAAATTCATAGAAACATATATCTAAATCTCACCGATTGAACACCTGAAATGATCCATAAACCACCAGCGCTTTGCTTTGTTGACGCCGTGAAGGAGATCCGGATTCGGAAAGGATTCGACTTTTCCAATGATATTCAAACCTAGGCTCGTTGTTCGATTCGAAGAGCCCTTGATCGGACCGATTGAGAGTTTGTCTTTGAAAACTGCTTTGAAACTTGAATCGACCCATTTGCTCTCTTCAATTTTGAATCGAGAGTCTTCGCTGTTCACACCATCTACCTTCCATTTCCGCCCCTGCCTTCTTCATTCTCCCAACCGCCGCCACCATCCATAATCTTCACCTCCTCCGCTTCACGGTGAAGCCTCTTTCCATCTTCTTCACAACGCGCACAGCCCTCTCGCCTGCTCAATCTCCAACCTCCATATCCACTCACCCGCCGCCTCCCTCGCCTCTCATTTCTCTCCTTCACGACCCTTGTTCTCTAATCTCCAATAATCCATGGTCTGTTTCGTGTTTTTGTCTCTCGAAGGAAGATTGAACCGAGTTGGGAATTAGGTGCTAAACCCATTTACCCTGCTCACAGGTGAGGGTTTGATTCGTTGAACCGGTCCGCCCAATGATCCAACCGTTCTTTCTTAAATCCATATATATAATATTTTATATTCATTTCATTCCATTTTTTTAACAAAATTTCTAATTGATTTCTATTTCCTTTTGTATATATTTAAATACACATTCATATTTTATTTTAATCTTTTTTTTTACATATTGGTCTAATCTGATTATTTAAGTTACTAAATTTAATTTTACTTTTTAAATAAATTTACATGGTTAAGTTAATTGTTCCCGATCAATTTTAATTTTCACACGCCCGAATAGTCCGTTATAAATTCTCTTCTTCGCTTGCTTATCCATAATCGTACACTTATCCAAATCCAACAAACTTCGTGATCTTGGTCCATATACCGAATCTAAACTTTCTTCAAGGGTTGAATGGTAGGAATAGACATCCGCTCATTTCTCTCGAGATTTAATCAAGAATAAGTCACCTGACTTATATTGATTGATCATAACCCGCTCAAAACACTTTCATAATCAAAGTTTCAAACCTCGATCCAATGTCGAGTGGCCTTTTCAAAATTTCTTTTCTCAAATAAATAAGGGTTGAATGGTAGGGAATAGACATCTGTCTATTTCTCTCGAGATTTAATCAAGAATAAGTCATCTGACTTACATTGATGAATCATAACTTGACAAAAATACTTTAAAGATGTCTCATTTTTTTAAGAAAAGGACTAAATGAGGGAGTCAAGGTATCTACCTTTTCTCGCCTAGTGTGCGAGTCCCAAGTATCTACTTTGGACATACAAACACTTGTGTCCTATAAAATCAACTCAAACTCATTCAAATATTTTTCGCGCCCATGCATCTCTCTTCTAAAATCAAACCAACCAACAATCTTTTCATTTTCAAGAAGAACTACGGAGTTTTGACTTTCCCATTGCACGAGGGAATACGTAGGCACAAGGTTTTGAAACCGCGGCAAACTCAAAATAATATAAAACAAAACCCTTCTTCCTTTTTCTCGATCATTACTTATAAGATAGCAATTAGCATTAGCACTTGAACACACACATGAACTAAACGGGTCCCATCGAGTACGATGGATGAGGGTGCTAATACCTTCCCTTGCATAACCGACTTTTAATCCATCTCTTGGTCTCATAAACCATCTTATCCTTTGCTCGTGGGTTTTACTCGATGTTTTTCCCATTCCTTTGGAGTAAATAAATACTGATGGCGACTTCATTGTACCGAGAAATTTGTAAATTTTTTCGAGGCGCCACACATGCTTCAATGGGATACTACCATAAGCGTGTCAACCCTAGTTTAGCTCTTGTGTGTTTATGTATTTATTGTTTTATTGCTTCTTATTGTTTTATATTATTTATGGTTATATATTGTTTTATTTCAATGCGGTGATGTTGGGTTTCTCAAGGGTAATATGTTACTATGTGCTAGACTCATTACACGTGTCCGAGAAAAACATTTGGATTAGAGGGTGTTGTAGTACTTAGACTTGCAAGGCTCCCGACTTGCAAGTCGGTATAAAGACCCCGAGTCGGTTCTCTTGGGTGTTGTTGACTTTACATATTTATGTACTATCGATAATACTTTCAATGGGGCCTATGACTCTAGTTGTCACTTTAGGAACCTTGAAAACAAATGTTTGACTCCTCCGAACCGATGGTTGTGTAGTGCTTATCGATATTTATCTTGTTAAGTCGCACGAAGAAACCTTTACTAGAATCGCTTCCATAAGCTATAATAACGACGTATTCTTATGCTACGTTATTATTGTCAAATGGGACCCTCGGATTCTAGGTATCTTGTTATCCAAAAACACGAGAACCACCTTGTGAGGGGAATTATTGGGTAGACGTGAAACCATGTCCGATCGTCCTTTAAACCTCTCGTCTGCTTAATCTTACCTATGATTTTGTGCATAACGTTAATATGATATCATCACATTACATTTTACATGCATTTCCATTGCATTGCATTCACAAAAAAATCATTTGCATTCAAAATAGAAATAAAATCATGCATTCGTCAACATGTATTCATTTTCTCCTCATCCACTCCGTAAAGTCTCATGTCACGCTTTGTTCCCGGTCATTAGCTGATTTCGCACTCATGACAAGTCCAATGGAGCATAATCAAGTTGTGATGAGAGAGAACCTAGATGGTATGAAAGATAAGGTGGGCCAAATGTTGAAGCTATGCTAGCTTCTTCAAGAACAATGTCCGTGATGTCGCATGCATCATGTCGACTCCATGTCAGGCTTTACTGTTATGTCTAATCCAATGTACGATTCTCCTCTGCATGTGGATGATTCCACTCAACCTCAATTGACACTCAATGTTCTATCCAATGCAATCCCTACGAAAATCAACTGTTCAAGAGGGTTCTACCCTACATCCCGAGGTTGCTAAGCCTATGTTTGCTAACTATGTGCAAAATCCTCAAGGAACGAATTCAATTGTTAACATCGAAATGTGTCTTGAACTGAAGGAACAATTGAGAGTATTGAAAGGGAAAGATACTTTTGGTCTAGATGTTGCTGATCTTTGTTTAGTGTCAGACGTTGTGATTCCATCAAAGCTTAAGATGCCAAAATTCGAGAAGTACAAAGGTGTTAGTTGTCCAGAAACTCATCTGAAGATGTTTGTTCGCAAGATGGCCGCATATGCTCATGATGACAAGTTTCTCATCCATTGTTTTCAAGACAGTCCCAGTGGGGCATCTCTGGATTGGTATACGCAATGGAGAAAAGGATGTTCACAATTGAAAGACTTATCTTCCTCATTCTAAACAATATGAGTTCAACCTTTCCATGGCTCCAACCCGTATCCAATTACGTAATCTTTCTCCAATATTAACGAGTCGCTCAAGGAGTATGCTCAAAGATGGAGAGAGTCGCCGAGTTAAACCACCAATGCTTGATAGGAGTTGGTTGACTTGTTTTGAATACCTTACCTAATTCATACTCAAAGAATGATAGGTTGTACATCTTCAAGTTTCTCTAACTTGGTGATGGTGGAGAACGATTGAAAGCGCCTCAAGAGTGGAAAACCCAAGATGCCTCGAGTAGCCAAGTCGATGAGGAAGATTTCTTCGAGGTTCTCAAATGGAAGAAGAGGATTATGAAACCAATGCATTTGGGAAGTCCGCAAGCTCCACCTTCCATGCCTTATGGTCAACCTCCGTATGTAGCTTGTTCAAGATCGACCGATGCTTTTCGGTTCACGACCAACAACTATGGGCACTCCTCATGCAAAGAAGCAAGTTCAAGGTCGTGGATATCAAAGTCAACGCTTAATCCACGCAAACCTCAAGTAATTTGGAAAGAAGGAATGCTCCTCTTGATCCAATTCTAGTGACTTTCACCAACTTCGCCATATCTCGTTCAAAATTCATTGGTGGTTCCTAAATTTCTTAACCAAAGGTATTCCCGCTGGTTATGATCATAACGCGATGTGGATATCATGATGGAACAAGAGCCACTCAATGTAGGATCGCAACACCTACAAAGCCAAAGTTCAACATTGATTGACCGTACTTGACTCTTCAAGGAGGAAACTGTTTGGGAATGGCAACCCAGACTCAAGTGAGCACCAAGACCACAATTCAAGATAGAGTTCAAGTCTCCTCAACAACGATGCCTTTTTATTTCTTTAACGCATTTTCATGTGTATCTTGTTTAATTGTTTAAACTTTGTCTCGCATGTAGAAACTTGTTTGTTTTATATTAATGCAATGAGTATGTTTGTCTTGAAGTAATCCATTCGTTGTCACTCAATTCATCCGTTATCACTTTTAAATGATTTGCAGCATTTTGATACTAACGTTACTAACTTTCTATGCAAAGATTGAGGAGGATTACGATAATTGAAAACGCTAGATCTCCGAATGTATGCTCTTGAGTAAAAACCTTGCTGATGATTGTCATACCCCAAAATTTTCCTCCATCTACTCAAAAGATTTCATGCATCCATACTCAAGGATTCCTCAAGAGTCGATCGACAAATTCTCCTAGACAATCGACCCAAACTAGGGTTTGGTATCTCTCAAGTCAAGATGGATTTCCAACATCTCCAATGGCCTTCATGCCTCCTCATATGCTTCAAAGATTCTCCATGTCAAGTTTCAAGCTTCACAAGTCAAGTTTCGCACAATTGCTCGATGGTCGAAAATCGGTGTATTGGACAAAAGTCAACTATGGTCAACATACACCAAACTTCATAATTTTGGTCAACATCCTCATTTTGAAGTTACATACATCATTTGATCAAGGGTTGATCATGATTCATCAAGAAAACTCAAGATTTGCCTAAAAGTCAAACTTTCTAAATTAGGGTTTCTAGATGAAAAGTCAATCAACTTTGACCGATCATAACTTTCTCATACTTTCTCGTAAATTTTTCCACCACCTCTTGTTTTGAAGGAAATTCAATTCTCTACAACTTCATGTCTCACAAGAATGTCCAAAAATGCTTCATTTGAGAGGTATAGCTCAAAACATTACAGTCATTTTCAAAGTCAACAAAAGTCAACTTTTGTTTTGAGATATATTGAGCATGGTAACTCCAATTGAGATGAGACCAAAGACATTGGTTAGAGGACTCTTAGAGCTTTCCAAAAAGTCCAAGAACACTCAATAATGTGGAAAATTGAGCAAGTTACACCATCCACAAGTTGGGCAATTTTGGAAGAATGCACAAAGAGAGATACTTCAAAAAATCAAATCTTTTGCAAATGGGCCTACTTTTTCTTCATCCTAACTTGTTCCTCAAGCAATTAGGAGTGTCCAAGCCCAAAGCCATGAATTTTTGATTTATTTTTCTATTTAATTTGTAATTTATTCATTTAAATGCAAATTAAATCTTAAAATAAATTATAAAATTGAAATTAATGGCAAAGATTGATTTTATTCTTTCCTTAAGGTCCAATTAACTCACAAATGCCAAAGAAATTCGAAATTGGAGCAAGAAAGGCAAGATTGGATTGAAATTGATCAAGCTTTGAAGATTTGATTTTCATGGAAATATCAAATTTGATTTCCATTGAATATTGATTGATTCTTTCCAAATTAATCCCAAATCCATCCAAGATAAATACATGATGCATACCTATCAAGGAGAAGGAAAAATTGCTCTACAAACCCTATTCCAAAGCTCAAAACCATGGTGCACAAGCAAGTGGGAACCCTACTTCCATTTTAATCGCTTTTGAGGTGTCCAACACATTGCTTGACATCTCGAATCGATCCGCACCTCACATTGCTTAAAACCATCAAGAATCAAGGAATCAAATCGGTTTGTTCAAGAAAATTTCAAAATCGATTTCAATTATCATGCATTTTTAACATGTTTTATTGTTGTTTCGTGATTAGTGAGAAGTTTGTGTTTATCGGTAGGTTAATTGTATTTCCATGGCTTAGAACTCAGACCATAGCTAGGGTTCCCGAACACGATTTAGGTTTCCTTTAAACGAAAAATTGGACCTCAAGACCGCACCATTGCATTCGAATGATGTTTCCAATCGAACCATGGCTTTAGAATGTATTTATATTATGTGCTTGATTTTCGCTTTGCCAGAAAATAGCTCGAACCATGGCCGACGCGATTTTTTAAAAATTCAAATTGAGAAGACGAAGTCCCATAGGACATTGCAGCACACAGGATTGAGTTTAGGTTTCAGATTTAAGACCAACTCGTTTCTTTTTACAAAACTCTATTTTCCTATTTTCTAATTATTTCAATATTTTTGCATTCAATTTTAATTCTTTTCACATTTTTATTCTGCATTAAAAAATTACCAAAAACATTTTTTCTTTTTACATTATCTTCATAAAAATGTTTATTTAATTTAATAAATTAAAAAATATAATTTTTGCATGCATATTTATTTTATTTTTATTTTAGCACTTAAATCCTTATTAATTGCATTTTAATTATTAAATCTTTTCCAAAAAATCCCAAAAAATTATTTTAATATATTTATCATATTTCCAGCATATATTAATTTTCTCATATTAAAATTTGCATTTTTCTAACATTTTCTCTTTTGTTCGATTCATATTGCATTTTCCGATTTCTTACTTTTGTACAGGTTGATCCGATTCAGACGACTTCCTCTTTATCATTTTATTATTTTATTTTCCAATAATGTAATTGCTCATGGGTTGTAATAGTTTAATTAGGCTTTTATTTTCCGCAAGTTTAAATTATGTATCTGCCCCAAAGCCATGTAATAGCGTAGGTTTATCTTTCCGCACCTTTACATTCCGCATTTTACTTTCCGCACCCTTATCAATTGCTAGTAATTAGGCGTATGGCAAGATAATAATTGGACATAGCTCACACTAATCTTCAAGATAAAATATCCGAATTTGATACACTTCTTTCACACATGCACCCCTTAGGGAATTCTCTCTCTGCCTTTGCGAATTCAAATGGTCATGTCCTCGAACGTAGAGGTATTCTAGCACCATTGCCTTCCAAACAAATCATCATAGTCCCTTCGACACAAAGATCATAAGACCCACGATGTCGCCCGAATACATGATCTTGACCTCGATTGTAGCCTACGAAAATGATGATAGTCCCTTCGAATGTGCTAGGATACTTCCTACAAGTTGCCTTCTATGACCATCCGATGTCCCTTTGAATGTCCCGCTACATCCAACGAATGGAGCTACCTACTAACTAATGGTATGGCTAGCGCTATTCTAAAGGAACGAGAAGTACAACAAAACGACCAATTCGAGTGGGTAAATAAGTCTTTAGTTGCTCGCTCTATCAAATGCTTTTCACACCACACACTTTTTTCAAAGTTCAAATTTTTTCAAAACAAAACATTTCCAACACTTTGTATACACTCCTACATGAGTCATTACAAAGTCAAAGCGAAATGCCTTTTCAAAACATTTTGTCAAACACACGTAAAGCAATTTTAAAAAGTGATCTAAGAGTAACTAAGAGCGTAGATAACTACGGATGGAAAGGGTGCTAATACCTTCCCTTTTCATAACCATTCTCCGAACTCTAATCTAACGAAGGTCTCTTTTTCTTACTTTTACCTTCCCTTAATTGATAAAATAAAAGTCGGTGGCGACTCTTGCTATCCGCACATTTGGATACAAAATCCTACAAAGTCGCTTCACCGACACAATGATGTGCATGTGCCTTGTTTCAATTTCCTAAACACCGAGTTATAAGGGAGCTAGACCTCGTTAACCCCTTCGAGCCTTGAAGTAGGAGTTTCTTTCCTTAGAAGAACCCTCATTTTTCAACCGGGCGGTAATGTTCGCTTAATCGATTGAGCCGTAACTCATCAAGAGAGTGTGCATCAAAGGATACAACAATGGCTATCCTTCTATAGGTCGAGGAAGGTCGAACCGCAAGAGTCAATCTTCATCTATCAACATTGTGCATCGAAGGGAATGATACCATGTTGGGTATCTCTCGCACATCGAAGGTCAATAGATGACGATACAACAACGGTTATCCTCATCTACCCAAGGACTCGATAAATACCATCACTTTTAACAAATCAAAGATTGTGTAAAGATCCACGACTTGTTCAAAAAATGAAATGATGAATAGGAAAAGACAAAAGCCCGCTAAGACGAAACTTAGTAATAAGTCGCTTAGGTAAAAGTCGCAAGATTTGGGAAAGCAAAAAAATTCAAATGCATTTTGAGAGAATTTTCAACAAAGAACAAGTCGTGGTTAGACACCAAAGACAAATGTGAGTGACTGTCGTGTCCAAGAAACCTCGATTGGTTCCTCAACCATCATAAACTCCCTCGAGAGATGAGTGCTCGATCAAGATAGTTGAACTTAGGACTGAAGGACATCATGGAGAATGGGCGGGCACCAAATATTTTGAGCCTAAAAATCCTTTTTCTAAAAAAAAAAAACTAAAAAAAAACCCATGAACCAAGCCATGTTACAACCCTTAAAAGTCCTAATTGAAGCATGGGTTAATCCAAAAGCATACAACGAAGAGATCGCACCGACTCTTACAAAGGTGTTTTAAGTATCCGTGTTGGTATCATATGCCGTCTTATCTTTCAAAAAGAAAGTTTTCAGTGTTGCACTCTAAAAGTGTTTCACTCACAAAAAAAAAAGAGGTCCTAATGTTTTTCATACAAAACTTCAAGACGCATAAATATTGCATTATAATTGTCACAATAAACATTCTTCTACATGTAAAACACTTATTTGACATTAAAGAAGTTCCCATAATGAACATCAGTGAAGAGTTTAACTTTGTCCAAAGAAGAGAAACTTGATTACTCCGTTGAGTTAAAAGTTAATTGTATCAAGAAGCATGGCGTCTAAGGACTCCTTTGAGCATATCACAAGTTGTTTTCTCAAGATTCTGTTAACTTGGGGGCAATTAAGTCAGAAGTAAGCTTCCTCAAACTTCTGCCAATCTGGGGGCAGGTCCTTAAAGAGCAACCATTCGGTGACTTGGTCCTTCTCAAAGAATAATTAGCCCGGACAATCGCATTTCAAGAATTAGTCACTGGCAATTACCGTGAGACGGAAGTCTCTAGGCTAAATTGGGGCATTTCGCTCAATCTCTCGATAACTAATCGCCGCCCGAGGCAATTACTTCAGACGCCAAGCCTTCTAAAACCTCTCATTCCATCAAGTTAGTTGCTCAAGTTGTCCGATCAAGTAATTACTTTGAGACGAGGAGTCTCTAAAGCTCATCCCGAGCAAGTCTTCCTATGTTTGATAGCCAATTACCCAAATACAAATAATCAAGAAGTCACTATGACACATTGAGTACCTCCAAAGAGCATATTGGTTTATGCTATTTCTATAGCACGGTGAAGCCAATCCTTCAAGATTCAGTCAATTTGGGGCAGTTACGTCGAGATACGGTAATATCTCTCAAAGTATATGTTAATTAGGGGCATCTTGCATTAGAATTCAAGATTCTGGGGCAAGATCTCAAATATCGGATCACTGTAAGTTGTTCCGCATCCTCTCAAGGCAAATATCATCGAGCCTCAATAGATGGGCAATGATTGTTATATACAAACAACCTTTCAAGATTTTCAAGCTACTCAAGGAAATTTCCGCAAGCCAACAATCGCTGCATTTAACTGGGTGGCGTGGAATTATGCCGAAAACTTCCTTTGATGGGAAAATTGTTTCAAGAATCTTTCTTGGTCTTAACAACAAACAAATAAAGCATCTTCATGCCTTACCAATCATACAACAAAACATATTGCATACACTAACATAAATCATGCATTAAATCATGCATCTCATATTGTGCAATAAAATTCGACCTTGTTGGGTATCATTTAAATCCAGCCACGCCCCGTAGTCGCCTCGTCTGATTAATTTAGATCCGCCTCCTGTAGCCGCCTCGCCTGATCAGCATTTAGATCCAGCCGCTGTAGCCGGCTCGTCGATCGTAATTTAGATCCGCTCGCCTCGTAGCCGCCTCGTCTGACCTAATTTAGATCTAGTTCTCGCCCGTAGTCGGGCTCGCTCTCGATCGCATTTAAATCCAGCCGCCCGGTAGCGGCTCGCCTTCATCATAATTTAAATCCACCTCGCCTGTAGTCGCTCGCCCGATCATCATTTAAATCCAGCCGTCTCGTAGTCCGCTATCGTCGACTATTATCCTAAATCCGCCACGCCCGTAGTCGGCTCGCTCGATCATATCATTAAACTCTAGTTTCCGCCTGTGGTAAAATTATTTCACCGCCTCCGCTCGTTGTTAAATTTTCTTTCACGGCTCGCCCTGTGATCTAACTTATTTGGCACATATCGAATAATCCATACATACATTCATAAATCATCATATAAATCATCTTCATGCATTAGTCACGCCGCTCACTCGTATATATCATATACAATATATTCATGCATAAACCCTACCAGACTTGGGATCTTTTCGTAATGAAGTCAAGTGCAAGCGTAAGACTATCTCTCAAATGGCAACTTAGTTCTTCTCCCCAATACAAGTTGAATGCTTATTAAAAAATCAAAATGAATCGGCAAAGGCAATCAACTCTCGTCGAATTTCTTCCCAAAGAAGTGATTGATTATCCCCAAGAAACTCTTGCCAACGGAATTTTCTACTGGATTTCCCCTGGTCTTCCCACGCAGTTATTTTTAGAAATTTTCTCCGTTGAAGCTTCATCTTCTCCCAAGCGAGCCTTCTCCCAAGGATTACCATCAGTATCCCCAGTGTTGTTATTCTCAACCAAGATCTGTTTCGATTCTTGCATATAACAATCTCTCAAGAATTTTAAATGGCGATAGTCCTTTATGGACCCGATTTTCCGAGATGTTATCACTAATCTCCTTGCGCCTCTCGTGTGTTTATTTCCCGGAGTTCCTCGCCTCATTCAAAGGTAAAGATGTCTCCGACATGCGCTTTAAAGAGTTTCCGATCAAGATGGTCATCTTCATCAAATTGCATCCTTGTTATTTGTCTACTATCAAGACCGATTGGAAGAATATTTGTTCAATGTGGAATTATTCTTTTCTTTCAACCACGAGTTTAGAGCTTGCTAGTTCTATTCCCGTGAAGTTGTTTACTTATTATGGCATTCTACCGATGATGGTTATCATTAAAGTTTTGCATATGGTTATGTGCATTATTACATTCGACTACTAATGGTGATTGGTAGAAGAATGATTGAAGTTTCAACATATGGTTATGTGTTGTCACGCTATTGGTTAATAGCGAAAGATGATGGTTATCATCAAGATTCGTGATATGGTAATGTGCATTATTACATTCGACTCTAATGGTGATTGGTAGAAGAATGATTGAAGTTTCAACATATGGTTATGTGTTGTCGCTATTGGTTAATAGCGAAAGATGATGGTTATCATCAAGATTTGCATATGGTTATGTGCATTACCGCATTCGACCACCGATGGTGATTGGTAGAAGGATGATCAAGTTTCAACATATGGTTATGTGTTGCCGCTATTGGTTAATAGCGAAAGATGATGGTTATCATCAAGTTTTGCATATATGTGCATTAACGCATTCGACTACCGATGGTGATTGGTAGAAGGATGATCAAGTTTCAACATATGGTTATGTGTTGTCCGCTATTGGTTAATAGCGAAGATGATGGTTATCATCAAGATTTGCATATGGTTATGTGCATTACCGCATTCGACCACCGATGGTGATTGGTAGAAGGATGATTGAAGTTTCAACATATGGTTATGTGTTGCGCCGCTATTGGTTAATAGCGAAAGATGATGGTTATCATCAAGTTTTGCATATGGTTATGTGCATTATCGCATTCGACTACCGATGGTGATTGGTAGAAGGATGATTGAAGTTTCAACATATGGTTATGTGTTGCCGCTATTGGTTAATAGCGAAAGATGATGGTTATCGAAGATTTGCATATGGTTATGTGCATTATCGCATTCGACCACCGATGGTGATTGGTAGAATGATGATTGAAGTTTCAACATGTGGTTATATGTTGTGTTGATTTGTTATTCCGATGAGTGGCGCTTCATGATAAGAGACAGCCATCGTTAATTTTGTTATTCGATGGATGGCAATCTCGCCATGATGGGAGATAGTTCGTCGTTGATTTTCGAAAACTTCGATGGGTGAAATCTTAGCTCATTGTCAAATGATCGCTTTGTCACCTTTGCTAGATGAAATATCCGTTCAAGAAGAAGTTGAATTTCGCTCTTGGTGGAACGCCGTAACTTTCGTAAGACTTAGTCCATTATCAATTTTGTCCTCTTGACACTTTGATGAGCCCGCCTCGCACTCATTCATATTGCATAATAAAAGAAATTATTAAGGTTTATTGATTCATCGATTCGCATATCATGACATTTGCACGCATATCATACCTATTTTTGTTTTTTCGTGGCAAATTTAGGGTATGTTTGTATTTAATATCTTTTACCGCATTTATTCAAAGAAATGTTTCTTCAAACCGCCGTTAAAGATATTTAAATAGGGGCAGTCACACCCCAAAATTTGCCTCATTCTTTGTTTTATTTTTCATCCGTCATTTTGAGCATAATCATAGCCCTTTTTCAATTGCATGCATACATGCATGATCTTTATGGTGGATCAACATTGAGTGGTGAATTTAATGGGCGACTTGTTGGTTTCTTGTGGAAGTTTAATTACCGCCATTATTTTCATTTGTGATTAGGTTTTATGAAGTTGCAATATTAGGAGTTGGTGATTAAGGCTTAGAATTTAAAGAAGAAATTATCAAGTTGAAGTAAACTTGGAGCGAGATTTGTATTTCAATTTTAATTCATTTTCTTTTAAGATTCAAGTTTTGAAACTAGCATGACTTCATTGGGCATATGTGAAACAATCAATGGAAATTGTGGATATTTCATTTGTAATAAATTTGAAGGAATCAAGATATGATATTAATAAAGGAGGAATTTTCATACACTCATTAAAGCATTACAAGAGTTCTTGTTACAAGGTGAATCATTAAATGGTAGAATTGTTTCTAATGACTTGAATCACATTACATTAAAGCGGTAGATGCATTCACGGATCCACCGACATCGGAATTTTTGTACCCTCAAGGAAGCCCGCATACTTTGTGCTCCAATCAAATTTCCAGCCAATCCTTCTGCTCTAACCTTGGAACTTCATCTACCAACTACAAAGATGGAATACATAGTTTAATACTATGTGCAAAATAAACCGAAAATACAGTTGCACTTTAGTTGAAACAAAATGACTATGGCCTTAGATCAACTACAAAGTTACATGAGTCTCCACCGCTTTCAAAGTCACAGACCGATAGATTTGTGTTAAGCAATACCAAATATGCAAGACAAACGTTAATGTCACGGCATGTCCATGCTTGACTCGAGGGTGCAAAAATGAAGAAACAAGTTCAAAGATTCAAAGGTGCAATATCATTACTACCTGCATTTTTCTTTATTCAAGGAAAATGAGCTATGTGCAAGCACCATTGTACTAAGCTATGGAACCTGGACTCGTAAGCAAAACAGAAATGGTGGACTCAAGAAGATAAGATTCAGCTTTAGCATTGTTTCAAGCTTAATTAAACAACTTGACAAAGAAGAATCTAAGGGATAAGTTTGAATGCAATTCATGTTAGTATCACGCATAAGTAATACATTATGATATTAAAGCGTAAGTCCAAGGCACTCAAGAAAATTTGAATTTGTTCTAGTACCTTTGCCATTCCATTTGAGCGTAACTCGCTATCTTTTGCATTTTGTAGTTGATGATTCATTTGGCTGCAGCGGAATTCCGTAATATGTTCTAAAAAACTTGTTATAACTCCATAAGCTAACTACTATTCTATCGTAACTGAATGTGTGCATGATCATTCTACCAATTCAGTGATATCATCCCCGCCACAAGATACCATACCGCGTTAGAGAGAAGCACAAAATACAAGTTAAATATGAAGTTCGTAGTTCCTGCAATATGAACCAAGTTTAATCCAAAAATTGAAGCATTATTAATGACACGATGCAAATTATCAACTTGAAAGAAAACAAAGAATTTTCATGGTGATACTTAACTTCAAATAGCATTGAATAAATGTGGTTCGACTTGTAAAAGCTTCAAGTGCAAGAAAATACAATGCATAATTTTGAAGGAAAAGACACGTTTTGCTTTTACAAATTTGAGGTGTGCTTTAGCTAAGGGGGTCCACCTTGACAAATTTGTTACCACGTATAAGAACTCGATTTTTTCAAAGATCTTTACCTTCATTATTGTCCTATTGATGTTCTCATCAAATTTCACAAACCCATTCTAATCCTAACCATTCATAATTATATCTAAGGCATGTTTTGCTAGCATTTTACCCCAACCTTTATTACATCGCTTTGAAATCTTATGAAAAAACACAATAGTACATTAAGGTTGTTTTTGAATATTGCCCACTACTCGCCGCACCAAGGTTAGCTCCTCCACTCTAACCAACTCCAAGCCTAAATTTCCATCCTAACCTAAACCCAAACCTACACTCTATATAAACAGCCCTGCTCCTCTCATTCAAGAAGAACTCAACCTAGCAAAACTCGTAATTTTTTCCTAAACACCTATTCACTCAAAGCTCAACCCTATTTCTCCTTCAAATTTCACATCGAAATTTGAAGTAGAAAGAGCTAAACCACTCATACCAGCCAGTCCAAGAAGTAAAGGAGAAGTTTACCATACCACATCGCAGCTCTACTCTGTAATATACCCTTTGCATTCTGCTTTGAGTTCTTAATCCATCCTTGTGTATGCATCAGTCTAAGACATTCTGCACCATTTTTATGATTAAGTTCTAGTTTTACCAGCATACAAACTAAAATGCAAAAAAAAGGTATTTGAGGTTTTCTTGGTGTTACCTGGTTATTTCCTTTCTGTCATCTTGATTGTTTTGTATCCGAAATCCACATAATATCAATGACAAGCCCAAGGAGAAGCTACCTTTCGATTAGTACTCCATGAGGCTGAGATATTCTGTTAGTTTTTATGTATCCTGCATTATCTGTCATAAATAAGTGCAACTTACATCAGAATACAATTTAACCGAGAAATGAATGCTTGAGGCTTCTTTGTTGTTACCTGATATATGTGGCTGCCAGTTTGAATATTCTGTGTTCGAGATCTGTGGTGATACCGATGAGAAACTCAAGGAGAGGCTGATGTTGAATCAGTACTCCACCGAGTCGAGGTATGCTGCCAAGCTCGATATTCTCGTGATCATTCTTCATAAAATAAATATGAACGCCGTAGTATAAACTAAGTTTGAAAACGAATATTCAAGTTTTCGCTCATAACTGTCAGTCTTAGCCAGCTCGATGGTTGCAAAGTCATTGCCTACACCGATGAAAAGCTCAAGGAGAAACCGATGTTGAATCAGACTCCATAGAGCCGAGGTGTTACTAAAATCTCGTGTTCACACCACCGTCCATCTCGCTTTTTCTCGCAAAATGTAAACAAGAAACGCTCAATGTTTAGAAACTTAATGTCTCGTAAATTGAAATTCATAGAAACATATATCTAAATCTCACCGATTGAACACTCGGAATGATCCATAAACCACCACGAGCGCCTTTGCTTTGTTGACGCCGTGAAGGAGATCCGATTCGGAAAGGATTCGACTTTTCCAATGATATTCAAACCTAGGCTCGTTGTTCGATTCTAAGAGCCCTTGATCGGACCGATTGAGAGTTTGTCTTTGAAAACTGCTTTGAAACTTGAATCGACCCATTTGCTCTTCAATTTTGAATCGAGAGTCTTCATTGTTCATAGCCATCTACCTTCCATTTCCGCCCCTGCCTTCTTCATTCTCCCAACCGCCGCCACCATCCATAATCTTCACCTCCCTCCGCTTCACGTGAAGCCTCTTTCCATCTTCTTCACAACCGCAAGACAGCCCTCTCGCCTGCTCAATCTCCAACCTCCATATCCACTCACCCGGCCGCCTCCTCGTCCTCTCATTTCTCCTTCACGACCCTTGTTCTTTAATCTCGAATAATCCATGGTCGCTTCGTTTTTTGTCTCTGAAGGAAGATTGAACCGAGTTGGGAATTAGGGTGCTAAACCCATTTACCCGGTCTGCTTCATGGAGGGTTTGATTCGGTTGAACCGGTCCGCCCAATGATCCAACCGTTCTTTCTTAAATCCATATATATAATATTTTTATATTCATTTCATTCCATTTTTTTAACAAAAATTTCTAATTGATTTCTATTTTGTATATATTTAAATACACATTCATATTTTATTTTAATCTTTTTTTACATATTGGTCTAATCTCGATTATTTAAGTTACTAAATTTAATTTTACTTTTAAATAAATTTACATGGTTAAGTTAATTGTTCCTCGATCGATTTTAATTTTCACACGTCTCAATAGTTCCATAAATTCTCTTCTTCGCTTGCTTATCCATAATCGTACACTTATCCAAATCCAACAAACTTCGTGATCTTGGTCCATATACCGAATCTAAACTTTCTTCAAGGGTTGAATGGTAGGAATAGACATCCGCTCATTTCTCTCGAGATTTAATCAAGAATAAGTCACCTGACTTATATTGATTGATCATAACCCGCTCAAAACACTTTCATAATCAAAGTTTCAAACCTCGATCCAATGTCGAGTGGCCTTTTCAAAATTTCTTTTCTCAAATAAATAAGGGTTGAATGGTGGAATAGACATCCGCTCATTTCTCTCGAGATTTAATCAAGAATAAGTCATCTGACTTACATTGATGAATCATAACTTGACAAAAATACTTTAAAGATGTCTCATTTTTTAAGAAAAGGACTAAATGAGGGAGTCAAGGTATCTACCTTTTCTCGCCTAAGTGCGTAGTCCCAAGTATCTACTTTGGACATACAAACACTTGTGTCCTATAAAATCAACTCAAACTCATTCAAATATTTTTCTGCGCCCATGCGCACCACTCTCTTCTAAAATCAAACCAACCAACAATCTTTTCATTTTCAAGAAGAACTACGGAGTTTTGACTTTCCCATTGCACGAGGGAATACGTAGGCACAAGGTTTTGAAACCATGCAAACTCAAAATAATATAAAACAAAACCTTCTTCTTTCTTTTTCTCGATCATTACTTATAAGATAGCAATTAGCATTAGCACTTGAACACACACATGAACTAAACGGGTCCCATCGAGTACGATGGATGTGAGGGTGCTAATACTTCCCTTGCATAACCGACTTTAATCCATCTCTTGGTCTCATAAACCATCTTATCCTTTGCTCGTGGGTTTTACTCGATGTTTTTCCCATTCCTTTTGGAGTAAATAAATACTCGATGGCGACTTCATTGTACCGAGAAATTTGTAAATTTTTTCGAGGCGCTACAGTTGGCGACTTCACTGGGGATACTACCATAAGCGTGTCAACCCTAGTTTAGCTCTTGTGTGTTTATGTATTTATTGTTTTATTGCTTTCTTATTGTTTTATATTATTTATGGTTATATATTGTTTTATTTCAATGTGATTGGGTTTCTCAAGGGTAATATGTTACTATGTGTAGACTCATTACATGTGTCCGAGAAAAACATTTGGATTAGAGGGTGTTGTAGTACTTAGACTTGCAAGGCCCGACTTGTAAGTCGGTATAAAGACCCCGCCAGAGTCGGTTCTCTGGGGTGTTGTTGACTTTACATATCTATGTACTATCGATAATACTTTCAATGGGGCCTATGACTCTAGTTGTCACTTTAGGAACCTTGAAAACAAATGTTTGACTCCTCCGAACCGATGGTTGTGTAGTGCTTATCGACATTTATCTTGTTAAGTCGCACGAAGAAACCTTTACTAGAATCGTCCATAAGCTATAATAACGACGTATTCTTATGCTACGTCGTTATTATTGTCAAAATGGGACCCTGGATTCTAGGTATCTTGTTATCCAAAACACGAGAACCACCTTGTGAGGGAATTATTGCAGACGGAAACCATGTCCGATCGCCTTTTAAACCTCTCGTCTGCTTAATCTTACCTATGATTTTGTGCATAACGTTAATATGATATCATCACATTACATTTTTACATGCATTTCATTGCATTGCATTCAAAAAAAAATCATTTGCATTCAAAATAGAAATAAAATCATGCATTCGTCAACATGTATTCATTTTCTCCTCATCCACCTGTAAAGTCTCATGTCACCTTTTGTTCCCCGGTCGCTAGTCGATTTCGACTCATGACAAGTCCAATTCGAGCATAATCAAGTTGTGATGAGAGAGAACCTAGATGGTATGAAAGATAAGGTGGCCAAATGTTGAAGCTATGCTAGCTTCTTCAAGAACAATGTCCGTGATGTCGCATGCATCATGTCGACTCCATGTCGCTTTCTATTATGTCTAATCCAATGTACGATTCTCCTCTCGCATGTGGATGATTCCACTCAACCTCAATTGACACTCAATGTTCTATCCAATGCAATCCCTACGAAAATCAACTGCTCAAGAGGGTTCTACCCTACATCCCGAGGTTGCTAAGAAGCCTATGTTTGCTAACTATGTGCAAATCCTCAAGGAACGAATTCAATTGTTAACATCGAAACGTGTTCGAATCAAGGAACAATTGAGAGTATTGAAAGGGAAAGATACTTTTGGTCTAGATGTTGCGATCTTTGTTTAGTGTCGACGCCAGATTCCATCAAAGCTTAAGATGCCAAAATTGAGAAGTACAAAGGTGTTAGTTGTCCGTAAACTCATCTCAAGATGTTTGTTCGCAAGATGGCCGATATGCTCATGATGACAAGAAGATGGTCAGTAGGATTAAGCCCCGAGCCGACGGAAAACTATCCGAAGACCTTCACAAACAGTGTCCAGATTAAGCCCCGAGCCGACGGAAAACTATCCGAAGACCACCTCCGACGACGGTCCAGATTAAGCCCCGAACCGACGGAAAACTATCCGAAGACCACCTCCGTTATTCTCCGATAACAAAGTATGGATCAACACCGATGCACAACAGGAAGCTATCCACATTTTGCCAATTACAATCTCCTTAGTAATCAAGATTTAAGATTTATTCTCGATTCCTTATTATCAACAAGAACTACGTAGTCTAGCGACGACTCCTGTTTCGATGGCATCTTAAGCCCATCTCCGACTATTTGTCAACATCTCTTCACTTTCGTATGCATATATGGTTAAAAATCAATACGCACTAATAACTTCATTCAAAGGTAAGCACAAAGTCTAACATACGACTCCTCCGGATGGCATCTTAAGCCCATCTCCGTGCTCCTTCCAGAACGTAGTCTAGCGACGACTCACTCCCCAAAGATCGACCTTCCAGATGGCATCTTAAGCCCATCTCCGCAGCCTCCTATTCACAACCTCGAGTCTAGCGCACGACTGCTCCCCCAAATAAGTCTCCAACTTCTCCAAATGGCATCCGAAGCCCATTCTCGCATCATCCACCAACAATGAGTGCAAATTTTGTGTATTTTGTTCAATCATCTTCACCTCCAGTCGGAAGACAAGCATGTCAATCTAACCCTCCAAGACAAGAAGATTGAACAGGGCAGTCATACCCCAAAATTTTCCCTCCATCTACTCAAAAGATTTCATGCATCCATACTCAAGGATTCCTCAAGAGTCGATCGACAAATTCTCTCCTAGACAATCGACCCAAACTAGGGTTTGGTATCTCAAGTCAAGATGGATTTCCAACATCTCCAATGGCCTTCATGCCTCCTCATATGCTTCAAAGATTCTCCATGTCAAGTTTCAAGCTTCACAAGTCAAGTTTCCACAATTGCTCGATGGTGAAAATCGTGTACACAAAAGTCAACTATGGTCAACATACAACAAACTTCATAATTTTTGGTCAACATCCTCATTTTGAAGTTACATACATCATTTGATCAAGGGTTGATCATGATTCATCAAGAAAACTCAAGATTTGCCCAAAAGTCAAACTTTCTAAATTAGGGTTTCTAGATGAAAAGTCAATCAACTTTGACCGATCATAACTTTCTCATACTTTCTAAATTTTTCCACCACCTCTTGTTTTGAAGGAAATTCAATTTACAACTTCATGTCTCACAAGAATGTCCAAAAATGCTTCATTTGAGAGGTATAGCTCAAAACATTACAGTCATTTTCAAAGTCAACAAAAGTCAACTTTTGTTTTGAAGATATATTGAGCATGGTAACTCCAATTGAGATGAGATCAAAGACATTGGTTAGAGGACTCTTAGAGCTTTCTAAAAAGTCCAAGAACACTCAAAAATGTGGAAAATTGAGCAAGTTACACCATCCACAAGTTGGGCAATTTTGAAGAATGCACAAAGAGAGATACTTCAAAAATCAAATCTTTGCAAATGGGCCTACTTTTTCTTCATCCTAACTTGTTCCTCAAGCAATTAGGAGTGTCCAAGCCCAAAGCCATGAATTTTGATTTATTTTTCTATTTAATTTGTAATTTATTCATTTAAATGCAAATTAAATCTTAAAATAAATTATAAAATTGAAATTAATGGCAAAGATTGATTTTATTCTTTCCTTAAGGTCCAATTAACTCACAAATGCCAAATTCAAATTGGAGCAAGAAAGGCAAGATTGGATTGAAATTGATCAAGCTTTGAAGATTTGATTTTCATGGAAATATCAAATTTGATTTCCATTGAATATTGATTGATTCTTTCCAAATTAATCCCAAATCCATCCAAAGATAAATACATGATGCATACCTATCAAGGAGAAGGAAAATTGCTCTACAAACCCTATTCCAAAGCTCAAAACCGTGGTGCACAAGCTGGGAACCCTACTTCCAAATTTTAATCGCTTTTGAGGTGTCCAACACATTGCTTGACATCTCCTGAATCGATCCGCACCTCACATTGCTTAAAACCATCAAGAATCAAGGAATCAAATCGTTTGTTCAAGAAAATTTCAAAATCGTATTTCAATTATCATGCATTTTTAACATGTTTTATTGTTGTTTCGTGATTAGTGAGAAGTTTGCAAGTTTATCTCGTGTTAATTGTATTTCCATGGCTTAGAACTCAGATTGCCATAGCTAGGTTCCCGAACACGATTTAGGTTTCCTTTAAACGAAAAATTGGACCTCAAGACCAAGACTATTGTATTCGAATGATGTTTCCAATCGAACCATGGCTTTAGAATGTATTTATATTATGCGTGCTTGATTTTCGCTTTGTTAGAACATAAAGGCCGAACCATGGCCGACGCATTTTTTAAAATTCAAATTGAGAAGACTAAGTCCCGCGAGTTCGTGGGCAATAGGAGGACGACGCTGCTTGTATTTCACCTGCTCCAGCTCAAACACGATGCACACATGGCGAGCGGTCGAGTGAAGGATCTCAAGGTTCAAGGCCAGACGCTGGTTCGAACCATGCTAAGACCAACTCGTTTTTTTTACAAAACTCTATTTTCCTATTTTCTAATTATTTCAATATTTTTGCATTCAATTTTAATTTTTTCACATTTTTATTCTGCATTAAAAATTACAAAAACATTTTTCTTTTACATTATCTTCATAAAATGTTTATTTAATTTAATAAATTAAAAATATAATTTTTGCATGCATATTTATTTTATTTTTATTTTAGCACTTAAATCCTTATTAATTGCATTTTAATTATTAAGTCTTTTCCAAAAATTCCCAAAAAATTATTTTAATATATTTATCATATTTCCATATATTAATTTTCTCATATTAAAATTTGCATTTTTCTAACATTTTCTTTTGTTCGATCTATATTGCATTTTCCGATTTCTTACTTTTTGTATGTGTTGATCCGATTCATTTACTTTCTTTATCATTTTATTATTTTATTTTCCAATAATGTAATTGCTCATGGGTTGTAATAGTTTAATTAGGCTTTTATTTTCCGCAAGTTTAAATTATGTATCTGCCCCAAAGCCATGTAATAGCGTAGGTTTATCTTTCCGCACTTTACATTCCGCATTTTACTTTCCGCACCCTTATCAATTGCTAGTAATTAGCGTATGGCAAGATAATAATTGGACATAGCTCACACTAATCTTCAAGATAAAATATCTGAATTTGATACACTTTCACACATGCACCCTTAGGGAATTCTCTCGCTGTTTTGCAAATTCAAATGGTCATGTCCTCGAACGAGAGGTATTCTAGCACCGTTTTCCAAACAAATCATCATAGTCCCTTCGACACAAAGATCATAAGACCCACGATGTCGCCTCCGAATACATGATCTTGACCTCGATTGTAGCCTACGAAAATGATGATAGTCCTTCGAATGTGCTAGGATACTTCCTACAAGTTGCCTTCTATGACCATCCGATGTCCCTTTGAATGTCCCGCTTACATCCAACGAATGGAGCTACCTACTAACTAATGGTATGGCTAGCGCTATTCTAAAGGAACGAGAAGTACAACAAAACCACCAATTCGAGTGGGTAAATAAGTCTTTAGTTGCTCGCCTATCAAATGCTTTTCACACCACACACTTTTTCAAAGTTCAAATTCTTTTCAAAACAAAACATTTCCGAACACTTTGTATACACTCCTACATGAGTCATTACAAAGTCAAAGCGAAATGCCTTTTCAAAACATTTTTGTCAAACACACGTAAAGCAATTTTAAAAGTGATCTAAGAGTAACTAAGAGCTGTGAGATAACTACGGATGGAAAGGGTGCTAATACCTTTCCTTTTCATAACCATTCTCCTAACTCGTAATCTAACAAAGGTCTTTTTCATATTTTACCTTCCTTAATTGATAAAATAAAAGTCGGTGGCGACTCTTGCTATCCGCACATTTGGATACAAAATCCTACAAAGTCAGCTTCACGTGACATGTAATCAAGCGACTACTGGGAAACACCCTTAAAAGAGAGAATTGCCTTTTAGGATTTCTAGATAACCTTTAATGCTTTTCGCTTGAATTGTATGCTTTATCTTAAGGGTTGCTTGGTATTATATTGTTGGGATCCTACACCCGGATCCCGGTTTTAGGTAAGTAGCATTAGATCATCGCGACCGCTAGACGATAACCACGCGGTCAACATGATGGCTACAAGCGTGACACTTGGTTGTCCCGATACTCTTCATTCCCAAGTTGAAGATAGTATTTGGCTTCATGTCATCAAGCGCTTAACTAAACTTTTAGAACCTTAATTGACCCATCTTGGCCATTGTAGGAGGTGGTGAGATGGCGGTGTAGACCGAGGTTGGTTGATACCGATGCTACGCTATTGAGATTAGACTTGGGACATTTTCGATCGACCACTTGGCCGGCCGATTGAAATAAGCCACGAGGAAGATCTGATATGAGATTCCTAGAACCATTATTATAGGACAGATGAACCAACTCAAACTTTTGGTGTGGTAATCACCTATACCTCTTGCAAGCCTTAAACCTAGGCTCGCTGTGTGAATTGCTTCAGGTGTGCTAAACATGACATCATGACATCATTTGCATTGCATATCATTTCTAACTATTTCAAGGACCTAGGATTTATCTTTGCCTGCTTTAGGATTATGGCTTTAGAAAGACTATCCGAATCAACTTCATGGGTATCCTCTCAACTCAAAGTATTGGTTTCAGAAATTCCCACCATGCTCGGCTCATCAAAAGACATGGTTATCTACTTGATTTGGTTATTCCTTTTGAAGAAGATATGATGCATGTCCTATTCCAGCTTTTTGATCCAAACACCATTGCTTTACATTTGATTATCGCTTGGTTCCTACCTTAGAAGAGTTCTCTAAGCTACTGGGATGCCTATTCTCACCAAATGCCATTCACCGGTTTGGAAAAGGTTCCTAAGTTCAAGACATTGCATCCGCTTTTACATCTTAAGCGCCGACATTGAAGCCAATTGGGAAACTAGAAGTGGAGTTAAGGGTTTACTTTCCAAGTTCCTAATTAAGAAAGCCCGAGAATTCCTCAAAGTTATGAGTTTCATGCATTTGAAAACATGTGGCCTTGCTAATTTATGGTTTGGTCTCTATTCCTAATTCGATCAATTCATAGATGTCAATGCCATCGTTGTTCCTCCCGCAATCCAAAGGCTCACTTTGCTTGGAGATATCCCGATTCTCTCCACACTGCATTACCAAAAGACAAGGAACTCATGTGTTGTATACCGTTACTTTCAAGGTGGTTTATTTCGCACCTTCCTCCATCGCTTTGAAGAATGAACAAAGGTTGAGATGGTCTCAAAGATTAATGTCACTCTCTCATTCCGACATCCGTTGGACTTTTCTCTCAAAAGGACTTCACATTATTGAGCGTGGTGGAGAGTTCCCTAATGTACCACTCTTGGTATAAGAGGAGGTATTACTTACAACCTTCTAGCTCTACGCCGCTTTGGTTTTGCCCAAGAGATGGTCCACATGATATGCTTTCCAAGATGTTGTGTTCGACTACAATCACGATCTCCAGACTACCGATTTAAGGTTTATACATGTCGGCATGGTAAAGAAGATCGATACCAAGACTTTGGGGCACCAACTCCATTCCTTGGGAACCTTACCTCAAATGGGTGAGAGCTCGAGCTCAAACCCTCATGATGCCATTCACTGCTTTTACCAGTAATTATGGAACCTGCTATAGGTGACGCACTTATGTCGTTTCTCCATCCCGATATGCCTACCGATTTTGAAGACTTGAAGAGATCCCGATTCAGCTTAAAGAAGAAAGGGATACTTTGAAGCTCAGTGTTACGAAGTAGAAGAAAGTTCTAGAGTTGACAAAGCTACTTCACGAGGAGCAAACATCAACGCTACATCGGCACCAAGAGGAAGCGCCCATGGAGACTTAGAGCTTTAGGATGTTTATGTTCTTTTATTGCTTTGAACTATCTTGTACTTAAAAGAAAAGAATAATGAGAAGTACTAATAAATGTTTGTTCATTGCTTGTTTAACAAATTTAAATCTTTAGGTCCTTGAAAACATTGCATTGCATTCACATAAACATCGCATAGCATAGCATAACATTGCATCATGTACATTGAGATTGGTTTTCTCATTTGCTCGCTATTTATTTAGCGTAATGGCTCTCGAATGTCCACAAAGATCTCAAGCTCGTAATGCCCAGTTTCAGCAGATGTTCACCAACTTGGTCCAAGGCCAAGATGATCCAAGAAGCTCATCAACAAGAAGAAGAAGGTTGTCGGTCCCCAACATGGGTAGACGTTTCAAAGGAGGTCCAAAGTGGTCAGCCGTATTGAGCTCTCTGAAGGAAGTGTCCATACCGAGGGGAGTACCAAGGGTGATGAAGGTGAGCAGCGTGAGCCAAAGAAAGGAGGAGAGGATCATTCTGATTATGCCAAGAACTCTGAGGAAGATGACAAGTACAAGCAACTTGAAGATCACCTAATGCCGTGGAAAACTTGAAAATGTCCGGCCGAACTTTGATGATCCGAGTCTTGTTCTCGGTGTTTGATTCCTCCCAAGTTCAAAGTCTCACTTTGCCAAGTATGATGGGATGTCTTGCCCTAAGTCTGCATTTGAAGTCCTATGTTCGTAAGATCAATCCCCACCAATCGATGACGAAAGTTGTGGATGCACTATTTTCAAGAGAGTTTGTCCGAACCCACCGAATGGTACTACTACCAGAATGACCAGTATCCGTTTCTGAGTGATTCGCTGATGCTTTCATGCATAATATGAGTACAACGTGAATTGGACACCCACCGCATGCAACTACAAAGTATGACTATGGGCCGTGACGAAGTTCAAGGAGTATGCTCGTATGAGAGATCTAGCGCGTAGTCCAACCACCCTTGTCCAGGAGTTGGTTGATATGTTTATGAACACCCGACAGCCCTGCTCTTCAATCATCCGATTGGAAATTTCATCCGGATTCACCGAAGGATATTGATAAAGCGAGCGATTGAAGCTGGTATCAAGAGTGGGAAGATCCATGTAGAGTCATCTTCAAATGCCTAAAGAGATCTTTTGGTGCTAAGAAAGAAGTTAATGGCCGTATGGTCGTAAAAGTCGAGCCAAGACCGACCGTGTTTCAATCTGTAAGGGGCCAGATCTCCAATCCACATCAAAGACAATCATGGAGACAACGTGCGGTAGCCAGAACGCGCCATCAGATGCTTTACTTAAGC